>CM070873.1:225857875-227302875 GCA_036365515.1 Torymus aiolomorphi | reverse complement strand
CCAACTCTACATGAAAAAGGGTAGTTAGAAGGTATAAATTCCGGTGCTAACTCAATTTTGACAAAAAGTCAGTTAAGTCGTTATTCCTGGAAGCTACAGATATATATAGAGGGGAAGAGAGAACGATCAAGTATACATATAACGCGCGGGTGTCTGCTTTTCTGCCGTGCGAGTTCGAACGGCAACAACACTCCAGTTTCGAACACCGTAGCACGCGCCTATAATTTTCATTTTCGGCGGGGTAATCGCTGTGCCCCGGTTAATTGCCGGGTCCTCGGCCTTGGGCTAAACCTCTCCGACAGGGTGGGGAAGATCCCTTTCCTTTCTTCCTCGGAGCACAGTGGCCTTGTGTTTCCTCTCCCTCTATACTCTTCTTTTCGCCTCGCGTTTTTTGCGCTGATGGTGCGTGTAGACGCCGCGCGCGAGAAAAAGAAAAAGAGGAGGAGGAGGAGGAGGAAGACGGTTGCGAGGAGGGTCTTTCGGCGCGCAGAATCCATCGCGCAATTTGCATACTATTAGCGCGAACACCCCCGTGCGAATGATGTCTGTCTGCGCGGCGTGGCTGGCTGGCATTGCAAGAAGTCGTTTGGAAAACGGTTATTAATGACGGCGCGTGATGCTAATGGGGACGATGATCGCCGTTGTTTTCGACGGCAAAACTTTGGGAGCTAAAATGGGACGTTGTTATACTACGGCTTCGATGGTGATTCCTTTTTTCTTTTCTTATATTTCAATTGAATATCCTTTTAACTCGGATTTTATAGATGCAGTGCAATTATCGAGCGGATCTTCAAACGAAGCTTTTTAAACAATACTTTGTGCAAACTAACAACTTTGTAAGTTTTTAAATAATTGGAGAACTGTGCTTGAAATATGAAAAAAAAAGTTTATTTGCAACTTTACCGTGTAATAAAACTTTGATACAGTCGCATTTGAAAGAATTAACTGTTTCGCAAACAAAGTTAATTTACTTGGAAGGCGTCGCGGATGAAAAAGTAAAATTAAGCAGGCATGGTGTATTTCGTTCATAATGATATGCAGCCGCGTGTTTATGAATGAAAACACTAGTCAAAGGCTAAATGACTCGGGAGTTTGTGTGAAATTCCGTAAGTAAACTGAGGCTTCAGCAAACCCGCCCTCTGCAAATTATACGGAACGGAAAGCTATGTGAAAATAACACAAGCCGCGCAGTCTCTCAATTTAACAGGAATTCCAGCGAATATTACAGCTTTTTACGCACACACGCAGTGTAGACGATGTCATACCACATCAAAAGTTAATACCACAGAAATCATCGCATGAAAAATTCAAAATCACCTATCGGGCTCGAATCTATGGTATTTTTGAAAAATTCTTGTTAACATTCTACCCATGCATGCGAGCGCATTCAATGTTTCCGGCATCGTTAACGAGGCTTATGCATTATTATTTTTCAGCTTTCCATATAATACCCATACAAAAATGAATACGTCGAATACGCGCGTACTCTATAGACTCGTATTATACACCCAAATGTACCTTTAATTCGTCTCCACCCACGCGACTCTCAAATTCCATTTATAATTAAATCCGCGCCCGCGGAGAAGACATTATAAATCGATAACGGCAACGATAATAGTCAATTTAAACTTCCATCTGATATTCTAATTATAGATTTTTGTCCCCCTCACTCGCGCCCGCGCGCGTAATGCGAGAGCGCGAGGAGGAAGCAGCGAACAGTCGTTCGTCCATTAATTAAAATCAGCACGGGCGCGTAAAATAAACGATAACTGCTGCGAGCATGCATATATATTCCTATATAGCTGTATAACGTACCTGGTGATCTCCTCGATGAGTTTGCAGGGGTCCGCCGCGTAAAACTTGACGCAGAAATAAAGCGTATGGGCGTCGGGATTGAGATCTCCCTTCTTCGGCTTGAGCTGCTTGCCAATCTTCTTACTCGGGTCGAGCCATTGCTGGAAATTCCCGTGCACCAATAGTACTGTGTATGTGTGTGCGCGCGAGAGAGAGAGATACGTATTACGAGCGCGAGCGCGGACTTTAGGACGAATTCAATTAAGTCAGATATGCCCGCCCGGAAATTGTCAAATTAAACGCGAATAGAAATTTCCACGCTTGCAGCGGCACAGCCCTTCTTGATATTCATCGACGTATATATAAGCCGTTTGCTCTTTCTCTCTCTCTCTCGTCCTCTCGCGCATGTATACATATATATATGCCTGCAAGCAAGCAGGCAAGCAAGTAAGCGCCACCGTCCAAATACCGAGGACGGACTTTGCCCTGCGGTCCGATCGATTTTCAACAAAATTGACAATTTACTTTCGCCCGGCCGCGCGTGCGTACCCATACCGGCAGACGCGCCGCCGAGTACACCGCCCACGCGTCGCGTTATTATTTGCGACTTAGCAGCTGGCTGCTACTTTTCAATTCCTCCGATAATGGACCGCCGGATGAAGCGCCGCCGCTTCGTTGCCCGTCAGACGGAATCGTTCCTTATTAGATTATAGCAAGAGTGAGAGAAGAGCTCTGCATTTGAGAATTCGAATACCGCGCGGGGTATTGCTCAAGGTGGCTTCAGCGGTCTAGTATAGCTGAAGCTAGGAAAATTTGTTAACACATTCCAATCTGAAAACTAATATAACAGGAAAAAGAGTTCTTAACATAAAGAAACAAATTTTTGGTAGCAAATTTCCACTGTTGCAGAAGTAGATTTGGCTAACTGAAAAGAAATTCAATAAGAAATACTAATCTTTCTTGTTTTTCAGTCAATTTCTATCTAATTGTTTTATAGATTTGTCTGTGAATTTTATGAACAATTGAATGTAAATTTTCAGGTTTTGAAAAATTTTTCCAATTTTGATATCGGTACCTCCCCTGAAATTGAACAAGGAATAAAATGAAACCTTCCAAATTAAAATTGAATAAAAAACAAAAAATATTAGTATTTCTTATTGAATTTTTTCTTTTTAATGGACAAAATCAACTTTTGCAACATTGGAAATTTACTAAGAAAATTGTTTTTTGTTAAGAACCTTTTTTCCTGTTATATCAGCTTTCAGATTGGAATGTACAAAAAAATCATTGTAAAAAAATTTCATATAGCTTTAGGTCTACTAGAGCGCTGAAGCAGTCTTAAGACGGTAAGTATTGCGCTAAATTAATTGCTGCGGTTAAAAAATACAGTTAGTCTCAGTGAATTACGATGCAAGAAGAAAGTGAGATTTTCTTATCGGTTGTTAATAACGCTGACACTTTTAATAGGGAGTCATTAAGTAGTTCTGACAATAAATTTTTTTACTTTTAATTATACGGTAAAAGTAGTTACTAAAAGATTAACGTTTATTTGTTGCGCTAACATAAATATTGACCTAACGGCTTATATGTACGCTTATGAAATCAGTAATATAACGATTCTATCGCATTAATTTAATCAACAAATTTAAAACCTTCCTCGATGCATACAAAAGAAATAAAAAGAAAATAGTGAAATTCAATTAAATTTTATCCCCGTATTTCTTTCCGGCCGGAAAAACAATCTCCGCGCCGAAACTAGCTGCCTGAGCGGCATACTAAATACCAGACGACGTTTTGATAATCGTGACCTGTCTTACCGTTTGATTTTCATGGTCGAGATAGCGCAGGCCAAAGTAGGCCGTCTCCAGCAGGTTGAGGTGCCGGAAAACTCTGTCGAGCAGCTCCTGTCCCAAATTCGAGCTCTGAAAACAAAGGAAACCCTCGGTTAGATCCTCGTATTGGATAATTCCAAGAACCCTACCTCCATTACACCACACCCTACACGCACGATTAATCAAGTGCTCAAATCCAGCCGACTGATCTCGGACACGCGTCGCGATAAAGACGAAAAAACGAAATCGTCGCGAGTTTCCCGAAACCCGGAGTAGGAATAAAGAAATAAAAGGCCTTCCGGTCGCTCGGCGATAAGACGCGCGATCATCCATTCCAAAAAGAAAGAAAAGAACAGAACGTGACGGAATACCAAATGACTACGCATCGTCGCACTTAATATATACGCGGAAAACGGCGAGAGAGTGCGTGCATGCATCGATGCATCGGACATATACATGTGCTGTATAGCTGATCCCGTTACAACAAGGACGCGGCAGGGGGGCTGCTGCTGCCGCCGCCGAGTCCCTTTGGGAAAGTGCGCGCGCGCGAGCGCTCGTGATATCGTCACGGCTCGGCGCGGTCCCTCTCTTGGGAACCGGAAAGCGACGATTTCGATCTCCGTGGCTTTTTACGATTTTTCGAATCCTGGCACTGCGGCGCGACTGTATGTGTTTCTCCGTTCCCTATAGCTCGTTATGTTACAACTACTGGCACATAGTATAGGCTTATGTCGTCGGCCAGGTTCCGCAGGGAAGATAAGGCGCTCGCTTAGCTGTGTGCATGTGTATGTATATATATGGATGGTCTCCGGTACTGTAAGTGCGGAGAAACGAGAGGAGGGTGTGTGTGTGTTTTAATTGTACGCTGTCGTCGGGGCTGATATGTCGATGATAGCAGCAAAACGTGATGATTTTTAACAGGGTGCGCGGGCGACCGGAAAAGTAAAAGTCGTGATGGATGAACGAGGTTTATCAGTGGTCGGATTAAAATGTAGGAGCGCTGGGTAATTACGAGATTACAAAGTAGAGTGAAACGAAGAAAAGCGATTTAGGAAAAATGCTGATGTATGAATGATTATTTGTATAAACATATGCGTTATACTGAAAAATTTTCATTCACATTCTTATACTTTGTCAATTTTTATTTGAAAGTGAATTGATGTACAGGCAGAAACTCTCCATAGGTATTGCGAATAGCTTAATTACCACTTTCTCAGATAGGTAATAAATTGCTTTAGAACACCGGATATCCCCCAGGCTTATACTTTTTGCTTTTGAAGCAATAATTATCTTAGCCGTTGTGAGCTATAAGTTCATAATAATTATCAGATATTAAAATTTCATTATCACTTCATAATGTTCTTTTACAATCAGACAACTTTAAAAAAAGTCTACTCTATATAAAACAATCAAAAACGTTTAACACATGTATAATAGGAAGAAAAGTAACGTTAAACGAACAATACATTTTTGCAGAACTTTTGATTAAAAAAACTTATTTAATTTAACGATATAAGCGACGAAAAAAAAATCACTTTCCGAACAAAGCAATATCTGCACGTACGCACGCAGAAAGTCTGTATACAGAATGGCGAGAGAGAGAGAGAGACACTCGAATCAAGCGTTTTAATATTTATGTAACCGCACGGTAAAGCAAGTGCCTTCGCACATGACAATTTTTCGAAGCCCCTTTCCCTCCCTCTCTTCTTTCCCCGTACAGCCACTCAGCCCGTATACATGCGCCGCGCGCATCACACGTGTTTTTCGTCGCGTCTAGCACGCGGCAGCAGCAGAAGCGCACGGGACAAAAAGGCGCGTGCTTTACGTGGCACAAGAGGCCACGGCGTACATATAACATGCAGCGCGCCAAAGCCGAAAGAAGCAAAAAAAACCCGCGGCGACGGAAGAGAGAGAGGGAGAGAGGCAGAGAGAGAAACCGTACGGGTGAATCCGAGAAAGAGAGGTCAAGAAGGAGGAGAGAGGCATATACGAGGAGACAAAGGCGAGGAAGGATTGGCCCAAACGCCGTGTGGGGAGAGAAAAAAAAGAGAGGAAGAGCTATAGCGTATGCGCGGAGGAACGAAGACTCGTGTCGCGCCAAGATCCGTTGACTCGTCTCTCTACTCCCCCTCTCTGAATACCTGCACGCGTGTGTGTGTACACGCTCGACTGGTCCTTTTAAATCTCTCGCGCTACTCGCCCATGGCCAATCGGTTTACCACGAGGACGCCTAGCGCGTGTGTATACCTATATATACTTCTCTGGCCGATCTTTCGATTCGGTTCGGGGCGTGTTTTCTCAATTGGCTGGAAAACGTTTCGGAAAACTTTCTTCGCTGCGATGATACTGTCTTAGTCGTTTATTAGCGGGAAATGTAAAGAAGCGCACGGTTGATTGAAAGATGAAAAATCGAATGCTAAATCGAAGATATTGTCGGAACAGTGAAAGCCCTGCTACGTGGGATAAATAATTTATAAAATTCATGTATGGCTTCGAACCATACGGTTAATTAATATGTAATGAATGGCACGAGACGGCCGTACCTTATTCAAAATATGTTTTGGTGAATAATGTTTAATGTATAATGGGCTCTAATTGATCTACTAATAATACATTGCATACATTATTAACGATAAAGTATGTTATATTAAAAATAATATCCTATATCAATGAGATACTATCGATGCTATTTATAATAATACACGGAGAAAAATAACATAGGAAAAATTGCCATATTTGATTGTAAGTCGAGGACAGACTGAAATCCTCCACAAAATTGCCATAATTTATGATAAAAATTGCCATAAATTTATAGTAATTTTTACAATGTAGGAAAAATTGCCATAAATTTATGGCAATTTTTACCATAAATTATGGCAATTTTGTGGAGGATTTCAGTCTGTCCTCGACTTACAATCAAATATGGTAATTTTTCCTATGTTATTTTTCTCCGTGTATACAGAAGAAAAGATAATAATTATTTTGTATATAAAAAAATAATGACATCAGATACTTTTGTAAATTTTAAACGATATATTTTCACAAGCAATATGATAACAAATAGATATAGAGATTAAAAGTTTCAATGAGTCGTAACTTAAATCGCAGTTACATTCCAATGGAATCTCGGAGCAGCTCTCTGCAGCCCTACCCACTCAGCGTGCGGAACAGCTTTATTCAGATTGTCCGGCGACAAAAATAAATTGCCACGCTTATCCGCCAGTAAACGTACACACACACACACACACACACACACACACACACACACACACATTCACAAACAACACATGTACCCGCACACGCACGCGTATTAGCGCACTCGCACAGCCGCAGGCTAATTATTTGTTTTCCGCAGGTTAATCTTTTTACGCCCAAGCGGCTTTAGCCCACAACTAATTAAAAGTAACACGAGACGGCGCGCCGCGGCTGTGGTGGCGGCGGCGCCAAGTATGTACCAATAAAAAAGAACACATACGTGAACGCGCGCGTGCGCCCTTTCCACGCGAGGCAAAAAATTCGCTGATATCGTCGACACCGCGGAATACCTGGCGGATGAGAGAGAATACTTCATAATTAGCATTTTTTCGCCTCGAAAAAGTTTTCCCTCCCCCACTTACACACGTATGTGCATGCCAAGGGTAAAAAAATATGCTCGCCCGCGTGCTTCTTTCCGAAGTTACGCTGCTGCTGTTCGCGCTCTCTCTTCCTTCCTCTCTCTTTCTCTTTTCCGAGCGCGCTTGTATTTTCACTCGTTCCTCGTTCGTCGGGCTGCGCAATATTGCTTTTTTCGACGCCCCCTGACCGTCGAACAAAGTGTAAGTGACCTCATGCGATTATTTTTAATTAAATCGTGTACCTGGATTTCCGAAGACTGTGATAACGTTTCTATGATTAAATTATTCATTATCTGACGTTCCAGGGATAATTTTGATAGCAATTGAAAAAAATATGACGTGTTTGTTATTTTTAATAAAAAATTAGGCTTGTAGCTCTATTGTTATGTGGATTTTAGTCATGGATCGAATATTTACAAGGACAGCATGTCGCTTGTTTGGATCGGAAATTTTTCCAAAACTTTAGTATAGATATTCATGCATAAAAAATATGGACAAAGCCACATTCATTTAGTCCAGTGCTCAATTTGACAAAAGCCGAGCTCTTTTATCTAAAATTGCCTTGAAAAATCAGTTTTCATTCCATCACTTGCGCTTTATTGCAATGAACTGTAGAGTATATTTTAATCGGCTCTATTTGAAAAGTAAGATCAAAATCTATGGATTAAAAAAAAAGTTTATCAAAAATCTGTGTTTTTGCAGAACTCATAAAAAAAAAAGATTTTTGAATAAACAGTTTTTTGATTGATAGGAATAGATTTTGCCTTTCGAATAGTGCACATTAAAATATTCCGTAGTTTATTGCTTTAAAGCTACATGTATTTGAAAAAATGTTGACTTTTTTTTAAACTTTAGATAAAAAATTCATAACTTTACGAAAATCTAACATTAAATTAAATCAACATTACTTCCTACATATTTTTATACAAGAAAACGTATTTCAACAATTCAAGTAAAAGCAACTAACCCAAACAAGTGATATAGCCTCATTGTTAGCGTACAATGTAATGATTACTTCCCTAAACGTACTTCAACAGAATATAAACTTAAGTAATTATATTGTGTTATTAACAAATAAATCTATTTAGAAAAAAAAAAAAGTATTTAATACTGTAATGCACGACCACATACGTCGAAATCCAATAAATAACCCTTTTTTCAAAATCATCGTGGCGTTGCGCAACGTAACGACCAAATCTCGAGCTCAAAGGCCATTCAAAGGATATCCCATTGGCTTCGAACCACTCGCCAGCCCCATTAACTTACATCGCGTCATCGTACCCCGTTAAATCCGCAGTCCCGTTTTCAAATCAAGCCATTCACTCTGCAGCTAATTATAAAATTTTTTTCCACACACGTCAGCTCGTCAAAATTCGGAAATCCCTCATCTCCCCTTAAAATTTATAAAATTTTACCTTTACATGAAGAATTTTCCGAAGTTGTAATTCAATGCCCCCGCTGAAAAAATCTCACACTTCTCCGATCCCAACCCATATTACCCATACTTTTCACGCTTTCATAACTAAAACTAAAGCCAAAGCTAAAAAGTGTGCGAGAGAGTGGAAGGCGGGGGCCGCAGTGCTGCGCGCCGGTGCAGCTAAAAGTCATGATGCACAGCGTCGGTGTATAAGTATCTATACGTGTGTGTGTACCTCCGGCGGCGTTGCCCTTCGCCTTCTCCCTTCTCCCCCCGTCATGCATCCACCTCGAGCTCGCTGCTCTCTCTCACTCTCTCTCTCGCTCCAGGCCATAGACCCCGCGAACGTGTGTCCGGCGTATTCGAGTGAGAAAGAGACGGAGTGACGCGCCGCCGCCGTCGTCGTCGTCGGGAAAAAGGGACGAGACTGAGGTGCAGGATAGATAGAAAGAGAGGGAGGGCGAAGGGACAGGAAAAAGGAGAAGAGGGAGAACGAAAGGAAGTGGAAACAATGCACGCGCGCGCGCACTGCTGCACTGCGCTCGCATGCCTCTCTCTCGCCTCCTCGGCATCCTTCAGTTTTCGTGTCTCGGCATTCCTCGTCCCCACCATTTCCCTTGCAAATGACAGAATTGTTCGAAAAGAGTTTTTCCAGATTTCCTCCTTATTCTCAGCCTCCCCCGCGCATCTTCCTGATGCTTTTCTCCGCGCGCCAGCGCGCACTGTCCCTCCATATATTGCCTTTATCAAAGAGATAGGGCGCCTGCTCTCCTACCTCAGTTTTGTCTCTCGCTTTTTGTTTTTTTGGTTTGACAATTTTACCGCGGGGAAGTCCGGCCGGACGTGAAATTGAGACGGTGACGGCGGGCGCGGCGAAGAATTGCAGCGCGCGCGCGCGCGCCGCTTACCCTCTCCCTATTCCCCGCAACCCCGCAAGCGTTGCCACCGCCGCCGCCACCGACGCTCGCCGAGCTTTATTTTATGAAGGCTCTTATTAGCCTGCGCTTGAAAATTTATATCAGCTGGCCCCGCGGGAGCGCTTTTCCTCCCGGATGATTCGCGACGTTCGCGTGTATAAACAGCGAGAAAGAACTCGCTCTCTCCGCGTCCTTTTGTAAAAAGCCCTTATTATGTTTTGCTTTCAGAAAATTACTTTGACAACTGTCGAGACTCGCACAATGCGTGTTCCCTCTCTCCCGCTGTTCCTCTTTCCCTCGTGCACCTGCGTTTCTGATTATAATTGAAGCGTAGTATTTTCGCGGGGGAGGGGCGACTCGCGCGCGAAATTCACTCCGAGTCTAAGACTATATTCACGGCGATCTCGTTAATATTAATGCGGGCATTAAGAGGCGCGGGACGAGATTCGGCGCTGATGCTGGCGAGTAAAAGAAGAAGCAGTAAGCCCAGCCGGAGTTATTAAGTCATTTGTTAATAGTCATTTATAAGGAAATCGCGGTTCACGTTTTGTTTCGTATATATCTAGAGATTATATGTATATATAAGGATATCTTGTAGCCTCGCGAGTTGCGGGGATGGATATACGAGGCGCGCGCAGAGATTTTCATTAGGGTTTCAAGTTTTATATATGTATAGCGCGGAAAAGTCTGAGAGGAGAAGAGACAGAGAGGGCGAAGCCAGCCGGGAAGAAAGCACGTCGCCGGCTATTCGCATAAGTAGATGCAGACAAATCCGACAGACGTCGTAACTCGTCGTATTTTTTTCAATGACACGAGAGCGCGTGCGCGCTTTTATTTGCATTTACATCCCTGGGCGCGCTACGCACGTGCGCGCGTTTGGTTAACCGAATGAGCTTTTTCAAATTTGCGAATGTAATTTCTTTAAACGCATATTTTTTTTTTTTACGACACGTAAAAAATATATTGTTATAGTGCGGTGGCAAAAGTGAATATTTAGTGCGCGTTCTTCAATGTATACGACGTGAGAAATTTACTTCGTCTATTATATACATTCATAAAATATTGTTACAATTTTTTCATTAAGAACCTCCACCATGCAGCCACATAGAATTCTGAAAATGTACGCGCGACATTTTTAACCAACTCGCGCAGTCTTTACACTAACAGCGTAAAAATCTTGCTGTGGAAGCGCCGCGCGAATAAATTTACGCCGACGTCTCTTTACATCCCATTTTTTGCCCTCACAAAACCATTTAAAAAAAAAAAAAAAAGAAAAACTCCAGCTCCACACACAAACCTCGCTGTCCCCCCTGCATTCGTTCTATCCATACAACGCCACGCCGTCGACTCCGCGTAGATACATATATATGTACGACAAAAAGCGCGCGGAAATCCCGCACGAACGCCGGCGCCGCGAGGTGGCACAAGATTTTCCCGCCTATATCGTACCTGCACGCTCGCGCGCCACTCTGACCGAACGCGCGGGCTTATTCACTGAATAATTCCAGCGCTCGCTTTCGCGCCTGCACGAAAGACAGTGCGCGCGACAAAGAGACGACGGGTGCAGCGCGTGCCTTTGCATATATGTGCGTGTACACGGCGTGTACTGCACACACACGTACAGACTTTCTCTGGCGCGCGTATGCGGAGGAGAGAAATGAAAAAAGAACGCGGGGAAAAAAACGAGAAGGCGTGCACGCAACTGCGAGTTGAAGACAGGCGGTGGCGACAAACGTGACGGGGGCGTGTCACATCGGAATACAAAAGGTATAATAAGTGGAGGTGGCCGCGTGCCGAGGCGACTCATATGGCCATCTCACGGGAATACTAAATCCGGTGCAGTCCCCGCGAAATTCCGCGCGATCTCCGCCGGACGTGCGATTATAAAATGCATTTTGACTCTTTGCGCACGCGCGCGTCTTCTTCTTCTCCTCTGCAAGCACGGCTTATTTGGATTTCCAAGGTGCAGTGTATACCACCACAGCTACTGCGCGTGCTGCCCTTTGCCCGAGGACAGCCTTTCGTGAATTTCAGAAGCTATATAAGGTATACGCGGTCTCTCCTTTTTCCTTTTATTTCTTTTTTATTCTTCTTTCCTGTTGTACAGGGGCTTATTTACTTTCCAGATGGCTTGACGCACGAAATTTTCGAAAGCCAAAGGGAATTTATGAAATCGCGGGTGTTTGATATAAAAATATGGAAGGGCATGGAGGTGAAGTAACGTAACGTCTCATCTCGTACGTATTTATTTGCCAGCGCACTGCTTTGGATACTTTTATATATACGCGTGCCTTACACAGAGAAAAATAATTCCAGTGGATTTAACACCCGTCTGCAGTGTTGGTACCATGTAAAACTTCCACAACTACGGAAATATACCAAAAAAATTATAGCATACTGGTTATACGTCTATACATATTTTGAAAATACTTTGCTTTCTATTTTTAACTTAAATATATAACTAATGAGAGATACACTCTCTAAATTTGAATTAGTGAAATTCACTGAAAATCAGTTATATAAGTATATACCAATTAATTGAAATATTCAGAGAAAACTAAAAATTAATTCAAATTTCAGTTGACTTGGTACACTTATAACTGATTTTCAATGAACTTCACCACTGATTCAAATTTAGAGAGTAAGTTTTTCGTTCAGCCATATGTTGGTCAGTTTTTAGGTATACTATTTAGTTGAAATGAATAGGGCTTGATTTGGCGCTACATTGTGCTTTCACGCAGCTGTGCAGTTCTGCAATGATATTTTTTTCCGTGCATGTCTATATACATACGCACAGAGTGCACACGCGGCAGGTATGGCGCGCCGAGTTTTATTCGCGCTACGCGACGCATTCTCACGCGCATTCTCGCGGCGCACTGCTACTGCATAACTCTCCCGCTGAAAGACTTACAGGTATTTTTCATATTCTACGCGCGCGCGCGCGCGAGTCGCGGGCACAGCCAAGGCACTTTGTGCGCCAGTATTGTTTTTCAATTTTACAGCGCTCCGCCCGCGCGAATTTAAAGCGTTTTAACGGTTTATACACGCGGGAATTTCTTCGCGTGCGCACGCGTAAGATTCTCCCCGATTCTTCTTTTTTTATTTTGGGTCTGCGACGATATATTTCAACCGTTGTAAATCTGCATAATAAAACGGGGTTCGGGGACAGGAAATATAAAAAGAGCATGGCCCAAAAATATATTGGTTGCATGAAAAGACGCTGCAGAAAATGCGGGAATTTGTGCTTTGAATATATACACGTATATACATATAGTAGCAATTTATTTTCTCCCATTCTTTTCCGTAACTCCTCTTCACCCCCCCCCCCCCCCCCGTCTTCTTACGATAAACGTATATGAAAGAGGTTTTTAAACTTCTATACAATCTACATTATTGTATAGTATTATTTTGTAATTGAATCAGGTTATGCAAATGATAGAGAACTTGGCGCTTATAAGGTTCCTATTATCACACGGAAATTATGTTCTCTACATGAAGCAATAGAATCATATATTCCCGTGAATTTATACTAATTAAAACATTCAATTATAACTATCAACATCGAAAAATTTAATAAGATTGAATAAAAATGAAATAAAATATAACTTTGCGTGAAAATAATGGATCCGCAGAAACATATCGCTAAATAAACACTGCGACTCGGGGAAAAAAAAAATAAACGACTTCTAAATTAATTCCCATTGATACAGCCACTGCCGCTAAATTAAATTGAAACGCTCCATTCTTCGACTTCTCCTCCCTGCTCTCCTACGGTCATTACATAGATTGTAAAAGCCAGAAATTCAAAAGATTCCTCGACGCAGAATGAAAAGACCCCGACAAAAGAAACTACGAGCTGCTTCGGCTGCGAGGGAAGAACGAAAACTTTTTCCCCCCTATAAAACAAAGTCACGCGTTATTTCTTGCCGGCGTTCAAAGGATTGAGCCCGGCTCGCGCGGGCGCGCGCAACAGATTAGCCGGGGAATTAAGAAATTGAAAGAAAACGCAACGAGCGCAGAAAATGCCAGCTAGCGAACGAGCGCGCGCGTGTGCGAGATAAGAAGAAATCGACTCTCGCGTCCTCATCTCCTCCGGAAGCGAGAAATCGCTCCGGTGACGCGAACGAGATTCGCTCTCCCGCCCTCTCGCCAGCTTCCGCGAAAGTCGAGGAAAGAAAGAGGAGACGTAAGAGCGAGAGTCGAGGAGAAGCGCGAGCCAGCGTGCGAGAGGAAAATTGCGAGACGGTAGTGTACGAAGAGTGTACAAGAGAGGGAAAAGGAGAGAGGACGTCGAGGCGATGTAAAGGAGCGAGCGCGGAAGGATCGTATTGTGCATTACCAGGGGGTAAAATACGAGGCCGGGCAAGGTAATACCCCGGCATTTATTTGTTTTGTGGTTTTATAAACGCGCGAATCATCCTGTTGCTGTGATTTAAAGGTAATAAGAAACTCGCGTGCCCGTACCTTTTGACTCCCTCTTTTATCTCTCTAGGACGCGATTGCGTGCTTCCAGGAACTTATATTTTATTCGAGTTCGAGAAGTTGAGAATTATGAAATGAAAAGATGACTTTTTTTATATACGATATTTCACGCGAAGGGAAAGATAATTTATCGCGTAAGAACTCATTAAAATAAAAAGTCGACGTCGAAGTCTCTTGATAATTCTATTAAGCATTTTGAATTATTAGATTTTAGAGATAATATAATATATCAGGGAAATTGTGAAATTGCCATATTGAGTAATTCGGAATACAGATAGTGCAAGGCTTAAATGCGGGATATAAAAAATCTATGATTAATTAATTGATACTTTATAAATATTAATTGCCGCAGTAATATTCAATGATAGAATCAATAAAATATTCATTCACGAAAGCTATATTTAATAAATTCATGGAAAATTAATTATGAAATACACATGTGTGCATTTAATTAAAATTATTTGACTATATAGATGAATCGGTATACAACTGTTAAAATGTAATCTATGGAATATTTTCACAATTTAATCATTCCCACATTAAAAGAGCAGTGATACATTATAATGATAATAATATTTAAATCGACAGCATGAAGTACTCGTTAGAAATGTGTAACTATGCATTAAATTATTTGTAGAGACTATTTACTTTCACTTTTATTGCAACAAAAATTTTAAAAACTCGGCAACCAATCTTATATGAGAGCTGATACACATTTTAAACTTTCACGGTGATTACAATATAAATCTACCGGTAAAAGTGAACGTCAGTATTTGTAGCGTATATATGAAAATAAAATCCGTGGCACATCAAAACATTACTTATATATACTAATATAACAAAAGATTTCGTTTTAAATTAAACATTCATTTTAAAAAACCACTTAGCTCTCTTTAAACCATTTAAGGAAAAATTCACTAAACAATAATTATAGAATATAGCCATACATTTAATAAGCACATATAGTCAAGATAAAACAACCAGTCACTTATATCCAAAAGGTCAGGGACCTTTTAACGCGTGTCCCGCTAACCACAGTAATCAAGCAAGTATCATTCTCCTCTCCCGCGGCAGAAAAACAAGGCAAAACCTCACGGAACAATTAATAAACCGCCGCCTACCAAACGCCGCTCGCGACCACAAAGAAACAAGCGCGTGAAAATCGACCGAGAGCTCGAGCAAATGAAACGATATCTTCGCCTCTTCTCGCGGGGTAATGCAGCTACGCGGCGGCGCGGGATCTTAATGACGGATCGGCCAAGGCGGGGCCGCTTGACCCTAAGTGGCTGCGCTCGTACGCAGAGGCTACACGGCACGCACACGCACACACCTCTATACTTACATACACCGCGCGAATTATGCGCTCGCGAAGTGCACGCAAAAGTAAAGCGATTATGTCGTTATACGTGGCGCGCCGCTGGGGGCGATTCGCGCGCTCTTTTCAATGCGCGAGGTGTGCGTGATTGATCGGCCGCGTGATCCAGACGCGAAAACGCCGGCCGCGTAATTATCCTGCGGGCGATTTTTGCCAAAGGAGAGTGAAATGTGCGAGAGGTGCGCAAGGCGGCAGTGCGTACCAAGGATATCGGGCTGTGGGAGGCAAGAGATCAGTAGGTTATTATGGTAATTCGCGGGCAAACGCGTAGCGGCTCATGGGTTGTTTTTGAGACGGAAAATTGAGAGTATACGACGCGGAATTTCGCCAGTCGCGTAATTATGCTTGTGCATGTTGCTATGGTAATGCGTATGAATTAATCATTGATTTAGGATGTATGATATTTTAAAAGCTAGGTGATTGTTAAGTGATATAGATATAATTCTTGGTTTGTATAAGATTTTCAGAAATATAAATCGGGTATTAATTACAAAATGATTGCAGAAATATGGTGCAGGCTTGATTTAGTTTTAATTATATGGCATGTAGGTGACTTATAGCTAGAAAATTAAAGAATACAACATTATATCAGATTCATAATTCTGAAGGCAAGCAATGGTAAAATTTAATTTTTAAAATGGAAAAAATTCCGGTTGATTGATTACTGTGGAAAATGCAACAGATGTATTTTTTTAATCAACTGATGGTTCGCAAAGATCTCGAAGAATTTTCGTAACGATAAAATATGGGTCGCCCTTAATCTTCAAAAGTATACTGACGATTCTCGTCGAAGAAAATTAAAACTGATTCGGAGTAGAAAAATTTTACATAGGTATAGTTCTGTTTAGTGGGAAAATCACTTTGTCAAAATGAAATGTATATTTGATCATCTTTTGACTTATTCACATATAAAGAAAGCTTTATCTTCTGTAAAAAAAGGGTTTTGTATAAAAACTATTTTTTATAATATTGTATCCATTTTTGGTAAACTTCTTCTTACAGAATTTTATAAAATTTATAACCTTTCTTGAACTACATACAAATATTATATATTTAAAAAAAATATACATACTAAATTCTAGAGAGAAACAGCAACGTAAATCCCTTATAAAATAAGTTGAAACAGCGATAAAGTAACAAATGTCATGACAACAAGAGTAACAAATTTCCATTACCCAAAATCTCCCGTCATTCTGGGAAACCCCCTTAAATTCCGCGCGCGTGCAACACGCCGTCTCAAAAATGTCTAGTCCTTATAACGTATATAAAAAACCGCCGGTGCACCGCGAGAGAGATGAATGATACGGGCAGGTCTCGCACGCGCGGAGTTCGCACCCATCGCGAACTAGGGAAAACGTTACAGCCATGAGCTCGCTCGCGCGCTAGCTCACAGGATGAAGGATGATAGGTGTATAACGTATATAGAGCCGCGGGCGAGTGAAAACACGCGAGTGCGCGCCCGCGCGTCATAAAAGCACGAGAGAGCGGATTTTACTGCCGTTTGCAATGATTAAGCGCTCGCGGCCCGTAATCCGCGCTGAGGAAAATGAAGATTTACGAGTGAATTAATGAGATTAGCAGGGCAAATAAGAGGTGCGAACGCGTCGCTAACACGTGTTGCGCGCTCGCGGAATCGAGTGAAGCTGCACGCGCGCGCCTGCGCCTACTATTCTGTATAGGTGTATATAATAGTCCCGGCCGCCTGGCCTCATTTCGAGAGAGAGAGAGAGCTTTGACTGATGCTCTCCGACTCTCTCTCTCTCTCTAGAGGGGTTGGCTCTCTGGCAAATCAGCCGAAATGCGCCCTTCTTTTCATCTTCGTAATATTCGAATTCGATTGGATCGCAGTGGAGTGGGAAAGAGGGAGAGGGCGAGAGGCTGGAAATTATTAAACAGAGTTTTTAATCAAGACGGATGATTTTAAGTTTCATCCGCAGGCGGAAGTGAGTGCGTTAATCTCGAAATGAATAAAAATTGTGCATCGACTCGCTCGCAGTCTCATGCAGATTTATGGTTTTAATTTTAGGAAGATGGCTGCACGTAAGCTGCAACAATTTTTTAAAGTATTTTTAATAAGAGAAAGGCATCCTGCGCTTCTGTGAAAAGTGATGCTTTTTCAATATACTGTATTACAGCCCGCGCTATCGTCCCCGGGGTGTTATGGCTCTCTATCGATTTCTACAACATGAGTTTAATAAAACAATCTTGTACTTATTGATTATGGGGCGGAAACCCACTCTCGAAGGCAAGCGCTAAATTGAAAATATTCATATTTCAGAGTGAAAAATGATATAATATTTCTATCGGGTTTTTTTTCGTCATTTTTTACCAACCAACCCGCGAAATACTACGTAAGCCGATTTATATTTAGAAAAATTCTTTCCGATGGGAAATTTTGTAACGCTTATACAAACTTAATGTTTACCTTCCCAAGGCAATAACAACATTTTGTACCGCCCTCATTGTTAGGGTGAAAAAAAAAATGGACGCGAGGGGGCCGTTAACGTGCACGTGAAGAAACCGCAGCGAACAGCCGAGAAAGAAGTAAAGCGGCCGGGCTAGAAAAATAATGGGTAATAAAAAGAGAGCAGCGAGCGATATATATAATTCACCCATTGACTGCAGCAGCTCTTGCGCGCTAGTGACTTACCGTTTTTTTCTTTTACCTTCGTGTCTCGCGGCCTCCCCCTGGCGCGCGGCGCGCGTAAACAAAATGAAAGGGAAAAAAAGCGGGGCAATAATGGCAAGAAAAAGGATCCCGACGCGCACGCGGCGATCATACGGCGATCAGGCAAAAATGCAAAGAGAAGCCCACGAATGGGAGGAAGAATAACTCGCGCTCGCGCGAACGAAGCGGGAGGTATAATACGCGCGAGGAAAGAAAGGTAGCGAAAAGTCGGGGGGGGGGGGGGCGAGTATTTTTGCCCCGGAGGCGCGTGCGAGCGAGACAGAGAGAGCAAAAGTGAACCCTGCCGCAGAAGCGTAGAGACTGGCAATCATCTTTCGGTCGCTCGCGTGCACCAAACGATCGCGCGCTGTCTCTCCACCTCTTCTCCTTCACTTCTTTCTCTCCCTCGTCCTCGGACCGATTTTTTTTTTTGCAGGGCAAGATTTTTGCCTCTCCCTCTCTCTTTCATTTTTCATATGTAGTTCGCGGCGAGGCGGCGGCAGTTAGCAACCGTTTATTTAGGAATGAAAACTCCGGAGGGCTGCTCTTATTCACCCCCTGCAGCCAAGTCTCGCGAGCGCGCGCGGAGAGAGAGCCGTGGGAACCGATACCTCCGAGTAACTCATATATATATATACGAAGAATCCCTCGAATGCTCCCTCTTGCACGCGTCCCACGTTTTGGACTTTTTCGGTGCTCTTATACTTGGCCTTTATCTCTTTCTCTACCATCAAGCTTGCTTTCGGCTTTTGCCATGCTTTCCGAGGAACGAGTACTTATTTACGGGGTTGCATGATGGCGAAAGACTTTTGAATGCTGAGTTTTGGGAGGTTTTAAGGTTAGTTTTTTTTTATCTTAGGAAGGGCAGTAAATTTTTTTCCGCTGCTTTGAAAGCGTGAAATTTTGCATGATCGAGCTTTTATTGGGCGATGGGTAATGATATGGCTGGCGAGCCATCAAACGTTTTTACCGCATCATTAACGGGGTGTATACATAAAACCGCAAGTGAATTCTCTTATGTAGGTACATATTTTATAAAATTATAATGAACGAGTGTGAAGCATTAACAATTTATTCTTAATGTGCGATACTGCTCTGTAATACATATATTAATCCTAACAAGATTTGGCGCTGATTGCAACCTTTCCATCTATATTAAAAATCACGTTATTTCAGTCCACAAACTCTATCACGCATATATATAATACAATACCGATGAAGACTCTATAGACGTTCATACTTTATTCACGATTTGCCCTTCGAAAATCGCAGTAGATTTTTTACGTTCGCTATTTATTATTCTTGCAGAAGTGTGCGCTCTCAAGAATAAAGCTGAGCTTCGGATGGAAAAGTACGGTTTTCCTTTTCGACCTTTGTCGGCAGAAGGTGTACATTATTAAAGGATCCTTTTCAAAAAATGGATCTCAATTTTTCATCGCCATAGAATATTTCTCCTTCCCTCTGTCGGGTATGAATTTATTAAATTTCCATCTTCCTCGATATAAGCTATATGAGCACGTTTTTTTTACAAATGAGTTTTGCGAAAAAGCGATATTACATGGCGGCGCTAAAATATAAAGTTCGGAATTCAATAGCGCGTCAATAATTACAATCTTGCTACTAAGTTACCCACCGCCAAATAATTATATGAACATTGTAACGAGAACCTAATTGAAAGTCGAGCATTAACACACAGCACCGACGCTCGTCACTCCTCCCCTAAAAAACAAGAAGCTAGACGAAAAGCCTCGCACAGAAGAACGGCAATAAAACTCGACGCTAAACCTGCAGCATTAAACACTTGCCTCCCTCACCTTTTTCTCCCTCTCAAATCCACGCGCCATTAACGAGCGGCAATCCTCGATGATTAAAGCAAAGCGTCCGCCCAGGCCTGCGCAAAGAAAAAAAAAATACGAACGAGCGTCGCGCGCGCGCGCGATACCGTATAAAGTCGAATCCTTATTGTCTCGGGGGAAAAAAAAATTTCGATCGCCGTCGCCGTACCAGCAGTGCAAACTTTCGCGAGAGAGAGAGGCGAATTAAGCTGGTCGGTGGAGGAGAGCGATTTTCCCTCTCGTTGTAACTCGAAAGCCTGAAACTTTTATTCCGCCAATCTCGGAAGTCGCTCGCGCGTCGCATCGCGTCGCCCGCGAGAGCAACGAAAACTTTTCCGCGGGCGCTCGCACGCTTCGAAATTTAAACGAGAGAATGAGCGGCTGCTCGCCTCGTCCATTCGCATCTAATTACCGAACGACTCGAATAATGCATTTCTACGCTACCCGCGCGCACCCAGGCTCTCTCATTTTATATTTCTCTTTCATTATCTTATTTCCCGCAAGCGAGTCTTTTCCACCCCCCGCGACGCGGTTCTTCCGCTGCGAGGTAAGTGTAGGGAAATGCAATTTTTGTACGCTGAAGTGCAAGAAATCTTCTAGATATGAGCTTGACGAACAAAACGAAAAATTGTTATTTAATGGAAAAATAAAAGGCCGATGATGAGATAATTAATTGGCTTATTTCTGCGCACCTAAAAAGCTCTAGCTTTATAAGAGTATCGGATTAGGATCGTAATTCCTATATCGGATAATAAATAGATAAGCCAGCACGAGTGTAACAACTTTATGGAAGCTCTATATGGATTCTTTCCTTTTCGCGCACTTTCTCTCCACTTCATTCCCCTTTCCGTATAACTCCAGCAGCGCCGCCGCCGCCGCCGCCGCCGCCGCCATCGCGCATATAACTCTCTTCTCGCTTCTTCATCACTCTCTATTTTCACGACGCTCTTCCGCATCAACTCCTCCCTTTTTAACGCTTCTTTCTCCCTCTGCTTCCTATCCTCACTACACCTCGCTCCCGCTCTCCATATACACAGACACATACAAACGTACACAACCAGACGCCCACCCTCACGGAATCTCGCGGGAGTCCGCCGCGCGCGCAGTCGCCGCGCGCGAAAGATGAAAACGCGATGAGGCTCGAGAGCGTGCGCGCGCGCGTGCGCGATTAAATCGTGATTTACGAGTGGCGCGCCGTACTCGAGTGTGTATGTGTGTGTGTGTATCTTCCCTATATACTCTCTTCCCTTTCTTTTCTGTCTGTTCGCGAGACGCTACAAATGAAAGGCGCTTCTTGCGCGCGGGCCCCTCGCGCCAACTGGTTAGCGCGCGCGCGCGACGCGGAGAATAGATATAGGGAGAGAGCGGGGGAGGAGAAATGAGAACGGAGTCGTAGGTGCGCCTCCCCCATTCGTCAAGATAAGGCGCGAGCGCGCTTGTGCCGCTGCCTCGATAAGGAACGAGGGAACCCGTAAATACCCCTTTTTCCGCGAGCCGGCATCAATTGCAGCGCGTTGCTGGCGAGCTTCCTTTTTTTTTATCTACGGCGCTGACTTCCGGTTTTGCCCTCGTTGATTTGGGGAAGTGGATAGCGGATTTTTTTTTTCAGGATCGTGAGAAGTGTATATAAGGTGAATTCATTACACGCTCGTAACGTTAATTCATTCACTGATAGAAGGAAATATTTGAGGCAAATGCGCAATTTATTTCAAAGGCGATTTTTTCAAGCATTTGACCTAAATGAATAATTCTTAACAGTTACAAAATATTCATTAACAGTTAATGCGCGATTGCTTTTTGTCACAAGCGATACTTTTATCAAATGATCCATTCCTTAACTGTTAATGCACATGCATTTGACTAAATTCAAATACATATTCGTTAACAGTTAAGCCAGCGACTTTGGGTCAAATGAATCTTTCTATCAGTACGTGTTCTTATCGAGCGCTGCTTTTATTTTTGGAGCAGCAGCAGCAGCATCTAATTATGATATAAGCGGAAGCGGGGATATATTGATGTTATTTGCTCATCATTTATGCAAATCAATAATTTCTGTATATTACACGCGAACTTGAAGATATATTGATTACGTTAGCCGATATCTATTTCACGAGAAATAGGAAGAAAGTGCTACTGAATATCATAAATAAAGATGAGAAAATCTTAACATACATAAATCAGCGGTAATAGACAGTACCGCTATACAGACCAGTTCAGCTGCTTATCCCGCGCGGAGTTTTCGAATGAACTCGTCTAATATCCCACAAAAATGGAATATCAAGAAAAGTTGAAATATTCCAGCAATTTCTGTGGATGAAATAAAATATTTCCGCTGCAGTTTAATTGAAAGATTGCAGAAGTAATTACTCAATTAGATTCCCATCATGTGAGATTATATTTTCTCATGCATTATCATCATCAAGTATTACTTATTCGAAACGAGTTTCGCCTTAGAGTGATGTATTTCCCACGCTAATTTTCAGTATACCGTTCTTATTTAGTTCTCGCAATATACATCATAGACTCTAAAAGAATTTTATCGCGCAAAGATTTCGAAATCAAATTGTTCGACGAATCACACGTCCCGCTTCTTTCTCCTGCTTCAATAAAATGCTCGTTCCCTCGGAACCCGCGCCGTCGTTACATACAAAAATCGTTAAGTCGGATTAGATTTCAATATAACGCCGGTGCGCGCGTCAGCGCGAGATTTACGACTCGGGTTTGCGCGAGATTACTTCAAAAATCGTGGCGGCGGCGGCGGCACACCTGCAGCTCGCACTTTTCCAATATGATAAACGTTTCGACGACAGTGTAGCGCGTGCGCGCACCGAAAGTGATTGACGGACGCTTAAGTCCTCGGTAATTCGCTCGTGCGGCGTCAATCCGCTCATTGACGTCGCGCCATATACCGCCGGCCAAAAAATACTTTTCTCACGTTCTCGGTGTGCCCCGGTGTATACACACACACATACGGATACGATGCTGTGTATCAGGTGCGCCTCGGGCACGACGTCGATAAATACGGCCGGAGGAAAAAACCGTTTTCGTCAAATTATGCAGGAATTCCCACTGACGGGGCGTACGAGAGAGGAACACGATTGAAAGGGAGAGTCAGAGAGAGAAAGAAAAGCCGGCGATTCCCCCACGGGGCTACTCAATGGCGAGAGAGTGTATATTCGGCGAAAAAGACGGCCGGCGACTAATGCAAAAGGAAGAAACGATCGCTCGCGGTGGGTAAAAAAGGAGTCGCAAAAAATGAGACATAATGGAGAAAACGCGCCCGCGCTCGTAGGTATATAGAGAATACACCTGGGAACAAGTGCAGCGGCGAAAGAGCGCGCGATCCATAATTCTCGTGGCCTCCGCCTTCGCAGCTTCGGGGCTAAACATGAATTGACTCGGGAGAGAGGGGAAGAGGCGAAAAAAGAGGACCGGAGGAGCGAAGAAACGCGAGCGAGGCCAGCGCGCGTGAGCAGCAGAACGAGAATTAGTGGGCCGCCGTCTCCGCCACTCGACTTCGGCAATTTTGCCCGTATCGCCTAATAACAGGGTCAGTTCCCCTGGACCCACAGGGGCCGAGAATGTATACATGTATATATATGTACGCAGTAGACCGGCCCGCGGCGAAATTCCCTACCGTAGTGTTTTCGGAGCAGGTAGTGATGCTGTTGTAGGAGAAGAGAGAGAGAGAGAGAGAGAGAAAGCCGGAGAGAATGTATAGGTATGTGAGGTAGGAAAGAGCAGGTCGCCGCGGAGACGTCTAAATTAGTGACCAGGCGAGTTCAGGAGGGAGAGAGGGCGACCTTGCCGATTAAAATGCAAATCCGGAGACAACGCTCTCGCCGGAAAGGAAAACTCGCGTATCGAGATCGAGCAGACGGTTCTCTCTGGTGTTTGCTTGCGAGCTGGCTTGTTCCATGTAGAGGAATATATAGCGTAGGCAGTTGTTTTTTCAGTTAGGAGCGATAATTATCTGTTAATTCGACGTCGATCGCATTTGAATTCTTTTCACAGATTAATACAGCCATGATATACTCGTGATTCGAATACGTATCTTATTGAAAAGATTTAGTGTTGAAATTATATTACATGCATTTATATTTTCGTATTCGTTAATGGAAATATTTATTATTTTAAATAATCAACTAAATTTAAATAAAGGTTTTTGTTAAACGTTGGTTTAAAAAAACTGCGGTTGTGGAATTATGTATTAAAACTTTAAATTAAATTTAAGTTGAACGCATTAGAATACGCAAGCACAATTGTTAGTGTAGTTTTCGTATAATACGTCTGCTTATTCACAGTCTGCATCTACTTAAACTTTGAACAAGTCCATGTTTTCGCAACTTGCACATTATTTTGGTTTCACCTTCCTCGTTACACTTTCTCCCATTTTTCAAACGCGAAATACTTCATTACTTTACACGATGTAATGTGAAGTGCTCCTAAAATATTCGCCCGAAAGTTTAATTCAAGCGTAACAAAAATCCACTTGTTATCACTGCGTAAACTTCGCAGACAATTATAAAAATAAAGTGGAAACTTGCACAAAAAACTGAGTAAATAATCAAGACAACATATAACGAGATGCATACACTTATACACATTGCACAGCCTACCGCAAAATTAGCTTACACACGACCGCCATCCCTCACGTCGAAAATTCCGTCGTTCTTCCTCGCACACAATGAAAAAAGCCGAAATTCAATTATATCCCCCGATCGAGAAGCCTTCCTCTTCGCCGCGTCTTTCACGCATGCATATTTCACGAAACAAAGCATCCGCGAGCGCGCGCCCGCCCAATATACCGACCACAATTACAAAGTATACACATCGCGCCGACCCTAAATCACCTCCGATCGTTATTACACGCTCAATTAACGATCGCCTCTGCTCTGTCTCCCCCGCCGATCCGTCATATTTTTTTTTCAAGGGCGTGACGCGCACGCCATATACGCAACCGCCGCATATTTTTTTCCCTCCAACTTCGCGTCCCTCCCGTACGCTTGCTCTGCTCTGATTTCCAGCGAAGCGAGCGGCCGAAAGGATCGCGCGTTTCCCGCAGGGAAAAAAAATCCGCACAGCAGCAGCACGCGATTTCCAGCCTCAGGGCTGCGCAGCGCTGCCTGCATCAACGAGTACCTAGAGTCGCTCTCGCTGCTTCGGCTCTACACTGCGCGACTCTTAAGCGCCTAAAGTGCACTCCTCTCACTGCCGAGCGCGCGGCGGGAACATTATGGCTGTTGCTGCGCACGCACGGCGCCCTTCAGCCCATGTAATTATTAACCGCACACGCGAAATTTACAAGAAGCATTTTCGTGCGTCGTCGTCGACGTCTCCTGGCAATGTCTTCTCAAGAGAGAGAGAGAGAGAGAAGCAGGAAGGCGGAGAGCGCGCGCCCGAGGCGGACCGGCGACGGGTAATGCCTTTGTTTTTGTTGCGTAGAGCATACTACTTATTATTGCCGCGCGAGTAGAGAGGGCAAAAAGATCCTGCTTTACGGCTTCTTAATAACGATTGGTTTTCGGACGATTTGCTTTTTTTTTTCTTTTCGTCGATCGTAGGCGGATTTGCGCGTCGTTTCGCGCTTTATTATATAAATCAATACTCGCGGGAGAGGAAGTTGATCCTTCGGAAAGAAAGAGCGAAAGATATTCTTTTTGTTTGCTCAGGCTTTCTTAAGGGTTATTTATCGCTGTTTTGCTCTCTTCCGTCATAAATAAGGGAATACGTGCGCTTTTTGCTCATTTCTACAGATGAAATTGCTCGTATTATAGTGGCAATAAAATAAAATATTTTGTAGCGGCGAGCACTGTTCAATTATGTGCGGAATTTGTTGCGATTTACAAAACAATAACAAGTTTATGTTTATGTGAATTGAAAAATGTCTTGCGGACAGAAGGATATATACCTATATACTTGTAAAAGTTTTTTTCCATCACTTCGAAAATTTGAGAGACCTTTTGTTTGACTTGAGTATATATTGCTAAAAATCCACATCCTGCGAATTCATATTTTATATTCTGTTTGATTACGGTGAGCGAAGTTGTATATTTCTGAAGTGCATTACATTTATATAACTGCAGTATTTACTTTACTCAGCTCTAAAAGGGTATAAGATACTCTTGACTCATAAAGACTTACGAGTGCCGTTTAGCGCCGAGATAAGCAGATGAAGAAAACGCCCTCTTAATTATATTACGCAGAGGTATACAACGTTTTTTCCGCGAAAACTTAATTTCCAATTTAAAGCCAGAAATGCTACACTCGTTTGATGCCACATTATTTATATTCTCGTAAATTGAATGCCGACCGATCATTAACATTATACTTTCTTTATTAAATATAACAATGTATAACAGTAATTTTAATTAACGTTACATTAGCGTTGATTACGTAATTCTATACTCCGCCAAAATAAAGCATCCCTCTCCCGTATCTTATATATAATTAAATAGCAGGTTATCATACAAATGTTTCATTAAAATATGATAAAGCAAACACGCGACGGGCTAAAATTGAATCACACGGTAACATTTTAGCATGTCAAAATTTAATTAGCGCTGTAATAAAATCCCTTATACAAAAACAAACAAAGCCTCACGCTAGCAGCTTTCATTACACTTTTTCGCTATTTCCGTTTAAAAAAAATATCCCGACGCCCTTACAGCGCGCGCGCGCTTCTTCCGCGCGTTAAACTCGCAATTATCTACAGAAAGCCTTAAAACGCGACTCATTCAGTCGAGCGCCCATTCAGTCGCGCAGCGAGAGCAGCGCGCAGCATCCACGGAAAAATCCTGGCGGGTAAAACGATCGGGCCCATCAAGTCCTAAAAAGCTCATCCGAGGAGAGGAGGAATCGTTCCCTAATGCTCTATCTCCCTTATACCTATATAGCCCTTCGAGAAAATAAACGGACGATCTAACGAGCGCTATAGGTATAAGGCAGTCGTTCGCTCCTGCGGTCGCCTTAAAATTGTTTATACGCTTCTAGGAAGCCGCCGCGGCTACGAGTAGGATGATGTATGGATCGCGGGGGGCTGCGCCGCTGCTGCACCGGTCATCAGACTCCCATTAGGAGCTCAAGGCCGATCGGTGTGTGCAACAGTTCGAGACTCTCAGCTTGTGTGCATGTGTGCATGCGCGCGAGCCTCTGTGTGAGTGTGTATATATATATATACTATACACGCGACGAGAGTGCGCGCGCAGAGACGGATATTGCAGCGATAGTGCGTATATATATACAGACACGCACAATGACTGCACCGCACGCACCTCGACGCGGCGTCGGCGCTCGCGGGGGGGAAAACTGGTCGACGATATATATATACGCGTATAAGCGTATACACTTATCGATTATTGCAACTGTGTGCGCGCGGCGTCTGTGTGTGAGCGCGTCGCACTACGTATATATACATGTACATACGCACGTGTGAAGTACATGCTCTCGTGCGCGATACATTTATATGCTTACTCGTGCGCATGAAATTGCCTATATATGTGCCGCGTCACGTGAGCCGGTGAGCGTATGCTTTTGTATTATACACGTACATACCTTTGTTGTGCGCAAAGTACGCGATACATATGTATATATACGTACACGTGCGCGAGTAAGTGCCATAACGTGGCGCAGCGAGAGCATGAGCTTCGAGAGTCGCGCGCGAACGGCTGTTCGATTGTGTCGCCACGGCTTATAGCTTGCGCTTGCTGCTCGATAAGGCGCGCACGCGCTCAAATTATTATGATTGCCGCGCACGCTAATGAAAGCTTTAAGATCGTTTATGCACGCACTTCGATATACGTATAGGTGGGTACCGTTCTGGGGCGAGAGATTTTTCCGATTTAACGATAGAGGAGCGCGCGCGCGCTCGTTATTACGCGCAAGCGTTTATATACATAGAGCCGATAAGAATGATTATGCCTCGTAGACGCGTGAAAACTTAACGGAAATGATCGAGACATGGTGCTAGACCTCGTTTTGCTCCGATCCTCTTGTGCGCGCTTGACGGGGAGTTTTGCTGTGTAGGTGTGTACGTTTATAGCCGCGTAATTGGCGTCGGAATTATTAGCTGCAGGATAATGTGGTTGTTGCTGTTTATAATTTTTAATAAAATTGTTAAGTAAAGGTTTTTTTAACAAGGGAGAGGGTGCAGAAGTGGGTTGAAAAAAGTTATTTTTCAATTCCTATTGTAAAGGGTTCTTTGAAGTGTGTATGACGAAAAAATATTTTTTTCAAAAGTTATTCATATCATTTTAATCTTATTTGCAATTTTTTTGTTTGATTTTATTTACATTGTATTAGATGAAAACTCAAATTTTGTAAAATTTTTCTTCCCAAACTACATTTTTCGACTTTAACAGGAAGTTTGTGCAACAGCTTTGAAACTATCGATACTTGTAACTTTGCATATAAAATGTTTTTCAGATTTCGAAAAGAAGAACGACGCGATTTTAGTTTCATAGTGGATTATAAGGTAAAGTATCCAGTACTGGGACAGTTTTTACCGTACTTTTTTTATAATCGTTTCTATTACCAAAACTAAGCATAATACATGAAAACTAATTACCTCGGCACATAGTTCCTGTCTCAAGGTTTATTTTAAGAAAAAAATGCCTTTTTCGTTGCTTGTGTATTAAAATAATCTCATTAAATGAAAATAATTATCGACTGGTATAGTGGGACACGGTAATTTATTTGAACCAGTAGTGGGACGCCCGTTTGAACCCAATAGTGGGACTATACTTTTAAACGTGTCCCACTACTGTGATATGGGAATTAAGAGGCACTTAAAGTGGGACAAAGATTTCGCTATGCGCACTTCTGAAAGCTAACCTCGAAAAATTTGTATCTTGTTATTCACTAATTTAAGAAGTAAATCAACACAATAACGTAGTGGTTACATAGTTAACATCATAAAGAATGCTAATGAAGTAATGCTGTTATCGTATTAACCGTTTATTATAGTTTTTTTACGGTTGTCCCACTACTGGTTCCAAAATTGGCTTTATCCCAGTACTGGGTACTTTACCTTATATTTTTTAAATCTATTTTTAAATTAAAAAGTTTGGTTTATTCTTATTCAAAGATGTTTCAAATTTCAGAAGTACATGGTTGGATTGAAATCACTTATTCGTACTTCTTTTAGAAATCTGAAAAACATTGTATATGGAGTTTCTAGTAGACCGTATACAAAAAATGTTTCGCAAACCTCTTGTTTGGAAAAAGTATGACAAACAGACGAAAAATATAGTTTTGAAAAAAAAATATTGAAAATTTGATTTTCCATTTAAAACTATGTAAATAATATTAGGAAAATATTACAAATTTGGTTAAAATTTTGTTATTATCTTTTGAAGAAAAAAAAATCTGCGTAATTCATACTTTGAAGAACCCTTTATAAGGCATGTTCTTGTTTGTGCACATAAGGATTGTGCACATATTTATTGTGCACAGATAGCATTGGTACAGATCTATATATATAGATATATACCAATGTTAAAGTGTGCACAATTAATATGTGCACAATCAGTATGTGCATAAACAAGAACACGTCCTTTATAATATGAATTGAAAATGCCTTCTTTCAACCCACTCCTGTACACCGTAAAAAATTTGTGCATGAAATTTCATGCAAATGTACTGGAAGCAAAAATTATGAACGGGCTTGAAAAAAATTTAATGTCCGTCATGAAATTTAAGGTACATGTTGATTAAATTTAATACAAATTTACATTAAATTGTATTCATTAGAATTCCCGTTTAATTTTATGCAAGCACTGAAATTTCAATCCAATGCATGAAATTTAAGTTACACGTAGTTGAAATTAATTAATTAATAAATAAATTAAGAATTAATTACTTATTTATTAATTTTAAATTTGTTGCAAGTGTATTTTAATTTAGAACAGATTAATTAATTATTAAAAATTTAATATTAATTATTATTATTTATTATTATTATTAATATAAAATTTAAATAAAAAAATTTTATTTAATAAATTTAAATAAAATAAATTATTATTTAATATAAAATTTAAATATTTAAAAATCAATTTATTACGGAGATAAAAAACATAAATTTTACACTTTGTTGCATTATTAATAAATTTTAATATTATTAACAAGTAATATTATTAACAAAGAATATTAACAAAGAATATTGATGAGTAAATACGCTGCAATGTTTATAACAAATAATAGCTGAAAAAAATACAAATAAAATTTTCGACCTAACGGGGATTCGAACCCTAGACGCTCAATTCGCACACAAACACTCTACCATTACGCTATACAATACGCTATGCAACGGAACTCTAAATTGCAATAAGTTGGAATGAATATTATAGCACGCGAACTTTAATTTTTATCCTTATGTTCATTAAATTTCATAAATGATACTTTAATTTTAATTTACACTCGTAATTTTCAATTAATAAAAATATTTATCACGCAGACAGGCTACTGATAGAGTTTTCATTAAAATATTTTTTAAACCCAAATATAGACGGGGGAAGCGATCGAGATCCAGGCAGAAAAGTGGAGGTACGCAGATAGGCTATTCTAAAAGTATCAATAAAATAATTAAAGCCCTGATTCAGCCCTGCTTCAGGCAACGCGCGGTTTATTGTCCAAATATGTGCTGCTCTTCGTAGTTTCTCGTTTAGGTCTCAGGACGCATCTAATATACGTGTTCTAGGTATTGGGGGCAGTCGATGACGGTGTCTAGGTGGTGCGTACCGTAGTTTTTTTACCACTAGGTGTTGGAACGCATCGAATGCGTGGTCTAGGTCTTTGGGGTGGCCGATGGTGGAGTCAAGGTGGTGTTCTCCGTAGTTTTTTGCATTTAAATGTAAGGGCGCATCTAATGGGAGGTCCAGGTCTTCAACTTAGTCGATGACGATGTCTAGGTGGTGCGCTCCGTAGTTTTTTGCATTTAGATGTCAGGACGCATCTAATAGAAGATCCAGGTATTCGGGGTAGCCGATAACGATGTCTAGGTAGTGCGCTCCGTAGTTTTTTGCATTTAGATGTCAGGGCACATCTAATAGGAGGTCTAAGTGTTCGGGGTAGTCAATAACGATGTCCAAGTAGTAGCACTCCGTAGTGTTTCGTTACTAACGGTTTGAACGCATCAAGAACATAGTGGACAACGAAAACTATGGTATGCACAACCTAGACTTCATCATCGGCTACTCCGAACACCTGGACTTCCTACTAGATGCGCCCTGATATCTAAATGCAAAATCTACGGAGCGCACTACCTAGACATCGTTATCGGTTACGTCGAACCCCCGGACCATCTATTAGATACGCCCTCACATCTAAATGCAAAAAACTACGGAGCGCACTACCTAGACATCGTCATCGGCTACCCCGAACGCCTGGACCTCCTATTAAATGCGCTCTGACATCTAAATGCAAAAAACTACGGAGCGCACCACCTAGACATCGTCATCAGCTAAGTTGAGGACCTGGACCTCCTATTAGATGCGCCCTGACATTTAAATGCGAAAAACTACGATATTATTAAAAAGAATCTGGTTTTAGTCCACTGTGCGGCGTTGCAGTCAACACTCAAAATTGAACGAGAAAAATAGGTCCCTGCTATCGTCGGTAATGGAGGGCCCCGCATCGCCTTAACATGATTTTTCATGGTCTTTTACAGCGATATTTATGAGGAACGTGAAGTTTAATGCATGGTATTGTAAATCTAATGCACGTGAGGCCGAATCCATCTCAAATCAGACAGCCCGCGTATGCCTATTTCACCTATCATGTTGAAATAAAAATATTTATGTTCTACTCGAAAAAATATTTTACACGTGTTTTTTTATTTTTTTGTTTCATCAAAATTTCATGCGTTCAGCGATGCCGAAAAATTCCGAGAAAATTCTTTCATTGAGAAAAAAAATTTTCAATGTGATTTTCAGACTGCTATTGTTTCAGCAGTTTTTCGAGCTTTTAAACGTGTAACACACAATTTCACTCAGTTTTGAGCCCTCTTTAACGGCCTTAATGTCATTTTCAAAAAAAATAAAAAATCCACGAGCTATGCACTTTTTACTGAAAAATTCATTTTTTAGGGAAGTGCCTTTTTCTCGAAAACCCCATGTTTTTTGCACAATTTTTGTTGTCGTGATAGAGGACGGTAATGCCTAGCTAGACGTATTTGTGAGATTCGGTACTTTTTCCCTGGGATAGCGATCACTAATGAGATAACACACAAACAAATTTTTCACGCCTAATGCTTATATATAGTCAATGATATTAGAGTCAATGTAAAGGTATTTGTCTTTGTGTGTATGTAATATACAGGTACACATAACTATGTATTTATTTGTTATTTGCGTCTTTTTGATTTTTTATTTTTATACCTTTTTCATTTGTATACCTATTTTACTACCTTTGTTTTTCTGCTTCATTGTTCTTAATTCAGTAAGCGGACGATCAGCGGTCTTTGCTGTCAAACAATGTATTTTATCGTCACATGTTTTTTAACCCATATATGAGTTTTTGAATTCAGGATACTTTGGAGTTGTAAGCCAATCAATATTTTTTCTTTTCTGAATTGTTCTATTTCAGCATCTTGTAAATGTATTATTTTAATAGCATCAGTATATTTTTGAACATGTATTGCAAAATCATTTGCGTTTTGAATAGCTTCTTCAAGGGGCTCTCGAAGATTATGCGAAGTAGCATAATGCTTTATAAGTCCACCCACACCATCTACAGCTCCTTTGCCTTGCCCAGTAGCAGAGAACAACCATTTTATATCACACGGTGCTCGTTTTAGTTCATCTAATTGAAAGCGATTTTTAAAGTGACTCGCAGCGCCGTCTGATACGATGGTAATTTTTTTAATTGAATCACAACAATTTTCTTTCAAGAATTTTATAATTTTTTGTACTGCTAGCAAAGCATACGCTGAATCATGTTTTCGGTCATCACTTATAACTGCGAAACTTTGTGTCGAATCCCCTTGATAAGAGACTGCTGTGAAAATAGAAATTTGATCATTAACCCAATGATTTCCTTGAACAGCTTTATTATGAATCACAGCCCAGTTTTCAGCGAAGTCTATTTGAAGAACTAAATGATGTGAGTCTTTTTTAGCACTTTCTCTTTCTGTTTTTATAGCTTTGCGTTGTATATTTTTACATACATGTGAGTACTAACCCTCATGGTCCAAACCGAAAGTTCATCTTTAAAAGCAGAAATTGATAGTGTCTTTTTAATCAGGTTTCCATTATCCCACAAAGCATATGTAATTTCTTCTGTACCTTCTACATCTTGCAGTTTTAAAACATGAAACGTAATTCCCTTAATCCCTGGACATAGTTTACATTCTTGTAAATAACATAAATCAGATGGCTCAGAACACATTGTTGCATTTATTATTTGTGACCGACTTTCATCCAACTCTGTGACGTTACTCCCTCTAAAATTAATTAAGCTCGTAAGAAATAAATCATAATTTGCGCAATAGATACAGAGACAAACTTCTTTGATGGGGCTAAGTAAGACATACTTTGGTCGCAAACTATAAAATTTCGATTTTCCAATTCTCAATTCTGGATAATCATTTTTAAATACTTTATACGTCTCTTTTAAACTTCGAGTAAGAAAACGCTTAACTTTTTTCTCTTTTTTATTGTTAACTTTAATTGTAACAACATCACATTTATTAGGACTTTGTCTTGAACAATTAAAATCATCATTTAAATAATATTCCATAACAATTTTTCCATGTTTTCATCAATCGGATGGCCTGAATATGCATCTGGTTCTGAATAAATTCCTTTTTCTTTAACAAGATTTCTCGATTTGTTGATCATATACATTGTTATTTCTGGAAATAAAGATAAAATTTCATGTTTTGTAAAGGATGAAGGTAGCAAAGTCAGAATTTTTATTTTTTCTGATACCGTAGAACACTTTTGCAAGGCTAGACCAAGATTTTGTATCCATTCTGTACAATGGCATACAGTTGATTCATTTGCTGTTATAGAAACGTCATAAACATTGTTCAACTTCACATCAAGGGTATTAGACAATGTTGAAAGTATTTTTTTTTTCTTCTTTGTTACGTAATTTTCAATTGATTTTTCATGTATAAGATTTTTTTTTTTAAGAGGCGATACAGAACCTAAGAAAGATGTACTTATTTCATTATTAAATTCTTCAATGCGTTCTGGAGTACTTGGTAAAAAATCTTCATCTCTATCAACTACGTTATCGGTAACTTCATTATCCGTTATAAATTCATTGTCAGTACTACTCACCAATTCTAAAGCACGATTGTAACAATGTTGACACAGATATGTAGAAGGTGTCAAAGGTAAATGAGGATAGAGGTGCTTCAATGGATGAGCAAGATTCTCAAGTTGTTTTAAACGTACGGAACTAGATTTGTAAATAATTTGTTTGTGTTTGTCTAAAAAGTCTGCACATTTGATTCTCTCTGTTGAGTAATATTGAGACATCGTAGTTGAGTTGATAAGGTGTAAATATGTAATAATTTTCCAAAAGATGATGGTTTTAAATAAGACGAGATGTGTGATATATAGCAGAAACCGAACTTTTCTTTGTAAATGTTAAGTCAAACCATATCCATCTAGCGGACAAATGTACTAGTACATATACTCCTATAAGTAGGCGCACGTACATGTATATTACATACGCACAAAGATAAATACCTTTACATTGACTCTAATATCATTGACTATATATAAGCGTTAAGCGTGAAAAATTTGTTTGTGTGTTATCTCATTAGTGATCGCTATCCCAGGAAAAAAGTACTGAATCTCACAAATACGTCTAGCTAGGCATTACCGTCCTCTATCACGACAACAAAAATTATGCAAAAAAACATGGGGTTTTCGAGAAAAAGGCACTTCTCTAAAAAATGAATTTTTCAGTAAAAAGTGCATAGCTCGTGGATTTTTTATTTTTTTTTGAAAATGACATTAAGGCCGTTAAAGAGGGCTCAAAACTGAGTGAAATTATGTGTTACACGTTTAAAAGCTTGAAAAACTGCTGAAACAATAGCAGTCTGAAAATCACATTGAAAATTTTTTTTCTCAATGAAAGAATTTTCTCGGAATTTTTCGGTATCGCTGAACGCATGAAATTTTGATGAAACAAAAAAATAAAAAAACACGTGTAAAATATTTTTTCGAGTAGAACATAAATATTTTTATTTCAACATGATAGGTGAAATAGGCATACGCGGGCTGTCTGATTTGAGATGGATTCGGCCGTGAGTTAAACTATTTATTTATTACGTGTAATAAAATTTCATGTAAATCTTATTGACTTCGATTTACCTTAACATTAATTTTCATGCTCCTGTGCTGCAATATTTACAGATGTTTACATTAAGATTTATAAACTTATAAACAATTCATTAATTTTTATTTACACTTGTAATTTAGTACATGTACATTGAATTTCATTTACCGATATATTAATATTTATGTAATAGTACATTTCGACACAGGTGGGGAAGTCGATTATTTAGCTGGTGTGACTTTTTGCACGAGCGAAGCGAGTGCGAAAAAGTCACACCACCTAAATAATCGACTTACGCACTAGTTTCGAACGGTATTTTATACCACGAGCGCCGAAAAATCATACCAAAGTTGTGATTTTGAGGTTAGAGTGGTATAAATGCATTAAATTTAACTTAAAAATACCTCAAATTTCATATTTTGTAAAGAAATTTATTTTTGGTTACAAATTCATTAAATTTAATGCACAATTGTAACTTAAAAGTGCATTAAATTTACGGTGATTTTTTACAGTGTACCCTCTTCCCTTAAAGACGTACTTATTTTTGCATCACATTAACGTAATGTTTTGTTCAAGAATAAACGTGTACGATATCAAAGGTTACCCTCATTAATTCTCTATGACGTAATCGTTAAATTTAATTTAATCTTACAAAGAGCATGTGGTTGACGTCACATCGCGACGAAAAAACGAAAAAACATTTTCTAAATAGCCATACACGCGGCATCAATGGTCACATTCACCGTGCGATGAACCCAGCGCATCTTACTTTATGCTTCCTTGATAAAAATAATCTGAATTTCAGTAGTAACGGTTATGACCCCGTCCTATAACTCGGCTGAAAAGATTCATTAGAGGCAGAGAAGAGCAATTACTCCATCTTTCTCTATCTCTCGTTCTCTCCTCGTCCTCCGCCTCCTTCACTTTCTTTTTTCTCTCGTTTCATTAACTAAATAATAACAAGCGTCCCCGACGAGGTCGGAGCTCCTAAGCATCTCACCGAAAATGAAAAAGAACGGCGATGCGCTACAAGCGTGGTAGAGAGATATTCCCTTCGCTAGAGACGGGCAATTGAATAAGCGCGGGGGAAAGCGCTTCCCCCACTCGCCATCCAAGATTTTCCTACTTTGCATGCCGAATTAAAGGAAATTCTCTTTCGGAATAAATGTCTTTTGATCATCCCCCCCCCCCGCCCACCCCCACTCCTCACCGTGTATATACACAGCGGACACGCGAATAGTCGAGGCCTCGTGGATCTCCTTTGTCGCGCCCTCGCAACAGCCGCACGAGGGCTTTTTGATTTCGAAGTGGATAAGAGAGAGAGCGAGCGAGCGCGGCCCAATTAGTTCCACTCCCCTGCTACGTAAACGGCCTCTGCCTATATAAACTCTTTTTCGCAGATGCGACGCGACATATACGCAGAAGGACGTGCGGTAAATATATAGGCAAAATGTACTCACGAGAACGTCTTGGACGAGCTCGTGCTCGTCGAGCAGTATGACCTTGCAGTGGAGTAATCGGGGCCTACGATTACCGGAGGGCCTCAGTCCCGGGCACAGCCAATCGACGACCATATCTGCCTTCTATACCTTTCCACGTGTGTTGCTGCAGCGCCGGCGAATCCTCTCGATGCTCCAACTGCTGCGAACCGGCGCCGGTCCTACGCCTCATGACGGGCCGATGACGACGACGAGGAGGACGACATCCTCTGGAAAAATCAAAGAGCCCCGGGCTCTATCAGTTTTGCGCGCGCATCAGAAAGAAAAAGGGGAGGAGGAAATTGATTCCGAGCGAGCGCGCACTTTCGCCGGACGAAAAATGTATCGAGGAAGTAGTGGAATGGACGCGCTACGTATATATATACGTTGTGTGTAAGGGAGGGCTGGTCAATCGTGGCCTACATCCGCCCGCGCGGCGTATATTTTATTTTTATGTGGGTGGAGCTGAGAGTAGAGAAGAGAGCACGCGCGTGTAAGGCGTCGAGCGTGTCGTAATAAAGAAGTCGGGCGGGAGTATCGGCGCGAAAGATTGACGGCCGCGCGAGAAGTATATATAAGGTTTTACGCCGAGAGCTGCCTTTGAATGACGAGCGAGCAAGCGCGGGAGTGATGATATGGCGGCGAGCTTTTAAAAAAATGTATATATATATATATATGTAGTTTTTTTTATGTAACATTTTCTAGTAATATTGAAAAGAACTATTTTTTGTTTACATGCGAGACATACTTTTTTTGAAAAAATATTTTTTCAAATATAAACAATTCAGTCATTTGAAAAGTATTCTGGTTTAGAGCTGAAAGATTAAAAAGTATAATTAATTTAATGTGCTGCACTCGGCACGTTTCATTTTTTTTTTCTTTTTCATCGCCTCGCTAAATAATTTGTTCGTCGACCGAAAATTCGCAAATTGACAGATTATGATTGCCTCCTAGACACAGGAGTTTCAAAACCAGTTTGTCACGATCAATCATACGTGAATTTATTTCAAGAATTCATTTGCATCAAATGAATCTATCAACTATATAACAGAATAGATATTCATACCCACGTACCGCGTATATATTTAAATAACTCGTACAACGACAAATACCAGAATTCTTATGAGACAAAATAAATTGTAGTTCCTTAATATAGTTGTAAGAAGATTACAGCCAATTAGTCGGAAGACTGGAAGGCTCATTTTCATCGCAATACACAATAGCTATAATTTAAACAAGAAGTTTTAAGAGCAAAAAAAAGAGATGAGCCCTTCTAGAACAATTAAAGCTCTCGAGCATCTCGAAAATTTAATCTTTTATCCAGGCCGCGAAAAGTGAAAAATCACCGTAATAATAATTTAAAGAGCGCCTCTCGGCGCGCAAATTGAGTCGACATCCCCACCTCCGCTCTCCTCCTCAGAGCGAGAAAAAGAAGAAGAAGAGCAGACGCTCGCTCGCCCGACAAGATTTTTCGCAAATTGGACCCAGCCTTACATGTATATAACGCACGCATAAAAAAGACCGCGTACAATCGTCCCGCTGCTGCTGCCGGCGCCGCCACTGCTACTACTAATCCAGCGTCGCGGGGAGACATTTCGAGGGCCTCGGAAGAAAGTCCGCATCACGAGAGCGCGCGCGTAATAGCAGGGGAGGAGGAGGCGTTTAGCCTCGCCTCGCAGCCGGCGCGCATATCACTCATAGCGCGTGCGACGAATAAAAGTTTTAAGCAGCCAGCTCGCACTCTCCTCGCTACTCGTCTTTATCGTTACGCGCTACAGCAGCAGCAGCCAGCGACGACGACGACGACGTCCTCGCGTCTGCATTTACATCTCGAGGTAAGTGCGTGAGCGAGTCGCCCCGGACGAGTTTCTTCTCCATACATATACTGGTATGTATATATGTGCTCGCCGCTTTCTCGGTCGTCGCTCTTGTTTTTTTCAATGGCAGTGTATGTGCGCGAGAGAGCATATAAGTGTGCGGGCATATTAGTTTTTGTCACTGCGCGCGTGCCCGTAGGCAAGCGAGCGCGGAGTTTTTATAATTTTTCAGTTTTTATATGTATGTATATACGCAGGACGCGCGCGGCTGTGTGTATAATATAACAAGAGACAGCGGAGCTCGCGGGCCGAAATATTTTACGCAGGATACTTAAGAGTCCACGCGATGTTTAACACGCGTATTTTGCGCTGCATTTTCCGGAGCTAGGAGAGGAAGCCGGCCTTTTAAAGCGAGTGCGTTTAGCGTGACATTTTCGCGTTGATGTTCTTTTTTTTCGGTGGGGCTTTAGTGTACGAAGGGAGCACGTGCTGGAACTGCGAAAGCAGAAGACATTTGGGAAATTTTCTTTCCTGCGAAAGATTAATTTAAAGAAAAAAAAAGAAAAACAAAGAGAAACTGCATTAGTGAATTATGAATTTTGTCTGAACGCGGGAGAACGGATTTACTACAATTTAGTCGTATTTACTTAATTTTGGTCAATCTTTTGTTCGAGCTAAAGACAATTTTATTAACTGTATTAAAATTTAGTTACACGTAACGTAATTAAAATACCTTAATCAAGGCTCAAAAGAGTTATTGAACTTAGGTATACATGTACTATTAACGGTCCCACCACAGAACGATTCAAGTCTGTACAATAGTATTTGAAGATCAGAATATATTCAGATTCTGAATAAGACTTTTGAGTCTGTATAATGCTTACCTACGAGCTAATATAACCAAATTCAATATTCCCTTATTGCGTGTAAAATTTGAATTCTCTCGAAATTGAAGCCCTAGTCGGAAACTATGTTTAAAGAATTATAAATTAAAATGGCACGATGAGTGGAACTTCAAATTACTCCGCACGCGCAACTTGAAAATTCTAAAACTCAAAATTTTAATTTAAAAAATGAAATACTTGAGTGTTTTTATATCTATACTTGAGAGTGTCTCATGTAAAAGTCCGGTTTAATGTGCGTGAATTTATACTTAACAGTTTTAAAAGGAAAAAGTTTTAAAATCTTTCTTACATTTTAATTGAATAAAAATAAATATCGAATTTTTCTTCAAAGGAAAATAGAAATATAAATCGGCTATCGCTTCAAGCAGTCTGCTAACGAGGAATTTTCCGAAAAAGTTCAAATAGTCTACTTTCAGTCTGAACAAATTGGAATGAAAAACTCCAGACACTATTTAATCAATTAAATGTTTTGATATATAATATAAATCTGTGATAATATTTAAATTTGGCAAGAAAAATATACACTGAGAAAAATGATGTATTAAAAATTACTATAATATATAGGAACGTGGGGACAAATCTCAAAGACCAACATTTTTACTATATTTTATAGTAAAAATTGATATATACATAATAAAAATTTCTATCTACATAGTAATTTTTACTATAAAATATATAGCAATAATTTTACTATTTGACATTTGTCTCCACGTTCCTATATATTATAGTAATTTTTAATACATCATTTTTCTCAGTGTAAAAGTCTGTTATGTCACTAATTATACTCCCAATTAAAAAAACCACGGTGGATGAAGTTACACACTGCTCTCAACAAAAACCTTTACAAAGACTGAAATGAGGAAAAAAAAACTTTACAAATCCCAACATCCGTCGGGAAACTCTTGTACCTAAATCATTACAAGTCGCTGAGAAAAATGAAATGATCAAATTAAGTTCACCCCGACTTCATCATTTCGTCCCACTCGACCTTAATGCGACACCCAATGACGCCGCGTGCTCTCGTACATAACACGCGCAATCAAGAAAAGACGCGCAGATCCTAAGCGCCGGGATCTGCAGAAAAACATCACCGAAGAAAAGTCTCGCACTGCAGGTATAATATATACGCAGCAGACATAACCGTTGATTTAAGCCGGCAAACGAGATATCCCAGAGTAGTAGAGAGGAAGAGCACTTTTCCTCATTCACGACTGGTCGCCTCTGAATGTATCGCTTTGCGCATGCGCACTCGCGATGCAATCTCTCCGCCGGGTGAATCGCGTCCTGCATCGATAATTATTACGACGCGCGCGCGCGAGAGGGAGAAAAAAAAGCATCGCCCGACGAAATCTCCACTCTCCTGCAGCTCTCGCGCGTGCGCGCGGGCTTTTGTTTTTCTCCTCCGTCGTAGCAGTCGTCGTCTCGTTCCATACTCGCACCCGGTTACGCAACTGCGCGCGGGGTTTAATGACTCGCAACGTGCAATCGCTCTCGAGCGGCTGTGCGCGGTTTCGGTTTATTAAATATAACGAAGCTTTGAAAAAAATTGTGCTCGCTGCGGGAGTGAAGAGTGGCGGCGCGCGGACAGGATTTGAATTGGTTTGCAGGCTGAATGTATATGTGTGTGCGTCTGTATATACACGTTGGTACGGCGGTTTTTAAATCGTTGCCACGTACGTATTTATTATACACGAGGGGTTTTATTAAGTGGCAAAAATTCCCGTCGTGATAGTTTAGAAAGAGTTCTTAATTTATTAATAAGAAAATTATGGTAACAATTTCTTCGTAATTCTCGTATCATGTAAAATTTTATTAGTATAATATTGTACACAGAAAAAAAGTAATAAAAGTATATCTTGTATATTTTTAACTTTTAAATCATGTTCCAGTTGTACGCGCCCGCAAGAATCATCAGACGAAGTAAAAAACACCTCATTAATTTATTTCGCCACGAAATATATTACGCAATCAGACCGTATTTCATAATGATTAAGAGCGAGCTCTCAATCGCGCCACCCCGTCGTATCCTTATAACTACCGGCACTTATAACTCTCTTAATAATCCGCATTCTGCGTTTCATTATTTAATTCGCATCGCTGTATAATACGCGTCAAATCACTTTCAAGCCCCCGTCACCCTTATCTTATCGAATTTACGATATCGCGCCGTGGTTCAAAAAGTCCTCGGTATATTATATCCCATACCTATGTATCCACTCCATCCTAATCCTCTTTTTTCCTCCCCGCCGAATCGACTCGCGTGCGCTGCACGTATACAGCGCGAGAGAGAGAGAGAGAAAAAAGGGTAGCAACGGCCAAACTGGTTTCCGCGTTGCACAACACACTGCACACACGGCGCTAATAAAATTTATAGCCCGGCCCGCGCGACGCGATATCGCGCCGTCCCGTGAGAGGAACCAGCCGCGGGTGATAATAATATTGGCCGCAGATTTTGATGCATCGCTGCTGCCCACGGAGACGGAGAAACGCGCACGTGATTTGTCAATTAATCGGCCGTCTAATTGACTAATTGACGGCCCTTGTCAATTAGCAGTCTCGTACGTGCCCGCGCCCGCGCGAAAGAGAAAAAGTGGAGGAAAGTTTGATATATAGGCTCTCTCGCGTGATGTGTTGTAATGGTGGCGGGACGATGATTCTCCTCCGCTCGGAGCGAGAGCTTTCGGAGATCATTTGGCGCATAATTGGGGTAGCTGATACTTGACGAGTGTATTATACGCGCGAGCTTGATTGGAATGTAATGAATGAGGGGATTGTATTACGGGTAATACATTTGTGAGATTTGAATCTCATTAAAAATATTTCATACAATTCTGAAATGCGCTTTACCGTTATCTTATAATGACTGCACTTCTATGAGAAGGATTGTCATAGGTAAATTAATTAGGAGTATGTATATCGTTCGCGATGAAGCTATATGATATATTCGAAAACGAAACTATTTTATTCAAGCACGTATATGTAGAGGCGCGACTGCCAAAGACGCGAATTCGCAACACCGCAATCCACAGCACGAATCGGCATTTGGATTTAACGCCTGAGGTGTACCGCCTGTGTGCGCGCACTTCGCGCACCTTGCCGGTTAAGTTTGAATGCCAATTCACGTTGTTCCGGCAGCTCGCACGGTTGATGGCATAGCTATGCCCTTCTAAGAATCGCCGTATATATTTGCGACGCGCGCAATCGATTTGCATGGGCCGCATTACGATTGAACACGCGCGTATCCTTTCAATCACTATTGTAAGTGGACTTGCGAAATTTCGTGGGAAGACTCTCTCCTTTGCTTTTATTTTAAGCAAGTGATTTATTTAGCGCCAAGTGTTTTTTAGTCTATAATGTAATTTGAAGTTTTAATAGAAGGTATTTATAGAATCTCTTAAGATCTAACTGCCTTAGAGATAATTAAAAGGGATATGATTACTGTAAGAATATATATCATTATTTAATAATTAAGGTATATGTTTGAACTATGTAACGAATTCTCGTATTTCCATACGAACGAAAGTTCAAGTTTATTTGTTACTGTTCGTAACTAGAGTGGTAAATGTCTAACTTTAAGTAGCCACTTTATTCGGCAACTACTCATCACTGAACTAGGTAAGTACACAGAAAGCATGTAGAAAGTAGCAAATTTTGCTGCGAATGAAATTACAGGACTAATTACGAATATTGTTGTTCTGAAGTTGATTTTTAACGAAAGTATATAGTTGTAACAATGCACTGAGAGAAATGTTGTAGCAAAATTTACTATAAATGTAAGAGCATAAATGTAAGTTCCTATATGCTACAGGAACTTTGGGACAGACTCAAATTATCATAGTTTACTACAATAATTTATAGTAAAAATTGCTATATACATAGTAAAAATTACTCAAAACATAGGAGTTTTTACTATAAATTGTATAGTGAATTTTATGATAATTTGAATCTGCCCCACGGTTATTATAAATATAGTAATTTTTCCTAAATCATTTTTCTCCGTGTACAAAATACACTTCTATATTGCAAAAAAAAAAATATATATAAAATCATGATCTGTGCGATAAGAAGCTTTATAGGAACTACACGGTGCAGCCTTTGTTCTAATTACGTCGTGTAAATTTCTGAAAATTGACTCACTCGCATAGCAGCTAATAGCGAGCGCATTAATAAAGCCTCGGTAACACGGCCCCCGCACGCGCGATAAAACGGAAATTATGATTTGTTAATATTAAACGAAAGCAAACAGAGACACGTGCAGAAACACGCGGGGGCTTGCGCGCGCGCATAACATGTATATAGACCCATAATACGCGGCATCGTAGAAAATCCGGCTCTTATTTTTCGGGGAACGAATCAAAGTGAGCTCGTCTTGTTTCACATATGTGCGTCCGCCATACACGAAGGGCCCAAAAATAGCGTCCACCCCATCATAAAGTGTAGTACAGCGCGAGCGCGCACCGGTATTTTAAGAATGTACGTACAAGAAGCCGCGCGGCTGCTCTCGGCACCCGCGCCCCCCACACACACACAGCCATCATAATTCAGCCAACGTTATACCACTTTCCAGCGAACTTCAATATCCGCCTAGCAATTAAGAAAAAAGCGCGCGCGCTCGCGAGCTGTTATACACGAGTTTCTGCGTCGCTCGGAGTATATATCGCGGGAGAGAATCAATCCCTCAGCGCGTGTGATGCGCGCATACATACGCACTCCTGACTCGGCGCAGAAAGAAGAAGAGAGCCCGGGAAAAAAAAGCATGTAAGTCGCAGGATGTTCCCGCGCGTCAATAGCGAGCGCGCGCCGCAGCTCGAAAGAAAGACGAAGCGAAAGTCAGGAGGGGGGAAAAAGCGGAGCTCGAATTAATCGGACTCGTTAGAGTGCAGTATATATATACGCGGCGGCGGCGGCGCACCGCTGCTGTCGCTGCATAATTAATCCATTTCTAGCATAGCGTTTAACGGCAAAACAAACGCCGCTCGGATTTTCTCTCCACGCGGCGGCGGCGGCGGTGGCAGCTCGTGATGTTTATACATTGCGCGAGCTGCTAGCTGAGCCGCTGCACGTTGCCCCCGCGTGTATACACACGTATACGTACGTACGCGGGCGAGTGTGCACTTCCGGTTCGCAGGCTCTTTTTGCGTGCGATCGCGCGCTCGAGCAGTGGCGTCGCCGGCAACACAACCTCGGCGGCTGGGCGCACGCAGGCGTCTATATACATGTATATATGTACACGCACGCGGGTCGGGAAGCGCGCGAGCGAGCGCAGGGCAGCACTTAATGAGTCATTGTCTCTTTGTGTAGGCGAACTTTATACACTCGAATGCTGACAGTCAAAGAAGCGCGACGTGGTACATGATGGCACTATATACACGCGCGCGCGCTCTGCAGCGAGCGCTCAACACTTCAATTTCACGATGGAAGCGTGCGAGCTGCGACTTTTATCAGAGATGCGAGAGAGTGGAGACAGAGCCCATTGTGCAAGCCCGCGCGCAGGGGAGGGGGGAAGAAGGTTTTTCGGAGCGGCGCGCGCGTGCTTTACTTTGATTCTCCGGCCGCGTGATGTTTTTTCGACGTTTGTTTCGGGGAGTGAAATTTCAACGACAGAGAGGGGCTTGAAAGAGAATTTATGAAGCGAGGAATGACGCTCCTGGGCTCTCGGTGTGTATTCCAAAGTCAAATATTTAGAGTTTCGAGGAGTGACGGCCGAGCCGCGCGCGCTTCATTTACGCGCGCCCCGACTTTTCAGCGGGACGGGCTCGTGAATGAAGACGCGATGACAGACTGCAGTGTCTGCGTATACGCTCTATACCATTGCGCGCTCGGCAAATTGATTCGTCGAGCCTTTCTTTTTCGAGCCAAGGCTTTAAAGAGTATAGTGGCTTGGTTCTAGCCTTACTAAATTAATAAAGATGTTAATTAATGAACAATTTTGTTGGCAGTTGCTATAACGTTTTTATTTTTATTTTATGCACTTTGAGGGTGCTTGAATTATGATTTTCAAAAGGTCTATAGCTCTGAAGATGGAATTATATGGATGCAATCTTACCCAGTTTCGTGGATCAAAAAGGATACCTTGTTTATTATACATTTCAAAGTGAATAATTGGACGGTATGAATATCGAGCAAAAAGTGCAGACTCGCAGGTTTTACAAAAGTTTCGGTAAACATAGTACACGTCTATCCAATTATTTATCTTCCGAATTGTAAAACATATATATACATATCGAACTGCTTTTTTTTACCGCGACGCGCTCATTTGCATGTGAAAGGTTCTCCTCGTAACAAGGTAAGTCCAGTTTTAATGAAAAATAAACTAACAATAGAGCAGCAATGTAAACGCGGTTGATATGCGAAACACCGAACCACTGCGAAACATTTTACTTTATACTATTGTTTGACATTTTCGCAGATACAGAACACAAAATTTCTATTCATTCTATCGGGAGCATTGACATATAGAAATGTTGAAAATGAAAATATCATGAATGAATTTATTTATTAGTATGTGTAGTAAGATGGGTAATATTTATTTATATATAGATATATTGAAAAAACAAAAACATTGCATGAAATGCAAATTATATACATCATCGATCGATACGCTATATGCTTTAAAAAATACGCGAACCAATCACATAGAAAGTTATATATTGAATATTCATTCGCTACATATAATTTAAATGCTCTCGAACGAGTGAAAAATCAATAATTTCTCGAAATCATTCACTTGTTGAAGTCCGCGGCAGGTAAATATGTACATGGGGATTACTGGCTCTAATAAATTCTATTTTTTGCGCAGTCTGGGAAGAGGGAGAGAGAGACCGACCTACGCGAAGCTTTCGAACCAGTCGCGCTAGCGCGCGCTCATCTCAAGTACCTGCGCGAGAGTAAAAACAACGTAACCATACGTCTAATGGGCACTGCCAGTCTATTTTTAAAAGAAACACTCTTTTTTTCAAGTAGCGGTACAGAGTTTTTCGCGTAACTTAATGAACCATCAAAGAACACCGGAGCTATCAATAACGCGCCGATACATATATTAAAATTATGGTTAATTCTTTTCGATTGAGTGACGTTAGCATGACTGATATGTACACAAACGAGCTGGTTTTATTATTTTGAGAGAAATAATTTATTTACTTTAATCGTTTCGCAAACTTTCTCAGATTTCAGCATGAAAAGTGGAAAAAGTATTATACACTGAGAAAAATGATGTATCAAAAATTACTATAATATGTAGGAACGTGGGGACAAATCTCAAATACCAAAATTTTTACTATATTTTATAATAAAAATTGATACATAATAAAAATTGCTATGTACGTAGTAATTTTTACTATAAAATATAGTAATAATCTTAGTATTTGAGATTTGTCCCCCCGTTCCTATATATTATAGTAATTTTTAATACATCATTTTTCTCAGTGTAGCTTCCATTGAGAAGCGTGTGACGTTAATTAGATATTCGTCCATTACTTTCGATAAATATGTTGCGCGCGCCAAAAGTTAATCTCGCGTAATCCCTCAACGCGCATGAAACATTATGACAGAAACTTGCTTTAGCTCGTCTTCTATATGCACTCTAAAGTTTTTGGAGTGAAACTAGATCCGACTGGATAGATCACCTGTACGTGGAATCGTTATAGCAAACACGACCCACAGCATCAGCTCTATTTCGTAGTAAAATTTTCCCTCGTTCGGATACATTTTTACCTCGCGTTGAAGTTATCGATACGGCTTTGAAATAAAACGTTTATTTGCTGAAATAAAAATTGTCTTTCGGGTGAAGTCTACGTCATCTCAAAGTTTTTCGGTTATTTTGAATATATTCGAAAATTTTTTTTCGAAAAATAAATGAAATTTCATTCAAATTTGAAATAAAAAACAATCTCTAATAAATTTAATTAAAAGTTATCCGATGCTGTTCGAGTATTAAATTATAACCATGGTGGATGTGTATTTAAATCAATATTTATTCAAGCAATGCCGTATTAATGTATATATTTGATAAATTTAATTGAGGTATAATATAACATTGAACAGAAACTATTTTATTTTAAATTATTGCTACAATTAATTGAGATATTTCTTATGGATTGAACAAAAATTTCATTTATAATAACAATGATCTTTCAGATAATATATATATATATATTATGCATAAGTGATTTGAAACAGTATACGCCCATATTTCAGCCTATGTTTATGAATATGCATCAGGGGGCTTATTAAAGCGTGCATTACTATTTCTATTACGTTTTCAGGATACCAGACCGTGAAGATCTTATCGCACGAAAATTTTTATGTAACATTCTTCCCGAGTATAAAAGTTTGGAGCTCGCAACTATAACTAAATAAGGTCGTGCCGCTTGAAAAATTCGTGAGCCTTGTTAACTTTTTTCCTAAGCTTTCGTCATGATTGCCGACGTTGTTATACGTATAGGCCTCTTAAAATATTGAAATCGAATTCAGTACACGATACTCGCATTCTCAATTTCAAAGGAAAGTAACAAGAGCCATTATTAGACATTACCATTATTATCCGCGATATTTCGTATACATAGGGTTACACATCCTTTCAATAGAATAACGTAAAGCAACAAAAAGAAATATTAACTTGAAAGATAAAAGTAACAAGTATACACAACGACTTCCCAGATGAAATAAATCGCTGGTCAGAGATCGGTTAGCGCAGCCGCGACCCTCGTCTCGGCGTTCGGCACAACCTCTCCACCTGCCGCACCATCATCGCACTCGCAACATCCCGTCTTCTGCAATCTTTAAATCGCCTCTGCACATCCATCGAATCGCCCGGCGACACAGACAAAAGCCCGTTCTCCAGTCCAGTACTTACCTATATAGAAATCGGAGCACGCGCACGAGTGACAACAGCGGCAATCCCTGATTCTGCGATCGACGTGTCCAGACAGCAGCGGCACACAGAACCTCCGCGTCAATGAATCCGGCAACGGCTGCAGCGGACAGATTCACTTTCACTGATAACAGCAGCGGCGGCGGCGGTTATCTGCTGGTGCATCGTCGTCAGTGCGAGCCATGTGACAGACGAGCCCCCGGGTGGTAGTGGCACATAGCGGGCGCGGTGTTGCGTGTCTCTGCGGTGGCTTCTCAAACCGAGCGAGTCATATCATCGATATGCTTACTTACTCACGGGTAATACGAGGAGTTCAAGAAAAACGCGAAGCCTCTCCGAGCTCTCGCGCGCGTCTGTGTATACGTGTATATATAAAGAGAGACTCCTCACTGTCTCCCCTGCTGTGTAATGATACCGACGACTCGTATATTTATACAAAATATACTCGCGACTCGTTCTCGACGGCGCGTCCAGGCGTAATAAACTTGCTCGAAAAACCGTGTATATATAAACGTCGCTTCGATAAAAAACGGTAAAAATTCGCGGGTAGAAAAGCAGCCCGCGGCGCGTTTTTCTCCACTATATAACGCACAATATGCAGACGAGAGCTGCTGCTGCTGCTGCGAAAAACTGCAGCCGCGCGACGGCGAGTGTATTACAAAGGTATTCTCTCTCTCTCCCTCTCGCCGGCTGTGTAGTATGTGCTACTCGCGCGCGCGCGCGCACGAAGGACGCGGGAGAGCAGAGTGCGTGCGTGTGTGGCGACTACGCGCGCGCTCGCTCGCTCTCTCCCTCTATCTCTCTCACGACCAGGGCACTGGCCTGGCTTGGATCGGACTGAGCGCAGTGCTTCGTAGAAGGATTCAGACGTGCCTCCGCGCGGCGAGAGCGCGCGCTCTCTCTCCCTCCCTCTCTCTTCTCCCCGTGCTCGCGCAGCTCGCGCGCACGCTCGTTCTTCGGCCTTTGCCTTCTACTATATATCCCCGCGCGCGAACGCTGAGCTGCTGCGTTGCGGCTTCTCTCTCTCTCCCTCTCGCTTCTTTATACATATGCGCCCAGCCGGCGCGAGTGCAGCAGCGTTTAATCGCGATCGGCTGCTGTTGCAGCAGGGTGCCTCCGCGCGCAGGGCCGTAACTTTCGGGCGCCATTTTGGTCCCCCCGCGTGCGCGTAGGTATGCGAGAGAGTGAGAGAGAGAGAGCATAGGTGTATACCTATTGCGTGTGTATATACTACACATCCTCCCTCGTCACGGCCATCTTTAGAGGGATATCCGTCCGCGCGGATGACTCACGCGAATCGTCGTCGTCGCGAGCGAGCGGTCTTTTCTTTTTAGGCTTCCTTTTGTCCTCACGTGTATAGTAGTGCGCTGCGCTGGGCTTTCGTATACTTTTATATACGTATGGGTATACATCTATAGGACAGAGAGAGGGCGATAAACCCTTTGTTTATGGGCGTCGTAAAAATTTAATCAGTCTCTTTACATCGTCGTCCGCAGACTTTTTACTCGTCGCTGTCTCGTCGCCAGAGTTCGCGGATCGGTTCGAGAGCGCGCTTATGTATATATGTTCCCGTCGCGCGGCCGGCTGTTCGCGTATATATAGGTATTATACCTATACTTTATTTCGCGAGAGAGCGTGTAATCGCGCGGCATTAGGCGGATAGTAAAACGCGATGGAGAGATGCCGGGGTATAACACGCGAGATCGGGGCGGTTTTGCGCTCAAGTGGAAAAATGAATTACGGGGTGCGAACTTTCACGGATTATTATGAATGCGGCTGACACATATGATTAGCGTATAAGATAATAAAAAGTATATTTTGTGTTGGAAAGTAGTTCCGCTTTGTACTTCGAAACTAGCGCGGAAAAACAATTTTGGAGTTCGATCAATATACAGGTGTCGAATTCCGATACCATATTTTTATACCATAGTTTAATTAACGAGAAAATGAAACATTGTTATATATTTTAAAATATTTGTTGAATCTCGTATATTAATATATGACAATTATTAAAAATTATCATTTCAATTAAAATATATTACACAAAAACCAAAGGTACAAATTCATTTGGATGAAATGTCCAATCAATAAAAATGCTTTTTGAAATCTGCTTTCGTCTCGTCTATATTTGAATTCATTTATATATATACATAAAGGGACCTCTGTTCAATGAAAATCCTGCATATGCTACATCCCTTTTTCATGAGCCAATCCATTTTTTATATCTTTTTAAAAGCCCGCAGAACCTATGGGTGTTTTAATGATTTATGGATTGAACTAAAAATGACACGCTGATAATGTACTCGAATACTTATTTTGCGATGCTTATACTATAAGCTATAATAGATTCACAATAGCAAAAGCAGTTTGTGTAGCATTGATAATAGAAGCATATTCTAGATTATTTCATCTCATTTAGTCTCATTATTAAACTGAACATTTCAAATGAAGCAATTAGTACTTTGCATTGATAACTGCATTATTTATTCACCGGTAAAACACATAATTACAACTATATGAAGTTTAATTCCTGACAGTGAAATCAATTATGGCACAATTAATTTATAATAATTTCCTTTGTTTGACAAATAAAGCACAGTATTAGTATATTGATTTATTTTAGATTACTTGTGAGAATATCATACCAAACTTTAATGGATAATTACTGATAATAATAATAATATTTTCGCAATTGTGTAGAACAGTTTTTCAAATACAAGAAAATAATGTGAATTCGTTTTTCGATGAGAAATATAAATGATTGAATACAATAAATGATATAGCGTTTTTTAAATCAGATATAGTGAGCTTGTTCGGTAAGTTGGACGAGCGATTTGATGGCTTTTTCGAAAAGATAGGTGAATTCTGCGGTGTCTGAGAGAGATAAAACAATGAACTTTACCGCTCGTAGTAGTGTCGGTAAAATTATACGTACTAATGGTATAGTAGAGTCCTACCCCCATAAATCATCTGCAGATACGTTCTTTCCTCTACCATACCAGTTGCTCATACAGAACAGTTATATCTCAAAAGTCACTAAAAACTTAATTTACAAAACTTAATTACAAACAAAAACTGTAATTACATACCTTTATCTTTAGAAACAGAATTCCAACAAGAATCGACGGAAAACGTAATTAACCCGCGGTCCTTGAACATCCTAGGGATTTTTCTTCGCGCTCATTGTCAGCTGACGCGGATCCCCCAGACGACTAAATATTTTCCTCGGCTCTCCGACTTTCAGTCTGCAGTGCTGCTGTCTGCGTGTACTTATTTGCTAAGTATCTGTCGTCTCTCTCACTCTCCACAGTGCCTCGACATCGTTCTTTTTTACACCCACGTCCTCGACGCCGTCCTTCCGGACGAAAATGTGCGATTCGCTGCTGCCAGACTGAACGATCGGCCGCCCCGTGAGCACTGCCTGTGCTAAAGTCCGGGCCGCGAAGCGCCGCCGAGAGAAGTGTCGACGTGGGAAATGGCGTGGCTCGGCGAAGGCCTTTCCAGCCTCTCCAGCCTCAAGGGCCAGATCACGAGCTTCACCAAGGAGGTGCTGTCCGACGGCATTGTCAACGAGATCGGTGAGTGGAAAATAGCGTTTTGCGGAGTGCAGTGTCGCCGAGAAAACGGGGAAACGTCACGTGTACAAGGATGTTAGGTTACTGACCACTGTCAAAACATTGATCTGTTTTACCAGCTGGGCGGCGATGCTGCGTATACGTACGCCCGGCCCAGGAGGCGCCCGAATTCGAATGTTGTTATTGTTTGTTTTGCCTTGTTTGATCATTTGATAAGATAATGCTGCTATTGTGTACTTTTCATTCGAGGTGACTCTTGTTTTTAATTTGATTTTGAAGATTCTCAGTGTATTACAATTTATAAATGGATTTAATATTTAACTATTCGCGTAATTTACTTCGCAATATTAGATTCATGGTTTATACACTGACCCACAATACAAATTAATATTTAGAATCGAACAAATTTCATTAAAATGAACTTTGTTTATGAGTAAATAATTTAAACAAAGACTGTAATTTGTGTTACCTTGAATAGTTTATAACATTTTGTTTTCATATGTTCTAATTTGTAAAATAGTTCTTCTCTTATAAAATTCGCCCTAAATCATGTTTAATATCTAACACCTTTAATTTATGTTTTAGCAGAAGATCCTAGGACGAAAGATCTAGAAGAAGCCAAAGAAAAATGCAATCAACTGCAGGAGCTTCTCAATTCGAAGGAAGCCGAGGTAAGCTAAAATAATATTCGATGGTAGTGTGCGCGTATATCCTGATAGTCAGGTATTTAACGTTCCAAATGAAATTTTCTCGCGGTGCGTATCTATCCTGTGGCTTTATAAAAGACCCTTTGCCATATGTGTATTTAACGGCATCCGCGATAAGGTTCTTTTTGTAATAATCGCAATATTTTAACAGATGTCCGTTTTTCCCAATAAGCTTGTCGAAGTGCACGGCAAACACGCTGCTTTTACTAAAATTCATTAAACACGCCAACCTTTCACGGGTTTTTTCCACGAAAATAATATTACAAGTCAAATTTGTATTATGATTTTTAAAAGTACCGTAACGCCATTTAAATTTTTAATAGCCCTTTTTCTTTAAATAACCGGAAAAATTTTTAATTTCTACAAATAATTTTTTCATTTTAGTATATTAGAGATGTTTGTTTGATTATTAATCATAATAATATGAAAAATAAGATGATTGATCATTTATTGAATTAAATTTATCTTGAAAATTGTTTGTATAATGTGCGTGATATCTTGCTGAAAAAATAAAAATATCGATGTGTCGCAATAAAAATTAATTCCGTAAGGTACTAATAATATCACTAAATTCTATTTTAGTTATGAAAAATGATTAAAATAATAACTTTACGCAGAGGATAATTTATGTGTAGTCGGTAATAAAGACATTCACGTGAAATAACATCTGATTGACAATTGTATCCTATATAATTTTTACTTTACAAATATTTTTAAAAGAATCAAATAAGTCATACACTTTTTCATAAATTTAAGTAACTTACTTTCATACATGAAAAACGTAGCTCCTTTCAACAATCATTTCTTTTCTATAAAAGTATTTAACTTTTATTAAAAAAAGAAAGAAAACAACTATTTTGTAAAGAAGATTTAGAAGAAACGTAAAACTCGTAAAGTTTATAAAATTACTTGAAAGAAGAAGGACCGTAAGTGGAAATAGTACAAATTTGCGTAATGCTGTCGTCGTTGTGCGCATTATCACAATGCCTTCTTCCTCGTTTTACTATCAGTTGTTCGCGCGCACATAAACATCGAGCAAATGGCGTGGGATGGTGGGAAAAAGACTAGTTTTTCAAAAGTGGCTGTTATACCGCTCGTTAGATAACAATATCATCAGGCCCCGTGCATATTCAGACAGGAAAGGTGCGGTAACATTTCGGCCCTAAACCAACAAACTTCGCGTTCACATTCTTTTTCCACCTTTTTGAGGGACACTCTCCGCGCGCATCTTATCACAGTGCAAACTCAGATAAGAGTGGCAAACAGAGGGAAAGCAACAGAGACCGCGCGCGTGCACGAAGAACTGTATAGCTCTCCGGACTGTTCTCCTATGGGAGCGCGAGGATGCGAGAAAGAGAGAAAGAGAACGATTAATGCAGCGCACGTCTAGGCGCTAGTGTTTGCCTGAAATCGCATTTTTTTGGAATTCGAAAAACATATAATGTTCGGAGGGAGTCCTTATCACACGGGTGTAGCCAGCGCTGTTGCAGCTTGGTGAAGATGATTGCCGAGGGGCTCAGGACTCGCCGTTTATGTACACTCTGACGTATAACCACACGCTTTTTTGGATTCGATAAGCCTTCATTGCCATTATCTCGAGAACGAGATTGTCCTCTTTTGAAAAACTTATTTTTTACATACCGGAAAAGTGGCATTGGCATCACTTCCATATATTAAAAATTAAAATATTTGTTTTACCTAAATAATGCAGGAGTTATTTTATTTACATTTATATTACATTTTCTTTCAGATATCAATATTAAGGAGGCAGAACAGTGAACTGCAAAAGGCTGTGGTAGAATTTCGTACAAAACCTAACGAATCTGTAAGTCTCTTTTTAAATACTCTTGAATTTTTTTCCTTTTCAATATTTACATTCTCCAAAATAAATTAATTATTTTAATTATAAAAAGTTTCATAAATTTACGAAAAAATATATTTATTGAAGCATATTTAAGGTAGATTCTTTCGTCAATAAAGATCACTAAGGTAGACTGAAAATACTGTATAATTATAAATCAGTTAATTTGCCATTATTCGTTTCTATCTGATTTACTTATTATAGCGATCGTCTTCTATATATAAATTAGTTTGTAAATAATATATTCTGCCCCAATGAATTATTTACAATGTTAATCATTTTCAAACAAAGAATTGATCGATAAAAGTGCAGCTATATAGAATTCATTATAAGCTACGCACCGTTATCACATTTAAGTATCGACTTGCAATGCAAGGAGCATAACATCGAAGTCATTTTTCATGCGGGTACCTTCCAGAACAACCTATTCACTCGGCATTCACACGCAGGCTGAAAACCACCATATTGACTTTTAGTGTTATTTCAACGCTACACGCCTATCCTGCCTAGTGCATAATTTTTCAGTGACACTAACTTAACTTGCGAAATTAGCATTCGTGCCTACGTTCGCCTCGTTTTTGTCAGTACTTTATCACCCTTATACGTCATCACTAAATTTAAAACTAATTCATTGACTTCAAGACTGTGAGTTGCAACAATATCATGCGATTATGTCTATATATTTACCCTAAAATGATCAATTTATTATAAAATAAATATATACTTAGGCCGAACGAGAAGATTAAAATGTAAATTTATTTTTTTTTAATATCTCATGATTACGTATGAAAACGCTACTTTATTCTAAAATACCTTTTGGCTTTTAATAATACGACGTATTTATGTTGTATTCACTAAAAATAGATGCTCTACTGAAAATCTTTATGAAACGAAACTGAATTAATTATACGCCTCTTCTAAACGATCACATATACAAATTAGTTTAATATTCAAAATACATTTATGCAAATAAATTGCATCGTCTGTGAAAGGAAGGCATTTGTATCCACAAAAACGCAACGACATGAAATTCCGAGAGCATATAGAAATTTAAATGAAACAAAACGAGGAGAGAGAGAGAGAGAAAGAAGAAGAAAGGAGCAAACGGGCGAAGAACCTTTAAAAATTCATCCGTTCTCGAGAGTTTAAAAGCTGAAAGCAGCTCGCGTGGCGGCTCTCTCCCTCGGAGCGGCGACGTCGGCGACAAACAAAGGATCGGCCCTTCGACGGTCCTCGGTCGATGAGTCTCTTGGAAAGTATGTACCGCTTGTAATACGCGCGTGTGTCCTCCCGCGAGTCGAGGACACGCGCTCTCCTATAAGCTGAGAAACGCCGGATGCCAGATCCTCGCGCTGGAAAAAAAGTTAAGGGCGATGTCTATAGCGACAGCTCACGTTCCCGCGATTACGCACGCGCGCGTGTGTGGGTCACCGCGGCCCACACATGAATATCATGAATTTAACGCGTACACAAATTGTCGAGAGAGCCGATGTAGTTTCCGAATTTCGGCCTGGGGAATTCTATGTTTTATTTATTCGATTCTAAGCGAGGGGTTTCTTTTTCTCGAGTCTCTTTCTTCGGCTGCCTCGAGGTGAAAGTTTATGGGTATCGACCTTTTATGACAGCGGGATGAATAGAAATTTGCATCGAGTTGATTTATATCGCCATTGTAAATAATTTTGAGAGGTGTTTAGACAGTTTTCTCGATTCTCAGGTAAAATAGAAAACGCTGATGGAAAAGCCTACACGATATTTTTCTTCTTTTTTTTTCGCGGTTCAAAGCTGCAGGTGTGGAAAAAGGTGTGTGTTGATGTAGGGGAAAACGTAGTATAGTCGCCGGACTATGGGCGAGAGATAGTGCCTATGACTACAGCGAAAAACTGATAACTGTAAATGTATAAATACAGCCCGATCAATTCTAACTATGCTTAGTCACTTTCAATATTTCTTTTTCGCCGAGTCAGTTTCGTTAGTGTCACAACGCCGTGAACTTTTTGCTGACATGTGTTAAGGTCAGTACTTATTTCTCTGTTCCAAAATGCATTTAGCGTGTATTTTTCATTAAAACTTATAATTACATGTATCTTTTAAACGTTATTTTTATCTTCAATTTAACGAAGAATAATAACCAGTAAAATTTTGATATCCAATGTCTGTTATACACGTTATTATTATCAAAATGAACAGTTCGATTTTCTTTTAACGAACTAATTTCATAAGTAGACAACCATCAAATAAGAAAATACCACTACTGCACTTCCACGATAATCGAAAAGTAACAGAATTATCGTAGAGTGTCCAAGGCTGAAAATGGCGTACGCTATTATGTTTATCTTTATATTTAACAACTTAAAATTATCTTCATACTTGTTTGAAAAATCGACCTACATAAAATTCTAGAATTACGCTAAGAAGACTTTAAAATTCCGCAACGAACGCATGTTTACGGAGCATTTACATAAAAATTATAGTTGTTAGATACTATTCGATTCTAATATATTGCAAAATAAACAGCTCGTTTAGCCTCGTTAAAAAGTCATTGCATGTAATATCGCATCATAACATTTTTTTTAAGAAACTGCTTTATACTTAAAATAACTCATATTAATTACTCAGGTTTTCAGTCTTTTGAGTGAACATGGTGTTCAACAAAATTAAAACTTTTTAATGACCCACAATTTAGTGAAGAAGATATGCACAATTTGATTAATTTAAATGTTTTATACTCAACGTCTGTGTACTAGGTAGCTTTGCTTTGAAAAAAAATATTTTCGTAAAAATGAATGGCGCACGATGATTGCGACCAGCTTGAGGACATTTTCTCCGGTTATTAAAATGTTTGTTCCTCATTGCAACAAACTTACGCACTCGTTGCGCGAGTTCCACAAAACCGAGGAAAAAATTCGGACAGGAAAGTAGAAAATTAGCATTTAGCCCGTGCGCGACACAGGATATGTTCCTTTTACCGCTAAATGTTTCCTTCACCTGCCCACCCGCAGTACCCGCTTAAAACTCGAAACTGAAACTAATCGAAAAGAGGAGCGTGAAAGAAAGGAGAGAAAGAATGAAATACGTGCGCGGGTGAGAGGAAGGGACTTTTGTCACTCGCACATATTATACTTACTAGCGGGAAAAGCGAAAGACAAGGTGGGAGCGATAAAGGTTTCCTGCGCTCGCGCTCGCGTTCTCAACGAGAGTTAGCAGAGCGAACACTTGTATGCATATTGAAATTCACCTTTAAGAGTACACTGTGGACTTCTAAATATATGTTCGTGAATTAATTATCATATTACTTTTCTGAAAAAACATAATTTTTATTTAGAACACACATGTTTGTACATCGCGCCTGATCATTCGTCACCAAAACAAACATTTCCTCTTATGAGCATTGAAAGTTTATGAATGATGAAGATAAATATGTATATAGCATACTACGAAATCGTTACTGAAATCAGGTTAAAAAGTAAATGTTCTAAAATAATATAAAATAATTACACTTATTGAAGTACACCTCGATGATGGTATAATCAGGACGATTCACAGGGGGGAGGTATTTTATCAGAATAGTAAAATGTTAGATGGGTATTTTCTCAGAAAGGTAAAAAAACAAATTAGAATATCTTATGATAGAAGGGTAAATTTTCCGAATGTTTAAAAATAATATATAAAAATTCGAAAAAATTTGGCAAGGTCATAATATTTTCATTAAATTATTTTTATATGATATGTGATATCAATTTTTTGGGGGGAGGTGTTTTATCAGAATGGTAAAATGTTAGATGGATATTTTCTCAGAAAGGTAAAAAAACAAATTAGAATATCTTATGATAGAAGGGTAAATTTTCCGAATGTTTAAAAATGTATAATATATAAAAATTCGAAAAAATTTGGCAAGAAGAGGGGGTATCTAAAAATAGAAAAATTTTCATTAGAAAGCTTTAGATGCCAAAAATTTGTATACAGACTCATAATTTTACAAAAGTTTAGAATGTAGAAAAGGCACATATTAGAAGTAGATTTATTTTAGAAAATTCATTTCATGGAAAAAATTGAATATCGAATTAAAGGGGGGGGTCCAAAGTTTAGACGACTCACTTGAAAATTGAAGTCAACTATAGACGTGCTCGGTTTCGATATAAGCTACTGCAGATTGTACAAAATTTCGAAATTCTAAATTACGAAAATCATATTTTCGAATCTAACAATTCACCTACTGTCCAAAACATCGAATTTCATCATTACGATTTCAAAGCAAATATAACTTGTTTCTAATGATTTATTTCGAAATATGTTTATTGTATCCCTATTAAAATTCTATTAATGAAATTCGATGTTTTGGACAGTAGGTGAATTGTTACATTCGAAAATATGATTTTCATAATTTAGAATTTCGAAATTTTGCACAATCTGCAGTAGCTTATATCGAAACCGAGCACGTCTATAGTTGACTTCAATTTTCAAGTGAGTCGTCTAAACTTTGGACCCCCCCCGAATTAAATTTATAGAAGATATTACTATCGAAAAAAATGATATAATTTCGTACGCTAAAAATGAAGAATTCCCCTATTATAGAAAGTTCACAGTTCCGAAAATGCTGAATTTAGTGGAAATTCAAAGGATCAATTATTCGAATTCTACTCTATAGAATGAAATATAATAATATGAATTTTAGAAAACCAAAATATAGAATGATACTTTTGGAATTTCTAGCTATTCGAATATAATGATTCGAAAGATATGAATGTAGAAAGGCAATACGTCAAAAGTTCAATGTTTCGAAAAACAAATGTCGAAGGTTCAAACTTTCGAAAAATTAATTGAAAAGGTTTGAACTTTCGAAAAAAATAATTGAAGTTAAACATTTAGAAGGTTCAAACTTTCGAAAAACAAATTCAGAATGTTCAGACTTTCGAAAACATATGTACTATTCAGCTAGGGTAAAGAAAAAGTAATTAACGCTAGATTGTAAACTTTCGACATTTTGAGCTTTCGACATTTTGAACATTCGATATTTTTAACTTTCGACATTTTTAACTTTCGATATTATGAACTTTCGACATTTATCTTTCGATATTTTGATCTTTCGATATTTGGACCTTTCGATATTTAGACTTTTCAATATTCTGAACATTCGATATTTGAACATTTGATATTTGATATTTACGAGATTTTCAGCATTCTAGATTTTCAATTTTCGATCTTTTGAACTATCTAAAGATGCTATTAAATTCTATATTTTGATCTTTTGATATTATGATTTTCTAATTTATGTACAGATATTTTCTGTAGATTTCGTTTCTGTAATTTAATTTCTAAAATTTGGGTTTTCGAAATTATAGTATTCTAAAATTATAAATAAATATTTTTTCTACAAATTTACTATTCCTTAAAATTATAATTCGTAAAATCGAATTCGAACTTATAAATTTTCAACTTTATGAATTTCGAATTTCTTTTTATTGAAATTACAAGTTTTCCATTAAAACAAGTTCTGATAAATTACCTTTCTTTAAAAAAGTTTTCTATTTTTCGATACCCCCTCGGCAAGAAGGCCATAATATCTTCATTAAATTATTTTTATATGATATGTCATGTCAATTTTTCGAATGCCATTTCTACCTAACGATTAAATTGTAGAAAATGCAGTGATTCAGAAAAGCTAAAATGTCGACAAATGAGCTGAAAATCGTATAGGAATGAACGTTTGAGATTTTTCGGAATTTTATTTTTCTAGTAAAAAGTATTTTTATAATTTCATGCAATCTGTTTTCAATTTTTATAGACACAAATTTTTCTGATATTTTCTTTTCGAAAATAATTTCTTGTGTATTCTGAATAACTCCTGTTCGGAATCAACAGTATCGGATTCGAAAAATAATTTAAACGATAGTATATTTTCTGAAAAAATACCCATCTAACATTTTACCATTCTGATAAAATACCTCCCCCCCATCTTATGCAACTTTGAGTATATAAATTAATAAAAAAGGGGGGGAGGTATTTTATCAGAATGGTAAAATGTTAGATGGGTATTTTCTCAGAAAGGTAAAAAAACAAATTAGAATATCTTATCATAGAATGGTAAATTCTCAGAATGTTTAAAAATTATAATATATAAAAATTCGAAAAAATTTGGCAAGAAGGCCATAATATTTTCATTAAATTATTTATATATGATATGTGATATCAATTTATCGAATACCATATCTGCCTAAAGATTAAATTGTAGAAAATGCAGGGATTTAGAAAAGCTATAACGTTGAAAAATGAGCTAAAAATCATATAGGAATGAATGTTTTACATTTTTCGGAATTTTATTCTTCTAGTAAAAAGTATCTTTATAATTTTATGCAATCTGTTTACAATTTTTATAGACGCAAATTTTTCTGATATTTTTTTTCGAAAGAAATCCCTTGTGTGTTCTAAATAGCTCATGTTCGGAATTTACAGTATCGGATTCGGAATATATTTTAAACGATAGTATATTTTCTGAAAAAATACCCATCTAACATTTTACCATTCTGATAAAATACCTCCCCCCATAAAAAAGACGTATATTCTGAACGATATTAATTTGGAATTTTGAATAACGAAGCGTAACATTAACTTTAGTTTTTCAGATTTATTTTGTTCTCTCTCTTTATAAATATACGCTTTATTATTTATTTCATGTAATTAAACAAATAAGATAAAAAGAATATTAACAAAAAACAAATTTTGTAAATTACAATGAGATTAGTAAGTTACTAATAATAGCCAACAGGTATAATAAATTTATTCTGTGATTCAGTAAGAAAATATTCGATTTTTAGATAAAACTAAGTTTAATTTATCCGATATCCGGAAGTGATAGCATATCGCGCACTAATTTTTTTTTCTCGCGAGAAGTATGTTCTTTAAATTTTGAGTAAGACGAGCGGTGCTATCGACATTGAATCCATCGAAATAAAAAATTTGTTATATTATCATTATAACTATTACAAATATAATATTTATTGATGTTTTCTTTTTGGATCATTTAACAATTTTTTCCAACATTTCCAACAATCCTCTTACACGAGTCCCGCTAACATCTTATAAATTTGAAAAGACGTTTCTCAATTTGTAAAATTCTGAGATAAATAGCCAATAAAATGTATCAACATTCGCACTAAACTTCATTGAAGACTCGACCAGTCTGTTAAAACCAATCGTGACCGACATACAGGTGTCGTGTGTCAATGAGCCTCGCTCTCGCAGCGATTGCGCGTACACAAACCGGGAGACGAAAACCTCTTGAAAAAACGCAGACCAGAGAGAAAAGAAGAGAGGAGAGAGAGAGAGAGAGAGAGAGAGAGAGAGAGAGAGAGAGAGAGAGAGAGAGAGAGAGAGAGAGAGAGAGAGAGAGAGAGAGAGAGAGAGAGAGAGAGAGAGAGCGCGCGTAAAGGAAAAGACTGAGAAATGTAACATACACACACACATATATATGAAACTCGAGTCGTTCGTGAGAAACTTCCTGCGCGCTGATGGCGAGCTTCGCTGCTGGACAGAGCAGCAGCGGCGGCGGCGCATATAGCCAGGTCAAAGTGGAGGGGTAAAAAGAGCGAGAGAGAAAAGATAATCGCGTCAGCGCGACGTTGGCGTTGCCGTCGCAGACACGTCGTACCTGTGCTGAGGCCGCTCGCAAGCGCAGTCGTCACTCGGCGCTCGCGCGGTTCGCCGCTTTTCGAAAAAAAAGGCGCGCGCTCGCTCGCCAGGACAGTTCGGACTTGAGACTCGAAGGACCTGTACCTTGGGTCTCGAGAGAGAAGGAGTGCCATCATTCATTCAAACTTCGGAAGAGCGAGTGAAGCGTTGCTAGGATCGCGGAATTTCACTTACGCATTTTCTCGACGATTCATGCACGTGACTGATTCTAGGATATTCGGTTTTCGAAGCGGTCACGAGGAGCCGGTGGTCGCGCTGTCTTCAGGCACAAAGTAAGCCATGTTTTTTTCTACTTCTATTTTTTTTTTTTTTTTTCAATGCGAATTTAAATGTATAAAGCTGCATTTTTCAAGTGACGAAGAAGTTTCTCGTAAAAAACAGTTTATCACGCTCATTAATTTTATCTGATCATAGTGTTTTAAGGATAAAAACTATTTCGTCAATTACTTGAGCGTTTGAATTTTTAAATTGTGGAAAAAGTACAGCCGCATAATATATGTAAATGCATAGTAGAAAATGAACTGTACCGTGGAAGTATAATTATTTATTTAAAAGCATGTAACATATACCCATTAAGCACCACGACCAATACAGCAGCTTTGCGTATACAATGCAGACAATCAGGTTGCGTCGGTCTTTAACTATATTGGTCGTAAAAAGATTTTAAATCAAACGTTAACTTTTTATACTATAATTTTACACTTTTTATTAAATAGATACGAGTGAGAGCCTCGAATGACATGACGTCATCTAATATACCATTTCAGCAAAGTTCGGTTTTACGAAAGATTCATTCGAACATAATTTAATAAATTTACTCGAGCATTCTTATATAGATATACCGTAATAAATATATTCAATATGAATTTATTTAAAATCATTTTAAACGGCAAAGGAAAATATTATATCTTGCTTAATACATAATATTTAATTCACGCATAGAATATTGAACATTTTTTTTGCCCATGTCGTACTATTAAAATTAAAAATGTCCTTAGTCACTTGTGCATAGCTTACATAACTTTCTCTCTCTCTCAAATAATCTAGAAAAAAAAAACTGCCAACTTATTGCGATACCAGCGCGGAATGATGTTTATAAAGTGATTTTAAAAAACCTCCACATATATATCGCTTGTTAATAAACTATTTCAGTCCTTCGAGATCGCTTTCCAATTTTTTGCCCACCTCTCGTGCGACAGTATGCAACGACATTTCGGAGCGCGCGGGCACACACACACATATAGGCGCAAGTCACGATAGATGACGAATTGGCAGAGCCTATAAAGCACGCATGTATATACGCAAGAGAGAGAGAGAGAGAGAGAGAGAGCGAGCGAGCGAGGGGCAAGTCCAGAGCGCGACGACGACGAGTCCAGTCAATTACCATGGTGGCGATATATGTAGTGTTGCAACGATCGTTTACACAACGCTCCCGAGAGGAGTTGTCCTTCTTACGCGCTGCACACAGGCTACTCTCGCGTGTGCGCTATGTGTATATGTACATTCGCCTCGACCAAGCCACGCGAGAGCGCATCGCGATGCGCGTTTAAAAGTCGTGATTCTAATTGAAGCGTTTCGCGAGGCCTCGGCCTCGATCGTGTCCGCGAGTCGCCTAGACGGTGAGAATGAAAAATGACGATATCTCTTTCTCTCGCTCTTCTCCTTTGGGATTTGTAAATTTCAGAGGATATGGCTCATTTTCGGCGTTCCCGTATCGCGGGTGATGCGTGCTGTGATGAGTGTCAGCGCTGTTTCGAAACATTCCTTGTTTCGCGTTTGTTTACTTTCGCCGCTAAATTATGAAGTCAGCGCGCGCATGCGGTTTGTTGAACTGATATCGTTGTTGATCTTGTATCTCACTTGCGATAACAATATTGTGCTTTTCTCCATGACAATGCGGCTCTTTTTCCTTTCAATGCAGCTGTGGCAAGGTTTGCCGATCGAATATTTTCTTAATTAATTATTTTTCGGCATGTCGAGTTCAACGGTACCATAAACGCGATTTTAAAAATATTATATTTTCATTTCGTTTTGGCGGTAAAATTCAATAAACTCTTGACAGCGCAAAATCGTTACACCTCGTCGGACTGCGGCTATTCGAACCGTTCGAGAGAGGCGTCCATTACCTGTTATTAAGAAATCTGTCGAGTTGTGAAATAATTTTCAAATTGTAGATAACTAAAGTCACGATCGATCGATTAACAAAGAGATTTATTTCTTCGCGATAGAATTCTCACAACACAAACGCGACAGCAATCCACTATACTACAATGTATCAGCATATAACTGTTTTAATATAAGCTGTAAAAAGCAGTTAATACTGCAACTTATCTTGATAAAACATAACCCTTCTGCAATCATACAATAAGATATATTATCACTTGTGCCTTGGTTAAAAAATTATTTCTCCATCATAGCTTTCAAGTTGCATATACAAGCGCGACTATACGAAGAATTTTGAAGAATATTCGCGCTACATCCGGAAAGGTATAAATAGCGCACTCGAACGAAAAGAAGTCATACACGCTCGTTTGCGATATCGCTCTTTCCTTGTAAAAGTCGCCCGGCCTGTCAATTGCCGCGCCGATAAAGAATATAAGAGCGCCGCGCGGTTTCCCTTATCTCGCATAATACGCTGCATAATGCGAGCGCGGGAGCCCACCTCGCACGTATATCAATAGCCGCGCTATAGCGACGCGTTGCGTCGTTATGTGCGTTAAGCGCCGCGGCGGCGACTTCGAGGCCGCGAAATTGGTTAAGTAATTCCGGTGCACACGGCCTGCCGCGCAGGTATATATATTGTTCTTATATATGTAATACACTCGCGCGTGTAGCGTACACACGCCAGAAAATGAGAAATTAGACACAATTGCGCTTTTTTTTCCTTGTCGTCGTCGTCGTCGTCGTCGTGGACGAGTCGAAAATCCCGTGGCGCGCGGCCTTAGCGGCGCTTAATAGGATGGAAAAGGATACGGACTTTCACGCTACTACAGTACTACACGCGGCGTGAGGTTGCGCGTGTATATTGGAAATTTCGTCGGGAGGGGTTTTCTTATAGGGGAACGTCTCGAGCTAATGAATTGCCATTCGTACGCTGCCGCAATCTTATTATTTAGTAATGATATAGTTGAACGGTTTCTTGGGATTAATTACGTATCTTGAATTTCAATTGTATTCAACTTCGTGTTATAGTTTTCATTGCTTTACGTTCGTATATTAGCCAAGCTGAATGAATTGCAATTTTTATTATTGTAATTTTAATAGGATATTTTTTCATTTCAGTTTGTTGTTTCAGGTTTCGAAAATAATATATACTTATTTGTCATGTGACTTCGAAGGCTTGACTTATTTGTTCACTGAAAGTATAGTTTTAAACGCAAGTAAATTTTAAAATTAGAAGGTTAGATTTCTTTTATATGAAAAATTTGACTTGTAAAACTGCCTGCAGTTTACGTACTAGGAAAAAGTTCTTAGATAAGCTAAAACATAATTTATTTGCTCGCTTAAATATATATTTTACGGAGCATTATTGAATACCGCTGCCAACTATTTGAGTTAATATTATTTTAGAATGCTATCTTGACTTAAAATATCATAAATGATATTGATTAGATAAACTTTGAAATTAGCTTGTTTTAATAATACCCGGGGAAACGTCAGTTCCAGCTGAACTATACAGTTTCGGCCGAATGCACAAGCGCACTGTTTTATTTACCTGACTTGTAAAAGAAACAGAAATTTGAGAAAAAATGGTCATTAAAAACGCCTGGCTAAGCGTAATTCTATCCCCCATTCTCGCGCTTTATGATAATTAAAACGTCATTCAAATCAAATAGAAATCACGCCCGAGAGTCGGCGCGCGAGAAGCGCAAAAAAGCCAATCGAGAAACGTCTAATGCAATTTCAATCTGAATTCGATTCGAACTCTTTCCATTCCTCGTCGCTGCGAGGAAGCTGTCCGCACGGCCGGCGCGTATAAGAGAAAAATAAATCGCGTATATAATAGTACTCAGTCGCGAGTGTACGTCGGGTCGTATAGGCTGCAGCACGCATCGCGAAATCCGATCTGCCTGCACGCACCTTCGCGCCGCGAAGGAAAACCTCGTTGGCGCTTTTCTCGCGCGAAAGTATTAAATGGTACAAGGCGAGGCGTCGAGAAAAGTCGCGCAAGCAACAAGCGAGCAAGGCGCGCGCGCGTGCCGTTTTAACGCCTCACGAAGCAGCAAAAACGCGCGCGAACGGGACGGGGTAGGAGGAGGAGCGACACGGCAATTTGCACTTTTCGTCTCGATGTTTATTGATATCGAGGAAAGCGTCGCGCTGTAAACGAAAGGAGCTGATAGGGGGGTAAGAAAAATGGGTCAAAGTTGAAGTTACCAAGGTCGTGAAGTGAGTAGCAGTGGTTAGTTCATATTTTTTATTTTAGTTTTTCATGTATAGAGAAAAAGAAATAACGCTCAGTTGAAAGTAACAGTATATCTCAATTTCGTAAGAGATTTTATAATCCAATTTCAAGGTGAAACTGTAAAAAATATTTTACCCATCACTTTCAGTTATTTGGTTTCCGCAAAGAGCAAGCTTTGTAACGGTGAACAAAATTTTTGGGACAAAAAATTTTTAAAAACATGTTTGAAAACTTTTGGCACTAAAATTCGTCGTTTTTGAGCAAAAAAGTTTTCGTGTGTTTGTGCGATTACTTTTGAACCTTATTACGCTTATCTAGTACAACCTCTAGCTACAATTTCAAAAGATTATCTTCACTTGTTTCCGAGAAAAAAATTATTTTAGAAAAAAAAGTGCGTTTTCGTTCTCCTACGATAACAAGAGTAAATAATCAATCAATCGTCCTCAAATTTGACACAGAAATAGCTTTTTTATATCTTCGAAATGAGTTCGTTGTCCAAAGAAATAAATAGAAATAAATAGAATATAAATAGAACGAAAAACATCGCACGAGATACTTTTTGAACTGGCTTCCGAGATAAAGCCTTTTCCAAACAGTTTCCGAGATAACGCCATTTTTAACTTGATCCTGAGATAACGCCTTTTTATGCGGAAGCGAAATTAATTGTACTTTTAAATATTGTATAAATTCGAAGAAACAGGAATTTTTAAACAATAAAAATTTTATGTTAATTTTGTAAAATAAGTTGGAAAAAATAAAATATGTAAAAGACATGCACGTTGATAAATAACAATTATTTATGTATATACTGAAAAATAACTTTAGTTTGAGGAAGCTAATTGCCAATGAATTGGCAGAGGTTTTTTATTGTATTTTATTTTTTTATCTTAGAAAAACTACCTACGATTATCAGTGCACATTTGATTTGTCCCAAAAAAAGTAATTTTAGTATTTTTTTAATACAGTTACTATATTTTAGAAACACTATTTACACACCAATTCAAGTTATATGAAAAAGAATATAAAATAAATCATCCTCCATTACAAGTTTGATGACAGAATTAATTGGCATCCGAGTAACAAGCATCACTCGTATCTGTGCAACTGTGTCGTGTTTTCTCTTGTATTTCGATACTTATAAAAAGATTCGACGACAATAACGTCGAAATGAACGTCATTGTTGTAGTGCTTCGACTGATAGTCAGCTATATTTTGCAACACATATATGCGCAAACTGCATTTCCGGCTCATCTAGGACTTGCTCGCGTGCCTCGGCAATAGAACGAAACGCGCCACTCGTGCGATGGCGCACACGCTTGTCAGTATACGTATGTGCACGTGTGTGTGTGTATATTCAAGTGTGGATTTTTCGTGTACATACGCGCGTGAGAGCGCGAGTCAATGACATCATTAGTAGAGCAGAAAATTAAGGGCGCGCACTCGAGAGATCGCGCGTTGACGAATGATCGATTTCTCCAAATGGCGCCAGCTGATTATATCGGCGAGAGACTCAAGAGGTGATTATATGTATAGCGCGTCTGTACATATATATCATTTTGTAGATCAAACAAACGGGGACTGTAATGCGATTGAGACCACGAGTAAATCACGTATAGAGCATTTGATTATGCTTATTTTCAGCGTGGGTTGATGGATGCTCAAGCTCCGAGGTAAATGTTTGTGTAGCGCATAGCGTCAGAATATAATTATAGAGACTAAACATTTTTCTGTATGCATTTCCAGTTGATTTTATTAGCTCTAAAAATTTAATGCTATGAAAGGAAGTTCTAAAATTTAAAAGCATCTAAAAGAAAATTTAAATTTTCTTTAAATATTCACTCAATATATTTCTTTCTGGACTTGTATCACTAAGAATAGTTTTGCCGTACGGCATATATGTGAAAAATTTAAGCCGTACCTTTTTCCTATCGCTTTTTGTTCTACCAATTATTGATAAGCATATAATTACGCTCAATTATCATCGTAATAAACGGTTAATTTGTTTTTCTAAAATAAAACACACTCCTAGATAAATTACCCAACGAAATTACCTCTATACAGGCGCACGCGCATACGCACACAAATAATATATAAAAATATATATAACACCGAAGTTTGAAAAAAGTGCACGAGTACTTAAGCTCTAGCATTATAGGCTTTGAATTTTGATGTGGGAGAGAGGAAGCGGCGCGCGCATAGCGTAAGGAGACCCTCGAAAAGGACTCCCTGCAGCCGCGCGCGAACTCGCGTTGACGTCTGCGTCTCGGCGGCTTATCTCTCGGAACGCGCTGACTATTGAATTCTCAGTATTACACACGATACACGCCATGTTCGTATTATCGTCGAGGCGTGCGCACGCGCAGAAGCGAGTGTGAGAGACTTTCGGAGCCGCCTACGTCGTCTAGTGCGCGATATTTGAAGTCGCTCTCGCGCCTTTTTTTCGAGGCGAAATCAAAGTTGCAATCTAAGCTGGCACAGGACTTTCAATGCACACACAAGCGCGTGGACCTTTTCGTTGTCGCCTTTTCCAAGAAATACGGTTTTTTTTTCTCTTTCTTTTCGCGACGTAAGCGCATTTCGAGACGGCAGCGGGGGTAGCGGCTTCGTAACTTGTTTATACGACTATAATGCGAAGATGGAAATTATAGGATATATAAGATTGTGGAAAATGAACTGGGTGGTAATAAATTTTTGGAGTAAACATAGCTGGATGAGCGGCTGATGTCGTCGCTGTCAATTGCGCATGAGAAATGAAAAGCCGTTAAACGATGTGTATCAAAATAAATTATAATTATTATATAATTAGCGTTTTTGCCGTACGTCGATGGATGGAAAAGAAAGACGTTCGTTACGAAGTTTTTGCCGATAATCCTGCAAGCGCGAGTTTCATCAGGGTACGATACTTTTTCTGCACCTAATGAAAATCCAGTAAAACTTTCATAAACTAACGACTTTGATATTTGCATAAGATTTTACACAAATCTGATTAATTTTCACTATGCGATGAATTTATCATCTATATTAATTTATTTATTTACGAGCTTGTTATTTTATAAATGTGAAATGGAATAGCGCAAATCAAACTATATATAAAAACACGTACGGTGAAAAGGTTGTTTAAATAAAGTAAAACGCGAGACGGAGGCTTGGAAATGTTTTTCTCTAAACGTACAGCGAGCGAGTAAAATGCTAAACACACGTGCGAGCCAAAGGTCAATGTATGCGCAAATCCAATCGAAAAGCTATCGTTTCTTCCGCGACACTAAACCGTTTTAGCTGCGCGTAAACCTACTTCACATACTCAAGTTACTTACAATCTAATCTTTGAACGACATTTCATAAATCGATACACTTTTCATTTCTCAATTGAAATCAATTAATTCCTTGATAGCATGTAATTAAATTACCTTAATTGAAAACATTAATTTTTTTGATTTTGATTGAATTTAAAATTGAGAATTACTCTGAGTGTAATTTCTTGAGTAATATTTTTAAAAACCAGGTTATAAAAGTTATTCTTACTCGTAGTCTTGTATAAGAGATCAAATATATAAAACATAATGAAAAGAATTCATGGGGTCAAGTTTTTTTAATGTGCTTACTAAAGCTATTTTTAGAGTTTTTACGAGAAAACAAATTGAAAGAGAAAGAGATTCGATGATGGACAACATTTTCACATGCATAACTAAGAATTTAGTACTCAATTAATGCATATTTTTGTCTAAGGTCAGGTGATATGCATAATAGCTAGGTTTTGCATAAATATCACCATTGCAGCCTTTTATCAGTAAAACTTCTAGAGCATATCGCTTTTAACATATTTTGATATTTCATCCAAACATATTTACAGCCTTATTTTTGTCGATTCCATTAACAAAAAAAAATTATAAAAAATATTCATTTCCAACTACAATTACTTCGTTTCAAACGCTCCTTCTTTGACATTCATTCAACTTTAATGACGTACTTTAGTTCAATAAAAAAGTCAGTGCGCTATAAATTTCCACTAAACTAACATTTACCCCAAGCTCTACAAATATATCACCATTATCCGCATTGTAGATAGATTCTCGCCACATAGGCACAACCTAAATTTTTTAATAAATACAGCAAAGTAAAAAATCTCGCCACTCTCTTCTTAACACTGAACTAATGAATTACTCAACTGATGAACTAAACACGAGCATTTGACTATAATGAATTAACCGTAATTACCAATCACGTACGTACGCAAGTCACATAAGCCCTATAGTCATAAACAAGACTACTCCTTCCGACTCCCGTTCTTCAACTCTCGCGCATAATCCTATCGCCCAGCATATACATATCCAAGCCCTATACATCTCCCCAGCACAATATCCTTCTGCATGTACTCATGCCCATGTCATTATGTCACGTATACAGCCATATAGCGCGTATATATATACACATACAATGCGTGTGTGCACTTGCGCGCTCGCGGATTATTGGAACGAGCGGCGCGTTCCCCTGCACGCAGTGTGTATCGGTATGGGTATAGTAATGTGCCGTTTCATAACTAGCGCTGGAAATGACGTCGATGGCGAAACACTCGCGCGCGCATGTGCGTGTATGTGTGTTTACGCTCGCGCATCGCGGCCAGAAAAGAAGTCGCAGGCACGTTTCGCTCTTTTGTGCCGAGTTTGAAAGTCGCTTTTGTTTTAAGAGAATTAGGAATCCGTTACAGAGCTGAAAGACAGAGAGATAGGCTGTCGCTGAATGGAAGTCGATCCTCCAGGTAATGGCTATTGCTAGCGCGAGAACTGAGCGATAAGCGATTGTAACTGGATTTTTTTTTCTTTTTTTTTTGTCATTTTCCGAATTACTTTTACTGTAAAGTTTCAATGGTTAGAAAGAATATTAGTACAAAACTATAAAAAGTTGAAGGCATTCAATTTCAAATATATATATGAGCACGCAGGTTTTCTGTACGCGTGAATGGAAAATTGGTTGTTATTGTACGCTGAGAATTTTTTTAATTTCACGCTAATGCATACGCATTACTTCGTTGCTATAATCTTTTACAAAAGTATTCTGGAGAGCAGAAATACGTATGTACGAAAGTAGCTCGTACATTTCAAGGCTATACAATAATATATAGCGTGATATGGATCTTTTTCGTGTAGCAACCAAAATCCCCTATTTCTTCGGGGATTACCGACCGTGCAGTAGTGTATTTGACCATAAATTAAAAGAAATTAAGCCCGTGCATAGAATATTCTATTAAAACTATACCGTATAGTAACAGGTATATCAAAGAAGTTTCAATTTTTTTTCCACCACACACATATTTATATATACACGAAATTATTGTACAATATCCTGACAATACCGCGCGCTCGCTAGTAAAATGACATTTCGAGCTTTCGGATTCGAAATGCACGTCCGCGCGTCTATACACGGGAGGGGAACTTTCTCTCTCCCGACGAGACGCGCGTTTGTGCAAACGTGAAAACGCCTCTCTCAGATTCTTAACCGAGCAAACTGAGAAGATAAAAAAATCTCTTATTTGACCACGGCCAGCACGCGGCGCTCATGCTTCGTTTAGATAACATTTTTTGAATTCCATCCCGTGTCGAACCGAGCGATGTCTATACGCAACGCAGCTCTCTTCTCTCTGTTCCTGCCATGTATGCGCGACTAGATAAAGACCCGGCGTGCTCACACAATGCTCTTAGTTTTAATTTTTGTCACGGATTTCCTTCGAAAAATATAATCGTCATCTCCGCCATAGAGACTTTCTCCTCGCATACAACACGGCGTCCGATAACGCACATACATACACATCCACTCCCAAATGGAGAAGAAAAAGGGGAAGAGAGTCGCGTCAGCGTGAGAGTAAACACAGTTGCGTCACCTTTGCCCGCAAAATTCCAGCCCCCAAAGCGCTCGCGATCGCGAAAGAAATTGCCTTTTATACCTATACTACCGAGAGCTTCTTTCTCTCTCTCTTTCCTAGTGTATATAGTATACGTCCTATAAATAGTCCGCGCGAGCGAATGCACGCGTGCACAGCTCGTCCGGCTCAACTCGGCGGCCTCTGCATAATGCGTATGCAAAATTTCGCTGCGTCCGCGCGCGCCCGGCGCGCTCGTTTGCCTCTTTTTCTGCGTTAACGCGAAAACCGAAGACAACGACGACAACGACGACGAGGAGTCGCTGTATGACGGCGCGCTTTTGCGAAATGCCGCCGCGGCAAGGAGAGTAAGTAGTTGCGGAGGGAGTGGGTCAGGAAGTGACGAAAATAAAGAGGAACGTTGGGTAAACCCACACGGGCGGATAAACGCCGATGATTTCCACGCACTGTGATGATACCCCTAGTGTATACACGCGTTCATTTATTATATATGTATACACGCACACTTTTATTTTTTTCGTTGAAGCGAATTGCGATAGACGATGTCGCGTGTACGGGATGGTCGAGCGGCGCAAGCGCGCGATTCGTTGCTGGAAAAAAGTGATTGGCTTATATTTTTAGAGAAAAAAAGAGAGTGCGCGTAGCGATGGCGCGTGTATACGCTAATTTTACGAGATGGGGTAAAAAGTGCGACGATGTCGCGCACGCTCAGGTTAATGGGGACGAATATTTAATTATGCATAGAAAAATGTTATTGATGTCATGTGGATTGCAATTGCTGACCTACTTTTTTACACGTATATATACACGGAAAGAAATACCTTATGAAAAATTACTAGAATCTCAGGTAAAGATGGCACATACTCACACTCTTGAGCAATTTAGTATACTTCTACTAATTATTAGCATAGTTCTATTAAAAATTAATAGAAAAAGTTTTAAAATTTATTATAGTTACGATTAATTTTTAGTAGATAATATGGTAAAAATTTTAAATCTAAATTTTAACAGAATAGAAAATAATTTTTATCATATTATCTACTAAAAATTAATAGAATTAGTTTAATTTTTAGGCTAAGTTATACTGAAAATTTAATAGACAGTATAGTAATTTTGTTGGCGCGAGGGCTGTCGATAAAACAGGGTGTACCATATGTGGACAAGTCGAAACCTTGTTCACAAGTGCGGCAGTGGCCGAGTGGATAAGAGCGCAGCTTCGTAGTCGGGGAGGGTCGAGGGTTCGAATCTCCTTCTCCGGAGTTTTTTTTTCTCATGAATTTCAACCTCTCGTCAAAATTACTATAATATATTATAAAACTTGATAGAATGCAAGTATGTCCCACTTTTAATTAACACTCTAGTAATTTTTAGTGGATATTCCACTAATTTTTCATAAGGTATTTTTTTCCGTGTATGAAAAGGTCGCATGATAGCAACAAATGTGAACCGAATAACGTGCTTTATTATTTGAATCTGAATTATTCCTCAACGATGCATTTTTATTATATCTATGCGTCATTTATTTTATGCATTTGTCACAATATTCATAATTCTTGATGAATATGTGTCGCATCGTTGACAAATCTTCAGACAAAATGAATAACTGCGTTGATGATTCAAAATAACAGAGAAATTTTTAAAAATTTTGAATTGTTTTAATGCGTAATGATATACAGGTATAAACTGTTAATGTATTTTTGTTTTGAGTGTGATTCAACGCCGTGACAGTTTTTTAATTGAATATGCTTAATTATATTAATATTATATGATTCATTAATTATCAAACAATTTCACAAGCTCTTCAAATAATCACTCAAACGTTTCATTAATTTACATGTATACTTTTAAATTATTTAAAGAAAGTTTCAACGCTATATATCACAGTATCACACATATATAATGCATATAGGAACTACTATATAATAAAGACAATTGAAATTACACCTAAATATTCCCTCCCCACTTGAGCGACCAACTGAATGACAATCGCGACATTAATAATTCGCGCAAATAAAACAAACTGAAAACAAAGCTGCAGCAGTCGGTCAGCTCGGCGGGCGCAAACTTTGCTTATAACGCGGCTCTTTGCGGCGGCAATGGCGCTCTGTGGCATATCTATATACGGGCTGAATGGGAACATCGAACAAAACTCGCAACTTTCGTAAACTATCGGCAAACCGAGCACACGACATACCTACACACATCGCAGCAGTGCGGTAGTAGCGAGTCGCCGCGTGTGCGCGACTGCAAAAATCATGTCACGGAATAATTTCGAGCTGCCGTGTGTATGTGCGTGCGTGACATACACTATATACATGCGCCGGCTCGCGCGCACGCTAAAAACTTCGGGGGGGAGGAGGACGTGCGTGTGTGTGTGTATGTGTGTATACACACACACACACATACGTGCATAATATAGTTTGAGCCGACACCGCAAGTTGAGAAAAACGCTTTCATGAAATGTGTATATATACTATAACCTGATTATAAATACGTAATAATAATTTGGCGAGAGCGGTGACGCGCCACGTCGCAGAACATATATATGGGAATTTCACGATATAATTTGAGAATTTCCTTATGTGTTCTCGTGTAGGTTTATAAAATGCCACGTGGAATATAGTCCTTGATCAGCGTTATAACGTTATTAACACAGTTAACAATAATGGCTCGTGCCTGTGGATAGCGAAACTTTATGTACTTTTGTACACTATTACTCATACTGGCGCAAATTTTTTTTTTTATATTTTCACGCACTTATCATTAAAAGCAAACAATACGATTACTGCAAAGAGAGTAAAATTCACGGTGATTCACTTCGCGCGCGCCGCGCGGCGACGTTAACGCGCGGCCATATATAATGCGCCACATATGCAGTTATTCATATTTTGCAAATTAAAATAGCATCTTGCGCAACCGTGCGCGCGGCTCTCGACAATCGCGCAAACGAAACCTCTCTTTCCCTTTCTTTCACTCCGCCCGCAAAAAATGATAAAAAGTCAATTTAAAAGCAAACGTCAGCGCGCAGGTTTCTCCCGCGGCGAGTGCGAAATCGAAGCCAAGGAACTCGTCGTCGCCGTCGTCGTTTTATTACCCGCATAGAATATGCACGCGAGCTCGCACATATATATATGTGCGCGCTCGGTTGTAGGGGGAAAAAAGCGCTGCAGAAACACACATCACGCAGCAGCAGTGCACAGGTCGCTTGCGCGCACACGTACGCGAGATATCGGCGATATTACGGGCTGGAAACAATAAGTGCTCGCTCTCGTTTTCTCGCGTTATTTCCGCGACGGCAGTCCCCCACCTGCTGCACGCGGTGTGCGCGCTGCAGGTACGTAAGGCGGGGACGGAAGGAGGGCCGTTCCTTATCGCGACCTCCTTTGACCGCTGTCCCCGTTGCGCGCCCAACGCTCGTGGCTCTGAATTGATACGGCGACAATGCGCGCGGCGCGAGTATAACGCGGCGGGCGCCTTTACGGGCGCATCGAATGCTGTGCGTAAAGAGTATGTATGTAGGTATACGCGTTTGTGTTGTATATGTATGTACGTGTGTGTGCGGAGTAGTAACGCAAGAGAGAACTTTTCTCTTGCACGAGCGCAAGACTCGTGCGTGTTGCGCGCGTTTTGGCCTTTCGCGATTGGACGCGCAGGTGCCTTTGGCTTTTGTGCCGAGTATATATGTGTGGGTAATGGAGAGCGAGAGTGGAAAAGCTGCGCGAAAAAATGCTGTAAGAGCACGGACTGAGTGAATCTTTTAACATTTTAGAGAAGATTCTTTTTGTTTTTAAATGTTACATTTTATATGTGCGAAGATGTATTCATCTTGAGAAGTAATAATGCATTTCTTCTTTTAATTGAACGTTGAACAATAGCTTTAATACGGATTAATTCGATTAAAGAATTGACGCTGACTTTCACATTGCAGCATTAAGATTTCAAAAGTGAATAAACAATATATTTAAACTTCATTAAGTCATACATGTGCCATTACATGGAACGTGAATTTTACCATATATAATATCATTACAAGAACAATAATTATAGTCATCATCAACCACACTAAGAGAAAAAGGTTTGTAAAAATTACTATACGTCTGATAAAGCTATCACAGACTGTAAAAACCAAAAAAATTACTATACTTTTCAGTCAATTTTACTATACTTATAGTAAATTTTTCTATATTTCTAGTAAAATTTCTTATAAAGTATGGTAATTTTTTGGCTTTTCACAGTCTGTGACAGCTAGTAATTTTTACAAACCTTTTTCTCTTAGTGCATCAATTTCATTCCAGGGAAAAGCATATAATCTTTCTGATGAATTTATTATTTGTCAAAATTTATAAGCAAAACCATCTCACTTAAACCCTCAAAACTCCTTCTGCAATAAACAAAAAATCATCTTCTCTTCTGGCCCCACTACTCAGCTAAACATCCTGCACCAACGCCCATTACATGCGCTCCAAACCTCCGCAGAATAATTTTCAGCCATATCTCCTCGGCACGGCATTTTACGCGCGCGTCCCGCGACGACGTCGCTTTCGCGAGTTTTATTGCAGTCTATGTTGACACAGACCGCGCGCCCGCGCGCGCAAGATATCGAGTGCTGCCATGAGCTATACCCGCGTCGTCCACGCGCATCTGCGCAAAGCGGTTCAATCGCCTCTCCTCACGCCTATATGGTAGTCGTTTATAATGGCGAAAACGTCGGCGAGAAATGCGGGGCGCGCACACACACATACACATGTACTCGACAGGATGACAGGAAGACTTTTGTTCGTCGTGTGTTTTCACAATCGGTGACACTGCGAGCGCGCGAGAGCATACGCTCTCAATGGGATCGGCTAGTTTTATTCGCAATTTCGCGTATGAACGGATATTCGCCCCCCGTGTATGGGTATATGCGCGGATTGGCGTTGTTCAAAGAGAAATCGTTCATTTTAATGGAAATTTCGTATTGATTTTCAAGCGGTATTACGGTGGGATATCGCTTTTTCTTTTTTTGGCTCCGGCGCGCTGGGCCGTATCATTGGGGGGCTTTTAGGGTGCATTGCATTTTTATTTAGAGAATCGACGAAATTGTAATAACATTTAGTTAATGACAAGTTGTAAGGTATTCTTAACCATTTGAACACTCTGCAACGTTAAAATAAGAAAGTTATTCATTAATACTGGTCAAATGCTACGGCCCTGCTAGTGTATGTTATACATAGGAAGATCGGTTCTTTATTTTATGCATAAAGATTTTTTGAAAATTTGGTCGGTGATCGTCAGTTTTTAACACATCATTGTAAACTATAGATAATAAACAATTATTTACACGTTTGTTTTTGAAGAACTTATGTGTTTTCAACTCACAACAGAAAAATTAATACTTAAAAATTGTTCTTCTCCCATAAGACCCTGTATTAAAAGTACAAATTTCAACGAATTTCAACATTTTTTTCCTTTTTCATTTAGTCGGTGGCCCTATTCGGGACACAATCCATTAAATAGCTTGGAATTTCAACTTTCGATTAGGATTTTTATTTTTAGATTCTTATGTTTTAAAAAAAACGCCGGAGCCACCTTAAATGCTTATAAACAATAGTTTTTCTATATAGAGGAACTATTGCTACGGAGACGGGAAGTCGGAAGTTCTCGTGATATAGTTTTGCTAAGGCTGCCATACACGAAACCGTAATTGAAAATCAATAGTAATCTAGAGATGTATATGAAACATCCATAACAATCTAGAGAATTATAAAAAATCCATAGCAATCTAAAAAAGTGGAAGATTAAAAATATATACCCGTAATACTAACATTTAAGAGCATAGTGCATATATAGGTACAGTGACAAACCGGAAGTTACATCTAGATATTTGTAATTTTATACAAACAAAAGATAAAAACAGTCAACGACTGAAAATTTTCTATGAAAAGTGTTCACGAAACCAAAGCATTCTGTATGCTGCAAGCAGATAATTGTCCAAACGATTGTAAAGTTGCGAAAAAGTTGCCAACCAAATAGTTGTGTCGCTTGAGCGAAGGCGGCGGCCTCATAAAATCTAGTGCGAACATTGATCGTCGAAAAGCTAGCGCTGGTTCTAAAAATTACTGCACATTACCTTGTATGATCTATTATTCTACGTGTGGATAGACACTTTGACTATATTAATGACTGTGATTCAGAACCTATTTATTATCGTAGTTTTGAAAATTTTCGTTTTTCACAAAAACCAAACCGCATCATACATTCAACAGACGCACCGCAGTTTTGTTAATCGCAATAAAATATATATTATTATTTATATTCTTGAATATAGTAACAACTATTCATACGTTATCAAAGTGACAAAGCATTCCAAAAGCCGATAAATTTTTGTCCCACGGGGAAAACCCACTAATTGCCCGCTGCCATACTCACATATTACTATTGTATTATACTTGTCGCATGGAAGCAAATTAACCGTACGCGCAGTTGAAGAAGCGCCCGATACTTGCGCAGCCACTTCTGTGTGTCTCCGTTTCCACCTCGTTTTGATAAAAGCTTCCGTTCCCACGTCCGCTATCGGCGCGTACTATACCTGCAACACTAATCAACAGACGTCATGAGTTTGCCGGTTGAAATGCGTGCGCGTCGGCACTTTTTTTTTCCACGCGCGCGGAGATAATAGCGGAGGAGTGACCGAGTTGTCGCGTGTCCCTTTCTACCCCCCTCGAAAGTCGAATTGGCGTGATAATTTTTTCAGATACGTACAGTTAAACGGTTTCCACATTTAACTGCGCGGCTTTGCTGAAATTTAAGGAGCGATCCTTTTTAATAAATTATGCTAATAATAATTCATTCCGAGGTAAACGCGTAAAGGCATCTAGCTTCTGTATTGCTCATCCATTCCTTCACGGAATGGTAATATTAAAAATGCATCAGATCGTTTACCTTGCATATTCAACATTATCCTACAGACTTAGGTCTCCTGAAATTAGCATCTTTATTATACCATTGACAATTGCCATTGCTATTAACACAAAAATTAACAATCATTCCGATTCCAAATATTCTAATATATAGATAAATTCCTATGGATATCTAGAAACACTGCGCTATCGCGAACAAGCATCGCGGAACACTGTAAGGCAGACGGGGGAACATGAAAAAAAAAACTGAAATAACATGCATGCATCCACGATATCGCCGAAATGATCGTAATCACGTGGCGCACGCCGTATGCATTAAAAAGTAAAATCTCTCCCCGCACCGGCAGCGACTCACATGCGCACACTGTAACGGTGTTCAGCCACATTTCGTTGCGTCCTTAAAAATTCCCCTTTCTTGGACGCCTAGACGAAAAGTCCAAAAGCCACGCGCTCGCGCGCGTCTCTTTTGTCCGGGTCTTTCTCATTCTCTCTCTCTCTATCTTTTCGCGGCAGCGCATGCAAGTCAAACGACGTATTATTCCTTGACCTGACCCAACGGAGCTGCCCCCTTTCATATTCATTAGCATCGCCGTATGTGTGTATGTGCGCGCGCGGCTGTGTATAAGGCGTGCGTGTATACCTATGCGTGTGCCTTGGACCACATGCTTAAATCGCTCCCACGTCGTTCTTTCATCTCTCTCCACATTCTCATTCTTTCCCTCTCTTGCTATCTCTCTGTCGACTTTCCGGGAGCCCGACTCGCGTTTGCATAGCGCACAGAGTAGTTCCTTAAACGATCCGATCGGCCGATGGGCCGCCGAGACGTCCGTTTTATCGGTGCGGGCAATCAATGCCCCCTGACAACTCCGATACATAAACGTCCCTTTTTTTCCTCGAGTTTAGCGTTCGTCTGCACGAACGAGATCGGAAGTGCAAGAGCTGTCCCATCAAATTTGTTATTGTAATTTTTTTTGAGAGCGCCCCCAGTTGTCTGCTCGAATCGATCGGAGGATATTGGCTTAGCTTATCGATTGCACGTGAAAACGAGATTTGAATTTTTTTCTCGTTATGGGAAAGTAATGTGATTATCTACGGGACGTAGAGCGCGATACATATTTAACCGTCGATGCAATGGTATAAATCAGTTGTTTCGGAACTTGTAATTCATTTATAGATTCACTTGGATTTTTGTCACTCTTAAGAAACATCTGGATTTGTGTGCACGCGAAGAGTTTCCTTTTTCTTTTTTTTTTAATTCTACTTTATAAAACGTCGTAATTCTTCAGCCTTGAAAAGTTAAAAAGTCAATACAAAAAATCCATTGTGTTGAAAAATACACGGTGACTGTATCGTATTGGAAATAGTAATTTGCAGTTCTTATGACTTTTATTTACATTCATTTTTTAAATATTAGAATTGTGCAGCACAGTACTTGCAAAAGTCTTGATTAATCCCAATAAATATTCAATAATGGGTTAATCAAAGCACTAATAACTTTATAAATTTCCTTTATAAACACTTCTTTGATATTGCATAAGTAAATAGGTAGGGCTGTACAATTTGCAGTAAAATTAATGAATTTATAAAAACAAACTGACATTCGACTTAGCAATGTTTCACAATACTTATAGTCCAGTTCTATTCTGACAATAAAATTCAGAGCTAGATGAGTAATGAAATTTTAATTATATAACACTTGTCTTTAATTAGTTTTTCCCCGGTCTTATTATTGTTTCCTATCCAGCTATCAAGGTATATTTTACTGTTAGGTTTTATGATTCGTAAGACGCTGATTTTATTCAATGAACTCATCCCATACTGTAACGTTCAGCGACAATTATAAAACTAACGATTCAGCCAAATTACAATCGAAGGTCGCTCGTTTCATTATCACACTGCAGCGTATAATGCCGGTGTACAACGTGCAACATCAATCGACGCTTTATACACAAAAGACCACCAATCGCATTCTCCAACGCCGCAATTTTCATTTTCCAACGTAATAACAGTGCACATGTCCACGCACGCGGCTGCGATACAGAACGAGGGAGTGAGAGAAAAAGCCAGAAAAATCAAAATCATACTTCTCCTTGTCGTCGCCGCCGCATAGACGCTGCAGCGTCGTCTCGTGCGTGATGAGCAGCGCGCTATGCACGCGCACGCGGGTGCATTGTTCACCGCGCGCACGGGATTCTTATGTAAAGGCCTCGTAACAATATATACGATAATCACACAGCCCGGCAGATGCATCCTGCGCGCCGTCGCCGCTCCGATCGCCGCTCGCTCGCGCAAAGTCCTTAAAACTAAGAATAACGTTTATGCAATTGTGCACATTCGCGTTTTTCTGGCCGGACCTTGACGGTTTTTCCTTTTTTCTCTGTCTCTCTCTCGCGCGCGCGCGCTCGTGCGTTTTTTCTCCCGTCGCCAAGCAAGCCTCTCGCGCGCGCGCGCCTTTTTCTTTTTGCCGAGCCCCTCGCACACGCGCGCCTACTTTTTGCCGATCGAACTGACGGCTGTGAGCGCTTTTCATTTTCATTAAACGACTGGATTTCTAAAGCGGCGTTGATTTTGCTGATGAGGTATTTGTTCTTCTTGTAATTGCAGAGGAGCAATGGGGTGCAGGAGGATGACTCGGGGGGCTTCTTCTGGGACCCGCCGCCCACCTCGAAGGCCAACAAAGCCCAGAGCCAGCAAACGAAACTGCTGCAGGACCAGCTCGACCAGGCCACCGTGAGGATACGTGATTTGGAGCAGGAGCTTAATCGTGTACAAACGGTAATCACGCGGGTAATTTTTCATGTCTAAGTTCTGGATGTATAACTTATTGTAGAACCTTAGAAAATTTGTAAAATATTTATTTGATATTCGAATGGAAGGTCAAATGATAAAATTGATGCGCAAACAATTTTTATTATATTTTTCTAGAAATGTTTGGCAATTAGTTTTTAAATAGTCATTTGAATAATTAACCTGTAACGTGTATCTCATAAATTTAGTAATTCCTTTTAGCACACAGGTACGTGCCATTATTGTACGTGTATAAAGAAAGAATTCTTTCATAAAAATGGTTGAGAAAGGCATGTAATTCTGGAACCTTGAAAAATATTGTAGAAATTAATGCAACCGCTCGGTAAAAACTTATGTAATTTTACGATGAAGATTCTTACAGAATTGGATTTCAAGCAGAAAGTTAATTGTTCTGACGCTTTTGTCCTTTATTTATACCACAATTTTGATCAATCATTATTCAAACAAATATTTCTTCTTCTTATTGTCGGCGATTGCATGATTGCAGTTGAACTCATCAAACGTGAAGGATGATGCAAATTTCAAAGAAGAAGGACCTTCGCAGAAGGCGGAACTCTTACGTGCAAAGCAGGATGTAATGAATCGCATAATCCAAATCGGAGAAAAGGTACACGTTTTTATCGCATAGCGATTCGAAAAAAATGCCGTGTTCGTTTTTTTTGTTTGCCTCAATGATAAAAAAGAGCCGTCATTATTTGCGAGAGACTACTTCAAAATCATATCATGTGTCATTCTTGTTTGAAAACGTTTTCAAGTCGTTCTGCATAACAGGTTTCGAACGCGCGTCTGCTCCATTTTATTCTATTAACTTCCTACTGGACGCTGCCTGTAAAGTCTTGTGTTTAGTTACGCTGTTACTCGGTTTCATTACGGATTTTCTCAACATCCTTAGCGGAGACTTAAATTGCTGGATGCATGGGAGTTGAAAATTCCGTAAATTGAGTTGTCACGTAACAATTTTACAGTCAACGGGATGCCGAGAATTTCTATTCCTCTTTTAATTAGATGTTTTGCACTTTATTCAAACATCATAACAATTTTTATCCTGAAATTAAAATAAAATTATGTTTCCCTTTTATTTCTATACATATTTGCAATAAACAATCACGTACTTAATTACTTGGATCGGTATACTATATCAATTGTTTACTTTTTCAGTAAATATTTTTAAAAACACATTATAAGGCAATAATTACAGTTTTTAATTGAATACTTTACCAATAAACCAAATCGCATTAAATTGTACTTTTTAACATAATTCTACCATAACTTACTCGTAATAATAAAAAATGCCCACTCTAATGCGAAACAATTGATGCAGAGCCGGGAGGTGGAGAGAAACGCCAAACGTCTGCAGCAGGACGAGCTGACCCTCGTCAACGATTTTCGCATGGCCATCTCCAAGCTAGCCTCAGCGGAGCAGCACAGCCTCGTCAGGTCAGCCCTAGTGGCTCTTGAGAACGGGGAGACTGAACACAGCAGCGGCGAGAAGGAAAAGTCGGACTCGGAGGGCTTCGACGCGGAGGGCAAATCGCGGTACGGCAAGGCCGACGAGGAAAATGAACAGGAGCTGCTGCGCAAGCGGATCGAGGAGCTCGAGGTGGAAAATCAAGGCCTCACGGCGAACATGGAGGAGCTCGATCGGCAGAACGCCGAGTCTATAGGTGAGGCTCGATAGTTTTTTTTTTCGTGATAAATTAATCGTGGCCTATATAGGTTTTTCTTTTTGCGGGCGCTTTTTCGTTGAATTTCTTTGGTAGTGAGTCGAAAGATTAAGACTTAATTCATAACGTTATTTTGTGTTTAATGCATAATATGTATCCACTTCACTCTTTTAACAAAAATTTTATATTTTTAGAACGGGTTCTATTGTTGAAGGAAGAGCTGCAGAAAAAACATCAATCACTCCAAAGCGCCTATGAGCAAATCTACGTTGAATACAATCAGGCCTTATCCAAAATCGACAATCTTCAACAGCAGCAACAGCAACTCCAAACTGAGCTTCCGAAACGAACTGTTAAGAAATCCTTAGACTCTGCCGTCCAGACGTCCACCCTTGCCAAGGTGGACAAAGAAACCGAAGTTACTTTAGATAAGGTAGATAAGGAAACGAAAGACATTCCCGCTAAAGATGACAAGGAGATTCAAGCTGAGTTGACAGAGGATCAAAAATACGAATTAACGGCGGAAATCGAAAAGGTCAAGGAAATCCTGAAAAATGCTCCCCTCGAAACGGTCGATGAGAGCGTCTCCCTCTTCGTCGCGGTTGCAAAGCAATACGTCGAGATGAAGTGGAAGAAGGATATGCTGGAGCGCAAGCTAACGGATCAAAGCCACGAGTTGAAAGAAACCCAGGAGCTGCGTGAGTCGCTGCAGGTCGACTGCGAAGAAATGCAGACGAACATCGAATCGTTAATCCTGCAGGTTCAACATCTCAAGTCGAACCTACCCTCTATACCCGAGGCAAGTGAGGAGCGCGTCGCCTCCTTGGAAACCGAGACCGAGTCTCTCCAGGAGGAGATTCGCTTTTTGCGAGACGCGAACACGGACATGTCGGCTCAGCTGAAGGCCATCAAGGAGGCGATCAAGGAACAGGGTACCAACATAGACTTGGCGAAGATCGATGAACTACTGGAGAACAAATCCTTGAGGGCGAGATCCCAGGACAGTGCCGAAGTACCACCAGCGGCGCTTGAGGAGAACATGGCACTGAGGCGTAGGATCGATGTACTGGAAAGCGAACTCAGAGTGTCGGTGGAGAGATGTAAGGGCCTGGATGAAAATATCGAACTGATCGAAGAATTGAAATTGGACATGGATAACGCAAGGCGTGAGCTGAAGATTGCTTTGTCGAACAACAAGCGATTGGAGAACTCGCTAGCTATGCTGCAAGAGGCCAAAAACGAGGTGGACGCGGATAACGAGGCGCTCTCGCGGGAAAAGGAGCAGCTCGAGAACGACATAAAGTTGCTCAGAGAGTCAGACTCGACGAGAAAAGATGGCGCGGCCTTGGCGGAACTTCGCGAGGAGTTGAAGAGGACGAAAGAGGAAAAGGATGATTTGGAGTACGATATAAGGAACATGAGAAACGAATTGGATCAGAGTTTCGAAGAATTGGAAGAACACAAGGTGCAGAGTGAAAAATTGTCGGGGGAGAATGATAGGCTGGTCAAAGAAAACAACAAGCTGACGGATCAGTTTTCCGAAACGCAGAATGAAAGCATGGATAAAATAGAACTTTTGAACACGGAGATGACGCTCCTGCAGCAAGAGCTGGAGGGCTGCAAAGAGGAACTGGAGAATGCGATGAGAAAGATGAGTGAAATGGAAGAGAGAATACTAACGTTGGAGAACGAAAATAAGCAATTAAACGAGACAGCGATGAAAATGAATGACGTTGAAGGTGAAAATCAAAGGTTAAAGAGCCACTTAGAAGAAATTTCGATGCAGAAAAGTGCCGATTGCGTCAAAGCAGAGCTCGATATTGCTCTAAGTAAGTTAAGGGAGCTTGAAGAAAAGGTATTGATTGTTGAGAATGAAAATAAAAAATTACAATCTAAATTAGTAGAAACTGGAAATGTAAGTAGTGAAAATCAAAAGCTTTTAGAAGAAATTGAAGAAAAGCGAAAGCAGATACTCAAAAATGAAGGAGAAATGTCTAATATTATGATGAAAATGAAGTATACTGAAAACTATATTTCCACTTTGAAGAACGAAAATTCTCTTCTCGAAAGTAAAGTGACACAGTTGGAAGCTTTACAGAAAGAAAAGGAAAAATACACGAAAGAGATTGAAGAACTTCATCAGCAAGAGTTAGAGAGAAGACAAATAGAAATTGAAAATAGTGTACAGAAGGAGTGGAATGTAAAATATCAAAACGAAATAGAAAAGTTGAGAACACTTGAAAGTGAAAATCAAAAACTAAAAGTGGAGTTAGATAAATTATTGGTAGCAAAACGAGATGCTGAAGTCAATACTGAGAATTTGACAATTAATGAAAACTCATATGAAAAAACTCCATTATCTGAAGATGAACGCACTCAATTGGTCAATCAGGTAACTGATAAATCAAGAGAAATAGAAACTTTAAAAGCGACTGTTGTGAAAGACAAAGAATCAGCATTGATGGCTCGAGAAACCGTTGAAAATCTGTCACAATTAATATGTTCTAAGGATAATGATTTAATAAAAATGAATTCATCTTTCGACACATTGAAAAACGAAAAAGATGAGCTTATCAAACTTGTACAAGAAAAACACAATGAAAGTCTTCAGTATCACTCTGAGATTCAAAGATTAACGCAATTAATAAGCGACCAAACGACCAATCTACAAAAAATTATTGCCGAAAAAGATGCCAATTCAGCAGCATTACAAGACAAGGAAGCGCAGCTACTGTGGGCGCACAATGAACTCCAAGTAATGAAACAAAGGCTCACAAACATTGAGGAAACGAATAATCACGGCGAAAAATGCGGCATAGCCGAACACACGCTTTTAGCTAAACAAGCTTCAACGCTCGAAGAGAAAAATAAAGCGATGGAAGCCATGATTCTTCAAAACCAATCGAATATTCGCTACTTGCAGGAGCAACTGATGGAAACTCAGAGTAAGGAGGCTTCCACGGTTAGGGAGATTGAAAGGTTGAGGAACCATCTCGTCGAGATTGAGACGAGCCACAATGAAGAGGCCTTGCAATCCGAAGAAATCCAAAGGACACTAGAGGCACGTCTTATGCAGGCAGAGGAGAAGCTCAAGAACAGCTCGAGTATGTACACATCGGTGAGTGTCAGGGCGAATCAACAAGTTGAGACGCTACAGCAGCAACTTGCTCTCATCGTGCAGCAAAGAGACGATTTGCAAAATAAAATTTCTGCGGCGGAAGACAAGGTACTCTCGTACACGGCTTCGCTTACCAATTTACAGTTGGTTTTGGAACAATTCCAAAGAGGTAAATAAACATCGATCCATTAGGGCTCTAAAATTTCAAAATTCATTATCAACTTAAGTAACTCCATTACATTACTATATTTGATATTTCAGATAAAGAGAAGGACATTCAAGCTGCGACAGAAAAACTGCGCGTTCATCTTCAAGACTCTTACAAAAAACAAGACAACCTTACCAACGAGATAGCGCATCTAAAAGTTTGTTTTTGTTTAAATAGCTCAGTTTATAATATAGATACTTCTAACTAATATCTTCGCAAAAGAAATTCATTTAACATTTTACTTTCAAGGATCAATTGGCAGAAGCTAAGGAATGCTTGATAGCAGCCTCAAGGTTGACAGAGCAATTAGAAAAGAAATCGGAGCGCATTGAGCAACTTAATCAAGAAGGTGGGGATTGCAATTTTTTATGTTAATTCTTGGTCGCATCTTGTTTATATTTGCATGGTCTATTTTATGTAAATGCTTTTATTTTGGTGCTTTTTTTGAATTTTCTCACTCTTTACCTTATTTTATCTCTACATTTTCATTAATGAGCACTTGGAGCATCTATATATTCAGTATTTGGATATTTTAATGCGTTATTGCTTCTAACTTAGCTTGTTACTACTTTTTTTTTTATTAGAGTAACACGCGTAGATCAACATGCATATATAACACAGTCTTATTTTGAATTATATTTTGAAAGACAATTTTGAATTGTTTTATTTTACATATTGATGAAAACCAAAATTTTAATTTTAATTGTGTTACAACAATCTTTGTGCTAAAAAATCTTTCCTCCTTGGCTCTTTTCTTCGAAACTATGACTCTTTCCTATTAATTGCACTTTAAAAAAGTTATTTGAGAACAGCGAAATTCGACACACGCACTCGGACTGGCCACGCTATTTTTGGATTAAACCATATCTTTTTTGCGACTGCGTTTTGTGACTAATCCGCAGAGGCATATTCAAAAGCTGTGATTATTAAAAAGAACATCACGTTAGATGATCCAAAGAAAACAAAAATAATTTATGCGAGAGCACAAACACAAACACACACCGCTGTCCAGTCACGTAGTCAAATATCAGCTGGTAATTCTGGGATTCTCGTTATGCAGCCCAGGATTCTTGCTGGTATCCGGTTACGAACTGGCTCGTCGCCTGCCTTATTGCACATCGCTAAAAAATGAACAAAAACAAATATTAAAACGCATATTCACCCATTCTGCCATTTCGTCGGTGCTGGTTCTCCTACAACCTTTGGATTTTTGGCTCTTTTTGATGCGGAGCACAGAATACGTCGGGGCACTCAAACACCATGTGGTTTATTTTCTAATTTTATGGGTTTACGTTTTTGATATTAAAGGCAAACTAATCAAAATTTTAGAGCAATTTTTACTGTATAGTCTTTGGCTTAAGAACGTCAGATTGAAAAATGTCATTATCATTGTGTAACTAATGATTTCATTAATTCTTTCCTTTAAAATTAAACAAATTTTCATCATATTGGTGATTGTATATTTACTTCTTATAGGCATTTTAATTAATGAACTGTTGCACACGAGTTTAAAATATTTACTATTGGAAATGTTCACGTGATATTGATTATTTATTCTTTGTGTGTCACTTTAATATTTGAAATTAAATTCTCACTTCTTAATAAGAGTTGACAAATTGTTTACACTTTCCTTGATTTAATGTTTTTTTGACGTTTTCAATACAAAGATTGCACCTTTAACAATGAGACAAACAATAGTCATTGGGTCTACCTTTATTGTTTCTGGTTTTTTGTAACAATTTGCTTTAACACTCGGGAATTTTTGAAAGCTAGTTTTTTCAATATTAATCTTCTCTAATATTATATGCTGTTCTGGATAAAATCGAGAGAATACGAGATGAAAGGAGGATTAAAACGAGCATGACGTTTCCTTGGCCACAGAGTGACACCTCGTAGATGAAAGAATAACACAATTAAGCAAGTAGTAAGATGATTTTGGTAGTGTTGGAGTAGGTAATCTCATGCGGTAACTGTGAGCGTGTGAAAAATTTTGGCTCATATTACCTCGTGGGGTTTCCCACCCACTACCGCTATTCTGCGAGATTTAAAAAAAAAGTGTTATAATGCGCAACTCACGTAATCTAATTTTGTACTTACTTATGTACTAATAGTTATGTAAACCTTATTTATTTACTAGTATACTAATTTGGATTGTAATTTCTACACATGTAGTTGCGATATTTAATAATGTAGGCTTTACTGACTTAACATACAACTGATTTGATAGCTCAAATATGGTATTGAATTAATTTGCTATTGATAGGGGTATTACTTTTTGAATATATTTATGCATATTTAATGTAAAAACGCCTTATATTGTGCAATTAATGAAATATATAAAGTCTTTCAAATATTTATAAATTTAAGTAATTCTTGATAATTTTGATTCAACTTATTTGAGGCGTTTTCCCATTTCTTAACAATAAATCCTAATGTTCATTTATAACTGTATGATTTTATCTAGAATCTTATAGAAGCTGACTCATAGAAATTCATTGGAAGAAAAATGTAAAAACATAATGCATGATAAATAGAAAAAATTGTATCGCTTGATCTCGTATGTGAAATTCATTAAATGTTTTTTAAAATTTCAACCATCTATGAAATAATAGTTTAAAATAAGTTGTGACATGATGTAATTCATATTTTTAAAACGAATCGTTCATATTTTACTACGCTATTAGCTGCATGATGTGATGTTAGACCAATTATACAATTAAGAGAAAATAGATATTTATATCTTTATGTACGGCATGAAAGTAAATCGCGAGGAATGCAGCATGAGCCAAAAAATATGCCAAAAGTTAAAACAAAGCATAATCAAGGGGTGGGTGTGAGTATTACATCAGGTACTGGTGTCATCGTTTATAGCGACCAGTACTTGTGTTATACTTGCGTTTGCCTCTTTACAATCTGCCCGCCTGTTGTGCCGAATGAGAAAGCAAATCCACGACGCCGGAATGCATATGTACTGTACTAAGAACCTTTGCATCTATTATTATTAGTATAATTTATCATGTCAATACTATAGCGATTTATTTTTATATGTAATTAACTTGAGTAATTCTTATTATTAGCTATAAATACAATATGTTACAGGAGAAAGTCTACGCAAATCCTATTTCTCACCAATTTTTACTTTGCTTAAAACATTAGATTAAGCACCTTTGTAGAAAAAAATTTATTCTGCAAAATTTGCGGAAACTATCTCTTAAAAAATAATTGTAAAATTCGTAGAAGCATACGATTTGTATTTTGTAGTTTTTAAGTAAAATATTGTACTTTTATTACGTTATTGTGTATTGTTTAATTGTATTCGAAAATAACTTCTAATTTCAGATAATCATAATATTTTTAAATCATTATTATAACATGTTTAATACTGTTTCTTAAATTTTAAATTTAAATGAAAATATATTGGTATTTTTAATTTATAGTGAGCAGGCTGATGGATCTCGTGAATACAGCTGATCAAAGAATTCTAGAGGCCAACAAAAGTGGCGAAGGAAAAGTCGATCGGTAATACTTAGTTTATTCCACTCATGCTGATACGTAAAAACGTAGTCTCATACTCTTTTTCTTTTTTTTTGCAGATCTCTCGTTAAAAATTTATTACTTGGTTACATATCGTCTCCTTCTAACGACAAACCATCGGTGCTTCGAGTTTTTGCTAACGTTCTCGATTTCAACGAGGTGGAACGTGAGAAATCTGGCCTTAATAGTTCTTCCGCCAAAAACAGTTGGTTCTCATCGTTGGCCAACAGTGGTGCTGCACCTAACAAGGTCATTTTTTATTTCCATCTTTTGTAATTCTTAATTGAATTCATCTGTATCAATTTTACACAAAATTTTGGTCAATTTTATCTTTGGTAAAAATTTTTTCACTTAAAATTAAATTTTGAGTAGCATAGCAGCCCAGTATCTGGATGAGAGATTACTAAATGGATGCTCCAGTATCTAGACATGTAATTCAATGGCTCATAATGGAATATCTATCTACGGGTGGTATCTAGATACTGGGCTGCCTACCTTATTCATTGATGCAAATAATTATGTGCATTCTCACAATTACTTAATTTTTATTAAATTAAGTTTATAAAACTATTTTAATGTTTCAATTACAGGAACAGGAGACTTCATTATCAACGGCATTTATCAAATTTTTGGAGAGTGAGTCTCAACCAAAACCACAATTGCCAGCTTTACCAATATCAAATTCAGTAAGTAATTTAATACAAATTTTTTTACATGAAACATTCCTTTAATATAAATCTATGTAAGCATTTCATTAATATGTATGAAACTATTTTTAGTCAATCAGCAGACCTGGTCATAGTAGACAGCATTCATCCTCTTCAACTCAGTCAACACTTTTATTAACAAATGTGACACTTCCAACATTCCCAGATTTTGTTCCAGCGCGAAATACAGGATCAATATTAAAGGAAGTTCTCAAAGATAGCTGATATTAAACTATTATGTTGTAACATTTTTTTGTTAAATATATTATTTTATCTTGTTTCAAAAGGTATAATTTTAACAGTGCTTGCTGTATGATATAAATAATTACTGTAATTAACGCTTGTAAATAGAAGCATTTGGAAACTAAATTGTATTATAATTATGTATGTAAATCAACAATCTCGAGAAATAAATTTTCTTAAAATATGCAATTACTTATTAATTTAATCAGAAGATGAAAATATTTTTCAAATCATTAGAGACAAGCAAAATTATTTGAGTATTAAATTTCAACATATTTTAATTGTTTATAAATCACCAAAGCATCAAGCAATTCGAATATTTCTTTAAATTAAATTCTGAATATTTGGAAAAAAGGCATAAAGTAAAAAGGTATTTGAAATAAAGATCAATTTGTTTTCGATCAACGAGTTCTTTTTTGTTTTATTATAAAAAGATAACTATTACAAATAATTAATTTTTATAGTATACATTATCGTCTTAATAAAGGTTGAAGCATGGTTGAAAGATGAAAGAACATATATTCACGAGGAAATAACTTAAATTAAAAAATACTTAAAAAATTTATGACTGAATTTAAAATAGGATTTAAATTAGCTTATTTCTTCTTCTCGCACTTCTTTTCATCCGTCTGCTCAACTTTCTTCTCACCCGATTCTCTAATGGCTGGTTTGCCAGTTTGTTCGATTTTCACAACTTTCTCACCTGTGACCTTTGGCAGTTCCTTCCTTGGAGCTGTAATACTCAAAACTCCATCTGACGAGAGACTAGATGAAACTTGTTCGATGTCACATTGTTCTGGAATCATGTATTTTCTGAGAAAGTGACGAGAAATGGTGCCATGCTCATCCTGTTTCTCTTCGTGTTTGCCTGTAACAAAAGAAAAACAGTTCTCATTTAGTACTTCTGTATAAATATTAAATTATTTTCAAAATTTATTATCGAAGTAAATGAATGGATTAAAATTTTACATTTCAAAATGAAATAAACTTAATAAACTGAATCTCTTACAAAATTAACAAAAAATATAACTAAGATTATAACTAAGATATCGTAGTTATTCTTTAAAATGAATCATTACCTTCAACAATGACAAATTTGTCGACGACTTTAACATTAATCTCCTCGGGTTTGAATTGCTGTACATCGAGGATGACCTGGAACTTGTCTTTGTCGGCCTTGACGGTGGAAGTACCGCCACCCTCAGCCTGGCGCATAAGCTCGCCCCATGGTCTGTAGTATAACATAGGGTTGCGCCTTCTCTGAACAGGCAGGTAGAACGAGTCGTAAAGGTCCGGCCCAATTAGCCTGTCGGGTGTTAGTCCAAGGCCAAAGTCCTGGTCCAGGATGCGGTGAGGACGATCAAGATCCTGCCACCAATCGTTGAAAACCAATGGGATGAGGCTCATTTTTGATTTATTAGTCTGAAAAAGGAAAGATTATTAATTTTTTTAATAAATATCCAAATTTTAATAAACGGTAAAATAATCATTTAAAGAGGAAGTGAAAAATAACGTAAAAATTGAATAACGAAGTTTATACGGATTTCGTAATACCTAAAAAGTAAAACTGAAATAACAATACCGGATTACCGGCATTGAAAACAAAAGAAACGCGAGTAATAAAATTATAATAAGTACCTACTGACAAGAAAACTACAATAAAAATTATAAGAAATTAATGAAACGAATAAACAAACCCTTATTATATCACTCGAGGACGATGAAAAACAAACGGAAATATCGGCACTGGCAGTAAGTATAGATGTGTGTAATAGAATCCAATTGCACTCGATGCTTTTGCTTCGCTTGCTGAGTATCAACTGTTGCCAAGCGCTCCGCGCGGCCCCGTATTTATAGGCTCGCGCCGGCCGGTTTCGAGAAATCTCGGGGAGCTCGCACTGCTCGCAGCCGCCGACTTCTCGTCTCGTCTAAACACTGGAGGCTGCTCGAAGTTTCATGAAGTTTCGATCATCGAAAATCCCTCCGAACGCTGAAATCTCGTACTTTTCCCGCCGATCGGCCGATAAATATTCCAAATGTCTATTTTGATTTCCGTAAATAAATTTTCGCGAAAGATTACACGACTAACTGCCAAAACAGCACAATAGCGCTATACCTACACATATGAGTAATAGAGGACGGCCTGTTTTAAAAATATTACGCCACGCGTGCGCGTGTGCTAAAACGGTTCTATAAACGTTTTTGAACGATTCGCTTTATTTTGCATTGTTTTCCAGGATCGTACTTACTTATACATAATTATTGATAAGCAATTAAGAATTTAAGCATGTAAGGAGTATATGTTTTGAAGTTGGAAATAGAAAGTGCTTATCGATGATATAAATCTGTCTGGCGGTATGAAAAGATGGTATTACGTTCTCTTTTTTTAGGAAAACAGTTATTCATCAAGGGATTGTTAAACCTCATTGTTGGGCTTGGTGACGGTAGGTTCTGGTTCATTCATTTTGTTGTTATGCGAACTTAAAAGCAGCGCGTGGAGATAAGATATACGTATGTACAATTCGTTTCGCTTTTATTCAGCCACGCCCCTGCAGAGGCAGTGTTATTATGAACACACACACACCCACACACACACACACACACCTGCACGCACGCACGCACGCACACACACACACACACACACACACACACACACACACACACACACACACACACACACACACACACACACACACACACACACACACACACACACACCCACACACACACACACACACACACACACACACACACACACACACACACACACACACACACACACACACACACACACACACACACATACACACACACACACAATTCTCGAAAAATACGAGCACATTTGTATGTATCCACACCCGTTATGCATCATAATTTCACTGTACAGTTTCTGTAATATCAATAACATGATGTCTACTTTAATTTAGGCAGTATTCAATTCTGACTATAACTGGATTTGAATCATTTTAAATTCTGTACTGTGACTTTCCAAGCACTCGCAAAACTTGACTAAATAAGTCTTCATTTTAAAAGTAAAGATTTTTTTCGTGTTTGTAAACACTATAAAATCAAAAGAATGCGCAAATATATGTACATATACATAGATTTAAAATATGTAAACAAAATTTATATAGCGCCAGACGTTGGGAAACGTTATATTTAGACGAGGATATTTTTGCTCGAAAATGCAACCGAAATTCGTCCAATCTGTTCTTAAAATAGCACAGCTGTTTTGTATTGCATTTCCAATCGGAGCCAGTATAATTTAAATTAATTTGAACAGAACGAGGATATTTTATGATGTAGGTAAAACTTATTTTCCTGATCAATAAGTTGAAATAAAAATTATAACAAAAATAGGAATTTTCTTAAAATTTCATAACATTACCTATTTGCATATTAACATAAGAAAATAAAATATCAAGGAACACTTTCTCGAAAACACCAAAACGTACGTATGTACATGTAGCATGAGTATCGACGTGTGTACTCTGCGAATGTCATCCCCCGTATAGTAACAAAAATAAGAAGCCCTTATTTCGCCGGGTGTGTGTGTGTGTGTACGTGTTCGTGTGTGTATATAGAGAAAGTTTTGTTTTCACTGATAAATTTGCTGTTCGACATCGTATGTGCGTTTATAACAACATCTTAATAAATCATTTGGCAAATCTTGAGGAAAATTAATAAGTTGAGTAAACACTCGAATAAATAATAAAATAACATTTTATTTGATAAAAATATGAAATATTATTCTTATCAGAAAACTGGTATTTTTATCAGTAAACGAGTAAAACCTCTGAATCCTCATCGAATGATGTATTGCAGTTAAACTTCTCCATTCAGAAAATCATTGAAAACTACGTCAATTTTATGACATTTAGTCGACAGAAATCAACAGAAAAACGCGAGCGTTCTCGAACATAATAGGCATCTCGTCGTAACGACTGTCCAGCTATATATATATGTGTGCGCATACCCTGATTAAAAAAAAATATTAAATCCTATTGGATCCTATTAAATTCCCTATATAGTCCATGTATTAAGTCAGTAAAAAATCCTCATTAAAGTCGATTCAACTAACAGCTTTTTAAAGGAATGAATGGGTTTTTTTAATCAGGGTATATAACTAACCTGGCACAAAAGCAGACCGGTAAAAAACAAACTGTAGCTACCTACTCGTGAAACATACACGGCGCACACAGTATAAAATGTTTATTTTTTACTAGCACATACGCACGCACGCTCGAGGTAGGGGAACATTCCCCTACCATGCCATGTCTGCCATGTCGACACGCCAAGTCCCCTAAAGACGTGCGTGTGGCGCGCGGAATCGATGCGCATTGCACCTAGCGTAAGTACACTATACGCGTACTATGTGTATGTATATATATCTCGTGCGTACATAGCGCACCGAGTGCAATGCTCGACGAGTAAGCAAAGCGTCGCAACCTGGGGTCATTGTGCGCGGCCCCCCGAGCTGCAGCAGAGAACTCCCTAGAAAGAGTTTCGCGTTTCGCCTGGTTTCGCCAAGTTTCTCGCTACGACCGCGATGTCACATTTGCATATCATGGCATGAGTATTTCTATCCGAGCGGTCATATCGCGTAATTATGTTATACTTATGGGCGAGAGGTATAATATAATGAAACAGGTCGGATTAAAATGGGTGTGCGAAAAATTCAATGCACTTTTACGTATATTGCTAGTTTTTACTATATAACATATCACTCTTAATCGAAAGCCATTTCATTGCTCTACTCAAATCAAAAGATTTTATTTAAAAAGATTATCTCGATTATATCAAAAGATATAGAGCTGAATTTTTTTATGTGCTGTTTCCTTTTCGAACTTTTCTCCATGGTCTGATATCCGGTTGGGCTATTATATTGCAGCTCTACGTTGTCGTCTATCTTACGCTTGTGTGTGTATGTGTATACACACACACACACACACACACACACACCCGTATCTGGTCGACCTAACCTCACATATCTTCTTCTTCGTTTATGGCTTTGGGTTCTATTTCAGAACTCCGAGTTGCCACAACCTTACATATAACATTTCAGTATTTTGATATACAAATCTATTCTATTAATAAAAAAGTGATGGAGGAAATCTGTCATCACAATAAGACTGTTTTGATTGGTTGTTGCTGGCTCATTTGATTGGATACATAGAATAAGCGCCAAAATCGAGTATGTTTGAATTTTGAAGATCGGATTCTTGACTTTGAATATTTAAAACTGAATAGTATAAGAAAAATTTCATGATTTTATTTATGAGACTTACGTTATTATCGTATAATTTAAACTATTTGAAACAAACTTTTAAAATGAAACTTGATCATATTCATAACCTCAAAAACAAAAAAACAAAGAGATAAATGATACGCACGAAGCGCGCTAAAAGTAGCTAGTGTTATTATATCGTGAGTTAGTTAATAATATATTTCAAAGATCTCAAGAAGTCAACTAATGATGAGAAGAATTATCACGTGTGTACCCTGATTAAAAAAACCCATTCATTCCTTTAAAAAGCTGTTAGTTGAATCGACTTTAATGAGGATTTTTTACTGACTTAATACATGGACTATATAGGGAATTTAATAGGATCCAATAGGATTTAATATTTTTTTTTAATCAGGGTATCAATCAACGGGGAAAATAACTTTATTAGATAAGTACTTATTCAATGGCTAAATGTTAAATGGCTAAAATCATTTTTAAAAAATTGACACTTTGTTTGATTTTTTATTTTTACAGATATTATACAAGATTTTTTTGGAGTCATTTTGGAGATACTTTAACGTATATTATAATATAGCAGCTGATCTAGCATCTAACAAATGATGAGACAAATGTAAACTTATAAGGTAATAAGTAAAACAGCGTAATGACAATAAAAAAATCTGTTTATTACAACTATAAAATTATATTATTTTATTTTTGTTCTAGGTTAGGTGTTTTAATTAGATTTTAGAGTTATTCAATCAATGTGTTGAAAATTAATTCTATTAACAAAATGATTAGCTACTTGTCATCAATTATATAAGAATAAATTCGTATATAACTAATTTTACTATTTCATGGTATCTCATTTTTTATTTACAAATAAAACACATTTTACCATTCGTCCACATGACCTACAGAAAATAGAAAATAGATCTAAAATAGTTGCTGGTAAGATTTTACTATTATATTCAGAAAATTAATTCACATGAGAAAGAATATTAAAAAATGTTACTTATTTAGATTGTGAATGTGATTTTTTTGAAACATTTTTTGTAGCTCATTTTTATGGATTTTTCTCTCATCACGCTAATTTAGATTTCATGCTAATGCTGTTTGTACATATGTTGGCAGTAGAAAACCATACTTTTGTATATTATAAAAAACTGCCTGAAGAAATGGAAATCTACAAGCATCATCTACAAGAAAATAATGTAGAAATATCCTAATTTGATTCTCCAATGTGTATAAAAGATCCAATAGATTCTCAAAATGTAATCAGAGCTGATAGGAAGCAAAAACCAAGATATTTTCAACAGGATTGCACTCAAAGTATAAAAAAAAGTATAATGTTTTGAAGTTAATTCTTCATAATAAAAAAAGAGTTTTAAAAACTAATTTTTAAAGTACGTTCTAACAACACAATTTGTTTAGTTCTTTTATTTCTTCTAATCTCATCTATTCAATAAGCACTCTCTACAAATGGTAATAATTTTTTTCATGACGGTACAAATAATAATATTGCTAATATAAAACTTTCTACGAAAGTATAAAATAAGGCAAGTATAGAAGTTTTTTCTGTCCCTAGCGGAAATGATTTTTGTAAATAACTGTTAATAACTGTTAATAACTGTAAATAACAGTTTATAAGTGTTTGATTTGAGACGTTAATAACAGTTATTTATAGTTATTTATAGTTATTTACAGTTATTAACAGTTATTAACAGTTATTAACAGTTATTTACAGTTTTGCAGAAAAGTACCTGCGAAAACGGAGGTACTGATAAAGGGTATTAACAGTTATTAACGGTTATTAACAGTTATTAACAGTTATTTACAGATATTTACAGTTATAAACAGTTTATTTTTTTCGCTAAATACTAACTTTTTTCTTATCAACAAAACTGTAAATAACTGTTAATAACTGTTAATAACTGTTAATAACTGTTAAAAACTGTTAAAAACTGTTAATAACCGTTAATAACTGTAACTAACTTTTATCAGCACCTCCGTTTTCGCAGGTACTTTTCTGCAAAACTGTAAATAACTGTTAATAACTGCTAATAACTGTTAATAACTGTAAATAACTGTAAATAACTGTAAATAATTGTTATTAACGTCTCAAATCAAACACTTATAAACTGTTATTTACAGTTATTTACAGTTTTTTACAGTTTTTTACAGTTATTTACAGTTATTTTCATTTTTCATTTCCACTAGGGGTATAATCCCTACTGAAAAAAACCACATGGGATCCCACGTGGAATCCCACACGAGATCCCACGTGTGAATTTGATATGGGATCCCATGTGGCATCCCACGTTTAAACTCGAAGCATGAATTCCCACATGAGATTCCACAAGAGATCCCACATGGGATCTCATGTGGGATATCATGCGTTTAACTTGAGTACGGGATCTCATGCAGATATGGCGTAAAACTTTGAGTCCCCCATTGTAAGTAACGGAGTTATCAAAAACAAGGCAAGCCTTGTAATTAGGACGCTTCACAAAGAGTCATTTGAACGGTTGACTTACACGCCTTATATACTCTTGGCCGTCCAACTTATCCACAGATAGCACTACCGAAGCACCGCATAGCGGATAAATAGCCGAAGCTTACTTATGCAGAGCCGTCCATCACAAGTTCTGCTTTGTCACCGCAATGCGGCGTTCCGATAGCGCTTTCTGTGAATACACTGGATGGCCGAGAGTATATAAGCCGTGTAAGTCAGCCGTTCAAATAACTCTTTACGAAGAGTCCTAATTACAAGGCTTGCCTTATTTTTGATATCCCCGTTACTCACAATGGGGGACCCAAAGTTTTACGCCATATCTGCATGAGATCCCGTACTCAAGTTAAACGCATCATATCCCACATGAGATCCTATGTGGGATCTCTTGTGGGATCTCATGTGGGAATTCATGCTTCGAGTTCAAACGTGGGATGCCACATGGGATCCCATATCAAATTCACACGTGGGATCTCGTGTGGGATTCCACGTGGGATCCTATGTGGGATCCCATGTGTTTTTTTTTCAGTAGGGTATCTACTCTCCCTTCCTCTCTTTCTCCCCTCTCTCTCGCCCTCTTTCTCAACATCCGTCAAATTCTGTACCCAGGGCCGGACTACGGGATTTGCCGCCTCTACGCCAAGCATCTTGTGCCGCCCCATGTAAGGGGAATAAAATTATAAAAAATCGATTAAAAAATTTTCACCGGGGGAATATGAGGTCCACGCATATAAGGGAGTCATGTAGACATAAAAAATAAGCAAAACGGTTATTTAAATAATTTTTAAATCCACGTAGCCGGGGGATATGGGGTCCACGCATATAAGGGAGTTACGTATACGTGCGACGTAAGCAACACTTTTATTTCAAAAATTCTTAACCTCTATAATTCAAGTCCCTTATATGCGTGGAGCTCGCGTCCCACGGCAACCTGGTTTTAATAGTTATTTAAATAATCGTTTTTTTTATTTTTTCATGTGTACATCACTCCCTTATACCTATGCGTGGGCCTCATTTCCCCCGCCTACTTGGGTTTAAATATTATTTAAATAATCGTTTGTCTTATTTTTTCATGTCTACATGACTTATATGCGTGGACCTCATATCCCCCGCCTACTTGGGTTTAAAAATTGTTTAAATAATTGCTTGCTTATTTTTGCACGTCTACGTAATTCCCTAATATACGTGGACCTCGCGTCCCCCGGCTACTTGGGTTTAAAAATTATTCAAATAATCGTGTTGCTTATTTTTTCATGTCTACATGACTCCCTTATAAGCGTGGACCTTATATCCCCCGCCTACTAAATTTTTCTATCGTTTAACTGAGATAATTATTTAAAAAACAACCATTTTTTAGTTAAAGGCCATAAAAAGTATGTAGAAAATAAAATTCTAATGCATAACTTTTTGCAAATATTTTTAAGTTTGTTCCTCGTGGGTTTGGGATTTTTGAGATTTTGCCGCCCCCCAGATGCTGCCGCCCCTACGCCATGCATTGGTGGCGTAGGCGGTAATACGGCCCTGTCTGTACCAAAAACATTAATAAGAGCTTAAATATTTTTTTGAAACAATAAACACGTTCTTTAAAAAACTAATTTTTGAAGTATGTTCTAACAACACAATTTGCCTAGTCCTTTTATTTGTTCTAATCTCATCTATTTAATAAGCATTTTCTACAAATGGTAATAATTTTTTTCAAGGCTGTACAAATAATAATTTTAAATATTTATGATTTTTTAAAAGAAATCAAATAAATACTAGTGAAAAAGTCTTTTACTTCTTCGAGTCAATGTATGCTGAACAGATTATATGTAAGCCTTTGCCTTCGGCTCGGGTGGCAATTTACACGAGCTGTGGACTGTCGAAATAAGTTTTTTCCTCCCATGGTGCATAATATACTATATTTTCGACAAAACAAACTACAATTCCAGCTGGATATCCAACTGGGATATCAGCTGGTATACCCACCTAGACATCCAGCTAGTAGTTCATCTAGAGTTTGTCTAAAAACAGGAGCTACAGCTGGTATTTCAGCTGGATATCTTATATAGCTAGATCCAGTTGGAATTCCAGTTGGGTATTTCCAACCGGGAAACCTGGAAAAAGCAAGAATTTGCGATGTTAACTAAAAATATATGTACTACTACATATTATAATTAGCATAAATTAATGTACTTAATTATTATCGTTTATAATCAAGTTGCGGATTTTTATGCAAAATTAAAATATTGGTCCATGAATTTAGAATTAATGATTGCAAATTTGTAAATTTATATATATATATATATATATATATATATATATATATATATATATATATATATATATATATATATATATATATATATATATATATATATATATATATATATATATATATATATATATATATATATATATATATATATATATATATATATTCCATATTCCCACCCGTATACCACTATGCAGGGTTTTTACGGGGGGGAGGTGTTTTATCAGAATGGTAAAATGTTAGATGGATATTTTCTCAGAAAGGTAAAAAAACAAATTAGAATATCTTATGATAGAAGGGTAAATTTTCCGAATGTTTAAAAATGTATAATATATAAAAATTCGAAAAAATTTGGCAAGAAGGCCATAATATCTTCATTAAGTTATTTTTATATGATATGTCATGTCAATTTTTCGAATGCCATTTCTACCTAACGATTAAATTGTAGAAAATGCAGTGATTCAGAAAAGCTAAAATGTCGACAAATGAGCTGAAAATCGTATAGGAATGAACGTTTGAGATTTTTCGGAATTTTATTTTTCTAGTAAGAAGTATTTTTATAATTTCATTCAATCTGTTTTCAATTTTTATAGACACAAATTTTTCTGATATTTTCTTTTCGAAAATAATTTCTTGTGTATTCTGAATAACTCCTGTTCGGAATCAACAGTATCGGATTCGAAAAATAATTTAAACGATAGTATATTTTCTGAAAAAATACCCATCTAACATTTTACCATTCTGATAAAATACCTCCCCCCGTTTTTACGGGACGCCCCCATGCCCCGGGAAAGTATCAATCAAAGATAGAGTAAAAAAGTGATACAAAAATTTTTCGATATCTTTTTACTCAATTTTTTACGCTATATTTATTGCTAATATTGTCTTGAGAAATCAATATTTTTATACAAAGCACAAATTAAAGTTTTTTTCACTTACTTTTACAATCTTTTCTGCTCATTTCTGTAACGTTAGTACTTGCAGAGTTATGACCAATAAAAGAGATATCATTTTTTTTTTAACAAATTGAAGCATATTTGAGATAATGTGGCTCATAACTTGAGAAATAAAGCGTTCATATATAATTCAAACAAATTGTATGAACTGGGCTTCATTTTTCGGGGGGGAGGTGTTTTATCAAAATGGTAAAATGTTAGATGGATATTTTCTCAGAAAGGTAAAAAAACAAATTAGAATATCTTACGATAGAAGGGTAAATTTTCCGAATGTTTAAAATGTATAATATATAAAAATTCGAAAAAATTTGGCAAGAAGGCCATAATATTTTCAATAAATTATTTTTATATGATATGTCATGTCAATTTTTCGAATGCCATTTCTACCTAACGATTAAATTGTAGAAAATGCAGTAATTCAGAAAAGCTAAAATGTCGACAAATGAGCTGAAAATCGTATAGGAATGAACGTTTGAGATTTTTCGGAATTTTATTTTTCTAGTAAAAAGTATTTTTATAATTTCATGCAATCTGTTTTCAATTTTTATAGACGCAAATTTTTCTGATATTTTCTTTTCGAAAAAAAATCCTTGTTTGTTCTGAATAACTCCTGTTCGGAATTAACAGTATCGGATTCGAAAAATAATTTAAACGATAGTATATTTTCTGAAAAAATACCCATCTAACATTTTACCATTCTGATAAAATACCTCCCCCCCATTTTTCGATGCCAGAAATCGACTTTCAAAGCCCTGTCAAAATCTGTTTCCAATATATGTGTGACACTCTTCATGAAGTTTCAGTTTTGTATTACCGAATTAATCAATTGAAATTAAAATTATTTTAAATAAAACGTTTATATTTTAAAATGTGGTCTATGTAAATCAAATTTATTATAGTTTTATCATATTTTCAATAATATGTGATCTCTTATCTCAATTTTTCTAATTCTTTTAATAAGTAAGATAAAAATACCTTTACAATTTAAAAAAAATCAACAGTTGTGAATAAGAATTTCCTATATTTTAATATTTACGATTTTATAATAATCATACTTACCTTGTGTATGATTTGACTTATGTAAGTGTATTTAAAACAGTAAGAATAATAAATTGTGTCTATTTTCAAATAAAAGCATTATAAAGGAAACTAAAATTATTTAATACCTCTATTATTGTAAAAAAGAAAACATTATTTCATGTAACTTGTTAAAAAAAACCATGTAAATAATAACTATATTTATACAAATTATTTATAATAAGTTGAAATCTAGATTCGTAAATTGACACAATTTAGATAATTTATTGAATAAAAAAATATATTCTTTTAGCAAATAACTTTAAAATGAATTGTAATTTACAAAATTTTATTAATTTTTAAATAAATTTATCTTTTTTATAGTTATTTAAGTGGTAAGGTAATAGGAAACAAAAACTTTACTTTTTTTTTACTAAAACACTCGTTTATTCATTATTCTCACAAATTACACATTTTTCTCATGTATACAGAGACATCCATCAGCCTATAAAACTTAAGAACTAACATTTGTATTTAGATGGACAACTTTTTCCAAATTACGAATACCTTTCTATGTCTGAGATAAATGGTAAGTTATATGAACAAATGAAATCTTACAATAACTGAAATAGAACTAATTTGCAAAATAAATATGATCACAATGAACTTAAAAACAAAATATTTATGAATCACAAGAAATGAGTGTTGATGAACAAAATGATTACTCTTAGTATATACTTCTAAAAAAACTAATACAGTGCAGTAAAAGGAATATTTTGAAGTCGTAAAAAAAAAATTTAAGCAGCTTTTACAGTAGATTTCTTTCCTCGTTGGCCTGCTTGCCGCTGCTGATTAGCTTCTCTAGATTGAGATCCATCTGCAACAGCAGAACTGCTTGGCTGTGGCGTGACAGCTGGCTCTCCAGTGAATTGGATCTTGATTATCTTCTCATTAGAATCTGGCTTTGGAAGCTCCTTCTTTGGTGCTGTGATGGTTAAAACACCATCAGATGATAGATGCGACTCAACATGTTCAATATCACATTGTGTAGGGACCAAGTATTTGCGAGTAAATTGCCTTTTAATCCATCCATGTTCATCTTCCTTCTCCTCGTGTTTAGCATCTACAATGATATGGTTATCTACAACCTTTACATTGATCTCATCTGGATGGAACTGTTGGACATCTAATGTCACATTAAACTTATCCTTATCAGGAGCAACTGTTGAAACTCCTCTATTTCCTCTTCTGAGAAGGCTGTATGGATGGTAGCGGGAAGATCTATGTCGGTATCTGCCAGGTTTGTAGAGAAGCATTTCAGTTCGGGGTGCTATGCGCTCAATGAGATCATCTGGATCCACTGACGTACCAAAGTGTTGATCAAAAAGCTGGTGTGGTCTGTCTAGATCCTCCCACCAGTCAGAGAATAATAGTGGTACTAGCGACATTTTACTTTTTTGCAGTTCCTGTACAAATTTGGATTAAATAAGTTTTTTTTTACTGAACAGTAAAATAAAAATAAAATAAGAATAGAATAATTAGATTAAAAATAATTATATTGGAATGATAAATTATTTTAAAAAGGTGTTTTTGTAGTATATATTGCTTATAATTTTTTTCATCAACTTCAATTTTTCAGAAAGTTATTTTTAAATAAATCAATGACATAAATTCACATTTAAATATTCGTTGACAAAATTTAAACGAAACAATTTTACTCTAACTTACGAATAAAAAAAACTAATCAAAAAAAGCTAGGCAAAAATGTCAAAATATTAATCACGTAATATTTACCTTGTTAGCGTACAGCAATGAAACAGGAAAATGCCAAAAGAAGTGACACTGGCTTCAGTACTGGCCTGTTACTATGTGTGAAATCGCTGGAAGCGTCGCTTGCTTACTCTCTCACTCTTATCTGTTCGCAAAAAAGAGACGTATATATAACATATACAGTACAGTCTCGCTCCGCGAGAAGGGTATAGTTGTTCACTATAGCAGTTATGAATTTGGAATAGGCTGCGCTGCTGGTGGAGCACTTTGCTTTTATACGCGGGCGCAGAGTGGGGGGCTGATACAGGCGGTTATACAGTGAGAAGATTCTAGGGAGAACCGGCACATTCGGCGCTGCTATCGCGCGAATTCTGCAGAATTTCCATGGAAAGCGACATAGTCAAGCGAGGTGATGCGCAAGACGGTGCAAGCGCGAGTTGCCTCTCGTGGAATTGAGAAGGAGCCAGAAAGAGCGAGAAAGGCCGAGAATGAGAGAGAAAACTCCAGCGACTCCTATATAAGCGTCTGGTTAGGCGTCTGGTGTACAAGGTCAGCGCTACGGTCAAACACCTCACGCACACACAACAGTGTTGCGTGGAATTATTATGCTATACTTATACCGGCGTCTTCGCTGATTCGATAAGCCGGCGATGAACGATAGATTGAATGCTTCAATTTGTTACGAATTATATAAACTTTTTATTGAAGGAACATTACAATGATATAACTACTTTGCAAGTTCTCTTGGTTTTCACAAATTTACCGATATCTGAAGACTGATAGACTAGGTACAATATTGTCAAGAACTTGTTCACGAAAATGAAAGATTTTTAAAATTTTAACATATTTGAGAAACTGAATTTTTAGGTAATCAATAAATAATAAATTAAAATGGATGAAATTAATTCTTTTTTATGTAATATGTAGGAGGCAAGTGTAAGTAATGTAAATAAAGTAAATGCAAAATTAAAAAAAGAAATGTTTATTAAAATTTGTTTAAATTAGTTTTTCATACATACACTAACATCAGTCGTAGTACGCAATACATTACATTGTTATGATTTTTTTTAAACTAAATATTTAGTTACATTAACACTATTCGAGATGCAATCTCACTTAGTTTTTAATAAAGAAACTTAATCTACTAATTTTTTAAAGCTTTTAGATGTATTTAAATGCATTGAGTGATATTGTAAAAAAAAAAAATCAGAACAGATCAACTGTTTATTTCTTCTCTTCAACTGGTTTCTTCTCCTCAACTGGCTTCTCGTCAGACTTCGGGCGAATGGCTGGTTTACCAGTATGTTGGATGCTGACAACACGTTCACCACCTTCCTTTGGTTGTTCTTTGCGAGCAACAGCGATGGTCAGAACTCCATCAGATGACAATTTTGAATCGACCTTGTCGAGGTCACATTGATCAGGAATCAAGTAACGGCGAGTGAACTTTCGGGTGATCCAACCATGTTCATCTTGCTTTTCTTCGTGGTTTCCTTCAACCACAACATGTTTGTCGACTACCTGCAACATTTTATAATGATTTTTCAAATAAAATAAATAGTTCATATTTAGGCTTATAGTAACAAAAAGTAAATTATTTCAATATTCAAATGTTTTCAAACAATTTTTAATCAAATTTTTATTTAAAATTTTTTACAATAAAAATTATAAAGGTAACGCCTGTATACGTACAAATGGCAACTACAATTGAATTATTTTTTATTCTTATTTCTTATAAATTTCTGAAACGAAATGATTTGATTAACGGCAATTTTTTCAGTTTAATTAAATTCTATAATATAGGCTGTGAACATCGTTCAATAAGAAACAGGTACAAAACGTTTCGTCGCCATTTTGCAATAAAGCTACGGTTTACTTGGAATGCTAACGGTAATATTCTATAGAACCCATTTCATTTGTGAAAATGTATACTTAACAAACGTCTTTGTTTTAATAAGTTTTCGGAACTTAAGACACAATTAAAAGTTTTGAAATTCCGTTTAGTTTTTCGACTTAGATCAAGACTGAATTACCAAAAACATACTACAAAAAATTGAAAACACTTTTTAAAGGAAAAATAGTATTTTTCATTATTTTATTTTTATTATTATTATTAATTTTCATTTACATCTAAAACAGCTAAGCAACAAAAGAATATGAAAATCTGAACTTGCAAAACCGCAGTTGACGCAAGTAATTCGCGACGCGTATTTTGAAAAATGTCTGCTTATGCGTCGCGAACAAAGGAAACGTCGACATAGTAGTAATGGCCGCGCGTTACTCGCCCCTAGCAAATACACAAATATACACGTATATACTGACCTTGACTGAAATTTCCTCGGGCGAGAACTGCTGCACGTCGAGGACGACTTGGAAGTTTTCCTTGTCGCTCTTCACCGTGGACAGGCCACCGCCACTCTCGCGCCGCATTAGCTCACCCCAGGGCCGATAGTAGTGTGAATGGGTGGTGGCCGCCCGGTGCGCATGAGGGTGGTGAGGATGGCGCAAAAGAGCGGTCGCAGGATGCGGTGGCCGTGGCTCGAAGATGTCCGTCGGGACGATGCTCAAGTGCTCTGGGTGCAGGCCCAGTCCAAAGTGCTGGTCCTGAACGTGATGCGGCCGGTCCAGCTCCTCCCACCAGTTGGAGAATAGCAGCGGTAAAAGAGACATCTTCCTCAAGGTAAAAAGAGCTTGTGGAAAAGAAACGTAAGGTATAATAGGTGTGCGTCGTAAGATCGTTACTCCTCGGCGTCTACGAAGCGACTGTGGAGCTTAGCAACCGAGCTTATTTATATATACGCTTGTAGGGCCGGCACACATGCACGATAGTCAACTGTCCGTGCGAGCGCCCGAGCGGCGAGCGGTGCGAGACGCCGGCCGGCTTTCACATATACGTACAATACACGCGCGAATTTCGGGAAGGTTCTCCTTTCCTATGGCAGTAGCGCTCGCGCGCGAGGGAAGGGATAGGGCACGCGCTGGTCTTCGGGAACATGCGAGAATAGAACTATAGAAGAGAGGGTCGCGTAATGCATGCAATAGTGCGTATATACATGTGGAGGTAGACGCACTTACACCTATACCCAGATGATACGGAACGACCGATTCGAGCGGTTGTGCGCGCACTATGGCAACCCTGCGGACTTTAAACGTGCGCAACGGTGCAAGGCATACGCATGAATGCACCGTATTACGTGTTGACAGTTTTTGACTTGTGCAATGTCGTTGTTTATCTTGTTTTTGTGGGTGGGGACTGTGCGATACATGCAGCGTCACCCATTCAGTCGCGATTTGAAATGATCAAGTTTATTTTTAGAACCGCTTTTTGGTACAGGAAATCTATTCGTAAAAAGCAGATTGTTTTATTTTAACAATAGGTTGCTGGTGCAAACGTTTTACTACGTATGAATTGATTTTTTAGAAATGCACATTATATACTATTACAGTTATTTGAATAAAATTTTATTGCTTTATATTTCAGAATAAAATAAATTTTTAATGAATTTTTCAAATATTAAAGTAACTAATTAAAATTTTTTTTATATTGAATCAGAAAAAAGTTTTTTCTCACGTACACAACATGATCGTATAGTACACTTTATTAGGAATAGGTGTGGGAAAGGATTACACATACAGAATGAAAACTCACCTTTTAATGATTTACAAAATTATTTTTCGTCTTTATTAGTTTTTTTGTTTTATAAAAGCGTACAAAGTGAAACGGAAACACTAAGACATTTCATTCTAAATTCACATTGCAACACTATCGTTAATAACGGAAATAGTGGCACAAGGAGATTAAAACTATACCTATTGCTATTGTCAAGAACATTGAACAAGTCATACCAACATTTTTTTCATTCAGCCACCATATACAGAACAAAAATGTAAAATAATAATATGTTCAGAACAACTCGTACAGAATACCTCATTCGCGTTACTCTCTCACTGCTGTTAATCGTATAGTATACCATAATAAATCTAACACAATTAAATAGCTTCAGTCGTGAGTATCATCCATACGTACTTAACAGAATAAAATGCCTCAGAAAATTGAAATAAATAATTGAAATCAAGTTTTGATTACAAATCAGTTTTTAGTCATTTTTGCGGAGTTGTCGAACTCGCGGTGGTATACCCGTTCTCCGAGGTCGTGGTCGTAGAGGCAGACTCGGTTGTTGATGCTGCCGCAGCGCCTTCCTCCTTCTTTTCCTCCTCCTTGTTATGCTTGAGTGCCGGCTTGCCTGTGTACTCGATCTTGATCTTCTTTACGTTCTTGTCCTCCTCGAGGATATCCTTGACGGGCGCCTGGATCGTCAGCACACCGTCTGACGAGATCTGGGACGTGATTTTGTCCTCCTCGACGTTCTCGGGGATGATGTAGCGGCGCACGAACTGCCGGGAAATGAGACCGTGCTCGTCCTTTTTCTCCTCGTGCTTGGCAGAGACAATGAGGTTCTTGTCTACGACCTTCAGCTCGATCTCCTCGGGCTTGAATTGTTGCACGTCGAGGATGACTTTGAAGCCGTCTTTGTCGAGGCTGATGCTGGATATGCCGCCGCCGTTGCTCTCTTGGCGGAGCAAGTCAGCCCAGGGTCGATAATACTGCATAGACGGCAAGGAGAAGCCATAGCGCGAGAGCATTAGCTGCTCCGGGCGGAGCCCGAGGCCAAAGTCCTGGTCGAGAAGACGCGAGCTCGTTGGCCTCTCCAAGTCATTAAAGTAGGCCGCTGAGAGCAGCAACGGTAGCAACGGTGAAACCATCTTTTTATAAGCTCTTCAATAAATTATTACGTCCGACGTGACTAGAAGGAAAACAAGCTACTTTGTACAAACGTTATGTACGACAATCTGTGTATATAGGTAATTATAATAAACAGCGGTGAACAGTTGCTTAGTGATCAGCAATATACATATATATGTGTATACTGGACTCGCGTAACGTCGTGTGGTGCACTACTGACGCGAGAGTCGACGCGCAGCCCTATATAAGTACCCGGCGCCGCGTGCCGCGAGACCGGTGGAGGCTGCTGCTGGTATGGTATGTAGTTATCCGCCCACTTGGTGGGGATGCACGCATACGCGGCCACGCAAGGTAGGTATAGAGAAAAGATACGCCGGCAACCACGGAGACCTTTCCAGAAGCGACACGTATTCTATGGCAACCGGCTCCGATGCAGACGCACAACGGGTCTATATACATATATCGCGACTACCCTCCAAAACGCTTGTTTATAAAACACGTCTGAGCGCTACCACTAAGCGCACGGACCACGTAATGCAAATCGATTCCGCAACGTGTATTTTTTTTTTTTTTTTTTCAGCGAGAGGGAGAGCAGCTGTACAGTAGGTCTTTCGTGGGGAGAACCAGTTAGATATCGTATACAGCGGATGCGTTGGGCCTTTTTGCTATACTCTGGTCACGGGCGGGGTTTGCGATCTTGAGACAAGCTCATGGTCGCGAGCTCTAGTTTCTATTATTAATCCGGTCGAATGGAAGGACATGATGTTTTTTGGGGGAGTTTTTAACTTAATTCTTATTCTTGAAATTTTCAATTACTCTATAATTTAATATATTGTTGTTGAATGTCATTTCGCATAAATGAGAAATTTTATTATACATATTTTTATGTATCTAAATTCGTATGTATTATATTTTCGCACATTGGTATTTAAACAGTTTTATTCCATTTTTGTTATTACTCGTATTTTAATTGCAAGAAAATTCTTTCTAGAAAAATCTAGAAATAAAATTTATTTAGTTATTTGAAACGTTATCAGTTTTATTATTCTTGTTTATTATAGGTAATTTATTTTTTTTTTCATAATACCTGTAAAATCATGAAAAATATTTATGGAAATTTTCGTGGATATTTTAATATCCATTATTGTATCTGTACAAAATTATGAAATACATGATTCATACCTTGCTCTTAAATATATAATGTAAACAGAAATTGCAGTCAACCGAGAACATTCTAGATTTCCGGTATATGAAAAATATTATCGATCTACATACATTTGAAGTTGGGAAGTTATTCTAATGGTAATACAATGAATGTTTGCTTTAAATAAATTTTGAAAAACGTATTCAATAATTTATTGAAAATCTAATTTTCGATTATATATTTTCCCTTCCTTAATTTATTAATAATTACAGTACACGTCTATAAATCTTGTAAACACCGATTTATAAGTATTTTGTTTTTGAATAATTTTTTTAAATACTCAATAATTTTGAATTATGGTAATTGTTAAAATAATCTGTTTTGAAGTGTTTGAAATACGTTCGTAGGTTGTAATTATTTGAAGGAGTAAAAAACGGACTCGAGACGAACCAATTTGTTTTGATGAATTTATTACACCAATGTTTCGAAAGTGTTGTTAACTTTCTTCATCAGGGCATAAAAACAATATTATAACATATTAAGTTTGTCAACGAGGAGTTTGAACTTCTCCTCACTGTCAATATAGTTGGGCATTTCCAAAATTGACGATGTGTGGAGAACGTTATAAACTCTTGATTTGGCGACGTTGCGTTCGTGAGAAGTTCAAACTCCTCGTTGACGAACTTAATAAGTTATAATATTGTTTTTATGCCCTGATGAAGAAAGTTAACAACACTTTCGAAACGTTGGTGTAATAAATTCATCAAAACAAATTGGTTCGTCTCGAGTCCGTTTTTTACTCCTTCAAATAAATAATCTGTTAATTGATAATGCTGTATTGATAATACTTAATGTATTATATTTTATTGACGAAATAAAAAAGATCTTAAACATAGACCTTCATTGGGAAAAATCTCAAAATATCCCTTTACAGTACAATGAAATAAATTATGAATCTTTTAAAAATGTTATGCGTACGTTTGTAAACGTATATATATATATATATATGAATCTTCGCGTAGCTTCCAGAGGCAGCTACAGTGCGTGCTCGTACTGTATATGTGCTCTTTATTCGCCAGCTGCTTCTAAGTTCTATATAATAGATTAATTTATATTGCAAAAGGCGCATAATCAAAACCCGTCCTTGATTTTAATGAAAAAGGGCTGCCTAAAATGTTTCTTTGGTAAGTAACGGCCAAAATTTAGTTCAATGTAGGTCAAACTTTTAAAGAGAGGATGTTTGGATGGTTAGAGGTGACGTATTACGTAACGAACTTTCGCGAATGTGCAAAATAAAAACTAAGTATCGTTTCTTTACATAAAGAGGTTTTTTTATTTTTTGTTAACTGCCTTTAAAATACTTGTAGTTGTAACATGGGATAGCTAAAAGCAAGTAAAATTTCCTATGCGATGGGATTTTGAGTTTAACTTTAATGCTTGAAAACTTTTCTATATTAAAGTATTGCAATTTTTCAAAAATAGATTTATAACATTTTAGAATTTTTCTGGATTGTTCGCTAACATTCTACAAGTTCTCTAAAGTATTGAAGAGCATTCTATATTTTTCTAGAATGTTCTAGAAAATGTTTCAATTTTCTAGAACATTCTAGAAAATTCTACAAATTGCAAGAATCATACAAAATACATTTATTTACAAATTTTATAAAAAATAATTGAAATATGTCAACTATAGTTTTTAAAAACAATTCAAAATTCACTTTTTTTATAAAGTTAACAAAATTACTTTTAATATACCACTTAATACAATAGTATAATGTTCATAAGTTTCTTGTCAATTCTCATGTGTAAGAACGTTATATCTAAATAGCATAATGAATACCAATAATGTTTATATTATCAAGCTTATGCGCGCGCAGCATCGCAATAAGCTTGAAAAGTCTGCAGTTTGCGCTCTAAAACGTTGCGATACTCGGTCTCAACTGTGTACATAGTTTCTATATATATATGCGCTGCCTACTAAGTACATAGGTAGTGTGCACATGCAGTGGAAGATCTTGCACAAAGGTCAACGTTCTTAGACGTCCGGTATATTTATAAAGTATTAGAACTAACATATTTTTTTATTCCGCATTTTTATTTTTTTTTTTTTTATTTTAAGCAATTATGAATTTCTAGAGAGAATATTTTGATTTATTATTCTGCATTTTATTTATTTAATTTTTCTCAAAAAATTAATCAAAAATATGTATTTCACTTATCGCATCTTTCATTCATCACATAAAATTCTTAAATAAAAAATTAATTAAAGTATACCAGTTGGTTAACGTATGTCAATTATTATTTGCCTATTTTCCATTATTAATTTGCTTAACAATTATATAAAAAAAATTGTTTTCAATGAAAATTGTATTTATTTTTATTTGAGTTGATTTATGTTATTAATGATTAATGATTTTTATTGTAAACTATATATATACAATCGTTTGCGATAAAAAGATGAGTAAATATTTGAAATATGACTAGAGTATTCACAACGTTTGCTCCACGTTATAAAAAACCAAAATAAGCATTTCCTCATTTTTTTAATTGAAGTGTCAACACAAAATAACCGATGCAACGCACTTATTATTGCGTAAGTAATACAACAACAGATCAATAGCGAGTAACCATTTATATATAAATTATCAATGAAAACCATGACAATTTCAAAATTCTATGATTTTCAACGACATCTGATTATTTTTAGGAAATACTTATTAGTTATGATAAGGGTTACATGATAGATTTCCAGAACAAACAGGGCAAGGAACAGTCGACATCCAACCTGAAGCGTCTAGAAATGTACACCGCGTGCTTGCTCGTGTAGTATAAAAGCTGGCCGGTCTGCCGAGCATCCCCAGTACACAATTGGACAGCGAAGCGAAAGCATCGAGAGCATCTCAAAGCAACTTATTATTTCTCTTGAGCTTTTTCAAAAGCGTTTTCTCACCAAAAAAAGGAGTTTGTTTAACAAAACAGTCAACATGAGATCAAGAATGGGATTGATTCCAAAGATTATGTCGCAGATGTGGGAGCAGATGGAGCGGCCGCATCGTCTCTTTGACCAGCACTTCGGGCTTGGTATGCATCCGGAAACTTTCTTCCGCAAATCATTGTTCGACCAACCCCGGATCCCATATTACTTAAAGCCATCGTGGGTGGAACTTGTGCGCGAAGAAAATGAACGCGGCTGGTCCTCCATTGGCGACGACAAAGACAAATTTAATGTCGCCCTGGACGTGCAGCAATTCAAACCTGAGGAAATCAATGTTAAAATCATCGACAATTACATTGTCGTCGAAGGTAACAATTTTTATTGTATATATCATCATTCTTTGGCTAGATATATAGTTAGAATTACAGAAAAAAAAGAAAACGTCCTAATACGTTGTGCCATTGCATCAAAATGGTTACAGAAATAAGTGATTGCAGTAAACAAAATTTTGTATTATATATGTAAAATTATATTATATTTTTATTATATATTATAAATTTTCGTAATAAAATCTGTAAATGCATAATTAATCAAATAATTAATTTTAATAAAATCAATTTAAAAGCTTTAAGAACAGTTTACATTGTTTATGAATAAAATATAAAAGTGAATTTTTACTTTTAGTAAAATCCTAGAGTAAGATACATTATAAAATGTTTCTGTTGCAATAATTATTAAAATACAAACTTGTCTTTACAGGAAAGCATGAAGAGAAACAAGATGACCATGGTATAATTTCAAGGCACTTCGTACGGAAGTATATGATACCAGAGCAATGTGATCCAGAGAAGGCCCAGAGCACTCTTTCAAGTGATGGGGTTCTGACAATCACTGCTCCAAGAAAACCAGAATCTCTTGAAAATAAGAAAGAAAAAGTATTAAAGATTGAGAGGGTTAATAAACCTGCATTAGAAAACCAAAAAGAGGAGAAGCAACTCGAACAAGAAAATACGAAGATGGCTCAAAGTCAGTAAAATCTAAGACTGTATTTCGTCCACCAACACTGTTCGATAAAGACTGTAATGATGTTCTTATTTTTTTTTTATACATAAACTTATATTGCCATTCTATAAAAGTTGAAGTATTTAATTTTTCAATATTTATCTTTTTACTTTAATCTTGCTAATTCAATTTGTGATATTTGTCAGATGTGAAGGTATGATCAAGTCAAATGGTGGAATGTAACTTACGTTGTGTATATTAGAATTAATTAAATTTGTTCTTAAGAGTTGAATAAATAAGACTTTCTTAGAAAAATGATTTTGTTTATTTAAACCATTTACCCATAACAATATACCTGTTTTGATATTTAGTTCACTTATAACTCTATAATGTTGCATGAAAAAATACAGTTTTTAAAATTGAAATTTATTTCAATTAATGAGTAATTTACCTATTTGGTTGTAATACTTTGTTATTAATTTATTTATTCATCGTTTTTATTGTGAACATATAAAGTATTAAAATTCAAGTAGTAAAATTCAAACAATATTGGTTATAAACCGTTTCTGTACTGTGATTTCTATACTTACATATGAACTTTTTTCCATCTATTTTTATTTTTTAACAGGTTTATCTTTGTTAATGAATTACGAAAATCGCATTATTTTATCAAAGTATGAATCAATCAACAATACTTATTTAATTCTTTGTAATCATTGCTAATGCTGTATGCTTAATGTAAAATGTATTATTGAAAAAAAGTTCATGAATTTTTCGTTTTGTAACAGTTATAAAAGTATTGAAAAATTCATGAGTTATATGTGGGTCATGTTAGACTGAATCTATTAAACTTTATCTTCTATATATTTTTCTATTAAGGAATTGAAAATAATAAGGAAGAAAGAAATTGAATATAGGTAATCAAAAGAAATTTATAAAAACTAAAGTTAGAAAATCTTTTTTTTATCAAAGGGTTAGAGTATCAATCTCATTATTAGTTACAGTTTAACATAATTACTTAGTAATAATTTTGTAAACAAAATCGAAAGCATAAAAATAAAATTTAATACTGTTACATAATTTTTTATTTTTTTATGAATAAGTACAGCCGTATGTAAGATATAATTTATCATAAATAAATAAATAAATATTTAAATAATTTATTTTAAATTTTTACATGAAATTCTTGCTTTTATTAATACAATATTATATGAAATGAAGCAAAATTTATAAATTAAAAAGATCAATTCAATACTGAATATAATAGTAAAATGATTGAAATATTTTGCAATCCATTATAAATATATGAAAATCATAAGTATTATTTTTTAATTGATTGTAAATCATTTTCATGAGATATAGTTATAAATTTTTTGTATCTTACTGAAAATATTGTTTATTTAAATTTATAATATTTCAATAATAAATTTATAAGTCTCTTACTTATTTTAAATCGCTGTGAAAAGAAAAGATAAAGAGAAATATACATTTTATTTTAAGAAGAGCACATTTTCTGGAATTTTTAAAAGGTTTCTGTACATTTATTTAAATGTGCATAGATTGCATTTTAAGACTTAGAAATCTTTTTGATAATCTATTACTTACCTACTTAAATTAGTTATAACTAAAATGTGAAATCATGTTCACGTGCTTTTTTTTTATTTTAGAAGTATTAATTTAAAAAGGTATAGAAAATTAATAAGAAAAGAAATTTTCAGGATGTTCTAGAATATTGTAGAATATACTAGAATATCTCAGAGATAAAAAGTAGTGAATATAAAATTCTGGATATAAATGATGAAATTTAAAATATAATAACCACGTTTATATCACTTAAATCAACATTATAAATTGAACCTTAAAGAATCAAGCTCACATTTTGAGTAAAAATTTCAAAGTTAAGTATAAGAAAACTACTTGCTTTTAATTAGAGTATTTCTTACATATTAGTTGAAAATTTAGAATTTACTTTATTAATCTAGTTATTAACCAATTATTCTCTTAAAAGTATATCATTTGAAATCAATTAAATAATGAACTACTTCTACAAAAATTAAAAATTGAAACAATTCAAAATAGGACAAGGTTTCAATAAGAAAAGAAATTATACAAAAATGAAATGTGATATTTATTTATCGTAATCTATTGTACAATAATGAAATTCGTAAATTACAAAAAGAAACTTATAATTATTTCTAATTTTGTGTTGTAACAGTACAAAAGAAATACTATTTTTCAAATACAATAATCATTTTCTTCCTAAATAGTATATCACAGGTGTAACAAATGTATAACAATAGCAGTTTTGTAGAACAACTTTCAGCATTTAAATTTTTAAAATACATGATGGTTCGCAAAAGAAGAAGAAAGTGATTGATGAAAGTTAAAGTAATGATCAGTCTATAATATGAACACTTTATTTTTTATCTTCTACTTTCTTATACTCTGTTTCCTTTGGCAGCACAGCAGGCTTTCCAGTATGCTCGATCTTGATTACTCTTTCGTTCTTAGCCTGTGGCTTATCCTTTCTGGGTGCAGTGATTGTGAGCACACCATCCACGGACAATTTGGACTGCACTTCATCCATGTTACACTGTTCTGGAATCAGGTATTTCCTAGTAAACTCACGAGAAATCCAACCGTGTTCATCAGGCTTCTCCTCGTGCTTGGCGGTGACCACGATGTATTTGTCTACCACCTTGACGTCGATCTCTTCAGGCCTGAACTGTTGTACGTCCAGCGTAACTTGGAACTTATCTTTGTCAGCCTCGACGGTGGACATGCCGCGTTCTTTATTGCTCTGGAGAATCTCTGTCCAGGGTCTGATGTAGTGGGTTAAATACCTTTGATGTGGCTGTACGTATGCTTCCATATGCCGGGGTGATAGAAGCTGGTCCTGGTGCAAGCCCAGTCCGAAATGCTGGTCGCGAACATGGTGCGGCCTGTCCAGGTCCTCCCACCAGTGAGAGAAAAGCAATGGCACCAGCGACATTTTTGCTCACTTGTTGATCGATATAAACACTCACTGACTACAATTGATACAAATTAAAGCGCAAGTAGTCAAGGATAGATACTTAGCTTGAACGTTGAAAGTTTAAAGGTTAAATTCGTTTGAAGAGATGCTTACACTTTGTAGGCTAGTTTATCACTGACCTCACGGCGCCTGTGGCGTTGCTTTTATATCCATCTCTCGCCTGGTAGAGCATTCGAGAAATTCGAGAAGCGCCTGGAAAGATCAATGGATGTTTACCTGTTGACAATACGATTTCGCTACATTTATAATATATCGCACTTGATTGTTCATCAGATAATAATATTTAATGCACGAATTAACTGAAAAATAACATTTTTTTTAACAAAAAGAATAAATATTTGCTCTGATATTATCAAAAATAACGTACGTTATACATGTATTATTTACCTACATCCTAAAATATTATATGATGCAAATTCACAATCTCAGTACAAGTATATACACACTACCGACTGTTAAAACAAAATATTTCTAATGACACATTTAAAAAATATATAATTCAACAAGTAAGCTGTGATTTGTAAAAAAAATATGCAATATAAGTACAGTTTTTTATTATATATACAAATACACAAGTAATGTAGGGTTGTAAAATACTTAATAGCTGAAAATTGATCTTAATTTGTTATTGAGAAAATTAATATTAATCACGTTTCTAAAATAAGTATTTTAATAAAAGTCTAGGTACGATGTTACGTAATCTTCCCAACGGCATTAGATATTATGGGACTATAATAACTATATTCACTTACAATGAATCCACATTACGTGCCATGGGCTTTGTGCCATGAGCTTTGTGCCATACCAGAAAGAAAGTGTTGTTTGACATCTATATGTAACTGTTATCTATGTTTGACATATATGCTCTGTTCAATACGAGAGTAGGTCCTTCTCCTTTATCCTGTGGTAATAAGTTTGTAGATGTCGAACAACACTTTCTCACTGTTAAAGAAGCCGGTACTTAGTGCGAAGAAAATATTTTGCTTGTGATATAAGTACAGGGGGCGAGCAGGATTCTTGTATGTATAACATACAGATATACTTATTTTTATTAAATAAATAATAACCCTTTAATGTTAATGCAGTAACACTAAGTTTCTACAGGGTAACGTTCCGGTACATTCGAGATCATGTTTTCTGTGTTATCGACGCTGAAAATTAATTAGCAAGATTTCTATTCTACCGATTCTCTTTTCATAACAAATCTAAATATGTTATGCAAGAAATGAAAAATTCTTTATATTTAAAATTAAAATGTTATGCATAATACTTATAAAATATAAGGCGACTATAGCTATATTAAACACAATAGAAAATAAAATTTGCCTCTGGTATATATACATAGTCTCCCTTATATAAATTGAGCATTCGAGATAATCTATTTTGCCCTCGAACGATCTCGAAATCTCGAATAATCGAATCCGTCTCGAATCTCGAAAGGAGAGAAACAAAAGACGAAACAGTGGCGCGCGTAGCGCGCTTGATTAACGCTAGTAATATAATAAATATATCATATTGTACAAGCACTCACCGACCTCACCGTGAGAGTTATAAAGAAGTATCTACATAATGTGCCTTGGCGCAAGGCACATTATGTACACACTCCTTAACGGATGCGTATGTATAAAAGGTAACAAAATGTAAACAGACATTACGATACGTTATAATAATACATTTGCACACTAACAAAATTATTTTATTTGTTATGAAAAAAGACATGTAAAAATAGCAAATAAAATCTACACTAACATCATATACTTCTTTTCCTTTCCCCGCGTTTTTTTTATTATTGCAACGTGCTATAGCACCATGCTCGTTCTATAGTAACAATTTTATTTGTGTTTCAGCGAATACATTATCTGCGTAATCTCATTTTACACCTACCCGCACAGATATATAAGTAAAGTTATTTAAACACGTAAGTAGCAGAAAAATTGTTCTGATTTTTTAAAAATAAAATACTTATTAAGATTATATTATAATCGAGAGAAAAGTTTTAAGAAGGTATATCTTTTTAAAGAAATAAAATACCGTAAATGACTAATGATGATGATAAAATATATTATTATATAAAATCAATATTTTATTTAAATTTTTAAACCTTGAATTATTTATGTCTCGAAAGTATACGTTATTAATAAAAGAGTCTGTCTAAGGGGACATAAAAGCATACGCGGCAGTCAGTAGCGTACGCGAAAAGATCAGTGAGTACTTTGACCCTCTGTAGGTAGACTCGACGCCAGCGCCGCTGGTGGGCATTATTGTATACCTAGGTAGGGTGGTCAGGTGGTAATATTTTATAAATACAATGAAAAAGATAGGAAGGAGTCATTTTTTTATTAATTTAAGCGATATTTGAAGATCTATTGGCACTGGTACATGATCGTACAAAAAAAAAACGAAAGAAATTTTGAAGCGAACCATATCATTTTTTAAGGCATACTCCAAAAATATTCGAACGTGATACGTTTATATGCACAGTGTTTGAAATCGTCTACTCTATATGGTATATACATATGCAACCACTATACACACTGCGCGGAGCAAATGTACGCGTTTGAAGTTAATCTTGTCGAAAATTCGTTATGTCATCGTTCAATTCACTTTAATAATTTATTGTCGTTTTGTAATTTACATGGAGTGTCATCTTGAAATTTGCACAACGGATCACTGTGCTATAGCGTGGTTATTAATTTCTTAACCTAAATTTATCCCTTTTTTCAATACTGCTGCATGTATTTACCACCCTACCTACGTTTACAACGTTACCCTATTACCACCATAAACTTCGATATATATTCTAACTTTCTAATAATAGCTCTGAGAGTCGTTCTAGACGGTTATGCCTGGCACCGACACTACACCGTGAAATACTAGAGATATATATACCTATACATATATACATATATAGGTATACATCTCTAGTATTTCACGGTGTAGTGTCAGTGTCAGGCATACCGTGTATAGAACGACTCTGAGCGGTCACTCATGAGAGTCATGAGCTCATTTTTTTTTCCCAGGGATAAAATTGTAAAGCAATTATGTATATTATACCCATTACCATGTCCTTTATAAGATCGTTTGAGCGTAGTAGTGATCTTTTGTTTGAGACTTGAAGATCGTGTATTAAATTCTTCTATAAAATCGGAGATGAGATATCTACTCGTATAATAGCTTTCCGTACTACTGATAGCCTTTTTATGATAATATGAGCGTGTTAGTGATATTGTCGGTACCGAAAATTAAATTCAATAAAACTTTGCATATCCTTTTTACGATCGTATGAGCGTGGTAGTGATATCTTCTGAAATTGGTAGCACTGTGCTAGATCTTCTGTATGCTTTGGCGGCAACTACGAACGAGGTAACCGAGTACAAAAAAGCGACTGTACGTTCAAATTCTTCGCTCCCAGAGGCCGCTAATACCCTAGCATTGTGAAAATACTGAGATTTGGTGAAATTGTATGGCTCTTGTAGATTTTTGAAACAGCAGTGCTATTAAACGTGGAAAGATGCAAAAGGATATTAAGCAGTGTATAAAATCAGACTGGAATATTTAATGAAAAGATGAGATAATAATTTTGTAAGTATATGGCTAAATGAATGAAAGAAAAAGAATAGCTTTAGCCACTGCAGAAACCAATTCATTAATCAAAACCCTTTAAAATAAAGTTAAACTTCAAGAAAAAAGCTGATCGAGAAAATGAAAATATTTTATGAAATTAGGCTGTGAAATTATCATACATTGAATAATAAGTTTCAAATCTACAAATAGGAAAATACTTAGATGATATTTCTGTAAGTGTCCTTATAGCTGTGTCTATGAACTGAAACAAACCAAAGGTTGAAGGGGATTAAATCTGAGAGAGGCTATGTTTATGTAGAATGAAATGAGTCCTATAATAACAAAAATTGAATTTTAAACTAAGAGAAGGTTAAATCTGTATGAAAAATATATCATGTAATCTTTGAGAAAAAAAACTTTTCCCTTTTAACATGGCGAATAGAAGAGCAGTTTCTTAAAATTTTATTTTTTTAATATTATAAATTTTTCCCTTATTTGTGGTATTTTTTAAAATTTCTTATTTCAAATATAAAATAACTAAATAAATAAAACATCAGTACTCTAAAAGAGCCCTAAACATAGGTTTATCAAAATATAAAATCAATAAATCGTAAAGCCCTTGAAGATGCTTGTCCACGTATTTCAGAACGATAAGATGTTGCACTGCATGGTGTAGAGTGCTCAGATTCCAAGATGGCGGAACAACGCCTCGTCGTTTGAATTTTCAATGTTTCCCAGCCGGTGCGTTTAACAAAAATCTTCGATTAGCAGCGGGATATTAAAATCCCTTTGAGTCGCAATAAGTAATCCAAACATGAATTTGAATTTCGCGCCTCTAACGCTTCATTACGCGTCAATTCGTGACAACAATGACTGTCAGGGGAACAGTCAAATCGTCATTTTTTTTATTATCAACTTTTCTATTCACTTTCGAGATATCGTTTGATTCAATCAGGCCCCAGAGAAAATTTACAATAGTCTGCGTTGATATATTCCTGCTGTATAATGTCTACTAGCGTTAATCAGCGCGCTACGCGCGCCACTGTTTGTTGGTCTTTTGTTTCTCTCCTTTCGAGATTCGAGACGGATTCGATTATTCGAGATTTCGAGATCGTTCGAGGGCAAAATAGATTATCTCGAATGCTCAATTTATATAAGGGATATCTGAACTGTAAACTCGAAAGCTGTATGAGAGAATACGAAGATAAGAATAAGGCGATGTTGACTGTAATGGTTGAAGAGAGAATGGTCATGAGCTCATGACTCGCGACACTCAGCTGAGTCATCACTCTCTGCTCTTGAAACCTCGAACGTCTCGACTCTCGAAGCAGTCAAAGCTCGACTCTCGCGGAGAATACACATGCGCCTCACTTACACACGAATATACCATAGAAGTGATCATGTGATTGCTGGCTTGTGCGCTTGATATGTGAGTTGTGAGTTGTGGTGGGGACATATCGCGCAGTGCAGCGCAGTCTATATTTATCATTTCTCCGTTCTCGTGTCGTACCAATTCGTCAACCGACGCCTGCAACAGTCGGGTGTCGAGCTTCTTCGTCGACTTGTTGGAGGTGAGTAACAAGTGGATCAAATATATATTCGACATTTCTTCTGCTCGTGAGATTTTTCTTTTGTTTTTGCGCACTGCCGTAGGAAATTCCGAGTTTATATTTGTCGCGCGTTTGATGCTATCGTGAGTTCGTGACTAACGTTTATCTTCAAAAATTTAATGCCATTCGTTAAAATATCCTTTTTGAGATGCGTCGATTTCCTTTGTTGTCCAAGGTTTTAGACTTGGCTTGGGCTAATGCGCGCATGGCTTCGTGTATAGTCTTTTGGTGCATTTAAGACGTTTTCGTTTGGAATCGTTATTTTAAATTTATATTTCGCAATTGATGTAAAAGAAATTTTACATTTTCTTTAAATCAAAGTGATCGCGTTAGCTGAAATCAAAGCCTCTAAAAACAAAAGTTTGTTTATTTATCCCAAATGCTGAATAATTTTATAAATATAATTATTTTCAATCATGATACATTATTGTTCTGAAAAAAAAATAATTTTAAATTCTTTTATTTTGAGGATTCGGCAAAAAATTTCGTGATAAAGTATTCAAAACATGAAATATGAGTAGACACTTATCATTATCATTGGGTGTCTGTTTTCTTTTGAAGTGATAGCTGCAAAATAGTTATTATTGTGAGGTCAATCGAGTTATCAAATTAGTTCATTTTTTATGCGACTACCTAATATTTCTTTTTCAGAAGCCAAATCAAAATGTTTTTCCTGACTTTTTACTGCATTGTGCTGTTATGTGGTAAGTTATTTGATATTTATAAAATGACTCTTAGCTTGATCAAATTACATGAGTATTATAATAACACAAACATTAAACTATTTTATGCTGATTCAATAATATTTGATAATGTTCAAGAATATTCTCTTATCATTTTTGATTCACTAAAATTTCTTTTATTCCATATATTGCAAATGTTTTAATTAAATAAAATATTTTTAGGACTTTGTTCTACAAGCCCGGTAAAGGCCCCAGTATTTAGTAGAGGATATACAGCAAAAGGAACTCTTTATATTCCTTATGCTGAAATTCGAGAGCCATTTTATGCATGGTATGATGCTAAAAGTGGTTCCAGCAGGATTGATTACTATGGAGGTAATTGCATCATTTATAGCACTTTTCAAGATAACAAATTAATTATGAAAATAACAAATGTATTAATTATTAAATTGATCCAACTTGTTCATTCAAATTTACTTATAAAATATAGGTATGGTCAAAACATATCAACTGTCAAGTGCTGGACCTTATGGAAGTAGTATAAAAGTAGCTCCAGTAACAACAGAGTCACAAATGAACGAGCAAACTTGTCTTCAAGTAAATGGCACTGGTGAAATGAAAATTCAACCACAAACCATCATACCTGATACAACTGGTATGGAGGTAAGGAATGCTTGTAATTATAATTATAAATAAAGTTGTACAAATGGTGCAAGGCTATAATACAATATTTTCAGTGTATTGGAGAAGAAATGATAAATGGATTATCCTGCGAGAAATGGCGTCTTGTTGAAACAATTGGAGAAAAAACAAATAAATATACTCTGTGGATTCGTTATAAGGTTGTACATATTTCGTGTTTAACTAAAATAATAATTAATAATTAACAAAATAAACAAAGTAATTTAACTTTCTGTTTATATAGAAATCGCCTACAACTCCTCAAATGAAAGAAGCTATTCCAATAAGGTATGAAATGCGAGGATTCAATACATTATTGGGATCTCATTATGACCATTATTATTTGGAGTATGATTGGTATTCCTTTGAAACACCAAGTCCTGATGTATTTCAAGTAGAACAAAGTAAGTTTCATTCAAAAAACCACTTTTCTTTTGCACTTTATTTTTTAATGTTTGATAACTTATGTTGGTGTTCCTTTTATTGGATATTTTAAAATTATTTATTTTATAGATACAAGCTGTGTTAGTTTTCCTGGTCCTGGAGATAGACACATTTATCTTTTCAACCCAATGCAAGAATTCGTTCACAACCATCAAAAACATGTTGATGTTGCTTTTGACAATTTCAAATATAATCACAAAAAGAATTACGCACATGATTTAGAACACAAACAACGCAAAGAGCACTACAGACAGAATATGAGGTTACATATCTATTTTTTAGATGTTAAATAGAAATATGTAAGTTTTATCAATATTAATATAATAATCTCATTTATTAGGTTCATTCACTCCTTAAATCGCGCCAATTTAGGATTTCAATTGGATGTTAATCATCTAGCTGATCGCACCGATGCTGAGATAAAAGTATTGCGAGGTAAACAATACACTAAACATGGATACAATGGAGGCATGCCTTTCCCCCACAATGTTGAAAGAGAGAAAGATGATGTTCCTGAAAATTTTGATTGGAGGTTGTATGGTGCTGTAACACCTGTTAAAGGTAATTTTTCTAATACAAATTTTGATATTACAAGGACAAAATAAAAATATTACACATTATTTATTAATCTTTCAACTTTCTAGACCAATCTGTTTGTGGTTCTTGCTGGAGTTTTGGTACAACTGGAGCAGTAGAAGGTGCTTATTATATGAAGCATAAAAAATTAGTGAGACTTTCTCAACAGGTAAAAATAAATATTATAAATGCAATTAATTTATTCTTTAAAATTTTAATAAATTAACTTTTTTAAATTAGGCTCTTATTGATTGTTCCTGGGGCTTTGGTAATAATGGTTGCGACGGAGGAGAAGATTTCCGTTCCTACCAATGGATCATAAAGCATGGAGGTTTACCTACTGAAGAAGAATATGGCGGTTATCTTGGTCAGGTAAATAATCATTTTGAACTTTATCTAATAATTACGGAACGAGAATGAAAATTTGGTATTTTTGTATAGGATGGATATTGCCACATTAGTAATGTCACCCAAGTTGCAAAGTTGAAAGGCTTTGTCAATGTTAAAACTGGAGATGTGGATGCATTGAAAATTGCCATTTTTAAAAATGGACCTGTCTCAGTAGCTATTGATGCTTCTCATAAAACATTCTCATTTTACTCGAATGGGGTATATTATGAACCATCTTGTGGTAAGTACATGTGATGATGATAAACTTTATCAAACATATATTAAAAAAATGTTAGCATTATTATTAATAGTTAAATATATATAAATCATAATACAAAAATTGTATAACCTCAGGAAATACTGAAGATGCACTAGATCATGCTGTTTTGGCTGTGGGATATGGAGTTATGGATGGTAAAGGATTCTGGTTAGTTAAAAACTCGTGGTCAAACTACTGGGGTAATGATGGATACATATTGATGGCTCAAAAGAACAACAATTGCGGAGTTATGACAGCCCCAACATATGCTATCGCAGTCTAATTTGTGAAATTTATAAAATCTTTAACTTGTAATGCTTGCATTGCAAGCATGTTAATCTTTATACATGTTGATACTACACTCAATCCATAGTGTAGTAAATAACGAAATAGAGAATTACTTTTATACGAATTTATTGATGTAAGACATCGCGTCATTTATTTAATGTGATAAAAAAAATTTCAAATAAAACATTTCTCATTAAGTACCAAATAAATAAAATATGACTTATTTTCTTTTAAATAATTCAAGACTTAATTGATCTAAACAAAATCATTTTTATTTTGAATTTTACTTGCAACAGTTGAAATTTTGCTTTCTTAGATCACACACATTTCGTAACTTTCATTATCAGTTGTACAGATTATAGCATACAAACATTCTTAATAAAAAATGCTATTATTTCTAACTAAATTATAGTAGTAATACCTAAAACATTATTCAAGGTTTTTGACCAACAACAGTAGAATTTCAATTTTTTGTTTGTACGTGGAATGCCTACTAATAACTAACAATAAAATTATTAAAATACTATTATAATTATCCTATTATTAAAATTTAGTTTTCCAATAAACTTGTTACCAAAACCTACGATTTCAAATGTAAAAATTATATTCAAAACGATTTAGGCCCCTAAATTTTTTTAATTATTAAATGTTGACTAGTTTATTTGCCACAATATATTATTATAGTAACTTTAAGTTTTTAGTTTTATAATGAAATTGGTCATTTTACATTCGAGGGAATGTTGAAATTTCATGTTTCAGTTTGGAAAAAATGGTTGACAAACTTTTGTAAAGTGAAAATTTCTGATATTTTTCTCACGATGCAAACATATGTTTGTTATTTTTAAAAATAACATTTATTTGGACTTATTAATTAAAAGCTAGCATTTCAAATTATTCTATCAACTGTTAAAATACGATCATTTTTTACAAGTATATTTGAGATTAAAAAATATATCAGAATCACTAAATCATTTCTACATTACCTAGTCAATACAAAATTTTATTATACATTATATGGAATGATGCACTTTGCACAGATGTAAAAAATTTCTATTTTAAATTTATTCTCGTACTGCCAACTACAAAAGTAACTTAGATTTCCATTATAATAACTTTAAGTTGATTATTAGATAACAGTATTTGTCTCTAATTGCCAAAAAGAAATAATTGCAAAATCAAAATATCTTATAAAATCACAGAGAAATCTAGGTAATAACATAGCGCATGATTGCACTGCAAAATGAAACGATTCAATTAAATGCTTTTTTCACTATCTCCTTAAGTACACAATACTTCGCGATTCATGACAATTCGCTTGGCTCAAAGTAGTTTTACTTACACATCTTTACTTTCATTTTTACTTTCTTTTTCGCTTATTTCATATACATATGTAAGTATAGAAGCTCGCTAATATCTTGTATCGTTTATTTAGAAAATCCCCGTAATATATAAATCTCCATTTTAATTTCAGCTGTGTCGTTATCACTTTTACAGACCCTGAATCGGTCCACAATCGACCATCATGGCGATCAATAGAATTAATTTTTTTTCTTTTTGGCCTCATCTGCCTTGCACATACAGAGCTTAGAAGCTCGCTGCGCGCAATCGCCTTCTTACACACTAACTTATCGACATATATTGTATTAAATAATTATAGGAATGTCATTACATAGGACAAGTTGTTTTAATTAGTAAAATTCAGTGCTCTTTGGATCATTTTGAGCTTCAGTTTATGAGCATCTGTAACTTCGAGATTGGAATGCACACATCCAACATAAACGAATAAATTTGATTGATCGTCAATAGTTAGTATGCAATAGTAATCGATCATACATAATATTCCCTAGAAAATAAAATGAGTTTATTTAATTTTGTTGAAAATATCGTAATATGAATAATAAATGTTTCCAAAGTTACTTGCAAATACTGGAATTAATTTTTATAAATATTTAAATCACCTTTCAACCGTTAAGCAAGTTTCGACTACTTTTTATATACAACCCTATTATTAAAGTCTTAAAGTTCATCAAAATAATCCACTTTTCACGCTTTACATATACTTAAACAGCTCAAGATTATTTAGCTAGGGGGACGCTTGAACGTAAGAGAAAGAACGACAGCAAAACTTTTGTACTTCAAATTCATCAAGTCGTAATACATGAAATTGCAACTAAACCCACAGGTGGACGGCGGCCACGTGTCGCCGTCAACTTGACGAGCGCGCGTTAGAGGAAGTCCATCTCGAGAGCATTGTAGAGCGCCTGCATGTCCGAGTGGCTCTTTATTCTCCAGAAGGGAAAGTTGTGCGCCCGGGCTGCAGCCTCCTCGTCCAGGCCGTCGCCTATCACCACGTAGATGCGCGTGCGTCCGAATCTCGCCATGATCCTGCCAAAGCAGCTTTCTTTACCTAGAAACAGTCATTAAATATGTCAGTTGTCGTCACTTTGTTAATTCACTAAAGTTCTAGAAAGATAATATATCAGCGATAATTGTTTAATAAACGAGTTTGTTGTTAGTAATATTTCTAAAGGGTTTTAATAAGTCTTCATTTTAAAGGTAAAGATAAGAGTATAACAGCTAGATTTAGAATAGGGAATGAAGAAAGAGCTAATAAATATTGGCTACCTGATAAAGAAAAAAGCGTGTCGATTGTGTATGAGTGAGAAAGAAACCTTAGAACATATGGTGAATGAATGTGAACATACGGTAGGAGAAAGGTGGGAGATAATAGACTTATTAAGTAGTGAGGATGCACGAGGGTTGCCGGTATTAAAAAGAATTATGGAAGTAAGAAAAAGTCAAGATAAGGCAGAGAATATTGTGGAATAAATATACGCATAAAAATGTAAATGTAACGTATGATGTATGTAAGATAAAGAAGTCCTAAGCCGACTGGTATAGGATTATATGTAATAAATAATAAATTTTCATTATGCAAATAAGGAATATAGGTAGAACAATTTTCGAACTCAAAATTATTAACTTTAATGACTATTTCTTTCAATAATTTTAGTGTTTAAAAGGATTGTGATAAAATTGAATAAATAAATTTCTTCATTTCATATATCGTATATCATTCAATTTAAGTCGAATAAAATTTTCAGAAAATAAAATAAGCCCGGGTGATCAAATAAAATCGTTAAATTTATTTTAAGCGAAGTAAGCAGGTGTCAGCGAAGTGGCACGGCAATCGTTAATAGAGCCCGGACCCTACATCAATTTCGCCTCTCAAATAAAATAATCGGACTTTTATCTGACAATTGATTTTATGTTAGGACTAGTTCAAGAACACCGCGATAAATCCAAGCCTAACATGAACCACGAGAAAAAATACGTACGAAAAAGTCGGCGAAAATGAAGAAAAAAAAAAGAAAGAAAGAAAGGGGTCGAAGACATCAAGCGCGTGTAAGGCGAGCCACCAACCGGTTTTCGACGCCGAATAGATGTTCTCTATCGGGAAGAGTCCGCCGAGGCCGAACAACAGGACCTTGGCGAGCGTGGGTATGAGTTGATCCGAGGTGACGAGTATGTTGACGCAGTGGCTGCGCTTGCTGATCATATTGAGACACTTGACGGCGACGGTGAGCCAGTTCTCGGTCTGCTGCTCGATCTCGGCCCTGAGGCTGAGCCAGTGCTCGCGCTTAGCGGCGCTGAGGAGGCCGCCCGCGTTGTTGCGATAGTTGCAGTAGGTCTCCTTGATCTTGCGATAGCGAAAGGCCAGCTTTCGCATCCAGTCGACACCACCGCGCACGCCCGAGGGCAGGCAGATGCCGTTGCTCGCTGCCTCGCAGTGGAAGCCATCGGCCGCAAAGTTGTACGAGGATAGGTCCTGCCCGTTGTCGTCCGACGAGACGTCATCGATGTGCGCCTGGTCGCAGTCCTGCGAGCGCAAACTCTGTATATTTTTTACCAAATAGAACATTTTCGGGTTAATCGTGGCTTTTCTTTTCGTTCCCATCGCCGCTGCTGCAGATTGTCGCGTGCAGTTTCGGTTGATAGAGATTTGCAGATGGCAAGAATTTTTAGTGAGCAGTAGTGATAGACGTTGTATTTTTTGCTTCAATGTGTTAGTAAAGTAAATTGATAGAAGAGTGTATCTGCTATATACCGACTAATATTTGATCTTTCTAAACAAAAGTTTTTGACCATTAAAAAGTTACAATAATGTTCCATACTCAAATCTCAACATATGCTTTGTTAAACATTTTTCAACTTATTCATCCTGTACGTCAGCTGAATTTGAGTTGAATCAAGAGACCGCGACGAAGAAGCAGAGCCAGTTAAAGCTAAATAAGCGAAAGATATAGAAAGAGAGAAAATACGCATAGCATGCGGTGGGCCCGCTCACCTCGATGTCAGTGAAGAAGAAATGCGTGTCCGCGAGATAGAAGATAATCTCCTCCATCCTGTAAGCGAGCTGGACGAGTATCGTCGGATCCTTGTTGTACGTTGTGGCGAAGTGGCCATTGAGCAGCGTCTGGAACACGACTATGGTTTCGTCGAGGTCCCAGATGAATATCCGCTCGGGTCCGCTCTCCCTCGTGTCCGCCGGGCCGATACTGTTTCCGCTTCCGCTCTGCCGACGGCCGCGCTTGCAGGGCTTCGCAGTGTTCCCTGTATCATCATCGAGAACCCTTGAGTCGCCACCCTCGATTGGCCCGCACATTATTTCCCGATACGGCGCGCGCGCGGCTCTCGTCGTTCACCACCTCGAAGTCGACTACTTCACCGCTTGGAATCGGATACACGACGAAAGCGTTTAGCGCGCTGCAAGCGCGAGGCAAGGAACCGGCGAATATTGCCGAGCGAGCGATATATAATGCATGCGCGCACGCGCCTGGATACCTATGGGGTTGTCGACGCCTTGCGCAAGCCGAAAATCGCTTTAACGCTTGACGCGTGCTGCCCGTTGATAAGTTAATTGCGCAAATTTATTTTGCAATGTTTTATTTTAATCGAAATTAAATTTACGTGTCTAATGTCAAACCAGATCAGTTTTAATGAAATAATCTAACAGCAAATTTTAAATGAGTAAAAATATGTACTACCTGTTCAAATTCAATTACAGCTCGTTTACAAATAAAAATTAAAGTAAAATATAACGAGTAAGAATTATAAACCGGACAATCGTAGACAGACATAAGATGTTTTGATACGTATAGAAACTTTACACTTCTCAAGTATTAGATTTATATCAGACTGTAGATTTTATCAGCGATGAATAATCGTTTGCATGTGCGTTAGAATTATAGAATTGCAGTTGTGTTTTATTACCTTCAACATTCGCGGTTTCCCTCGCGGTTAGATCGCTTGTGTCGTGAGTAGTCGTATCCAACGTCAACGCCGATTTCGTTGAATCTACAAAGATTTCCTTATTTATAATTTCAGAAAACTGAAAGATTTTCATGATGTTAGCTATATTAACAAAATGTTTTCAATATTGCTTTATACGGGAAGAAACAACCAGAATGAAAATTGTTCGATTCCTTACCAACAAAATTTAAATTACTAATGTTAAATGAGGTTGGCGTTGTGTGGTAACCCGGCACCGGATAATATCCGGAATACTGCAAAGGTACCCTGTCATTTCCGTACAGCGATGTACTATAGGCCGTATAGTCGAGTTTCTGAAAATAATTTTATAAACAATTAAAAATTAATTTCGTTATAATAATGTAATGACGAAAGAATTATAAAAATTAAGACGAAAATTCACCTGCGAGGCTGAAGATATGTTTTGTGGAACTGTGGGAAATGTCCCCGAACCGCTGTTGTAACCGGCGTAGGAGGAATACTGCGTCATCGAGCTTGGCGTCGCATAGGAACCTAGATAAGAACTCTGCAGGGACGTCGAGCCCTTTGAGACGGTTGTGCTTCCGTAGGATGGTGAACTGTACAAGCTGAGAATAATAAGGAGAAAATATTAGCCCATAAATGTATGTATGCCCAATATAATATGTGAGACGACGTATAATTGAGTCACAACTTTATTATCATATATTTACATGAAGATAAATTTTATAAATGTAAAAAATTTAAGTACTTATTATAGTAAGCGTTGGCTCCGTATAGAGAGCCGTAGTCGGCCTTTTCCATCGAATCTGGATACTCTTGGTCTTTTTCCTCTGCGGTTTCATCAATATATAGTTCGCCTCCTGGTACACTTTCTGTCTCTGGGCATTCCTGCACTTCATTCTTAACTTCTGTTTCTAGAAATAATGAACAAGATTAATAAATATGTTCAGTGACGATTGTAAGTAATTTATTTGTTAAACAAAGTAAGAAAAGATAAAAATGGTTTGCAAATAAAATTCTCTATGATTTGAAAAAACTAATATTAAAAATTTGATAATGCATGCATTTGATCAAGTCTATAAATAATTATAAAAATAAAAATACCGAATAATAGAAAAAGTCTATGAAATTAGGATATGTAAAGTTAATTTGTTACTTCAAGCTTAATAATGAAATCAAAAAGTAATAAAACAATGATATAAACGATCTCATTCAAAAAAATGTTTGAGTTACGGTATTTCTACAAAAGCGCCACTTCCCTCAGCTGTACAAACATCGAAGAAATTCAGATGTTTGAAAGATAATCGTAGCATGCTTTTTTTTAGCAATTAATATTTCCTATATCTGTTTTATTTTTAAAACTATAACAAGGCAAACGATTCAATAATAATTACATTATTGAATACAAGTAATGATCTGCAATTGAAAGGTTATTCGATATAAGAAATGAAATGAGAATGCGTGTGAGCGAGAAAGTAGAAAGTCGTAGCAAGCGCATATAAAATATTGATTAACAGTGAGGTTTGGTGAGCAAGCGGCGAAGCCAAGGAGCAGGAAGTAGCTACGCCAATGTCGTTATCTACCATTGTTTGCACTTCGAGGGTGCTGTATTGAGGCCTCCGTCGACGAAGACACATTGCCAGCATTGTCTAAAACCCCTGCCGGTTTCGTCGGGTCATTGTCTTCGGTTAACATATCACTCTCCCTGAAAACCAAAAGGCAATCCTTGTACATCTTCATTTCGAAAGCATAATAATTAAATAAGGCACATGTAAAAGAGACTTTCTTCAATTTAACTTATAATTATATTCAAATGAATAGAATAATTATTTGCAGTAAAGCGATAGTTTTAAAAGACGATGCTTTTCTTAAATTAATTTTTAATAAAATTCAAATAATCGATTGAGAAATAATTGTTTTTCCATTTTCGCACAGAGATTGCTTTATCAAAGGAATGTCGGAATCATTGCGAATTTTTACGTCGATCTTAAGGGAGTGTTGGAACCAATTTCAGATTCCTATACACCGAATTTTCCATTATTTAAATTTATTTCCAAGTTTTGTAAAATAATTGCAGTTATTCGATATTTGCAATGGTATAAGGAACAGTGGGCGACTTAAAAAAATAGTAAAAATTAAAAATTAAAAAAACATAACCAAAAATACTGAAATGTCGATAACTACCGACATAATTTTGTATAATACGCTCCGACATCCCCTTATTAGAATATCTCTCGAGCTGTGAACGGCCGATAAATCAGTAAATAATTGATAAAAACTTATAAAAACGCAAAAAATATTCTCGAGAAATATATTTTTTTAAATTATTAGAAGATATGGGTTTCGTTTACTGGAAATAATTAATATATAAGAAAATATATCTATAATATAGAAAAATCGAGATCCCATACAGCTTCATTAATACTCGGGACAAAGTAAAACTCATTCCTTAATGAATTAAGAATGAATAAAAATAACGAAAAAAAAGCAACCGAAACAAGAGCCTCATCGTGCAGCCGCACGGGGCCCGCAGCGGCGGAAACATCAGCAGAGGAGCATAGCAATTGCGCGCGAATCGTCTGCCAATTGCGGCCGGCGGTAGGTGGAGAGAGGCCGGCGGGTAGGCGTGTGTTGAGCCGCGCGGCCCCAGCCAATCGAGGGCCCCTCGCGCCGGCCCGTTGCCAAGTCACTATCTTGTCCGCCGCCCGCTCCGCCCTTCGCTCCCTATACACTCGCACACGTAATACGCTTACTCTGGCTCTACATTTACACTTGCCTCGCGCCCCGCATATACGCTTTTCGTTTTTGGCCAAAAAGGGACTGCACGTAAGTATATATATAAATATATTGCATACAAGTGCGAGCGCAGCGGCGGCGAGAGAGGAGAGGACTTGAGGAACGCGCGAGGAAACTCGAGCGCGCGAGCGGACGCTGAGATGGATTAGGGGAAATCGCACGACGGGGTGGTCGCGGGGCAGAGATGAGGGGCTTTTTTTGAGAAAATTCTTTTTGCGGATAAGAAGATTAGCGAGAAAGTTAACTTCTGAATCTTATTTTAATCGAAAAGCCGTAGCTACATATCGTGTGTTAGTGTAATAAAAGCAGGAATTCACTAAAGTCAGATTAAAGAATTTAAAATGTTGATAACATTGATGTGCATGCATGCTTTTGATCAGTTATTTTTACATTAGTACACAGAAGTAAAAATTATCTTTTTCTAAAATATGTTACATTAATTTTAAACTTCATCAAATGTACAGCTAACTTTCTTGGAATTCAAAGTACAAACACCCATAGGAAGTTTTCCCGCGTAATAGTATATCTCAGACCACGATTACGTTGAATAATAATAATAATAATAATAATAAAATTACGCAACCGTCAAGTCTCTACAAGTCCGGCGTCAGACAATGCCGCGCGCGCGCGCACGAGAGACCGAAAGGAGAAAGAAGGAATGCGCGCGTGCTGGCGACGAGATAACAATTAGCAAACGTAATCCAAACAAAGCACGCGTCGCGTCTACTTTATCATCGCGGGAACGGGGCTCTGCCGGCGGTCCCTCGGACGTCTCGCCACTGCAGCGTAAGCGAAACGCGCCTCGGATAAAAGAGTCCCCATCATCACGAGAAATACTTACACCGATTGCGCTTTTCATTGCGCGCGCGCGCGTGAGGGAGCCGCAGGGGAGAGATTTTTTAACAAACGCTTGTGCGCTGTGACGGTGGTATATATACACGCATTCCTTTATGACGTGCTCTTGTGTGGTGTCAGCAGTTCCGGGAAAATTTAATTAGGGTTTGGTGGTACTCTTGATAAAGAAAATGTTGGGCGTTCCAGGTTTTACTGGAACAGTTGAGAGTATGATAAATTTACGTCATAAAAATTAATGGAGATTTGTAAATACTACTTAGTTGTTGATAGTTATATTAGACGATGGAACAATTTTGTATATATTCCAAAATACTTCGATCCGTTATTGAAATTGGAGCAAAGTATCCATGTAGGTTTAACATACTCCAAAAACGAACCAAATAGTATTTTAATTCATTTTTCGAGGTAGCGTAGAATATAAATTAATAAGTTTATTGGCAAAATTCAATGTCACGGAAAGAGTAAAAATTGAAAAAAAGGACTTATTAATGCCCATTGATATAATCAAAATTCACAAATTCTTTTATGATTTTATGTTTATTTACGGGCTATATCAAGTGATAAACACGACAGTTCCAAGAAATATAATTACGAATACAAATACAATTGGTACGGATTCCAAGCCGAGTTTAGTTTAATCAATTCAATTATTTTATATTTTTTGTTTCTGACAATTCATGTAAGCGAACAATACGAATAAACAGAATATTGTACCATTTGTTAAACAACTCATCACAAATAATAATAAAACTCTTCCAGAACTCCAACCTTGCTTTTAAACTTTGGAAAAAATGCTGCGCGTAAACGAACATATACTTAATAACGGATATACAACTGAACGAGTAAACCGCGCGTGACTTTTTAATCCGCTTATAACCCACCGTTTTACAAGTGAAACGCGGCGCGCGCGATCTTGGAAAATCCATTTATTAGAGCGTCCCGGGCCCGTACCTTGAACGAGCTGACGAATGTTGCGCTCGGCCAATTAAAATACATTAGCCGCTAACGAGCCGAATTGGATGCGCCAGAGCCGACAGCACTTTACGCGCTCTCAAGGTGCATATATTTGTGCGCGCGGTCGGCCGACAGAGCGCATGCTGCATGAGCCCGATTTTTACTCGAGCGAGAGCGCGTGTTCTGTGGATTTGTTTATGAATGTGTCAAGGCTCTGAGAATGGCGTTGTTATCGTACACCCTATATAAACGCAATATTTTGCTTGACCTAAATAAAATTAGTTTTGTCAAGGAGGGGGAATTATTTTTTGACGTATACAATGGATCAGATGATATAATTTTATCTCAATACATTCGAAAATTAACTTTTTCAGTCATACTTTAGAAAAGTGCAATTTCCAAGATTTCTATCTGATCAGGGTCAGGTACCGAATTCTTTGAGTTATCAATTATAACTATTATAACAAAATAAAAACAATATATGTATACCTATGATGAACAAAGAGGGAAAAGGAAAACTCGTATTTACACTCCATTCTCGTAATAAAATCTTCAACCGATACGTACGACAATTGAACTTTACAAACCAATGCACTTTCATTGAGAAAAAAGAAACATAACAATTACTCATTCCAAGGGCACGCACTTTTTATCGATTGACTTGACCGGCAGCGAGTTCAAGCGAGCACCTCGAAAGACTTCGCAGTGTACGACAGTATTTTTTCCTCGCGAAGGCATGGGCGCACGCGCGCTTTTCCCTCACGTTTCCGACCTTCACCACGAAACTTTCTCCGCGCTCTCGTGTGGCCCACGTATGCCAAGCAGATGTATCACGACCCTTCATAGGTACTCTGGCCTTGCGCTATGTCCGCTGACCGTATCTGCAGAAAAAAAATACACATCCTTTGTCCGATTCGGGAGGATGTTTGGACGACAAGGGATGGAAAAGCAATTGGTGATTCGTGCGCGTAAGAAATGTGGGAAAATTCACGTTATTTTCGACGATTTAGTCGTGCTTCGTGTATTTTAGAATAGAGATTTTGAAAAAATTGAAAATTGAAATTATTAAATCAAACGTGTATCGATTTTTAACTTTTACTTAATATAATTTTTAGCTCATAAACAAATATAGGGAGATTAAACAAACGATGACGTAATAGCCAATGAAAACAAACAACAGAATATTTAATCAGTGAGATGTCGTGAAATTATCAAATCTTTCACTCAGATAATGTCAACAGGAGTTTATAAAACAAAATTACTTTATGTGCCATTCATAAAATTGAGAAAATTTCTAGTGTCTTTTAAATTTCTATGACATCCAGCAAAAATTTGATATTAAAATAATAACATTGTCAAATGTGTTCGAAATCATATATTCATTCTTGTTTTTCTAATGGGTTCAGCAAGGGAATAAATTTCTTTCTGAGTAAAGCTTTTTGAAATACAAAATATGGGTGGTATTTTATTAAAAAATTTTACAATTAATTTTATATGAAAAAAAAAAACTTATATTTATTCATTTGGAATTTTTATAGAGAATCCTTTTTCAATAAATAATACAGGGTTTCCGCACAGTTCTATACAGAAGTTCAAAGTATAGTTTATAACATTATTCCGATTTCAATACATTCAATGGCTTTACTCTTGAAAGCAATGCCATATAAACCAAGACTTATAAAATCAATCAAATATATATTCGTCGAAAGATATACGTAGAAAAACGGGATCATGCGATATGTGGAATTGATAAAACCTAGAGTATTTTTTTTAGCACTACGTTTTCAAAATTAATAAACATTGATTGCTTTCGTTGCAGCCATACAATTTTTCAGCGATAAAAACTATCACATCTCTATCACTATATAGAATGACACTGCGGTCAGTGTAAGTTTCAAATTTTCGCGGCAATAAAAAACATTTGAACCGATGCAGCCGACATATAACAATTGTCATATTGCATTTCCAAATTCTTCATTACCTCATCCCAACCCCATCCCAACAACCCTCGTTCGAGAAAAACATCGACACCCACGCCTATACTAACCTTCCGTCACGGGCTCTTCCGTCCTATCGAAGCCTCCACCTGGAAGCCAACGCCGCCTCTCCTTACGTCCTCTCCCTTATCGGCATCCGCAGTCCGTTCCTCCTGGTTTGAGAACTAACCACAGGACAGTCCGTGATGCGCGCGGTGCACTGTACTAAATGCCTCGAGCGACGGCGCGCCGTCGGTGGGTCACGTTAGCGGCAGCGATAAGGGCTCTGGCTCCTCCCGCGCGCCTCGCACCTGCGGTGGCGCATCCTCCCGCCAGGCGCGGCGGCCTCCTCGCGCGGGGCTTTCCTCCTTCGCGCGAGCGGGGCTTCGTCTTATCACGCTCCCTCTCTCACTCTGCGGAGAAAGGCTAAGCTCCGCGAAAGCTTATCGGCCCGCACTCTCTCCTCGCTCGTAATCGCACACCTCACTACTACTTTTCGCGTACCTTGCGAGCACGCCGGCTCATCGTCTCTCTCTCTCCTTCAGGCGCGCGCGCGCGGCGCACACGACAACACACCGTCGTCCGTCGCGCACTTGTTGTTATCGCGGTTGGCTGTGCGCGCGATTTTTCCTCAATCCTGCTGCTGATGTGCTCCTCGCATGGCCACGAACCGAGAGCCAGGCAGGCGCAGAGGAGATTTCGAGGGGAGACGAGCAGGGGCGCTCTCTCGTAGCTGCGTGAAAGGGGTTGCTCGCTCCTCTCCTGCGTGCTGCTCTCGCGCACCCCTCGCGCTGCAACTGTCCTCGGGGCCAATGCACGTAGTCCTGCTTCACGCACACGCGGCGGACACTTTTTTGCACGGGGCACTGCACGCACTGGGGAGTAGTAGTAGTAGTAGTTCGCGCGCGTGATCGATCTTCGCGTGGGAGGACGGCGGCCACTGTCGTCCTCGTCGCCGTCGAGTTGTGCCGAGTAGCAGCCGTGTGCGTCCGCCTCGTCGCGCCGCACAATACTAGCTCGCGCTCTCGGGAAGAGAGCTGTGGCCGCGACGTGTGCACAAAGGCCCGTAAAAAGGCCGTCGCGTGCGGCGTAAAAAGGAGGAGAGCCCGAGAGTTGGGGACCCGCACGCAGACGCACACATGCACACACACACGGGACCTTTTATACGCGTGCGTGGATGGTATATACACACGAAGGAGGGAGAGAGAGGAGCCCGGCAAACAACACTCGGCTCGGCGCTCGGCTGCCGTGTGATGCTGCTCCTATGCAGCCTGTGGAGTTCTGAGCATGCGAAATGTCGCGCTCTCCGTCTCTTTTTCCATCAGCGTGCGCGCGCTCTCGCCACCCCCGCCCCATGATCACGTGGGACGGTCTCTCGCCTCTCTCTCTCTCTCGCTTCTCTCTCTCTCTCTCTCTCTCTCTCTCTCTCTCTCTCTCTCTCTCTCTCTCTCTCTCTCTCTCTCTCTCTCTCTCTCTTTCTCGTGTGATGGGTCGCGAGTTTGTCTTTCTCTCTCGGGAGCCGGCTCGGCCGGTACATATGGAAGCCGCTTAATTAGAGCGAGAGAGACGGAAAGCACGCAAGGGATATATATATATATATATATATATATATATATATATATATATATATATATATATATATATATATATATATATATATATATATATATATATATATATATATATATATATATATATATATATATATATATATATATATATATATATATATATATATATATATATATATATATATATATATATATAGGGACGCCCATGGCGTGAGCGGCGGGGGGCAATGATAGAAAAGGATTATAGGGCGAGGAGAGCGTTTGCAAAGAGACCGAGCGCTGATTTTGCGGCATCGATTATGCGTGTATTATGAGCTGTTGCAGTTCAAATGAAAATTCGGGGAGATGAAGGATAATAAACGTATAAACGCGTTATTGAATGTGTGGGTTTGAATATATAATACACTAATTGATATCTTAGGTACAAATTGATTTTAATTGTTTAATTTAAAGTGTGTTTTAATAAAAAGAAAAGGGCATTGGAGATTAAAGATGTAGAAGTATTATGAGCAACACGGGGTTAATAAAAATTTTTAATGGGATTACGCAACCACTGTCCGCGTTATTACATGGACATTCTGAAAATGAATTTATGTAACACAGTAGAAACTATATTTCTTGTATTATCAAACGGCAAAAAAGCAAGCAAATAAATTTATTTCATCAAATGAAATTAATTATAAATTTGGATCTTTTGAAGAACATGATGTGTTTATTTCAAATTTATATTTTAGAACGTTTTACTATTATTTAGAAAGTCTATTTAAACTTAAGTGAAGCATAAATAGTAGAAGGCGATAAAATCGTGAATAATTCATATTTGATAGATCGTCGATAATTGATTATAGCATACTCATTGATATTTCTATCTCGTAAATGGTGAGAAATCTTATTATGTTGGCGTGATTTAAAAGCGAATTATAATATAAATTTGCATAAAATACATTTTCAAAGTTCTTATTAATTAAAATAAGATATTTTATTACATGTCGTGGGAATATTTTTTTGAAGACTTGATAAAATAATAAAAATATACTTTAGAAATAATATTAGAATATACACTTATTCGTATTAATATAATGATAATTTTAAAATTTTTATTTTATGTATGGCGAATTCATATAAATATAAGTACATGGAATTAAATGTGAATGTCTTAAAATTTTCAATATTCGAAGTATCTATTTTGTAATAATAAATTTATGGATGCATGTATATTAGCTCAAATACCTCTATACAATATAATTAAGATATATACCTTTATTGCTGGAACGTCAGAAAATTCGATATTTTCGATCACTATTAAATTTAATATACAACATTACGCGTCCAATTCAGAGAATATACAATGAAAATTGAATAATTTCTAAAGCTTAAGCCATATCATATAACCTCTATCAAACAAAGATACATTTATTACCCTACATTATCGATCAAATCCATCGCAATACACGCCGATTCCACCAAAAAAAATAATTCCGCTCTGCCGGCACTAATAGCCGCTACTCAATCACAACTGCACATTACATATGCGCAATCCCATACGCATGCGGCCGTCGGATTTTTTTGATACCGGCGCGTTGCAGTATTGTCGGTGTCGGGGGGCCCGCAGTCTTCCCCGATCCAACACGAGTCGAAATAAAACGAGTGAACGCGCGAGATCAAGATATATACGCGGCGCGAGAGAGCGCCATAAGAAAAACCAGCGAGAAATAGAGAAAAAGGAGACGACTGGTATAGTGTCGAGACAGAGGAGCAGACGCTGCAGATAAGAGGGAAAGAGGAGAGCTGCGTCCCTCATTCGAATAATTGCCGCCGGCTGGCTGACTCGCTGCCGCGCGCTTATTTGGCTGAATCACTCGGAAACGAGACTGCATTCCGACCCTTTAATAATCGTGCCCGAGAGAGAGAGAGAGAGAACGCGCGCGCGGCCGATTGAACGGGCGCACGCGGCCCAGAGCGAATTCACGGCTAATTGCGCGACACTTGGGTTACGCTGCTGCACTTATTCGACAGGACGCGATGGCGATTTGTGTGTGGCTTTCGGAATGTTTTGAACGTAGAAATATCTTTGTTTTTGTGGAACGCGACCTGTATCTGTTATTTTCGGACATCAAACGTTATTGTAATGTATAATGTATTCCAATAGATTATTAAAAGCACTTATTGAAACACCTACGATGAATTGTGGATAAAGGTATGTGTATAAAACACAATTAAAAGATTAATAATAAAAAATAATTAATTTTGTAATTTTTATATTTGAATATTACTTTGAATTGTTATTTTTCATATTGTAGAATTGAAAAATAAGTAGTAAATAATAAGGCAAAAGAATTAAAAAAATTACGTATCTTATAAAAAAGTATTTCCATGATCATAAACGCAAGCAACGTATTCTTAAACATCTCTTCTTTACTGTTATCTTGTGCAACTTCATTTTTATGTAACACATTTATTTTAAACACCACTTTGGAATTTCGTATTGATAGCCTCTCGTTTGTCTTTGCTTCGCACCGATAACATCTACAGCCGACTTCTTATTCGAATACCAATTTGACTACCTCGATAAAAAGCTACTTTTTTCGAGCGCTTGTGTATAAGTGTATATATATATGGGCGACCGCCCAACTAATCAAGTACAAATTATACGGTCTCCCTTCAAATTCGTTCAACTTGGTGGCAATATTTCATCCCGTAAAATAGAGTCGCTACGTGGTATTTATTACCCTCGAGTCTTGGAATGTGTCACAATTTGTTTAATTAATTAAGGAGGATGTGCTGCTGATATAGATCTAATAGATTTGACGTAGTCGTCGTGGAACGTGTTCTTGTATATAGCCCGTGACAAAAAGTAAATACGTTACATTAGTCTCTTTCGTCCGAGAGATCCGTATATACCGTTATTTAATTTAAAGGAAAAAACTTACTTCTGTAAAAATATTAATAAAATCTAAGCCAAGCTGATATAAACACACACACACACACACACACACATATTAGTCAAACTTTTGAATCAGTAGAAATAACCAAATCACTGTAGATTCATACAACAAAGTTTTGTTATTTCACTATTTTCATTAATCTACAAAGACAATGTAACCCTCCTTTCATACATCCAGTGTATAAATCAAAGCACAAGGATAAAAAGAAATTCTACATACATAATTAGCCACACAGGAAATCAGTGCCAAGACGCCGCGAGTTTCCTCTTCGACACCTCAGGCATCTCTCGTGTATCTCCTTTCCCACACATCGATCACCGCGCGAGTCGCGCCGGCGACTCGTTCGTCATCTCCTCGCGCGCTATAGCCTCTTTCTCACCACCTGTCGCGCGGCGCTTTCGCGACACCGTCGTTGCCGTCGTCGCTCGCGACTCGCCACACACACATGCTGCAGGCGCACTATACACACTTTTGGCGACGACGAGAGCGCGACGAAACTGGTTTGCCTGCGCGCCGAGGCTTAGCCTGCGCTATATACGCACACGCGCGCACGTCTGAATATAATAATAACTGTCGTCTCGCTTTACAACTTGTTCTTCCCTCCCGCTCTCTTGCGCTCGTCGGCCTAGTCTCTTATATATGTACGTATACACACGACGGTATACTGTCCGTCGCTTCTGCTCGTCCGAAGGCCCATTTTTCGGAGCTTCGTCCTGTGTATGTAAGGTACTACTTCGTTTCTTTTGTCGCTTTTTATAAGGGAGATCGTACGGGTGGGGAGGGGAGGATTTTGCGAGATCTCTACCAGAGTGTGGAGTTTATTAGGTCTGATGAAGTGTGTAAGACTTGCTCGGAGTGTTGGCCCTTTTGTAAAATATAGCAGCAATACGAGAACGGGCCACCCTGCTTAGGATGTAAGTACATTTAATTACAGAGGAGAAGGGACATTACTTGTATGTAAAAGCCACCCAGTTATTATGTAAATGTATATGATGGGACACATAATGGTTACCACCTGTATGTCGTACATCCATATAAAATAATATCATTACATAAGTTATTATTAATATATGCTGAGTTAAAAATTAAATTACTTCGATTTTTATAAACCAATATGTTTCCTCAATCTAAAATCTCCATGAAATTTGAAGACATTTCAAAAGCAACATGTAAAAATTAAAAAGTTCTGGTCGTTACATGTTCTCAGCTGATCGGCAGAAATCTGATCTTATTATGTTACTTGCTGTACTTGCTTAATACTACTGGTTGCAGAGATGGTATTTTTTTCATTGACCTGAATTATCACAAAAAATTAAACATTACTGTTAATACTTTAATACCCGTATATAGATTAAAAATGCTTAAAATTTTATAATTCATTCACTACTTTCAAGTACGTTTGTTAAAAGCTTTTTATATTCTCCAAATAATCGAACGTTTTATATCTTGCATCGGATAATAATAACATTATCTCCCTTAACATAGTTCACCCCCTTCCGCCCTCCTTCAAAGAAGACCACAAAACGACTTAACTTTTTCAGAAGATATATATATATATCCTATACTTATACCACCACCCCCGTGCATATCGAGTTCTTCGCGCACTCGTTCGCTCTCACCCTATATAGCAAGAACCATTATCCGCGCCTTAAAACGTATTACGCGCGAGAGCTTTTTGCTCCTGGCGGAGGGCGCAATGTTTGCGTTGCGGGTGAAAAATTCCCTCGCGGAAAATGCCCGCACGACGCAAAGTCGGAAAAGACGACGAGGAGGAGTAAAAAGAAGCGAGCGGAGGAAGAAGCCTTTTAGAGCCTCGTGTCGACGTCTTGACGGTTGTGCCGCACCCGCGCGCTCTGCACTCTTTCCTGGGAGCGCGCGCTCGCTCGCTTTGATGGATTCTCGTATTTCGCTAAAAGTTTTACGTCGTCGGAGAGTGAGAGAGGAGAGGGAGGAAGGTGACGAGAAGAGAAAGCGCGAAGATTGACGACGGCGAAAAGGGAGCAAGAGCGCGACGCCGGAGTGTATATATAGTGCCCGCCGTCGCACGGCCCCGAAGGAGGGAAAATCTTGTTTTACGAGAAAAGAAATGGCTCCGCTTCGTTAGTTGCGTAAAGTATTCTCGGAATTGCGAGGAGAATTTGTTGTCTCGTCGAGCGGAAGTTTAGAGCGCGATTAAATTGAGGGTGTGTGATGTGCATGTGTGTGTGTGTGTGTGTGTGTGTGTGTGTGTGTGTGTGTGTGTGTGTGTGTGTGTGTGTGTGTGTGTGTGTGTGTGTAAGGTTCTTAGCTTTTAAGGATTAGTTATGAAAGGAGATACGTGTATGAAGTTAACGTTGTAAGAACATATAATTATATGTTAATGATTTTTTCACAAAATTTGCATTGACAAAAGTTTAATTATTTAGGAGTGGTTGTATTTCTTTTATTTATAATATGTTATTCAATTATACAATTTAATTATGCGTTTTAAGTGTATACACATAATTTTTAAACTTTTTTTATTTACAGTTTAAATCTCTGCAAATGTTTATCAAACCTAAACGTCGTCATTTTTGTTGATTTTACATTCTTCATTTAAATTATAAAATAAAATACGATTTTTCAAAAAAATCGCCAGTCAACACGCGAATGCCAGCCTCGCAGCTAAACAGTGAAAGTGTACATCCTACTTCATGAACCTAATTACCGTGTACGTAAACGTCAAAATCGGATAATCCCAGCACTGATGAACACGCTCCAAACATACATACATTCGCTACACGCGGGAATCGCCGAAACGGCGCACGTGCTGCCGCGTGCTCCATATACGTGCCTCGTGCTGCACAAAAGCAAAACCTCTCTATATACCTACACCTTAATGTAGAATGTTGCAGCGATCGCGGAGGGAGCAGCAACAATGGGGGATTAGCGCGCGCTTTTACGTAACGACGTTAATCTCCCGTCGATCCCCCGGATTGCGCGCGTCTTTCACGCTACAACAAACGCGTGCACGGGGGGGAAAGTGACGGACGCTGCACGCACGGCCGCTTTCTCGTGAGATTATTGCAACCAGGCCCCGTGGAAAGGACTTTGGAGTTGTGCTCCTTTTTTTAATCTTCTTTTGAAGAGCGTTGTAGGGCAGCTATAAAGGTAGTGCGCGGATGGCATACAATGATGATGATGGAGATTTTGGAGGTTTTCTTTATTTCGGGAGATATGGAGGAGAGATAATAGCAGTGTAAAGTGCAGAGGTGCATGTGTAACTGTCTTGTTGTATATTGTGCGAAGGTTTTTTAAAGTATACGTGCGTGGAGGCTTGATGGTTCCCACGTAATTTTGCGTTCGAAAGTATATAATTTAGATGCATTTTTCGATCTCCTGTATATATAATTTTAATTTTAGTTTAATTAAATTTTAATGATCTATTACAAAAGCTCTATTTTGTAACGTATTGGTTACCGAAACCCTTTTTTTTTTATTATAACAGCGCGCTCTTAAAAAGCTACAGCGCATTGGACGCGCGACATCCGGTCGAGAAACAAATTCTCAAATTCTCCGAAAATTTGATGGACATCGAGCGAAGTGATGCGTGAATCTCGTCCAAAAAAGTCTCGGCCATTTCACGTTAGACATGGCGGAGCGCGAGAGATGATCATCGAAAAATGAGATAATTAGCCCGAACGGGGAAGGAGACGCTGAAAGGGAGAAAGAGGGAGAAAGAGAGCCCCGTGTTCGGAGAAAAAAGTTACCGAATACAAAGGCGCGAAGGAGGCGCGCATGAAAAGGAGAGCGAGAATGTGTGTTATATGGGAGGAAAAAACGAAAAGGATAAGTGCACGGCAGCCGCGGCGGCGGTAGCGGTCGCGTTTTGAGCCGAGGTAGGGGGAGGAGCGCCGCCAAGTGTACGTGCGCGCAGCCGAGAGGTGCGGGTAGAAAGAGAGAGAGGAAGATGTGATGTGACGGCCGCCGGAAGAATGGCGTTTAGTGTCTTCTTTGAGCAGCTTAATGGTTACGCGCGAGTCTGCGTGCGGTGTATTGGCATGGCTGGTTCATTTGTGAGATTTATGATTTTATTATATTAATGTAATCAAATGCTTTCTATCGCGTGGACATTTTTTTTTTCGGTTTACGTATAATATTAGTGCATGGAACTTTAAGGTATCTGCAATACAAAATTTGTAAAAACTAGGTATTAATTTACATATGTATTAGGGAAAACTTGCACAGAACCGAGTTACTGGCCATCAAGCGTTTCTCGCTTGTGGCGGTATACCTAAGTCGGGATTAGATCACTATACCTACTGTTTCCTGGCGTAGAAATCGATTATATAGAACATATTTTGCTGTCGATCTTACATAAACTCAAGATTCACAATGCTATGGCAATTTAAAATTTAAATAATAATAATTAATTTCAAGTCAATAGTTCAGTCAATAGTTTTTCAACAATTTTAACATGTTCTTTAAATATTGAAGAAAAAATATACGCGTCAATGAGGGAACATTGTTTCTAAATTTTCTGAATTATTTTTATTTATTTGCAAGAGTATTGTCTATTATTTACAATGATATATCTATGTATTATCTATTATGTTAATCTGGAAAATAGCCGTATTAGCAACACACGCTAAGTGTACTGTTAGCTAGTTTTTTTTATTTAGCCTTTAGACTGTTCGGAATTTTTTTTCTGGTAACAACAGAAGAAGAGTATAGTATAGTAGAAACGATTTTATAATTCGATTTTCTTCTAGACTGAATTCATTTTAAATCGAACAGCCAGAGTATGCCTACCTCACCGATCATTTTGGAATAAAAGTATTGCTGTTCTTTTACACTGACAGAAAAACGCGGGGAAAAATTCCTATGTTGCTCTTGGAAGTTGCCCACAACTGCTTAAAATCGAAAAATTTACTATCTTTTATATGAAAAAGTCCAATTTCACAAGTAAAACTTCCTATGCCAGCATAGTAAAAATTAACACGTGGCTAATGGAACTTTATCTTTTGTACATTTTCCCAGGCGAGCATGGTAAAAATTGAGAGAGTTTTAGAATAAGAATTCACACGTTCAATCGTAAACAGCCCGCGAGTGCACGAAAAGTTGACCTCTTCAATGTCAAAATAGGAAAGATTCAGACAGATACATGTCAACAAACTCAATCCACCTTGGCAACATCGAGACAAAACACAAACGCTAAACGCAACAACTGAATGTGCCGTTCTAATCCAATATACTTGTTTTTATTTATTTTTTATTTATTTTTTATGATGAGACAATTTTTAAAATAATTTTTTATTTGTAATATTTTTAAGGAAGGTTGTGAAAAATTATTATATCGAAAATACAAATTCATTAATAAATAAATGAGCTTGTTTAATTTAAGGTATTGGTAATATTTATAAAATGTTAAACAATATTCTTAATATATAACATTTGTAATAAATTACGCTAAAATAGAGAATAGTATTATTCGAGTTAAAGCATAATTTGTTATAAAATTAGCGCGCATATCTTACGTTTGGGGATATACAAGTTCCAAAATTTTGTAGGACATATGTCTTTATAGGTAAGTGGTTAGCGTTCCCGACTACCGTGCCAAGGGTTCCAGGTTCGAGTCTCGATGTCGTCAAAAATTTTTAATTTATTTAATAAATTTTCTTTAATCATGTTTAATTCAAAAATAACTTCTGTATTGTCTAAATATAATAATTATGCGTCTGATACTCGCTCCTCCCCCACTCCTAAAAAAAAGGATGAAATAATTTTTTTCGCTCTTTAAAATCAGTTATAAAAAAATTCCCATGTTAGACTTGGAATTTTTCCTACGTGTATTGCAAATTCTGCTAAAAATCCGACATATGGTCGAGTTACGATTCCAACATGGTAATTTTTACACGACAACATAAGAATTTTTACCAGATTTTTTCTGTCAGTGTATAAATTGATTTGACACGTATTTTTTCATTTTTCCTGTTTGCAGTGCTTAAAATTACTCCTGGCTTAGGTATGTAATATACTATTTTCGACACTCCGTACGGGAAGTTCGATTTCCCGCACGCTCGACAAAAAGCGTGTGCTCGAAATCGAACTTTCCACACGTCGTATCAAAAAGTTCTGTAAGAAACATGTGCGGAAAAGAGATTCTCGTCTCGTGTGCCTTTCCACCCTCCTTTCGCTCGGGTGTAAACGTCACACCAGACAAAAATCTACTTTCCCACACTAGTATCGTAATGTACTATGACATGTATTTCTTTTATCGGTGGAAAAACATATCTAGGGGTGAAAACCGCCCTTAAAGTTCACCTCAAAAACCGTTTTTTTTTTTAATATCTCAAGATGGAATAGGAATTTTTTAATATAACCAACACCTATTTGTTTTTTATGACAAGTCGAATTTTTCGGCACAGTCTTACTGCTGGGGGTTGCATTCCCTATTTTTTATAAGGGTAAATATGATATTTTCCCTTCTATTGATATAAGAATGTTTTAATGAGTTAAATTTGATTGAAAATTGCCATGTTGTAAAGAAATTTAAAAATTATAATAAACCTGTTTCGGGGTTTCAAAAAAAAAAAAAAAAGAAAAAACATGTGAACTACCCCTAATTTTATTATTTACTTTTCAGTGATTAAGAGAACTTAAACAAAACTTTTTTTTTTTTAATTTTAGTTTTGAAGTGCTTATCTTGATTCATATTTACCATTAAAAGTGAAATAAATAAAAAGTGTTCTAATTTTGGGTCGCTACCCCTATGAATATTATCATTACTAGATTATAAGTGCAAACTTTGTATTAAGAAAGGGGAATTTCCCTGTAAAATAAAAAAAATAAATAAATATATTACTACGTAAATTAATGAATTTGCGAACATGCGAAAAAATGTTCAAAACATAATAGCTTTTTGCACCATGCACATCGTATAACTGCAACTCCTCCACATATGTCACAAATTGATTCCTCTGAAGTATGGAAACAGAAATCTACTGGATTTGCATGTCTTGGAGGTTTTACCGTTAGATATCCACTTTTATACCATGCGTATTTAAAAGCATTTTGGAATCTTGGTGAAGAAAATGAATTATGCGTTAGAGATTGCAGTTTGCTTATATTGTTTCTCTCGTGTAAGTTAGCATCATAATTCATAAGAAGTGTTACTTATGTCTAAGAATTTTCTTATAAAGTTTTTTCATAATCGAAAACCATATACATCAAGAGGTTGTATCTGACCAGTTGTGCTTTCGGTATCGTTTTCAATATAAGATTTGTCCCTTTAGGTACAGCTTCCTTTACAGTGTTTTCACATTGTCCGGTCCATGAATCTAATAGCAGTACAGTTGAATTCCCACTGTGAGTCAAAAATACATTTTGAATCAAAATTTGAAACAGCTTCTTGGATAATTTGCCGGATGCTGATGCTTCTACATTTTCTGGTCTGAATAAAGTTTCCATTACTCTAGGTCTGAGCCTCTATAAATTGTTTTCTGTCACCCCCTGCTTCAACTTGTAATTTCCACCGTCGCAATTGCCGATCGAACGTAACTTTTTTGTACTTTGACTGTACAGTTTTTAAAAATAATAATTGCTTTCTTTTTCCACTTTGCCAATACTCTACTGCCTTTTTCTTATATTCAAAGTCAACATCTTCTTGATTCGGTAAACAAGCAGGAACCTCTGCATAATCTTTATATAATTCATCATCTTCTTCAATACCTTGTGAAAGTGTATCACTGTACTTTTTCTCAAAGAGTAAAGTATATTCTTCTTCTGTTTGTAAGTTGTAATTTACACTATCTTTTATTATATTTTCTATAACATGATATAAAGTTATCTCTTGTTCGTTAGCTTCTGATTACTCAATTTTGATATTGTTAGGATTAAAAATTGTGGATAATAATGATACCACAACCAGTGGATTAATAGTCATATTTTTATTTTATTTTGAGGCAATGACGTTCAAGTAACAGCCATAAATTATTAATTTTATAATTATTATTTTACTAAAAATAACTCTGTTGTATTTTCATGATATTTTTATGATTTTCCCTTTTAAATGCGTGTCAAATTAGAAGAACCTATTCCTGATTACCAGCTCCTTCGGTATTGATTTTCATTTAAAATACACGTAAACTTGATTAGCCCAATTCCTGATCACATAAGGAATAGTTCCTGATCAGTTATTTTAACATTTTTTAAAACTTTTTGTGTTATGATATAAGCATTAGTTTATAAATAAAATACTAATTGACTAAATGCACATTTAATTTTCTAAACCAAATTGATTAACTGTAAGTTATAGAAATATTGCGTATATTTACCTCAAAAATAGCCTTTTGTTTTCAGGAACTTACAATTAGTCCTAATCTGGAATTGGGACCGTTACGATAAATGTACATATGTACACACACACGCGCAGGCATATATGCACACACATTTTCGTTTATTTTATTTATTTATTGTATTAAACGGAAAATGGTCATTAAAGTAAAAATATTATACTAGTTTTATTTAACGCAGGTATTCAGGGCATGTTAAATATAGGGCACGATATTGACCTTTTGGTGTTTTTAATTTCAAAAATCAATGTGTAAACATTTATTATACATAATGTCGATTGCAGTTCTCGATTTGTGTAGAGACAATTTTCAGAAATTTCATTGATCATTTTAGTTGTACTATCTATGAGATATTTTGGTTCATAAGTCTGACAAATTTTTTAGATAACATAGTTATTTTAATTTAGAATCATGCCAGTATTTAATATACCCTCAATAAACGTCAAACGAAAAATGTATTAATATATAATGATATGATAATCATGTATATAATAAACATTATAATTTCTGATAAGTAAATAACAAAATTAGGGGTAGCTCATCCCTTACACATTTTTTTTAAACCCCGAAACAGGTTTATTATAATTTTTAAATTTCTTTACAACACATCAATTTCCAACCAAATTTGGTTTATCAAGACATTGCTCTTCCAAAATAATGTGTGAAAAAATTACATTTATCCTTATAAAAAATAAGGAATGCAATCCCTCAGCATTAAAACTATGCCAAAATACTCGACTTTTTATAAGAAAAAAATAGGCGTTGGTTTCATTAAAAAAATTTCGACTCCATCTCGAGATATTTAAAAAAAAAACGGTTTTTGGGGGTGAACTTTAAGGGCGGTTTTCACCCCTAGATGTCTTTCTCCGCAGATAAAAAAAACACGTATCAAATATTTTTTGATACTCGAACCACTTGCAAAGTTTCATGAAAATCGGAGGCGGACACTAAAAAAGGTGATTAATTAAATTAGGGTTAATTCACCCCGTCCACGTGTTTTTTTTAAACCTCGAAACAGGTCAACTATAATTTTTAATTTTCTTTGTAACATGGCAATTTTCAATCAAATTTAGCTCATTAAAACATTTTTATATCAAAAATACAAAGGAAAATATCATATTTACCCTTATAAAAAATAGGGGATGCAACCCCCAGCATTAAAACTGTGCCGAGAAACTCGACTTTTCATAAGAAACAAATAGGTGTTGGTTATATAAAAAAATTCCGATTCCATCTTGAGATATTAAAAAAAAAACGGTTTTTGGGGGTGAACTTTAAGGGCGGTTTTCACCCCCTAGATGTTTTTCCGCCGAAAAAAAAATACATGTCAAATATTTGTCGATGCTCTACCCATGTGCAAAGTTTCATGAAAATCGGAGGCGGACACTAAGTATCCTTCCCTTGTTAGTTTCAAGCCGAATGCATGTAATTTGTAGTTATTACTGAAAAATCCACTTTCTAAAAAAATACTGTTTCTTATAAATCCGATTTTTTTTATTTTTTGTGGTGATAGACGGCTTAAGTACCTGCCCAACAATTAATTTTGATACTCTGTAATTTTGCTTTTGGAGAGAAAAATAAAATAAAATAAAATACAAAAAAAATTTCATGTATTACGATGGTAATGAATGATAATTTGAAAATAATAAATAATAAGGGATTAAGATCTTTTTTCTCTTTCCAAATGTAACATTACAGAATCTCTAATATACCGTTGGGTAGGTATTTCCACCGTCTCCCACCACAAAAAATACAAAAATCGGATTTTTAAGAAAAATGCATTTTTCAGTAATAACTGTATATTTCATGAATTTCTTAGTTTGTTTTAAAAATTGTTTTCAGGGGGTTGCTTACAAAATTGTAACATGGCTTAAAACTAAATTATTTAATGTATTGTTTAGTCTAAAAATGTTTAAAACTCATGGAACCGCAGCAGTTTGAAAATAACATTACAAAAAATAATTTCAATCTTAGAATACGGGAAGTAATTTTTAATATTGCAAACCGGTTGCAATTTTACTGCAATAGAAAAGTGAAAAAATACGAATCATTTTTAGAGAAGAACAGCAATACTTTAATTCCAAAATTATCGGTGATGTAGGCATACTCTGGCGGTTCAATTTGAGATGGATTCGGCCTCTATATAAAATTTATGTCTCAATATTACTACTATGGCCATCACATAATACTTTAAATAAATAAAATTAGAAAAACAAAATACAACCAAAGCCTGTTATATTGTTGTAACTATTCTTGTAAATGTAAATATTTTTCATCGTATAAATTTATAAATACAAATTGTTCTACTGGATCTCCAAAAGCCTTTGGATCAAAAAATGCTTGTTCAACTGATTTTTACGTGCCTTTACGGGAAGAGGGCACTGAAGTGGGTTGAAAATAGTATATTATGTAACAAGGGAAAAAGTCATTCTTGATTCCCGTAGGTGATCAATCATCGACTTTTTTCCTCGAGTTATAGTACTTTATTCCCATTTCAACTGTGGCCACTTTTTTGATTAGGAAAGTGGAGCCAACGGAAAGATACAAACTGTTTGTAAATGCAAGCGGCAGAAGATATTTGGTTTTGTTCATATTGAATTCACTTTTTCCCGCAAAAAGTAGGAACAAGTATAACTTTGGTCCCGCTTTTCAGGGAAGAAAAGTGGCAATTTTAGTTGAAATGGGAATAAAAGTCATTTCTCAATTTCTATTGCAAAGGGTCCTTTAAAGTATGTGTATTACTCAGAAATATTTTTTTCAAAAGATAACAACAAAAATTTTAATCTAATTTTTTCTTAATGATATTTACATTTTTTTAAATGGAAAATCAAATTTTTAATATTTTTTTTACTCAAAACTACATTTTTCGACTTTAACTGGCAGTTTGCGCAACAGTTTTTGTTCTACTTCCAAATTTGCACGTACAACATTTTTCAGTTTTCTTAAAGAAAGCGCATATTCAAGAATTCAAACGATTTTGGAGCTTCAGTAAGAAATATCTGTATTTATAGGCTTTACACCTGCAAAATATTTAATCATGTATCCGACATTTGCTGTTTTTGTATTTCTCGAGATTCAATAAAAAAATCAAGGTATCCGATATTTCCCCTTGAGGCGCTTTGAAAGTTATTTCAAGCATGTAATCCAAGTTAGCAATCCAGTAATAAAGCAAATCCGGAAGAACCAACAAGTTGCATAATTTCAGACACCTGAACTATCCAATTAATTTTAGAAAACTATTTTTATTTCAAGTCATAAAACCGTTATAAAATTGAGTTTTATATCACCTCCGAAAAATCGCTCGAAAAAAGAATCAGGGGATTTACAGTCATCATAATACGATCACTCTTACCTCGTCGCAAATTTATACGATCTCATAAAAATCTCCCCTTGTTTTATCCGACAATTAAGACTCTCCGGCGCTCTGGCTTGTGGTGCGCGATCCCCTCGCGCGATATTAATGAAGTAAGTCCGCGCGCTCCTCGCGCGATGGATTTACCACAACGCGTTCCTCGTAAAATAAAGCGCTTAATCAGGTAGACTTCGGGCGCGGGCATGCCGAGCTTATACGCACGCACGTACCTCCACACTCACCTATACCACGAGACCAAAGAGTGTGTGAGAGAGAGAGAAATAAAGGGAAAACCGAGAAAGCTGCACGCTACGCGGGCCCGGGACGGACCACCCACGTGCGTGCGCGCGCTCTCCGAAGACGAGTGTGTCGCCCCTTCTACCTCACATACTTACCTATACACGGGGGGTGGGGGGGAGATTGGCGTGGGTGTGCGGGCATACGCAGCCATCGCAATGAAAATATCGACGGCCAAGTGGCATTGTACGCCTGGCTCGGTGTTGTCAAATACAGGCGCGCGCGTGTCATTCAGCTGCGCTTGTGCTTTTATTGGTAGAGAGGGGATAGGGAGAACACACTCACGCGCACATGCTCGGAGTTTTCGTCATGGATTTTGAGAGGCTGTTGAGGCTGATTTATGAGAGTTTTCGAGCGCTCGATATATATGCCGTGTGTGTGGACTTAGAGCGGCGTTGAAGGGTGGCACGCGACAGCCTTACAGTTAATTATTTCGGATTGCGTGCGAGTCGAATTTTAGCTATAATTTGAAACTTTACGTGCAAGCCAAGGGTCGTACCACTTTAATTTGTCCGCTTTACTTTGTTATATACGCATTTGAAATTGGATAGCATTGTGCGATGTTTGTTTGAATAATCTTTGCAATAAATGTTAAATTAACTTTTGCAAGTATATACTACTGCATTCAATTCAATGGTAAAGTGTATTTTAATTATATACTCGGGTTACACCTGTAAGAATTATTGGAATTCTCATAGAACACGCAGCAAAGAATGTGAATTCTTAACCTTCCTCTTATCATGTTGGCGCATTCCATTCGTATACTCGTATTATCAGAAAACATTTCAGGGAAAACAAGTGTTTCTTGGTACTCTTAGCGCGAGAAATCAACGATAAGAGAAAAATGAAGAGAACGAAAGAGAGAAAAAGAGGGGCCTAACCGCGAGCAAATTCGCCCTCGCACACATATAACACACATCTCTCTCTTCTTTCTCTTTCCCCGTGTAGCAACGAGGCGTTCACGCACACACGCACACATTCAACATCATGTGCCTTAAGTGCACTCTCTCTCTCTCTCTGCGCACCCACACGTACGCGAGGGAGAAAAGCACACACAACGGTCCGTGAGGTACGAGCAGCGGTTATACACTCGTCCCGACGCAGGCGCGAGTGCAGGCAGCTGTCACCTTACACCCATGCGGAGAAAGAGCGAGAGAGAGAAACAGAGAGAGAGAGAGAGAGAGAGAGAGAGACCCGGCCATTCTCAACTTATCTCTAGGATCTTTGTAAACATGTCGTGAAATCCGAGTATTCCGTGCCAGTGGCGTAGTCAGTCCCCGGAGCCATGCTCGCAAGTGAGAGAGAGAGGGAGAGAGAGTGAGAGAGAGAGAGGGAGGGAGGGAAGGAGAGAGAATATAAGCGCCCCGAGGCTTTTACGTCGTAATGTTGTGTGATGCAGCGGCGGCCAGGCCCCCCGAGCATTTTCGCGTAGGAGGGTGAGGGAGCTTTCCCTGAAGCAAGGGGGGCAAGAAAATTCAACGAGAGTGCTTTACCGAGTTTCCATACTGTTGTGGCTTCCGAGATGCGCTGCATTTTGCGGACTCGTCGCGCGCACAAGATATTACGGGCCTCGCGGGGGAACGTCTTATTACAGGTACACAGGTATATAACATTGCAGGCTTTCGTGGTACGTTTATGGTCGTTGTTCTTTCGTTGCTGTGTAATTTGTCTTTCTGATTTATCCTGAAACTAGATTTTATTTTTAAAGGGAAATAAATATAGGTAATTTAATATAAAATGTTTATATGGCTTTTTGCAAAATTTAAGAATAATGACGTTGATGACGATATTCAGAGTAACTCAGCAATCTTTCAAAAACTCTCTGTAACCCAATCCAACTCTGACTCTGGAGAAAGGTATATCCCTTATCTATCACGAGCATTTCCACGTCAGTCGTCGCTTCGCTTTTCGCGCGCTCCGGCCCCGAACGCGAAGTTCGCGTCGGTTTATATGGAAGCGCATCAGCGTCAGCACGGAGGCTGTCTCGCTCGCTCAACTGCGTTACCCCTGGCAACGCGCGCGGGTGCGCGCCGCTCCGTGACGTCATTAAATGGAGCACATCTTTGTTCCGCCCTAACAAAAGGATGTCAGGGCCTCTGCCGTCCGCGAGAGATCTTCATCCGTCTCTCTTGTTCTCTCGATCTCTCTCTCTCTCTCTCTCACTCGCTTTACTTTTTTTCTCCTACTTCTCTCTATCTCTCGCTCCGAGTCCCCTCGATTACCAGGAAGGGCTGCGAGTTTTCGCCGGCCGGCGGTTAATATACTTATAACGCTCGATTGTTATGAGTTTCATGAACAATGATAGAGCAGTTTTTTACAATAATCATTGTTTATGACATACCTATTTGGAAGGTCATGATTTATGTTCACATAAAAAATAATGAAATGTATTAAATAATTTATATAAATTTGATTATTTCGTACGTTTTAATGGTACCATTAGATTTTTCAACGTCAAATGCAATCACATCTAATCCAGTAAGAGGTGCCATTTTCTAGAAATTAGAGTGCATGATACGAGATAAGAACGGTAGAGATTTCTTAAGAGCCTTCATTTAAATAAAGCGGAGCAGTTATATCAGAGAAATCATGTGGACTGATCATTTTAACTAGAAATTACAGTAACCACAATTAATATTTTCGGAAATGATTCGCAACTTTTTCACATAATTATAAGGGTAAATTGACAATAACATTTATTTACATTGATTAATCAAAATAATCTCTTTTTAAAAACAGTGGATAAAATTTTTCGAAATACCTTATAGTAATTTTTATTATTGTCAAACCCAAGTTGATCATCAATCATCAATTTATATATATATTTTTTATAATGCTGATAAAACATCTATGTAAAAAATATTAATATAAGTTCTACAACCTATACATCTTGTTTTGTTATTTTTATCATCAACAATATTTTCATTACCTGTGCATATAATATGACGAAGTCTCAAAACAATCTACCAGTTCTGCGACTCCAAAGTTGTCGAAAGATTTTTTCAGGCACAGCTTCTACATATGATTTTTCTCATACTTTATACCTTAGAACTAATATAACTTTTGAAAGAATCAACATTTTTCAATTTTAAAGAAAAGCAAATGAAAGGTATATAGTTTTCTCTAATTTTATTTGTGTGTTTGAAAGTTTATTATGTGCTTACGATACTTCCGGATGTAATGATTAACTTTAATACATTTAAACGCAGTTGTTTAAATAAAGCGTATGTATGCCAAAAACTGTGTTACAAAATCATTTTCAATTGTTCGATATACGAGATGTTTTTTCTGGTACATTCAAAGGTATAAAGAACGTGGAAAAATTATGTGTAGAGGGCATGTCTCAAAAATAATCTTCATCAACTTTGAAGACGTTGTTGAAACGATGTATTTTTCTTGGATTTAATCATATCGCGAAATTCACAAAAATCTAAATGAGATATAGTAACGCAATAGACACTAAATTGGGAGTCCAGAATTCACGTGCATGCGAATAAAAAATGAGAAAAAAACCTGTCCCTGTCCCTTTTTCCTGCCTTATCTGACAGATAAAAATATATGCATTTTGCAGGACGCCGGACAGGTTCTTGCCAGTTTGGAATCTCTTCTATACGCACGAATACGCTACGATTCCCCGCGAGATGTTATCACCGCGCGTGCCTCCTCTCGCCTTTACATTTATTCCAAATCCAATCTTCGCACGAACCATCCCGACGAAAACTTCGCGCTTATTTCCTCCCTTGAGTTTCATGCCCGTCTTCTCTACGGGCTACCCGTCGTGTCCTCTCGTGTACAGTAACATACTGACAAATTATTCGCGCCCGTTCGCCAATGCCTGATAACATCTGATTTTTATAATGTACGGCGGATAATAATTTCATGGAACTTTTCAAAAGATTAAGTAACGGTCTGAAGTCGTTGTACTTTTGTACAAAATTGTTTACTTGAGTGCAGAAATGATCATGTAATTTTGATTGAATATTTATAAGTGCATTTAAAATTTTGGAGTGGAATGAAGATCTAATTGTTTTTATATATTACTTGGCTGTTTAATCTAATCATTCCGTACATCTAATTCTGGACCTAATTTAAAAACATTCATCAACACTTTGGAGCGAGCGAAAATGGCAAAGCAACCGTTACTTAATGCGGGGCATCCGTTCGCTTGCACCTAAATTAACCATCGCAAATAAAAGCTGTCGCTTCAAAGCACAATTGTCCAACGCATTTGTAGCTTATTTGGTCTGACGCTCTCCTCAAAACCATTCAGTCAAAGGTTTCTAGCGCAAAAATAATTACCGTAACTGTTTACGCTGGGGACCGGCGCGTCTTTTCCTCGTCCAGCGTTAAGCTAGAAAAAGGGAGATGAAATGCATATGTGTGCACCGTGCACGCGGGAGACAGATAAGAGAGAGAGAGAGAGAGAGAGAGAGAGAGAGAGAGAGAGAGAGAGAGAGAGAGAGAGAGAGAGAGAGAGAGAGAGAGAGAGAGAGAGAGAGAGAGAGAGAGAGAGAGAGAGAGAGAGAGAGAGAGAGAGAGAGAGAGAGAGAGAGAGAGAGAGAGAGAGAGAGAGAGAGAGAGAGAGAGAGAGAGAGAGAGAGAGAGAGAGAGAGAGAGAGAGAGAGAGAGAGAGAGAGAGAGAGAGAGAGAGAGAGAGAGAGAGAGAGAGAGAAAGCGCGGACGACGGCGTCGCCGACGACGAACCGCAGCGAACCGCTGAAACATAATCCAGGTTGCACCAGCCTCATACCTCCCGAGAGAGGCTCAGCCATGCGAGGTGCTGTGGCGTCGCGAATCAGATTACATCTTGCGCTCTTTCTCTCCCTCTCTCTCGCTTATCTTCATTCCATAGCGTTTCTTCGCGCGCTCCTCTCTTTTTCCTTCCCGGTATACACACACGCCTCATTTCGCATCGACGCATCCGACGGGGCCGATTTTTCTCAAGTCGAGCGTGAGCGAGTATATGCGAGATGGGGTCGCGGGCGGGCCCCTGAGAGAGGCCTTTTGGTGGTCGGTTCACGGACGAGTGGTCAGCAGCGGCGGTGCATCCGCGGACGATGATGATGGCCTTTTTCCTCTTTTTCGACAGACTCCTTTTTGCCCGTGGATCGGATGAGCGAGATTTCAAGGGAGGCTCGCTGGATGTAGAAGGATTTCGTGTACCAGAAAGTAATTTTATAAGTTCTCTCGTGAGCCATAAAATATCGGGAACTAGTTTATAATAAGATTAGTATCTATACTTTTGTGTATAAGTAAAAAACCCTGTAGTAGAAGTAATTTTTCTTTTTCCCTGTAGTAGCGTAATCAAACTGTGAAAAACGATATCCGAATAGTCGTTATTGAGAAAATCAGTACAGTCTGGCATAGTTTGGCACAATTTCTAACAAACTAGTTTTAACCCATTTGGTACAGCAGGCAATTTTTCACAGTGCGACATACTTTAGCACAGTTAACTACAGTTGGCCTCAATGAGGCGACTGACTTTAAATATTATTAGAGTTCAAGATAGATATAATTAATACAAATTATCAATAAAAGAATTGTATTATAAAATTTGTACCATCAAGAGTAGGTTTTGTCATTTTTTTTCTTTTTAATATGATAAAAACCATTCTTTTGAAGATTTTTAAAATTATTGAGATTTAAAATTAAAAGTTTTTCAATTTTTTGAACATCACTAATTTTCTGCAAAAATGCTTAGAAAGATTATATAGTCTATCCTCCTCTTTTAAAAAAAATGACGGCCAGAAGTAGTGGCTCATTTAACACTTTGAGGGGCACATTTTTTCCTGAAAAAATCGATTTTTTTTCAAGTGATTGTTTATACCTAGCAAAAAAAAAAGTTGTGGTAATTTTGTCTAATGGTTGTGTAACTTAGTTATTTAAGAGTCTAAAAAACGCATTTATCCAGATTCAAACTGTAACACATTAAAGAAATGAAGAAAAAATGAATGCTAAATAGGTGGGAAGTATACTTCCCACCGCCCCTCAAAGGGTTAAAGAATCGATGTGATTGATTATTTGGAAAAAGCACGAATATTTGAATATTTTTAGATTGAAAATGTGTTTTTTCCCCTTAAAAAACGATGGCCGGATATTGTGAAGCATTTAAAGATTAATTTGATTGGTCTGCAACATTTGATTATTTGCTTAAAAAATCTATCTAATCACAAAATAAAAACAAAATAGTACGCGCGAAGCGCGTTTGAATTTTGCTGTTTTTCTTCGTATCGTATCTTTAAACTGTAAGTTTCATTTAAAGTGTATTTTAATAAAATCGATTGCCGTCAAAATAAAACAATAGTTTTCTATTTTTTACAAAGTACAATAAATTATTAATTAATCGTTTAACAAGAAACAAAATAATATTTTACTTTAGAACGATAAAGTGAAATAAGTTTTTCGACAAAAATTGGATAAATAAAAATGAAAAACTAATTATTTTTTTAAAACCATGTAGTTGATTAAAAATATAAAATCATATTATAAGAAAGAAATAAACCGAGATTTGATTACTTACAATCTCTATGATCTGTAAAGGTTTGTGTCCTTATTGAAAATCTTTTCTCAAATCAGAATTTTGCATGAGAACATCTATTGCAGAAATTAAAAGAAAACGTGAATATGAATTTAATAAAACTAAAATTTTTTAAATTATATTTAAACCTTCTTTGGAAAAAAACATGGATTGATTTATAAAAATATTTATTTATAGTTATTTTAAGAATGAAAATGGATTGCTTATATGAACAATGACCAACATTTTAGGTCATTAGTATATAGTATGTAACATATATTATTTTATGAAATATTTAATATGATGAATGTCATTTTTTTCAAGTGAACTTATTTATATAAATAAAAGGAAATGATTGTCTAATAACCTAAAAATTAAAACTATTCAGTATCCCCTGTACTAGTTTGCAAATAAACTGGAGCCTGACCACCTTGGGATACTTGAATGATTTGTGGTTGTGTCTGAATTGGAGCAGCCTGAATTATAATTGGTTGATTGTTTCCCCCTTGAACTTGCATTCGAATCATTTGTAATTGTTGGGGTGTTAATTGGATCTAAAATAAATATAAATATGAATAATAAAATAATATTATTTATCTTAATTTATAAATTTCAATTAAAGTTAGTACTAACTGGAATTTGTTGAATTTCTCCATTAGGTGTAACAATTTGTTGTACTATTTGTATACCTCCAGTTCCTGCATTTGAAGATTGTTGAGGTTGTTGCAACTGTATAACTTGTTGCCCTGTACTTTGTTGAGGACTTTGTACTGTGATTGTTTGAGTTGTACTCGCATTTGTGTCCTACAAACAAAAGTTAATAGTGTATTTCTTAATAGATACGTTAAACTCTTATAAATTTAATTTCAAAATACATATGTCATTATAAATCAAATAAAATACATTTAGATAATGATTATATAGATAACGATTATATAAAAAATTAAATTGTTTAATTTTTCAAATTAATAGGTTCAACCTGACACGATTCATTATGACTCATGAATTTTTCGATATTTTTAACTGTTAAAAAACGAAAACACCATGAACCTTTTTTCAAGAATATATTTTACAGTAAGCATGATATTAGCAATGATTACAAAGAAATAAAAAAATATATATTTTTTATTTTACTTTATACTTTGATAAAATAAAGCAGCTTTTGTAATACATTATCCAAGAATAACTTACATCTTTTATTTTGTAAATGAACAACCTTTAAAAAGACTGAGACTTGTGTAAGAGCTTGTAATACATTCATAAATGTTCTTTTTTCAACCAAATGGAAAAATATCATTATAATAAGTAAAATAAACTCACTTGTTCAACAGGACTGCCTATATTTATAGTTTGCATTTGGCCAGTAGTAGGTTGCACAATTTGAATAGGCTGTGACGTGGAACCGTTACTTTGCACAGTTTGATTAGCTGATGCTTGTTGCGCTAACTGGAAATAATATTGCACTTGCTCCGAATTCATTGCAGTTCGAACACCGCCATCTGATTGAGCTTTACTCTGTTTTAGTTCATCTCTTGGAACAATATCAATGAGAAAATCAAATTGATCATATTTGGTTATCGCCATAGCAATATCGTTTCTTTGGAGAGTTCGTCTTTTATTATCTTCAGTGTGAACCCATGCTCTAAGCGTCAGCTCATGAATGAATATTTCTGCTGCTTTAGAAAATAACATTGGAGCTTCTGCACTTATCATTTTCACATCGCCATCTAGTTTCATAATTTTTTTTATCCTTGCTAGTGGTAAAGATTGTGTTTTAAGGTCCATCTGTAACCATATTTAAATACTATTATATTAAAACTACATATCATATTGAATGATTGTTAAAATCATAAACTTTTTGGTTCACGCACAGTGGTAATTTTTTTAATTTCATCTGTGACTTTTGGCCAAAATTGTGTCAGAGCCAGCTGAGCTTCAGAGCTCCCAGGTGATGCGATTTGTAAATCGCCATTGGAGTCTCCTTCAACTTCACTGTCTTGGCTTCTAAAATAAAAGAAATGAAACTTTTAATATTGTTAATAAAAATGTTTTATGTGCAAAAGAAAATCATAAAACAAATGATACACACGATTTAACAAAGAACTCCATAATGAAACTTAAGCCCTTTGACCAACAAAATTAAAATCTGAAAAAATTATTCAGTTTTTCTAAAAAAATAAATTTTTAAAAAATAAACTAAAAAAAAACATAACCATACTTAGTAATTACAGGAATCCGGTCGGTACTTACGTATTTACAAAAAACACTGACATTTTCTTTTACAATTTATGATGCAAGAAATATGAAATATTTATCATAACAGAATCATATTAATATTCTGAGAAAAGTAGGGTTTTTAAACAAATCAAAACGTTTTTAATGAACCAAATTTGTCTAAATAACCTTTATATTTTGTACAATTGTACTACAACTAAAGATATACGCAAGAGCTTTGAGGATGGCCCAGTAGATGGCAGAAGTCAACCTGTCGATAAAACAGATTTGTGTTACGTCATGATTCAGCAGCTCAGCGCGCGTATTTTGAATTTAATTTAAATACATTATTTGATTTTATGTAGTTATTTGTATTTTTGATCAATTTTCAAAGTAACGGTGTAATAATACTGAAAAGAATTCATTATAATGAATATAAATTACATTCGATAAGGAACAATTGGGTAACACAAATGAGTAAAAAATTTTATGGCAGTTAAAATTTAACATTTTTATTAAAAGTGAAAAGGTAAAATATTTAACAAACTCTGTGCAAGTTGAAAGTATATCGCACTGCAGCTTCAATGCCGGGCTGACTTATAACTACTTATCTTTAAGAAAACGTGATTTAAAACACTTTTAGCAGTAAGAGTTTCAATATTATTAATACGCATCATTGCACCAAATTCACGTATGTAATAGTCCAGTTCTTTTTCGCTCGATGAATCCGTATCCGACATATATTTGTTTGTCAACTGTGAGATTTTTAGAAGGTTAGAGCTAAATGCTTCATCCAAATCATATAATTCCAAAGCTGGAGGTGGAAGTTCTTGAAAAGTAGGAGGAAAAACCTGAAAAGTACAATCATATTACTAGGTATGCAATATTTTGAATACTAATTAAAAATAAAATATTATTGTTGAAATTCTAATAATATGTTAATGTTTAAAACATTTAAAAAAATATTGAAAATTTCAAACTTAATTCTATGAAAATTTTACAATTTTCTCTTCGTTGGTTTTACATATTTCAATTTTCTGCAAATGCAGATAAATGAATACTGAAATGAAAATGACGAATGCTTACAGATGCCTGAGTCTGTGGTAATGGTGTCTCAAAGTTTGGAGCAATTAAACTTAGAGGTTCGTGCTTCACGTTAAGCTCATCGTAAGCTTTCAGCGCGGCCGGAACCATGTCTAGATTTATAGAGTACAAGTCGTGTTTGAAAAGTTTCGTATATTCCCTCGGCATGTCGACGCTGTCCAAGTCTTGAGTGCAAACTTTCGGCTTCTCGGCTTGTTGTGTAATGTCCGGCACAAAGTTGTACTCCCAGTACTAAGGAGTGGAGAAGTCAATTAATTTAATCATATAAGTCATTATTTAAATTATGCGGCTTAATTTTAAATTAAAAAAGAGATATAATTGTGATTACATCGGCATCATCGCCTTGCATTTCAGCTGTTTCAATTGGGTCGGATTCAAAAAATCCAAAAATCATATCTCGTAGTGCGTCATTATTTTCCTTATCTATATAGGCATCGGATAATATTTTTGATGAACCTAATACTACCAACTTTCCTGATGTCGATTTTGAAGAATAATAAGCGCATATTGGTCGATTGGTAGGTACTGTAATCATACCGCTCGATAATGCAACTATCGACGGCTTCACAACGTTTAATGTTGCACCATAGGGGTATAAAAATTTCCAGCTGTTAAATTATTATAAATTATTAGATAATTATTTATCTTGAATAGATCAATTTTCAATAAAACTGAAAATCATTTGAATTTCTTTGGAAACTTCAATAAAATTATACTTACTCTCTATCTTCACGGTTTTTCGAAAATACCGATTTATTAGATAATCCTTTACTAACTGTACATTCTTTTGGATGTAAACTTTGGTTGTAGTTCATTCTTACAATGCAATCTATAAACATTACTCATATTAATTATTCCATCGTTTAACGTCGCATTGTTTAGATAACATCAAAACTTACCGTTATTTACCATTATACCAAACTCCTCCAATAAAAAATTGATATTTGTGTTAAACTTTTTTTCTCCACCCTCTCCAAGCATGACTAGAGCATTTCCTCCTGAATTGATGAACCCTCTTATCGAGTTCATTTCTAATTCCGTGAATTTGTTTTGTGGACCAGCCAGCATGAGAATCTTGCCAGTTGAGAGAAATTCTTGCGTTATCACTTCTGTATTCCTACGTACGAAAAATGGAAATGAACGATTAATTAAATTAATATGTTACCTTTAATTTAATTAATTTAAGTATTATTTCGGTTTACTCGATAAATTTCCATTTTGGTTTTAACTTTCTTTGCAGAGCCTTGTACTCTTCATTTAGTTTCTTTTCATTTTTCGAAATGTCAAAAATCACGACGTTTGAGCTGTTGTCATTTCCGACGGGTAATGAATTCATTGTCATCGTTGCGCACTCATTTGTTTTAAAAAAATGTTACGATAAAACTCAGTTTACCGGTTACAATAATGTGACATGTTAGTAAGGCTCAGGCATATGTATTGTTGCTAACAGCAACGAATTCACATCAAAAGGAATTTTTTTCATTGGCCGCCAATCACGTAAGTATTGCTGTTCCTTTTCTTCGTGGTGACCAACTTTGATGAAGTTTCGGAACGCCCAATAAGTTTTTAGTATGGCGATATTGGCAATGGCAAGTGAAAGTTAACATTGACAATGTCGAAGTAGAGGATGGTTAAATAGAGACAATAGTGATCAAATCGTGTAGTTTAGTTTTGCGGATTACATTTTTTTTCTAGATTAATCAACATGCCTGGTATAAAGATCGACCTAATTATTGTGAAGTGTATTCCTTTTACTGAACACAACAAAGGCAAAACTTGAAGGTAAAGTGCAATGCTGTTTTTCCAATGGTTGTTTTGTATGCCGTTTGAAGCCCCCCTTAATTTCTCAACGCTTCAAAATATATTATTGAATCAAAATATTAAATAAATATTTCAAATAACTATTTTTAAAATTCTACCTGATTTGGTAAAAATTTCTGAAATTGTTTACATTTTCAGATGATGAGTAATGGGCAAAGCAGCTGAATAGAGGCGGCACTTGGACGCCTTTCGGAACGCGTGAAAATATCGGCTGCTGGGCCATGCGCATGATGGTTGATTCCTTCCGGCATATGGCGAGTACATCGGAGCTTTTCTCCAGACGGTTGTCCAGATTAAGCCAAATGCAATCGTGACGCTGGTGAAAATGGGATCGCAGAGCGACAACGAGCTGAAGAGGCTGCTCTCGAGCCCAGCCAAAAATGCCGACGAGGGCTCGATGGCTCCGCCGCTTACGGTAAGTAGAGTGAAAAAGCTGGCTATGCTGTGAGGTTATGTTTTACGTAGCATCACCTATGTTTTTAACACCTGCTTGTATTTTCTTTTTTTCAGACGAATGTGCCACGACCGAGCACTTCACAGGCGGGGAATCCGCAGGCGTCAATGACGCCGATGGCCCCCGCGAGCGGAGGAGGCAAGGAATTGGCCGATCCTTGTTTGCAGTAAGTTTAACGGAGCACGTGTAGCGTCGTCGCCGATTGCGTCAGACGCGTGTTGTTTTGTTTATGTTTTGTAGAAAAAGAAAGGAACGGTTTATTGACATGGTGTTTCTTGTAATTGTTTAGGAACGTCGTGTCCACAGTAAATTTAAAGTGTGAGTTGAATTTAACTTACATCAACACTAGAACAAGGAATTCAGAATACAATCCTGCCAGGTTCACTGGCCTAATCATGAGGATTCGCAACCCCAAAGCAACTGCACTGATATTTCGCTCTGGGAAACTTGTCTGTACTGGAGCAAGGTGCGAGGAGGACTCATTTTTAGCTTCTAAGAAGTTTGCTAGGATTGTCCAAAAAATTGGATTTCCTGTAAGTTGTTTTAGTGTGTAAAGAGTCTTTTATTAGTTTTATTTATTTTATTCATTTATTTTATTAGTTTATGAGTGCGAATGATATAATATGTGAAATTGTTTGTTTAGGTGAAGTTCACAGATTTCAAGATACAAAATATTGTTGCAACAGCTGATTTAAAATTTCCTATTAAACTGGAAAACTTGAATCACATGCATGGACAATTCTCTAGTTATGAACCTGAATTGTATCCAGGTTTAATTTACAGAATGGTCCTACCACGAGTAGTATTACTTATTTTTGTAAATGGGAAAATTGTATTAACAGGTATGATGATTTAGTAGGTGTATTTTAATGTTAAAAGCATATTTTATCTTGAAATTGTAACATTATATTTACATTTAGGCGCCAAAAATCGTCAAGAACTGAAGGATGCATTAACGAATATATATCCTATACTGAAAAGTTTTAGAAAACAGTAGTATTGAAAACGTTGTTATGAGCTCTCTATTTATAGAGATATGACATATTTAATGTCGTATTTATATGCGTTTGTAAATAATGAATTTTCTAATGAAATAAATAAGTTTGTTGATATAAATACAACTTTACTTTATTTCAATTAAAAATATATGTATATATATCCTTAAACATTATACTGTGAAATCAAATATACATTTTTAATATACTATAAAAATAAAGCCAAACTAGCAAACATAATAATAGAGTTTGTAAATAAGAATTGGTTCATTATCACATATTGTTTGATATTAATATGAAAATTTGAGAAACTTCATTGAATTATAGCTTTTAAGTGATCTGGACATAAATATTTTAGACAAAGATCAACATTTCTTAATATTTCTCTTTACATATAGCATTATTTTTTCTTTCGCTTGGTCATGTCCTTCGTACATTATAATATTGTATTTCAAAAATCCTGAGGAACTTGTACAGCTTTTTTTAAGCCCCTCTGTTTTCAACAGGTTCTTGCTTTATGATGTTATTATGAGTATTTTTATTTTATTTCAATATTAAAATTTTGGGGACAGAAATTTGTGTACTAAAATTTAGAAGCCAACATTGATTCCTTTCTTTGCAGCAATTGGCAATTTCTCTCCACGGAAGAAGGGATTTTCAGGATCCTGCAATAAATGAATAAATATTAAGAAAAAATTTTATAATTTACTTTATAAATACGTCTGTAAAATAATATATCGTGAATTGTTAAACTCAACGAAATTATTATAACTCGTGAATACATTAGTATGTGTAAATTACCTGAAATCGTTCCACAATTTGGTCGAAGTCAGCATTTGTGATTGGTAAACCGGGCATGTCGTTAGTATCTACTTCAGAGCCATTGGGGCACTCCAACATATGCTCAGAATCACACATGCAATCTTGAGCGCTTTGGTAATCGCGACTAAATGCTGCTGTATTTTCGAAGTTGACGATGCAATGGTTTTCACCTGTTGAAATGAATGGCATTTTTTATAGTAAAATGTAAACCAAATTGAATGTAATCATTTAAAATTTTTTTTTAATTCAAATATTAAATTTTTATTAATGTGTAATGGATCGATCTGACGGAGGCAGGTAAAGGAAAAAGAAAAACAAAGTTTTTTCTTTATATTTTCTTTATATTTTTGCAACGTTTCGTTGGCATGGTCCGCCAACCTCTTCAGGCTGTAATTTATTAATAACAAAAATAATTTTTTTAACCACAACGCTGGTTCCTGTTGAAATGCAGATCCAAAGAAATCGTACCTCAACATATCCTTAATATAAGTAAGCGATTTCGTACGTTATTTTTCCATAGTCAAAAGTGTAGACAAAAAATTCTGAATGTTGAAAAACAGTTATCTTTTAAACTTATAAATCTTGAAATTCGAGATATTAACTTTCACATTAATTTTCTGAACAAATCATTGATAATGTTAAAAAATTTGATCATTCGACGTAACATTGACAGTTCAATTGTAAAAAATTTTTTCAGTTACACAGACAAAAAAGTTAATATCATTATAGCCAAATATAGTAGTAAGTTGAAAGAAAAGTTTAAATTCTTAAATAACAGACTATTACAAATCTCGGAGCCAACTACATCATTCAAACGATTTTTCAAAAACCTTACTAATGTACAAATACCGACTGATGTAATTGAAATAGTCTCCTTAGGACCAAAATTTAGTATTAATGAAGACATTTGTAAAAAAGACATTATTGACACACTCAAAAATGTTGAGTCCAGCTTAGAAGACTCCGAATTACCTTTTGAAAAAAAATCAGAAATTAGGGAAAAAATCGTTTCTAATCTAAAAATGGGGTTTAAAAAACAAAAACATATAAATACTCAAGATAGAAATATGAAAATTAAGTTAAAAAAAAAACCAAAGCTGTCATTAAAAATAATCCGGACATATGGTTCACTACTTCTGATAAAGGCAATGTGACGGTCTGTTTACTTAAGTCTGAATACTATGACAAAATGGAAAACCTATTATCTGATAAAACCACTTATGAACTTTTCAATAAGAATCCTTTAAAAAAATTACAAACAGACACTTCTACGATCCTAAAAAATCTAAATAACAATAACCATTTATACACGAAATTCCATAATAATGCACTTTCCTGTACCAATACTACATTAGCAAAATGCTATGGTCTACCCAAGATACATAAAAAAGATGTACCATTTCGCCCAATAATTTCGTTGATCAATAGTTCGACCCATTTTTTAGCCAAAATAATATACAATGAGATAAAATAATGTACATTCTATAAAAATACCCACATCTCATATCAATAACAGCTTAGATTTAAAACAAAAATTAGAGTCAGTTAGGATTCCGGATGACTATATACTACTCTCTTTAGATGTCACTTCCTTATTTACAAACATACCACTACAGTTAGCATTAGATAGCCTAGACAGAAGATTTGAACATATACATAATAAATGCAAAATTCCCTTCCATGATATCGTTACTTGAACAAAATTTTTATTTTCCAATACGTTTTTCTCTTTCAATAATAAGTTTTATCGACAAATTGAAGGTACACCCATGGGTTCTCCCATTTCACCGTTGTTCGCAGATATGGTGATGGACGATTTAGAAATAAATTGCCTAAAAAACTTAGAAGAAAACTATAACGTCAAACCTTTGTTTTACTATTGTTACGTAGATGATACTATCATTTGTATTAGCAAAAAGCACATTGATTTAGTTATAAACATCTTTAATTCATATAATAAGCGTTTGCAATTTACCTATGAATTAGAACAAGATAAAACAATTAATTTTCTAGATATTTCTTTAATTCGCCACAATAATTATATTATTACTGATTGGTTCAATAAACCTACTTCTTCTGGTAGATTAATCAATTATCTCTCTAACCACCCCACTCAACAAAAAATAAACATAGTTTATAACCTGGTTGATAGGGCTATTTCTCTTTCACATAAAAAATTTCATAGAAAAAATCTAAAAATCGTCACTCAAATTCTCAGAGACAATAGTTACCCTAATAAATTTATTAACCGTTATACACGCATCAGGATGCACACTATCAAACATAAACAATCACATAAAATAGTACCATTATGCAATAGATCTTCTTCATACATTTCTTTACCGTTTAATGATCAATTTAATAAATTAGCAGCAATTTTAAAACCCTTCAACTTCCGCGCTCTACCTATAGTTAAAAAAAGTTTCAACTCAGTTATCAAACTAGGAAAAGACCATATCGAGAAATGGGATCGGACTAACATAGTATACAAGTTCTTTTGTAAATCATGCCCAGCGTCATATACAGGAGAAACCAAAAGGACTTTAAAAACTAGAATTAAAGAACACCAAAAAACCAATAATCCAGAAGCAGTAGTGAAACAACACATGAATAAGTTTTCACATGATTTTGACTGGGAAAATAGTAGAATTTTAGATTACGAAGTAAATTATAAAAAACGCACTCTATCCGAAATGATTCACATTAAATGTTATAAAAACAATATTAACAAAAAAGAAGATGTAAAATCATTAAATAGCTCTTATTTTCCGTTACTCCGCCTTTTAAATTGAATTATGCATTACTCTGCTTATTTTCTCCTTGTTTGTAAACACACGCATCTTTCGACTATAAATACGACTGTACACTACTGTATCGCTTATATCGACGCCATGTGCTCTATATGAATAAGGTATTTACGATTCTTTTCCTTGTAACCAAAGTGATAGTTTGTTTTTTCATAATGTTTAAGAAAATTATTTTTGTTATTAATAAATTACAGCCTGAAGAGGTTGGCGGACCATGCCAACGAAACGTTGCAAAAATATAAAGAAAATATAAAGAAAAAACTTTGTTTTTCTTTTTCTTTTACCTGCCTCCGTCAGATCGATCCATTACACATTAATAAACAATTGGAGTGTAATATTTATACTACTCTCAACATTAAATTTTTATATTTAATGAATTCAATGTATATATTGTTTATTTAAATTATAATATACTAGCGTTAATCAGCGCGCTACACGCGCCACTGTTTCGTCTTTTGTTTCTCTCCTTTCGAGATTCGAGACGGATTCGATTATTCGAGATTTCGAGATCGTTCGAGGGCAAAATAGATTATCTCGAATGCTCAATTTATATAAGGGATTTCTTATATATAGGCATCCACAGATTTTTTAACTTTTGATTACTATTAAAAAAGAAAATATATTTTGAAGGCACATCTCTGAATATGCTTTTTCGCCATCCCCTGGCCGAAAGTGCCACATTCCCGCCCGGCTCAAAAACGGGAATATGGTATTTTCGGCCCGGGTATGGCGAAAAATAGTATACGCACCACGGGAGTAAATTTGGCCAGCCCACAGCTCGTGTTTGCCACGAGCGATGGACTGTCCAAGTTTTTTCTTCCCTAGGTGCGTAATATACTAATTTTCAGGTGTATTAGCAGATCATATAGTGCGAAAAAATAGCGATACTCTTTTTTTACATTTGTTAAACATTTGGCGTATCAAAGTCTTATTTTAATAGTAATTATATCGTTTACATTATTTTCAAATAAGGTTTAAAAAATGTTCTGATATAATTGATCATAAAGCACTGTATATTTAGAAATAAATCTTAATTCTTGAATAGAAACAAAATATTATACTCGTTTCTGACTCGTGAGTCAGAAACACTATCAACTATAGCCACGGCCGCCACCGCTCGGCTTTCTAATAATCGTCTTCATATTGTAATTGTACTCCTTGTCTCTTCTTATTCTGCATATTCGTACGTATATCCATCCGTAACACAATTAACGGGTCAAATTTTCGGCTTGGTAACCAGGATATTTCGATTCTCCGTACCCAAAAACATAAGAAACCGTCAAGATACCGAGGGGATCTAAAAATATATATATCCTTTCTGAGCGCCCAGAGTATATCGAAAGTGTCCCTTTACATAAAGCTTAGAGAGTCTAATAATTGTTCAACGGTGTTTTCAAACGTTATCATACATGTAGAAGAAGTGAGCACACTACCATCGGTAGGATTTGCAAGTACTCTGTAAATGTGCTACCTTAAAATCGAGTAAAATATTGTTTTCTTTTACAAATCACGCTGAAAATATTGATATTCAAACGCCCATAAAAACATTTCATGATGTGGTACATACTTGATTCAAAGTTTTATTTGTTTCTTAGGCAGTCTAGAAATATATTCCATTGGTTTTTAAGATTTAAGTTCATTGTTGAAAATCATAGAGTCACAAAATGACGAAAATTAGATTTTTTCAAAAATCCATATAACTGATTTACTTTAATTTTTACATTTTTTCTAAGTCAGACACAGTTTTATTACCTCGTTTCTTTCTTTACGATTAGTGTCAAATATTTGTAAAAAAATATTCAGCTCGCTACCTCTTACGTTGAAATTTAGATACCACTTAGAACACAAAAAATTACGACATATACCACTGATCAGAGTACGGTTATCCGCCTGTTTTCAATTCCCAGTATTTTTTATGGACAATTACCATATCTGGTGCACCTTGGTTACATAAAACAAGTTTAGTTTTACCTGAATATAGGTCAACCGTTTGATTTTTAATATTTGTAATGCCTTGAAACTTGCAACAACCTAAAAGTTAAAAAATCTGTAGATTTGCCTATATTTAAAATCCTCAATAACTAGTTTTCTACGTTGTTATATTATAATGTTATTGTTAAATGTCGGTACGTTTAAGGGAGTAAAGAATCCTTTTTTTTTCTCCATTATAAGATTATTATCAATTTCGAACAGATAAATCGATTAGTTATATAACTGTATTACAACTATATCCTTTTGTGTTATACTTTTCCGTAAGAGCAGAGAAAACTTTTAACAATCGATAATAAATTAATAACTTTAAATTAAATTTACATATGCCTGGATATTTAAAAAATGACAAACCACGCTGCAGTACAACTTGAAATATCTTGCAACTTATACACAAAAATAAACAACCCAAACTCATACTCACTGGTGTAGCCAACGGGGCAAGGGTTGGGTGGCGTACAGTAGGCCGGTAGCTGGTTCTCCGGCTTCTCGTCCTTGGCCTTGGCAGCCGCTGCTGCCGCTGCCAAGGCAGCAGCGGACGGCTTCACTCTGTGCCGGTCGTTCGTCTTGTAGTTGTTGAGCTGTTGATTGCTCCAGAGGGTGCTGTGTTGCAGGTACTCCTGGTCCCGGATGCTCGTCTTCGGATTGAGCGCGTCTATGCCGTCGTAATCGAGCGGCATCTCCAGGGGTATCTCCTTGTCGGGAAGGCCACGGGACGATTCGCGGCTGTCCAGGTAGACCGCGTCCGCGGCTTGGTCCACCAGGTCGCTGCCCATGCGTTCGAGCAGCTCGCGCAGCAGCATGTCGCTCACAAAGTGGTCCGGCTGTAGCGGATACTTATTGAATATATTATATTTAAGTGAATAAGTAACAATGATATATCGTCGGCTGAGGGGTGAAAGGAGACAATTCGGCTGAGTGCTAAGAGATCAGACAACTCGGCCGAGCGCTACGAAACCAGAAAACTCGGCCGAGTGCTAAGAAACCAGATAACTCGGCCGAGCGCTAAGAAACCAAACAACTTGATCGAGAGCTAAGAAAAGTGACAATTCGCGGGCTCCTTTTTTCATTCGCTTTTTATTTGAGACCGCTGTAGGGAATTAAAAAATCAAGGATTTTTACGTATATTTATAAGGAACAGCCGAAACTGTCCGGTTTCTTAGTGCTCAGCCGAATTGTCTCCTTTTACCTCTCAGCCGACGATATCCTTTTTTATTTTTAAATAAATTTTATTTTATATGAATTTAATAGTTAAATTGAACAAATACAAATAAACACATCGTCAGTGGAATCTTTTAAATTAATTCTAAGAACAGAATATTTTTCACCAAATCAAAAATTCGATTATGGCTAATAAAATATTGATCGATGCGATAAGACTCACCTTTAACTCTGGCATACTATACATCGAAGCTTGCGCACTAACGACCGCGCCGACGAGAAGAATATAAAGAAACATTTTGTTGGCTCTTGCTGAATCTGCAATAAATAACAAAATTTAGGTTTTATAATAAATTTAATTTAATTACAGGCATTTATAATGATTTATTTTCAGATTAATTTTCCAAATTTAAATATCTTTGTAATGATATTTTTTATGAAAGAATCATATAATTTTATGCTTATTTTATTGATCTATTCTCTGTTAAAGTTTTTAATGTTTGCACATGATAAAATTGTTTTTAAAATATTATTAGATCAATTAAATGGAAACTGTTATTCTGTGAATCAATTATCTATAATTCAAATAATTAAAGAAACTGTCAAGTATAGATCTAATAAAATTAAACAAAAATCATCTATGTACGAACAACAATTCACATTCACAGCAATAGCTATTACCTCGCACCGATTCAATCAGCTCGAAATCAAAGCCAAACAATCTGAAATCCATTCAACTGGTGATCAAAACAAGACAGCCATCGAGCATATGCGTCACACCGTCGACACTCTATCCCCTTTTCACCGAGCGAATTTTCGCTCAACCAACCCCTCAACGCGAATAAACGAAAAACAACAATGACAACTCTGGTCCAGTAAAAAATTCGCACAACAATCCTCTACATACAACACGACACACAACTTACATTGCAGCTGATGGAAGGAAGGAAGGGTCCTCTCGCGAGCGATGAGCCTCTCTTATCACGTCAGCAGACGGCTGGTGAGCGCGACGTGCCGGGCGACGGGCACGACGGCGCATGCACTACTTGCGCGCGCAGCCCTCCTGCTCGCGCGGGTATTGATCGCCGCGTGGCCAAGCATGAGACCTGCGCACGTAAATTTTTCTGCGGCGATCGAGAACGATATGCGTGTGTGAATCTCCTTCTCGTGCTTAGGTATGGATGGCTGCGTGATGCATGCCCTTTTTTACGCGAAGTTGGATGTACGCGGTCGACCAGAGAGTGGAGCGAGTGTATTGGGGAAGCTGAGCAAGTGCTGCTACAGGCATTAGTTGGGTTTCGGGAATGATTTTTGGGGATGTTGTTTTAGAGGGTATTTAGATAGGGTCGGTAGAGGCTGATTTGCAGATAGGAGTGAAAAATGTAAAATTTATGTATAGGCACGTGACTGTTTAGCTAAGGGTGTTACGAGATGACGTCAATTATCATGGTTTTTACTGTATAGTAGATTTGGTAGAATGTCGAAACAAATTAGGTTTTATGATGTAAGGATAAAATTTGTACATTTCTGTAATTATGGAATGGAAAATTTTTACTATAGGGCTGTAATATTGATTTCAAATAATTACAACGATTATAGCTAAACATTTTATTTACTTGTCGTACCATTGATGACTTTTTCTATTGAATTTTAATAAATGTTCTTTACTTGAATTTTCAAAAAATTTCTTTTAGTTTCTTACTACCTATATCAATCGAGTGCGCGGAGTAATCAATTCTCTAAATTAAATCTTAAATTAGAGTGAATTAAATAATGAGATTGATGACACAAATTGTATAAGTACAATTAAAAAAAACAGTAGTTATATTGTCATTAACGTGAATCTATTTTTCTTATTTATCCGAAAAGACGATAAATACCTCTACGTTATAAAAACTACAATAAATAATCTATATCAAAATATAAACATTTATGATTTTTGTATAATACCAACAAAGAAGAGGTTCTTAATATATTTAATTCCCTAAGATTGCAATAATTGGTTCTGCCGTCACTGCGGGATTATATACTATACCTTCCACGTGATTAACGCAAAGCCCGGCTGTACTATTTTCACATTTGATGAACTTACTTTATCCACCCTAAGATCTCTTTTAACGTGTTATCGTGCGGAAAAACCCTCGCAGAGATCGTCCCCTTTGGCTGGATAATGTCCCTACCTCTATAAGCGTTTAGTTTTTTTGTACAAGGGAAAAAGTTTTCTCCAATGATGCAATGTTGTTCAACTAAAAATAACATTTTTATTAGAATATTGTTGTGTTTATTTTAATGACAATAAAATTTTTGATTTTCTACGATGAAATTTTGATCCTTATAATACGCTACGACCGATAACTGACATGGTTGTACTACTGGAAAATTCTACAGTGCCACTACTGACATGTAGTACTTACTGTTTTTTGGAGTGAAAATAAATTTTATGCTCACAATTATTACGGATTCAGATATAGCGTTCCTTTCTAATTTTAATATGTTAATACTTATTATTAGAGTAAAGTACTCTACAGCATTTTCTAAATATGCTAATCCTCGATTTAGCCAAAGTTTTGGAGAATGATTATTTAACTAAAATAATATAGAATTTTCGCGTGGGGCTTAGAATCTAAATCCTGGGATATAGGCCACCCCGCCGAAAGTTAAAAATATCTCAGTCGAAATAGCGTAGCTTCGCGCATCAATTGATGTGAAACGTACTATAGGAGAAAATGAAAGCAGATTCAGTGGGCTTTAATTTAAAGACATCTCGAATTGCAAATATCGATTCTGCAAAGTTATGGTGTTCCAATCCCGCAATCCTGCTGCTCCCTTCTCACAACTCACGGATCCATTTCCGTTTATAGAATCATTCACAAATGAGTTCTTTAGCGCGAAACGTCGTCACCATTCTAAAAATACTACGACTTCTTTTGTTTCCACGCGTAAACTAATTTTCTCCGAAAATTTGAAAAAACTCGTAAAATGAAATTGTTTGCTGGCAAACAGTTTAAAATTATGCGGGGCTACTAACTTGATGAAAACGAATGCGGCGTGCCACCGTTGCAAGCAGTATATACCTATGGGGGAGAGAGGACACTTTGAAGCCCTCAGCCGCATCCCAGCATTCGATGATCAAAGCGACGGCAGCCGGGTCCTTTCTACTATGGGTATAGATGTATATATACGCCAGCACGCACAAAAGCGGCTCGGTTGTATAGCTATAGCGTACATATAGCGACCGCCGAAAACTCCAACGTTTGCCGGTAAAGCGCGAGTATACGTCAGCGCACGTTGGTGGTTTACGATGAAATTCAATTAGGTAATATTTTTAAACAAAGTTATGCAGAGTACTATTTAGTCTATTTAAATTTAGTTGTATTAATAGAGACCGTGAAAAATGAGTTAAAAAATGTTTGGTTGAAAACTTTCAAAACGTTTTAACGACCAGTAATTGACGAGAAACTGACATCCCATTAAATTGAGTTAAAAGTGTTATACTTTTGAGGGGAGAAAAAAGTTTCTTCCTCTAAATAAATTTTTATGTAGACGAACAAAGTACTAGCGCAATGAATTGAAAATAATGGTTTCTTAGAAAATCAAAATTTAACTAATTCCTATTTTTACCGAGTTATTGAATTAAAAAAAAAGAAAAAAAAGAAAAAGGAAAAGTCTTAAAATCACTAAAACGGAACCATTAATTGATGCAAAAATCAATAATCCTTACACTAACAGGTCATTCAAGCCATAAAACTAATTACCATTCTCTTTCACTAGATCGAGACTTTCTCGTCGATGGGGTTGAAGGTCCCGGAATTAGTCCAACTGTGTGTGTGTGTGTGTGTGTGTGTGTATATATATACTCAACTCTCGGTTCGAGCCGTATGATGGCAGGTCTACGGTAGAGACGGAAAGCGAGTGAGGCTGAGCCCGCGGCTGCAAATGCGATTTCCAGGAAGTTACGTTAATGGCTTGTTTAATGCCCGCACGGAGATGGGCCGGAATAATGCGGTTAATGGGCGGCCGTCGCTGATTAGCGAAGTGCTTTCGCGAATCGAGGGAGGAAAAATGTCACGCGACGTTACCTAATTATACGTGGCGGGGCGCTGGCGCTGAATAAGATGGCTCGACTATGACAGATAGGAGTTCTTTCTGGGAAGTTCTACCAAGAGAAAAAGCAAGCGAGCTTTTGGCGGGGTCAGTTCAATCTGTTCACAAGTTGATGTATTGCCGTTCATTGTACTCTAGTATTTTTAAGGGAATTATCATAATATTTTAAAGGACGTTATTATTGATAAATAATGCGTGATTTTTTATTGAGTATATAAAACTTTATGAAAATGTTTGAGAAGCAAAATTAATTCTGTCTTTATTTCATTATACCACGAAATCCGTTTACTTTGCAATACACTTGCAAGTATCACGTTAAGCGAGTGAACGCATAAAGAGCGATAATTGAAGCATCACCCGATCTTTATTAGAGGGAGTTGGAACGTGCCGGGACGCAGGACATCAAATCACGGTCGACCTTTATACATCACGTGGACCACGCTATAAGTATATACTTGCCCCCATTAGCGCGGGTGCGAGAAGTCGTATCGCACTCCTCGCGGAAAATGCCTTGAAGAGTCACATTGCCGGCGCTTTGAAAGGTCCTATACTCTCCGTCCTTCGTCTTTCTATCTCTCTTCCCTTGCGCGTGGCGGCGATTTCTCTCCCCCAAAGGAACTGGAGGGGAATTTCAATTTAAACGGTTGGTTTCTCTAGACAGGCAAATTATAGGTATTCCACTCTTCTTTCGCTTTATGTTGACCGCAGCCCCGTTTTCCGCTTTCGCAGTTCCTTATTAATTAGGTTTCGTTTACCGCGGGATATAAATTAATAGGTGTCTATTTACTTGAGAAACGTTTGTGTTTGGCGTATCTTTTTAAGAGATATCGATACTTTAGTATTTTTATACATGAAGTGCCAATCTTCTTGTATAGAATAAGGATTTCCGTATGATTGATAAATAATTTTTTTTTTATCATTAAACTTTAAGGAAATTGTACACGATGGTTTCTGACGTGGAAGTTTCCGCGGTACATATTCAAACCACGTCTACTTACTGTGGATCGAGTATTGTAATTATATTAGTGTCAAATGTCAGGATTCATGAGTTCGATGGGTGAAATTCGGTTTACGAAATCTTATACGAGGCTTGCGAAATTGATGTTTCAGAAGTTCTAATATTGCATAGCTCAAGAAAATAGAAAAATATCATATATGCATATAATAAATGAAATATTACAAATTTTGTTTCTTCACTATACGATTGCTTACATGTATTTCTGTTTGTTCATCAAGATTTAAAAAAAAAACTTAAATTTTACTTTATAAAGTAGGTAGCAATGAAGATACAAGCTGCACTATTTGCTAAATGCAAATTCTCCTCGTAATTGATAAAATCTATTTTATGTTCATATCATTTATCAATATATTCATCAATGTACAATATCGATTATGATTTACAGTTAATAAAGTAATTTCATATAGGTATAATAAACCAGTAAAGTATCTCTAAATTCGAATAAGTGAAATTCACTTCAAATAAGTGAATATTCACTTATAATAAGTAAATAGTCGTGCACTTATCGAATAAGTGGACGACTATCTACTTATAATAAGTGAATATTCACTTATTTGAAGTGAATTTCACTTATTCGAATTTAGAGAGTATTGTTTCGTTGTATTTATGATGAATTCTAGAAAGATTCATTTATGGCTTCTTTCATTCAAGTTTGTCTTTGTGAAAAGTTATTTTACTTTGAAAACTTGTATAATCATTTTACTTTCTACAAAATACAAATTTTTTTTAGCATCTACTTTTGCTCATTCTCATATAATCAGTCGAATACGATGTAAATTAACATCTATAAGCATTAACGAACTTCATCGTCCTTTTAAAAACGAATTTTTGTATGATGAAATATATTCCCTGTGATTTTTATAAAATTGGTCACTTTTGTTGATTTTCTTCCTTATTTATTTTTAGTTTAATATTTACTTATACCCAGATTAAATATAAAAAAGTTCAATAAAATAAACATTACGAACAAAATGGTTATGTGAAAAGTAAATTTTTTGACATTTATATGGACTTTGATATGCCGGTAAACAAAATTCTGAAATTCGAAGCCCTTGGACGAATAAGCACGGGTGGATGCGTAGGCGTCTGTCAGTCTACAGCCCACGTGCTGTAAGATAAACGTGAATTGATTAGGCTCCATAGTCATTTACAGGAATTCCTGTTACAATCAGCTTCTGGTTCGAGTACGTAACACGTGCCCCTTTACTGAAGGGCTTTGATACTCCCACTCAGAATAGACTTAATACTCTTTTTTCTCGAACGGTCGTCATGAATTTTAATTAACTGAATTGGAGAATTTATATATTTCTTTTCTCTATTTTTAGAGAGATAAGTTTCTATTACAAAGTGATTAAATAGTTCATCGGATCGGTTGATTTCATTTGTTTCTTCTGTAAAATATGCGGATGAAATAAAAGAAAATAAGGGACTAGCAAATCCAAATTTATCAGCGAAAATTTTATTAACATTCAGATCTTGCACTGCAGAAGCGTCGCCATTGAAATCTGTAAAAAAACATTTATAACAAAAAAGTTCAATAAGTATAACTTTCAAAATTGAAACACATACAATCATTAACCAAAGAGAACTTTCTTCATTTTTTTTACAGTTCAAACGTCAGTCTTTCCATTTTCAAAACGTAATATTGATATAGAAATATACCGGATCAATCGGTTTCTCCATCGATATACCGAACGGCGCCGTAAATGAAAGTATATTCGCGGCTCAATTTGCGAAGTGTAAAGCTCTCCTTGCGTCTATATATAGGTATAACCAGTGGGAGGGGGAGAGCGAGACGTTAGGAAGTTGCAATCGACGACAAGCACGTTCGGTTTCACCCTCCTCGCTCGCGTGGATATGACGGAGAAACGTGACGAGCATGCGAGATTTTTCCCGTTTCCCAGACGCGCGGGCGCGAGAGAGCGAGTGAGCTACCTCATTTTTTATCGGGGCGAGCTCCCCCTCCACGTAGCTCTCGCTCGAGGACTTTTAAGGTCGACGTTTCGAGAATTCAAATGCTCCCCGGGCTCCCCTCGTTTTCAAGCTCCTTATTTTAATTCTGTGAACTTCGTTTAATATTGCTTTATTAATGCGTGCAGTTGGGGGTTTCTTCTCTTCTCAAGTTCACGAAAAATGACTACTTTATGTCGAAGTCAAAGAGAACTTTTTTGAAAACTTTTGACACTGTGAATTCTTCTAAAATATTTAAGCCTAAGATGAAGTGATCCTTATTCAAGAATATATTCTTGTTATACTTAATTTTTAAATATAAATTTGTAAAATTGTGAAAAGGAAATAAAGTTCCGTATAAAAGCGAGAATAAAATTCACATTTTATTTAATTAAAAATCTTCTTTTAAACTAATCATTTGATGTTTGCTAGTATTGCATTCAATACGAAAAATCGAACTGTGTTCAATCGCCTTAAGACTTTACGATAAGCATCTTATCTTGTTCCTGCTGTGTCGTGTTATAGCCTGAGATCTCCCACTGTTTTATGCTGAAAGAAACAGATAGATGGATAAAGGAGGGGCAAGATCATTTATAGAAAACTCAACGAGGTAGGAAACAAAAAGATTTTTATGAAAGTTTTTTCTTATTTTTAATTATATATTAAACTATTGATAGAATACAATAACTTCAATATAGAGTTCATTTTTATTACTGATATTTCTCCAGTTTTATATCCTCCATACAATTTTACTCATGTTCTGGGTGTAACAAATGGTTTTTGTATTAATATATTGCATAATATATTGCAAACTATTTAACGAACGTTACGATTTGTAAAATGAAAATTTGATATAATTTACATTAATATACCGTAGGTGTATGAGTGGTTTAACAATGAGCGTTAAAAGTAACCATGGTGATGGAAAACAGAGGTATCGTCAGGTGTCGAATGCTGGCAACTATAGTACAGGATGATAGTGAATCTAATTATCCAGAATGCATTCACCATTTCATTATTTATACTATATTCCCCATTTTATATATTATACATATTTATTACAAAATCGCATAGAAGTTTCTTGCTAAACTTCAACCTCTCGCCTTATAACAAATACATAAAAGGCCATACCATAGTTTCTCTTTTTACATTAAAAACTTCGTCAAAGCAAAAAACTTTCAATTTCCCAAATGAAAAGCCCCACACAAATCAGTGCCTTTCCCTACTTTCATCACCTACCCTTCTAATATACAAAGCCTGCCCGACGTGCAACAGCATTCCCTCAGCGCAGCGCAGCAGCCGCCGCCGGCTCCAAAAACCGCCCCCGAAATTCTCCTCTCTCCGCAGAGACGTCACGCGGGGGCGCGAGCAGCGCGCGTGCGGGGGAGGCCGCCACGCCACGAGAGAGAAAGAGAGAGTATTGATCCCCCCGCGCAGCTTCCCGACGTCGGCGCTCTCGCTCTCCCTTATCTCTTATACTCGGCGCTGCGCCGCACCGCCACCACACTGACGCGAGCCTCTCTCCCTCTCTCTCTCTTTCTCTCTCTCTCGGCCTTTTATTTAATTCTAGAAATGGGGGGTGGGAGGGAGGAGTCGTAATTTCAGCCGAGTTTCCCGCTTGTCGTCGTGGCCGTCGTCGTCGTTGTCGTTTCTATACACAAGCTTCGACAAATTTATTCTGCTGTTCTCGAGATCTAGTGGCAGCGCCTGCTACCGCCACGCGCGCCTTTGCTTTTTTCTCGACTGTGGTAGTTGAAGGGGAAAGAGAGAGAGAGAGAGAGAGAGAGAGAGAGAGAGAGAGAGCGCGCGCGCGAGAGAGAGAGAGAGAGAGAGAGAGAGAGAGAGAGAGAGAGAGAGAGAGAGAGAGAGAGAGAGAGAGAGAGAGAGAGAGAGAGAGAGAGAGAGAGAGAGAGAGAGAGTTTAATTAGCCGAGGCCTGCGATGGGTTATTTTCTCCTTTTGGGTGTCGCTTGTAACGCGCGGAATAATGCATCGTTTTTGCTCTGATTCGTCTGACTTTGCTTTTGTTTCTTTAGTCAAGAGATGAGATAACTTATGAAATGAATATAGCGGCATCATTTGACGAAAATGATTCATATCATAGTCTTTTCTTGGCTACATACTGCGCTTTAACTTTATTGTACGGATCGTGAGATTTAAAGTACAAGCTTTTACAGAATTTAATAAGAGGTAGTGGTTCTTAATGAAAATGTAAACTCCTCTCTGTACTCGTGTACAGCATAACATTCATTGCATAATAAAGTTTCTGGGGATTTTCTGCGTCTGTATCCTTTGTGATTTTTAAAATAAACGCGGCTAGCTAATAAGTTCAACTTTTATGTGAATGAAAACTTTTATTTAGGAAACCATAACAAATATTTTATATTACAGAATATACTCGCGATGATATGATCCTGCTGATAATATAATATAAGTCTGGTTAACTTTTTAAAGCAAAAGTATATTATAACTGTAAAGCTTGTACATTAGCAAATTGCAAGCATGGCCAACGAATTTCGCTGACGTAATTACGGAGGGTGAGCGTGACGTGGGACGAAATTTAGTTTGCCAATGGCTTTTTCGTCAACGATTCACGTGGTCGTGAATGAATCGCGTTAAAAGCCGAAAACGTTTGCTTTGATATTTTTCATAACTTTTTTGATGAACGTGACTTTTTGCTTTTTCTTTGACTCTATAACGGATACAGTCCTCTTTACATATAAATAAACGTAAATGTAAAATAGTATTGAATAAATTTCATGGAAAACTATACGATATCTTTAATAATTAATTGCAGTTCAGTTAAATAACAAAGAAGCCAGTCTTTATTTTACTAAACTCCTGAAAGCAATAAAAAGTTTATCGCTATTAATCGTTCTGGTGTAGCTAATAATAGGGGCTGTAGCCCGAATCGAAATTCTCGCCTCATCTCAAGCGATCAAGTTTCGAGGTTTTATTGCCTTTCTTGTCGACTGATCGATTCCATTCTCTGCAAGTTACTTCAATGTTCTTCTATCGAACTCATTGTCTTTATCTTTATGTATCTAACTTTAATGTCTCGGCAGTTAAGTCTTTATTTTTTTAACAAGAAATAAAATAATACATCATTTGTTATCGTTACAATAAAATTCATTATACATAGCGACATTCTCGTTATTACAAAATAAAAAGAAATCAAATTTGTATCAACTCACAAAACTATCAAAACAATAACTAATACAATTATTTTTATCATCCATAGAAACAAATTTACATTGTTTATTAATAGAATGAGAAACTGTCAAAAACATTAAAATATATATATGCTAATAAGAATAATATAATCCATAGGCAGTTTCAAACAGGTAAGTGGTTGTCCAGAATGTTTATTCAGGGAGTATCGAAATTGATAACCTTTGACGGTGTCGTAAATTCTTGTGACTGATTTATCTATAATGCGTAGTTAAATATTGTATTAATTTTCATTTTTTAATAAAAAATTACTATGTCTGAACTATGCAATCAAGGATTTTCAATAGAAAAATTGTTGGTAATTATTAATGATTGTTATCGATTATAACCTCAATTTCTTATTCGTTCATTAGTTTTGCATGGATGTCGTTCACAAGACAGAAGAAAATTTATCTTTTCTTCAAGTTAAATACAATTTTAATCTAAATATTCCAATTAAAGATCTACAAAAGATATAATAGTATATAACGGTATCACCATTTCTTAGGTTATTTTACCTGTTGGGCACTTTAAAATAAAACTTAATTAAATGAAATTGCGCATAATTAAATAGGTTTTACAAGAAATCAAAATGTTATAAACACAGTAAAAATACAACGCCCCAATTTGTTCCTTACACCTGTAAATTTATTTTTATTAACCATTAATTTATTTACGACAATAATTTTCTCATCTCCCAACACACCTTGCCTCGTCACCTGACACTTAAATTCACTCCACAGAGTAGAGTTTGCAATTACGTCCTCGAGAGCGCCGAGAGCGTGGACCTCGAGCGCTACGGTCCTTACGTCGAGTTCCTACGGCGGCTCTTCGTCCCGTCCATCCAGCCGCGCATTCTCGTTCTCCTCGAACACTTCGTGTACCCTAAAGACCCCGGTGAACCGTCCCCGAAAGAACTCCTCGGCGGCGTAGACCCATGGTTTCGGGCTTCCGAAGCTCTTCAGGAGCTGCTGCGCAAAGATGGATTTGCCAGGATTTTTCTCGACTCTATCGTGCTGAGTAATCGGCTGGATCGGATAAATCAGGAGCTCGATCGCATGGGGATAGAGAGGCCTGCGGTGAAAATTGACTTGACGGAAGCGTGCGAGTGGATCGATCGGTGTAAATCGACGTAGGTAAAAGTTGCTTTAGTTTTAATAATTCGATAAGGAGCATTTCTTTATTATCAAACCGTTTATTAAATTTTATCATTCATATTGATTCTTAAAAGAAACAACTTCGATTCAAAGCTTGCAAGCATTCATATACTAATATAATGATTTCTATTAAGTTAAAAGAGTAGCAACATTTTTTTTGTCTACTATTCGTCTTCGTCGATCGAAACACATAAAACTTCCTTTACAGTCTCTACAGATACGCGCAGCCAGCAGTAAGCGTCCCGTCGAACTCCGCATCCGAGGCGAGACAATGCCGCAAACGCAAAGCCACGTACGAGGAGGAGGCGTCTCCGGCAGCGAGCGACTCGAGCGCGAATCCCCTCGATTCGACGTCGTCGCTGGCTCCTCGGCGCTGCTCGGAGGATCAAACGGAAGGCTGTAGTAGCAGCTATAGCAGTAGCTGTAGCTACTGTCGACTGCAGCGGCGACCCTCCGGCGGTGAGACAAAGCCTGCCAGGAGCAATAAACTCCGGCTCGTCGTAACCCGAGTTTGCCAGGACGACGACTGTCCGCAGAGGCGAAGGACCGATTACTTGAGCCTGCCCTGCGACTCCCGGGATCTCGGGGAAAAAGTTTTACAGACGGCAAGGACGCCAGGCTTGACGACGTGCTCGAAAAAGATTGGTTAGCGGATTGGTGTTGACGGGTTATTTTTTTCGTAGATCTTTTTCTGGAGGAGTTCATGATTTATATATAACTGTTTGCATTGACGGTCAATCTATTAAGCACACAATTAATTATGCTAGAACTTTTTTATTTTATTTTCTTAATGAAAAAATATTGTTGGATTATGGGAAAAAGTTTATTCATTTACAATATGTTATACTATTATTTCATAATAATATTACAAAGAGTGTTGGATAATCATGAAAAAAAATCAATTCAAACATTTTTTTTTCTTCAGAAAAGTTGAATCAACGTCTTCAGAATGTTTGTTCTCGTCTGAATCACGTGATGAGTCGCATGAACAACGATGCACTTAATGATTCCTCTTTATCTTGCGATGTTCGTCAAAACTACATACGATTTAAACTTGGACAAAAGAATTCAAAACAGTACCTGTTCACTACAAGAATACCAATCTTGAAACCGTACAAAAAAGGTTTATGTAATGAAAAAGATAATATTTCAAAGAATGATAGTAAAAAGGATTTCGAAAAAAGTGGTACTTCTCGAAATAAGGAGTTATCTTGTAAGATTGCAAATGATGAAACGATTTCCGGAGGATCGGGAACAGATCATTCAATAAGGTTACGCTTCATTTTTTATAAAAATATGTCAAATTTATATCTACTTTTCTTTGTTAAATTCATTTTTGATATATTTAGTTGATATTATTTCATAAATTATTGTTGTTGCTATTTGACAGAATATAGAAAAGATAAATTAAATATAAATTATTAATAATAATAGTAATAATATGATAATAAAAAGTAGATACATATTGCTAGAATGATAATTTTAATAGGTCGTATCTATTCTTGTATCATGACTTGCTTAAAATATCTCCGATTAGGTTCTTGTGGGGTGAAGGAGGCAGAAGCCTGGCCACATCTTCACTCGATGATAATGCCAGTTACCAGGATAATGAGATATTTTCATCCATGTGCGGAGAAAATACAAAAGTTAACGATTCTTGCCCTTGTTCTAATCGTATGGAAATAAGGGAGAAAAATAATAAGGAGGTCGAAAACGAGAGAAAATATTCAGTAAATTCAATACACAAGAAAAAAGAAATTGAAGGAATCGATGAAGAAAATAATTTTTGCAAGTCTGAAAAATCAAAAGCAGAAAATAAAAATTACTGTAATAAAACAAGCGCAAGCATATGTCCTCTTAAACCTGAAAGAATAAAAGAAAAAATTAAAAATAACTGCAATAAAACGAGCACAGGTATATGTCCTCTTAAATCTGAAAAATTAAAAGAAAAAACTAAAAACGACTTTAATAAAACATGCACAAGTAAATGTCCTCTTAAGCCTGAAAAATTAAAAGAAAAAACGAATATTAACAGTAGTAAAACAAGCAAAAGTGTATGTCCTTCAAAACCTGCAAAATTTAAGAGTATTGGTGTAATGACTGAAGGGAATACAGAAACCCGTTGTGGCAAACAAGAAATAACTTTAAAAGACGCCAAGATTGGCCCTAGTGATATCGAGGATGACGTGGAGCTTACTAATATCTATATCAATGAAATATCCCTCTGTTATTGCGATACTAAGGAAGAGACGATAAAACATGTTGGCATCAACACCGAATGCATCGAGAAAGATACAAAGCCACCGCCGCACATTCGCATCGATATCAGCACGAACACCGAGCGCGTACAGTTTCGTGAAAATTCAACGCAGGCATGCTTTAAGGAAATTCAGCTCTGTGCCTGTGGCAAGAAAAATCCTGAAGAAATCGAAATCGAGAATATAAAATTCGACAGTCAAGAGGTTGATTATAGCTGTAAGTGCAATAAGGAGACGAGCACCGATGAGAAATTTGTCGTACTGGAGGTTGAAAATGAAATTCCGGAAAAGTATGCTTGTCCAGATAAAGTGTCACTTAATGAGATGCTGACAAATTTGAGTATGTCACCAGATAAAACGACGGATTTGAAGGGAATAATGAAATCTAAAATTAATGAAATTGTAGATCTAAACGAAAAGATCCGAGATAAAATTACCATTTTGAAAGAAAATACAGAGTTGTGTTCCGTTTCCGTTCAAACCCTAACTGAGAATAAATTATGTAACAGTAGAGATATAGAAATCCAAGTGAAGACATCTATCGTATCGATCAAATCTAATGTTAACGCCAACACATGCTCGAAAAAATCGATTTCTCGTTTAAACAGTAAAACTAACGAACAAAGCGTCATGAAGTCGTTTAAGTTATGTTACGATTCGTCTTGTAGATTAAAAAAACCTGCACACGCATCCTGTCCCCCATTAAAGAAGTCCATACTGAACGAGGTCACCGCATCCTTAGACGATCCGGTCTTTCAAAAAATAAAACACAACTTCAATCCTTGCGACGTCATTCGCGAAGATTATCCAATCAAAACGATGACGCAACAATCCTCCTGCCACATGGACAATTTCGCCGGAGGTGACGCATCGAGCTACGAGGAATTCTACGCGTATCAAGGCGCGTTCAACAGCCACAACGAGCACGACGTTCACCGCAACTGCAGGTGTTCCCAAAAATCCTACTTCCTCAACTTCCTATCCGACCACCTAACTCGAGAAACCTTCGCCAAATGCAAACGCGTCGTGCACTCCATCCTCCAGAAGATCCTCGAGAAGGGCAGGATGCTGAACGAGCTGCGTAAATCGTCGCACAGAAGAGCGAGATGCCATTGTACCTCAGTCGACAAGTCCGGCTTCGGATTCCGCGACGAGTGTCCCCGCGTGTCGCGCACCTACATGTGCAGGTACGAGCAAACGACGCGGCTCACAGGCGGCGCCGATCGACGCTCGAGGCGGCCCCGTCGGAGGAGAAGGCAACGACGGGAATGCAAGCGCGAATGCCGTGCGGAGGCGTGCCGCGATTTCGAGAATCGCGCTAAAAGTCGAAGGGGCTGTAACGGACAGCTACGTAGAGCGAAGAGGAAGCGGCAAAAACAGGACGACTACAGGCTGGAACGCAGTAGAAGAATTGAGGCTTTCACGGCGAGCTGGGACAGGCCGTACGATGTGTATGATGTTAGCAGTGGCTCGTTACCGCTGTCGAACAAGTGGAAGTATCGTTGATTCCACTCGTGGACATTTTGTTGGAGGAAATTTTTTCTTTTAGTATAGGGTAAAGTAGATGTTGTGTACTCTTAGGTTTTTAATTTAACTTTACAATATTTTCTTAATAAATTTATTTGCAAATAAAGTTGTTCGACTCATTTAATTATTTCAAACAATAATCTCAACCTTTTTATTTCATATTCGTTACTGATGAAAAAACTATATCAAAATATTAAGTTATTTAACTCTCTAGCCCCCACTAGAATGTATTCGTCCAAGCAATTTTAGGCTCGAAAATTTTATTATAATGAAATAAAATCGATTTGAAACCTATCCAATCGTATTATTCGACCTGAAAAAGAGTGGATAATACAATTCAAATAAAATAATAATAATCATTTTTATTTCCGTAAATTTGTTTTCTTTAATTTAACGAAAAATACCCTGGGCACTAAAGGGTTAATATAGTATCGATTATAACAAATCAATAGAATTACAAAACATTAAAAATGTATAACTGAACTGTGTTCTACCAATCCGACGTAATCCACGAATATATTTCATTCGGTTTAAAAAAAATCAATTTGCACGATTCATTTTATCCAATAATCTTCCAACCAGTCCCTCAATTTACAAATATAACGATACCTTCTCCCACCCCCTGTGGTCAACGCACACCAAAGCAACTCATTACGGCAGGAAATTACGCGTGTTTGCGCTGAAATGCGTCGCGCGCGCGTCCTACAGCGTTCCCCGAAATTACATTATCGTCAAACGCTCGCGTCCCACGACGTATGTATATATACCTGTACATAATACCGAAGAGTGAGGAACACCTTCTACCCCACGAGCGGGGACGCGCATAAAGGTGAGGCACTAATTGGCGCCCAACGCCACTAAAGCGCTCGGTAGCCTTTTAAGCCACCCACACATACACATATACGTGCGTGCGTATGAGGCGGTGGCGGCAGGTTTTTCTCTCGGTCGATTATGAAATATCCATCGCGCGAGGGGGTAGTAGCCGGGAGAGCTCGTGAAAGGGAGAGCTCACTCCCCCGGCCGCGCGCGGGCCTTTTGTCGCCGGCTGAGGCAAGGTCTATTATACGGCAAACGAGCTCTTTCTACTGTCCCGTCCCTCTTCCTTGCCCCTCTCTTCGCACTGCCCCCCACCCACCCATTCGCGTGATTTCATTTTCACGTAATTCGGTTTGCCGGCGCGATTTAAGGTTTTTTATATGCCGATGTCGACTCTTTGCTCAGCGAGATGATGAGTTTGTTGATCTTGAGTTGTTGATTGCGGTTGACTTTTGGAAACAAGTTCATTTTGGCGAATTGTTGTGCAAATTAAAAATCTAAAAGACTCTTTCTGTATTTTTCAGTATTTCACTATTATTGAAGCGTTGATAAATAGAACGATTTTCATTTTTATGTTACAATACGATTATACTCACCATGCTGATATAACACAACAAATTTCAGAAAATTTATCTCTACAGATCAGCGTTTTCTTTGCATCTACGCGATGCGGGGGCAACGTTACACCCTCTTTAAGCGTCACCCTCGTAACCGTGCCGCATCCCGCACGATACTTATCGGTTAAAGCCAGCGTAGCGATAACGCACGGCGTTTATCATTTTTTTCCCATTTCATCGAACCAGCCGATCCTTTCTGCCAGTCGCGCGACTTCTCTTTGCGCGCGCAGGAGCTCAGGCTTCTTTGACATGGCGGTTTGAGAAATGGAGGGAGAACGTAGATAAAGACCGCGCGAGCGTCGTAGACCAGCGAGTGAGAGTAAAAGAGAGATTTCTAATGCCAACAGCGTTACACGCAGTTGATTCAAAGGCCGCGCGCGCCCTGTGTATAGGGATCGAAGTTCGATTTGGTTTAGAAAGAAAGGATCTTCTTTGGGTGGAGATAGCTCGTCTGGCGTGGATATAAAGCGTAAAGTAAATATTGCAAATGCGACAAAGAGTAATTGTGATGTAAAAAGGCAGCTTATTTTGTTAGTAGAAAATATTTGTTATTTTTAAATTGTTGTCGAAGTTTCAATTAATAAATTATAATACAGGATTATACTAATGTACCTATTATGATTCATTCCAGAGAGAGATTCATTAGAGAGATACATTTTAATTTATTTGAGTAAATCCATTGAGAAGCACACAAATGTAGGACAGAAGAGCAAGAGTAAAACGGACTGATGATAATGTTGGGAAAAATCAAAATCAACTTCGTATACAGAACAATACTCACATTTTATTACGAGACAAACTTTTTATACCTTCATATATTTTAAATGGATTGAGTATCCATAAAATATTTTACAATATTCCTCCAAATAATTTTCAAAATCAAAACAAGTCGATATACATTTTTTAGTAGTTGATCTTTCAGTAGTAATAGGTGATTCGATCGGATAAAGTTATTCTCCCTCCATCATTAAGCTACTCTCCTCCCAATATCATTCCAAATCAACCTCGAAAAAATGGCATCATCTAAACTCCTTAGCATTCTTCTCGACAAAATCTGCGAGAAAAATTCACCTCCGCGTGGATCATCGCGTCCCCAATCCCGCCCAATGCTAGCAGCCCCCCAGGTGATTTTTCAAGGTCTGCTGCATTGTCTTCGCCCCAAGTATTCTTCCATGTGATGTCGTCACCGTGACAGCTTTTCGCCCAAGGATTAACTGCGTGGTCCCTTGAGTATACTACCACACACAGCAGCCTCCGGGTATAGTAAGACAACACGACTGCGCGATCGCGCGCAACACCCGCGCACGAGTTCGAGAAATCAATTTTGCTTTGCTATGCAGTCCCTGGCTGCCAGCTTCTAGTACGTAGCGGTGGTACAGGAATACGGCAGCGCTGATGGGCCGATAATTAATGACTCGAGTAGGGTTGCGCTGGCTAAGGGCTTTTTCGGGGCGAGATTCCGGCAGAGGGGCGATTTTTAAAGGATAATAAATGGAGTTCGGGCGATGACTGGAGACAGTGAGCGAATAAAGAAGAATAATTAAGGATCTTGAGTTTTGGTAATTTCGAAGGAATAAACTTTGCGACGATGTATATTATTTTACAGAATACTTGATTATCTTTTACACAGGACTTTTTTCTACTGAGACTATACTTAATTATGTGTATAAGACAATTGGCATATTTTATTTATTGTCGCTTGTACATCAAAAAAAAAAAAAATCATACAATTACATTAAATTATTTACACACGAATAAACAAAATACAAATTGTAACATATCTACACGAATTATAGATTAACAAAGTAAAAAATCTTCACCTAGGCTACTACATTTCAGCTTAAACCGAGCACACACACACCAATCATAAGAAGTGTAGCTGCTGCAATAAAATTAGCCTTACAGCAGCTATTACAAATATTGCCCATCAACAATTTATCAATATACAACCCACGTCCAGCCGAAGCACACACACACACACACACACATCTCCGTCGGGCGCAACCCTCGCCCAACCATGAATCACCCCCACAACGAGCGAGAAAAAAAAACCTTAGCAGCAAAGTAAAGCACCACGGGAGCAAAAAGCGAGCATGCTCCCGTACATTCTCGCGCCATAAACCAAACAAATTCCCCACCACTCTCTACTCTCCACGCGCTCGCTCGCACGCGCTCGTATACATCTCAATAAAAATTCGCTCCCCCTGCCCCTTCTCCCCGTTACTTACTCTCAATCAACAAGCAACCGCCCGCGAACCGCTCCCTCGGCGGCTCTCAAAACGAAAAAAATGGCTCTCATCCAATCTTACTCTCCTGACTCTTTCTCTCTCTCACTTTCACCCTCGGTGCGCGCGTGCAAGCGCAATTTTTCCTACTTCCCGCACAAATACGAGAGAGAGAGAGCAAATTCAGCGCGACCGAGAGAAAATGAAAGATGAGTGCGCGAGTGCGGTCGGTCGCGCAGAAAAGGCAGTGAAGGAAACGACAGTGGCACGCAGCATCTCTCTTTCTCTCTCTCTCTCTTTAGCTTCCTCTGCGGCCGATCGATATTGTGTGCCGCGACGACGAGTGTGTCTATATGTGCGTGTGTGCGCGCGTGCGGGGAGGGAAGCCGCGTGTTTGCAACAATGCACGGGCGTTACGTAGTCCTCGGCGTTGAAATATGCTGTTGGCTGCGCCGCGAACGATATTTCGGGACGCGAGGAGGGATGTAGTTGAATCGCCCGCGCGTGATTTCCCTTTTTGGGGTGCCTGCGAGGATTCCAACGCGCGTATAATCGATCAGTTTCACGAGTTCATGATGGGTTTTGAGTTTGCAAATTGTTGGGTTCTATGTTGGGTATGCTATGATTTTACTCCATAAAGAAAATGAGCTGTAGCTTTGATTTGATTTAATACTCAAATAAGAATTCAGGTATTAAAAATATTTTAATTTGCTTGAAGAATATAAGCTTAATTTGTAATGCTAAAAAAATAAGATTGATTTAATAACATTAAAAACAAACCAAAGTTTCCTTTTCTGAAAAACATTCTCAGAAAATAAATATATCGACTAAAACGTCCATTAGAAAAAAAATCTATAAATATTCTAAATATGTGAAATAAAAATAGAAATCGCATATCAGCTTTTCAAAACAGGAGCCGGGCAAATCGTCGACAAAACACCGTGCAAACATCCACACCTACATCACACTCGCAGCCGTACAATCAGCTCCCCCGTCGCGCCGACAAAAGGGTTAGCGATCCGAGCAGGAGTACAGACACCGAACGTAATGACTCCGCGCGCGAACAAAAACGACGACTCGTCTCTCTCTCTCTCTCTCTCTCTCTCTCTCTCTCTCTCTCTCTCTCTCTCTCTCTCTCTCTCTCTCTCTCTCTCTCTCTCTCTCTCTCTCTCCCCGTCTCACTCTCCCTCTCGGTTATTATTGATTTCGCGAGGATTCGTCGTCGGAATTGGAATAAGAATGAAGGCGAGACGAGAGTGAGTCATGTGGAATGCAGGGGGAGAATATATATATATAGAGAGAGAGAGAGACAGAGAGAGAGAGAGAAACTGAGGAAGAAGCGAGCCGGGAGACGCGCAGACGATAGTTTGCTCGGCCCAGAAAAAGTCATTTCCGTCTTCATTGTCACGGGGCTCTCTCTCTCTCTCTCTCTCTCTTTTCTGGCCGCTGCATCATCATACTTTCCGGCGATCGGCTGCGGCGTTGATGCACCTTCCGATCGATTATCTGCGGCAGCTGGGCTGTAATTTTCTCAGGATTTTTTTTTAGCAGTCGTATTCGGAATTCAGAAGTTTGCTGTTTGGGAGTATTTTTATGCAGGCGTTTTAATTTTACATTTTTATTCAACTTTTACTGCGTCAAATAAAATTTTAACGTATGTAAGGGTAGATGGACATGAAAAAATGGGCATTAACTTTTAGAATTATTGTTGTACATATACATTAAACATTTATTTAAAATACCTATGTAGATTCAGTTCTTTTCTACCTTTTAACATGTGAAAACTACTAGGAGAGGGACGGATTCATGTACATAAGAATAATATACGATTTTTAATTTAATTAATAATAAATTAAATTAAAAAGTTAAATTAAAATGTTAATTAATGATATTAAATTAATAATGTTAATTAACATTTCTATTTATTTTATTATTTCTTTTGTTTTACAGAAAACTTTATTACTGAACCATTTTATTTACAACCGGTAATGAAGAAAAAAGAGATAATTAATTTTTTTCATTAGTTACACAAAAGAAATATTTACAAAAATTAATTTTTAATTTCTGTACGTTTCCGAATTACTTCTGAAATGCCAAAATAGAAAAGTCGATAGAATTTCCCATTTAATATAATTTAATATAATACTTTAACCATTTAATTTAATACTTAAAAAATGTTTGTTTGAAATAAAATATCGACGAGATTTTATGGACTGCAGAATTACTCTCGAGGCTGAAGGACCTTTTCATGCTCATTCGAATGTATGAAAAAAAGACAAAAGGATAACCTATCCGTGCATTTATATCGGGCGCATGTTCTGCATTCTAAAATCAATTCCCCCTGCACGGGCCACTATTGCGAAATGTAAATCAAATTAAATGGAAGCATAGTAATAAAGTAGTGAAATAAAGCTAATACTATAAAACTAAAAAATATATTGTATTTTTTGAAATTTCTTTTGTGAAAAATCTCATTAAGAAGAAGAATTTACCTTTCAGGAAATATTTTTAATCCAACAATTAGTAATAACAAAATTCTTTTACAAACATTTCTATGCGTGTAGTGAAAAATATTAAAAGACTTCTTAGTTTGTCTATAATAATCATTATTAGCTTCGTTAAATGACATTTAATTTGAGAACGAATCTCTATTTGGATTACAAAGACCAATATAGTCTATTCATATTCGCGTATTGTTTTAAAAATTAAAACTTTTTATTCAATAAAAGAATTGTATGGAAGCCAAAATTTAGTAAAAACGTAAAAACATCCATCCGCAGCTTCTTATCGTTTTACTTACAAGCAGCGCCCGAAATTTTGCTGCTCTTGCATCACCATCCCACGAAATTTCGCCCTATCGCCATCACCTGCCACAGCTAAACCCTGAAAAGCACGAAGACAACAACGAAGCCGGCGTCACCGCAGCTCGCTACCACAAAGCCCCGTCCTGGTGCTACACGGCGAACGCTCTCGCGTCCAGAGTCGACACAATATATACGTATATACAGTCATAGCGTCCTCGTCCTCGTCTTCGCGCAGCGGCCGCTGAAAGCTCCGCCCGGGGTCGATCCGCGCTCGGCCGGGCTCGGCCACCATTGGCCCTCGATATCGATGCGCCGCGGCGGCGCGCGCCAATCGCGTCCACCAGCCGCAGCAGCGCAGCTTTCCACCCCCGCTCTCTCGCGCTGCGCTCGCGACGCCGCGCGACGGCGCTGGCGCGCAGCTCGCGCGAAAGCTCCTCGCAGAGGAGTGAGAGAGCCGCGCGCAGACGGCCCCGCGCGTTTTGTGTGTGCCGAAACCCGCTGCGCACCCAGCTAGATCTGGACTTAATTATTGGTGAGTGAAAATCGCGATGTGTTTCACGCGAATATTTTGAGAGAGCTTTGCAGCGCGTGTGGATGTGCGTGGTAGTTGGTTTCCAGAGGGTGAGTTTGGGGGGAAGGATTTGGGGAACGAGGGCACGGGCTGCCGCGGTCGCTGGGATAAGTGGAGCGGCGGTGATTTTCCAAGATTCGCGAGTGTCTTCAGGATGACGAGGATGTGCAGGGTAACCGAGCTGAAGTGATCGAGTGGTGGGGTTTGTTGGAAATGCCGGTTTTCTTGCGTACGAAGTTGGATCCTCGACGTAGTTTTTGAGTCACGCGGTTGCGCCGACGTCTTCCGGGCTCCTTCATTTTGGCTTTTGCGGTGTGCTGGTTTATAAGATTTTGGTGCTGTGTAGCATATTTTCAAGGAAGGATTTGTCGTATTTTTCTAAAGAATAAGAGGTATGTTCTGATGGTACCAACGTTGAACGCACGCTGGCATCTTCTCGAAGGTTTTAACAGTTTTCTGACTGAAAAAGTCCTTTTTATCATAAGTTATGTGAGTTTTTGATATTCTTACAAAATATTTCATGTGAATAAAGTATATTTCAGTAGAAATTTGTCGACGAAATCACGTGATATTCGGTTGACCGTTAAATCCGCATCGTAAAACTGGATGTAAAAGTATAGCTTGAAAAGCAGTTTTTAGATTTCATTTAAAGATTTTTGAAGCGCACTATGAAAATTTCGGTTTGTGGTCCAAGGCTGCTACGGAATTTTTGGCAATGGGAGATACGAGCGCCATTACTGGAATTCAGAATGCATATTCGATAGTTGGAACGAGTATTCTAAATTTGATGTCAAAGTATATCTGACTTTTTAAACATTAATTCTTAATATTGATTTTAGAACTTATCATTATTCTTAAAATTTAATTATTGTAACTATTGCGTTGTATATTGAACGAAAACTAAAGATGAATGTGCACGACAGCGAAGTATGATGATTTAATAGACTGTGTTAGAGAACTAAGTTGTAAGAGTGAAAAATTAAAGGAGAGTGTCACAAGCCATGTTCACCGGGGTTTCGAGATTTTGCTAAAAGCTCGCGCAGTCACGAGATGAAAAATGGACGTGAAGGTTTCATCGAACTAGAGCTGGGATCAATACAGCGAAACGAATTCAAAAGTCCTTAAGACAGGCATTAGCGTCTTCAATATCACACGTGTTTTAAAATACTCGGCAAACAATTATGTCATTTGCAAATGGCATATTCTAGAATTTTTTTGGTCACTGTATTAAAGACTATGACCTCTATATTCTATACAAGACGCATTCGGATATACAGGACAGATACCTAAAGCTGTAAAACGTAAAATCTACACAGAGCAATTACTAAAATTGCACAAATATAAGTTTGTTTCATGTTGCTAATGACGTCGATATCAAGGTTCTATAAATGACTTGTTAATGGTGATTTCAAGGTCAATGTAATACACTCGTTAGATGGTAAATGACACACATAAAAGTTGAAAATATTAGGGTCAAAATTTAGGGATTCCTTTTTAGGCATGATATGTTAGATCGAGATATGACAGTTATTAAGTGACACAGTAACATTATGACCTTAATAGCTTTCAATACCCTATTATAACTACATATTATTGACGTTTGTAACGTTCCAAAAGGCGTACTGTGAAATACGACCGGTGCTAAAACGTGCCCTGGGAAAAAGGTTGAGCGTTTTCAATTCTGAAAAATCGTTAATTCTGCATGGTACAGCTCTTCACATATAATCATAAAAGTGCAAAGGACACTACGCGTTTTTTCCCCCTAATCTCCATACCACTCTCGCGTCTGCGATCCCCCATCAAGTGAACTCAAGCGTGCGCTAATTTCTGCAATCCAATCGGCCATCGCGACACGCATATACATATAAAATTTACGGCGAACGGCACGTAAACCTCGGTGCACACGCAGCGCGGCGGCGTAAAATTAATCCCTCGACGCGCATAAAAGAAATCGATCGATCGACGCGGCAAACTCTCGCGCGTAAAACGCGAAAACGGAGGAGGGGTGCGGAGGCCGATAACTAATACCGGACTTTTACATCGTTTTCTCTCCCTCTCCTCCTCCGCCTCCCCATTAACGTATATATATGCGCGTTTGTGTGCATGAAAAGGTGCGCAGCAAACTGGCCATTACTGGCGTGTCGATCTCCGGCGGCCGCGCGCGCACGTCACTCCTGCCACTCGATTTCCATTTGTCCGCTCGCTTAGTGTGTGCCGTCAACACGTGTCGCCGTGCACATTTCGTGCCCATTGTCTTTCTCTCGCGCGAGCGCGCGGCCGAGCGACGGCGTCACGTGCCGTCCCCGAAGCTTTTAATATGTCACCCCTGTATTACGTCGATTTGCGCGCGCGCGTACGCCTGAGCAAGGAGGTACATGATGGCTGCGTAATGACGTAGGAGCGTGTCCCTTTCTCTTTTTACGTTGTGTTCCGGGGATTGGGAGGGAGGCGGCGAAATTATCCGGCTTGCACACATACGGTGGTGGTTTGGACTCGCCTACGTGCGCGCGCGCGACATTGGAATTTCTACTGGTGGAGAGAGAGAGAGAGAGAGAGAGAGTGAGAGGGAGAGAGAGAGACTTTTCGGTGCCCCCAGCTTTCGCAAGCTCGTGCGCGCCCTATATTTCAGGCGGGATTACACTACTCTTTTTTCTCGTGGTGGTGGTGCTGCTGATGCTGGTAGTAGTAATGGTAGTCTGGATTCTCGGGGTTCCATTGTCCGCTTGCGCGTGTAACATTGAGGTTGCGAGAACAAGGTTTAAGGGAAATATTCATTTTTTTGCTCGTCGTCTGTTTAGCTGAATTACGAAACAATTTCAGGAATTACATATTTTTCTTTTTTTTTTTATATAAACGTAACAAAGCAGATACAGAAATATAGCACATTTAAAGGTGGCACATTAGAATATTATATTAGAAATCATTAGAAGACATTAAATTAATCTTGCGTTAAAATTTAAATTTGCTAAAATGTACAAAGAGACATTGATTTTCGCCATTACCATTTTGCATGCCAAGTAGGAGAGTAACACGCTTTTAGGTCGTATATTTTGATGTAACTCGCGAAAGTGTCCTCGCAAATTAAGTGATAAAACTGTATTTACCCATATTTCATTGTTCATTCTTAAATAATTTTTACTCGTTTGCAAAGAGATTAGTCGAAAAGTACGTTTTAAAAATTTTAAATTAAAGATTATAACAGATTTTATATCGATAGAGAGCAAAGTCTATATAAAAATGGAAAAATCAATTTGAATTTCATGTTGATACGAAAAAATATTGATGTTTGTACAATAAAGAAAACGCATTGTTGCTACAGAATTCAGTTGTAATTCAAACTTTTGCCATTATTGTGCTATTCAGTTTCCTTGTATGACCAGGATATTTCTTTCTATAGTTGAGAATTTTCAAATAACCTATCATGCATTTGTATTTTTATAAGGAAGTAGGACACTGGGAAAGAAGAATCAAATTTGTTAACTATAAGAAATAACTTGAATCACTTGAAATGGACAGAAACTAGGGTAAGCGTGCCAGTTACTGTGCCCTCACTAGTTACTAAATTTCTGCACGCTTTTAAATGTCCAGTAACTGAAACTTGTCGTCTGCTTAGGGGGCACAGAAGCTAACGGGCACACTTACCCTAGGTGCTATTTTTCAACTCTCGATGACAAAACTTTCTTGACATTATATCCTACCATTTCTGATATTGAAAAATTGACTGAATTGTATATTAATATATTTGCTGTTCAAGAAATTGTTAGCATTATAGTCATTGATCAATAGGGTTACTGTAATAGCAGTGAGTGAGACAATTAGGCGTAAAATAAATGTTTTTGATAATACCTATTGGGACGAGTGATTCAAATGATTTTCCTTCTTCTATTTAATTAAATATATTCCTTACAGTGGGATGCTTTCAATTTGAAACTAAATGTAAATGTTTCGAGGGTATTGTATCTCATTCTAGTGGATGGGCGAGTAATAAGAAAAAAGTAGTTCATTACAACCGATAAATTAGCTAATACGTATCTATTAAAAACGTATCCATTTAAAATAGATGGAATTCTACTAGTGTAATTTAATATCAAAATCACTTCCTACATTTTCTTAGTTTTAATATGTGATTTAAAGGTGCGATACTTTCTTAATACATGTCATGGAAAAATTGGGTTTCTCAAACTCCTTAATCAAAATAACACTTGCATCTTATATAAATAGAGTTATCATCCGACACGGCAGTTTATATAATCAAACACTCTTGTGAATCAATATCGGAAATATATATGTATGGAAATTTAATTCACAAAAATGTTAGACCAGCTTCTACTCGGAATCGTTTGCGTTATGCAACACCTACTCTTTAATTTATGTAAAATGTCTACTGCTCTGATTACCTTCCCAAATCTAAATATTTATCTTATAGACGCATAAATTTTACAAACATTCTAAGACACGTGTCATATCTCTTTTTTAATGCTCGTGCGACCAGGAAGAGGAAATAAATATTGCGCAACTACAATAGCAATCAAACTTTATACTGACATTGAACCGTGGACAAAAGCAACATGACTGCTGGATAAATCAATAATTCCGTCGGTTTCTCAATCGAGTCATCAAGCTCGTAATAACTCAACGCAATAATCTCCTCATCTCAGAGCCACGTCCCAACGTCGACAAAATAGCGCGCTTCTTAAACACGCCATAACGACATCGTAAGCGACAGAGCGGCAGGAGTAGCACGCAAGGCCGAGAGAGAGAGAAAGGAGAATGAAAAGCTGCGAATACAACCAGACTAGAAGACGAAGAGAAGCAGGAGCAAAAGAAGAAGAATAAGAAGAAGAGTCCCGACTCTCGCTCCCTTGTTTCGCTCGCGGTCTACACGCACGCACACGCGCGCGTGAGCTCCTCTCCCCCGAGGGATGCTGCCGGATTACGGACTGAAGAGGCTGCCGAATAAACAGCCTCTGTAGAAGATCCGCTCCCCCTCGCCGGTGACTGTATAGGGGGATAACCCGCTCTCGGCCGGCTTTTATCGCCGGCCGTATACACTGCGCCGAGCCCGGGGAGAGATATTGGAAAATCTTGCCTGCCTGGTTGCGTCTTATCGGCCCCATTAGGAGATGGAGTGCGAGTCCGCTTTATTTTTTCGTTAGGCTGAAAGCTGCGCCGCGTTAGGTTTAGGGCAGCGGCGTTTAAAGTTCGTTGTGTGTATATATAGAACGGGGTGACGATTGCCGGGAGGCTGGGGTGTGGAAAGGAAAAGAGAAAATTCTCTAGCTACGCCGGTGTAGGTGGCGCGCGATCGATTGACCCCCGGGGGTTGGGAATTGAATTCTCGAGTTTTTCCATTGTGTGCCCGCGAGAGAGATGGCTTCTTAGATCTTAATTTGGCTCTGCTTCCCCTTATCGCCGACGGCCTCCAAAGAAATGCACATAATTATGCTGCTTTCTGCGTTCTTATATATGCCGCTGATTGTATTATTCATGGTGTTGGTGGGTTCGCTGCAGGGGGTAGAGCTAGCTCGATATAGAGATGGTTGTTGATGGTGTTTATGCGTTAGCTTTGGTGAAATTTTATATAATATGGTATTGGGAATTTAATTACTTCTGACAGTGTTACTAACAAATATAGTTTGACACAATAATATATTGATATAAATAATTGTAGCACTAATAACTAATTTCTTAATGATAAGAGAAACGATAAACAATGAATTTCAGGGGCTGCGTAACAACAACGCAATCATTACGAGAACAGAAGCAACCCCAATAATTGGAAAATGTCCGGATTCGCGACGGCGGGTCTCGCGGCCTTCGATTCCTTCAAGACCAAAGCTTCTCAGAAGCTTTCCGGGTAAGACGATTCTCTTTAAATCTCATTGTTGGAAAAATCAAGAGCGTCAAACGCTCTTCTCTCGGTAAACGTTGAATCCTCGAAGACAAGTTATACGAAATGTTGATTTAATCAGGAAAAACATTTTGACATTGCGTAGTTATTAAAATTTCACGAAGATGCTGTAAAGATTTATCAAATAGTAGATTTTCTATTTAAATAATGCAGCTTTTACTGCTTTATCGGAGTAGCAAGTGTAAGTTCATTTTTGTTTTTTTGCGACAACTTTGTTTCGTGATTGAACCATAAATTAAAAATAATATAACAAGTTAACTTTAAATAAATAACTAATAATATGTAAGAATAAATATTTAGACTAGCATCTTGTATTTAATCAAAATCCATGAATCACCTAACGTGACCTTTAGTCGTCAGTAGGCCACAGTAACTTGATAAAATTTAACTGTGTAATAATGATAAAATTCTGATAACTTTTTACATGTATTTAAATTAAGACGACTTATTTTGCGGTTTGTTGTACGAATTCTCAGTTTTCTTTGCAGTCTCGAGTTAAGAGGTTGCAAGTGTATAGTATGCATTAAAAATGTTAGATGAACAAAATAGAGATAATAAAGAAAGTAAAGAGAGTGAGAATAGTAAAGATGGAGAAAGTAAAAAAGATATCAATTGTAGAAGTGATAAAAACAGTGAAAAAAAAGAAAGGTTTGATTTCAAATTACTTACAATTCTATAAAATTAAAACATATATTATGATCTTACAACACCAATGATAATATTTCGAACTTGTTGAAATACGGAATTTAAAACCAATTATATTTTCAAAATTAAATTTCATTCAACATTTAGTAGTAAAAATTGAAAATAATAACTTTTTAACTTACTAGGAGAGTGTACTATCTGCGAGTCAGAGAATTTGCTAAAACTTTAGGATATATTTTCGAACGTGAAAATATGAAGAAAGCCACAATAGTAGACCGTAACGTTCTAAAAACTCAAGTTATGGATATTTCGAGTCTTGTTTTAAAAAAATATTGAAAAACAGACTCTTCTTCAAACAATATAAAATCAAACCATCTAAAAGAATCTTATATACAACTTTAAAAATAGAAAATAAAACATGAAAAAGAGAGCTTTCGTCCATTTCTTGACTTGAGTTTTGTAGAGTGTTACGGCCTACTATCGTGGCTTCATACTTTCACTTCCGAAAACATGTCCTAAAGTTTGAGCAAAATTCCTGACCCGCAGGTAGTACACTCTCCTAGTTAGTTTCTTGACTAGCTAAATCTTGACTTTCCTTTTTATATTAAATAGTATAGTTTAGATAAATTTTTCATGCCCACATAAGTTTTATAGAATTTGTATTCACACATCAGCTCCACACCCATTGACATCCTTCTTTTGAATCCCATTACCTTGATATTGAAGAAAAATTTGTATGCTTCTCATAACCGGGGGAATATTTCGTCATGTTTCATAGCATCAAAAGAAGAGGAGGTGGAGGAGGATATGAGGGCTACGAGGAGTTTGAAATGCCCAGCGAGCACATCAAAGAAAACAAGGGGTTTGAGGATGAGGTGGGGCGATACAGTAAACAGGGCTCGCTCGACTCACTACCGGAACCGGAAAGGCCGCCCTTACGTCACATTGATACTTATTGCAAGCCGGAGATTCCTTGCTTATCCAAGAGGTACACCATCGCCCTCCTCGCGTGTGTTGGTGAGTGTAAATTTGTTCTCATTCTTATAATTATACTGTTCATTCGTTTCTTAAAAATTTAATTTGCGAGAATACACACTTTTTAAACTTCTCTTTTTAAAATTAAAACTTATTGTTTATAGTATACACTATTTTCATTTTTGGATGTATCTTTTTATGGAATCGTCATACGTGTTAGACGCCATTTTATCCTTAAAATTGTCAACTAATTATAATATTAATAAGTGACTTTCTGTGGTGCATATTACGCAACGCCAGGATGATGTGCTACTAATTGATACTGCCGATTACAGAGACAAATATTGCTAAATTTTTTGGCCAGTGGTGTATGTCATTTCACAATCGGGTCATGATCACTAGGTTGAATTAATTTTAAATGGAATCACTGAAAAGTTCTAAAATAAAAAATATATATAGATTTTTATACAAAACTAGTTAAATTACATATTATTGATGTGTTCTCGAACCTTTTTAATAATGTTATTAAGTAGTTTATTTACAAATAAAATGATCACTTGAATCTTATTCTTTACATTTACACAATTATTACTGTATTCTTAAATCTTAAAAAAATCGATATTATGCATAAGTAGACATAAGAATGTAACACATCTTAATTGTCACATCCTACAATTTGTTGTCTAGGCTTCATTATTTCATTTGGGATGAGGTGCAACATGGGAATGGCCAAATTGAAGATAAGCAACGATTCTGACAACGTGTTCAACTGGACGATTGCAACGCAGAGTGCCGTCGACTCATCCTTCTTCTGGGGTTACCTTGTCACGCAGGTGCCCGGCGGTTTCCTCGCTTCACTGTATCCTGCCAATCGGATATTTGGTCTCGCCATCGTTATCTCGTCCTTCCTCAATCTCCTCGTGCCCGGGGCTATCACTATGAGTCCCATTGTCTATATGTTCGTGCAAGTGTGCAAAGGCTTAGTTGAAGTGAGTAACGATACATTTGTAACGGAGTGGCGTATTCTGTAAATAAATATATGTTAATTAATTCATGTTTCATTCATTAAACGTTAGGAGAAGATCGTTGCATTGGCAATATTTACAAATTAACTTTGATGTTACATTTTAAATCGCTACTTTGAAAACTCATATAAAGAAAGATAAAATATTTTAGGGTGTCACGTATCCTGCGTGTCACGGAATATGGAAATATTGGGCGCCACCTCTTGAGCGATCTCGTTTAGCGACGCTTGCATTTTGTGGTTCATACGCTGCTGTTGTAATAGGAATGCCGTTATCTGGTGTGCTGAGTAGCTGGTTGGGATGGACAGCCTCCTTCTACTTTTATGGTACGTTTGACATTTGAAAAAGCATTCTAAATATTTTTGCAAATCATATAATATTGTTATTAAATAATTAAAAATATTTTTAGGTGTTTTTGGGCTTATCTGGTACTGTTTCTGGCTCTGGCTATCGTTCGAAAAACCTTCTAAACATCCAAGTATTTCAGCAAAGGAATTACGTTATATAGAAGATTCGCTAGGTCAGGGGCAGGCCAATTTACCGATGCCGACGTTTTCGACGACACCCTGGCGCAAGTTCGCTACTTCGATGCCTGTGTACGCCATCATCGTTGCTAACTTCTGCAGATCCTGGAATTTCTACTTGCTCGTGCTGTTTCAAGCTCGCTTTATGCACGAGGCCTTTGGTATGCCTGTTGTTGAGGTACGCTCATTTAAATGTCACAATGCGTCTATTTCTATAGTAACAAATTAATTTTTTTATTAAAAAATGTCTCTGATGAAATAATAACATAGTTATTAAAATGTAGACCGGAGTACTGGGTTCATTACCTCATTTGCTGATGACGATGATAGTACCTTGTGGCGGTTTGCTGGCAGATCACCTTCGTAAGCGCGGTATTATGTCTACAACAAACGTGCGCAAGCTCTTCAATTGCGGTGGCTTTGGCATGGAAGCACTCTTCTTCCTCGTTGTGGCTAATTGCACGTCTCATAGAAACGGAGCAGCGGCGACTATAGCACTGACCATAGGCGTTGCGTGCAGCGGTTTTGCCATTTCAGGGTTCAACGTTAATCATCTGGACATTGCACCACGCTACGCTAGTATCCTCATGGGTATGTCGAATGGCATTGGAACAATTGCTGGTCTTTTGGTACCGATCTTCGTCGACAATATAACAAGGCACAAGGATGCTTATAGCTGGCGCAACGTCTTCATTATGGCTGCGTGTGTGCATTTCGTCGGTGTCACTTTCTATGCGATATTCTGCTCAGGTGAGCTGCAACCATGGGCAGATCCCACAGCAGAAGAAAAAGCAAGCTGGAATCCATTGGATGATTTGGGTCAGACTAAACCACCAGTTCCACCGCCACCTAAGGTTATGCAGACTCAATTCATTGTGAGTATTAATTGTTGTTATTTCCTATATTAATCATGTACAAAGTGTATTGCTGCAGCTTTAAGAAAGTTATTATTATACTGAATTTTTCTTATTTCATTCATTTTGAATGTTGTTAAAAAATCAGTAATAATATAATCCTCCTGAAAAATGTTATAGAGACAACTATCGGGCGAAAATCAGCAATACTACGACGGTCAACCACAACCACCGTATCAACAACCACCTTACCAACAACAACCAGCACCGTATCAGCAAGATCCAGCACCACCGTACCAACCGCCTTATCAGCAACAGCCAGCCTCGTACCAGCAACCGGCTTATCAAGCTCCAGTGCAGCAGCAGTACCAACCACCGCCAAACGAATATCAGCAACAGCAAATGCCAATCGATCCTGGTCAAACCGTAAGCTATGGCGCCACTCAGAGCAGTTCCAATCCCTTCACTTCGACGAATCCGTTTGCGACAGGCTCAGTCAATGCGAGCTACGTTCAACCACCGGCGAGGGACGATTATTCCCACGACGTAATGCAAGATCAGCAACAGTGGCAGTAAAGAGGCGACTTTTATGTAAGCCATTGGTAATCTGGACCAAGCTTTTTGTTTTACACGAGAATTTAATGCCTTTTTTAATGTTTTCATAAAAATCAGATCCCTTCGCGGTTTTGTCACAAATAATTATAACGAAAGAATCTCTTGTGTCACTGAGAAAGTTCGAATATATAATATACTACAATAATGCTCTTTTTCTCTAAGCAAATTATTATGTCACGATTTTCTGAGAAAGAAAGTGATGCAATAAGAACAGTTATCAACAACATAGATTACCGGGAGTGAAAGACAATGGAATTATCCATTTTGAAATCATAAAACGTAAGGTTTCTTTGATCAGTGATACAAGAATATAAAATCGTGAATCATGATTTCTATAATCTAATTTGCTTTATTTTCAAAAATTCAAAAATTTCATCAGTAAAGTGGACATAAAGGTATTGATGTTCGCAATGATCGATAGTTATTCATTTTGACAAATGTCACAAAGTGGTAAAATATTAATATATCGATATAGGGGCTTTAAGGATCAAATAGAACTTAATGCTCCTCTAATGAACGTATCAATTTCACAATTAATTGATTATAAAACATAAACTAAAGATCAAAAATTGGATTATAGTCTTCGTCCAGATTACTAAATATTTTCTAGTCTAATGAAATTCGCCCAAAAATTAGGTATATTCATAAAAAGAATTCCCAAAAATAATGACAATAAAAGTTTAAATATACCTAATAGGCAAGGGAGATAATTGGTACACGATATTGAATACCTAAGAGGGCAGATAACAGGGCTACTACGATGAATACAAATCACTTAATTTATGAAAGTGTAAGTTATGCGATAGTAACCAATTTTTGCTACTCAATAATCAAACTAACATGAAAGTTTATGTGCGCTTATGTAACGACCAGATAAATATTTTTTTTTTGTAAGCGAATTTTCAATAATATTCAACAAAGTCACGTACTGCTTCAGTGATGACAATAGTGACAAATGAAAATTTTGACGACGGAGATAAATGAAAGTAATAATCTAAATGAAAGTAAAAAAATTAAAAACAAAATGAAAGTATAAGACTCAAAATAATTGACTCATAGAACGCTAAAAAGAACTACAAAACATTTTGTAAGTTAAGTAATTTTCTTTCCAGTGTTTTACTTTTCCATGAACAAAGTTTTTTATACTTTCAAAAGTAATGACAATATTATACTTAAATGCTCCCAAAGAGCCTGATCAAAACGATGAATTTTATATTTTATAAAAAATTGAAATAAGTTAGAGACTATACAAATTGCACTTTTTAAAAATCGCACGATAATATAAAAAAACGATGACGGATAATAATTTTCAAGTTGTGAGTAAAATTTGATAAAGAGTTTAAATTAATGAATTATTTACAATAAGAAGCACATGTTAACAAAACGTTCGGAGACAATAACTATTAAATAACCGAACACCGCACATGAAAGATGGTTAAAAAAAGTCTATAAAACGGCACAAAAACCCAAAGGAAGGATATTAGTTATCCTTCGTTGGGTTGACAATAATGCACGTATGAAAAACTTGCGATATTAAAAATATTTAAATTCATTTTAGTTAAGAAAATAAAAAAGGCGGAAACAAAAGTTCGTATTAAAAGAGTTAATAATGGACGACAATAAAAGGAATGAAAAAGCAAAATGGTGTGAGTCGATGTGAGGCAGCACCGTTGGCTGCAACTTTTAGGTATTTCTCCTCACGTGTGAATGGAAAATCAATTGGACAGTATAAAACGTAGCAATAAAAATACGTTATGGGACAACTATCATAGGTAAAACAAAAATGAAGATGAATGGGAAAAGGTAAAATCATCCGGATAATTTGCAGACATTTTAAAAATAATAGAGAATCACAAATGTCATTTCACAATTTAAGGGTTGAGTTTGGAGTAAGATTATAACATATAAAATTTATATGAACACATATATACACACGCACACAAACACAAGATGGTCTTGATGTTACGAAAGATACCCCTTTCGAAAAACTTAAACGAAAATGTTGTAAACGCGAACGTTCTATAGATATATGTTCGGATATAAAAAAAAATCAAAAAGTGGAAAAATAATAGGGTTATATATATAAACGTTATAACCTGCAATGAAAATATGTAGTAAAAATGCTTCGCGCATTTTTGTAGATTTTTTTAAAGCGCATTTTTGCCAAGTTTTTTCTTGAAGGGGATTTATTGAATCTAGAGAGAATTTAAGCTAAGTTATGAAAATAAAATATTTAGAAAAGTGAAAGGACAACTTACTAAACTCCTGAAAGTATTTAAATGAAAGTAATCGCTCTTTGTATGTATCGTAGCAACGGTATTTACTAGAGCGAAATAAAAGCAGTTGAAAAGATGAATAATTCTATGAAAGTATGTAAACATGATGAAAGTATTAAGAGTAGAGAAAAAACAAAAAAATTTGAGCAACCCTGCGTAGTTTTCGTTGTTTGAATCACAATAAAGGGGAGTGGTGAAGTGCGAGAGCAAAGAAAATAAAAAAAAATGTAATACTTACGAAATTAGTCAATTTACGCGAGACCTTTTTAAAGAAAAAATCGGGAACGAATATTGAATATTTATTACGGAATTATTGATATATACATATATTATACAGAGAATAAATAATTTACCGAATGAAATGGATAATACAAAGGTGGTATATATTAAATTATACTGGTGAAGTAATTATATTGTATTAACGGACATAAATGATAAAGAGGTAAAACGCTCGGTTCTTAGGCCGCAGCTCGAAATATTGTGTTATGCTATATAATCAGTGTCAATGCCGACAATACCAAAGTAGAAAAAAGACGTGTTTCGTGATTTTACGACACATTTGACGATAAGTCGCTGCTCAAATTTCGCCTAACACATATTCATTTTTCGTTATTCGTATATTTAGGTAAGCAAATTATTTGCGCCTGCATCAAATATGATAAAGAACAGTTACAGACGTACATACACAACGTGTTAACAGAGAAAGTGTTTTATTGAAATAAATTCAAAAATATTTCAGAATTTAAACAATTTTCATTGTATAAAAAGGACGATTTCATTCGATATGTTTCGTTTATCGTGTATACATAAATTGAGGACAATTTTTCGATTTAACAATTTTAATGTAAAACCGACAATAATGACCATAATTTTCTGACGTTCACAGCTGACTGTTTCTATATATACATTGTACTTTTTAGCTTTAGAGCGATATATTTACTGTAAATACGAACGAGAGTATATATATAGTTTCAAAAGAGAGAGAGAGAGAGAGAGAGAGAGAGAGAACGATGGTTTGTGCGACATAGCCTACTAATTGTTGATTTTTGCAGATATTTATTGATAAAGTTCCTTGAATTTGGTACATTTTAATGCTATGTTTGTTGCAATATTACTTCTATCCTATAGTAGCAAATTTACATTTAGTTATAAGAGAAAGTCATTTGAGGGATCAATCCCTATTCATAGAGACGTGGAAATTCTGTAATTAAAAAACTGAAATGATTTATATAAATCACATCATTAATTTAATAAATAATATATATATTGGGTGGATAAGAATACCAGTGATGAGTAAAAAATTTCATTGCAGCATATGCTACTAAATAAAAATTTTCTTTTGTGTGTTGATTTACAAACACTAATTAGTTTCCAATTATGTAGTTATTTCATTTGAAAGATATACTAGCTAAAGTATTTTTTTTTAAAGATGATTATAAACAACGGATAAGCATAATAGTCAATAATCCAATGTAAAATAAAACTACTTACTTAAGTTTAAGGAAATTCAAATAGTGATTTATCTTCGGTAATTGAGCGTATACCTAGTAAAATGAGTAGTCAGAGAAAGCGAGTGAATTCTGCGTTGGATCCCTCAAATGAATGTTCCACGAGTGTGCACTCATCCTTGCATTAAAGTAGTGACTGGCCTAATAAGTCTTAAATCGCGATGCGTGATACAGAACGTGAAAAGGATAAACGGTTGAAAGCTTGTACTCTAAAACGTTGCTTAAAGAATCACTTATCGCTAGAGTCATTTTTCAATTTTTAATATCGTAACTAAGTTCTTATTTATAAAATAATTTATAACTGATAGCTAGAATGTTCATAATAATTACATACTTGTTGACAAATTATGTTATAAAATTATTTTTTTTAAGTAATTCCTATCAATAAATATCATTTATAGAATAGTGTACAGATTTATTAGAAAATCTTAAGAGAATGCCGCGATTCAAATGATTTTTTTTAATTGATTGGTATAATAATCTATTAAAAGAAAGAAATACAATGATAATAAATATAACGTCTAGGATAAGTTCTAATGCTGTTCGAACAATAATTCTGAGATATTTATATAAAGCAAAGTATATTATATATATGATAATACCTATATCGTAAACTTCAATAATAATTTACGACAATAATAAATAATTTATGACAAAAAGAAAATGAATAAAACAATTATCGGGCGCTGTGAAAAACTTTACGTACGTGTACTCGTCAGGAGGAACTTTTGAATTTTCTCCTTCTTCTTCTCGTAAATATACTATGCGGAGGGATGGGAAAAATTTGAGTTCGTGTATCGACGATTATTTTCACCGTTAATGATTATATACACTCGAATGATGCACGCGCCAATATATCGCGATGCGCGCGTTTGCGTTCTCCTTTCTCTCCGTTTCAGGCTGCAGAGATATTTTTTGAAACGCTATTATATTATAGCTTGATTACACGGTAGCGACGTCGAATGTATTTTTCTCTCTTGTGTCGCCCGATCGAGCCAGATCGTAATATTGAATTATGCAGCTTGTGCAAAAACGGAAGTTATAGACTCATACATCCACTATATGTACTTTGACAGTCACATAGAAGTGCTAACCGAGGTAAAAATTTTCTTCCGACATTACATTTATTTAGTTTAGAAATTATAAACGTTCGTGTACTTTACATGAATATTATATTTTGTAAATAACAAGAGTGTTTATGCGTCTCAACGGGTGTTGACGAGTGTAAGTTCAGCTTTTTACAGTAGACTATTTTGTATTTGTATAGAAATTTACTATTTTTGTTGCAATAAATAGCGAAGTAGTCGATTTTTAGTATCAGAACTCTCTTGTATTTATGTTTTTTCTTTATGCAATAATATACATATATGGGTATATTTCAAAGATATATTAGACAAAATAGAACTTTGAATGGTAAACCAAAGAATGTTTAAGTAGTTATTAATGTTACGTTATTGTTTATTACAATAGTATTTTAAGTTTGTTGATAGTAATATGTACACAAAATGAATCAACTCATTTAGTCTATAATAGTTATGTATAATTTAAAGGATTCATAATTGTATCGTCGGATTGTGATTGAACGAAAGTGAATAAAGTGCGATATATTCATCCTCGTTTTAATAATTCATGTACTGTATATATACATATATTTATCAATATGTGTATATATAATGTGATTATACATCTTATAAATATACATTCTTAGATGTCGCAGCTTGTAAATTTTTCCAGCGTGATACACAAAATGAAAGTTATAATGTTAATGCTGCTGGTAAAGAATACGAAAGTTGTGTATTTACAAAAGTTTATCAATTATTATATTGACAATAATGAAAGTAAAATAAACCAATGAAAGTCATATATTATAAGAATATTAACTATATTATATTCTGAAAATTTAGAAAATTTTCAAGTTTGGATTTTTCTACTTTTTAGGAAAATATTAATTGTTTGGATTAAATTAATTTTAATTTTTTATTTCTCTTCTTGGATTGTGGTGTACTAAAGTAGAACAATCCAGTACTTGAATATTCGAAAAAAATATCTTACTAAAAGCAATTAAATATGTATTACATAAACTCCCTCTTCAAAGTAATAAATATTATATATTTACATTAAACATTAAGTTTAATTATTAAGTGTTAGCATACGAAATTCTGCCAAAAAGTTTGATTTAATTGTTTTTAGGTATATTTTTTTCATTGTATGATTGCATGTTGCGAATATACTTACTAGTGCCATTGCGAGATCTCATTGTCAGATTCTAAACGTTGTGCATTCCTTTTTTTCTTGTTCCCTATAAACGTTTTGAAATATAGTTGTTGAAATATTATCAACGAAAGCACGGAAAAGGCTTAAGAGTTTCACCGAAGAACACATTTAAATGATATATTATACCAAATGAGCCAAGAAAAATTTCACCAACTTAGCGAAAATTAATTTTGTTAAAGACTGCCCTTTAACAATTAAAAAAATGATCTGTAGATTTCTTTTTCTTTCTGTAAAAAATACAATCAAATTTGAGATAATGTCACATGCATCCGGCTTCACGGAGCTTTTGGCCTTTTTCACGCTGGATCTTTGAATCTCCTTAGGTGTGCGTGCACGTGTGTGTTTTCGATTTAACGAAAATGTTGAAAAAGTAATAAGTAAATAAAAAAGATGGTAGAAAACGAAAAGTAACAGATCAATATAAATCGGTTCTTGTTTTCTTATTAGGCAATATAACCTCTATACAAGTCTTATAAAACTACACAATTAATGGGTTATAAGGATAATGTGTGAAATGTAGTCGTGTTAATGTTGGAACAAAAGTAAGCAATGGATAAATAAACACATCTAAATATGCATTACGTGAAAATGATGGGCAAGGATGAGGAAAGCTTTTGTTGGATCAAAGAGAGTGAAGCGAAAGTATATTACTCGAAAAATAATCAGTAGGTGAGCAAACTCTATAGAAGAAAACGAAAATATTATGCAAAAAAGCGATCAAAGTTACATTGTTACTTGCCGGTAATGTCTGGTTTGTTATAGTACATTTCGACACGGGTGGGGAAGTCGATTATTTAGCTGGTGTGACTTTTTGCACGAGCGAAGTGAGTGCGAAAAAGTCACACCACCTAAATAATCGACTTACGCACTAGTTTCGAACGGTATTTTATACCACGAGCGCCGAAAAATCATATCAAAGTTGTGATTTTGAGGTTAGAGTGGTATAAATAATTATTATATCACCGATCATGTAAAATATGTATGTATATTATAACTTGAGTGTATTATGTAATAGTACAAGAACTACCGATGGCTATTGACAATAAAGTGTCGGCGAATCTTTTCGAGATGTTTTGTTTTATTTCTTAAACCTTTCAAATTTACCAATGTCATCAACCATTTCATTTGAGGAAGTAAAACATTTTAATTACAATGTTCTGCTTGAATTTGAACGGCAATTATAGTTTTGTATTATATCCAGAAACAGATTAATAATCACTGACCTTACATAATTACACTTTTATAATATGTATTATTTTGATTTATAAGACTACTAACCCGGTATAGAAATTGTCTCTATCGGAAATGGTCAGGAAAATAATAAATAGCTAGTAAAAATAGCTAATTTCTGGACAGTAATGAAACGATTTTTCCAGTCATATTTTCTATTTAATGGAGATAAAACAACCTTAAAATGTTTTAACTAAATTTTCTCTGTAATTTGATCATGTATTTAAAAACAACTACTAAAAAAGATAGCTAACGAAAATGTAAACACGAACTATTGGTATTTAATTCGTTTATAGGGTAAAAGACCCAGTAGATAGATGGTCACCAGTAGATAGATGAATCACTGTTTAATTAATAAGTAGAACTTTTAAGCCAAACTATATGTTTTAGTTAAAAGAAGAATTCTTAATTATTAAAAATATTACTTATGTCGACTGCAATTTACTATCAACTGATAAGAATTTTTCCATCGGTCTTACAGTCTTACAAATTAAATTAAAATAATTAATATTTGGTGGTGGGGGCAGTCAGATCGTCCTTTGCTAACAAAGTTTTTTCCAGGTTTTAATTAAGTTTTTATTTCAGATTCTGCGGGGGTGATTATAAACAAGGGCAATCTGACTGCCATAAATATTAATTATTTTAATTTAATTTGTAAGACTGTAAGACTGATGGAAAAATCCTTATCAAAATTCTAAATTAACTGCGAATATAATTTTGTATCACGGCCTATCTATTAACAGTAAGTTGTATCATTAATTAAAAGGTGGTCTATCTATTGGAATGTCATCTTCTTTAACCGTCTATCTATTGGAGTTAACCCTAGTACTGTTTCAGGGGATACAAACGAAAACAATGATTTTTTCACCATACCCTGTCCAAAAATACCACTTTCGCTTCCAGCTCAAAAACACGAATATGGTATTTTCGGCTCGGGTATGTTGAAAAATCGTATACGTAACACGGGGATAAAGTGAGCCTCCCCAAAGCACATGTTTACAATTTACAAGTGCTATGGACTAGCCAACTCTTTATCTGCTTAGTTCCGTAATATAATATTCTGTTTGATTCTGTCTCTCTCACTCCAACTAACTTTAATATCTTTTAAATACTCATAAATAAGCTAATGTAAATTTGTGAAAAAACTCATTCTATTATTCTGTCTATTAAATGGCGAATATGATCGGAAAAATCGTTTCATTGATGGATAGAAATGGACAAGAAAAGTGTCTAGTTTTCGACGATTATTGGGGAAACTAGTTATTTATTAGGTAAATAATGGAATCGATTTCCACCAGGGTCTTTATTTTATTATATTCATTTTAATTTGATATCTCATCATAGAAATAATATATTCTATCAAACTCAAATTGTATAAAATTTTCAAAAAGTTATATTTCTTATGTGCAATAATTAATACTTAAAGTAATGTCTATTTCAGGAATTTTCCTCCAATTATAAACAAAAAGTATTTAATTTGCATTAAGTTTTATTCACACTTCGATCAACAGAAGAAGTTTTCTTTTTGTTTTCTTATTTTTGCAAATATAATATTTTTTATATGCACGCGATCTATTTTCCCCCGGGGGTTAGGAATTGAATTCTCGAGTTTTTCCATTGTGTGCTCGCGAGAGAGATGGCTTCTTAGATCTTAATTTGGCTCCGCTGCCCCTTATCGCCGGTGGCTTCCGACGAAATGCACATAATTATGCTGCTTTCTGCGTTGTTATATATGCCACTGATTGTATTATTCATGGTGTTGATGGGCTCGCTGCAGGGGGCGGAGCTAGCTCGATATAGAGATGATTTATGTTGATGGTGTTTATGCGCTAGCTTTGGTGAAATTTTATATAATACAGTATTAGACATTTAATTGTTTCTAAGAGTGTTATTAACAAATTGTCGGCTGAGAGGTGAAAGAAGACAACTCGGCTAAGCGCTAAGAAACCAGACAATTCGACTGAGCGCTAAGAAAAGGGACAATTCTGCCGAGCGTTGAAAAAACTTTCTCAACGCTCGTCCGAGTTGTCCCTTTTTTTAGCTATAAAGATGACCTATTTGTCCGTTTATAAAAAAATATCTATTAACGGGGGAAAACCACCCCTAAGAGAAATGTTATGGTACTTTAATATTGTATATGTATTCTATAATTTTTTTTTCTTTTTTGGGAAAACAACGACTTACTAAATAATTTCATTTTTGATTTTACAACAATTTCACTGTTGAAAACCTTCGACTCAAACACAAAGTTTTAGTTATAAATAGTGTAAGATCTTGATTTTAAGTAATAAAATCTTTTATACCACTCTAACCTCAAAATCACAACTTTGGTATGATTTTTCGGCTCTCGTGGTATAAAATACCGTTCGAAACGAGTGCGGAAGTTGATTATTTACTTCGTGTGACTTTTCGCACTCGATTCGCTCGTGCGAAGTCACACGAATTAAATCATCACCTTCCGCACCAGTGTCGAAATGTACTATACTTGTATAGATTAAGCAACCGTATGTTACAAAAATAAGTAAATAGTCTTGTAAGGTTACTAATTTAAATATATTGTTTCAGCAATAATTAATTATGACAAATGATTAAAGATATATGTATTGTTCATTATTTATTAGTTTCTATTTGTTATATTATTCCTTATAATTATTACAATAATGATAGCCAATAAAAAAGTGTTTCAAACATAATGATTTTTTACACCAAGAACATCTTACGATTGCTGAATTAGAGCAACCTGGAACTTCACAACGTTCATTACAATTATTACCAAACCAAATGTAACTGGATTGTCAAATTTATCTGGCTTTGTACCAACGTAACCACTTTTATGTCACGAATATTTAAATAGGTTTATGTATCTAGGGAGTGATAACTTGTTATGGACTAATGATTGAAGTTTTATTATATTATTTCTTTTATGAAGTTCTATATCTTCATTCATTAATGTCACACTGTCAGAAAAGTGACGGACGTAATTTTTCCATACTCTGAAGCCAAAAACATCTAGTGGCTGAATCTTTCCGGTTGTTCCTTTCGGAATTATTTTAGCATCAACATTTTTATTTAGAGGTGTTCAAGAATCAATTAATAAGACACTTGAATAACCAACGTTTGAAAAATACACATCCTTTAACCACTTTTTAAAATGCTCTGTAAACGTAATAATTTTTTTTGTATTTATATAACATGAGTAACAAGCTATAATAAATAGAAGTAAACGTCGTACCTGAAGTTAATTTGCCAGATGCAGAAGCCATTACATAAACATTTGAAGGTTTGAATAATGTACTTTCTACTACTGGGCCGAATTGTCCTTTTCTTTCTTTTAATGCGATAAACAAGGGAGAGAGAAGTTTTCCATTGCTTGAAATGAGTGGTCGAATCGTATAACTGTGTGTCGTAGAATTTACAAATTCTACTAGACATTCGATTTGCCTTTCTCCTTCAGTAGCAAGTGTTCTACCCGAGTGGACTTCAATTTGAAATCCGCTTTGATCTGAATTAAAAATAGATTCTACGCCTTTGTTTTTGATTATTTCTTTTACTTCTGAAGCAAAAGTATCAGCTGCTTTTTGTAAGTATTTTGATCCCTCTAACGACTTTTTTGTTACGAATTTGTTTATCTTTCTGCTGACTATTTTGTGAGCCTTTTTAAAATTTGTTAACGAATGAGATGAGGCTTTAAAACTTATATTCGTCGTGCCCAATGATTTGTTGAGCTTGCAAAGCCAATTTTTGTAAATCCTTGTTATGAATTATATGACCAGCAACGGTAGCAACCTGAAAATTATCTAGTACAAATTTATTAATTTTTCCAATTTTCTCCTCATAAGTGCCTCCTTTATTCAAAGTATGCGCCCATCGTTTCAATTGTGCGATAGACTTAACTTTTCGAAATCAATGCTGTAAAGTTTCTAGAGTATCTTTGATACTCCACTGCTTTTGATTTGTAATCTCATGTTAGATCTTCTGCATCCGCTGTACATGTTAGTGAACTTTCGTCAACATCTGCTGTCCATATTCTATCAATATCTTCAACAATGTGCATCTCAACATCCTTGAATGGGTCTTGAAAAGCTAATGTAGCTTCCTGAATAAATTCTGGTTCGTAAAAATTATTCATACAATCACTTAATAATAATTGTTCTATCTTATCCTTCAATGCGATTTTTTCTTTTGTAATAGTAGGACTTTCTTTTATGTTCAGTACTTGATAGGACAATAATAATAAGTTTATAACGTTCATCGGGTTAACAGTCATTTTTTAAGCAGTTTACCTAAAAATAATTCTTTGTTGTTAATGTTATATATAATTTAAAATTATTAACTTTAAAACTTTTCCATAAATGCAAGCATTAGTTTTACACTTATGTCAGCAAATTCTAAAAACAATTTTATAAATGTAATATTTACAGATTACTATCTTTGACTACAATCACAATATGCTTTTTATTTATACAATATATACTTTTCGTGTTCTAAATATTCTTGGAATTTTTCACATGCATTTAAATACAATTTAAATGTTTAAAAATGACTTAAATATTTCAGATTAAAATTTTAAAAAGATACAAAAAATAACTTTTAACCCTATCACCAAAAAAGAGAAGGTTAAAAATTAGAATTTCTTAGTAACTACTTTTTAGCAACTAACTTTTAGTAATTTACAATTAAACAAAATTTATTTTAGGTTTCTTCAAAAATGTATCACATCAAAATACGCTGCCAATTAAATTTATACTATAGATACTATCTCAAAAAGACACACACATATATATATATACATATATTTAAAACAAATAAAATGAATTTTTAACACACATTTTTACTTTTAAAAGTTGCAAACAACAACTGACTGATCATTATAATTGTGCAGACACAATAAATGAATAATCGAAATACAAACAAGTTAAAAATAAAGTTATCTTACCTTATCAAGTATGTTTATCCGGTATAGCCCCAAAAACAAGTAAATCTGCGACAAATAATCAAAATAATTAATGTCTACATAGTTAAATGCATGTTTATTTGTATTATAATGATTGTAGTTACGAAATATAAATTTAAAAATTCAACTATTTTTTTCTGCTTTTAAAATCTTTTATTTTTATAAAATCAAAATTGAAATTATTTAGCAAGTCGTCGTTTTCCCAAAAAAGAAAAAAAATGATGTACATATACAATATTGAACTACTATAATATTTTTTTAGGGATGGTTTTCCCCGTTAATAGATATTTTTTTATAAATGGACAAGTACGTCATATTTATAACTTTAATGTTGTATATATTGCAACGTTTTTCTTCGACTAAATAAACTTTTGAATTTTCTTATCGGAAAAAGTACGTTTTTTATTAAAATAAAAATAAGGGATCATACCTTCAAGGGTACAAATAATGGTAAAATACTTTGTTTTGAAATAGCATATTTTACTGTATTGAAAAATTCGAGTAGGTTTTGAGAAATCGGAAAAACAATGTTTGGGGTGAATTACTCCTTTTTAAGGGCTGTTTTTGAAAAATTCCGAACTAATTTATTTTATTTATCAATTTTAATTATAATGCAATGAGTTACAGCATGATATGCCAATGGAATGACGAAATACAACAATATAAGTTTTAGGGGTGTTGTACCCCTTTTAAGGGATTTTTTCGAAAAATCCCGGGACACGTCAAATTGAACAAATTTAAAAATTTTTATATCAAAAGAAGTACGAAAAAAAATATTTTTCCATTAATAAAAAATAGGGGTTGTTACCCTTAGGGATAAAAATACTACACAAGTATGTAATTTTGAATAACAAGTAACTTCTACTTTGTTTCATTGAAAAATTCTAAATAGTTTTTGAAAAATAAAAAATACGTTTTTAGGCATGAATTTTAAGGGTGGTTTTCACCCCTTAAAAAGGCGTATGGGCACGTATAAAAAAACACGTGTCAATTATTTTTTGATGTAGTACAATATATCACAATTGTAAGAAAATCGGCGGGGTACAGTTCGGGACGTTTCCTTGTGAACACCCAAAATCTTCAAGAAAAACATTTTATTAATTTCTTTTATAGACGTGTGGTAATTCATTATTACTCGTTAATCTGTTATTAATCTTCAATATTTTATCTACAAGAAACACTATTTTATTAGCATTAATCATTTGCTAATCATTATTAGAAATAAAGTATTACTTCTATTCACGCGTACGAATACTTTTTACGCTCACTGTAATGTAACTGATAAATAGCCTTTATACAAGCCATATTTTATACTTTAGAATCACAATTATATAACAGTAATGCTAAAAACTCAAATAAAAATATAATTTTACTATAATAAAAAAGGAAAATATCACCAATGTAATAAAATAAATAACTTTTTAATTATTCAATACATCTATTAAAAATAAAGTTGCATTTTTTTAAATATTTAGTTTAATAAAGATTCTATGATATACTGAATTTGACATTTTTAACTTTGGCAATTGTTTAAAACTTATTTTATATTTTGACGAGTTTTAATTTTTTAAATGCTGTATATAAATTTTACAATAATATATTTATTTACTTAAGAGGGCAGGTAACAGGGATACTACGATGAATAAAAAACCGCTGCCAATTCATTGGCAAGTAGCTTCCTTCAAATTAATGTATCGTTCCTACGTCGTCGCGCGGTACGAAGAAAAGCTAACTTGGAAGTTACAGGCGAAGAAAAGTCAAAAACGCGTCTAAGGCGTAGAAAAGCCAGTTTGCGTCCTCCCAGACGAAGAACAGACAGTTTGACTTTTTAAACGAATGTAACATTTAGTTGGTATCTTATAGATAACTTTCAGATAATAAGATACGATAAAGATAAAAGATAAAATAACAGGATACGATAAAAAGATAATCAATCAAGATAAGATAAAAAGATTTTCAATCAAGATAATTAGATAACTAGTAATTGATTAGATGCCGTCAGTTGGTATTTTTCCTCCGCAGGAACGGCGCAAACTGGCTTTTTTTCGTCTGGGAGGGCGCAATCTGGCTTTTCTTTGTCTGGGAGGACGCAAACTGGCTTTTCTTCGCCTTAGATGCGTTTTTGGCTTTTCTTCGCCTGTAACTTCCAAGTTGGCTTTTCTTTGTACCGTGCGACGATATGTATAGTATATATTTTAAATATAAGATATGTTTATTCATTATACTTTTTTTTTCAATAATTTAATAATTCATTAATATTTAAAAAATTGCATATTTTTTTCGTATTATTGAAATTATTTGTTATTTGGCACTTTAATTAAAAAAACGTAATATTTTAAAATATAAATAATTAAAAAATTGCTATCTACCCTGAGATCAACTTTCTCACATTTTCAAAATCATATATAATAACTCAATTTTTTACATTATAAATTTAAATTTTACATTTACAAAAATTTACATTTTTTATATTATTATTCAATAATTGTGAACATATTATAAAAATTGAAATTATACATTTAATTTTGATTTTTTTAATGGTCCGTTATAATTTTCGTCATCCTCTTCTTTTATTTTCGATAAAATATTGTTGATTGTTGATTTTATCATTTCTTTATTTCTTACAATTTCTAATTCTTTTAAAAAATTTTCTTCGTCAATTTCTTCATATTTATTTATATCGCGATTATTCGAAAAATTAGTTTAAACTCGAAATAATTGGCCAGCGTACCTGATTAATTTCATGTTTCTGCAGAGGTAGCTGTAAATTAACCTCAATAAAAAACAAAAGCAAGTAAACAATACGCGCGCGTATTGCGCGTCATTTTCATTTTCTAGTATCATATACATAAAACAGTTCCCGAAAAATTACGATTTGAAAAGAGGGCTAAAACAGTTTTAACAGTTTTAACCTCAAATATCTCTCAAATTCTTTTACCCTAAGAACTCATGTAATAAATAATATATAAACTCTACATCTCCATCAAATCTACATCTCCATCAAATTTCAAAGTAATTAAATTTTACTCTAGTTCTTGTGCGACATAGAAAGTCATTTCCAGAAATACCAAAATTTTTTAATATCAAATATCTCAAATACTAACCATATAATCTGGATGAATTTTTACATAGGTGTTACCTATATCACATACAAAGTAATCTATAACTTTCATACTGATACATGAAATCGTCATTGAGACATTACGATTTTGAAGAAAACGTAAAAAAGTTTTAACCTTAAATATCTCTAAAAATTATGAGACAATTCTGTTACCTAAAGGACTTATTACGATTTTAAAAAAAAGGTTGAAAAAATTTTAACGTCAAATATGGAATTTATTGACGAATCATTTAGCCCAAAGAACTCAGCCGAGAGCTATCCAAAATCTACCTCTACAAGGAATTTCAAAGCGATTAAGGGACGAAGGTACAGGAGAGGCCAATTTTTTTTATTATTCAAGGAAATTTTTTTTTATTGTAATATATACATATATATACAAAAAGTAGCCCAAAACCATCTCTGATGGTCCGATTTTAGAGACTTTATAAGCTGCACTGACCAAAACACCTGTAAAAAAGGTATATATTCAGTTAGCATTCTGCGCAATGGCTTTCAATCAATGTGTGCCAGTTCGAAGATACATATTTTTGGCACCCAAACAAAGAAATTTACATTGCAATATTAGTCAAAAGCTGATTTTATTTTTTCTATTGCTAATAAGTCATAAGTTACTTTTTATTTATTAAAAAACTTGTATTTTTAATGATTTTATGGTGGAACAGGAATTGAAAATGAAGGTGTAACCTAAAAGTCTTAATGTAATTTTACAGTAAATATATTCTAGAAAATGAACCCAAAAAACCCGTACATCAAAACTGGTTGCGCTAAACAATACAAACAATTACAAAAACTGATCATGCTTAAAAATGACTTTAAATATAAGCAAACATATATTTACCGGTTAATGTTCGCCAGCTCTGTAGTCTTTACGCTTTGCTTGTTTCGCTTTCTCTGCACAATAAAGCTTCTCTGATATTTTGGAATATGCCAATTCTCTCTTTGATCTGTTTCATTCTCCTTTATTAAAAAAGCACCATGATGAAGAACTCTTTGGACATCTGCTGCAGCTCTTTGGTCTGTCGACGAACAATGGTATAAACTAGCTTGGATGGCATCTTGCATACTCTTTAAATCATACGTATTATTGACAATTGCTCTTCTGTAATATTTCTGCAACTTATTAATTTTAGTAACTGTAAGCGCTCCACCTGACTTTCCATCAAGCTTTTCTTTAGTAGCAAATTCTCTGAAGCCTTTAATTACCCATTTGCTTTTGTACATGGTTGATGCATTCTTCTTGTTATATTAAAATAGATTTTCCATAAGGTGCCACTTCATTAAGCCGAGTCCAAGTTTTTGCATCTCCATCAGACAGAAGTGTTAAATACCTCATACCATTCTTTCGAACCAAGCGACTCCAAATGTTCACAGCAGCCTGGACTTCCATACTACCAGAAACACCCTCATAATTGGCATTAAACTCTTGACTACTCTTTTCTTGGCACATGCCACTTACTGGATAAAATGTACATTTTCAAAACAAAATTGAATATTTACAAGAAAGAAGCAAACACTTTTTAATAATGATTTTTTATTATTATTTAATTATTAATTAAATATTAATATTGTGTGATAAGTGTTATTAAACTTTTTCAATGGATTTTAATTACAATTTTACTGCAGCAAAACTAAACAAATTTTTGAGGATAATATATACGATTTTTTTATCAACTCAGAAACACAATAAACGTGAACAGATACTGCAAGTAACATAGGTTACTATATCTACATATGTATATGAGGAACAGCACTTGTATCTTATGTATATAGATATAGTACCCATGTACTATACCTATTCCCTGTTCCTTATTGCGTGTAACGAACGGGCCTTAGTCGATGAGACGGTCGATATAGATGGCTCGATTCAAATGGAGTTTATTATATCAGCTGGGCGATTTATTTATAAAATTATATTAGTAAACTAAGTTTAAACATCAAAATTGAATAGTAATTGTGTAGTTTCATAGGGAAATTAGCGACGTAGAGAGGTATAATTGTACATGAACTAGATTTGTTAAAAAGGAAAAAGTATTATAAAAAATACAAAAAATGTTAAATTGTGTTTTTAACGGTAAATGTTAAAATAAATCAAATTAAATAATTATATGAAAATTATGACATTAGGAGTAAGTTTTCGGGTAGAAAAATGACTAAAAAATAGTTTAAAACGATAAAAAAAATCGATTTTTTGACCAAAAATCGGTACCTTCTTCCCTTAATTAAATTTTACTCCCGTAAGCGTGTTTCATACAAAACTCATTTTTTTCATTTTTCAATTTTTTTCTCAAAAACTAGTCGACAGAATGGATTCAAATTTTTACAGATTATAGCTATTTATATTCTGCATTGTTGTGATTTTTTTCAAAAAAATTGACCGTTTAATTTGAGAGTTATAAGCTTTTAAAAAAAACACGTTTTTGTTAATAACAAAAGAACCGTAATAGTCAATGTAATTTTTTTTAAATATGGATTTTTTTACGCTCTTTCGAATGCTATTTGTTCGATTTAAATATCTCAATGTTATCATTTAAAAAACGCAAAAATAAATTTTGCGAAAATCGAAATTTCGAAATAAAACGAAAACGCATTAGCGAATCAAAAAATGGATTCCCTTCCCGAATTCGCACAGAAAAAAACAAAAGAATGACACCTGTATGGTTAAAATCGATCGAGTAGATCCTGATATAAAACGGTATACGTGCACACACAGGCACACGCACACACACACACACACACACACACACACACATACGGACATTTTCTAAAATTATGTGATTCGAACTTCTAACACCTCTTGAATATTGATATACAATACCCCTTCTATAATTATCTCTTCCTTCTAAACATTTAAGTATAAGTGTATTTTTCGAATGTGTAATCAAAGCACTTTTTTAGTCTACTTCTGTAGATATCAATCAAATAGTAAGTGTTTTGCTATATCAGCAAAAGAGAAACGAAAGGAAAACCAAGAACGTTTATTTCACTTTCCGAGGAAAAAACAATGCATGTCCGTTGCGGACGATGGCGACCGTCGATTTCCATTTCATTAGACGCATACGCACGCGGAGAGCCGTTATAATCATCCGGCGAAAAACGAAAAGCAAATATCTCACGTTCGACGCTCGCAGCGGCAAAGATACGCGCACACATTAAGTTGTCCACGCAAGCAAATGTGTCAAAGGCATGAATTCATGCGACTCATTCACTCTGCCTCTGCGTTATCGCGACCGACAAATGAGTATCTCCGGACGAGGCGATATTAAACGCGATTTTCGGTCCGGCCCAGTGCACATGTATGTCACTGCCGCGACCGAACGCGCAAGTCTCTCGTTCTCCTCTCCCGCAAGGTTCGTCCTCGCGCCACTCCTCCGTCGATGGAACGCAAAAGGCACCGTGTCGTTTATAACACGGGGGCACTTACGTATTATACATATGCGAGGCCATTTTTCGGTTAATCGCTCCCAAGGATTCGAGAGTGGCGAATCCGGTTTACGAAACGACTGTGCATAATGCGTGCTGCATGTGCACGCGATAGGTATGAGATGTGTCATTTTTGGAAGAGAGAACGTACCGTTGCCGAAAAGCGCGTGGTATCACTGGTTCCTTGAATTTTTTTTTTTTTTTTTTTAAGAAAATTCAAGACGCAGAGTTGACGAACTCTTACAAGTCGGACGTGATTTTTTCGAATTCCGATACCCGAAAAGAAAAAAAAATACATAATGACTCAAACGTTCTATCTATAAACTTATATTTACATATTACGAAATGAAAGACCATAAAAAGAGTATGTTGCTAAAATAAGGTCTTATCTACAAACAATTTATGTCGTTCGTGATTGAAATTATAAATAAAATTATATAAAATAACTAAAAGAAAATTTTGTGAGAATTAATATTAAATTCTTATTACTATATAGTTTATCTTTGTATATATTTAATATTATTTATTGCATATACAAAAATATCATATTTGCAAAAATAAGAAGACAAAAAGAGAACTTCTTCTGTTGATCAAAGTGTGAATATAAAGTGTGAGTATATTAATTATTACACATAAGAAATATAACTTTTTGAAAATTTTATACAATTTGAGTTTGATAGAATATATTATTTCTTTGATAAGATATCAAATTAAAATGAATATAATAAAATAAAGTAGTAGTCTTATAAATCAAAATAGTACATATAAATACATGTACAGAACATTATAATTAAAATTTTTTACTTCCTCAAATGGAATGGTTGATGACATTGGTGAATTTGAAAGGTTTAAGAAATAAAACAAAACATCTCGAAAAGATTCGCCGATACTTTATTGTCAATAGCTATCGGTGGTTCTTGTACTATTACATAGTACACTCAAGTTATAATATACATACAAATCACACATTACCGGCAAGTAATAATGGAACTTTGATCGCTGTTTTACATAATATTTTCGTTTTCTTCTATAAAATCTGCTCACTACTGATTATTTTTAGAGTAATATACTTTCGCTTCACTCTCTTTGATCCAACAAAAGCTTTCCTCATCCTTGCTCATAATTTTCACGCAATGCATATGTTCCGCACAAAACGGAAATATGGCAGGAGAAATAACAAAACTACAAACGTACTTTTGACAAACAATTTTATTCTATTCTTGTGACGCGTTTTTCTTGTCATCGTGAATCAGCAACTGAACTTCAATCAACATAAAAATCTGACCCTACACAACGCATTTCATATATCTTTTTTCTATTCTTTTTTATACATCATACTAAACTCAATTGTACAATATACAGTTTTAATAATTTGTGATAATCATTCCGTAACATTCTCTCCCTCATACAAAACTAAGTTTTATACCAAACAAGTAGGTTTTCTCTTTCTAATCGTTACATAAATAGAAATAAAAATTCACTTTAAACGATTAAAACAAGTACATTAGCAAATAGTTCGTAGACAACGTGTAAACAATTGTAATTTTCTAACACTGTAGATAATATATACTTTTTAAGTTTTAAAGACTTTAACTCAAAATATCTTTAACATCCTCTTCATATTTACAAAGATACAACAAAAATTAACAAGAATTTAACAAGAAATTAACATTCAATTTTTGCAAATACAATAACCACATTGATAAAATCGGTTCGATAAGACTTAATTTAGTGAAATTAATAATAATTTTTCAATTTTCTTAATTAACTCCAAGTGAATATTTTACAGTCTCACGAATTACTAATATTTTGACGTACAATCAAAATCAGTCTTTTACAATTTTGTTGGTACCATAGTTTGGTCAGTGAGACTTAAATGTTAGTTAAACTTCACTGCTTACAATTTGACATTGCAAAAGAAAATCATCTTTTCCATGCCTCCAAAACAGGTGAAGCTTACTGGTGTAAATTTATCCCATTTACAGGTGAAGCTCAATGCTCTCACCTTATTTTGGCATTCAGTTGTCATATATATCGATTAAACGACTAATACACAGTGATTCAGTCGGCCAACGAAACAGAGTCGTTTCTTAATTCAACGTACTCAAAAAGGAATAGAAAACGCGTCTCTCTAACTAGCATGAGATGCTCATGTAATCAAAACAGTTGTCTCGCAACGAGAAGCTTGTAAGCTTGCATTCTTCGGGCGTCCCTTGACGTCTACGCCCTCGAGACAGTCTCGCCCCATAACACAGACAGTCAATCCCACGGAAGGAACTGTGCCCACACTCGATCACAGTAACCGGCGCGACACGACCTAAATGCAAGGACACCCAGTTTATACCGCTGCGCCGAGACGCCTGCCACACGCATTTTCTTTCTTTTTCTCTCAAACATATTCTCGCATTAATCGGAGCGATATCTACAATTTATCGTTTTTTTGTAATTAAAATTACCTGTCCATACGTGGCTACATATCCAATTTTCCTGGGTCCTAGGAAAATTAGAATCATTACCAGTGAACCTAGAATAATTTTAACTCACAAATCATAAAGTGTATTTAATGATTGAATTGAATTGAATGAATTTTGTTAAGAAATAAAGGCCACAGCGGAATTTATTTTTTGGCGAAAAGATGATTGATATCTTTAACATGCAGCTTTACAAAATTTCAAATGATTTTTAAAATGCACATATCAGCATGGTTAATAAATATCATAGAATGACTTCACAAGGTAATATCATGACTCCAAGTTTAATTATAATAAATACATTTTACTTAAGAAGGATTCGTGAGATTTCATAAGCATTCAAAATATGAACATATCTAAGGAACATATGTTTATTGCATTCTCAATTACGTACTTTGAAAATTGTAATTTGTCACTTCATATCAACTGATGAGAATTTTTCCATCAGTCTTACACCCCCGCAGAATATGAAATAAAAAATTAATTAAAACCTGGAAAAAAAAACTTTATTAGCAAAGGACTATCTGACTGCCCCCCACCACCAAATTGCCCAATGTTTCGAGCCCGCTCCGGCTCGCGATACACCTCCTTATATACCCATACCCACTTATTTCCTCTTACCATCACCATCCACCTTCCCCTCTCCAACTTTCCAACTTTGGTCAAACGGGTAGATATTTGAAGAAGAGAATATATGAACATCAATATAGTTTACGTAGTACAAATTTTACATCGGATTTGAAAGAAAATTGTTTAAATAGTTTGCATTCTTTCGATTTTGGGAGTGTGGATATTTTGGAACAAGGAATTAAGAATAAATATAAGAGGGAAAGCCTTGAAAGTATTCACATTCTAAGGAATCGGAATAATGTAAATTTAATGGTAGAGTCAAGTAAATTAGATAACATTTATCATTCTTTATTAATTTAAGTGAGAATGGAAAGTTGGAGAGGGGAAGGTGGATGGTGGTGGGGGTAAGAGAAAATAAGTGGGTATGGGTATATAAGGAGGTGTATCGCGGGTTTCATTTCAGTCCCTGAGGAGGAGCCGGAGCGGGCTCAAAACGTTGGGCAATTGGGCAATTTGGTGGTGGGGGGCAGTCAGATAGTCCTTTGCTAATAAAGTTTTTTTTCCAGGTTTTAATTAAGTTTTTATTTCAGATTCTGTGGGGGTGATTATAAACAAGGACAATCTGACTGCCATAAATATTAATTATTTTAATTTAATTTATAAGACTGTAAGACCGATGGAAAAATTCTCATCAGTTGATAGTAAGTTGCAGTCGACATAAGTAATATTTTCAATGATGTCACTTCATATTCTCATTTATTACACAAACATTGTCGTCTTACTATCCAATACTTTTCTTAAAATTCAAATTCGAATACATATCACAGAACAAGTTCATCATTTTCTCGAATTCGCCCAAGATAACTCCTGTGACGCAGGAAAAACTCCGTGAGAAAACCTACGCCGGAAAATATTCGTTTATTACATTTGAATACCTTATACTTAGAATCTATCAGGTTGAAAATATGTATTGCTGCTGTTGACGAAGAATTCATACCGATATGGACTGTTGATGTTTACGGAAAAAATATGTGTAGATGGTTGAAGCACTGTTCTTGTTACCGGAGAAGGTATCAAGGATACACTGCTAACAAGCACGTGATGCTCGAGAATACATACCACTGTTGATGGGAAACATGTGTTGATGCTCTCTGCTACTGGTATTTGCTGTGCACATAACCCCATGCGAAAAGCATCTGAAAACGCACGTTATTTTCATATAAATAAAAATGTATTGCATGGAAGATGATCATTACTGCTCTCGGCAGATGTATATCAACTGAATCAAACATGATTTTTAACGAATTCGCAGGAATATAAAAATGCTTTATAATTTACAAGGGAAGGATACTTAGTGTCCGCCACCGATTTTCATGAAACTTTTCACATGGGTAGAGCATCGAAGAATATTTTACACGTATTTCTTTTTATCTTCGGAGAAAAACATCTAGGGGTGAAAAACCGCCCTTAAAGTTCACCCCCAGAACCGTTTTTTTTAATATCTCGAGATGGAATCAGAATTTTTTAATAAAACCAACGCCTATTTATTTCTTATAAAAAGTCGAGTATTTTGGCACAGTTTTAATGTTGAGGGGTTGCATCCCTTATTTTTTATAAGGATAAATGTAATTTTTTCACACATTATTTTGAAAGAGCAATGTCTTGATAAAAAAAAACAAAAAAAATAAACCAAATTTGGTTGGAAATTGATGTGTTGTAAAGAAATTTAAAAATTATAGTAAACCTGTTTCGGGGTTTAAAAAAAAAGCATGTATAAGGGGTGAGCTACCCCTAATTTAATTATTTACTTTTCAGTGATTAAGAGAACTTTTTTTTTAATTTTAATTTTGAAGTGCTTACCTTGATTCATATTTACCATTAAAAGTGAAATAAATAAAAACTGTTCTAATTTCGGGTCGCTACCCCTATAAATATTATCATTACTAGATTATAAGTGAAAACTTTGTATTAAGAAAGGGGAATTTTCCCGTGAAATAAAAAAATAAATAAATATATTACTACATAAATTAATGAATTTGCAAATTTTATTCAATGTACGTCTAACAATAATGATAATATGTGAAAAAAATGTTCAAAACATAATAGCTTTTGCACCATGCACATCGTATGACTGCAATTCCTCCACATATGTCGCAAATTAGTTCCTCTAAAGTATGGAAACAGAAATCTACTGGATTTGCATGTCTTGGAGGTTTTACCGTTAGGTATCCACTTTTATACTGTGCGTATTTAAAAGCATTTTTGAATCTTGGTGAAGAAAATGAATTATGCGTTAGAGATTGCAGTTTGATTATATTGTTTCTCTCGTGTAAATTAGCATCATAATTCATAAGAAGTTTTATGTCTGAGAATTTTCTTATAAAGTTTTTCCATAATCGAAAACCATATACATCAAGAGGTTGTATCTGACCAGTTGTGCCTTTTGGTATCGTCTTCAATATAAGATTTGTCTCTTTAGGCACAGCTTTCTTTACAGTGTTTTCACATTGTTCGGTCCATGAATCTAATAGCAGTACAGGTGAATTCCCACTATGAGTCAAAAATACATTTTGAATCCAAATTTGAAACAGCTCCTTGGATAATTTGCCGGATGCTGATGCTTCTACGTACACATTTTCTGGTCTAAATAAATTTTCCATTACTTTAGGTCCAATTGTCCATGAGCCTCTTTCAAAACTATAAATAACGGAGACACGAGCTTTCCCTCTACTGATATTGTTGGTTGAATGGTATAGCCATGTGTTGTAGAAGATACCGATTGAACGATGTTTTCCACTTGCTTAATCCCCTTATAAAAAAGCGTGCGAATACTATGTATCTCTAAATTGAACCCACTCTGATCAGAATTATAAACGTTTTAAGTACCGTGTACTTCAATTAAATTTTTAACGTCGTTAACAAAATTTTCTTTGAGTTGTTCAACTTCTACTGCCTTCTTTGCAGATGATACAGTAATAAATTTTGTAATTTTTGGTGAAACAATGTGATGTTTTCTTTTGAATATTTGTATCCATCTATGTGAAGCTTTAAACCATGGAATATTTATTTCTGCTTTCTTTACAAGAGCCTATCTTTTTATATCAATATCATGCAGTCATTTTTGATTTTATTGCTTCTTTAACTTTTTCAAGTACATAAGTTGTTATTCCATACAGTATAGCTTTTCTGTCACCCCCTGCTTCAACTTGTAATTTCCACTGTCGCAATTGACGATCGGACGTAACTTTTTTATACTTTGACTGTACAGTTTTTAAGGATAATAATTGCTTTCTTTTTCTGCAACATCTTCTTGATTCGGTAAACAAGCAGGAACCTCTGCATAATCTTTATATAATTCATCATCTTCTTCAATATCTTGTGGAAGTGTATCACTGTACTTTTCCTCAAAGAGTAAAGTATATTCTTCTTCTGTTTGTAAGTTGTAATTTACACTAGCCTTTATTATATTTTCTATAACATAATATAAAGTTATCTCTTGTTCGTTAGCTTCTGATTGATCAATTTTGATATTGTTAGGATTAAAAATTGTGGATAATAATGATACCACAACCAGTGGATTAATAGCCATATTTTTATTTTATTTTGAGGCAATGACGTTCAAGTAACAGCCATAGATTATTAATTTTATAATTATTATTTTACTAAAAATAACTCTGTTGTATTTTCATGAACGTCTATTTAACTTACATTTATTGCAGATATTTCATAATTTACCTTCTTTTTTAAAATAAAAACTTGTTTTACTAAAACGAAAATATATTATACAATATTACACGCACACACAATTTTATTTATTTTATTTGTTTATTATAGGTAAAGAGCATCGTTCACGTTTAATACCGTTACGGTCCCACAGTTTCTGATAAATTTATGATTTTCCCTTTTAAATGCGTGTCAAATTGGAATAACCTATTCCTGATCACCTTTCTGCTTCGGTATTGATTTCTATTTAAAATACATGTAAACTTGATTAGCCAATTCCTGATCACATAAAGAATAGTTCATGATCACATAAGGAATAGTTCCTGATCACTTATTTTAGCACTTTTGAAAACTTTTTGTGTTATGATATAAGAATTTATTTATAAATAAAATACTAATTGACTAAACGTACATTTTAGTTTTTTTAAACCAAATTGATTAATTGTAAGTTATAGAAATATTGCGTATATTTACCTCAAAAATAGCCTTTTGTTTTCAGGAACTTACAATTGATCTTGATCCTGATCCGGAACTGGAACCGTGACGATAAATGTACATATGTACACTCATGCGAGTACGCACACAATTTCATTTATTTTATTTATTGTATTAAACGGCAAGATGCTCATTAAAGTAAAAATATTATACTAGTTTTATTTAAAACAGGCATTCCGGGCATGTCGAATATAGGGCACGATATTGACCTTTCTGGTGTTTTTAATTTTAAAAATCAATGTGTAAACATTTATTTGACATAATCTCGATTTCAAATCTCGATTTGTGTAGAGACAATTTTCAGAAATTTCATTGATCATTTTAGTTATACTATCTATGAGATATTTGGATTCATAAATCTGACAAATTTTTTAGATAATATAGTTATTTAAATTTAGAATCATGCCAAAATTTAATATACCTTCAATAAAAGTCAAACAAAAAATTCATTAATATATCATGATATGATAGTCATGTATATAATAAACATTATAATTTTTATTAAAAAAATAGAAACAAAATAAAAAGAAATCCATGTTTTTTATCTAAAATAAGTAGAACTTGTTTTAGCTAATTAAGATATTTTGAAAAATAAATTTATTTATACTGAATGTATCAGTTAACATATCAAAACGTTCTTTTAAAATGAAAAAAAAAATTATTGAATCGAAGATTTAATTTGATAAAGATATTTATTAATATGAATGATTTTTTACAAATATTCTTCATATCATGGTTATATAAATAAATTAAACATTATTAAAATCATTATTTTATCTTACGTTTTTATATAATAATCCTCCTTACATTATATCACTTCTTTTGATCCAGCTATATTTAACTGTAGATATTATTTTAATATTTAAAAGATTTTACTTTTGTCAAGAATGTTTTTATTTTTTGGAATATTTCGACCATATAACTAAAAATAAAATAGCAATTCTTACTATGCTCTTTTTTAGAAGCAAATTATTTCAATAGAAAAAAAAGAAATCTACAAACCATTTTTCTAATCGTTAAAGGGCAGTCTTTAACAAGATTAATGTTCGTTAAGTTGGGGAAATTTTTCTTGGCTCTCTTACATCCTGCCGTTTTTTAAGGTTGTTTACTTAAAACTAAGGACGATACTAATATTAAATCAAGATTAATTTCTTTATTAGATGAATGCTTTAGTCATTCCGTATAATATTATTTTCCTCACACCGGGCCGAAAGTGTCTCATTCCTGTCCGGCTCCGAAACGGAAATATGGCATTTTCGGCCTCGATGTGAAGAAAATAGATTACGCACCACGGGAGTAAAATTGTACAGCCCCAGCTCGTGTTTGCCACCCTCGCCTTCGGCTCGGGTGGCAATTTACGCGAGCTGTGGACTGTTCAAATTTTTTCCTCCCATGGTGCGATTAATACAAAGTGTTTATTTTGGAAGCACTTTCGTTTGTTCATTTTGTAAAATTTAGTAAAAAATTTTTCAAACATATCTTATTTTTTCAAACAAAAATTTTGACTTAACTAGCTTAATATTAGGTTTTCTTAAATTAAACTTAAACATAAATTTAGAAATGAATAACTTAATATTAGAAATAAATTTGAAAAAGGGTTATAATCTATATTATTTGGTAATTTTATAATCCATAATCATTAAGAAGTTGATAAACATTCTGTAGGGACTTATTTAATTGAATGAATAAATTGTTTTCTAAAACTATTTGAGTTTTGTCCACATCTAATTTATCTCAGGGTTTTATGTTATTGATATTAGATGAGCAAGATTCAGATTGAGCCGGAAATCTATGACAAATAGCTGCTGTATGGCCCACTCCATTGCATAATTGGCAAATTTTAATTTTTGAACATTGTATGGCAATGTGACCATGTCTATAACACATTTGGTAAACGGAAAATATTTTGGAATTTATATTTTTGTATTCAAATAATTTTGCAAATTATTCATCGCACTGATTATTTTTCTTTTATTTGTAAAACTGTACGATATTCAGTTTCAATTATCCAAAACCAATTCTAATTCATTTATTTCATATTTAATATAACCTTTTTTCTTTGTAAGGAAAAAACTTAATGTTGAATGTTTTCACGAGAATGTTGAATTGGTTAGAAAAATTAAAGTGCACGTAATCTCCTATTCATTCATTTGTTTAAAACATAAAGAAATATAATCAACACATCCTGTTATAAAATGTTTTAAATTTTAACCTTCGAAAAATTTGGTTTATTTTGATAATAATTTTAATTTCTTTTCTTCATTTTACTTTATTTTGTTTTTTAAACTGGTAATAATTTTAATTCAAGTTTCATTCCAAAATTATCTTCGTTTCCGATCATAAGTCCAGGTCAAAGATTTTCGTTCGTTCGAAAATTTCCATCGCAAACATTGCGGATAAGAATACGATTTCCCTTACGCATGTCGTAAAGTTTTTGGATTCCTTTCCCTTACAGATGTCCTCAGCAAACATTGGTTAGACTCAAGGTTTCCGATTAGTCGGTGATAAAAAAATCTTTCCTCGCTCCCAGGGCTAATCTCTAGACCCAAACATCGTCAAGCGACAACTATCTCGGGCCTCGAGTACGCATCGAAATTCCCAGACGCCTCAAAACCAATAAACCGGGAAAACCCTGTAATTACATACAAGGGCGCCTGTTCCGTCTCTTTCGCTTTCCAGTATTTTCTATCACCCACGCTTGCATTATTTTTCCTTTAGATGATTATTCATAGCGGTTGCATTTTTAAATGTTTCACGTTCAATAATAGGAATCATTTTTCTTTTGACGTTATACTTTACAAATTTGGACTTGACATATACTTAAGAGTATATATCATCTACCTATTATGCGTTCTTCGATATAAGTTTTTAGGGACTTATTAATTCAATGCTTCGATAAATATTAATTGCGTAATAATTAAACTGAGTTACTTTTAGTTGTTATGTATTCTGGAATTTCAATATATACGTTAATCACACTAGAGTTTGTACTATGTTAGGTAATTTAATACTGCTATAATTTTAACCTTGTTTTTATACTAAATCTAAAATTATAAACAGAAACATACTTATGAAAATTCAGTCATTTTTATTTACTATAGGTTGTTATATATGCATCTAACTTTAAGTCTTTCTCGATAATATTAATATCTTTGTACTACACCTATTTTATGATGTAATTGCACTAAATCTTTTTTCATTAATTTATAATATTCACTGTACACATTCACACAAACAATAACGAACACGGATAAAATTGCTTTTGTATCCATAACTTCTATTTAATCATGCACTACCTTTATATACTTAGTGTATATTTTTATTTAGGAGTTATCAAATGACATCTAGTGTTTGATAAGCAAATTAGGGCAATAGATATACTTGTAAATAGCTTTTATACGATTTCGCCGTTAAGTACCATTTGTTTTGTAATAAAACTATGTAAATGAGTAAACTACTTTGAATAATGGTTAGCTTAATAGAAATATCCATAATTTGTTGCAGTAATTGTATAACGTTACTAATTAACTATCAATTCATTAAATAACATTCACGTTAAAATTTATACTTTTCATGTTTTAGCCGATCTGTTAATTAGTATTGGCACCACCCATTTTTCATATATATTTAAAGTTTCGTATTAAAAACCAATGATTTTAGAAAAATCATTATGTCAAAGTGGGTTATTCATCGTACTGTTAAATGTAAAACAATAAAATTGTTCTCTTATTGTTTAATGTTTAAGTTATAGTATCTGCATAAAAGCGGCTCATTAACGAATCCTAACATTCGATTTTGAGCGAGGGTGGATCCAAAAATCTGAGCGACCAATAACATCCCTCTATACGTTTAAGACAAGAGAAAGCGGCTGCGTCCCATCTCAAGCCTAGTTCGCTCATTACCGCGTTCACCCCAGCACACTCGTCTCACAGTCCTCCACCGGAGAGGTTCAATTTCTACGATCCCTTAAAATATTTTTGAAATTCGCTGTTTAACCTTGTTACCGTGCAATGGTAACACATACTTTTCATTGAAATAAATTGATTGCATAAAACTAAAGATTCTCGTGTTTGTATTTATTTATTTTAAAATGAGTTTAACAACCGACACCTTTCATAAAAACACGCAGCAGAGACAACGGACCATCAAAGTCACTAAGGACTGAGGAAAAATAAAAGTAAGTGGATTTCAGAATTGCTATCTATCTTTCTTTCTTTAGTCAGAACATTTGCCACATACTTTTCCCATTTCATATGTGCCAAGTCTATATTATTGTACAAGTGAAAAATAAAACAAGAAGATATTAATTAAAACGCTTTATAGATTGAACTACGGTTGTCGATCTTGTTAAAATTTTGAAATATTAGTAAATGACCCAAAGCCTCTGTGTCACAAAAAGATGACCACGCGGAACGGCGTCTCGATTAACTTAAAACTAAAGTTATACTAAATCAAAAAAATAATTCTGCAAAATATTAGTAAGCGCCCCAGAGCCTCTGTGTCACAAAAAGATGACCACGCGCAACGACCTCTCGACTAATTTAATGTGAAAATTTTATCAAATCGAATGAATAAACAAATTAAAATTCAAACTTTCAAAATCCTCCGAATCTTCTGTTTTTCTAAACCGTTTAAATTAGGAAAAAAAATAATTGAATAAAACCTCTATAAAATTAGGGAAGAGAAGTCTTATAAATTTCTATTAAATTTTTCTAAAGTGAAAACTTATAAAACCTTTATAAAATTAGGGGTCTTATAAACTTCTATTAAATTTTTCTTAAATGAAAACTTATAAAACGTCTATAAAATTGGTGAAGAGAAGTTCTGTAAACTTCTATATATTAAATTAAAAATTGACATTACTATATTTTACAAAATTTTCTAAATTCATTAAAGGTTTTCTAAATTCTTTAAATTTATTAAAGGTACTAAATTAAAGTACATTTAAAAAAAATTATTCAAAGTTTAAATTATAAAAACGAGAAGAATAATTATTTTTAAAAAATTACCAAACCTTCTAGTTAAGAAGGTAAATATCCTCTATTATTGAGAAGAAAAGATAAGAAAAATAACTTCTAAATACTTTACCAAATTCAAAAAAGAAAAAATTATTAACATTACTAAACCTCCCCGTTGGGAGGAGAGGTCTTTTAAAACTCCTATTATATATCGACGGCTGAGAGGAAAAAGAACTTTTACCATACATAGTGGAATACTGGTGAAAATTTAGAAAGTTATTTTAGGCCAACTACCGAAAAGAATTATACTGGGTTTTGTAAATAATAAAGCTTTCAATGGGGATCGGACTCTCAATTCTTTAGAGAATTTAGAACTTTGTATAACGTAGTAATTTAAATTTTTAATTCAGCATATCGACGGCTGAGAGGAAGAAGAACGTATCTCAGCGCGCGGGTAAAGAACGACGTATCTCGGCGCACGGATGAACAACGACGTATCTTGGCGCGCGGATGAAGAACAACGTATCTCGCCGCGATAATGAAGAACGACGTATTTCGGCGCGCGGTTGAAGAACGGCGTATTTCGCCGTATATACTAGCAGAGCACTGGCCGTAAAAGCGCCAAGATACGTCGTTCTTCAACCGCGCGCCGAGATACGTCGTTCTTCATCCTCGCCCCGAGATACGTCGTTCTTCGTCCGCGCGCCGAGATACGTCGTTCTTTACCCGCGCACTGAGATACGTTCTTCTTCCTCTCAGCCGTCGATATGCTGAATTAAAAATTGAAATTACTACGTTATACAAAGTTCTAAATTCTCTAAAGAATTGAGAGTCCGATCCCCATTGAAAGCTTTATTATTTACAAAACCCAGTATAATTCTTTTCGGTAGTTGGCCTAAAATAACTTTCTAAATTTTCACCAGTTATTCCACTATGTATGGTAAAAGATTTAATTTCTACTCGTGTTATTGGATATTTAGCGGTGGTTGAAGCGAGAATATTTGCGTGAGCTATTAAAACGGTTAGTAGAACTCACTTTTAATTGACATCTGAAGCATCCATTAAACAAAGCGTGTCTTTAGAGTGTACGAGTCTCAAGCGAACTTCTACACTGTTTAATAGAGTTTGTCTTGATTAAAAACATCACAGTGTAAATGACCGATTAGATCAACAGTTTTACCATCTTGAAAGTACTTCTGTCTTTTTATCAGTCCTTCAGTTTTGCCAGTGCCAGGCGCTTCATCCATTTCCCCAGCGACATCGTTAACCCAAAGGTTTGTCGTTAAATGTGAAGATTTTGCAGCAGGTCCATAATTGAGCAGGCTTTCTAAATATGCTCTGTAAGGATAAGCATTATTTGCTGGAGAAACCAATTTTTGATTAAAATATATATCAACTTCATTGAACATTGAATGCAAAAAATTGTTCACAGGAGTCACGAGAGTGTCTTTTTCCTTGGTATACGGTGTCAGTCGCACTTTCACTTCGATTAACGTATCTGCGAGATCTAGATAATCCTCGTTTTGACCATTTATACAAAATTCTATCGGACTTTCATCGCTCAACGACGACACGGGTTTGTAAAATACCCATCTTGAAGATTCTAGAGTAGTTTGTGTAGGTGGGAGAGAAAACAAATCAAGCTCGGTTTTTAAACAAGGCTCCGTGTAACTGTGTAAAAATGACATGTTTCTTCTTATTATTATTTTTTTTAATATTATCAGAAAATATCAATGTTTTTTTTGTTATTATTATTATTTTTTTAAATATTATCCGAAAATATCAATTTTTTTTTCGATTTTCTTCGTACACTTTTTAACTTTTTGTTTTGTTTTTTTTTTCTTCTTTTTAATTTTTCTCTTTCCTACTCGTTTACATTTGACAGTTTTTGGGCGTTTTTTTCGTTTTATTGAAGAGATCCGACATGATCCACGCACACTACGCGAATGTTGTAGAGTTTTGTTGGACAAATCTTTACAATAGGTCCTTCCATAATTTTATCGAGTTTTTCCACCGCTTTATGGTTAAGATTTCGTCCTGATTCGTTCACTCTATATTTAAATTGAATGATCTGTTCTTTCTTTGAATGATCTGTTATTTTCCGCAACATCGTCAAGAACATTGACACCAGCGCGTAGAGCTTCTTTTCCAACAGCACGAGCATCTTTTGCAAGAAATGGCAGAGCGCGTCGAAACAAACCTGTAAAGAACGAACCCAAGCCATGCCCTCGTTGTCATTAAGAGCCAACACAAACATTGTTGATACCTCTGCTGCCTCCGCGATACTGATGATGATATTCGTCGTAAAAAATCGTGCCTTCGGAGTGCTCTCGCTCTCCTTGATAATGAGAATTCTCTTTTAAAATGTAGCGTTACAGTCAACGTTCCAAACTCGAATGGTATTGATTGGCCAAACTGATCTCTTATATCGATGTCTATGGTAAATTACACGGTCTGTAAATAAGACAGGCAGACAAGACTTATTTTCTGGTAGTTGATTAATAAGTTCTTTTATAGTAATGTAACCTCCTTTGACGTCATAAATTAATTTTGAACATTCATTTTTATTATTCAAATGTAAAAGTGTTTCGTTTATAGCGCTCACAAGACTATTTATCGAGTTATATGTATCATGTTGAAAATGTTTTTCTCGTTGACTAGCCCGTGCTTTTATTAATTTAGTATCGCGACGGCGAAGATGTAAAGTTGTATATAGAATGTAAATTTCTGAAAGACCGACTACCCATTTATCGTATAGCATTATTTCTCTGGGTAAGCGTGTGGAGTAATTAGTTATTGCGTTTAAGGGAAAATAACGCATACTACTATTGCTCGGTAGTACAATACTAAATTCGTTTCGATTCATTTTGTTACAATTTTTGCATCTCTCTAGCAGAAATTCAAGAATTAAATTTTCCGCAAAGCCAACCCAACTAACAAAATATTTTTTTCGCTCCTTTACCACGAGTTTGCAAAATTTTGTCAATTTTGTATACTTGTTTGTCGACACGTTTTCTGTGAATAAGACTGAGTTCTTCTGGATAAAAAAACCTTCTATATTTTCTCCATCAAAATCATTCAGCTTGTAGATAAATAAGTTTTGTCTTTTTAAAACACATACAATTATTAACACATATTAAAGATTTCTTCACTTCAAGATTTTGCAGCACCCTTTTCAAATATGTTTTTGCCACGGCTTATACGTACGTGATCACCAATTTTATATTTCGGTGTTTTTCGATAAACTTGTTTCCGTGACACGCGTTCAACTAAATTTTTTCTAGTTATATGAGCATTATAAATAGTTACTGCTGCCGGAGCCATTTTTATAGTACTATGACGTGTCTTGTTGTAGGTTGTTATTAGTATTTGTAAAATGTCAATGTATCGATAAGTATTTTTATATGTAAAATATCTCTACATCCGTTCTTTGAGAGTACATATAAAACGTTCAACAACAGCCGTTTTAACATCAGGATTGGTTACAACGCGAAAGATGATGTTATTTTCTTTGAAAAATTTTTGTAAAATACTTTCAACAAACTCCTTACTTTATTATTTTTCAGTATTTTTTCGAAAGCTTTTGTAACTTCTTGCGTAGTTTTACCGCACAACGGCTCTGCCCATACATATTTGCTCAAAATATCTACGGGAACTAAAATATAAGAAAAACCGTCTTTATAATTTTTAAACGAAGTCATTTGCATTAGATCGCCTTCGCAAACTTGGTCACGAGCATTAACATCATAAAATAGGCGTGGAAATTTCCATCTTATAGTTTTGTGTAATGTGTATGCATCTTGTTTTGTTTACCATTTTTTAATTTTTAGGCACGACCGCTACTTGGGAAAGCCTTATAATTTCACCAGAGAGAAAAATTGTCGGAATTCAAATACTGAAAATTTAATATGTAAAAACCATTTTGCACTCAGAGTGAATGCGCGTTTTAAGCGTTTTCTGAGATGTAGTACGTACGTCTATACGTACGTCCATATGTAATTAAGTTATCTGATTATCTCAATGAATTTCCGATTGATTCCATCAGAATTGCGAGCAAATGCTCCTTTAATTGGACCTACTCGGTGGTCCTCTACTGAGAAAGATCGATGAAAAAGTTTAGGAATACGAGCTCAAAGAAAACTTTCAAAAAATCGATTTTTAAGCATAATGTCTAGATAAATTAATTTTAAGTTAATATCTACACATCTATTTGCTACAACTAATTAAAAGGCACCTTTTTTCTGTTGGGCATTTTTTACTACGAGCAATATTTGCCAATACAACAGCGAAAAACAGCTAAAATGGTTAAAAATGGGCAATTTTCGACTATAACTTGATAGGATTTAACTTTACGCTAATATGTTAAGTGTAAAAGTTGTAAATTATAATAAAAAAAAAACTTTTTCCCATTTTATATTTTCATGTACAGCTAATTCCTGACGAGTTAGATCTATAACAATGATTTTAAACGCTTAAATATACATAAAATAGACAATTTTCGACTATAACTTGACGGGATTTAACTTTACACCTGTTACGTCGGAATCCAAACATATAGCTATCCGTCTAGCAGGCCTCCTATGGGGCGTGCCGGATCTCCCTGTCTTTTAGCCAACGCCCGAAAGCGCTATGCCTGACCAGGTTACGGAGACCGAAGGAAGCAGGGTCGGAGGACTTTATCTCCCTTTGCTACAGGCCGGCGCTCGAGAGCGCTTCGCCTTTATTGTAGCGGAGGAAAGAATACAATGCAAATTTACTAGTCTGATTACGATATTTACTTAAATAACCCCGAAATTCAAATTACATAATGTACCTTAATGTCTAACGCAATTGTCGGCCGCTCGGAAAACGTCGCCTTGAAGATCGGTGGTTCAGTGCTGCGATGGTGAGCTCCTTCTCGGCGGGTGGTCTCCCAGCAGGTCGTTGCGTCGAGGCGGGTGTTGATGGCTCACAGTAAGCGTCCTGACGAAATCGGATCCCTGCGATATCGGTCAGTCGTAAGCACGGGCAATGCTTCTCCGTGGCGCAGAGTCGGCGGCTCTCGTCGTGGTAACTTCTAAGTCGGACGTGGCACGGGCAACGCTTCGCCGTGGGCAGCGTCGGTGGTGTTGATGGTCCGTTGGGCAGAGCTTCGTCCTCGCAGAAGTTCAGAAAAAGAGTGAGCTATTGAGGCCCACTTGCTGGCCCTTTATATAGCGCGAAACTCCTTTGTTTTTGGGGGAAAACTTGTGTTTCCCCTTTGGTGGGAAACTGCGCAGAAGGCTAACTCCCACCTCCCGCTATCTTTCATTTTCTCGTAATAGAGGAAAGCATAAAAATGTCAGAGAGTCCTCTTCCTGGAAACTCTCTCTCTCTCTCTCTCTCTCTCTCTCTCTCTCTCTCTCTCTCTCTCTCTCTCTCTTTCTCTCTATCTATCTCTGTCCTGGAGAAAAATCCGCGAGGCTGCATGCGCAGTGCATCCGTGTACGCAGTGTCCCCCTTATCTCGTAAGTTTCGGGTGTCAAGGGTAACGTCTTGCTGACCCGTTTCTTCTTCTTTTTTTTTCTGGTGAAAAGAGGGGCCGAGCTGTCTGTTCGCTATTTTATGATAGCAGGTTTTCTCGCCTCCCACTGCCTGTTGCTATGTACTTGTCTTCTCTTGCGCACTGGAGGAAAACATGAAGATGCCAAAAGACCTCTTCTAAAAAACGTTCCCTCCAGTGAAAATTCCACGAGACTGCATGTAGAGTACCCATGTACGTCGTCGTCCCTCGTGCTCTCAAATTTCGGGTGTCAAGGGAAACGCTTTGCTGACTCATTCTGCGTCGTAACGCCGTGTGACAGTAGCGCAGTTCCCTCGCTATTTTATGAGAATAAAAGGGGTGCCGAGCTGTCCCTCTTCTGGCTCGTATCAGTGGTCCTCCTCATTCTTCGAAATTCGAGGCTGCGCAGTATAGCCATACATGGGTCTTGACTTATCTTTTCAAGTCAGTTCTTCCCTGCATAGAAAAAAGCGTCTGTGCGCCCGGTCCAGTGTCATCTTAATTGCTCCTCTTCTTCCTTTTTATTGCCCGTCTCATAAATTTCGGTAGTGTAGTGTAGCTGGTGTTGATTTTTTCCCAGCCGCATGTGCCGCGGTCCCTCTTTCCCTCTTGCTTTCCGCCGTTTCGGTTAACCGCACGTGTCTGATTTGTTTGACCTCCCATGGCTCTAAAACTCTCCAATCCGTTTGGTCCCTCTGCTTTTGCCCCCGCCTTCTTCCTCAGCCCATCTCTCCCTTCCTCTCTCGATGTCCCTCTCTCTTTATCTGCTGCTCTTCTTTCTTCTCTCATCTCTATTTCGTTTTTCATGCATTTCCTGACAAAAAACATAATTATTCGCGTAAATGGACGAAAAATTCGTCCATTACACACCAATATATTAAATTTAAAAGTTGTAGATTATAATAAAACAAAACTTTTTCCCATTTAACATTTTCATGTACAATCAATTCCTGACGACTTAGACCTATAAAAACGATTTTGAATGCCTAAATACACCTGACATACACCAGCCCATTTTCGCTAATTGTTCAAGGATTTTACTTTACACAAAAGTCAAAGGAGTATCCTGTCGCGTCTCGAAATCATAAAATATAAAACACGTTTCCAGTTGCTCCGTTCTTGTATTTTTATGCGCGATAGGGTTCATCATGCATAAACTGTTTATGTTATGAATGGTTTTACATTGATTGCAGTATGTTTTTCCACATTTGTGGTCCCTTTTGAGTAAATCAAATAACTTGTGACACTCGCGGCAAACTTTTAATGATAAGCAAATTGAATGTTTAACAGTTTTACGGTTTTTTTCGCGCTCTTCATCCTACTTTCTTATGGTTGTTGAATCAATTTTGATTAAAAAATGTTCGTCCGCAATCCTCACATTTTATATTTTCCGTCTTCTCGCAACACGGTGACAAGTTACAGGCGGCACATATCGACTCACACTTGTGTGCGAGCAGCCGACGGTATAAACGATTGCATGGAATGCAATAATGCATACGTTATTTTATAGCTAATAAATTTAAAATTAAATTAAAATGATGCTGTTCAGCGTAATATATATATATATATATATATATATATATATATATATATATATATATATATATATTGTTTGTTCGTACTCTCCAGGCATATCTACGGCTCCATCATAAATTGGAGCGACACCTGTGCCAAAAGTTTCATATTCAAACACTTTCAATTTAATCTTTAACGTTTTAAAATATGTTTTTTTAACGAAAACTTCACCGCAAACTAATGCTCGCGGTATAAGCATATATTATCACTATTTTGTATGTTGAGAATGGCTCTAGTATTTAATTTTTTACAATTATTAATAGATGGCTCGCTCGACCCATTACACATTTATGCAAGATGCTGCAATTGTAAATGTATCATCTAATTTGAAATCTTTGATAGTTTGAGATATACACCCGAACAAATCCCACAAATCTTTAAAATCTAACGTTGCTATTGGCCGAAAATATTATCCTACTTACCCTTGGGTAAAATCGCTACAATTGATAGTTATACCTATAATGGTGCCATCTCGGCCTCTTGAGATAATCAACAATTTCTCGCATAGCCCTTCCAACCAAACGATCTGATTTATACTATTTACAGTCTTTAATTTTTATCACCAATTCTCTAGAAATTGTCCTAAAATTCCTATTCATTCGCTCGCTATCGGAAATTATTACAAATTTTTGTTCATTACCAGCTTCAATAATCTCCTCATTGCTGACGGTGCGGCTTGGACCTGCTACGTTGCTGCTGTTGTTCACAGGCTCGATGTTGCTCGTACCTGCAACGCTGCTATTGCTACCAGAATTGTCACGACTCGTACCCGCTACACTCTGGTTGTTAGTAGAGTTGTCGTTACTTGTAGCCGCTGCACCATCACCTCTTCCGATTTGATTAAAGTTTTCCCCGCCGCTGTTACTCGTACTTGCTCCGTTTTCTACTGCTCCCGGTAACTCGCTGTGTTTAAAAACTGTAATGAAAATAAATGTTAATAACAATAATTATAATTTTTCACGTGAAAAATATGAAAACTAACATCATTTTATGGTTCGGTTGTACCACGGAGGGAATCGTGCACACGAACAATTTCGTCATAAGTGGGTGGGTAAAAATGAGCCTCATTTTGAATCTGCACACAGATCTATTTTTGTATTTTGCGTGCAGAACCGTTATACCCACCTAACCCCGCCGTGTACGCTACGAATTAGTAAATTAAAAAAATATTTTTATATTCGTGCTGTTATTTAAAAAATGATTTATTCTTACCTTTACAAATTGCTGCACTAATATCCTTATCATGACACATTCTTTTTGCAGCAGAAGAACCCGCGTCCCATGCTCGCCTTTTACGAGCAGGTAGTTGCCGCTCTGCCCTTACGGCGTTTACCTCCTCTTCACATTCTGAATCAGCAGCCTCTGGACTCGTCCTGTCATGATCCTCGTTCATTATCTGCTCCATAACTGCGTGCGCTCTACATTCTATACACTATAAAAAAAATATTTAAAAGTTTAAAAAATGTTCTCATATGTAATAAAATATTAACTATTTTTTTAAATTATTAACAGATTATTCTTACCTAATTAGTTATAATGATCCATTAGACGACTCAAAGATGTTTTCTTCTGCTTACCTTTATAAAAAACTACCTCGCCGATAGTTAAAACGCACTCCTCGCTTTCATGTAGAGCTAGGTCGTACAGCGTGTTTAATTGCTGAGTATTCACCCTTTGCCCCATTTCTCTTAAAATCGCCAACAATTCGGCCGATTCAAGTTCAGGCAGTCTCGCAAACCACTCCGTCGTATATACTCGTCGGGCCTACGGCTGCCCGATAGTTAAAAAGCCGGCACAGCGCGAAATAATTGCTGCTAATAAATTCAGCATCGTGAACACTTCTCTTTTCAATAAAACTGAATAAAATCGAATAAAATCACTTTTAAATGCAAAAGGATTAAACCGAAATAAGAACACTTCTAAATAAAATCACTTTCATACATAACAAAGATTAAACTAAAATAAGTACGTTTTTGAACACAAGGAAATTTAAACTCAGAGTGAGAATGCTTCTGATCACTTCCGGACAGCGAGACACTTCAAATCGAAATAAGTTCTTCCTCCCTCATCCCCCGAGTTATAAACCCCATCTTTCCACTTTTGAAATTTTCTCTATAGCTCGAAAATGTGTGAAAATTCGTACAGGTATGCGGAAGAATGAGGTCCTACGGTGTACCACATCTTGCGCAATTAAGATCTAATACTTTTACTCTGGTACGCACGTGTGATGACAGAAAATTTCACGTTTCACGAGCTACCATGTTTATGACAGTTACAAGAAGAGAAATACCAAATGTTTACATTTAGAGAAAAAATTTATTTTTAGAACGGCTGACCCTTTTGTTTGGAAAGGATCCTCGCGGCGGCGTGAACCCCACACAGATTAGTCGACGCTTACCACTCCACCCCGATAACATCACCAGCTTCGGTCCCTGCAATATCCGGAAATTTTTCTCAAAATTACGTTTTCTTCCAAAGTGTTTGTGGTTCCAAAAAGTGTTTGTGCAGTTTACCTCATTTTTATGGCACAGACTATGCTATCATCGAACGACGATCAGATTTTAAGCACGCCTCCAAACACCCGTCAAAAAAAGAAGAGAATAATCATGGCCGAAACGGAAAACAAAAGTTTCAAAACAAATTTCAAAGTTTTTACTATCATGTACTCGCTCAATAATTAATGGTCTAAACAGGTAATTGTTGGTTTACATTATGACAAAAACACCAAAAGTTTTGAACCAGTAATTCAACTGCTAAATAATTACTACACACAAGGATTGGAATTAAATTCAAAAACATGGTGCGAAATTCAAACCCATTTTCAAGATATTTCCAATTATTTCAATAATTTGGGAAACATCGAAAGAACAGAAAAAATACAAGTTAACGACGTCGATATTTTATTCACCACCTCGTATGGCGTTAAATCCATTGTTTTTGACAAACACTTTTCCATGCATGAGAACGCTGGTGCTAAAAGAAGAAAAACATATTCACCAGCAGTCGTTATGCAAAAACGCACATTTCAAGGATTGAAAATATCTGTGGTTTGTGTAGACGAAAGATTTCATCGTATCGAACGTATTACTCCTGTAGTCAATAAGTGCAAAGATTTTATCTATGAAGAACTAACGAAATTGGTGCAAAACTCCGAATTAGTTAAAAAAAATAGTGACGAAATCATCAAAATGAAACTGCAAGAAAACATTGAACAAATAAAAACAAGTATTAAAGATAAATTTAACTCTGTGGACGATGCAGTGTTTCTTAAGCACTATTTTGATATTTTATTCCTTGAATTAATTGCACTTTGTAACGATTTATTTTTCTATGAAATAACAGATATGTTTTGTAAAGAAAATTTAGATGGCTTTGAATCTCAATTCATGTAAATATGTTTATTCAAAACTCTATTTTATACGAAATAATAAATAGATCTAAAACGTATATTTTCTCCGTATTTTTTTTTTACCTCGCCCCATAAACATCCGTATATCCTCGTTTCCTTCAAAACTTCTAATCACTAAGTTCCCCAGATTTTTCCTACATTTTATTACCATACTTAAAATATAGCACTTTTCAAAACTTGTATAATCTGTAAATAAACACGTCTTCTTTTTAAATCCTCATCGGCGCTCACTTGAAACACACCACAGTTCAAGACATGTGTAGGAGCGCGTAACCAGCTTTTTTCGAACAAAGCGCCCTCAATGGGTAATGGCTGTGATGTCGACAAAGGAGCGCAGACTATGCTCCTTCGCCGAAATCACTATGATGTAGGTGGAGGAGTATACATTTTGGTTGATTTCACTCGACGTCGTCTCAGCATGTATGAAGAGAGAGGGGGAAGGGCGGTCGCGTAGCGGCCTCGACCGCCCTTCCCCCTCTCCCTTCATACATCCTTCGACAACATTGAGTGAAAATAATGTGTAAATAGCTAGAGTATATACGCTATACTGTTTTCAAATCAGTCTCTGTCCTTCTCTTCCCCTCTCTCCAGGCGCATGCGTCACGCACTCATACACCGACAGTACCGACATAAATGTCTCCATCTCTCATTCTCTTTGCACGCAAGCGCCCCCTCACCACTCTAACATCAACACAAAGGTCAAATGGTAAACAGCCTACTAATATTGCGTGCACAAACCCGTTAAATCGTCAGAAATATTACAGAGGGAAATTATATTAAAAATGAATTACGTCAAAATGTTTTCAATGAACAATAATTGTGAGGATGATAGTGAAAGTGAAAGTGACAGTGACGATGAAAAGTGCCAAAATGAGATAATCAAACTTGCGCAACAAGCAAAAATACTAGCCTATTTTCACAAAATTATCTACAAGTTATGCAGCGACAACATTATGGTCAACTTACTCTAAATTAAAAGCAATGATAAGATTACATGAAGGCACTGACATTAAGAATTATATGCAACTTCAATGTTTTCTGAAGACAAAAGGAAAACGTCATACCAAAAGAAAAGCCAAAGTTTTTACAAACAGTGAAGTCTCAAATTTTCTAAATAACGCTACAGATGATGAATATCTTCTGCATAAAGTAAAATAAAATATAAATAAAATATATATACTCTTATTAAATAAATCAAATTTTAATAACATTTTTTATTTTTAAGGTTGCTTTAATTCTTGGTTTGCATGGATGTCTTCGATCAAAAGATTTATTGAATATTCAAGCAGAAAATATAAAGCAACAAGGTTTTATCTATCAAATTTCAGCATTTATCAGCAAAACCAAAAAAGAAAAAACGTTTTATACCGATGAAGATGTTTATCCAGTACTTCAAAAATATATAAGCTTACGTCCTAAAAGTATTGAAAGATTCCTTGTCCAATATCGTAACAAAAAGTGCACACAACAGGTATAGTTTATTTTATACTTTCAATTACTGAAATTTATTTACAATAATTAAATATACAATGTAATCTAAAATGTAAAATTAACATTTATAGGTTGTCGGAAAAGGCAAATTATGTTCTATTTTAAAAGATATAGCTAGATTTTTAAATCTTCCTGATGTTGAAAAATACACAGGGCATGCATATAGAAGAACATCAGCTACGTTACTGGTTGACCAAGGTGCAGATATTATGATGCTTAAAAGACATGGATTATGGGAAAGTAACAGTGTAGCTGAAAGTTACGTTGATGAGTCTGTATTCAACAAAAAGAATACAAGTAAATTGATGTCAACTGTCATGGGTATAAAAAAACAAGAGTCAGTAACAAAATGTGGTTTATTAGATAAAATCGTAAACTCTCAATCAAAAGTATTAACACAAATAGAATCAAATGAGATTAATAATATTAGTCAAGAAGAATATGCAGAAGTACTAGATACTGATTTTTCACAAAAAGAAGAAATAAAAAGTGAAGTTTTATTAAATAAAAACATAAATACTATAATCGAAACATCAATTTTAGAAAAAGAAAACAGAAAATTAACACAACTAGAAAGAAGTGAAATTGAAAATATAAGTCAAGAAGAATTTGCAGAAGTAATAGGTACTGATTTTTCTCAAAAAGATGAAATAAAAAGTGGGGTTTTATTAGATAAAAATTTAAATACTACAATCGCACCATCAATTTTAGAAAAAGAAAAAAGAAAATTAACACAACTAGAAAGAAGTGAAATTGAAAATATAAGTCAGGAAGAATTTGCAGAAGATTTAGAGAATGATTTTAGACCAAAAATTAAAAAAAATAAAGTTAAGTCAGAAAAATTTAGTCCACAAAATATTTTAAACGGATCTGACTTTTTAGGAAGTAAAGTCAATGAAAAACCTGTTTATGTATTTAACAACTGTACTTTTACTATCAATAATAAGTGATTGTACAATTATAGGCAAATTTATTTTTGTAGTTAAGTTATAGCAAAGCTTATTTTTTTAAATTATTATGAAACTATGTGATGTGAAAATTTTTTAAATAATAATGACATTTTTGTTTTTTTTTATAAACTATTATAAAACCAAATTATTATAAATCTAAGAAAATATTATAAAACAAGATTATTATAAATTTCATAATGTCTATGTTAAAAGGTTTATACAAATATTTTATAAAATATTAAAATCTAGATTATTAGAAAGCTACGTAAAAGCCTATGTTGAAAGGTTTAGTTGAAAACTAAATATTGCAAAATTTTGTAATTTATAAATAAACATGTATTCTTTAAATATTTATGCATTATTCTACAAAAGATCTCTCTCAATTATATCCACACATTTAAAAGAATCGGCGCGATAAAAATCTGGTTCCGCGCTCCAACACTGAAAAATTATGTACGCACCATGGGCGAATCTCACTCGAAGTCGTCTCATCATGTATGATGGGAGAGGGGAAAGAACTCCCTTCATACATCCTTCGACGACATCGAGTGAGGTTCGCCCATGGTGCGTAAATAACTAAGATGCAAAGTGGAGCTTAATACTATTAACTCGTCCATGGTGAACCCCTGAACTTGGGCTGTATGCGTTGAGCGCTGGGGAATTGCCTGAGTCCCTTGAGGTGCGCTCGGGCTTAGGGCTTAAGGTCGTTTCCCACTTTCTTCGCTATAGGCTCTCTTTCGGGATCGGTGAATTGAATGACCACCCTTGCAGTAGGCACAAGTAATATTGTTCCTACAAGAAACTGCCGTATAGCCGGTATTTAGACACAGCTGGTATGTTTCAACGTTAGTACACGGGTTATTTTTTTTTCTTCGCATAAATGACACTTTATCTGCTGTATGGCCGGTATTTAAACACAGCTGGCAGATAATTACATTCTGAGTCGCATTGGCTTCTTCGCTTGACCGGCACAACCGAGCGGTGTGTCTTTGTTTCTTACAAATCTGACAAATGGCTATTGTGAAACATTGAGCTGCCAAGTATCCAGGTTTGTTGCATATCTGGCATATCATGCCCTTTCTGCATTGGGAAAATGGGTGCCCTGGTTTATTGCAAACGCTGCAATTGTCTCTACTTTCTGAACTTTTGTAGCAAAAAGATGACATTTGTCGGTGCTGTGCCCGATCTGATTACAGATCGTGCAAGTTAAGACAAGATTTTTAGATAGTAGATTACAATTGCTAGCCTCGTGTCCAGACTTCTTACAAAATTGGCAAAGAAATACCTTTTTCTTATCAGTTTTGCTTATGCTAGTCTGCTCTTTTCTTAGAGTTTTCCTAGTCTGAAGCTATTTCTCTATTTTTATCGCCTCCCTAACTATATCATTAACCGTCGCGGTGGTACCTAAGCATTGCTCAATCTCCGGCTTCAAACCGGCTTTAAAGCATTCCAATATATTGGTTTCCACCGAGGCGCTGAAGGTACCGGATATCGTACCACTCTCCAGTGTTTTTGCTTCAAGAATCCTAGCCCCTAATATCCTAACCCTATTGCGGAAAGTTATCACGGACTCCTCGTTTTTTTTGGAACTCATTCCCTAATTCCCCTAGTAACTGTGCTACAGACTTAACGGGAGTGTAAATTTGCTTTAAGTAATCTTTGAATTCCTCGACTGTGCCAAAAACCTGGCCAGTTATTGTCTGTCTGGCTTCACCCATGACTCTAGCCCTAAGTAACTTGGTAAGGCTGGGCTTAGCTGTGGCTTCAACCATAGCTTTTGCCTCCGTGCATCCCTCCAAGAATTTAGACACCAGAATATTCTTCCCGTCGAATTCAGGAACAATCTTAAGCGCATCTTTAATATTAACGTATTGCGGAGCGACAGCCATTTCGATATTGGTCGGGTCTTCCGGAACTTTAGGATTATTGTCGTCGGAATCGCTGGAGTCAACTGTAATTGGGGGAGAAGGAATCTTAACTTCTTTCTCAATTTCTGATTTCGAAGTACTAGTCGATTGGTCCGATTTATCCTCTACTTTTGCGGGAGAATAGGGAAGCTGTTTTGTTGGCGCAAATGGATCAAACTGGTCTATCTCTTTTTTAGACTCCGGATAATCACGGGCTTGTTGCCGGGTTATACGCTGGTCACTCATAAAGGTTATAAAAATTAAGAAAACGAATATTAGAAAAAAAAAATAAACCCGCAAAAATTAGATTAAATAATTACTTTATTTTTATGTTTAAATTTTAGATACAAAAGAAAAGAAAAATTTTAATCACAATCGAGAGGTTATTATATTAAAAAAAACTTTTATTCGTTATCAAACTTCAACATCCACTCCAATGGTGGTTGTGGCGGTAATTTTTTAAATTTACTGTTTTTGATAAAGCTGTTACGTCGGAGTTTTTAAAATAAAACCCCAGACTATTTGTTTCCTAAGAAAACTATTGCTCACTTTTGAGCCTAGATACTAAAATCTAATAGCTCGGGATTGAGCCGATACTAACACTAGATGGGAGGAGAAATGGGGCTGCAAAAAGATCGAGTCGCGATTCTATTGTAATAATTTTCCTTTAAGTTAAATTTTAGTTTGATCAGCTATCCTTATTTGTTACTCACAGGATTTACTCCTGACTTCACAAATAAGTGCTGATATTTTAAACAAAGTTACGCAGGAGATTTGATTCAAGGTAAATGTATCCACTACCCACGGGAAATAAGTTCCCATGGCATGGTACAAATCCCGAATATATACATTTATTTTTTTCTTTTGGGTAACTATTCGATTTTACCGATTTAATAAGTTCAAGCGGGAATGATATTGGCAAATGTTCTATATCTATCCTGGCTAATAATATTGGCACTTATACTTACATCAATCTTTGAAGTTCCTGCTTACCCCTCTGAGATGAGTTGATGAACGAATAAATGAATGAAATAAATAAATATATAGAATTTGAAAAATGAAACACCGAACACTTTTAATTTAAATTTAATTTTTAATTTTTACTTAGCAAATTATTAAGTTTTGCTTATTAACCAATTCTCTTAAAAATTTTACTAACCTCAAAGGTTGTGTGAATTTTTAAAGTTAGACAAAAATACAAAAATAAAAAAAAACCGACACGAACTATTGTCGGGAGCTGCGGCTCTTGGGGGACTGACCGTTGACTGAAGCACTGGACCCTTCCAGTCGAATTTATAGTGAAAAATAAGCTCCTCCTTTGGCGTTCTAAGGGGCATACCTAAACTCAGCTAATCAGTTCCCAATTGGTTCCGGGAAATCTGACCGCTGCCCTTTTCAAGAATTCTTAGTGAGAATTGGCTAATGAGCTACAAATATTCAGCACGCATTTAAAAATAGTAAATATTAATAATTAATACAAATTTCCGCATAAATCTAAATTAACAAACAATTAAATTATTCTGAAACTTAGAATTTTTCAAAATATTAATTTCTACTTGGTGAAAGCGTCGAAAAAGGCGGAGCTAATACAAATTATTAAATAAATCAATAAATAATAATTGCTCAAGTTAACTTTTATATTGAACTATAAGAAAAACCGGTAAGGAAACAGATTCTAATATAAAAAAATATAAAGATTATAGACAAAGGGGTTGAAAAGCTATAATTAACTAATATGTTTGTTAATTTAGATTTTTTTACATTGTAAATTTATGGAATATAATAAATGAAGTTGGTATAACTATATATAACGCAATGATTAGTAAATAATAATAAAAAGTTTGTTTACAAGTATAGTTTATAGCTTATAAACTTACTGAGAGGCATTTTCAAAATTATTAATTTAAACATAAAATATAATAGTAAATTATACGATCCTAACGATAAAACATGGTTTAATTCATATAACATTTTATATAAAAGGCGTTTTACAGTCAAACATTACTTAACGATAAAGATTAATTCTTTAACATAAATAATGGACATATTATACAGAACATTTAAAATACTATATACTTGCATATAAAGCGATTACAAATATTCCGAAGAATATTAAATATATCATCGCGCGGTCACTCCTAAGGCTCTTCTATACTTGCCTTCGGAGCGCTCCCGCGCTCCTTGATTTACAAAACTTCTTCAATATAGTTGCGCCAATAAATAATAATAACGCTAACTGAATTTTTCTTAATGCTTGCATGTGGAAAATTCCCAAATCTAAAATATGGATGGCAAAGAGAAAATATACCGGAATAACGGTATCTTATTTTTCTACCAATAAAAAAAAATTATTTTGAGTGGACATTCGCCCTCAAGCGCAAGTTTTTTTTCGCTGGGTTATAAACCTTGGGTCAAACTACCCACGCTTTCCAGAAAAGGACGCTACGCTTCTTAACTACGGGATTTCCCCGGTTTATTTACTTTCGGGTGGCGAAAAATTCCAATACGTGCTCGCAGCCTGTGCAAGTTATCGCTTGCAGATGTTCGGGCGCTTAGATTAGGCCTTGGAGCGAAGAAAGATGTATATTTTTTTTCTTACTCGGGAAATGCTAGTTCTGTCTAATGTTTAACAGGACTATCTTGAAGAGTGGGAAACGCAAACTTTACGATCTACAGCGAAGAAAGGAGCGCGGTAACCTTCCTTTGTGCTGTTTGAGTTTAAGATTTTCATGCAACTGAAAATTCCAGACCCGGATTTTTTTAGTTCCAAAACTATTTTCTATATTGCATTTATTTTGACATTACTATATATTTTATGATTTAACAAAAAAAAATTTATAATATAGAAAAATACCCGGATGTAACAAAGCAATAAATACAATTTTTATTAATTATTTGCTTCCTTAAACACTCCGCGCATTTCTTCTTTGTAGGGTCCGTTTACTATTAATAAAAAAAAATGGCGGGATGTAACAAGGTGACTATATTTATTAAACTTAACAAATTTGGTGACCATTATACTGAACCACATAAAATATTAGAAATAATAGATAAAATAAATATTAGGATTTCTTTAACCCTTAGAGGGCCGGGATTTTAAAAATTTTAAAAGCTCATAATTTGTACTGAAAAGTGATCTGAGGTTCCCAAGTTAGAACCAAACCAAGATCGGATGTTGGCGAGTCAGACCATGACGCCTCAAGGCGTCATCACGGCCCTCTAAGGATTAAACAAAATTAGCAAGGTAGTTCATGCAAATCGCTTACGTATTTCGCATATTAATCAAGAAATAAAAAAAAAGAAAAAACAAATAATGGAGTTAATGAGGAATGAGGTTCGAATATTAATGTTTCTTTTCTGTTACAGACAAATTCATAAAAGAAATAATAAAAAAAAACTTTTAACAAAAAACCCAAAGCCTCAACAAAGTAAAAAAGAGATTTGCGGTTTTTATTGTTTTATTCCTTCTAAATGAAGCATCTGCCTTAATTGGATATGATTGTAAGTCCAGACAATTAAATGTCACCACGCTATCGCTCAAAAATGTAGGCGAGTATGAGGTTCCGGATTATCAGCCCAACGTCACACAACAATATTTGCAGTTGCTCCAAATCGACGAATATGCATCTACACATGTCATCCAATGCAAGCTAGAAATTCATCGTACAATTTATCATTGCGGTAGTTTCTCCCATAACTCTATTGTATTTAATGGGGAAACGAATATATTCAGGACATATCTAGGGAAGCGTGCGAATTGTTACATAGATACGGAAATTATAATCTACCTAATTCTAAAGTTATTACGGGTGTAAAATCGAATTCCACTGTTATTTATAGCGTTATTTTAGCAGGCTCTTTAACTACCGAAGGCAAATGTTCCGGAGCCGGTTATCTCGATCCTTACGGTACATTGGAAGATGTAGTAGTACAGGGCGCAATCAAAATTACTTTAAATGATTATGAATTACAAGTTAAATTAGGTAGCAATCATGTAAATTTACGTTCCGGAACTGTTTGTTCGTTGTCTTCAGATAATTGTTTAGATATTGAAGGAGGACATACCTTTTGGAAAACCATATCTATAACGGAAGCTTGTAAATTTAACCAGTATGGTGTTCTTTATGAGGGTTTTGCTAATAAGATGTCCAACACCGACCTAGGCTGCAATAAGCAAATTGTGTATTCGTTAACTACTCAGGGTCTTACCTTTGCTTTAACGGCTAGACATTACGAGTCCGTTTGTGGTTATCAAGTAATTACTACTGAACATCCTAAGTTAGTAATTTTTGAAACTTCAAAAGGACATAGCTTCGCTACTTCCGATGTATTTAAGCGTTATAAATCTCGATATATTTACCTATGTTAATTCTAAGTTTGTTTATGTAGAGAAGCATATGTGAGAACAGATGAAAAGTTTGTATAGGGATGTTCTCGTACAAAGATTGAATTTGGAACGCCAAACGATTAAAAACTCGCTTTCAAGTGCAAAACAATCACCCGATGATTTCGCTTTTGATCTCATGAAAGGACCGGGTTATATGGGGGTTTCTGCTGGGGAAGTAGTTCATATAGTCAAATGCGTGCCGGTCGAAGTTAAAGTACAGCATGGAAGTCATTGCTATGCTGAATTGGAAGTAACCTGTAACAATCATACATTTTTCCTCACTCCCATAACGCATGTGCTAAAACAAATAAGTACACGAATCCCTTGTAACTCCCTATTACCTTCTTATTATTTCATAGGAAATGCCTGGTGCAAAATTCTGCCTTCTCCAACAGAGGCTATACCACGAATCATCATACGTCCCATGACCAAACCTACCTGGAATTACGTTAATCCAGTCGAACTCACTACTAGTGGTATTTATAACCAACATGATCTGGATCAGCTCAGAGAGAGAATTATGTTCTCAATGGAAAGGCCCAGACTTCGAAACGACATCGTTCGTGAAATGAGGGGTTACCCACTTGACAATGAGGAATCTGCACTGAGTAAATTATTAAATGAAAATGCCTTTGAGCAAATTATCAATACCACATGGCAAAGATTCTGGTCTCGCTTCCTTGTCTTTGGCAATGCAAGTGCTGACTTTTTTGCCTTACTAATGATTTTCCAACTTGCTAAGCCAATTATTAATATTTTTGTGCATGGATATGCTCTCCATACCGTTTACGGTTGGTCTGTCAGATTGCCTGGAGCACTCTTTGGGTCTATCATACATTTGCTTAGTCATTTAAATAATCAACCTCCTGCTGAACCTCCAACTGAATTACAAGAAGTCAATGTATCTCAGCCTATTTCTCCAGCTAATGAGAAGTTTTCCGAACCATCAGCTCCCATTGTTCCAAACGTACACTATCCAAATCTGCCTGGCAATGACCAAAATGCTACAATTCAAAAACCTTTCTTTGCGTTAAGCACTTAGCATTTTTGCTCTATGTATTACCATTCTGGAGTAATTCCTTAAAAATAATTTTAACATGTGTTTTTTTCTCTTCGAATATTTTTGTTTTCTTTATTTGCTTTTAATCGTTCTAGTTCAAAATTACATTTTTTTTTTCTCTTAGATTACTCAGCGTAACGTTTTCTACGTTTATTGTAGTAGCAATCGTTTTAGGATAGGTTATTTTCAAAATTTAATTTGGCATTATAATCTAGATATAATTGTGAACCCAAAATTCCAGCAAATGGAATTTGAAAATTATTGGGAACTACTATAAATTCTACATTTTGACCTAACAATTTTGTATTAACAACTCCTAATGATAAAATAGGACTTTTAGAAATACCCGTAATTCAAGTTAACTTAGATTTATCTGTGGTATTTTTATTTTTTACAAAACCTAATCGTAATATATTTACTTCGAAACCCGAATCTAGCTTAAATGAAACGTAAGAAATCATATCAGTTTAGATGCAAACTGGAGTTTAATGCTATTAATTCTTCAGTGCTGAATTCCTGCATTTATACCGCATTCATTGAGCGCTGGGGAATGGTTTGAGTCCCTTGAGATGCGCTCGGACTTAAAGGACTCTGTCAATTTCCCGATGAATGACCCTTGGTTTTGCAATAAGCACAGGTGATATTTTTTTCGCAAGAAACCGGAGTGTGACCAGTGCTTAAACACAACTGGCAGGTTTCCTGGCTATTCCCATGACTTGACATATACTTAAGAGTATATATTATCTACCTATTATGTGTTCTTCTATATAAGTTTTTTGGGACTTATTAAGTCAATGCTTCAATAGATATTAATTGCGTAATAATTAAACTGAGTTACTTTTAGTTGTTATATATTCTGGAATTTGAACATATACGATTTTAACCTTGTTTTTATACTAAATCTAAAATTATAAAAGTACAGAAACATGCTTATGAAAATTCAGTCATTTTTATTTACTATAGGTTGTTATATGCATCTAACTTTAAGTCTTTCTCGATAATATTAAGATCTTTGTACTACACCTATTTTATAATGTAATTGCACTAAATCTTTTTTCATTAATTTACAATATTCACTGTACACATTCACACAAACATAACGAACACGGATAAAATTGATTTCTCATCAACCCGTAAGTTCTGTTTAATCATGCACTACCTTTATATACTTAGCGTATATTTTTATTTACGAATTGTCAAACGACATCTAGTGTTTGATAAGCAAATTAGGGCAATAGATATACTTGCAAATAGCTTTTATACGATTTCGCCATTAAGTACCATTTGTTTTGTAATAAAACTATGTAAATGAGTAAACTATTTTGAATAATGGTTAGCTTAATAGAAATATCCATAATTTGTTGCAGTAATTGTATAACGTTACTAATTAACTATTAATTTATTAAATAACATTCACGTTAAAATTAATAATTTTCATGTTCTAACCGATTTGTTAATTATTATAATATTTTATTATGATTTTAGAAAAATCATTATGTCAAAGTGGGTTATTCATCGTACTGTTAAATGTAAAACAATAAAATTGTTTTCTTATTGTTTAATGTTTAAGTTATATAGTATCTGCATAAAAGCGGCTCATTAACGAATCCTAGCATTCGATTTTGAGCGAGGGTGGACCCAAAAATCCGAGCGACGAATAACATTCCTCTATACGTTTAAGACAAGAGAAAGCGGATGCGTCCGGTCTGATTTTTCTCTCTTTTCTATATCAAACATTTGTACGCAATTCTACGATCCTTTAAAATGTTTTTGAAATTCGCTGTTTAACCTTGCTACCGTGCAATGGTAACACATACTTTTCATTGAAATAAATTGATTGCATAAAACTAAAGATTCTCGTGTTTGTTTTTATTTATTTTAAAATCAGCTAAACAACCGACACCTTTCATAAAAACACGCAGCAGAGACAACGGACCATCAAAGCCGCTAAGGACCGAGGAAAAATAAAAGTAAGTGGAGTTAAGAATTGCTATCTATCTTTCTTTCTTTCGTCAGAACATGGTGCTCGTAAGTATGTTCACAACGTGTAATCATGCAATGAAAAAAATATACCTAAAATCAATTAAATTAAATTTTTTGGCAGAATTTCGTACGCTAACACTTAATAATTAAACTTAATGTTTAATGTAAATATAGAGTATTTAATACTTTGAAGAGGGAGTTTGGGGGGGGGGGGGGGGGCTCTTTGAAAGTTTTGACGATTCACTATAAAATTGAAGTCAACTGTAGACGTTTTTCAGTTCGACATATGATAATGCAGATTGTTCTTAATTTCGAAATTCTAAATTATGAAAATATATTTGCGAATGTAACACTTCACCTACTGTCCAAAATATCGAATTTCATTAATAGAATTTTAATAGGGGTACAATATAGACATTTCGAAATAAATCATTAGAAACAGGTTATATTTGCTTTGAGATCGTATTGATGAAATTCGATGTTTTGGACAGTAGGTGAACTGTTACATTCGAAAATGTGATTTTCGTAATTTAGAATTTCGAAATTAAGAACAATCTGCATTACCATATGTCGAACTGAAAAACGTCTATAGTTGACTTCAATTTTATAGTAAATCGTCGAAATTCTGGACCCCCCCCTCACCCCTTAGGATATAATACATATTTAATTGCTTTTACTGAGAAATTTTTTCCGAATATTCAAGTACTAGATTGTTCTACTTTAGTACACCACAATTCGAGAAGAGAAATAAAAAATGAAAATTAATTTAATCCAAACAATTAATATTTTCGTAAAAAGTAGAAAAATCCAAACATGAAAATTTTCTAAACTTTCAGAATATAATATAGTTAATATTCTTATAATATATGACTTTCATTGGTTTATTTTACTTTCATTATTGTCAATATAATAATTGATAAACTTTTGTAAATACACAACTTTTGTATTTTTTACCAGCAGCATTAACATTATAACTTTCATTTTATGTATCACGCTGGAAAAATTTACAAGCTGTGACATCTAAGAATGTGTATTTATAAGATGTATAATATACAGTACATGAATTATTAAAACGAAGATGAATATATCGCACTTTATTCACTTTCGTTCAATCACAATCCGACGATATAATTATGAATCTTTTAAATTATACATAACTATTATAGACTAAATAATATTACTATAATATTATAATATATATAATATTACTACTAATATTACTATCAACAAACTTAAAATACTATTATAATAAACAATAACGTAACATTAATAACTATACTTAAACATTCTTTGGTTTACCATTCATAGTTCTATTTTGTCTAATCGTTGTATAATCGTTTAACCATTATATCATGTTTGAAATATACCCATATAATTATGTATATTATTGAAACAAAAAGACTAAATTTCTATATAAATACGCAATAGTCTACTGTAAGAAGCTGAGCTTACACTCGTTAACACCCGTTGAGACGCATCAACACTTTTGTTATTTACAAAATATAATATTCATGTAAAGTACACGAAAGTTTATAATTTCTAAACTAAATAAATGTAATGTCGGAAGAAATTTTTTGACCTCGGTTAGCACTGTTATGTGAGTGTCAAAGTATACATAGTGGATGTATGAGTCTATAACTTCCGTTTTTGCGCAAGCTGCATAATTCAATATTAGAATCTGGCTCGATCGGGCGACACAAGAGAGAAAAATACATTCGACGTCGCTACCGTGTAATCAAGCTATAATATAATAGCGTTTCAAAAAATATCGGAGAGAAAGGAGAACGCAAGCGCGTGCATCGCGATACATTGGCGCGTGCATCATTCGAGTGTATGCAATCATTAACGGTGAAAATAATCGTCGATACACGAACTCAAATTTTTCCATTTACGAAAGAGGAAGGTGAAAATTCAAAAGTTCCTCCTGATGAGTACACGTACGTAAAGTTGTTCACATTGCCCGATAATTGTTTTATTCATTTTCCTTTTGTCATAAATTATTTATTATTGTCGTAAATTATTATTGAAGTTTACGATATAGGTATTATCATAATACATAATATACTTTGCTTTATATAAATATCTCAGAATTATTGTTCGAACAGCATGAGAACTTATCCTACACGTTATATTTATTATCATTGTATTTCTTTCTTTTAATAGGTTATTATAACAATCAATTTAAGAAAATCATTTGAATCGCGGCATTCTCTTAAGATTTTCTAATAAATCTGTACACTATCCTATAAATGATATTTATTGATAGAAATTATTTTAAAAAATTTAATTTTATAACATAATTTGTCAACAAGTATGTAATTATTACGAACATTCTAGCTATCAGTTATAAATTATTTTATAAATAAGAACTTAGTTACGATATTAAAAATTGAAAAATGACGCTGGTGATAAGTGATCTTTTAATGCAACGTTTTAGAGTACAAGCTTTCAACCGTTTATTCTTTTCACGTTCTGTATCACGCATCGTGATTTAAGACTTATTAGGCCAATCACTACTTTAATGCAAGGGTGAGTGCACACTCATGGAACATTCATTTGAGATAAATCGCTATTTGAATTTCCTTAAACTTAAGTGAGTAATTTTATTTTACATTGCATTATTGACTATTATGCTTATCCATTCTTTATAATCATTTTTAAAGAAAATACTTTAACTAGTACATATTTTTAATGAAATAACTCCATAATTATAAACTAATTAGTGTTTGTAAATCAGCACGCAAAAGAAAATTTTTATTTGCTAGCATATGATACAATGAAATTTTTGACTCATCACTGGTATTCTTATACATCTACTAAAAATATTATTTGTTAAACTAATGATGTGAGTTATATCAATCATTTCAGTTTTTTGATAATTGTAAGAAGTTGATGACCTTGTTATTACCAATCTCGATGTTTTTTACAGTGGTGGTGAAATTTTTTGTAGAATAAAACACCGTTTTTCAATTAATATATCGACGTTTCGGACATTTATTTATTCCGCTCGTCAAGTCTTCCGCTTGATTGTCTCCCGCTAACATACACTTGACTTCATATTATGATTCCTGAAGAGGGACATATAGAAAATAAATGTCCGAAACGTCGATATATTAATTAAAAAACGGTGTTTTATTCTACAAAAAATTTCACCACCATTATAAAAACACCGAGATTGGTAGTAACAAGGCCATCAACTTCTTACAATTATCAGTTATATAGATTCTACCATCAGCAGCTGAAAATAATTAAATTTCAGTTTTTTAATTACAGAATTTCCACGTCTCTATGAATAGAGATTGATCCCTCAAATGAATTTCTCTTATAACTAAATGTAAATTTGCTACTATAGGATAGAAGTAATATTGCAACAAACATAGCATTAAAATGTGTCAAATTCAAGGAACTTTATCAACAAATATCTGCAAAAATGAACAATTAGTAGGCTATGTCGCACAAACCATCTCTCTCTCTCTCTCTCTCTCTCTCTCTCTCTCTCTCTCTCTCTCTCTCTCTCTCTCGCTCTTTCTCTCTTGCTCTCTCTCCTCTCACACTCTCTCTCTCTCTCGACGAGAGACGAGAGACGAACTCGACTGCTTTCACGCGCTTGATTCAAGCCGCCTATCAAGCTCCCAATCTGCACAAATAGCTTACGATATGATATCGCAATCGGCTGCTATGGAAGTGGACAACAGCAACTACGTAGGCGTCCTTGTATAGTTCATGAGTTACATCAACAAATACCGTAATGACAAACTGAAACTCGCCCAGGATCTTAAAACTCTTTCAAATCATTTGGAAGTAGTCGAAGAAGTATAACGTAACCATTTAAAGCATCTAAAACATCACGATACGAAATTGGCTTCTCATAAATCGGAATTAAGCAGTCTCAGGATCAGCACCGTTCTTCTGATAATTGTGAGCTTGTAATTACTTGCATCGCATCAGATATTGCTCTCAATGACTCTGACATAATGAAAAGGGTTCTTGAGGCTATCGAGCTCTCGCACCTCCATCAACACCTCATCGACATTCGGCCATGGTCACCCACCCCATCTTCTTCAAATGCTTCGGCTACGGCGCGCCCTATCGACAACAACAGCAGGAGTTTCGTTTGTAAGTTCTTTTCCGAATCTGTTCGCGATGCTATTGCCGCGCATAATAATAAGCTGGGTGCCTTCGATTCGAGCAACGTTGAGTCAGACGCTGTTATAGCTTTAGAGGATTTTAATTTTTATTGGTTGGACAGAGTCGGTCGTGGAGGCGGTGGGATAGGTTTTTATGTCCGTAACTATTTTTCTGTTAATGTTTTAGCGCATTCGGACCCTATTTTACGATAACACATCCGAATATCTTATTCTAGAATTAGCCGTAGGCTCGAACAAAATATTTTTTTCAGTTGTTTATCGACGTCCTCATGCTGCGTATACTCATGAGTTTTTCGAATGTGCGGCTCACTTCTTTCCGTCCTACTTAAATGTTATTATCACGGGCGACTTCAATGTTAACATGGTCAAGAAATTTGGAGCTTTCGACTTGCTTAATTTGTGTATCAATAATAATCGTCTTTATTTAGTACCTTCAGAACCAACTCATCATCGGATTCGGGAAAATCACATTTCGCACACATGGATAGATCTTTTTATAATTCGTGATACCTCAAGTTTATTAACGTTTAAGAAGTCGGATGCTCCATTTATTAATGGTCATGATTTAATAGAAATTAAGCTTCGTTTTTACAAATAACCATATATTGTTAAAAAAATTATTTCACGTAAGCTTTCCAGTGTTACCCGCGAACGTTTATACGAGACATTCGGTCAAAATCTCGACTCATTCGTTAGCGCGTCTTTGCGAGCCCAATCATAGCCCGGTCCCTCGGAAGGCCACGCGCTTTCAGTCGATTTTTACGCGGACAACTACACATCATCGGCGAACACAATGACTAATGCCGTCTCTGCAGCGATTGTTGGCACATTCGATGTTCTTGCACCTAAGAGTGAAATCGTCGTTGTACGCGCCGTAAACCCTGGGTCACGCAAGAATCATGGCTGCTTATGTAACAGCGCGACCGCACGTTTAAACGCGCTTCTGCTTCAGGTTTGGCCGAAGATTTCACGCGTTATAAGTAGTTGCGTAGTGAAGTCTCAAATCTGCTCGACACTGCCAAAAATAGTCATTTTTTAGCGAAGCTGGCTGATGCCCCAGATGCTCGGACCAAGTGAAAAGAGCTGCGCAAGTTCAGAGTAGTTGGCAAGGGATTCCCCTCGCCTCTCACACGCTTCTCATTAGACGATCTTGCCAGATACTAGTGGCTGTTGTCACGGGTGTGCATGCGCGTCCTCTTACGCCTGAGGATCTAAGGAGTGAAGTAAGCGAATTACCCCAAACTGCCAACCTCATGCACTTCAGCAGGGTAACATCTCAAGAAATTGCAGCGGTTATTAATACTTCTTCGTCTAGGTCCACAGGCACTGACAATATTTCGTCACCCGTGCTGAAGCTCCTTTTGCCTGCATTGATGAAGCCTCTCGAGGTTATTTTTAATCACTCTCTCACTTATGGCTCTTTTATCGCGATGTGGAAGAATTCGCTTTTCCTTCCGCTCGCGAAAAAGAAGGCGATGCAATCAGCCTCGGACACACGGCCGATTGCAAATCTGTGCGAAATCTCGAAGGTGCTAGAGCGGTTAGTTCATAAGCAACTCTCTGATTTTATTGAACAGAACCAATTGCTTAATTCGCGGCAAGCGTGATTTCGTAGAGGGCATAGTACCCAAACTGCCCTCCTTGGTGTCACTGAAGATATGCGCATAGCCATCGAACAAAGGAAGATTACGGCGCTTATTTTATTTGATTTCTCTAAAGCTTTTGACACCGTACCGCACGATTTGCTACTGCGTAAGCTTCGCCGCCTGGGCTGCTCTGTTGATGTAATCAATTGGTTTTTTTCGTACCTTTCGGAACGATACCAGATAGTTCGTGATGAGGCTGGAAACATCTCGACGTGGACGTGCGTTACAACTGGTGTGCCCCAGGGAAGCGTTTAGGGTCCGCTCCAGTTCTCCATCTTTATTAATGATCTGCCGTTGTGTCTAGTGAACTCACGACATATGATATTCGCCCATGACACGCAGATTTATTTCTCGTTTTTTCCCGCTGACATCAATGAGGGTTTTGCAGCGTTAAGCCGTGATGCAACCGCCGACGCCAACTGGGCCACTGCTAACGGACTCGAGCTTAACATGGACGAAACGAAGGTGATGATCCTTGGTAGTCACATATATACGTCACGCCTAGACCTCAACATCATCCCGAAAGTTTCAATTAACTGGCGTAAACTTCCCTATGAAGTAGAAGTGAAGAGCTTAGATGTCTGGATTACCCCGTCTCTCAAAAGGACCCCTCAGGTTAATCAGTGTGTGCGGAAGATATACGGCTCACTGTATACGCTGAAGTTCTTTAAGCACGTCCTAACGCATAGCCTACGCAAAATCCTAGTGATACCTCACTTTGACTATGCCTGTATGGTCTACCATGCTATCGATAAAGAACGCGAGCTGAAGCTGAAACGTGCGCTTCACGCTTGCATTCGTTTTATTTACGGCGACATCCTGCGCCGCGCTCATGTAACGTCGTATCGTCTTGAGCTCGGCACCGTGCAGTCTCCGTGACTACTTCACGGGCACTCTCGCGTACAACGTCATCTCGGACAGATCGCCCTCCTATCTTTTACCTAGGTTCTCAGTGGTCAATACTGATATTAATATCAGAAACTCTAGTCGTCTTCCTACTCCGACTCTTTATTTCCCTCCCTCTCGCACCGAAGCAAGTATCTCCACCTTTGCATTTATAGCGTCAAAACTTATAAACTCCTTTCCTCCAGTTTCCTTTATTCCTTCTCACCTTAGCAATTTCAAATCCTCACTCTATACTTTTCTCCTTGAAAGAGATCGGAGGGACTGGCTGACTAGAGTCGAAACAAAAGGCATTAGGAATTTTTATATATCGTCCAATTAAACGTTCTCCGCGAATGCGCCCTTCGTTTTGCGATGCGTCATTGCGGCTATTGCTTTTTGATATTTAAAAAACGTTTTTGTAACTTTTTTTTAACGTCACAAAGTCTTTCAAAACACATTTTAAAAACTTTTTCCAAACGTGTAGGTGCTATTAGGGTTATATTTTCGCCAGAGTGATAATTTTGAAAATTTACAATATTAGATCAACTTCCACCAAAAACGAGTCCATTATAAGGGTTTCCGAGGATGTATGTATATATGTCTGTATACATGTACTGTATGTATATGTATGTGATCAAGTAACCCGATTATCTCAATAAATTTTGATCAGATCTGATCGGAAATGATACCAGACCTTCGTCTTATCATATACATACGTGATGTATCTATTTAGCACGACTAGAATTTTGAAAAAATCAATTTATAAGCGTAATGTATCGAAAATTAAATTTCGGTGTAAATCTAACACATGCTTCTGCTAGAACTAATTAAATTACATCTTTTTTATTTTGAACATTTTATTGTACAATCAATTCCTGATGAGCTAGAACCATAAAAACGATTGTTAACGCCGAAATGTACCTAAAATGGTCGATTTTCGGTTATAACTTAGCAGGGTTTGATGTATACACGGAAATGTTAAATACAAAAGTTATAGATAATATTGAAATAAAACTCTTGGATATTTTGCTGCATAATCAAGTCCTGAGAGCTGAGCCCATAAACATGATTTTTAACACCTAAATAAATACACCTTAAATTGTAGATTTTCGCTTATAATTCAACATAAATATTGAAAAAAGTAGTTTTTCGGTGCATTGTGTTATAAAATAATATATTAGTATTTAAGATGTAACAGTTTTTGCAATGGTGAAGATATAAGACTGTATTGGGTAGTAGCGGTCGTGCCTTACAGGTATGCCTTATATTATACGATAAGAATCTGTGACTAAAATGCTACACGCGCTCGGTGGTACTGTGAAAAAATGATCGATTTTCATGTTATGACAGGGAAAAATGCTATTTTCAAAAATTTTTTTTATAGTTCCCATGGTGACCCTACTTTAAAAAATACCAATGAAAAATTCACTCTTTCAGTAAATATTTTTCTTTTCACTCACTTATCCGTTTCGTTATAAGTTCACCGGAGCCACCTTATGCACAAAATTGATTAACTTCTCTGATAGAAATGTTAACCATAAGTTACTTATTTTTTACGTAACTTTATGGCTAAAAACAATATTGATTTATTTAATAGTTTATAGCCAATTTAAAATAAATTTGGGTATTCACCTTTAACAACATTAATATTTTATCTAATAGTAATACTTTTAGGTACATTGCGTTATTGTTACGTGTTGATTTTTGTTGAAAATTTTTCAATTTGATTAACACATTAACTATAAAATATCGTTTATTTTCTACCAGGTTCTATTCTACATGATTATTCATCTCAATTTTAATGTCGAAAACTAATTTTTGGCAAGGACTATACAGCCACAATTCCTGGAATGCGCCACGACTCCAGCCGTTGCATAAAGTTTAATTTCATCAATTTTCATTCTAAAAATATTATTAAATACAAAATGATAGCACAGCTGGAAAATAGTTACGTAATCCTCACAACATTAACTAAAATCGTGAGAAATGTCCGTGCGTCATAAGCAGAAAAGTGCATTGTCTCGCGATCCCGTTAGCCCGAATCAAAACAATACCTACCTGCCGAACTAAACTCGCTCTCTCTCCCTTCCCCACTACACTGCGACTACGTGCAAAAATCCCCATGCCATCTCAAAAACTTCCCCACCCCTTTCGCTCGCACACACACGTGCTAGAACGGAAGAAAGTAAAACAGCGTGTGTATATGTGCATCTCTCGCACACAGACATACACTTGCGCCTAAACTGCGCGCCGGCGGAGCGCTCTCACTCTCGGCGATATCTCTCTCTCTCTCTCTCGCGCGCGCTCCTCTCCTGGCCCAAACACACACGCGTATAAAACTCGCGTGCCGTACACGCACGATATCAGAGTCGCGGAGAGGAGACTCTCGGGTTCGCTCGGTCGCGTGCGCACAGGCGTTTTACTTTCTAATATTCCCTCCACACGCGGGAGCAGAAGCCAGGTAGCCAGGTATAGCAGCGAGCCGGCGGCCGATGACTCGGCATTGAGCGATCGGACGCGCACGCGTGTGTGCTGTTTTCACGGGGGAACAACTCGCCCATAGAAGAAGAAAGCCTTTCGACTTTTCCGCGTGTGCATATATATATAACTCCTGCGGCAGGTGTGACGAGCAGCCGTGCAGTAGTGCGCGCTCGCGAGCCAGTTGTGACGCGCGTGCGTGCATCCGATGTTATATCATAGGCCGACGGGAGAGTGCGGGAGATGGCGGTCAGTATCGCGGTGTCCACTTCGCTCCTCTTCCTGCTCGTCTTGTCCCGAAATTACGGTGAGTACACACACTTTTCTATCCCGCGGTTAGACGGAGCCTGGCGGTGCGGTAATTTGAATTTCGCGCGTCGCGCGCTCGGCGCCGCGGTAACCGATTTCGCTGCGGCGCGCTCTCAACGCGGATTTTCCGCGTTCTTGGCGCGCGGCTCGGTTATTACGCTGATTGCTCGCGAAATTTTTCTCTCACCGTGCGCGCCGTTTGATTGAACGTAAGTGTCGAGAAGACGTTGCCGCGCCGTTGCGGTTTCTTCATTAGTATGGCCGATGATGAGCGATTTTATGAGAAGTCGTTTTGAAATTTATCAACGGGGGGGGAATATTGCGCGAATGAGACACGACAAATTTTAAAACGGCGCCCGCGAGACCGAATCATATGGCAGTAGAGAAAGTCGTGGTCGGTAAGACGAGAAACTTCAGCGAATAAAGTTTCTAAAGTTCGTGTATTTTTTTTTTGGAGTATTTCCTTCTCTATATCACTTCCATGATCAATAAATAATTTTTATGGTCCACACACTGTGTTCTATGTACGGGTTTATGGTGTCTCGAAAAAATATCGTATATATTATTTAAATATAAAAAAGTTGAAAGAGAAAATTTTTGGAGTACAGTATAAATATTTCGTTGCCATTATTCTGCTTCAATTAATACTTAAATAAAAATGAAATCATGATGTAAAGCACGTGTTTGGCAATGGAAATTTTCATTCGTGTTACTACTTATTATATATGCATACAATTAAATGCCCTCTTCTTTTACAATAATCAAATTTATTAAGAAATTTGATAAACTATATTTTTGTATAGTTTTTTTTATTAAATAGTTTATAATATATGTAAACTATATGTGAGCATGGCTATTAAAATATTTATTTATATTTACTAATTATAATACAAAAACCAAATTAAATGATTGCATTTCTGTAGAATGTACTGACGTTAAAATTTATTGGGTTTACTTTCATAACACCGAAATTTAAATATCTTGTAGATTGTAAACAAATATCTATCAAAAAACTATTCATTTCAAGTGTCAGTTTCATAAAACCGCTAATACAATGTTTGTTTCCTGTAATGAAAATAAAAAGTTTTAACTTGGATTAACGCTTCGACAGCGGTCACGAATACGCGGGCCTCCTCTGTAAAAGAAAGTACACTCTCTCGCGTAATTAGATGTCTTTTCATTTTTATCTTCAATTATAGTCGAATTTTATCTGAAATCTCTATTATAAAGTTGTCATAATTATAAATGGTAAACGCCAAGATTATTCAATTTTGTGAGTCCTTGTATGTCGTATCCGGCCGATACTAGGTCATGGTTAACCGAATTTCAATTTCGCTCAATATTAAATTGGTACAACGAATCGTGTATTTTCCTCAACGACAAATATCATAATAAACTCAAAAATTCTCAAAGTGGAACATAATCACTGAATCATTGTTTTTTGTTTTCAATTCAAATAAGTAAAGAATTAATTAGTTTGTAATTGCCAACAACGATTTCGCGAATAAATATAGAAAGTATAAAATTAACTAACAGCCTTGCAGTAAACTTACAACGTACCATATATTACAACCTCATGAAAACAACAAAAGCAGTCCACATTAATTTCCAATCACAGAGAATCCGCCGCTGAATTTCGTCTTCACGGCAATTACCTTTCCAAAGGGCGAGCATTATAACTTTCATTGTGCCGCGCGCAATATGAAACACAAAGGCAAAACGAGCCCGCACGCGCCCAGACAATATAGTATGAATTAATCATCAGCAATGCAGGCATTTCTGGTATAATCAGCGCGGAAGAATTCGCGGCAAACTTCTGCCTTGCAATCACAACCGACTAGGATTTCCGGCACAGATCCACACCCTCCACATTGCACCCTTCGCTCGAAAACGGTGCACGCACGATATCCGTGAAATTTTTGCAACCATAGCGTGATTCACGTGCCTGCGATTATTCAATTAGCGATGGAAGCGCGAGCGTCCACATGGATGCGCATATCCGCTGAGCGCGCTTCCTTCCGCGTGTCCCTAATTCCTTCTTTCTTGCGCTTTTTCACGAGAACCAGATATATACATATATAGCCTTTCTCTTCTGCATCATGAGCGCGTAGCGGAAAACTTGGCAATCGCAAACGGAACTTTTTCGAGCCATTGCGGTTACGCAAACGCGCGTGACTTACTTGTATGCGTGTTTTCGTGACGGCTATAGTTTTTTGGCACGTTTTTGGATATCGTAGTGTTTGTATTGGTTTCTTATGAAAGGGATATATTTTTAATCGATGTTTTGGTTTTTATATTTATACTGATAATAATTAATTTCCAGGAAATTAAGTAAAATTATTCATTCTAATACTTATTCTAATCGTCTATCTATCTAAAACTCATTAATTGCTCAGTCAATTTATAAAGTTGCAAATAGTTATTAATATCATTAAAAATAAGTTTAATTATTGAGATATTGATATTTTATTTTCTTTTACTTGTGATTCATTAAATATTGGACATAATAATATTTATCACTAAGAATTACAAATTTGTTATTAAATATTTGATGTTTAATCCTATTTAATAATGAAAGTAAATTGTAACAAGCTAACTCATTGATCTGTTATGAATGTAAATTTCTCTTAGGCTAAAGTACCGTCTCGAATGAAATGTCACTTTCTTTTGAAATAAAAGTACTTCACCATTATGTGCAGTCCAAATATATACGTATTTTCTCTTTGAATTAATGTTAATGCAAACAAAATCACTCTCAAGGAAAAGAAGTCAATTCAACCTGCGTGTTAGAGGATCTTTAGAGAATCGTTGCTTTCGCAATCGCTGACTCGTGAAAATTCCATAAAAGTTCAAGTTCCGTCAAGTAAACTCGGGCATTTCTCAACTCGCTCGCTTTTCTTCGTCATGCCACTACACCTATCTTGCGAAAAAATAGCCCGCTTCTTTCACTTTCCTACACGCACGCGCGTTTTCTGCCTTTTTATTGCAATTTTTTTTACATTACCTCGAGTATTTAGCTACTTAACAACGGCATTTGAAAGGATTAATTCATCGTGATGTCGGTTTAGCGCTACCCCACTGTTCTAGTCTACGAGGTGGTTTGCAAATTTTTTCCGTGATTTTGCAACGTCTCATTGTAATAAAAAGGCGTTATGTAAAATTTTTGAGAGAAAAATATGCCCTTAGCGAAAAACAAAAACACGTGCAATTATTTATTATATCATGATGCGAGCGTTACGTTTTCATATGGGATTCGCACAATTCGTAACGAGGGTGAGAAGACCGACAGAAGGAATTTCTTGTATAAAAAGTTTCACTCCACGGCTAACGTCAAACTAAACGAGTAATTGCGAAAAGTATACGTGAATAGTCTGCAATGCGAATAAACAAGAGTCAGAACATATCAGAAGTATAGTTATTGAAACATTTTCTTCCGTAACTGTTTCGCGACTGGATTTCAATATTTTGATTTTTGCTATGAATGTGGTTCTACTGTATTTAATTTTTCTTCTACATGCTATATTCAAAACAAGTAATAACTCACATCTGAACAAAAATTTCATAGATTTCGAATAATATAACATTCCTCTTCTTAAACATTGTATTCATATATTCCATCCTAGTTATAACTTAAATATACAAAAAAATGATAGTATAAAGGATAGTATAAGATCTAGTATATAAAACAAACTGTAAAGTAATCCAATTATTTAGTTGCCAATTTTCCCTTTTGTTTTTTATTAATTCGCCAAGATTAGTTCGAACAACAAATGTTTTTATTTACGCCTAATTACAGTAAGAACTTTGGCAAATTAAAAATGTTGTTTATCATAAACTGTAAGATTGCTTGAATTAGTTTTGTAGTAAATTTTCATAATTATTTAATTAAGATAATACTGTAATTTATTTCTTCAAACATGCAAGTTTATGGTATATACACAAGGCATAGTATAAAGTAAACATAACAAGAAAAAATTTGTAATTTTCAGATAATTTTAAGAAATTACACAAATAATTCAGAATGTTTAGCTTCTAAGAAATACTTTAATAATCAAATTGAATTTAGTTTGTTCCATTAGTGTCATTCCCTCTATACACTTACTTCTATTCGACAATTTTTTAGAATTTTGATTTACTTTTAAAGTGTAAAGTCCATGAGAATTTTCATTAATAAAAAAAAATTATTCAAAGCTAGTTTGGAAAGTTATTGCACAGAGAAAGCTATTTTACACCACCAATAACTTAAATATGTATAAAAAATTAAAAAATTTAACACGAAATTCGGAGAATATCGTCACATGGATGTAATGTGAACTAACAACTATAACGTCGTATATTAACACTTTAATTTTCTCTAGACTAAACTAATAGCGGGGAATTGCATTACGCCGAAGTGCGCGGTAGCACGCATGGCTGCCATAATCTGTTAAACCTCATAACGCCGTCGATCTTCCCCGCGCTCGACTTCCTCCATAATTCTAATCGTGTTTATTAAGCAGCGCTTAGATATCCAGTGGCCACCGGCTTTTATTGGCTTTAAATCCTATTACGACAACTTTCTCTGGTGCAGACGTAACTGTTTAATTACCCGTGGCGGAGCAACAGCAGCAGCAGTTCTGCTCTCGACCGCCAAGAGCAAAAAATTAATCGAAGAGCTAGGAGAGCGCGACCTTTACCTCATTTTCTTGTATCGCCTTGTGCAACGCTCTCATTATTCTCTGCTTTTTCCCCTGAATTATCGTAACGCCATTAGACGCCAATCGAATTGCCCGGTTATAGAAGCGCGAATTAACTGCAATTGTTGAGATTTCTTTGCTTTCAGTTGATGTGACGGCGCAAAACAACAAATCCTGGCAAGATCTATTCAATAGTACCTCCTGTGCGAAGCCACCGTATACTTGTCCGTATCCACAGATCCAGTTCTATTTATACACAAGGTGAGTCGAACCGTTTTCCTTCTGATGCATGTGTTTTTATAAGTCTTTTTTCTGTACTTGTATTTGTGATTAATTATGTGGATTGATTGATACGTAGGTTTATTATATTTTATTATAAGCGAATATAGATATGATCTCAGATATTTAATGTTTGACAATTTAATATGAGGATATTATAACATAAATTGTAAGAAGAAATTCTCATGATTAACATTTATGCGAACAGGTAAAAAAATAACATTATTTCAACAAACTTCTTTGTCAATGGTAGAAAATTCAGTAGTTTATAGTATAAGCTTAATGGTGTTGTAAAAGATACCATTACGGACATCCTTTATTTTGTTTTGAAATAGTAAATGACGACTATTCTGAAAACAAAATACTGCTTATTCCAAGTTTATACAGGAAGCATAAAACGTACCCATACCTGTACTATGACAAACAATTAACATACATTAGAACATTCGAGCTATACGTGACTAGAATATAAGCAAGTGTGCAAGTAGTATAAACTATATTAAGACAATCTAATTTACATATTTAGTAGCTGCTTTAAGTCTTGTGTATAATAGGCTGTCAAATTTGTTATGAATTTATATATTATACAAAAATTGCTACTTTTATGTTTAAGAAATTAAAAAAATTAGTTTTCAATTTATAGCATTGACAATTAATTGAATAGAAGTTTTGTTATGTAAAAAAAAGGAAAACAACGTTGCTCAAAAAGTAAAAACAATACGTAATTCTAAATATCTTGAAACTAATATAACGATTACAAAATTTGCTTCACATGGCATGTACTCGTACTGTTAGAGAAATAAAATTACTGACCCGCCAGTAAATCTAAAAGATGAATTTACACTACTCTGTTCTGTCTAAGCGTGACTTCCATGTAATTAAATTTCGTACCTGGCTTCATCATATATGTTTTTTAAAAACAATTTGTCGCCGTTTCTTAAAAGAATAAGATTTTTGTTTATAGATTTTATAAAAAGAATTAATATAATTTTATATCTGTTCTTATAACTGTAAATTAAACTAATTACGTGAAAGTTGGAACCTTTTAAAGTATCAAATTTATATATCTCCTTTCCTTTAAAAGTTTAAAAGCAATCATATCGAGATCTAAAATTCGAAATTTATAGCTCCGTTTTAGCGATAAATATCGATGAATTAATTTTAGATATATTCAGTTATTTCTCAAATCCATTATCAACACGTAATTATGGAAAAAATTCACCGGTCATTGAATCTTTATAAATAACTCATATGTGTCTTTTCATGTGGCATACAATATGTAATGCAGCATAGTTTCGTATGCCTGGCCATGCATTTCATAACGATTGAGAATGTCTACAAACGCAAAGGAGAAAAAAGTTGTCACGTAAACTACTTCTAAGTATGGTAATCATTACAAAATTTTCTTTTCGTATTCCGTCCAAGTCTTTTTAAGGTTCATCAACTTCTATTTGTTACTTTGACTATATAATGGCAACGAGTAATATTCCAGACATCATAGCAATCACATATATTTGTCAAGAACGTAACATTATTCCTATCGCATATCAAACATAATTAATTCTAAGATGTTTCTTTCTAGCAAAAACTCTTTTATTCTTCGAGACTAAAATAGACATGAGAAGAAAGTGATATCGCACCATTCTATACGATTTCGCATAAGCGCAATTTCCTCATAAGTATGTGCGTTTTCAAAGCAGACTTATGCTTAAAACGACAACTACAATCTGTAGCTATAGATAGTTAGGTCGATCAATACAACTCTCATCTCAGCGAAATTTGCGAAACAATTCCTCCAGCATACAGAGAGGGACCTCGCCAGCTCACAAACACCCAGCCATACACATGCAGATAGACATCGAACGCATACACAGTCAGGCTTGACTCGCCAAAGACTCTCGCTTTCAAGATCACGATCATCTCGTTGTATATACACTCTCGACTGAAAGTGACCTCAATACGGCGCGCGGCCACCTTTCTCCGTGGCAGCGACTGCGGCGGCGTCTCCGTTCGTTGGCTGTATATTTAGCGCCCGACAAGGTGCATAGAGCACGATAAAAAATGGCACTCTGCCACCGCACCATCGCCGCAGAGCCGCGCGAGAATTAATGACGTTTGCATCATAGCGTTATACCGGTTCTTGCCAGACGTTTTTTTTTCTCCTAGTCGTCTCCTTCTTGTTCTTCTTCTTCGCGCTTTTTATCGACTCCTTTGTTTACTTTCCGCCTCGTTTACTTTTCGTGGATTTAAAGCCAGTCGAATTGGATCGATCGGTTTTTTTCCAGAGTAGTCGGTTGCGTACACTAGATATGGGGGTCCTGACTTGACCCAATTTAGGAGTTATGCAATGAAATTATTTCCGTTGACCATATGCGACGATGCTTCTGCAGGAGAATTGCAATATTATGCTAATGGAGCCTCGTACACGTTTATAATACGCATCGGAGAGATGTTCGCGTTCTTGTCTCGAGTCCTTGGATAGCATGTTTCGAAATTTATTCGCGTTCTTTTTTACTTTTAAGTGCGGTGGATGTAAAGATAATTATTTTATTAAATTACCTTTACGCAATGCAGGGAGACGGCGCAGAATCCGCTTCTCCTGGACGTGACACGAAAAGATTCCTTGGCTAAATCTTACTTCAACCCTGATCATCCAACGAAAATTATCATCCATGGCTTTGGAGGAGGAAGGAATTTGGCGCCTAGCACTGATCTTCGGAAAGGTATTTACTAGTGACGTTTGAATAACACAGTTTATTTTAATTTCGTTCCTTTCATCTATACTATGTCTGTACATTCCTCTTTCGCAAACCATCACCAGGTTTGCTTACGCAACTTTTATTAAATTCCAAGTCGTAATTATTTTGCAACTCAGACCATCCGCATAGTTAACAAAATCCTATCCCATAGTCATTATACCGTTGTCACGAATGAGTATCATCCGTAAACTTCGCTTGCTTTTCATAAAAATAAATAACTGGAACGACAACTAAAGAGACTGGCAAAAAATGTTGAATCAGAATCGGTTGAATGTAACTCGGGCAAATCATTTCACAATAAATTCTTGCATCGAGATTAACGCATGTATTCATCTACCCATCGACATTATCCATCAAAGTCCGAGAGCGCAACGCAGAGTCTCTCGGGCGTCTTTCAATCGTACTAACGCTGAACACCAAGCAAATTCTCCCACTGACCGATTGGCGGCCCTCGTTGCCGCGCGTGCATTTCAGCGTATTTCACGCGGGGCGATTACAATATTATAATCGTCGATTACGGCTCTTTGGTACGGGAGCCCTGTCTGTCGCAAATATCCTGGGGGCCCGATTTCTGCTCACGATGTATTGCTCAGTTGGTAAGGTACCTGAGGGATCATCCGCGCGGCACCACGGTCGAGAGCATCCACGTGCTGGGCTACAGCGTCGGAGCTCACATAGCTGGCCTCATCGCCAATTATCTGCCCGATGACAAATTGGGCAGGATCACCGGTAATTATTCACTCCGACATATTCTTACTATTGTATTCTGCAAGTAACTAATTTGCTTCGCAAGTCAATTTTTATGCCAACAAGTTTTTATCAGACTCGCGATTGAAATAATGACCGAATCGTTTAGTTAAGAGAAAAACTTAAATAGATTTCTCTATAAGAGATTAAAAAACAAAAAAAAATCACATAAAGTTTCTTTTATACTTGATTTATGAAATGCGCGCTAAATATTTCGATCGCGTGTCGCAAGAAAATAAATGAATAATGGTTGTGGTGCGACTAAAGTAACGTGTGAAAATCAATTAATATAAGGACCATGTGGAATGGTATTTTGTGCTGTTGAAAACGACAGGGCTCGATCCTACGATATTTTTCTATATGAATGGAAATCGGTCGCGGGACTTGGACGAGACCGATGCTCATTTTGTCGATGTGATCCACACGGGAGCTGGAATACTGGGACAGTGGGGCCCAAACGGCCATGCAGATTTCTATGTGAATGGTGGATCAAGCCAGCCCGGATGCGCGACCTCGTCGATTCTCCGTACGTCTTCGCGTTTTGTGAAAACTCTTTTTCCTATTTTACATATCTCTTTAACAAAATTATATATGAATCAATTTTAACAAACGACTTTAATGACTTCAAAGAGTGAAGTAATTTGCAAATGAAATAAGTGCGAATCGATTTGAGGATAGAAAATAATGAAAAGAAATAGAATCTCTTGATAAAAATTTATTTTATACTTGTACTAAATAAAAAAATGTAAAATCTATTGTTTGTTCATTCTGCATAGAAACACTGTCGTGCGATCATACAAAGGTAACGCCTTACTACATAGAATCGATTACGACAAAAGTAGGATTTTGGGCAGCGCCATGCGCAAATCTATTCTCTTACCTGATAGGATGGTGCAACCCTTCAGAAGAAGAATACGTACCCATGGGGGAAGATACCCCACATACGTAAGTGACTTACTATATTTTCTTCATCAAGTGTATTGTTATATTTTTTTACAGTATTTCATAGTTGTTTGCGTGTAAGAAAATAAATTTAAAAATACAGATTTAATTTTTTTTTTCAAATTATACATATAAATTAAAAATAAAGAAATTAGATATTTTTTTTGGAAAAATCATTCAGTTATTAACTTTATTGACTATTATTACTTTCAAAATTTCAAATAAAATTCTGCTTCCAGAGCAAGAGGCATCTTCTATCTATCAACAAACGGACACAAACCGTACGCCCGCGGACTTCCCGTAAAAAAGCAGCACCCGACAAATCGGAAGCGATCGTCCTACCGCCAGTATTAAGCCTGCTGAAGCAACTAATCAACATTATCATAGAGTAGCGACGAACTACCTTCTCGTCATTATCATTATCGTTATTATTATTATTACTACCTTTTTGTACTTTCCTCGTAGACTCGTACCCCGTAGATTTAAGTAGTTCGTTATATTATATGATACAAATGCGCCCGTCTTGCGTACGCGTCTCGCGCATTTGGGCCACGCTGTGTTGTGTTCAGTTGCGTAGTGCTTCCATTGCCCATTTATTCAATGTAACGAGTGAGCCAAAGCGTTTTGTAAATTGTGGTGATTTTATCTAAAGTGATAACTTGAATTTAATATATTTATCTCATTGCGATTTCATGCGGCTTTTCACATTCATTAGATAACAAATTAGAATTCGGATTGATTCATCTTGGGGATAAAATCACCGAGGCTAAAGATTTGTTATTATTTTGTATGTTAGTTCTTTGATAAGGATAAACAATAGATATTTACGTATGTGTATGAACTACCCTCGTAGGTCTTAAGTATTTTTATATATTTAATAAATTATGCAACAATATTATTACTGTTTGCGATGGTAGTTTGTAGATTTTTATAGTATGTTAGTTTAGTTCCGTTACTTTTGGAATGAAGGGTAAAATGCATACAAAATAATAATAATGTATAAAATGAATAAGTATAATCATTATGAAAGAATCAAAACAAAAATTAAAATCAAATTATATGTAAAAAGATTATTCATTATCATTGTAAATTTTGTAAATAAGTCTTAGCTTAACTAAAAATAATTCTAAATATCATTCTTCTCGTATGTATTTTGCATTTCATGCCAAAATCTAATGCTATTAGCTGTTGTTAGTTGTTATAATACACAAATACGTTAATAAAAGGAAACATGTAAAATTGAAATAATTGTATAATATTTGAGAGCCAAAGTAAAGGCATTATGTTAACAACAATATTTATTACATAATAATTATGATATAATAATAACTTCTATGGATTTACAATACATCGTTCGCGCTAATCCTTAATACAGTACTTAATGGAATGATTACAAGATTGGTTGATACACATCCTTCGTCTCTCGGCAAGCTTTGGGGGGTTGGGGGCGTCTCTTGTTTTGTTTTTTCTCTCTTTTTTTGTTTCGCTTTCCTTCAAATTCCGATTACATGTAGGAATATTCATTAATATGTATTCACGTATGTATAAGGAGGTCGATTCTTTCCCAGTGTATCCGTTGGGAGTTCTATACGTTCTGCGCACTCGCGAGAAAAAACCGTCGAAGAAGAAAGAACCGGAGAAGGCGAAGCATCCTTTCTCGCTCTTTCTTCTTGGCGCTTTCTCGAACGGCTGCTCGTCGACGCTCTGAAGTAAATTTGTATTTTCGAAGTGAAAAGCCGAGCGCTCTACTATACTTATCAAACAAAGCTAAAAAATATAAACGTCCATCGCAGAGAGGGTCAGGTCGATTATACATTGTTCGGGACTCTGTTGGTAGTACGAATTTTTCGGATCAGTTGGTGTACAGTGGCAAATAATCTTTCATATTATACTTCTTTCGTAAAAGTGTGCGCCGGACGTCGCTGATCGTGTATGGGATCTTCGTTCCGCGCCACGCGACAACTGACTGTTGGTTAGCGGTTTTTTTTTCGTGAGCGTCCGTACGCGTTTCGGATTTCTGCGCTATTATAACTAGGAACGAATGCGATTTTTTTGTTGGTTGATTTTTGAATTCTTTTTGCATTCTCGCGAAAACTTTCCCCTCTTATTTTACAGCAAAGAACACAGACCTCGTCTGTCAAAGCTACACACTATCGTAATTAAGAATGAAGCGAGAAATGTTCGAGTCCTGCCCGTCGCTATTTCCTTCGTCGCACGCCTCTTGTTCACCGTGCTATTGACGACTTTTTCTCTTCCTGCCACTCTCACATACACAGCTAATGCATCCGTGAAACAGCGAAATCCCGTAATTGCGAAAGCCTGGCATGAGCGCGTATATAGTTTGCCATGCGACGGCGTGAAAATGCATGAAAGGAACGACAGGCGAATTATTGCACACGTCCGCGAGATTTGTCGCTTCTCGCGCGAAATCGAGCGTACGAGTTGACGCAACGCGCAGTTAACGCACGCACTTTGAAATTTGTCATATCTACTTTTTTCCTTTTCCCAACAGCGTCAAATCAAAAACGTTTTTTTATTTATTTTCGCATATAGATCGCTGGTCAACGTTGTTAGAATATACATGGAAAGTAAACATAACGGCTTAATGTGATGCACGAATGAGCTTCGTGCCGTAATGCTGAATCAGAGCGACGTAATTACATCACAATAGACGTTCAAAATGACACAGCGTCAGCGAAAAATTTCACTTCATTAAAAAAAAGAAACAAAAGATGCGCAAGGCAATTTTAATACTATCGTCTGCATACATTAATTAAGAGTTCCTCTTTAATTAAACACGTAATTACAAGTCACAATGCAAATTCATATTTACATTAAGTAAAAAAACTTTCTCTCATGTATACCCTGATTAAACATAACGCTTCAACGAAATAAATTACGTAACCGATGACATAGAACAATAGTGTGTAACAGTCAAATAAATATTCAACATCAAAACACTAAAATAATTTACTTATAATATTCGAATGAGAACTCTATCGCAAGCTCTAACCTTTTACTAACCACAGACGAATAAGCGATAAGCCATAAATACACCCATAAATAATAAATACATTGTTATTCCAAGCGCAGAGTATCCCCGTCTCCCGCTCTCTCACTACTCGAAGTAATAAAAGAGTGAAAGCAAGCGGCCACTCGCGATGCCATGCAAAAAAAAGTCGCGTGTGAGGCGTATCGTCTTATTTCTTTCTTCTCCTTGCAACTCGCTCGCTTTCGCATAGCGCGCGAACGCGCGCGCATGTCTCCGTCTGCTGCATAACGCAAAAGACAAGTGCAGGTGGGGCAAGTGTGTGTATATATGAGCGCGTGAGTGCTTAGGTAAAGAATAAAAACGCCGGCAGCGCAGGCGCCTCTATACGACGATAATTGCGAGAGAGGCGTGCACGCACACATATACACACAAACACACGACTCGTCGAAGCGCAAACGTAACGAAAGAAACGAGCTCGAGTTATTATTACTGTGTCAGTTCGCCGAAAGCGAACGTTTACGCGCTACCCTTTCTCGTATATATAACGCGCTCGTCATATATCCACTTCCTCATTTCCGGAGCTTATCTGTCTCTCGTTCTCTCTTGCCTGCTGCATCCTCACCCCCTGGACAAAAAAGGAAACGAAGCGTTTCACACACATACACATCACGGCTTCTACTATTTACACGATTCGTGCGCGCTCGCTGCATGTGCATATGCGATAAAAGAAGAAAGTGTCGTCCCGCCGGCAAAACGACAATTGGCGACTGCGCGCACACTCCGTTTATTAACGACTCGCTCTTTTCTCTTCCTTCTCTCCGGCTCTCGCATTTCCCTCTCCTTCTCTCCCTCGGAGACTCGTTTTGTTTTTGTTCTGGCTCGTCGCTCCCGTATGTGTGTCTACGTATGTTTTCGTATGCGTAAGGTATGTGCCATGCGTATATGTATGTGTAAAGTCGCCAGAGACGAGGGAAACAGTCGTTTAAAGTTTAAAAGTCACACGCAGCTGGTCGTTAAAGGGTTTTGGCGGTTCGCGGATTTTAGTGGTCTTTGTTTTTTATTTTTTTATTCGATGGTCTTTCAAGTTTGAATAAACTAAACTCTTTGATAGGCGCAGTACATTAATCGAGAAAACGGTTTTATAATGCATGTTATGCGCCATGTTCAAATAAGGCAACAAGAAAACGCTGTGTTTATGGGACCGTTCAAGCGCAACTTTGTGAAACTGAGAGGCAGAATCGTCGCGACTCATATAACTTTACAGTGATCGAAGCGCAAAGTTGTTTTTATTTTATTTACGTAGTATACGATTAAGTTTCGCAGACGAACATTTAGAATAATGTTTTTATTTCGACTCCATATATTAAAGCTTTTATTTTATATTGAATTTTTTTTTCCGTGTTCTATCCTCATCTTGTAATTTCAACTTTGTGAATTCAAAATAATCTGATTATAAACTGAAGAAAGATTGATGCACTATTCAAATAAAATACTTTCAGAAAAAATGAATGCAAAACCGAAGTAGAACGGTAAGCATTTGGAGCGTACTCGAAATGAAGAGAGTTTATCGACATCGGGCAGGCCTTAACGATGTTCATGAATGACGGTGATTGATTGGTTGATTGATTGATTGATGTTTGGGCGATTCGATGGATTGATTTCTTACTACACGCGCGAATATGACGTTTATCTGTGAGCAACCGTGATTGCGAGTGATTTCAGTGCTTATTTTACACGTTCATTCTATTTTTTTTTATTCTTTGTCAAGACACCCTTTGTCAATATTGTTCTGGTATCATTGTTCGTCTCAGTAAGTACAGTCGATCAAAAGTTCACACATCGTAACAGCAAAACTAATAGCCTTCGATTTGTTCACAAACTCATGATTGTTCTCAAAGTAAATTTATATTTTCAGCGTGAGCTCGACCAAACATTATGTACGTCCATTCTAATTTATTCCCAATAATACTCGGAACCGTCGCAGGATAAAAAACGCGCGTTTTACACTCGATGTTGTTCTCGATATATATCTTCGTAATCGCGAAACGTAAACGTGAAAACGATACATTATAGAGGCTACGTTAATAAAGGAAAAATGTCAGACTCCGTTCCCTGAGAATTCGGCGATTATCAATGTCTCGCGCCACTCTCGTCAATCTTCGCTGCCAGGATCGTTTATATCCAGCCGTCCGAACGAAAATAGGTGCACAGGCATCGAGGTATATTTGTATTTAGGCACGTGGTGTATTAAACTCTTACATTGTTCTCGTTTCTCGAGCTACTGATCGCGGCGACCGATCAACCGACCAACCAGGCCGATCGTTTGATTCCCCAAGTATATTTAAACAGTCTGTCCGTCGAGCAACTCTCGGTGTCTTTCAAGTACGCTCCGCAAATGCCGAAACGTAATAGGTAAGCTCCTTACGTATTCCGTCGCTGCGCGTTTTCCTCTCGATCAGAGCTTCGATTCGTTAGCTTATACTATCTACTGTACGGATTTTCGGGTTCTACGGTATGCGCCCTACTTCTATTTTTACGCAGCCTTTTGGTATATAATCCGATGACGCGCCCCTAAGAGAATGAAAGCCACGTATGTTCCTGTTCCGTTAAGCTTCCCTCGCGCGCACGTCTGTGTTCGACCTTATCTTACGGCTTGTGCTTGCAGCTCGCGTTCGTATATATGTATGAGAGTGCGGGGAGCGTGTAACCTCTTTTAAATGGTAAATGACGATTCGCTCCGACGTGGATTAACTTTGCTCCCTTTTCCCTTTCCCTCCCCCACTTTCGAGATTCGTATATATAACGCGCGCTATGATATCTTTTTGGTGTGCTCAACAGTGGTCGATATGGTGTGTCGTGAGCTTGTGGCGTTATTCCCAAGTTTTCCCGAGCTGCCCTCGTTATAATCTGCGTTTATGCTGCGGCTCGATTAATTTAGAAGTGTGTAAGTTGATGCGCTATGATCTACGGCGATACAAAGATGGAAGTTGCGAATGCGCGGATAAGAATAGCATTTGCTACATCTGCACTCGAGGTAATCTCGATTCGCTGGAAATGACTAAGCTTATAATACTTATAAGATGCGTATGCTGATCTGCTCGACATAACGTGTGCACGGCATACTACTGACATAAATCTTCCCTCCCGCGACATTTTCTTTTCCTTCGTCGTTCGTACAGTGTGAGTCGGTCAGTCATTGGTCCTGATGACGAAGAGATTTTTTTTTTTCCTATGAAAAAGAAACACGATAATCTTGCCAAGAGTATTCTTAATGGAGTAGTTTTATTATTACGCGAAATTCGATTCACTATATCAAAAATCCGGCGGGTTCGCTCAGTTCCGCCGTCCTCCCCCGCTCGACGATGATCGACAACAAATCTATAAATATTCAACGTGAAAAAAGCGCGGGCATATACACTTTTGTAGCCTCGCGAAAAAACTGAACTCTCTCTCTCCCTTCCTCTCACTCTCTCTCTCTCTCTCTCTCTCTCTCTCTCTCTTCCTTTCACAACCGGCGAATATCGCGATCTATATTAACTCATTTGTTCACCGTCGAACGGCTGAAGGACAGTGAAAGCAGCGGCCCCGCGGATTCGCTCGGCTTAAAAGTCTAAGATCTGCATTCTGCCAACTACGGTTTTTTTTTCTCTTACGTCCACTTTTTTTTTCTTCATCTTTTCTAGTTAGATTCGCTATGTTTATACGGTGAGGTGTATGGTGAGTGAGTGAGTGAGATACGTTGTGTGATGCATATGTTATACGCGGTGTGGTGTGGTGATCCGTGCACGTGCCTTTTACGTAGTAATATCATAGTTTCGCTATTATTTTCTCGGTTTTCTTTCTCTCTCTTTCTGTCTCTCTCTCTCTCTCTCTCTCTTTCTTGTTTGCGGTATGAGCGGGCGCTAACACGTTTTCTCCTCGTCGCGGTCCTTTCTCTTTCGTTCGCACGTCTGCAATTGCAATTACGCGCGTACGCACGTACATTACGTACGCGCTGAATTTCGATTGCGTTATAGCTTCTAGCGTCCAGTTTGACTTTGCCTCCTCTTCTACTTCTCTTTTTTCTTTTTCCACGATTGCAAAAATCGCGCAAAAATTTGAAACGACGATTCAAGCGTCTCCCGTACTCGGATGAGACGAAAGATTCGAATAATCGAACATCTGCAGGTTTGTTCATATATATCATAATTTTCATTGTTTAGGTTTTGTTCGGTTTATTTTAGCGTATAACGATCTTCTCTGGGATATTTTGTCATTATCATTACTGACTTTGATGCGTGCATTTTGTTATTACTTTATTTTTTTTGTTCGGGAATCTTACATACCGCATGTGTATTATATTATTTATGTATATTTATATAATATCATAGAAATATATAACGATCGATAACTCGGAAATGAACGGTAAGGTGGAATATCGAAGGAACGAAAGAACACGCTAATGTACACCGGACGAAGCTTTGATGCAGGTACCAATATATCGTCTTATCGTTTTGTCATCCTCTTTATCTCAACACGACGACTTCCCATCCTCTTTATCATCTCTCTCGCTCGTTGCCATTCGCAATAATATAATGTTTCCTCTCTACGAAATGAGAAATCGCTGCTTTTTACGCGTGAATTTATGAAAATGCATCGCTGAAGAAAGGCCATTTTTCTTAATCTTTATAACGGGGTGTACGATGACAGATTCATGAAAATCAATTATTTACGACTGACTAATGATATACTCGCACTATTCTTTCAACTATACTCCTAGCAACGAGTCCTCTAGCACATAATAATGCAGTGCATTGAATTTATATATTACAACATTTGAGACGAAAATATTCGATAAGTACAATTAAATTTTTCAACGAGAACTAAAAAAATATACAATAACTACTCGGTATGGCATTGTTTAGTCAATAAAAAAAGGATCTTTACATACTTTCGCAAAATTACAAGGGAAAGAGACGTGGCTCAGCAACGTGTATATAAGCGCGATGTTACAATACAATAAATCGGCGCGCTTTCGAAACCGTATAACACAAACTTTAATCTCGACGGGCATATTTCATTTCTCTTGGGGGGGGGGGGAGGAAGTATTTACACAGATCAAAGTGCGCCTTTTGTCGCAATGAATTCTATAGGTATATACTCGAGACAAAACAATCGGCGAACGAAGGAAACTGACGAACGGTGCGCGTGGCTGTGTTTATTAGTCGTGTGCGGTGTGCGCACGCGTGATATCAAGCGAGTTACATTATGCAAAGAGTCGGAAAATATACACGTCGCACGAGTCGCAAGCAGCGTTATTTATATTTATATATATAATATTGTATGTAACGGTGTGGTAAGCGACACGATATGGATCAACTCGCGAAACTGAATTACTTATACAATCTTCATTTTTCCTTCAATTCTCGAAACAAGCGATTACTTCATTAGTGTGTGGATGAGTCTATGGTACTCGTCTCCCTATTTATTTTTAATATTTTCTTTCGTTAATAATCTCACTTTCGCGCTCTTTTTCTCTCTCCCTTTCTCTCAATATAATAGATTTTCTCAAGTCATATAACTTACAATAATACCAGCAACACGTTAAAGTATACACTTTTTTTGTTTTATCTTTCATCTTACAATTAAATATATAACCTTTTTTTATCTCTCGTGACTTTTTTTTTATAATAACAAAGAAGTTTTATAGGTAATGATTAATACGCATAAATATACGTATATGTAAATACGCCGTCGATATCAATCAGGGTTTCGATTATAATAATCATAATAATAAGAATAACTATATGTAATTCTTCATTAAAACGCCACGATTCATTAATACATTATCTGGAAAAAATCTAGCAGAAACGCGTGATACATAGAAACATGTAAAAAAATCTTCAAAATTCTGTAGTCGCTTTTATATTCGCGCTCGCCTTCGTTCTCCCATCGATATACTTATCTACGTTGGTGCTTTGACATCTTCGATGCACTTGGGCTGTACGCGTGTGTCGAACGTGCGTCGATGAAGGTAAAGAAGGTTGAAAAAGAAATGTTCTCTACTCGTTACATCTCTTAGCGAAAAGTTTTGAAAATTATTTACATGCCTCCCATGTGCCATTCGTTTCTATCCTACGTTTTTTCGACAGAAGACAACAACTGAGCTTGCACGAGCGCGCGAAATTTACAGGCCGATCGATCGCCGAACGCTTGGCGCTGCGACGCAAAGGGTACAACACACACATTTTCGCCTCCTCATCGCTAGTCTCATTTCGCATTTCCGATCTTCTCGACGGCATCGTTCGCGCGACTCATTCCGCGTCAACTAATATAGGCCAGTAGTTTTTTTTTTATCTATCATTTTTTGTCCACTTCCCGGAATCTATATTATATATTTATAACGTTCGACGATCCGCGGCTGTTCGAATGACGAATCGCTTTTTCCCTTTTCTTCTCTTTGCGCTATTTGGTCGTCCGAACGATGCGCGTGCTTAGTCACATTATTTTATTTTATTTTTTTATTATTTAGAATGTTTTTCATCGCGGATCCCGGCCGATGCGTCGCTCGACGCAGCGTAACGGCGAGTTTTCGCTTATACGAGAAGCAAATATAATATATGTATATATGTATATATTGTCGACGAAACCGCTTTAAAGACGCGAACGCCCTGAGCGAGTGTAGCGTAAGTTTCTACTGTTACTTTTTTTTTAAATCCTTTCTTTCTTTCATTTTTTTTTTTGTTTCAATTTGTATCAATTTGTAATAATCGTATGTATTGCAACGAAGACAGCGCAGACAAAAGCATTGTTCCTTCGCGTATAAAAATGAACGTTACAAAGTGAAGTATAATGAATTTATGAAGCGAAAGGAAGGACGTTTAAAAGAAACGAACTTAGACGACTTGCTTTATTTATATTTTTTCCCGTAGTTTTTATTTTGTACAGACGAAATACAACTGGGAACTTTCATCGTTCTTTTTTTTTTTAATACAACGAGGTTTTTTATCGTTTCGTTAAGTAATATCGTATATTTATATTTATAATTCGTCATTAAATCGAAACGAAAATAAAAATAAATAAGTTATATGTCTTAAATATGAAAAAGCTCTTTGGAATGCGTAGGTTTGCAATGCGTTTTGCGTGTTCGTGTCTTCGTTAAAAGGACGCGTCGCGATTTCTCTTATTTAGTTTTCTCTTGTTTCTTCTTAAATAATCATATTATAACTCATAACCGTTACGTCTACAGAGAGAAGTATAGCTGATATAGTATGTGTATATACAAGACACTACACTCCATGAGAACATATCGTTAACGCTAACTCTTTCTTGTTGGTATTTTTTTTTATTGTTGTTTGTTTGTCTGTTTCTTATCTTTTCTCTTGTTTCTTCAATTAATCATAAGATCGTTTAGTATGCCTATGAAGTATTTGTTTTTTATTTCTCAATTTTTTGGTAATCCTTCTTGTTTTGCTTCCTGAAAAGAAAAAGCACGTTTTTTTATTCAAAATTTTTTATTTTAACTGTTCTTTTAGTAAGAAAAAGAATATGTTTCTTAAATAAATCAACCAAGAAAAAGAACAGAATTATGAACTAAATTTTTTTGACAAAAATTAAAATTTGTATATTAAATTTGCAGCACAATATTGCAATATTATGTGACAGATTGCCGCCACAAGGTTTTTTGTGGTAACATTTTATCAGATTTAAGAAGTTACCGACAAGATATTGGATTTCTGTCTTTTTTAAAGAATCTCATATCATATATTTTCAAGGCAACTCAAGAAAATATTAGAGAGAAATAGAACTAAAGTAGATTAAATAACACAGTAAGTATACTTTACGAAAGTATTTTTTTATTAAATTTCACTTATTATCGTTGGAAAATCTACTTCAAAACCAAAATTTCTCTTATAATTTCACTCTCAATGATCTAGTAATTATTCCTAAATTGTGGAAAATGATGCATGAAGAACAATACTTGATATTTACCCTTAGTACGATTTGGAACCATCTTAGTCCTTCTTGTCTCCGTCTTCGGGGTCTTTGAGCGTGTGCCACTGGGCAATCGGACGCCTCGGCGACGCCAACATGTCCGACCAATGTCGGAGCTCGGTGCCGCTCGCGTTGTACCCAAGCACGACCTTGCCGATGGGCTCGGACGTACCGATGCGATCGTAGTCGACCACGGTGACCATCAGATTCACTTTCTGTAAAGAGCAATCAAGCGTTTATATTCGCTGGTTACCATATGTTACTGTTCTCTGGTTATTTATTCTTTCGTCATCTAAAGCTATATATATGCTGCCTTTTTATTATACTATCAATTTGAAACAATACAATTCGATAAATAAACGTTTATTATTATAAATATTTTTTGGTAACGTAGATAGTTTTATGAATAATAAAAAGACTTAAAAAAAAATAAAGCCGGAGGTGATCTTTATTCATGTTGAACATAAACGTGGCATTTTAATGCGTATTGTACTGAATCTCTGCCAAAATCGATGGTTCATAAGCATTTTCTACAGATTATTTTACGTAAAAAGTGGTCAAGGTTTGCCTTCTGAAAACTTTTTTAAAATTGTCGCCAACAGTTATGTATCGCTATTTATAACTATAACAAAGCTTATTATTTATTACTTTAGTAATTTATTCATTTACTGAATTTAGGTTCGATTTTATGCATAGCAAATCAATAATCATGCGCATCTTACCTGGATCTGTTCGAATGGTACTTCGAAGGTGAAAGATTCGTTGTAGTACGGATTAAGAGTGCACTTTTTGATGGACGTCTTCTTTTTCTTCAGTCGTTTGCCGTTCTGCATCAGTGCGATCTTGACGTAGGGATCTGAGAGACCGCCGACGTCCATCTTCTTCAGGTTCTTGGCCTCCAGAATGACGACGGTCAATTTGCCGGCAGTCGGCACGTATCGCAGAGAGAAGCAGATATCGCCGAGTTTGTTATCCTGTAAATGAATTAGTGTATAAGCATCAGTTGTATATAGTAATTTTCTTAAAAATTCCATTCAATGTTTTTTAGGAGTAACTTGTTGCTTCTTATCACTAATGAGTAATATTATTTTATAAATTTCTTACTCGATAGAAACTTACTATCGAGTGTCAAGATTAAACTAAGAATAACATTTTTTAAGGAATTGTCTTGTTAAAGACGTACTATACAATCTTGTGATATACTTCAACAAAGTTTGGAAATTCATTTCAAATACAACATTTACACAATAATTCAAAATTTGATCATTTTAAGATAACTAATAAGTTGCATAATAATGTTTCATGCATTCTTTGCTTTTCAACTGGAAACATACACGTCATATATAATATCATTTCTTACAAGTTTCATGTTCGACCTTGCAATTATTTAATGATATATTTTACGAAGAAGATTTTAATAAATCTATTGATTTAAAAATGTTAAACTGACAGATTGTAAATCAATACTGCTTCCAAAAAGCTTTACATGGTTGTTTAATAACTAAAAAGGATCAGAAAATATGTGACCTAAATAAGGCTATTATTAAAGATGTTCCTAATTCTACTAAAATAATGGACATGTTCGATTTTTTCTAAAGACATTTTAATAGATGCCAAGTACACTTACTCCTGCTCCTTCGCCCTCGACGCTCTGCAGCTCTCGCCATTCCTCGATTGTTTGCGCTAAATCAATCATGCAGAGTGGCACCTTAACTTCGCCGATTTGGTCGTGTTTCGAGAATCTATCGAAGTCGAAGATGGCAAACACCAACGTCTTGTTCATCGCGTCAGCGTACGGTACACCCTATAAATAAAATTTATTAATTATAACATAATTTAATAGTGGCATTATAATGATTAATATAATAACTTTAACAAATTTTATGAAAGTAATTTGCGAAAGGATTTAGACATAATAATAGTACGGCCGAGTTTTCCTTTGATAGGATTAAGTTGGTTGTAATTGGATATTGATATTTGATTTGTACTTTCCATGTGAAAATGTACTTTCTCTAAGTAATAGCATTTAATTAACTGTTAAAACCAGCAGTTGTAAGGCTATTAGAATTTCCTTCTAAACATAGCAATACACTTAATTTATTGCACGCGAATGAAAACTAAATTTATAGTAAACATTGAAAATAAATTAGCTGTGATGAGGTTCGAAATAACCGGTACCAACTTATATAATAGTCTATTATTATAGACTATTCTTTATTTACAGCGCAATCAAAGCAAACAAATGCGACTCTTTCCACTACATCACGCAGCATAAGTACTAAATTGTTCCCTCTGCTAATTGTGAGTGATACTGTGAATAGAATAAACTTAAAAAATGCGCCTTGTAAGGTTAACATTAATGACATTGGCAGTAATGAAATGCCCTGACATTTGTCAGCAGTGTCCTTGACAAAGAGTACATTGGACAATAACCATTTGATGATGTGATTTTCATGGTTCAGAGGATTCTAATGTCGCGGGATTCTATGTGGAAAAAGCTGTAATGTGGGAACTAATAGTAATGATTACCAAACTGGTTACTAAACCAAGAAAGATGAAAAAAATATGTCTGCATTAAAAAGAAAATTTAAAACCACCGAAAACTGATGCATTAGATTTAGCATACGGCAATTATAATAAAATATCGTATTATTCTTTTGCTCAATTAACTAAATAAGTAAATAGTTCTATTCATAAGTCTTTTTCCGCAAATGGAATTGCAAATAAAAAGTAAAACGGGAAAGGTCATAGATCATACGATGTGACTCGCATACCTTAAACGTGAAAGTCTCGTTGAACTCGGGATTCAACGTCTTCCTATGGACCTTCGTTTCGAACTTCTTCTTCTTGTCGGGCAGCAGGTAGACCTTGACGTAGGGATCGGAGGTGCCGCCCATGTCGAGGGCCGGAAGCTCCTCGGCCTTTGTCACGGTCACCGCCAGACTGTTCGAGTTGAAGTCGTACTCCAGCTGTGAGTTGGGAGGATGAGGTGGGACAGAGACAGACAATTGTCAGTTAGTGCTTGGTCTTTTATTGGCTCATCGATCTTCGCTCTCGTTCTCGCACACGGGCACGTATACATATATATGTATACGCATACGAGCTTGCGGGTAAGCGAAGAGAGGCTGATTTTTCATCCCCTTTTCCGCGATTCTGCATCATTTAGCAGAGTACATTCGGTCCATTCCCGAGATACATTTACTTTCGTTATATTGTATAAAAGAGTCTCTAATCGTAGCAATAATTTAGCAGTTCGTGGGATAGTAATTTATTCTTATGCTTGTAACAGAATTTAATCTAAAATTGCAAAACGAAAGAGAATTAGTTCTTGTATCTATCAGCAAAATGAAGGCAATTCAATAAAAAGATTAATCCGGTAATATTTATATACGTAGAGAAATTGTTATCGAATTTACGTGGTACAAAAGCATCCATTTAATATCCTGTACTATTTTCCTACAAACGTAAGAACATGGTATGGATTTTTTAATCGGATCCCTTCTTTTATTTCTTCAATTCATACAATTGGAGCATTTCAGTCGCTCTTTTTCTCTTTTTACGTACACCCAGATACCTACGCGTACGAATTATTTCCCTCTCTTTCTTACTCGCTCCATCTCTGATTCTCCTTCACGCGCCCTCTCTCTCTCTCTCTCTATCTCTTTCTCCCTCTTACTCTCTTGTGTTACCTCGTATTCATTCTGATTTACTATTATATCCTCTCGCTCTCTCTCCCTCGCACAGTTTCTCACATGAGCGCGCACCACAAGGAGGCTAGAGAAATAGCGAAAGAGCGAGCGAGAGGGGGTGAGAGAGAGAGAGAGAAGTCGAGAGACAGAGGCGGAGCGAGTAAGCTCCGGCGATCAATAGACATTCACTTGAGACTTGCCGCGACGTCAGAATTTTATTTTGTCTCTCTCTGGCAGAAGCTGTGCGCGCGCGCGGGAATGCGCTACCCTCGTGTGAGCGTGTAAACACGGACTTTTTCTCGTTTCTCACTCGTTAATTGTCTTCTGGTCGATAGGCGCACTGATGATTTTTCTATAGGTGTTTATTACCGCGCGCTTGGACCTTCGGCTTTGTTTGTATTTTCAGAGCAAATAGTTGTTTTACGAAACGTAACGCCACTGCCGTTATTGGAAAAGTTCACGAGATCGGTGTATTTAGTTACTGATAGATTGCATGGCTTTGAATATATATTAAAAGAACAAATGTATTTGGAAGAATAATTCTTGCTTATTTTTCAATTAAATTTAAATTCAGAATTTAAAATATCATAGTTGTATCGAAGACTAATTTATTATGGTAATTATGTGACTATATTAATACTTTTACGTTTATAAAGTATTACACTTTTTCGCAATTAATCAAAAGGTAATATTTACAATAAAAATTTGAATTATAATAAGATTATTTTATTCACCCTGAAGATAATATTATCTGAATGATTAAAAAAAATAATTATATTTCAACTTAAGTAATTAAGTTACTTAAAAAATAATAACTACTTAAAATTAAGTAGAAAATTTTTACTAAGGATTATAATTTAACTTTTAAAAAATATTGAAACATTTTAAAAGTATAAGATAAATCATTATTAGTTTAAGAGTGCGATAAAGCTTGTACTTTAATGCGCATATTTCTCTTTCATTTAATAAAGTTTAACATTCTTCTTAAATTTCCCTTGAGGAGGGGTAGTTAAAATTGTGTGATACCTAAATTTTTATGCTGTGGTGAATGAGAGGATTTAATCAGATTTCCGTTTTACCTGCACGCAATTTCTTAAAGAATTAAATATATGCTTTAGAAAGTTACAATAACAAACCTCTTTTTAGAGCTATGACAATCATTAAAAAAGATGTCTGTGGATTCCTGGTTTAACAAATTTTTTTGTTTTTCATTTATTTTTCAGACTTTTGAGAAATTGCGTTAAGGTTGGCATTGAACACTAGATCAATGTATGCAAATTACGTTCCAAAATTATATTCACCTAGTGTGGCTTTCTCAACGATTATATTAGATGAAAAATAAGTTGATTATCTTTCTAGAAATATTGAATCGTTATTCCGGTACTCAATCTAATGTATGAAATTTCGTATCATCGCTCTAAAAATATGAGTTATTAGACACTTTTCATCTATAATAAAGATTCGTTAAGCTTGTGATTGTGAACAGCGACGGCAAAGGCCTTTTCACCTGTTACGAAATATTTTAGTTCTACATCGATGTAATAATACAGGAGAATTCTTCAACACTCTTTACGTGGATTAGGTTGATACACTGAGAGAAGGATTTGTTTACTGTTAACATGGCATTGTAACAGTTAATATACCATATGTTACTGGTAAACATTGATATTGTAACAATTACTATATTGGGTTTGACCGTCAAAATTTTCCCTATTCAAATATACGATATTGTAACAGTTACAATATTGCAATTCAAATAGATAAATATGTTAACTATAACAATATTTTTCTCTCAGTGTAGTAGCGCGTCAAACAAACTTTTGATTTGAGAACAACGATTTTGTTTTGGACCAGTGGAGATTCAAAGCATATGTATACTTGTTTGAAAATTCACAAAATTTGACAGAACTAGAATAAAGCTTTAACATTTTGTAGAATATTTATTTTATGTTGACGGCGATATTTCACACAATATTATCTACATTTATTTAATTGCAGTGCAATTATATAAATATTCAAATTATCTTAATAAATGTCGTTTTTTTTCAGCAAACTGAAGCCATTTTTGTAAAATAATTTCCTTTTTTTGACGAAACGGACTTAAGTCGTTTTGAATTCCGTAATATCTCGGTCTTCCCTTGCATTCTTTGGTGCTTATTTCGACTTTACTACATGAAAGAAACGTATTTAAACATATAAAATATTATGTAATCGTAAATTTAATCGCATAAATAAATAGAATTTTCGGACTAATTATTTACAAAGCCTTTTTCCACCAGTATTTATGTTATTGCCTATGCGTAAAATCAAAACGTTAAAAATTTCACATCGAGCGTTTCCGTCGTTACGGAAACCTGTAAACCCCTAGAAATGTAAATTAGACCGACGAATTGGAGGTAAAATTGTCGAGGGGAAGCTTAAAAGCAAAAGTTAGGAAGGTCGTTAAAAAAGTTTCTGGGGCCGGAGCCTCGTACTCACCTTGTACAGAAGCCTGCCGAGCTTCTGCTCGCTCTGCTTGCTCTCGCCCTCGTCGGGCTCCTCGGCGTTGTCGGTCAGCTCCTCCATGTCCGGCTGTACCTGCGCATGCCGAAGCGGATTCCTCGCTTGTAATGAGGGGCGGCCTACGTGACTACTAAGCGTAGAGGAAACTGATCGGGCTTACCTTGTCCTTGTACGTGCTGCCCAGCAGCTGCACGGACTTGAGGTCGACCGCGCCCTTCAGGCCCTTCTTCCCGTCCTTTGAGCGCCGCTTGCGGAAGCATCTCCTTATGCAGAACCCGCAGACGCCGAGGATGAGGATGCACACTGCTACGGGAGACGGATGAACGAGCGAGACCGAGGTGAAAATACCATCCATATTTTTCATAAGCGACTGCCCTAGTAAGCTCCCATGCGGCGATATCAAGAGGCGAAAGTTGAGTTTGCCGTTTTTTTCTTTTTCTTTTTCTTTTTTTGACATTTTCGTTTTTTCAATTTAGGTTCAATCAATCGGAAATCCGTTTGGAAATTTATGCGCGTGCAATATTCATTTGAAACTCAACTTTCAGCTGAAAAGTAAGCTGCTATTTGGCATTTACTTTGCGAAGAAGTGAATTATTAATAGAGAAAAGCTGATACTATTATTTAAAAGTACAACAAATTTTATTTAAATAAAACCATTAAAATATTTAAAATTGTTATAGTATTATACGTACTAAATTATATATTTCAGTTTACCTACGAGCTTGCAGAAAAATATTGTACTAATCCTGAAAATTATCTACTTACTTAGAATTCATAATTGCTTTCTACTCTATTAGTTTATTAACTATACTCTTCTTTTACGTATAACTGTAATAAAGGATTTTTCCAACTAATTATTATTTGAATGTTTTTCGAAGAAAATATTTCTATTGTATTATATGTTTTTTTATACTGAAATAGTAAAGTTATTTTTGTCAGTATATTATGTAAGTTACTGATCCTCCTTCTTTTGCAAATATATGACGTGTTTGAATTTTGTATGGTCTTATCACTGAATGAGTTGTAGCTAATATCCAATTTTTAAATTCAGTATGCAAAAGGAAAGATAATAAATTTGAAGCTTGCAAAGCTATGAAAAATGCACAGTTTTAAAAAATATATATATTAGAAAAATATTATCAAAATGAAATTATATAACGTATTGTAAAAATTATCATAGTAAAATTGAAAAATTCAAAAGCTTAATAAGTTTTGACATGCAACATGTAAACGTAAATAATGAATGGCAATACGCGCTTCAATTTTAAACGTATAAAGCAAGCTTTCATGTAAAATAAAGTAAAAGCTTTTATATGATTTATTAGAAACTACGTTTTCTTTTAAAAGTACTGCGTGAGAAGAAAATATAATTGAAAAATTATGATAAAAAACAACAGCGCTCTTATCTGAAAATCAATATTTCTATTTTATAAATTGTAAGCCTTATTAATTTTTCTTAAAAGTTTATATGCAAAAATAGCAGCCATAAATTACGAAAGAAAATTCATTATATTACTGAGAAAAGGATAAGTTTAACTCTAATACTTTAAAGCTAGTTATATAATACTTTACGCTAGCTGTTTAAATGATGTTTATTTGGTTAAATATATAATATATAAATATAAAGCTATTCTTCTCTCAGTTTAATATGGAAAAATATAAATATGTGTTCAGATTTTCCATTGTGCATTTTTAATATTATTTTTCCATATTTTATATTCAAAATTTTTTAATCTAATATAAAAGAAATATGTTTTAAAAAAATAACAAAAATTAAAGTTTTATAATAAAGAAATGGGCGATTAAGGTACCGTTGAAAAAGAAGGAAACGAAGGTAATATGTAATTACTCTATAGTGAAAATAATATATGATTTATTTATTATAAAGTTAAATCTTAAAACATAATAATTATCTATATTTAAAACAGACATTCATGCTAAGCCTATGCAGCAGACAATAATAGATAATATTGTCGACTGTGTCACTCTTTTCACGCGCACTGCAAAAGCATGAGAGATTTGAAAAACAGCTGCCATTCCGTTATCGCTTCGAAATTTCAATTTACAATATCTCCCAACGAATTTTTTTCCTTTGCAAGAAAACTGTACGTAAACGAATATATTTTTCGTTTTGTATTTTAAAGCTATTTCTCGTGTTAAATATTTATCAAATATGAGCGCTCATTTACATCGATTATTCGCGAAAGTGGGTGTCTAAGTAAATCACAACTAATCAAAATAAACTAACTCTACAGAATTTAATAACTTTCTTCTCAGAATCAATTGTCGAAAAAATAAACTCTCAAGAGCAGACAAAACAAGTGTCATAACAGTGGTAACTCTTGCACAATTAAATCATCAACATCCCAATGCGTTCACGGTATAGTTCATCGAACAAATTGACAAATCGATTGCTTACATAACTACCTTCGTTCCTTCTCATTACGAAATCTGGCGATAAGGGCGGTGTATGTAAACGAGATCTCGGAGGAGGTAATTAAACTTGAGTCAAAATCAATAACGGCGTATATTTGGGCGTGGAAGAGGAATGGAGGTATAAAAAAGGAGGAAGCTGAGGGTCAAGGGATGAATACGATAAACGTTACCTATCAAAATAGCGACGAGGCCCCACGTGGGCAGACCCGCTTCCGCGGCGAGTTTCTCGACGGACTGTTCAATGCTTTCCTCCGTAGTCTTCGTCGCGATTGTGGTTAAGCCTTCCACTTCCGTCGTCGCGCCTGATAATACCAGACAATTATGAATTATTTGTTCACACGTTAGATAATCAACTATAATTTTGATGTTCAACAGTAGAACATGTTTTTTTACTGAACAGCAATTGAAAATTAACTTCTAAATTTGGAAGTATACTTTCAAGCATTGAACGTTAATTGCAATTTAGTACAGTAAATATTAAAATACTTTAGATTGCCGTTGTTAACAGTGAGAAAAGTTGTGACTTTTCATTGAAAAAATAAGTTTATGTCTGACTTACCGGATCCCGTTTCTTCCATGATTGTGCTCGGTGGTCTCAGCGTCGTCAGGTTTTGGCTTAAAGTCGTTAGGACCGTCGGTGCAGGTTCCTCCTCCGTAGGCTTCGCCGGGATCGGCGCCTGCCTCTTCACGATATTGAACAGCGAAGGCATTTTCTGCAAAATAATGAAATTTGTACATTAAAAAACTTGCATCTTTAATTTATATTTTTTATTTATACATGTGTTGCGTATTATTGAATATATTATTTTATCTAATTCTTATACTGAATTATCGTTTGAACGGCTGTTGAAAAGATGTCTTCAACAATTTAAAGAATTAATATATCATTTGTTAAACAGTTTTATTAAAAGGTAATAATAACGATTCAACAATAAGAAATAAAATGTCATTCACGCTGCAGTACTAAGAAGCCATCCTTGCATGACAAAATTGAAAGAAAACATCAAATACGAAATGAATGAGCGCATTTTCTTGGCCAAACGGAAAATAGCCGGAATAGGAACAATAAAACACACATCACATATTTTTTTATTTAAGGGGTAATAAATTTAATGGAACGATTCAATAAACTTTTACGAGCAAACGTTTCATAGAAGGTATTGCAATAAAAATTATAAAACATTATTTATTTATTTGAAAAAGATCATACCCGCGCAGAGACATTTAAAATAAAGTTTTACTTCACGTGACAGTGTTAAATTATCTACTGGATATCCCGCAGGATATATACTTTTATCAATATCATGAAATGCTATAAAAACACGTATTTTTCCTGTAAATCTGATTAACATCGATGACTGCAAAAAACGAAAAGCATAAACGTGTCCGCGCCTACATACCTCCTCTAATCCTCTAATATCAACGCGTCGAACTTAATCCGCTACATTTCCGCCTCAAAACACCATCACTCGCTCCACCTCACTTCCTTATTCCTCTCGCTCATATGGGAACCGCGCACCACTAACCACCATATACATCATCCGAAGAAACTCCGCTTCTTTTGGAAACACACCGCTATATTCTCTAAAAACGCACTGAACCACACTGTGTTATCGCTGACGTACAACTATATGTGTTACGCGCGCAGCAACGGAGCGAGAATCGCGCGCTCGCTCGCCGGGCGGTCGCCGCGCGACTACTGCTTCGTGACGGAAGCGTCGAGGCAGCACAGCGCGGGATCAAGGCCCCGAGTATAGAGACGCGAGCTATGCGCGCCGACTGACCGGTCCCCGCGCTGACGCACGCCCGCGAATATAAAAGTCGCGCGCGCCGCGGGCAGGTGCGCGACGAGCGCTAATGCTTTTTTTTCTCCTCCCGCCGCCGCGAATGATTGTGTCGTGCGCTGATGCGATATGTGTGTGTGTGTGTGTAATGGCTTGTTACGAGAGCGCGCGGATTTTCGGGTTTAATGGCGGGAATTGAAAGGAGGAGCAGTTTGAATGGGAGCGCGCATAAAGTCTGGCCATACAACTGTTGTAACGATTTCTGAATTTTCGCGTTTTGTGTGGCGCTGGGCTATACGTAGATACCAGATTTGAAATTGGGAGAGTTTTTCGGGCAAAAGTGGTGGATGTATGCGTGAATGTGGGAGCGATTGAGTGTTGGGTTACGTGACTTGTAGTGATGGCATAATGTTGGCTTTCATGCGTTCCCGCGTTTTAATAATAGAGTAGGTTTCTAAATAGTAGTCGAGTATTTGCACTGTGAACTTTATTCTATATGTGAGAAAGGTTTTCTAAAAAAGATTTTTTTTTATCTCTAAAAACTTAACTTCTAATTATATGATCGCGTTGCTTTTTTCCGTCGCGAATGTTCACTGTTTACTGAATAATTTAGAAAATAAAAGCTGACATTTACAACTTATAATTATTCAATCTTCCGACGTCTCTTATGTTAACTATATGCGTCATAGTCATCCGTTGTTTAGTAAAACTATTCTAGAAACTTGTTTGCTGCGCTTCGAGCGGAAACTGTATACAATACTTTACGAAAAATGTTAATTCCCTCTGAATATTTGAGCTATCCAAATAAATCTTGATGCATAAATTAAAACGTTCACATATACGTATGAATTTAAATCGTGTGCAAAAACTTTTATAAAGCCGGTGGTGAAAAGATTGATCTCCGATAGCAACACCAGGCCGCAAATTTCGCTCTAAACATAACATAATAAAACTTTTTAATCTTATTCCAATTTCTCCGTTAACCCGAACTAATTCAGCTATCAAAAAAAGTCGTTTGTAATTCAGCGCCCAGCTTCGCGCAACGATAAAAATGCAATCAAAATGCGAACGGCGCATATAGAAGGAGTAAACAACGCGAACAAAAACGAAGGAAAACAACAAATCCGCGTGAGGTGCGCTGCACTCTGCACATATATACGTACACAACATATACCGAGTGGTGGCGTGACGAAAAAAAGGAGTAGAGAGAGAGAGAGCAAGCAACCTGGCGATCGATCGACACGTGCACTCTCTCACAGGTCGAATTCCCTTTTATTCGCCCTGCGCGCTATAATACTCAGGTGAACGACATAAATCGCTCGAGCACGATGTCCCGGCGTATAGGTGTCGCCCGGGACTCGCTCGAGCCTTGAATTATAGGGGACGCGTGACTCCCCGGGAAAAAGTATTTATATATGTATATATACATATATATATACAGGCATCGGTTATTCCGGTGACGCGCGGCTATATCGACTTCTCCGTCCGGGGCTAATTATCGGGGCCGGAGGAGAAATTTTTCCGCGTTTAACATCGATTTTCGTGCCAGCACGGGGTTCGCGCCGTCCCGGGAGTAAAGTTTCCTCAAACGGTCGCTTTTACGGGCAGCCGCAGGAAAGCTGATGGCCGCGCGTGTGTGCGCGCGCAATTTTCGCTTTACTCCGTGGATGGAATGGAATATAGGTATTATGCGACAATTTTTTAAGAACTATCGCAATCGGGCTATAACGCGAAATTGAAAATAAAAAAATAGTATAGTTTTGATGTCGCTTTTCGCTAGTATATCAAGATATTTAATGTTTTATTTTGACGTGAATTGAAAACGAGCAATTCTGCAATTCATTGGAACATTCTGAAGGAGAACTCACAATGGTATATATTTAATGTACGAATGATCTACAGTATAAATAATGAATGTATTATTTTACGATGATATAGAATGGCACGCGCACACACGTTTTATGCATATCAACCCGCCGAGGCTGTAAATTTTTAATTGAGTTCAAGCTGCATATTTTGATAATTACCGTCCATATCCCACACGTATCGCTGTAGCAGTGCTCAAAATATTCATTTATCAATACATTCATATTTCATGTACGTAATTAAACGAAACGCGCTCGCCCAGCGCCGAATAATAATTAATTTTATCCATTCGTACTCCCTTACTTCTAATGAACAAAGTATATTGGAACTTTTGTCCGGAATTACCAACGCATTTTCCCGATAAATGAAGCAAAGGTGAAATAGCCCAACACCGAATTGGACTCCCATAAAAATGTTCTCATGGGGCCGGTGGCCAGGCGATAAAGAATGAGAGAGGAGAAGAGGGGAGCGCGAACCAGGAAGGAACACAAGGTGAAAGGGCGAAACGTCGCGGTATCGCTTATAGTATATATATATAGAGGAAGGAAAAAATTGCGTTCAATTCGAGCGAGTCGCCAGGGGGCAGCGATAAGTTTTATCTCGCTCCTCCTATCGTCGCACTTTACGCGCGCGTGTCCCGCTCGGGCTCTATCTCGCCGTTCGCTCGCACGCTCGCTCGCTCGTTCGTTCGCCAGCGCTATCCTTTGATTTCGCCGCTTTGTTTTACTTTTGATTCACTCGCGGTTGGACTCCGTCTATTTTTGCGCCTTGAATTAAAAAAAAAAGAGAAAAAAAATGGTCAATTTGTCGCGTTATTGTGGTTGAACTGCGTGGGCACTCATTCTGTCGACTTTACATTTATTTGTAAAAGAATATTCTCGCATTTCGCATCGGTGGCATCGCTATAAATATACTAGTGAAAAGAATATTTTTAAAATGTATTATTTGCTTACATGTATACGTTAATAAAAACAGAATAATTAAATATATAAGAAATTTAAGAGAGATAGAAAGTATAATAATTAATCCCAGTCTTAAATCTTTTTCTGTTCAGATTCAAAAAGGTCATAAACATATAGGTACAGTATATTTTGAATTAATTATATAACGTGTCAAGACGATGCTGCTATACTTTCAGTAGAAACAGTCGTATACAGTAAGATGAGAAGGCGGAACAAAAGCTAAACCATCATATTATTCTTCCATCAGAGTCCCAAATGAAAAAGAAATTTCATCGTCCCCCGCGTCACCACATGCACGACCCAATATCCGTCATATTATAAATGCAATCAAACACCCACTCAGTGTGGCGCGACGCTCGCCGAAAAGACGCTAGACTCCTCTCTCTCCCACTCTCTGAAGCGCTCCTCTCTGCGCGCGAATCGATAACCGTCCCTCGTTCAATTTCCTTCGCCTTTCCTCTTCCCCTAATTATATAATCAGGAAGTGTGCTGCAGACTCTCCCAGCCTCTTCTCGTTGCACAATATCCTCGATTCGTTCACTGCCCCCCCCCCTCTCTCTAATAAATTCAAATTCAAATTCTCTCTCGATCTCGTTTTCTCTTTGTGTCTGCACACCTTTGCAACCGCGAAATATCGTTGTCAACTAGCAGCGCGACATTCGCGCGTCCTAGAGGAATGGTTGTCATCGAGACATCGATTGACGATCGCGTAAATACACCCGTCCTCCTGTCCCATCTTGCGTCATGCGCAAGAGAGTGGGGACAGTCGTATATGTAGTGCATAAAGGAAGAAGGATGGGCGATGAATATCGTGAAATTTCGCGAAGTTGTTTCGAGAATCGTAAAAGGGAGCTACCGCGCGTGCGAAGCTCAGTGTTTTTTGCATAGTTTTTTCGTATAACGTACACCGCTGCAGTATCGTCGTAAATCACGGAACGGAATTAAAGCGGGAGTATCTGTGGAAGTCGTTCGAGCCAAAGAGTTATCGCGTTGCCAAAATATAGGAGCATTGAGTTGAACTTGAATTTCTTTAAAGGAAGAAAATAATTCTTATAAGTGTGTAGCACGTCTTGTTAGTAATAAATTTCATAATGTGTTAATTTATAATAATGCGACTGTAATTGAATTGCAATACAGGATATCACCGATAATCTTTTCGTTAAAAATTCCATTACCAAGAAAATAAACGGCTATTTCGTATCAGGCTTAACCATAAACCAATTTCGACTAAGAATATAGATAATGGTTATTTCATAATTGAGTTGCTTATTTAAAAACTGATAAAATAAAAATTTTCTTTCGCACATTATTTCCTTTTAAAAATCTATACCTATACACATTATCTATATTAACTAACTAGACTCGGGCTGCGACTTGTTTATCAGGCACAAATCGCTTATCTTCGAACTGACGGCGTTTTTATCCGGACCTTTCAAATTGCTCAACTCGCAGCCCATCACAAAGCTGTGTACTCTACACGCGCGTAATCTTCCGGAAAACAACGTCACGGACGCCTCATCTTTATTAATCTCCCCTGTGCTGTCGTCGCTTATGTACACGGTCAATAAAGAAAAAAAGGCAATAATTGAAATTTAACGACGAAAATCCAATCAGCGCATGCCGCTCGCGTCCGTTCGCAAACAGCATAGCACTATACTACTGGTGCATACGCGATTCGCCGGGTGTGAAAAGAAAGGATAAAATATTCAATCGTCGGCCGTGTCAAACACTCGATTAAGCATCGCCCCGCGCGGAATGCATATCGATCAACTCTCGCTTCGCGCTCTCGGCGCGCGTGTATGCGCTAACGCGCGCCACGCACACATTTTCCAATTAGCATTCCGAGCGCTCCGGCGTCCAAGGGTTCCAGCACCACCGCAAACTATCGCGAAGTCGCGCGCGCGTGTGCCAGAAACTTTTTCTCTCGAACCTTGCGCGCGAGGACTTACGAGGCAGCGGAGCCAAGGCTGGAAGGTCAAAGGGAATGATAAAGCTGACGTAATAGTGTACGTGTGTGTGTGTATCTGGCACACGCACATGGCTGACCGACCAGTGTGGGGGACAACGGCGCGGCGAAGAAGCGTGGCGCCACGTTTTCTGAATGCGAAGGGTCCGGGGGTGAGGCTGCTCGTATTATACGTATATTTCTTTGGATAATGGCACTTTCTCGCGGATGAGTCGCACACTTTCTTCAGTTTCGGGCACGCTTATGATGGGAAATTCAGGCTATATTATATTCGGAACTGTTGTGGCCAACTGCAGCTGCGGGGGACGAGATTGACGCCTACATGGAGTGAATTTCTGTGGGAAAATTAGTTGTAGATCAAGTGATTTGCTTAGTGGTCATTTCTTTCCCCAATGTTAATGTTGTTTTAGCAATAATTTAGGTTGCAGCATATTTACGGATTTGTTTCTTATGCATTAGACAGGAAAATGTAGGGTCGAATTGTAAATAGAATAAGTAAATTCGAAATAACAAGTTTTACATTTTGTATGAATCGCTATTGATTGTCTATTTTTAACAATAAACAATAAAATCAATAAGGTCCAAAAAGAACATTTATGGTTGGGATGGAAAAGAATTGAATTGAAATTAATTCGGAATATTGAATACCACACTCTGCAATCTATTACCGCATTTTCAGTAGAATCAGTCGAGTGTGGTTAGACTGACGTGCGTGGACATTATAATTTACATACAATTTAATCTACATTAAGTACATGCGCTTATAGCTGAACATCCTTAATTTGTTCACGTAGCAGATGTTTGCAAATTTTGTCATTATTTACGAAATAAAGAGCTCAAGATTTTTTAGCATGATAAAACGATACAGATTTCAAGCTTTATCGTAATATTCTAAAATTAAAATTGCGAATAAAAAGAATTTTACTTTTGCATGACGTAAACGCATTATCACGTCATATCGACTATATAAAATGTATACACGTAGCGTTAAAACATTGCGGAATTTTAAACTTTTAATAAAGGAAAAATAAAAGACTATTTACATAAGCTTTATGATAAATGTATACTAAATTATGATATACGGGAATGAGAATGTTCCACCTATTATTTCTCTTAATTTAAATAGACATATATAAAATTGATTAAAGTGCTTCATGGCCATCTTGAAACGCAGATAATCAAAGATAATTTGCAGTAATAATCTTATCATCGAGGTTTTAGCACAGAGAGTTCTCGCGCCGCGATTTTAATTACAGCGTGTGCGCGAAAGAGAATAGAAGGATTTTCAGCGCTGTAAATAGCGAGAGTGAAAAGGAGTGAAAGAGAGGGAGAGAGAGAGAGAGAGAGAGAGAGAGAGAGAGAGAGAGAGAGAGAGAGAGAGAGAGAGAGAGAGAGAGAGAGAGAGAGAGAGAGAGAGAGAGAGAGAGAGAGAGAGAGAGAGAGAGAGAGAGAGAGAGAGAGAGAGAGAGAGAGAGAGAGAGAGAGAGAGAGATAATAGACTGTGACGCAAAAAGCGAATTTACTCCCCATTAGGAGTGAAAAATCTCGAGTACTACCCTGTACTTATTATAACGCATTGCATTGCTCCATTATGAAGCTTCATCTTCTATCTTTAGCAGCTGGAGGCGTAAGTAGCTTGATATTTTGCTAAAATGCAAGTGTAGTCGGCAAGAAGCGACCATAAATTTTAAAAAAGTATGGGGTTCGAGAATTAGCGAGGGGGGAAATAAATTGTTTGCTACGATGCGGTTGGACATCTTTATTGCTTCTAATCCGCGCTAAGTAGCTCAGATGTGGGTAGATTAGAATAAGTACGTTTTATTATCCTTAATGCTGCATTTTTATTATTAAAAAAAAATTTTATCCTTGTTACGTGATTTTCTTTTTGAACACAAATTGTTCAAATAATCAGATAAATAGTGAAATATGTACAATTATTGTTTACCAAGGATTTTGAAACTAGAAATAATTCTTAAGAAATTATTAGCCTCAAGGACTTTTCATTTCTCAATATATAAAATTTCAACCGTTGCTCGCTACTTCGCTAAACGATCACAACAACGTTGTAGTACACAGTGCATCTATGTTTAATTATGGGCACCAGGCCAAACAATTTCTTCGACAAGCCAGCTGTAGCACCCCCCCCCCCCTCCTGTGTGTATATGCGCATGTACAAACCCGGAATTTCCGAAGTATATCTTTGCAAAAGTTTCAATGAATGCAAATTATTAAGAAAGATCAAGTCGTCGTATAAATATCTCGGAGAAAAGTCGTAAAGAGCGATGACGCGGGTCTGACGTGCAATAAAAATCCGTGCCCGATATACGAGGGAGAAGAAGAAAAAAAGCGGAACTCCCCCGGCTCACGCGAGATTTCTCGTCACACACACATACACACACACAGTATAGTATATACACTCCTCACGAGAGGACTCTACTCTGGAAGATGTGCAGGCACACAAGCAACCACAGCCGCCGCCGCTGCTGCTGCTCCTACTGGGCGGAAAGTGAACGGTGCGGAGGGTCGATACGTACGCGCACGCGAGGGAGAGCAGAGCTGAATGAGAGAGTAGGTAGAGCGAGCTCGACGACGAATGCAGGGGTTGAGGTATCGAGTGGCGAACAGGAGAGGAGAAGAAAGGGGCGTTGGTAAACAAAAACGAGTACTCGTGGAGGGTTTTTTTCGGGAGTGTGAAGTGAGAGTGAATGGGGGAAATGGGACAAGAGACACGAGCGGTCTCGAATTGTGGGTCTGTGGGAGAGCGAGACGATTCGCCCGATGAGGAACTAAATGGGATTTTAGAGGAAGCGAGCGCGGGCAGATGTAACGACAAGGAAATCAAAGAGATTAGGAGACGAGTCGAGAAAGGAGAAGTGAAAAAAGAGAGAATGGAGAGTTGACGCGGGAAGGTAAGAAAGAACGAGAGCAAGAAAAATGTAGTCTCATCGTGAAAGAAAGATTAAGTACTTGGAGGTTCAGGGAGCTGCACGTGCCGTGTGGTGCACGGTGAAAAGTCTCTTCAATTAGAAACGCACTTTTTTTATCTATAATCTCACGAGTAGGCGTTTTACTTTTAATTCAGTGGGTTTTCATCCAATTATTCTTGAAAGGTGTGTGTTTTTTTTTTTCTTTTATTGATTCGCCGAGGATAAGTTTTTGTTCGTAAAGTATGAATTCTTTGGTTTAACTTGGAATAATGATGGAATAAATTTAAAAATGAGAGTTCTCCAGAAATTCACGTTTTTATTTTATGCACGTGTAAACTCGTTTGCATATTACGTGCTCACATGAAAAATTTTACATAATTACGCAAAACTTGAAAGTTTTTGAGCAAGTTCGAGACTTGCGATTGTTCGTGTTTGTTTGCATACGTTGCGAACGCCAACTCTATGAAATGACGCTGAGCACAAACTCATACTTCCTTGCAATCCTTAAAGAAACTTAATTATATATACTTAACTGTTTAGAGCTGGATTGATTTAAATATTCTGAGCACATTCGTGGAAAGTAATTTTCTAACAATAACTTCAAATAAACTTTTATATTTTGCATTATAATTTCTTTCTGTTGCACATTAAGTACATTAATTAGCGTATCATCTGAGTTCACGTATAAACATACTACGTCATAATTGAATCAGAATAATGATAAATTTAAATAATAATGTATTTTGATTAAAATACTTTATACCTGCGTTTTCACAAATATCGCAGTTTAATTTTGTACACGAAAAGAGTCGTATACGATTAAAAGAATACTCCAGAAAAATGTATATAGTATTCCTTCCAATAAAACTAAAACACTCTATACCCTCATCAGCTTACAAGCACCCTACTCCTAATTTATTCCCTCTCACGTCCGCTATATTCAAAACGTCAACACTGTACTCTCTCGGCAATAAAAAGGTCGCGCGACAGGATTAACTGTCTCGTCTCATTTAGCTCTCTCGCCTCTGTAGCCTACCCCATTCGCTTACATACGTCCCCACTCGTACGCACACGCAGCCCTTCCGAAGGGATGCGTCGAGCAAACAGATAAAAAGCCTGCGGAAAACGCGTCGAAAGGATATAAAGAGCGCGCTATAAGCTTCCCCTTTCGGACATTTAGGCGGACACTCGCTCGTTCGCTTGCAGCCCCTCGAGGGCCCTTGCTATGCTCGCCCCATTGAGGACGCACGCGTCCGTGATGGGGATTCCTTCAGCGCCTTTAGGACTACGACACCCCAATTTTCCGTGCGAGCTTCTACTCACGGTGCGACTGGCGCGGAGAGACTCTAGTCATCTATAATGAAGCGGATGCTGTAGCTGCTGCCGTTATAGCCATAGAGGCGGGAAGAGTGCGAGTGAACTTTGTATTTTAAATAGGGAGCGGCCCACCGTTGCACTCACTCGCTCGCGTCGGCCGTTACTGGTTATTTGCCGTTAGTAGGGGATTATAAATACAACAATGAGTTTGCTCGTTTTGGCTACTGTAAGTTGTGAGCCGCGTTGCTGGGATGCTTATAAAGAGCGAAGTTCAGTGCAGCGCGTGCGTGCTTTCAATGAGAAGCTTTAGTATTCGGAGATTAAAGCTAAAGTATGCAGTGTGTTTGAGTGCATTCCGTTGAAAGGGCGAACAATGTAAGAGGTTATTAAATTTTGTTAACAAAAATGCCAATAACAATTCAGCTGAAGCGCGTTTGTTAATTTTATTTGTGCCATGCATTGGAGCGATTATCGATTTTGTTACGTTTATTGAATGAACTTCCAAAATTAAACCGAAGAATGTGGAAGTTGGAATTCACGAAGGGTTCCAAAATAGAATATTGGAAGTGCAGCAAAGTAATAGTTTGCGCCTGGTATCGTACTTTGAGGATGGCCTTTTCCTTATGATTTCTCACATAACTAGATTCAGGACAGAAAATATCTTCTTAAATAAGTTATGTGAAAAGTGTTTTATTGCGGTAAAGCTAGAGCGAAAATAGTCTTTAGAATAAAATATTCAGAATGTCTGTACTTAAAACTTTATTAGGAGTCAACTTTATTTACTTTATTTTAGACGTGGTAAAGCTCAAGCATCTTGCTATAGAATTTTTAAATAATTTATTTTTACTAATTACATCCAGTGATGTTATAGTCATTGTTAAAAATAGGAAAATATAATTGAAATTCTGCTGAAATAGCTCAAACTATAATTGACCTCACTTGGCCAGTAAGCTTTTTTAATCTAATTTTCAATAGTTTGCTCTATTCTTGGATATTATATCTATTATTTTATGCCAAATGATACCTAATTGCAGTAACTATAAGCTTAACGATTTCAGAATAAACAGAAGTTCCATTTTTTTTTCTAAATGAAAATTTGCTTACATAAGTTTATAAAATAGATTCTTTAATTTCAAAAAATAGTGTTCTCATTAGCGTAATTTTCGTAAATTCCTTCTTTGCAGACATACTTATCAAAATACCGCAAGGTGTATAGTCTTACAAAATATTCCCATTTGTTCACGCACCAACTTCGTTAATGGCTCTTTTCTCTCTGTATTCCACATCAAACAAGTAAGAAAGAGTCACATCGAGTCGCGGTACTATATATTTATAGATTCCGGGGTATTTATTATAACGAGTCAAGGCTGTGTGTACGTCGCGCGAGCCGTATAATCAGCGAAGGTAAAGTGTCGTTACTGATGCACGGCTGCGATAAACGTTACTCGGCGCCGTCGCGGTCTCGTACGAACCCTTCGCATCTGGTTCGTGACCGATACTTGTTTACACTCAACCCTTATTGCTTTTCCTTGGCCGTGCCTTACTCGCATCTCGGGGCTGTAGACGCAGTTTCGGGGCTTCATCAATGTTGTTTTCCGAAGAATTAGTATTTGTTACTCGCTACAAATGAAGAGACTAAATTGAGTAAACCAAATGCTTCGGATTTTATTATAATTTTTTTAATCAAAATACCTATACTGTAGCTTCGTAAGCGCTATATAGTTCATTCAATTATTTTTCTATTAATACCAATTTATGGAGATATTGACGTATAGCTTATTGGAAAATCATATTTTTATAAAACTTTAGAGCAGATTATACTACTTTCTAACTAGACTATATTGTTGCGTAAAAGTACTTAAAATATTAAATAATTATGCTCTATAAACATATTTTTAACATGTTTAAAGCTAAAATTTCACATGAAAATACTTTTTTCGTTCAAGTCAACAAATAATTTTTTGTGAAAGTGTAATGTTTGGCTAACTTTAAAACATCTTTTTGCATTATCAAACACAATTTTTACGGAAAATTAAATGTCAATATTAAGACAGGAATTGAATCTTCTCGCCTAAACAAATTTACGTATAAGTTTGTTTGTATAAAAATTAAGTAAGCATAAAATGAAAAAATATGTGAACCTTTTTAAACTTAGAAAGACCAAAAATACTATGATCGCTTTCAATTTCGTATTAAGCTAAGGCATTACACAAATCCGCCATTGTATTACATATACTTATAATAATACGTATAGTCTTTCAAAAGGATTTAATTATGCGCAATATTAAAGACGTTAAAGATAGTACATTTTGACATTTTTACTAATTTTTCTAAACATGCACTTATTCAATGTTATTGCTATAATGAAGTTCAAGTAAGTAAGTAAAAGATCTTATACTTATTAACAGCACTTATTACACTTTACAAATCGATATTATTTGATAAACCGCTCAGTGAACTAAATTTTCTTTCCATTATACAACAGTATCGCCTTAAAAACACCTTTAATTTTCTTTCCAACGGTTATTCCCTTCGCTTAGTCTTTCCACTTATTTTTCCTTTCCCCGCGAACCAGTGAGACGATTTGCATATAATTTCCGAGCGTCGTGGAAAAAGTATATAAATCTGCGATCCAACCCTGTACACGTACTAATGAAAAAGGAAGCGCGGGTGCGGAAACGAAAGGGTATAGCAAAAGAGAACCGCACGTGCGGATGGGTTTACGTGTACGAAACCCGCCATGCGTATATAATTTCCATTTGCGCTCTCGTTGCCCAGTAATTTGAAAAAAGCGACGGCGGAAGGTGCAATTTATTCGCGCGTCTCTTTCTCGTTCGTTTAGTGTTTCGTTCTTTATAGTTGCGAGCGTTGAAAGCACAGTCCACAAGACTGCCACGGTTTTAAGAGAGCCAGCGACCGATGGTCAAATAAAAGTTTCATTCTTGTGCGGGATTTAAGCGAGTGTAAAGTTAACGGGGCGTTTCGTTTAATGGTGAAGTGTTTGTGACTGGTACGTAAAGAGTGAACAAAAGATTTAATAAAGGATTGATGAGAGAGTGTGAAAGAGAACGTGTGTATTTCAAGGATTGTTTCTTTAGTTTAGAATTTTTGAGCCGAATAAAATTAGTATTTCAAATATAATATGTTAAGTTCTATATTTTGAGAGTATGTCATTGATATTTTTACTAGTTATAGCCCGAGATAAAAAGAAATCCATTATTATAGATGATGATTAATTCAAGTTGTGTTCATAACCATGAGGTCAACGACAGAAATAAATTTGACGGTTGCTGTGTTAATGCCCTCTCTTATTATAACTACACGTGCGTAAATAATTAATGAATATGAGCTTATTTTTAACCGGCTATTACCTTTTTCCATTATAATTTATAAAATAAAAGTCTCCTTCGAGATCCTAAACACATCTACCGTGTTCACGAAAAAGCTGTCAAAGCTTGTTACATTATATACTTATCACAAAAATCAACAGTCGTACGAAAGTCCATGTATGTATAACCCAGTTCCATTAAATGTGTAGGAAAAAATGAAATAAATTGCCGGGAAAAAGCTCGATTCCCGGAAATATTTACGACGAAATAATTACATCCCGCGCTCGCGTCAGTTCCACCCTCCCAACCTCTGGCATTGTAGCCGGTAAAAAAATCAACGCGAAAAAAGCAAACGATAGCTACAAGCACACGCGCGCGCGCGTGCAAGGTTGGATGCGGCGGCGCACGCGCACGCATACGTACGCACGTATGCGTGAGAAATTGAAGGAGCGCCCAGAGCGCCATTGATGAATCGACGCACTGACGTCAGATTGCTTGAATGTGGGTATGCGTGTGCGAAAAAAGTTTGGTGTCGAGGAGGGAATCCGGGACGGTATGCTAAGGAGATAGAAAAGATGGGTGTGAGATGAGACGATGCTCAAGGAGGTGACGACTTATAAGTCGCGAGTCGTAATCGCGTTATAGGAGAATGTGATGATGCTTGTAGTGGATGTATGAATGGGTCGTGGCATCAGGATATAAAATCGATGCTGCAGGAACCGCATCATCGTTATTTTGGATGTTTTAGTAGAAAAGTGACTCAAGCAGTATGTTAGTGCAAGATCAGCGCAATATAAAATATATTTGGATGTAAATATAGGGAAGAAGAGTCGATAAGACTTTCATTATTAAGAATTGATCTGATGGTTACTATGCTACTAAAAATTACTATATTTCATCCCATTTTTAAATAGAATCTTCAAGTAACTTTACAATCCATTATGAAATGTTGAGTGGGTTTATTAATAATGTATTGTAAATGGAATTCAAATAATAGTTGTATGCACAAATGAGTACATTAAAACCATATTATTAGAATGTAAAGATTTACACACACACACACACACACACACACACACACACACACACACACACACACACACACACACACACACACACACACACACACATATATATATATATATATATATATTGCAAAGCGTTTAAAAGTTTTATTTAAACGTCATTAAATGCGCCGTTTGAAATTTAATAAATTGAAACTTTCAAAACAGTTGGTCACGGTATTATATTTTATGAAACGCTGCTGAAATATAACTAATATACATCACATCTAAAGTTAATTTTACACGATTCACGTAAATTTAACCGTCCCATAAACTAAAATAACTTACAATCCAATTTTGATTGTTCTATAAATTTCTGTACATTAGTTTTACAATTTATTAAAAGTTTATGTATATCTCTTTTTTATCTAAAAATAAAAATTTCAACTAATATTTAAATTCAACAAGCGAAACACATTTTTAACAATAATGATAACTTTGACCATATTGAAATAAAAATAAAATACGCAATTATTTTTGAAAATAAAAACTGCTATTGCCGCAATTACATTTATAATTCAATAAAAGGATCGATACTCGGGATAGAATTTTAATTAATAAAAAGCGTGAGCAGAGCAGTAAAGCTCAATCACAGTATCTTAATAACCATTCGAAACACAAAAAGCTTTGAAAGCTTCTATAAGGAAAAATTGGAAATAAAAATCACTTAAAACCTTTACCAACTTTAGCTCAACTAAAGTTAGGCAGTACGGTTCACTTTTTCATAAAATTATATTCCTGTTTAAGTTAGTTTTACTGCATATAAGTAAGTAATTTCATATACTTAGTGTTATTCAACTTTTATCATTGCATGCAAATAGTTTTGACTAATTATACAGGAATGGCGTTCTCCATGCAGTACTAATTTGTAGGCAAATAAAGTAAGCTTAAATACACAAAGTTTGATATTATCTATAGTGATTTTTCTACTTTACTTGTCGCCATGAACGCAAACCAAATGAATTTAGAAGTGCACTTACGCGCCCTCGATTTTTTCATGTACTTTCATTTTTGCACTATTCGAACAATTATCATGTTCATATATTTCGCCGTTTCTTCAATAGTCAAATGAACTCCACGATTTTATTTAAATTAATAATCAAGCTTCGGTGTATGTTAGGTTTATTCAGTACTCTCGCAAGCTTTTAAAGTATAAAGTCATTAACTTACTTGAGGGGTATAAAACGCATCTAAAACTATAAGTAAAGACTTTTATTTTTTAATTAATGATTTGATGTTATTAATAATTTAAAATGCCTGCTAGTTTCGTTACAAAAATTTTCTGACATTTTACAAGAATTACGTTAGCGGACAAAGGCGTTTAGCAATATATGTTAATAAAATTATTGTCACATATAAATTTTCCTGTTTGTATATTTTTCATTATATCAAAATTAATTTTCAATGTTATTAATGAAAACTCCCGAACAATAAAAATAGAAACCAAATTTTTAATAAGCGTTTTCCAAAAGGCTCTTCATTAAATATAAAGATAAAATAAAAATACATATTTTTAAATTAGATGAAAAATATTAATGTAATACATACCAGCAGTCACAATATTTTTGTATACATGTTTTGTAGAAACATATTAAAGTTATAAAACATTCATTCGAGTAATTAGCATTTAAATATCAGAATGTCAGCCATGTACACGGCGTCGCTCCAAAGTCAATCGGATCAACGATTACGCATTCTGCCTTCAATAATTAAGCGATTCCGCCGTTAATTGCTAATAGCGCAGTCCGACAGATATATTGGCCGCTCCGAAATATCAAACTGCCTTCCCACAACAGAGCAAAGGAGAGGCGAACTTGTGGAATTCGAACGTAAGATACGACGGAGGGAAAAAGGGAGGGAGGGATCAATATGGACAGCTGCTTTGCTTTTGCCACTGTATACATTGTATATATGTTCGGAGAACGCTGCGCACGCGCTTCGCTGAATTCCTTTGCCGATGCGTATAGCCGGTATATCCTGCCGATGAAGCGTCTGATGGCGGGATCTTACGCAGGATTGCTGTACATATGCAGCTGCTTTGCTATCTTGATGCTCTTAATGAAGCTTCAATTTGCAGTGAAATATTATAGGATTAATTTGTTAATTAGGCTACTGCTATTGTTCTGGGAGGAGCTTTACTTTATACAAAATGAGAGTGAGTTAGTGTATAAATCTTTAGATAATGTAGACGCGGGCAGTTTCTCAATATAAGTACAACGGAGTTTTCAATTGGACTTCACCTATTTACTTTAGTAATCTTTAGGTTTTCAGATTTTAACTTACAGACAAAAAAGGATTCATTTACGGCTAGAGATTCGTCCTATTTTTTGCTTTTCCTCACTAATTAACGATTTACTATACTAAAAATGATGTGAATTCTCACCTAGCCATATAATTGTATGTTTTGTTTTTTATTTCAATAATTCGTTCTTTAACTACTTGTGAAAGTTGTGGTTGTAAATGAAAAAAAAATATAGTTTGAATACGAATTTTGTTTTTTATGCCTCCCAGCAATAGTTCTATAAATTAAAGATCACTTATACCGTAATTATTTGACTTCGTTATGTTACGCGTTCCCTTTTAAGTCAAGTATCTGTTACGATTAAGAAGTGCCCATTAGCCTCCTAAGAAGAAGTGAAATTCTCGTAATATTAAAAGCATGTCGTCTCGTAGAACTCGGAAGACGTCAATGTCGCTACTTAATGATTAGCAACACTTTCACTTTTTCAACGCGACTTAAATTGATGCTCTCAAGTGTCTTTTTACGACTTTAAACATAAAGTATAGCGTCTATTTAAATAAAGCAAATGAAAACATACTTTTCAAATAATTTAATATTCTTAAATTATTATTCAAAAGAATACGTGTTTTATTGCCGAACTGTACAACTTATGTTAATTACGATTTTAAAATAAATTTCATTTACTCCAACTATTCCGCACTTATTTTCTCCCTACCGTTTACCGTAGGTCTACCGTCGATCAACCTAAACGACTCCTCACAGCGCATGTCTAAATATTTCAGCGATCAATATATCTGCCCAAAACACAACAGCCTCAATCTCGGGCTGGCGCTATAAACACGATCAGTCCGAAACAGGCGTCTGAAAATCATCGCCCGCTATCTGCTATACATATATACACCCTCACGTCATCCAACCCAAAGAGGCAATATAGAAAAAATCCCTGTGAAAGAGAAATTCCTGCTCCGTAGGAGAAAACAGAGAGGGAGAGCCCTTTTTCTCAGCCCAGCGATTCTCCATTAACAATACGCTCCCTCACTCTCTTTCTCTCTCTCTCTACCGCTCCATTCAGTAAACAGAAAAAGAGAAAGACCGAGAGTAGGAGGGAGAAGAAAAGGAAGAGAGCTCGAGGGGCAACGGCGGTGGCGTTGCGAGCTAATCCCCGGTGCGTGGGCGACCGAGCGATGCCTCTCCTGGGGTGTATACGCTGCGGAGTCACCTGTGCGCCTCCCTCTCCCTCTGTTAGCACACACGTACACAAGTGACTGTGTATATAAAGATCTACTTATGTGTGTGTGTATGTCCGTCCCTCGGCTAGCCATGCGCGCGCTCATTCATTCCCTTCGGGAGGCATCGCAGCCGCCACCGTCGCGCCGTCGCTTTTCCCTCTCGCGAGAGAGCGAGATAAACATACCGTGTGCAGAGAGAGTTACAACACAGTCGCGAAAGAGTTGCACGCACGCGCGGTATATAGTCTAAAATTCCGATTTGCTCGCGGCTGATTTATTAGTGCCCACGCGCACAGCTATTATCGTGGGCGAGCTTTGCGGCTATTCGATATTTTTATGGTAATTTCGCCCTCGGCTTTTTGTACTCGGTTATCAGGGTATATATGTGTACGAGAACGGACGCTCTTTTTTCATCGCGCTTTTGTAGATACGACAATGGGGGGAGGAGGAGAGGATTCGGACGTGGATTGTCCGGGAGTTAAGGTTACCGGGATTTTGAGTAAGCTGTGGTTGTAAAAAGTTTGTCGTTTGGTAAAAAGCGTTGGTGTTACAGCGGTCTTTGCGCGCGAGTTTTAATTGACTTACCAACTTCATTATGAATCGCCCCTTGATTTTACGAGAATTTTGCGTAAGTATATATAGATACGGGTAGACGTAGAATAATCAAGAGTTGGTAGATGGAGGTGAAATTATGTATTTTTAACTTTCCATTGTTTTGTAAGAATAAGCTATATACTTATATGTAAACAAATAATAATTTTAATAATAAATTTATTTTCAAAGCACGTGAATTCTAAAAATATAATCCCGTATTAGCTAAATAGACCTATTCAAAGCGGACGAGTGGGAAGATTAAGTGAGCGCGAAATGTATTTCAATCACGTTTAAGTAGAAAATGCCAACTCCGGTAAGACAGCCATTCATTCGTGCGCCTCCTCCGAAACTCCATGGCGACGTTCCCCTTTATCACCGAAAATCCCCGTCATCAACTTAAAACGCCCGCACAGAAAATCACCCCCGCAACCCCTCGAGCTCCATTAAAGCCTGACTGGTAGCCCATATCTGTAATAAAGATCGGACGCTATCGCATTCACATAAAACGCACACGCACTACCGCAATCCAGTAGTATATACTTTGCACTCAAAAGCCAATTATAAGCGGCGTGTGACATCGAGCATCGGCTCACTTTTCAAGTGGCGCTCGCGTCGCAACCTAGCGGGGGTGCACACTATATACATAGCGGCGCGGCGCGCGCGACGGCGACCGCAAATCCGGCACACACTCGTGCGGCGGCGCTGCACTTGCACCGCGAATCTCGACGGAGACGGACGAGATTGATCCGCGCGAAAGTGCGAGGCCTGCGCTGATGTAGTTGCCACGTGCACGAGCACCATAAGTTCCGGTGCACGGCTTAGACGGTTAATTAATCCTGGTTGTTGCAGAGTTTTATACGCGTGGCAATGTGGGCAGGGATTAACGGCCATGGAGAAACGCCTGCTTACGCGGTGATGGCGAACTACGTAGTGGAAATTTGTTCTGGATGTATTCCAGAGCGTGGGTTTGTGAAAATTACGAGGAATTGATTCCCACGCAGCTCGTAACTTGCGTACGTGATTCCTCGAAAGTTATTTGTAATGAAAGATATGTGGAAAGTAATTGGTGGAGCTTCAAAAGTTTTGTACATATATAAGAATTTTTCGAAGTAAAATTGAGTTTTGCATGGGAAATGATATGAAATCATTAAATTAATTTACCTCGTCTTTACTTTAGAACTATACATCGATTGAGTTTTTAAGCTAATTTAAATTTCAGAAGACGTTTTCAAAAACTTGGTTTCATTCGCTTCCAATTCCTTGTTATTATACTATTTTATTAAACCCAACTAAACTTAAAAAATCTCGAAACACAAATACCACGACGTAAAGATTACGTTTCACAATATTTAACTTTTCGAACTTTCAAGGTTCATTTGGAAGGAAAAATAAGAAGCTCGCTAATACAGTCTCGCACTCTCGTGGAATATCAATAAGCTCTCGTTGCATAACAAAAAAACCGCGCAGCATATTTTTCATCATGGAACACCGGGAAACTGATATTCGAATTAGGAGTGCCGAGCGCGAGCGCGAGCGTATAAGTTTGATCGAGCACAGCGCAACTTTTCCTCGGAGCGCGCGCGCTCTGAATATAATAAGGTAATATTTCCTTCTTCTCGCGCTGCATCTAATACGCTCCCCTCGAGCGGGCTTGACTTATATGCGATGGAGGGGGTGAGAAAGAGAAGGGAGAGAGAGAACACTCGCGGCTCGTCGTTACGTGTGCGCCGGCGCTTAAAGGTCGATACGATTTTTAACGCGATTACGCGCCTCGCGTACACGTACCCTTTGTACGCCTTGAACTTGCGGTCGCGGTTTTTTTTTTAATTATTTACCTATAGGGAGATTGTGTGTGGTTTTTTACTTTATGACTCTGCTTTCCATCGACGTTTTCAATAAAAATTCTGAAATAAGTATTTTTCCAATTAATAAAAAGACACCAAGTATAAAGTTCAAACCCACACAATCTTGGTGTCTTTTTATTAATTGGAAAAATACTTTTTTCAGAATTTTTATCGGATAGGTTGATGGATAGCACAGTCATTTTGTTTATGGGAGGTGAGCTGCATATTACTATACTTATAATGTAGTAGGTATGAATTTAAATGTAAATTTTAATAGAGTAATATCCATTCATGAGTAACTCTTGTACTAAAAGGTGTCAAATGTCTATGTAAGAATATTTACATATTATAGATATTCATTGCATTAGCATAAATACATTACGTAACCATGATAGATGATTATTACGATCCACAGTTTTTTTTTAGTTCTTTGTGCAATCCTTTCGAATTCCAAACTCCCCTACAAAAATTCACTTAAGGAAAATCCATGTTATTCTTATTTGCCAGACATGTGTGTGCGAGCCGCTATATCTGCACGACAGCGTAAATCTTTCAGGCGCCCGCTGTCTCGTCGTATACCGCCTGATTGATTTCCATTTAACTTTTTAGCAAAATCCCCGCCGGCAAATATAGCCCTGCGGGTCATCAATGATTCAACCTCGCGTGTCCATCGTCGTCGCGTATATACGCTGGCGGCTATATAACGCTGTTTTATACTGGGACGACGACGACCCGCGCGTGCGATCTCGATACCATCTCTCGCGCCGCCGGGACGGTAATACAGTGGTAGTATACGAGGAAAAGGCGAGCATCGAAAATCAATCGGAGTGAGCGCGCGGGCCGCGAGACAGAGCGAGAAAGAGGGAAAGAGCGTCAGTGATAAGTAGTGCTAATATTAACCACTGGACGAGTTCTCGCTATTAATAGCGCGGGCTACGGTCTAATCGCTACCGTTGGATTATTAAAATGTGTATAGGGCATGAGGGGCGCAAACGCAATTCTATTAACAGCGGATGCCGATGCGCGAGAGCCAAATTATTCGGGCGCGGCGTTATCGAAAATTCGATTATCTCTGCTACAGAGTGAGTGGGAAAAGTTATTGCGAATACAGTACAGTTTTCCAGAGGAAATATCCCATCGTAAATTTCAAATGTGCTGGCAAAACGTATCGTGTAACGTGCAGCAATTTGGTTTTCATTTTGAACAGGAATTAAGTACTTTTACAAATTTCAGGATTCCTGCTGTAAACAAAGTGGATTGAAGTAATGAGCTATGTTAATTGGCATTGAAAATCTGAAAAGAGCTTTTATATGAAATTACGTATCATATAATAAGAAAACATTTTTAATTCATTAAATTGTACAGAATTATTATATGTAACAAGTAATTAAACTGTAATAAAATTGAAATTATTTATATACTTGTAAGTATTACATGTTAATGATATAATTAAATATCTATACACTTAATTGAAACACATTTCAAATTTACATGAAATAAAATTTTGATTAAATGTGCATTATGCAAACATTTTAATTTTCAAGTAATAATTATTAAAAAGATTTGGATACTAAATATTAACTTATTTAAATTTTTAAATTGAATAGAACTTTAACACTATAATTTACGAATTTCAAAATTTATACATATTTCAAATAATCAAACTTTATATACTTCAGTGATATAAAAACATTATAATGTTAATAACTATAGTTAATAAATAAAAAAACAGGTTAATGAAACTGAACTCTACAGCAATATCCCTGACTATGCGTCAAAAAATTTCGTCCACCTGTTCACAAAAAAGTTAGTGTACTCGCTGCAAACGTTATGGAACCCTTTCACGCACACAAAGCCCTATACATTGGGCCAAAAACGCACGGCAGAGTCGACACCTAAAGCGTCGCTATGCTTTCCTCCTCCTCTTGCACACGTTTAATTTGCCCGTACACGCGTTTATTTGGAACGCACGAGCGCGCGTGTATACGTATATATACGCCACCGCCGCGCACGTATATTGACCCGAGCGGAGGCTCAGCTACCCCTACGCCCACGACGCTATATTGGCACTGGGATTCGTGTGAGCGCTCACGGCACCCGCGTCAAAGAGGAATTCGCGGTTTCCAGCGGGCACTCGACATAGGGAGGTTTTTTATGAGGTGAAAGTGAAAATTCCGTTTGTCGAGAGATTCCTCCGCAATCCTGCGACCGTAGTAAGGTGCGGTGTCCGAGCGCTGTGATGTGAATTACTCTGGATTTTCGAGAATCCAAAGGGTCATTCATTTACTCTGGACTCTGACGAGTGTTTTCGGCCTGTGTGCATGCATAAAATGATGTCATTTTCAAGAATAACAATTCGGCTACTATTGGAAAAAAGAAGTTTCTTTTGGAAAATGTTATTTTTTGCAAAAATACATTTTTTATTAGTTATCATGATTTAAAATAGGGATGAATGTACTAAATATAATGATCTTATAAAACTTTAAAATTACGTGAATTCTAGACTAACTTAATTAAGCAAGTTAGGATTGTTTGGGGTAAAGTTACTTAGTTCTCAAGAATTCCATTCAATTTGATTGTACTTTTGTTTGTAAACCTATAATTGGTGTAACAGCTGCATCAAACTTTGGTATGAGGCTTAAATCCCTAGACAGAAAAGTAATAGGACGTTAACTATAGTAAACTTTAGTTAGTATACGCTCCTGGCCGGAGTCCTTTACTTTTCTGCACTAGCTGTTTCTAAACGACAAATTTAATAGCCAAAAACGTTTACTTAATGAAACATGCCCTTTTTATCAAAAGAGGATGTTATTGAAATGAACGCATAAATTATTAAAATTTTTGTTATATTACAGTTTTTTAAATTCTTTTTTAGGTACTTCTTTTAGCTTTGTTTCGTACTTTCCAACTATAGCGTATGTAAATTTTGTACGTTATCGATGCAATTACTGACACAATAGAATTTTTTGCTACAGAAGAAACTATAAAAAGAGAAAAACTATGACACTTTTTGTTGCGGTTTATAAATACCATTCATAATACGAGAATATTAGATTCGAACTGAAAATATCCTATAAAAATTACTTTTAGATTTCATTCATGGCCTTCAATAGGACAGAAGTTGTTTTTCATGACATTCAATTTTTTTTTATATGTATATAAAAATAAATTGAATAGATTAAAAAATTTCTTGGGCGTACATATTATTTACTTATAATATTAACTATAATTTTGCAGATTGATGCAATAATATTATTACGGCATAATTGCTATAGAATACACACTATATATATACACGAATATAGACAGTTTACTTTCAATTGCTACAAAAATTAATAAACGTTTCAGCCAATCCAATTTTCATCATTTATCACAGCGATATTTTTCTCAAATGTCACAACCACCTAATAGTTCGCTACTTCATTCGCCACATTTTCAGCACAAAGTCAAAGGCAGCTCAATCAATACATTGCAAGTACGGTCATCAATTCGCTGATGCTGAACAATTTTTCCCCGCACACACACGCACACATACACAATACACTACAGCGCAAATTACTTTCCTCGTATTATTACTCTAAAAACTCTCATCAATGTATCAACTTTTCTCTTCGTTTACAGAAACATTTCATCCGCCTACGGCTTACCGCGAACCCTCTTCAAAATGGAATACTATTGTATTATAAAGAAAAACTTCTCGGTCCCTGAGCAGCTCGTCTCCTCGCGCGGATTGGCCCGAATCTGTTCCCTGATCCGTCGGACTTTTTTTATCGAGTTTTTCCACTCCCGAGGGGGCGGAAAAGTGGCGAGAACCCAAGGCGAACACGAAAGAGGCAGATATCAGATATTCTCTTTCTCCGTATAGTATTATACGCGTACACAGTACTTCTTCCGCGTGCACACTGTGTCATGTTTATCTCGCGTGCGGCGTGTATTCGATAACCGCGCGTGTCAGAGCGGCACAGAGTCGCGAGCTGTACTCATCACAATACTAAGTATTGCAACGGCGAAGCTTTCTTTCGAATACGATAGGCCGCGCAGATCACGAGCTATCAGGGCGGGTGGGAAATGCGCGCGAGCGTGCGCCGCTCATCATCGATTGTCGCATGTCGCGCGCGCACTGATTACACCTATCGATTACAAATTAAAGTCAAGGACAACGCCCCCTTCTAGCGGCTAACGCGCTCCGCTGTCCCTTCGCTTTTCACAGCCCTTCGGCGATCGCGCAGCACGCAGCTCCGATTCCTCCCTCCCCCTCTTGATGTGTGCGTGTTATCTCGACGTCATCACGCACTAGAGCTTACGCGTATACTATACGCTATATCTACCCGGAACCACGCGCAGGTGCATCACGCACGCGCGTACCTATACACACACACAACACCCTCTTCGCGTCTCTTTAATTGAAGAGAGCGAGTAAGTATGCAATTACAGAATAGTGGCCCAATACGAAGAACAACACACGCGCCCCCCGACCTCGTGCGCGGGGCCCCCCGCGATCTGCACTTGACTCGTGCGCCCCCTCATCCCCCCATGTGTGTGCTTCTACATATACGTGTGTTTTGCCTTCCTCGCGAGCTCTCTCGGGCCGCTCCACGAAAAAATCGCGATCGATCGCCCACGAGTTCGCGGGCGGCCGTCCAGGAACGCGGCGGCGCCAATTGCTTGCGCGCGAGCGCGTGTGTATAGTAACACACAGAGCGCCATCGTCTCACATACACACGCTCTCTCTCAACCTCTATTTCTTCTTCTTCTCTTTTTTCGTGCAGCTATCGTCATCTTCCTCCGCGGTCCGCGTACGACGAAATCTTAGATAAAATCGATGGAGAGAGAAAGAGGGAGAGAAGCGCTGGCTCGGCCGCTTCACGCGTTTTCGAGGTCACGCGCCTTCGTGCCGCGAAGCCGCGCGATTCTCGTGCAGAGTTCTCTGCCTCCCCCCACCCTCTGCCTATCTCGGAATATCAATCGTAAACAATCAGCTTGTTAATGTTTTCTGCTGTATAAATCGTGCAGGTATTACGGTACAAGGAATTCGGAGTAAGAAGGGAACGAAGGGGGAACACAGCAGCCCGAACGGTCTAGAGTTGTCTGGCTGAGTCCGACTCTCTCTACTTGCGCCTCCTCGCCCCTAGCGGAGGACTAGTGAAACGAGTCCCCGAAAAATCAGACGACGACGACGACGACGAGGACGTAGCGCACGACTGCGTTGACGCCTCCTCCCACGCGCAATAATCTCTCCCACGCTATATATAGATATGCTCTCGCAGTACCGCTCGATACTCACGATTTATTTATTATTCGTGCTCCACCACGTCCGCCGTCTCAGCTGTATGGAGGCAGTAGTAGCACTGGGCGCAGGCAGCCTGGCTCCGTGCACGATCCTCCTCCTCTTCTTCTTCTTCCTCTCCTCGGGCGCACTATACCGTTTTTCTCGCCCCGAGAAAACTCGCTGTTCTCTCGCCCGCGCGCACACTGTGTCCTCGTACTATTCGATCGCGCGCGGCGCACACCCAAAAGACACGGAGCGCGCGCGCTGGTCCTCTCTCTCTCTCTCTCTCTCTGTCGCTCTTCCTCTCTCTCTCGCTCGCTCTCTATCTATCTATCTGCGGCCTCGACGTCAATTCCACCTCGGGCACATTTCTCTCTCTCTCTCTCTCTCTCTCTCGTTCACACGGGGCCCGGTCCGGGTGTAAGCGCACTTGGGGTACTACTGCTGTATGCTCTCCTCGGGGACGAGGATCCGTCGTGTGGCACAGCACACACACGCGCGCGCGGCGAGAGAGAGGCTCGGACGCGCGACGACGACGTCGTTTCGGTCTCTCCGCTCGCTCGGGGGCTCCCTCGTCTCTCGCGCAAGCACAGGCACACACAGACACGTATATAACGCTGCTGCTGCTGCTTCTGCTTCTCGCGCACACTCGCACGAAGGGAGAGAGCTAGTGTGCTCGCTCGCTCTCTGTCTCGCTCGCTCGGGGAAAATCTATCGGCGCTGGCTCTCGCGCGCCCCCGTGTATACGTTGCCGCTCTGTAACTCCATCTCCGTTTTGGAGCGCGAGGGGAAGCGAGATAGCCGAACGAGCGGGTTGCTAGTGCGCCTGACCGGATTCCGCGCAAGGGGAATATGGCGGCAGCGGCGGCGGTGGCAGTAGCATCAGCAGCTCTGCTCGAATCGATAAAACACGTCGTTGGGGGCGAACCGTGCGCGAGCGCCACCGTCTCTCCCTCTCTGTCCCTCTCTGTGTGTACTTTCTCTGCCGCTGCCGACGCCGCTGCTGGTGCGCCGGAGGGTACACACGACGGCGACGGCGCAGGGCTACGCTGCAGAGAGGTAGAACACGAGCGGCGAGAGTCGTCGTCGCCGCTTCGCGAACACGCCGTCGATGGGGTATAGGCGCCACCGGCTGCGCGCGAGCTTTCCACGAGACGAGCTTTTACCCCCGATGTGGATTTATGTTTGTGTGTAAGACGAGGAGGGAGAAAGGTAGTGTAGCGGGGGAGTATGAAGGAGGGAAAAGGATGTGCATTGTTACGAAGAGAAATAGGGAGAGAGGGTAAAATAGAGAAAGGAAACAAATTAGAAATAGAGTTGAAACGAGGTAGGAGAGTTGTATGAAGGGGAAATAGAAACGGAAACGGAGTAAAAGAGGGGGAATAAATGCTGGATGGAAATGGAGAAATATTGAGAAGAAGTAAGTGAGAAGGGAGTGTGTGTGTAAACCGAAGAAAAGTATAAATAGAAGGAAGGATTAAGGTGGATAAAAGTTGGACGTAAATAAAGAAAAGAGACGAAAATCGAGTAAAGGTATATAGAAAAGAGCAAAGTCGATACAACGACGATGTACCAGCATATAATAGCCCGGTGAGAAAGAGAGGAGGGATGAAAAGCGCGATCGCTTGATCATCCGACGAAATAAAATACCAGCAGCTTCTGTCGCTCGTGAATGGGGGTGTTATACGCTAGCAGGATGTGGGAGTGGAACTTTTTCTTACGCTAAGGTGGCTGTATTTCTCATTCTTGTCCCCGTCGAGCGAGCGCGCGCGCACTCGACTTTTTTCGGGCTTCAAGGGGGGTCGGCCGCCTACGCTTGAGACGACGAGCTGGCTTTGATGCTGGCGGAGCCAGCGGCTCTCTCTCTCTTTCTTTCTCCCGTGTCTTGGAGTTAATAAGCCGCTGGGTTCCGGGCCACGCGCGCACCGCATCGCAATAGGGTAATTAATTTGTTTCCCCTTTTGATGGGATCATCGAGTTTGCCGGTAGTTTTGCTTTTGATAATAGGGGATTTCCTCCCGATCGTGCGTGGTCGATGCAGGCCTACGTTTGATTTAGAAATGCGAATTACTGCATGTGGGAAGTGATGCTGCGTGGGATGCTTATTCTATATAGCTCTAGTAGCATTATTGTTCGACAATATTCTATAATAAATTTATATGATGTATTTTAGTTTTGATGTAATGGGAAAAACACATTGAGGAATCATCAATATATACACGGATTACGAAGAAAATCATAAAAACTCTGAATTTAAAGATGGTTAACGCTTAAAATAATGGGAGAGAAAGTATTTCAATTAATTTTATACGTTATGAATATGTAATGGCAAATGTTTAAAGGGCAATCCGCTTAACTATTTATACTCTATCTAACGAGACGTCAATTTTCTTAATTGAATTAATTTTGTTAACTACTATCTTGATTTAAGGCCCTTTCTTTCTATTTACAGAATTAGAATTGCTCCATCGCATCAAAATTTTGAGATATCTGAAGCACAAGATTTTTGACATATCTTAAAACGAAATTAATAAATTTAATTTAAAAACCATAATGTAAGTTTTCAAAATTAACACACTTATATCTAGGAGAAAAAATCGTATATAGACGATTCAAAAGGGGGTTGAAGGTGACAAGAAGTACTACGTTATTTTGTTGGCAAAGTTGATGAATAAAACTGCTCATTGTTTATTAAGGTATATAAAAAATCGTATACTTCAGCTATTTCAAAGTCATCACGTGATGGAACACGGATTTATGTTTAGGATGCCAAACTATGTGGAAATATGGTTATTTAGTTTCTTGCACAACATATATTTTTGTTTTCGTATCACAAACATGTAAAACCAAATAATTTTTGCATCAAGTTTACTTGAACATGACATTGAAAAATTTGAGCTATAAACTTATAATGTCCATTTAGGAAAGCTTCCGCTTTTGTACTTTTTTGGTTCAAGGTTCTTTCACTATAAACTTCCAAAACTGCATTACCTTTATTGCTATACTCTTTTGGGAAATAAGCTACCCTCTTATAATTAGCAGAGTAGTTTTTCGAGATAAAACTACATTTCAAAACAATAAAGACAATATCAGATTTTTACTTTAAATAATTACAGCTCTGTGGAGAAGAAACTTGAAATGTGAAAATTGACGAAAATAGACTATATACACTCTTATTGATCGTAAGCTCCTCATTTCTCGCGTAATCCACAACCCAAAATGATACAGAGATAAATGCTTTCATCACTCTCCTTCTTGCACTGTCCTACATAGATCTAATAACTCGAAAGCTAACTATGTAATATAAAAAGCAATCAGATAAAAATGAAAAAGGTTTCTTTTTTTAATTTTATTTTCACTAACTTACAGTTTATTTACATATTATTAAAAAGTACCAACAATTAAGAACAAAAAAAATTTAATCTTGTTCAATAACAAAATTCGTATGCATTATCAATCCAAACTTTAAATCTTCCTTCAGTATGAATAAAATCTCTGCTCCTCTATCATTAATTCAGTAGGAAATCTCGCGCGACAAATTTTTCACACGATGGAGAGTCCTTCCTCTCTACCCACACATACACACACACACACACAGAGAAAAAAGTTTTCAACACCGATGGAATTATTGATATTTCCACTAGCGGGGCTCGCGCGCGCTCGCTCCCTTCCTCCCTCACCGCGAGTATACTTTCAGCCAGCAGGCGTTTCTCTCTCACACACACATACACACACACACACATACACACACTGACTCTGTCTCCTTCTCTCTAGAACTGCCAACCGCGTACACTCCGCGTTTCGTCAACGAACAGGGGGAAAAGAAAAAAAAACAAGGCGCGCGCAAGGATCCTTACTAGCGTGGCTCGGACGCTGGCCCATGGGCGGGGGTCGGAAAATCGATTAATCGAACGTCGCGCGCTCAGAGGGTGGATTTAGTGCTCCGCCTTTCGTCTGTGTATGTGTGTGTGTGTGTGTGTCTGTGTGAGGGGGAGGGATGTATGCGAGGGAGTCTAAAAAAGGAGAGCTCGGGAGTCAGTGAGCGCTAACACACCAGTTATGTGCGATTAAAAATAGCCGGGACGAGGTTTCTTATAACATTCGAAATTTTCGGGGATCGGAGGGTCGAAAGTGTCGTTTGTAGCAATGTTTATTATTTTAGGACTGCGCCTTCGGATAGGATATGTAATAACATCAAATTTGATGGCGCTCGAGCTATTCATTGTGCATTTATTGCAATAAGTAGATGATTGAGATTGAGAGAATATTTTCGTCTTGTAATTTTTAAGCTTTTATATAAATATGTTTGCAAGTAGAAAAAAATTTTAAATCGTATATTATATAATTTTTTTTTTAATTTATTTTTCATGCTTGTTACCTCGGGCCATAGGATATTGCATTCAAATTTTAACCTATATAAGCTGTATATAAGCGATTTATAGATGCACGTTATTACAGTCGACTATACGTGAAGGCATTCCATCAACTGACGATAATGATGACAAACATTCACTCGTATATTTCAATAGAATGTAGCTGAAACTTATATATTTGGTTTTGATAGGATTTCAAATTAATACTCTCATTGATTTTCAGTAACATTGGATACGTATTATTATTCGCATAAATTGTATGAATATATGACATTTAAAATGAATGAACAGTAAATCTTAATAATTTTAAGAAATTAGACACATTGTTTTCATTCTACATTATAGTCCCATAGATATCTTCATTTCCTGTTAATAAGCTTTTGTACTCAAATATCAAAGTTCATGAATCTGCATGTACACATTTACGTAAATTATACTATGTATTTCTCGTGTATTAGATTACAGTGACGATTAAATTACAGGCGTGGATACATATGCGATTGAATTATCATTGTCTTATCTCTGACTTGCTTGACGGATTGTACCGCAATTGAACTCGACGGTTTAGTCTTCACATAAATTTTCCCGGTGTTTTTAAAGTTGATCAAGAAATACTTTTCTTTGAAAAACATTTTGATTATCATAATATTTAGTAAACATTTTAAAAAAATTCAACAAATGGTAGATGATTCAAATATCTTGAATTTCAATATATTTTTTATGTGAACAAAGGAAAACATACGTTTGTAAATCACAAAGCTTTTTTAGCCAGATGCCAAAAACATTCTCGAAACCTACACTCCGCCTTTGGCCTTTGGTTCTTTTATAGATATGTTTTTCTATTTTGAAAATGTTTGTACGAAACGAGAATGTAGTATCAATTTTTCGTATTTTTCGTATAACAAAAACAACAAATAATGAAAAAAATATATCATATTCTTAATGTACTATTTTATTTTTACAAAGTATGTTATATTTAACATGCCATTGTATACCTCCGTAACAAAATGATCAAAAACACTTTCTGTACAAAAACGTTTTTTCAAAAGTAAATTTCAGTTGAATAAAGTATAATTTTACATTATAAATGATAAGAGCTTTCTTTGCGTTTCATAATTGCAAGGTAATGAAGATGAAAAGAGAGGCTCACTTTTCGTAAAAAAATGATGAAACGTAAAAGTCAACTTCAACCCCATCACTCCCGACCACGCAATTAAAAATCTCGTTACAACGTCACCCGAGCCGCAAAAGCCTGCACGCGCCGCCTCGAATTTCCCCTGCGCCGGGCCATTAAAAATGTAACCCCACGATCAGCAGAACGCGTGAAAGCCTTTCTCCATCGCGGATTCCGTGACTCGTTCTCTCACCCCTGCATTATTAAGGACTATCGCTCGCTCGCTCGCGCGCGCGCACAAGATAGAGGAAAAGACGTTGGATACGCGCCGTGTCGTTTCTATATCGACCAAATATCGAGTCTCGCATTTCTCCCTCGAGGGAAGGTAGAGTGAGAGGAGGCTTTCGCTCGGGCGAGTGCGTCTTCGCCTCTCGCGCGAGAATGACGTCCAGGCGGTGCGGGTCGAGTCTGCAGCCGCCGAGGCTCACGCCGAGCATCCGCGAGAGGCGCCCGAGGGCCAGCAGAAGCGGCAGTAGCGCCGGCAGTGGCAAGAGTCTCGACACTGCGGGATTCAAGTCGCCGATCTTGGGGAAGAACTTCAGGATTCCGGATCTGTACAGCGAGCTGCCGGATATAGAGCTAGACGACACCCTGACATACGTGAGTTGCCTCTCGGATTTTCGGACCGAATGCAATTGTGCGCTTGAGTGCGGTTGTATATATGATTATGTGCTGTTGTGCTATTGTATATGTTATAGAGGCGATTTTCGCAGGAATACTATAGTTTGTTCGGAGAGGAATCCAATAACAATTTATTAGCACTTTATTTTCTTGAATTTGGTTTACGCTCTTTTCATTGTGTATTTATAGAAAAAAAAATAACTAATTTAGGAAGTATATAACAATTAATGTTTTTTTTTTTTAAATAATATTTTTGAAGCTATATAAAACTGTATCCACGATTCTGATGAAACTCTTTAAGACGAATATATTGAATGGAAAAACCGTCATTGCTAATTGTTTTATCTAATTTGATTCAGTGCGGTACTGAATACATTGACGTTGTGCATGTGGAGTTTCGTATATAGGAACTAAGAAGTCAAGTAATTTGCATTTATTTACGGAGCAAATTAAATATAAGTCACTTATATGAGTAAATTGGAACTACCGGTTTTGTTATCACACATTTTTTCATCTATTTCAATATCTTTGAATTAAACTGCGTAAAAGAACTCGTTTTAACATGTTACGAAAATATTGCTAATATAAAGTCATTTTTAATTACGAAACCAGAGTAGAAAATGTATATATTTGCATAAGGCAATATTGAAGTCAATTATTATACATTTTTTTGTATAAGTTAAATATTTCATTGTAATTAATAAACAGAATATAACGATACAAATTTTGTACAGTAATAGTAAAAGCAATAACTTATAAAATAATTCATAAGAGGGGTTGTGCATCCCAGTAAAATAATTCAATCATTAAAATATAGAAATATATAACGAAAATTATCAAAGTTAATCAGTACGTTATTTTCCACTCGAAATGATGTCATGATTAATATAACTGACAATCAATAATCATTCGCAGTGTTCCAGTTGGAAAATATCGTTTGTAACGTAAAAGTGTTTTAGACATTATTGTAATAATAAGAATGAGACGCGTTTATCACTATATTTGAGCTCATTAGTTAAAAGAAAAAGATAAAATTGCCCAACAAAATTGTTAAGAAAAATAATTTTGTATAGGTGCCGATTTATTGTCATTTTGTCGTTCCCGAAATCGAACCAATTATAAGACCAAAAACCCCTCCTATTTTGACAGCACTTAGAGCAGAATTGTAAGTAACTATTAATTAAGATATACCTTTTAGTATTATATGTTTATTGTTTTACTAATTAGTATTATTTTCTTGTTTGCGAGACATGAAACTTTTTTAATTATGTAGTTTAAAAACCACAGTTTAAAAATCGATTTTTACACAACGTCAAAGTAAATTCGATGACGATCCTTCATTCGCTTTTTCATTTGATTAACAATAAGAAACAAATTACAATTGTTAGCAAGCAAATATTGATTATAATTAATGCAATAATAAACTTACGTTTAAACTTTCAGTGAAGACTTGCAACTACTAAAGCCAGCAAAAGCCAAACCGGAGCAGCGATCGAGGAACACTCATCGTCAGTCGACTAAAAATCACTAATAACGTTTCACTTCGAACTGCAGCGCTAACTAGTCTTCAATAAACTTATCAGCATTTTTTATATACTAAAAGAAAGTTCACAATAAAACAAAACTCGTGCAATCGAGACGAAAACACGCCCTACATCCAGTTGACATATCATTGCACGCTTTACTTATCATCTGGTTGAAAAATGACCTTCGGCCGCTTTATTTTTGGTCTCATCGAAATCGACTTTCGTCGACGTCGTCGCCGTCGGGGCGGTCGGGGCCACCGAGACGTTTACCCGCTGCAGATGGCGCTACCAGCCGGGTCGTTCGAAAGTTCCCCCTGGTGAAGCCAATCTGAGGTCGATTGATTAGTTCGCGGTCTACTGAACGGGCAGCGGACAGCAGCAGCGCGAGAATGATAAGGAAAGAGACGTGAGTTCGGTCCGATTTAGTGCGAAAATCGTTTGTTTACAAGCGATGTTGAATTGAGGGAATGTTGTATCAGTGAGATTTTGCTGGAGTGGCTGTTTTCTTTTGGTCGTGAATGACGCTGGAAAGATGAGGTTTCGCGAAGCTTCGACACTGGCGATTTTCACGGTGCTGCAATTTTTTTGCGTCATTTGCACCGCGCATTTACTCATAAATGTTAAAAATCAGGTTCGTTGACCTAACTTATTCTCTGTTCTTGCTGACGAATCAAATATCTTTGAGTTAGTGTATTATTTCTGCATGATAACTGAGCTTAATTGAATTAGAGGTTAGGTTTAACATCATTTGATTTTTTCAACTTTTAAAATTTACAGAATTTGTAATAGGGTTTTTACTGAAAATAACATATACTTTTAGGGTGGAGATATTCTACAAGAAACTATAACGTCCAATATTACAGAAGATGTGATAACTTTAGAGTTTCTGCGCTGGGATGGAACTCTCGTTACTCAGCTTGTAGACTTCAAGAATGTAAGTATTCATAACTTCATATAATGAATAAGTAAATTCAATCTCAAGGGTTTCTCTCATTTGTTCATGTGCTTTTCATCTATTCATATTGCTTTTTGAATCAGTTTAAAATTCTTTTATTAACTGTCTTTCATTCATCTTTTTCTAATGCCATAAAGATTTGTAGTGCAAAATATTCAGCATTTTTAAAAACTATGATTGTATATTATATTATTATCATTTAAATAGCTCATATTTTAATTTTAAAATACTTATATCATTTTTTAAATATTTTAGGAGGTTCAAGTTATAAAGGCCTTAATTCTAGGTGAAGAAGAACGAGGACAAAGTGAAGTTCAAATTATGTGTTTTGTCAATCACTTTTATAAAATGGATTTTATATCTTCCGATGCAATGTCAAAGTTAAGACAAAAAAATCCTGGTACAATTAGGGTTGCTGAAGAGGATAAAGGTCGTGCCAACTATACAATGGACTTATTTTTAGATATTGCACAATCTGGCATAGTTTCTAAGCACATTAGTGATCTTTGTTCAGATGCACTAGAAACTACATATACAAGATATGAAGATTTAAAACGATGGGCTCAAAGGCCTGGTAAGTTTGAGTTCAACATACTAACCAAAAATTAAAATATTTCATATACTCGCAGTAAATCATTTTTCATGTAAATGTCAGTTACTTGATTCTAGTATTGATTTTTCATTTGAAAAATTCTTGTTTTTTTAGGTTCTTCTGAAACTGCACTTCTATTAGCAGTTCATAATTTTACTACTAGAACTGTTCAAACAACACCTACTAATACAAAGCCATTAGTATCAAAATGTGCCGACACGGCTAATCTTTGGGCACCTTGCACATGTTCTTTAGAATTATGTATTGGATGGTATCCTTGTGGACTGAAATTTTGTAAGACTAAAGCTGATGGAAAGAAAGTAGTAAGTACTTATAGATGTGGAATAAAAACGTGTAAGAAATGCTTTCTTTTCTCATATTACTCTACAATGAAACAAAACTGTTTATGGGATGAATGACATTTAAGAACATCTTAATTATAGATCAATTAAAATAATTCTAACAATCACCAGTGTGTCATAAACAGTTTTAAGTAAATGCACAAATTTCATAAAAATGAGAAATATTTTGTGTAAAAGCTTTGAAGATTTCAGTCATTAATTACGTAATATAGCAACATGTGATTGTGAAATTGTAAAACTTTTTCACGCAAATGCGTTTAATGATTCCACGTTTTCTTTTCATGGTTTTATACAAATTCAAAATAGGAGCATTTTGTATTTTTTACATTCCACTGAAAATTAGAATATAAGTTGAAAATTATTTTTGAGAAAATTCTGGAATTTGTAACGTTTAATATGAGAAAATACTTTTATTAACTTTTGTAATTTAACCTGAATTTCATACAAAATTTAATTTGTAAAATATAAGACTTGATAAAATGATTCATCATGACATTTACAGAAAAATATTTTAAGACTGTAAATTCTGTCCAATTAATATGAATTTCAAATACTATAATCTACTTTCACATTCTAAGATAAATTTTATCTTGTCCATTCCTTCATTGCACTATTACTACCCCTTTTTTATCCAAGTATATATAACTGATCAATGATCAACCATACGTACAAGTCAATTTGAGTCAAATAATGTTATTGAATTATTAACATCACTCACTTGTTTATAGAGGAATGTTAATATGATTCGAGCACCAAATGTAATGATTAAATATTAATGATGAATAGCAATATTTGTATACAGAATTGTAAATAAACATTAAAAAAAATAAAATGATAATATCAATTGCAAGGTAAAATTTACAATTCTAATTAATTACAAAATGCTTTGAGATGATGCAAATTTAACGAATACTCTTGTAAAATTGCTTTAGGAAGGAAGAATGTGTATTTGTAGAATAGAGTGATATGAAAAGGTATTGTAAATTTACGTCCAAAATTAGTGAGTTTGCATCAAAATGTGAGAATGAGGGTACATTGGAATGTCTTTGTGTAAAAAAATTATCATAATATGACATGACACATTATGTATGCTTTACATACATTACTGTAATTTATATACATATTTTTTATAAATATTTAATAAAAACATTTATCATGTACAATAGATTATTCTTTTTTTTTCCTAGAGAGAAATTATATATATTTTGCTAAAATAAGTAAGAATAGATTCTTGAAAATAATATTTATTTATAAGATACATCCAAAATTCTATATGCATGTCTCGTGTCCTGCAAAATATTTATTTAATCCTCGCTTATAATTTCGTGTGATTATTGTCTTAAGTACTATACGTGTACAAAGGCGCCGAGACAGGATTTAAGATTTTTATGTCTACTGTATATTTATCGAATTGACATTTCCCAGACCTCAGTCCAATGTTGAGAAAACTCATACATCGTTATTTACATATAAACGTAGGTATTCGTGACGAAATTGCGTTTTAATAATGCTCTAAAAATAAAAATGTCTTTTATATACTCGATAAGTACAACGTGTTTTGATGCTCCAGCTCGAGTTATTTTTGCTAATTAGCCTTCGTACGTCTCTTTCTCTCTTGCTTCGAGTAGAACATTCGTGTTTCGTCAAAAACTTAAAATCTTCTAAAATGTCCTCTACTATATCTATTTGCACGTGTGTAATAATAAACTTTTTAAATACAAACTCTATGCGGTGACTTGCTACGCAAGCCCGACAGCATCGTCGTCTTATTCTCTTTATTTACGATCTCGTGTCGTCTATAAAAGTGCTATCTCTTTATTAAAGACTCTCGAGAACAATTAAATTAATCTATAAAAGTCGACAAAGGAAAATCGTACAAAAAACAAGAATTTATATTACCTAAGCACCAAAAGAGATCCATGGGAGTCAAAACTTGGATTAATCACAATCATCGAAGTCTCGCATGTTTACATCGATGATAAGAAGTCAATACATATCCATATGCACGCAACGTCATCGAAATCTCACAGATCGTTTTTTCACCAGGATTTAAACGAGGGTCATGATCTGAATTTGACAAGAATTTTAGCGTTTGAAACAAATTTATCACTGGTATGAAAAAATTAAACGTTAATTTCACTGTTTTTTTTTAAAGCTGTGTTTCATTACACGAAAGCTTTTGTAAATAATTGGGAGTGACATTCTATATTTATACTATTTACAAAGTCGCTTATTGCATATACGAGAAATTATCAGTAGTAAAATTAATTTTCTTTTATATTAAATAAAATTTCAATAAAGCTATTCTTTAAGAAAAGAAACGAGATAAGAGTCGGCATTCAGATCAGAGAGCCCCTCAAGCGTATAAAAAAAAGTCAAGATCAAAACCGGATAACAACACTAGCTACTGTAACACGTCTTCCGCACGTCAGCCAATATCACGCTAAAGTCGTCCTCGGCGGCCTTGGGCCCGTGTTCTATATTCGGTCCCTGGCCTGCCTGTTGCTGCTGCTGCTGCTGCTGTTGATGCTGCTGCTGCTGCTGCTGCTGCTGCTGCACCTGTTGCTGGTGCTCCTGATACTTAGAAGCCTCGAGGCTCTGGTGGTACTGTTCCATCTCATGGCTCATGCCCATGGACGCGCATTGCGCGGCCTGATGGTCCTTGGCCGCTTGCTCATCCAGCATGCACTGGGCATTCGCTAGGTCCATCTGGTGCTGCTGCTGGGCGTGTTGCTGCTGTTGCGCGTGCTGCTGCTGCTGCTGAGACGTGTAATAGCGCAAATCGCTGGCGTAGTTGTGGTTACTGTCGAGGAGGTTCTGGGAGGAGAGACTCGAGTGGCCGCCCTGGCTGATGCTCGAGGGGTGCGCGTACTTGTTGAAGTACTTCTCGAGCTGCATCACGTGCTCCTGCTCCTCGTCGTGCATGCCATGGGGCGGGGGCGGCGGATCCATGTGGCCCATAGGCTGGGCTTGCTGCTGAGACGCGGGCTGACTGGCCGAGCCGTCGGTTTGGTAATCCGGGTGGTGAGACATTTGGTAGCGATGCGTCACTCCTGTTAAAAAATAAAGAAGGTCTTAGATTGTTCATTAGTTAATTACGCAATTGTTTACATTAAACTGAAATTATTTTATGAATTTAAACAAATTTTATGCATTACTAATTAACAAAATCAAATTTTTGAAATACTATTTTACGTCTAGTTAAAAGATTCTAAAAATTAAAAATAAAAGATTCGTCGAATCATGCTTTCTTTGGTAGCAGCCAGGTATAGATGTCTGAGAGGGTTCATGCTAATTTAAATTGATATTTTTCTCTACAAGTTTTTGTTAAAGTAAATCAAATAAATAATTTTATTATAATTATCAATTACAATAAATAAATGCTGTAAAAAAGTGATTTTTTCAATAATAATATATTCAATTAAAATTTTTAGTAATGGCAACTCATAATAAGTATCATAATAATTTTCTGTTAATGATATCGTCAAAAAGCGATAATTTTTCTTATATAATTAAGGTTACCATTGTCGGGTAACATTTTTTAAGAATTGCCTAAAACAGATTTTTCTACTTTATCAATTATTAATTATTTTGAATCAATTATTAATATCATTTTGAAATAACTCATTTGACCGTTTACAAAGACAGTTCGAGGATCATTTTCTGATTGAAATATTAATTTATATCCAGAGCATCAGAACTGACGCTTGGAGCTTCGTAAAGCTTGGATGTGCAATGTCGATCACTCCCCCACATATTTTATGAGTCAAATACTTGAATAAAAAAAAATTCTTTTTTCTACATAAAATCCAATATTATTCGTTTGAACCATTTTTTTACAAAGAGTAAACATAAAACAAACCATGCATTTTTATATAAAAATAAAAATTGTCATCGCACTCCCATTATTATTATATAGCTAACGAACTGCGACCATTAAAATTGAAATTATGTAATTTAAATTTGTTTTGACGCATCAAATTACTCCTACGAAAGAAATTAAAAAAAAAAAAAAGAAAACGATATAAGTTGAAGTGGTCTCCTACTGCGCGATTAATAGCGCCGATCAATTAATTGGCCCTCAGCGCTCAAGAGCAGATAGAAGAGCACACATCCACCGCCCGGAGGGCGGCACGAAATAAATTAGCCGAATGAACGAATTAATTACCGTCATAATTATCGCTAACAACAAACGACTGACCGGAGCAGCCCTCGGCGGGGCGCATTGGTCCTGCCATGCCTTGTTGCTGTTGCTGCTGCTGCTGCGACTGCTGCTGCTGTTGTCTACTCCCGCACTGCACGCTTCCGTATCCACTGGCGTCCTGCACTTGCTGCTGCTGCTGCTGCTGCTGTTGTTGTTGTTGTTGTTGTTGTTGCTGCTGCTGCTGCTGCATAGAGTTGTAAGATTTGGACTGTTGCTGCTGTTGCTGCTGCTGTTGTTGTTGCTGCTGCTGCTGCTGGGGTGAGTAGTGGAGGGTCTGGTCATGGGGCGAGGCCACCGGCGGGTAGAAGGTGCCGGTGACGCTGCCGACGTTGTCGAAACCGGATCGCAGCTTGTTACACGACACCATCATGCCGTTCGCGATGCCCACCGCGATGCTCGTCGACTGCTGCCTCTCGAAATTCAGATAGCTCACCTAAAGCACATAGGACGGAGAATGAGCTTTGCGGTGTGCGTGGGTGGATGCTCGGATGTGTGAAGGGAGAAGGGACGATAAGAGCGAGGAACAGGCTCCTGCGAAGTCTGCTAATTACTTTGGAGTCTATATCTGTGCGCACGTGTGTGTATGTATTTGTGTCGAACATTCTTTCTCCTTGATTGGATTGGAAGGCTTGCTTGTGTTTCTACCTGAGGGGGGCAGTCGGTTTTACTTTTCGTCGGGGGATTTGTTATGCGCGTGTCTTAATAGTGTGGGCAAGTCTCACTTTGTTGCATAATGAAGCGTCGTCGCTGCAAGTGTGTGTTTAGGCGCGGCAAAACAAAGTAGTTATGTTGATTGCTTTGAGAATATATATATAACTACGTCTAGTATTTGCAATGTTCGTAGAAGCGAAACATATAAAAAAATGGCATGTAAAATAATAAGGGAAAGGTTGAAAATTATAAATGCATTTGAATAGTATTGAACGGGAGTTTTTTTTTTTTATACTTGCAAAATTTGTAGAGGTGCAGCTAATGGCCTAGTTACTACTAACATAAAATAAAGATGTCCGAAACGTTGAAACTCAACTAACTAGTGTTGAACATTTCAACCCTTTTACATCTCTACTTTCTGGTAGTAACTAGGCCATTAGCTGCACCTCTACAAATGTATACTTAAACTAACATTAGCTGCTATCACCAATAATATACTTGCAAAAATTAAAGATAACTATATACGTTAAAATCAATTAATGTACATGAATTTGTCTGAAACCATCCTTATAAATATATACGTCAAACTATACATACCCCATGCATATATATCGACGCTGCAATATTCAGCAAGCGACAAATACCAATGACGCATCAACGAAAATACATCGAGATAGTTATTGAATTTTCCCGGTGCAATTAATCAGAGCAGGGGAAGCCGGAGGAGTAGGCGAAGGAGGAGGAGAGGGCAACGGTAATCCGATACCTTTTTGTACGTAAGAGTATCCGTGTATCCGCCTCCGGTGTTGGCGCACGACGATATACTCGGACCGCCGACGTGCAGCTGATTGTCGCTGTTCATGTAGGAATAGCGCTTGCCCGCCTCGGACAGCTCGCCGTGCTGTTGCTGTTGCTGCTGCTGCTTAGAAGTGCCCTCCATGAGATCGCGCTCGGCATCGGGGTTTTGCGTCACCGGCAAATGCGTGTTGTCACCTGTACAAATGATTCATCGTCACTTTCTCATATCGGCTCGACTTCGAAAATAATTGCACGCTTGTGACTTCATTGTGCGATGCTGCGCGACTGCAGTGTATATAGTCGTGTGCATGCGAGGGTATTTATTTATGTGAATTACGGATTGCACGGTGTTTGATGATTGCGTTAAATATAATTGTGAGTGGTTTTATAAAACTTTTCTGTATTTATGGTAATATGGATAATAATTATAAAGGTTAGCACATTTTTACTTGACTGAATCTTTTTACGATTTGTGCTGAGATTAATGTTTTCGTTTCTTAAAAATTAACGTGAATTTCATTGCACCTTTTAGAATATAGATTTCCAAAGACTCTTTCGATAAATTTGAGTTGTTATGTTCAAATATTGAAGTTTGTAAAGCATGTAAAGATTGCAATGTACGAAGATTTTAATAAACATACAATTATTTGGAAAATATATTTTCCTAAGTAGACAATTATTCTTAAAAAACATCTCATTATCCTTACATATAGAACTCAACAAATATTTCAAGGAAAGCAATATAATGTTCACAAACGAGAGGTCGTATTCGCGAAATTTTCTCTGTTTCTCTCTCCCACGTATTTTATCGTACACGAACGAAAGGAGCAGCGATGAATTTTGCGCGCGCCCGCGCGTATATGAGCGTTATACTGTTTTATATATATACGTATATAGTAGAGCAAGCGAGATTTACCGTCGGGCTCGGGACTGGCGACGGGCGAGATGTCGGGCGTGTGAATGATCGGCGTGTACGGGCTCCCGTAGAGCGAATTGTTCTCCGATTTGTAGTCCTGGATGCTCTGCTGCTGCTGTTGTTGCTGGTGGTAGAGCGAGGAGATTGGCGAGTGGCCGCCCCACGGCATCTGGGGGATGCCCTGGAAGTTGTCCATCTTCGACCTGGAACGGTGAAAGTTGTGCGGGTTATTCGTATCCTTCATCGGGCTGCAGTTTTGCTGTTTTTGTATCCTGTGTTTGAGAAGGGAAATAACGTTTTGTTTTTTTCATTATAATAAAAGTAACTTAGTAAAAAAAAGAGTTGTTTTTTTATGTGAGATCTGCTTATTAGCCTACTTTATTGCTCTTTGAATGTAGGTTTTATTGGCGCGGTTGTATAAGGAAAGAAGTGAAAATCAATTATTTCAACTACTGTCAGCGAGCTTTCACTTCAAGGTGCTAATCTGCTATAAATATGTAAAAAATCGGAAATGTGCATTCCCATATGTTTTATGCATATTCATTTCTAGAAGTTCTCACGCCTAATTAGAAAGGTATATTACATTGTTTACATGCATATAAAGTTTCCACTGTCGTTAATAAGATCATTATCAGCATACCAGTTGATATATTGCCAAGAAATTAGTTTGACACATGAATCTTCTACATACTTTTTAATTAGACCTTTTTAATTAATTTAATGAGTAGTGTGAATTCATAAACATGGCGTATATAAATTCAAAAGCTTCATTCTATAAAGGCACGGCTCTATTTGATAAAAAATTAATTATGAAAATGTATGTGAGAAAAAGAAGATCCGTTATTCTGCTCTATTTTTTTTAATATATAGCCAAAATTCAAATTAATATTTTTCAACGGGAAAATATTATATATCACAAAAAGAAACATGGTTTTCTACTATTTATGTATTATAAATATTTAGAATTGAACATTTTCAGCAACTTTCATTGATAAGTCTCTTGTCTTGTTGATTCAATGTTTCGCGAAATCAGTGAAAAATCTTGCTCCGAAGCATAAACCAGAGCACCAATAATGCACAAAACGACGCACCATCCGAAGCAAGGCTGCCCCTCTGGAGGTAGAGAACGAAAAGAAGCAGCGGATAGAGGAAGAAAAACAACTCCAGTCGCGAAAAGAAAGAAGATAAAAGAAAAGAAGACCAAAAAGAAGAAAGGTATCGAGGGTATTTGGACTTACATGGTATGATGAATGGCGGTACCGGCGGGGCTCGGCCTATTGCCCGGGGCATTTGTCGCCGAGGGGGGCGAGGCCGGCGCCCCCGGTGCCCGCTTCGCATGTTTCCGCCTGCGCGGCCTGTACTTGTAGTTCGGATGCTCCTGCATGTGTATGACCCTTAGCCTCTCGGCCTCCTCCACGTACGGCCGCCTGTCCTGCGGCGTCAGGCCTCGCCACTTCTTTCCTGGAAAAAAAAAAAAGTCAGAGGGTGCACGTTAGTGTATCGTACACATAGCCGTGGGTCGCTTATCGAGTGCTCTCATGCGCCCATGTGGGAGCAGACAGACTTTAGCTTATGCGGTTTAATGTATCACATAATGTATATATGTATATGTATTTATGAGTTGTTTTTCGTTTTGTATAATATAAGAGGGAGACATGCGCACGGTATTTAGCAGTGATGTTCTTACCGATTTCCTTCCTGCAGGAACGATTGCGTGAAAAAGAAGACAGACATGTAAGTGGCATTTTTATTAGTAGAAATGAGTTTTTAATTTTTAAACTAAATCAGAATTATAAATTTATTAAAAATTTCTGTGTAATTATTGTTCTTTAGAGAATAAAAAAAATATCATCAACGTATATAATATTACTATACACAAATATGAATGCAGTAGTTACAGGACAACTTTTGTGTAAGGTACTCAATATTATTATATCTAAATATTTCACTCATTTGTAACTAGATCCGATTTTAACTTTGTCATAGTAATATTCTGTCATATCTACATCTTGATGTGAAAGGAGGAGTATCCATAAGGGCGGCTTTTTGACCAGCTGTAAAAAAGTAACCATTTTTGTCGGCATTAAGGTTTTATTCGATGAAGTAATCAATTTGAAGACGAACGGACCCGGTTTGCTGATGGACCCAACTTGGTTTGAGGATGGAAAACCCAGAATGTTTTGATTTCAGAGTTCTCATTTTAACTTTTATGATGTAAAACTGTTAGCCTTTAGATGACCGGCATCTGGGGTACGTGAACGTCCTAAGAAAATACATAAGAAAGGTATCTCATATCATGGATTGACTATGTGTGAAGTGTCGATTATGGGTTAACCTAGTACACTGGATTCCCGGTCCAGTAAAGGTTAAGAAGATTACGGTTTTGGTAACATCCTTATCTCCCATGCCCAAACCAAGTTGGGTGTGACCAAAAACAGCCTTTATGGACACCCTACCTTTGTAATGAATTGTCTTATGAAAATAATGATCCAAGTTTAACTTAAACACTTTTTTTCTAGAAAATAATGTAATATTCCATCAAATATTTGAAAAGAAAGTAATTACATTCAGTAAAACAAAGTTATAAAATATTTAAAAAACTTAAAATTCCCAGCAAACACAAATTAGGGACGACCATCTCGTTCGTCTATCTAAAACGTATAGCATCCCAGTTAAAAGACGTTTTATGAGCCGGAGGACGCAAAAAATTCTCGTACAGGCCATTTGCGATTTAAGAAAGACCTAATCGTCGTTCCTCATCTCTTTCTCTCTTCCTCCCTTCCTCTCCCTCCTCATACATAGTCGCGGTACATACATCTTCACGGTAGAGCGCAGTATCATTAAGGAGCGGATAAGAGCTAATACGTACGTAAGACCTTCTCGGCACTGCGTGCGCGCAAAAGAGAGAGAGGGAAAGAGAGAGAGAGAGAGAGAGAGAGAGAGACTGCAAGAGGGAAGAGAAGAGAGAGAGATACGTCGGCGAAGGAAGAGAAAGAGAGAGAGAGAGAGAAAGAGGGAAAACACCATAACGCACGCGCGTAAGCTCCTCGCCCGAGAGTAACTAGGTGTATGCGAAAATAATGTAAATCGGCTTTATTAATATTAATGATCGTTGTGAGTGCGAGCGCGCGAGAAACGGGTCTAATTAAAAATTTCCCACACAGAGCTGATAAACTGTAGTTGAGTTTATAATTTGCGATTGATAAACAATCTTTTATAGTCGAGTCATTAAAATGTTTACAGACTTATTGATGACAATATATAAACTTTAGAGGTGTAAATTTTAAAATCACATAATTTTACCTTAACCATGAATGCCTATTTTATTTTATTGAACATTAAAGCGCGTAAACATATACTGATAAACTTCATGAAGTATATTCAATTTTTGTGTTTATATATAAGTATTAAGATTATACAAGCCTATCTTAAAACTTTTGCAACGTCATCAATATTCTTTTCCTGATAAACTAACAATTTGAACATAATTAAAGTTGCTTGCAGACTCGCGTTATTTTTTAAAAATTCCTTTAAAATTCAAATATAAATATATGAATACAATTTTGAACTATTATTATTCTGTCAGTTGGAATAACCATTGTAATCTGACAACATTCAAAATTGCCTACAGCGTACATTATTACGCATTTTCATTCGGATTCGTTGCGACACTTAATTTTCCACGTAAGCGGCACCTAAACTTCTTTAAAAACGTTTGACCTACTAATTCCTTAAATATGCAACCTCAGACCCCGAAAAGTGCTGTGAAATTTCGCAATACCGAGACCGCGTCTAACCCAATTTGCTGGCGCATGCACGATACTCTCTTGCGACCGGTATGGCATGGCGCACTTCCCGGTGCGCTGCATATACGCCAGCATATAAAATATATACGCGTGGCGCGCACTTATGTTGCGCCGGTATAAACTTATGTAAAGCTCACGCTGCGGCTGCTCTCCGCAACTATCTGTGAGAAACTCCGTGAAAAATCGAAAGAGAGAGAGAGAGAGAGAGAGAGAGAGAGAGAGAGGGGGATAAGAGGACGGCCGATCGCACGGAGAAAGTACACGAGTCCGTGGAAAGAGAGACGAAGGGGGAGAATGGGCCCGGGTGAATGAAGAGTCACGCGTGTTAGTGTGCGCACATACGTATACGTACGTGCACCGTAGTATAGTAGAGATGCGTGCCGCACACGTGCGTATATTGCGGAGTTGTATTTTTACACGGCTTTAATCCGTCTAGCTATATAGCAAACTTATATGTTTATTAACTAGTTTAGAAGTATGCATATATACTTATGCGCAACTATAGGTATACCTTTTCCTCTATTCATGTATATATATAATATATGTACGATATATGCATGAATGTGTGGGGACGCATCGAGAAGTTAAAACATATACCCACGCGCAAACACCAATTTTCCTAAGCACACTCACACTTAAAATATACGAGAGTTGCATCAAAGCCAGCTCTCTTGCTCTCTCTCTCTCTCTCTTTCTTTCTCTCTCGCATACGCATACACGCGTAAAAGGGCTCGTCAAGCTACGTGTATATATACGCTCCAACACACGTATATAACTTCTATACTCTGGAGAAAGAGCTGCAAGAAAGAGCTCGAGCACGCAGCGTCGCTGCGGCGGTGCGTACACGCGGCTCTCTCTCTCTCTCTCTCTTTCTCGCTCGAGATGCTATGGGGGCGTAGACATGGGTGCGCCCGGTGTGTGCGCCTTCAGCCAGGCCAGGCGCGGACCATTATTTCATATTTCATTTTGTATTTCAACTCTCAACGGGCGAAGACGGGCCTAGCTTAAAGGCCTTCTCAGAGAGAGAGAGAGAGAGGGAGAGAGAGAGGGAGAGAGAGGAAAAAACGAGCGAAACACTCGAGATTACGAGAGGCGGAAGAGAGAGAGAAAGAGAGACGCGGAGGAGGAGGAGGAGAGAAATCGACCCGGGGCAGGCAGAGGGATAAGGAAGGAGAAAGGAAGTTGGGCTAGCCTTTGATCGATGAAGATTTTTAAGAGCTTTGGCTTTATTATACTCTTTCCCAAGCGCGTGCGCTTCTTCGTGCGCGATGTGTATATATAATACATGGGCAAGCGGACGAACGTACGGAAAAATTGAATTTTAAGGATGACCAGAGTTTTATTGCGTTTAGAAAGTGCGCGGTACGCCGTCTGTTGATCCTCGGGGAATCGTTGAGCTAATTTGTTAAAAGATTCATTAGATGGAATCGCTTGGTTTATTGAAACACGAAACAGCACTTTCTTGCGTAAAAGAAGTTTTTCAAGATTTTCATAAGAAGATGATGCTCTAAATAGCTGAAGTTTTACGGCAATAATTAGTAAATGTGCATATCATAATTGCTGAGTCGACAATTTACCTTTTTAATCATTTTTTTTAATCATTTGTGGACAAAAGCAATATTGTATAACGTAATACACTTGATTAACTGTATTGAGAAAATTGTTATCCAAAACAAGTCGAACTCGCTGTAAAAAATTAATTCTCTACTAAAAAAAACTAGCACTATCATTCTAGTCGACACATCCCAATTTCGACATTGCACGCAGACTCATGTACCTATACTTCTCCGCTCTCTCTCCCTTTCTCTCTCTCGAATCCCGAAAAACAAGGGCAAATTAATGAAGACGTCCGGGGCACACGTTACATACACGCGGGCGCGCGTGCCTCCGCCGTCGGCTAAATTAAAGGGACACGCTTAACCATTAGAATACTTAACGAGAACACGGGCTCATAAAGCCGGCGGAACGAGAGTGCGCGGGTGTGATGATGAATCACTGCGGGCGGCGTGCGCACGCGCGCGCTTACGGCCATCTCGAATGTTAAATTAAATCTACTTAAGCCGAAAAATCTCCATTTCGTTCTCCTTTCGTCTCGCTTTCGCGTCCCTGACGCTGGCTTTTTTATCGTTCTCGTTTTGTGTTATGCGAGTCCGCGAGGGAACTTGGAAGAAGATGTTGAAGATGAAAAAGGGATGGGCTTGAGAAGGAAAAAGAAGTGCGGATAGGCATGGCGAGAGAGAGGGAGAGGATTTGGAGAGTAGAAGGAAGGAAGAAAAAAAAAGTGAAGAAAAATGAGGTGAGAGAATGCGACTTAAATGCCATTTGGACATGGTATTCTGACACTGAATTATTTTCTTCCAGGATTTAGAAACGGCAATAAATCAAACTCCTGGCATATGAACTTTAATTCATTTAAAGGTATCAACACATTGAAATATCTGCATACACGTTTAATATCACCTGCAAAAACTATGTAAATTATCTCCAATTTTTAATATATACCATTACCATTATGTCCTAATTTTATAGTATACATTTATTTATTATTACAAGTGCAACTTTTTGTATCTTCACTTATCAGTCAATCAGTGTTGCCTGATCTATTTACCTCAAAAACATCGCACGTACAAATTCGGAACGACGCGAACAAGTAAATCAATATCTTCTCGTTAACGATGACTCGTCCTAAAAACACACATAACTCCTTCAATTTCGCTCCAATCAGTCCAGAGCTAGCTCCGGCTTTCTTATCCCACTAAACCGAAGCGAAAAAATCGGCCGTCGCAACAAATAGCTCGTATAGCTCGCGCGCACGCGCGGTCAACGTATCTATATATACGTATTCCTTTTGCACTCTCTAATTCAAGCCCTCTTGGGAGTCCGGCGCTCGTCTCTCGCAGAGAGAGAGGCCCCTCAAGACAGATAGCGAAGCGGAGAAGCGCGCAGAGAAAGAGACTTGGGCGATCGGCAGCTCTCTTTCTCTCTCTTTCTCGTACAGCAGGCCGATCGATCGACGGCACTCGTTTGCGCGCGCGCACTCTTTTCCTCGAATTAATTAAATTAACGATTCCGCGAAAGAGACGTATCGCGTAATTGACGAGAGACTCGCCTATATATAAGGAAGCGGAGCAGCAGCGGCTGTGTGTGTCCGCTGATTTCGCTATTCCCGCGGGCGCCGTGCTCTCTTTTACTGTGCGCGTGCGCGCCGACGTTTTTCAGTGCGCCAGGGAGAGGAAATCCTCCGTCCTTTTTGGACAGGAACACGCGCAGATCGCAAAGATAAGATATATATGCCACGCCGCCAGAGCCCTTCGAGATTTTGATCTCGTTTCTGCGCTTCTATATAGCCGACGATTGGAATGCGCGTGTAGCTCGTCGTCGATTGCGCGCGCCGGCCCGCGCGCGTTAATTAAATCGGATAAAGGGCGGACGCGGATTGACGGGGAAAGTATATATATATGTGTGTAAGTGAATGTCTGTGCATGCGTGTGGTTGTGCGAGCGCCGTGGGCTGAAATTATAAATGTTGGGCCGGCAAAGGAATCTGAGGATCGCGATATTAAACCCATAGCCGAATGGGTATTATATACTTTCATTATTTAGCGCCGCGGAGAAACGGCCCCGCTCGCGCGGGCGCAGCGTGATCAAACAGCTTGATCGACCCGCTGTAATATCTTACTTTGTCGAGTGTTTATAATTAATATGTATACCCTATCGGAGCGTTAACAATTTCAACACTCTTCGGTAATTTATCGTGGCCATTAGTATTCAATTTAATTTTATCTTATAAATTAAAACTGACTAATTTGTTTGGTAATCAATTTCTCATTTTTTATCCAATGAAGGAAATTACTGTCTGCATATACATATAATATCTCTGTTTCATGATTTTTGTGTATATTATAAGATAGTGTTGACTGATTTAAAGATTGAATTTCTTATTGGTTTTAATAGGTATATTTAATCTCTTTAAAAAGTGATGGCCGGAAGAAGTGAAGCATTTTAAAACGCAATATGATTGTTTGTTGAACTGAGCGGTAAAATTCAAAACAAGAAAATTTTAAATCTTATTAACAATAAAGAAGTTTTCGAGAATTGGAATTGAAATTGAAAGAGATTCTTTAGGGTAAGTTATGTCAAATTAATTGTGAATATTATGTTCAGATTTTACTTTTTATATAAAGAATAAATTATCCTAGAGAGGAAATTTCATGTTCTATACTTAAAATGAGCACTCGCCACATAAATTGAAATTTCATGTAAAGTATATTAAATTTAATTCAATTTTATATTGATTTTCATGTTAAAAAAACTGAAATATTTGTAAACCGTACATTAAATTTTAATAACTTTTACTTATTTTTTATATACGGCTGTATTTTTAATGTAATGTTGAATTTTTGTCTACGTATATATGCAATTTCAAAGACAAAATTATTAATTTTTGTAGCAATATATTAAATTTTCGTAATAATTCATTAAAATTAAGTTTTTTTTTGCATTAAAATACTTTCATGTACAAAAAACTTGAATTTAATGTGCAACTGTACATTAAAAGTGTATTAAATTTAAGAATATTTTTAATTATATTCAGTTACATTCCTAAAATTCAGTAAAACTTATAACTTAAAGTTTCTTAAATTGAAGAGCATTGTTTTTTATGTATGAAACTTAATGTACTTGTACGTTAAATTTATTCTGGTTACATTAAATTTTAGTTACATACCTAACTTTCAAATAGATTATACTTAAATTTCAGTTGCATATATAACTTAAGTATTTTCTAAATTTATTAACATCTGTAATATACTTGTGTACATTAATTTGTTTTATGTTATTGTAATGAATTTTAATATGCTACCATTGAATTTTAATTATATTTATATTAAGTATTTATTATTATGTTTATTAAACTTAATGTATTTGCATATGAATTTACTTTCAGTTACGTTGTTTTTAATTTTCACTTATATTCTTAATTTTTATTTAGATTATTTTCAAATTTCATTTGCAAAAGTAACTTAAATATGTATTAATTTTACTAAAAACTGTCATTATCTGTATATTTATTCGTTTTCTGTTATCAGTATTAAATTTTAATATATAATTCTTGAACTTCTACTATATTTACCTTAAATTTCATTATTTTTGTATTAAACTTAATGTATTTGTATATTAAATTACACTTCGTTACATTATTCTTAAAATTCAGTGACATTTGTAACGTAAAAGTTTCTTAAATTTAAGAACATTTTTAACAGTGCTTAGTATGTTTAATAAAAAAAGAACATAGAGCGGACGCAGAGAGCACGGATTAAGCTAATAAACTTATAAGGCTAAAAAACTGCCCAAATTGGCAAAAATAAGCAAAAACTTGTAAATATTTTTTAAATATTCATTCAAAATCTAGAGTTGTTTTGTGTTTGAATTCTTTATGTGGGCCGGTTCTTGCTGTAATGCAATGCAAGGTTGACGGATGACAGGACCGGAGCAAGCTCCAGACATCCCGTCTCGTCCCAAAAAACAGTTCGATATTCTGGCTCCCCAATGGGGAGTGTATCAGATATTAGAGTGTATCGAGATCGTTTTAGTGTAAAAATGTCGACACCAGTGCAGAAACGCATCAGGTAATTTCGAGGATGGAAACAAATGCAAAGAATGAAAAATCTGGCCCGTAGTTTGTATTGGCATCCAGTAAAAGTAAAAATAATAAGTAAAGAGGTGTTAGCCAAGTACAAGTACAAGAGATCATACAAGGCGACTCCAGCTGAAAAATTATATAATAAGGAAAAAAACTTCTGTGCAACCATCATCAGAAATCTGATGGGCTGGTTAGCTCGCCAATTAGGGTACTGGCCATTTTTCATGGTATTCTTCCAAAATGTAGAGCAGTTTCTACTTATCCTCGACCTCCAAATTATTTCAAATAATTAAGTATTAACGTAATGAAAAAATTAGAATCTGATAAAGAAATTAAAGCCAACGTTTAAGCTGATAAGAACAGAGGAATTATTACGGGTTTTATTAAAAGACTGCCTATAAAACGGGATACTACACTTTTGATCTTAGCCAAAGGCCGAGAAGCGATGCTTTAACAACGTCTTCATGCCTCTTATAATCTCTACAAAGCGTTTCTTCTCATTCTATAGATCATACAATATACTAAAAAAACTCTTGAACATTAGAAAACGGTCTTGTGACACCGTTTTAGAAAAAAATCCATTTTTCTTATGGAAATTTAACATGGAAAAATGGACGAAAAGTAGTCACTGGTGATGAGCCAATAGTAAGCTTTTAAATGTACCAACAAATATTCCACAAAAAAAAACGATTAAAGTAGAAGAAACGAGCTTTAATTTAAGTTACGTGCATTTGAAAATCGCGAAAAATTACCAAAAATGATTGAATTACGTAGTAATTTTGCGCAGAACCGACCGATTTTAACGATCTTTAGCTTAAATTAAAGCTCGTTTCTTCTACTTTAATCGTTTTTTTTTGTGGAACATTTGTTGGCACATTTAAAAGCTTACTATTGGCTCATCACCAGTGGCTACTTTTCGTCCATTTTTCCCATGTTAAATTTCCATAAGAAAAATGGATTTTTTTCTAAAACGGTGTTACAAGACCGTTTTCTAATGTCACGAATTTTTTTTCGTATATTTTATGACCTATAGAATGAGAAGAAACTTGTCGCGAAGGTGTGCCTTCAAATTTTTTTTCTTTTTTTTTGAACCCTCTATAAGTGTGGACAAACAGAATATCCTCATATATGATCCATTGCCAGTTTTGGTGCGACTTTTTTATGTATACGTACGTGGCAATGATCCATTGCCAGTTCAGGGGTTAAGATTGACGAAAATGTGTTAAAATTAATAGTTCATTGTATAAAAAGTATTAATAAAAATACACTATTTATCAATAATATTATTTATAGTATTAATAACAATATACTATTTATCAATAATATTATGGAATTTCTTCGTTATATTTTGTAAATGATTTTTGCATTATCAAATAATTGAACCCTTCGATACACTTTTGAAGAAAAAAAAGTTGCCAATGAATTTTTGCAATAAAACTATTATTTACGATACAAATTAAAAAGAAATGAACACAAGTTTATTTATAATACATATTATATATGTATGTCAAAACTTATTACACCGTCATAATTCTTTCTTTGTGAGAAATTAATTTTCAAAAAAATATCTTCGTTGATTTTTGATAATTTGAACTCTCATGTAAAGATTTTTTATTCAAGAGCGTACACTGTAAAAAGTATCTATGTAAAATTACTAGGCTCAGAGTAGGTAATAAACCGATCTGTGTTGAATCTAGTTAATTTGCTAGGTTTTCGTTGTAAAATTACAATTGACTAAAGCTAAGAAAAGGTCAGAAATGGTATCTATAGTATAAATTATTCTAGCACGTTTAATAAAAAATGTACATGGAGCGAGGATTTAGCTAGTTTATTAAAAATAACAATAACTTAGGAAGTATTCGAAATATTTGATAAATAGTGAAGTTCTCAGATATTTAATCATTTATGTCTCAAATAAATAAAATGTAACACTGAAAGATAACATATCCTCAACTATGACCGAATTAGTTTTATTCGTAGCTACGTTACAGTTTATACTCGATCCAAGCAAAGCCGATCATCGTTTCAATTTCCTAAAATAGCTCGTAGCCCGACGCTCATTTAAAATACCGTACAGCATCTTTTTGCATTTTCGCAGCGCGCAACATTCAAAACGGCTCCCACCCACGCGCGCACTCTCTAAGTCCAATAATCTAAGCCCTTTCTCCGAGAGCCGTCCGGCCATCATCCTTATATATACCTCGGTGCATATTCTCGCTCGCGGCTCGCTCAAAGAACTATCGCTCCGCTCCACTACAGAGCATTTCGCCATCTCTCCCCGATCGATATTGCAAGCAAATAAAGCGCGCGCGCGCTCTCGATCGCGCCCGCTCGCGCTCGTCCTTTCTTCGCTGGAAAGGGGGACTCTCTCACTCTCTGCATTATGTTATATATACCTACGCGCGTAGGCTAGCGCGAGTGCGCGGCACGGGGGCGGAGGGGAATGCAAAATGGAAAATGGCCCGCGCGATGCCCTGCGGCGGGCGCAGCGGTAAATGCCTTATGGATTAGCCGAGGCTGTCTCTCTCTCCTTCTCGAGAGAGTGCGATACACCTTTCGATTACGTGTGCGTTCGCCCCGCGTGTGCGCGAGGGACGCGGAGACCCCGCGATGCGATTTTTCGATCGTTGTCTCGCCGAGAGCGAGGAGGGATTTCGAGGAGGAGTTGCACGCGCGTGCGTGTATATATATGCCGCATGCGCTCGAAAGGATTTTTGCGGGATCGCGGATTGCGCGATGGCGCAGGTGGAAAGTTCTAATTGGCTGGGGGATAATAATGCGCTTATGCGATTGCGCGATAGGCTTTGTTGGGGAAATTATTGTATTGTCAAGGACTTTGTTTGGAAATAGAATTCAATTTTTTAATTATATATTTGAATATATCAATCTCGCTATTAATTCATAAAGGAAATATTGTTTCGCAAATTTTATGATATTATAATGATCCATTTTAATCAAATTAAAGTAATCGATTTCTTTAGTTGACGTATAGGTGAATGTTAAATAATTTTTTGTAATGAGAGAGAATATGATGAAACTAATTTATCAGTGTTGAATTTTTGCCTTTTAAAATCTAAAAATAAATAAAAAAAAAAATGTGAAAAAACAACCGCTGACACAAAATTATAAAATGCACAAAAACGATAAAAAAACTTTGGCACTCCCTCGTAAAAAATCAATTCAGCATCAATTCAACACGCGCCAGTGCTATAAAAAATATGAATAAACATTCTCCATATCCATAACAAACGAACGGAGTGAGCGCGGCGCGAGCGGATTTCCTGGGGCTCGGGCTTGGAAAACCGCGTGCGCGCGCGGGAGTATGAATAGCGCGAAATGCACGCCGCCGTCGGTATAGCGCGATTCATCGACTTTGGCGGCACCGTCGCGACGTCTGGCTCTGTCGCGGCACATTCCAACGTGCGACGCGCAATGAAACAGCGACGACGACCGAATTGACGCATCGCAGAGCGAAAGATAACGCGAGAGGGAGGGTATATAAGAGAGGGGACAAAAAGGACGACGACGAGGCGAAGACGAGTCATTAAATCAAGCGATCGCGAGTCCATTCGCGTGTGTCTGGCATATATCGCACGCTCGCTCGCACGGTTATGACTTTCGCGGCCGCATATAATATACAATTCGCGGCGCGCATACCAAGCCGGTCGCGTTGCGCGAACGAATTTCTTTCTTTCTCTCTCGCGCTCTCTGTCGCTTGCACGCGAATTAATATAAGGATCGAGCGCGGGCGTCGGCTCCTTTCCAAGAACGAGCCTCTGCATCCGATTAAAAAAAGCGTGCATCGTTCGTTGATCCTCGTATCGCCTTTTGTCGCGATGCATTCCGAGCGTGTGCGGGTGATCGTATATGGCGGAGGTGATTTCGTCCGCGCGCGCGAGCGCAGTGGTAATAAGCGAGGGCGCTTCGCGGAATTTGGCCTTGCGCGGTTTCGTATACGGCGACTTAATGAGGGCCGCCGCGATGATGATAATAAGCGAGCGAGAACGTTGGGACTAGCTGTTGCGCTCAATATGCGCATGTGCACTGGGTGTGGCGGAAATTTGGGGGTTGGAATTTCGGGGTCGGAAGTGTTGATTTATGTGGTGAGGAGAGGGCCGAATCGTGTCATTAGTATAATATGGCACAAGACTATTGTTGGCGATGAAGAAATCAATATAAAACCAAAATTAACCTATGTTTAATACATAGGTAAAAAAAAAAAAAAAATTTGAAAGATTTTTCCAAACTAAATAATGATATTATATATAACAATATCAGCTATTGTGAAATATTTAATTTTGTTGGTTTTTTTATTTGTGCTATGCCCACGTAATGTCTGAACTTTGCTTTTACGAAACACACCATAAGTTACAATTTACAAATACTCGAGATTTTTTTTTTAAATAATGATGAGTCATATATCGCAGCTACGCCTCAATATGTCGGCTATGTGTGCCTATGAATGATCTATGACTAACCCTTAACTGGGCGTGTCAAAATTCTAACTCAAACAGACACTTCTGACACCTATATACCACTTTCTCTAGCATCTTTTGGAAGGCGAACTATCATTATTTTTGATGCAAGATTGCTTTGTGCGTTTCTAAAGTATAATTTGGTCTTGATAATAATATTAATTATATCATATATAAGTATTTTGATGATATCACAAAAACGAAATAATATACAATTTAGCATATTTTAATAGCCTCTAATTTCTGAAAATATATTAAGAATACAAAGATGATTTTAATATATCATAGAAAATCCATTACCATCTAATAGGAATTAAATTTAGGTATAGAGCACCACTAGATACGATTGGCACCTTTTACTCTAATGCAATACGCACTCGCACAGAGAGGACCAAAGGAGCGCTCGCACGCGCGAGCATTACTTCTGGCACCGAAAGGATATAGTTAAAATGGGCGTGATAGTCCGTGTAGAAACGCAGAAAGAGAGAGGGAGAGCGAGAGAGAGAGAGAGAGAGAGAGGGACGGTAGAGAGTTACGAAGCATATAATAGGAAGACATCCTCCTACGATTGCACCAACACCACGCGCCGCCGATTCATGCACACCGACACACGAACTCTACTCTCCGTATAGAGCGGGATGAGAGAGGCGAAGAGAGAGAGAGAGAGAAAGAGAAAAAGAGAGAGAGAGAGAGAGAGAGAGAGAGAGAGAGAGAGAGAGAGAGAGAGAGAGAGAGAGAGAGAGAGAGAGAGAGAGAGAGAGAGAGAGAGAGAGAGAGAGAGAGAGAGAGAGAGAGAGAGGAGAGAAAAAAGGAATAGACGAAGAAAGAGAAAGAGTCGTCTCCTCGAGGAAGCGAAATGCGGCGGAGTGATGATCGCGTGCGCGCGAATAAATTGTGCTCTCCCGGGAGAGAGAGAGAGAAAGAGAGAACAAAGTACAATGCACCGCAATGCAATAACTGTTATCTCCCTTCGCCTCCTTTCTCCTTTTTGCTTTTACGCGCGCGGGGGATATCGCTCTTTGTACTTTATTTTCTCCTTTTCGCCGCACACGCGCGCTCGCGCACGCGTATCGTTTATTATTATTTCGTTATTTCTTTTTAATGTGGTTATTATACTCTCGCTCGCTGCCCCCGTATACACGATTTTGCGGCTCGAGATTTACGGTGTCTCCCGCTCACCGCGATTAATTTTCATTAAAACGCCCGATTTCTTTTGCTATAGCGCATATAAGTATAGCGAACGCGCAAAGCTCGTCGCTCGACGACGACTCTATGCGCAACGTGACGCGAGTGTCGCGCGCTGTTTTATGTATGTATATATACGTGCGGGATGAGTCATCGACGGGTGGCTTTCCGTTTTCGTGCTTATGAAACATTGTGTTCGACGGCAAAACATTCTCTCTTCCTTTTTCGTTCATTTTTCGTCGTCTGCAAAAAAAAACGGAATTTTACGTAAGATAATGAGTAACCGTCCGTTATAAACGAGTTCGTGAACAAGAGTTGAAAAAAACTTAATTATTGTTTTTCGCCTTTATATAAAATTCGAATATATAATGCGTAATAATGTAATTCATTTATTAATGTATATAATTGACAATAAATATAAAACAATGAGGAAGTCAACATTATTTCAATTAATAATTAAAAAAAACATATTTTTCAAATCAATATTACGATTAAAATTTTTATTAATGACCTTTTCTTTAAAAATTCTTATTGTGTTAATCTAATGTTTGCTTTTAACATGATGATTTTTTAAATCCCCGATTGTTATTGAAACAGGAAGAAAGTCATACATCATCGTTAACGTAAAACATCAAAATAATCACTGACTCAGTATAGCAATCATAATCAGAACCAACAAGCCCTCTCTCTCTCTCTTTCGAATCGCTCGAATAAAGTCATTCGAAGCTATACGTCAACTGCCATCGCAGCAACAAGCCTTATCCTCTCAACAAAAGCACAAAAAAACCTAACGCGAAATCATCCAAACGAACGCAAGCGCGCGCGCGTAACAAGCGACGGATGTAATCCCCTGCGCGCGTCGTTGGGAAAAAAAGAGCCGCAAAAAGAGACCAACGAGCAAACGGCCCTTTTCTCTTTCTCTCTCTTACCGTGACAAAAGTCATCGCGCAACCGCAACTGCAGTAGCAGCGGCAGCAGCAGCTCATAACTGAATTAGCGGCGGGCGCGCGCGATGTATAAACAGACTTGTTTCTCATCCCGGCGATTCTGCAGCGCGCGCACGGGGCGATCCATCAAGATTATCGCCGCGCAGTAGGCCACGCCGCCGTCGCTGCCACGTGTGCCCACACGGGGGTGTGTGTGTGTGTGTGTGTGTGTGTGTGTGTGTGTGTGTGTGTGTGTGTGTGTACATATATATATATATATATATATGTGTGTGTATATATAAATGTGCGCTTACCGGCGGGGACTCGGCATAATGCCCGCCGTGCTCGCCGACTGTGTGTGTGTGTATCGACATCGCGATTCGCAAGGAGGAGGGAAAAGAGAAGAGATATAAGAGAAGGAGAGAAAGAGGCGGCGGAGGAAATGAAGAGACGAAAGCGTTCGGAGAATGAGCTGTGTTTGTGCGAGTGTGTGTGTGTGGGTGCAGCGACTAATGAAATTTGCACGAATATTGCACGGGGAGAGATCGAGATGCTGGATTGAGAGTTGGTGCGGACGATGAGCCTTCCTTTCCAGGGGGCAGGATAATTATGGTGGCTCGTGATTTGTGAGCTTTTAATTAAACGAAATTAAAGAGCTTTTGGTAAATTAGTACTTGTGGATACGTTATTTAACTGTTGCATATGTCGAGAATATTAAATAAGGAATTTTTACGTATAAAAATGTATAATATTTGGAAAAAGTATGGTATTGCTATTGAGTATATTATTATATCGAAACATTGTTATTTAAGTGTATACGAACACTGTTAAAAATTTTCTGAAATTTAAGATAAATTCTGTAATAAAACTTCAAATTTTTTATTAAATTTCAGTTAAATTTAACTGAAACTTCAAAAGTTTTATTAAATTTTAGTTAAATTTAACTGACATTTAATACAAATATTGAATTTTATTACAGACTTTATCTTAAATTTCAACAAATTTTTAACAGTGAATACTTAACGAATAAGAATATTCTTTTTAAAATTACTCGTCAGATTCAATTTTCATTAATATCAACCCACACTTTCCGAGAGCAACAAGATCGCCCAACACAGGAGCTCATAATAAAGTCCGCGGCAATAAGCAAGCCAAGAGAAGGAACAAGACCCCAAGAGCAAATGGCATAAGTACACGAAGACGAAAGATCGTCGAGCCCGGCTGACGTCTCTTTCTCTCTTTCTCTCGCTCTTGCTCCGGCGCGAGTGTCAAAGTTGATGTGCGATAATACATGCGCGCTCGCCTACCGCAATACATATACCATTCGTTCTTAAACACACGCGTATGTGTGTGTGCAGCCGAGTAAAAGCGATCGCGAACGATGCTTATATGCGTTTACGGGCCGACTTTAATCGCATGCACACACAGGCGGCGGCGGCAGCAGCAGTGCACATGCCGCGTTCGTAATAATAAGCGCTCGCGCAGGTATATGTACACACATATAGAGGTACGCGAGCGCGAAAACGTGATTGCGGTTTAATCGCGCGAAGCGCCGCCGACGTATTATTATGTCGCCTGCGAGCTCGCGCGCTCTCTCGCACGTATATGTGTATTATAAACGTAAACACGGAGGCTAAGTGCGCGCATTGCCGCCGCCATCCGTAATCCTTCGCGCGCGTCTCGCGTCGATCATTACGCTGTTTTAGCCGGGGATACGCGATAGCGTTTATACGTACGAGGTGGCTCTAAGCATGCAATTTTCGCGATGAAAGGTTCATTAGGCGTTATATATATGTACACCCGCGCGTCCTTTTCAATTTCGCGCTTATAGGTGCAAAAGGTTTCTTCGCTGCGCGCATGCTCGCGCGCAAAAAGTGTGCGTTTAAACGCGGCCGAGCTTGTTATAATCGCGGATGGCTCGCCTTGACGCGCGCGCTCGCTCGCTCAGAGCTCTATAGCCTTGGCGTGAGGTTGTATTTAATCGCGGCCGATTAATGCGTTAACGATCGTTTTCAGCATTTCTGTAATATCGCCGATGGTAGCTTATTAGCTAATGGACATAATTTTCAGAGTATATGTTGCGCCAATGGGGAGATTCACGGAAACTGCGCGAGGCTTCGTATATGTGTGTGTGTGTGTGTGTGCGTCGTCTTACTGATCCCAGGCATTATCTACTTCGAGTGGATACATCAGACGTATACACGTTTGCATTCAATTATTTTCACCTCCGACTAGTATTTAGTTTTAATATGTCGGTAAAAATAGCTTTAGATATGTATATCTTTAGCAAAGAAAGGTAATACAAGTTATTTATATTTGCGTCGTTCTATTGGGAATTATTAACATTTCCAAAGCTGCAAAATAACTTTGGGCCTAGAAGAACGTTTAAATTACTATGATATTCAAATACAACTTGAACTAATTATTCCATAAAAAATAACGTTAAAATTATCTTCTATGAACATATATTAAAGAATATACGCAAAAATTGAATGCGCCTATAAATCTTGGTATTGGCAGTTTACTCGCGTTAAAAGCCTTCATCGTACAAATTTTTTTACACCCGTGTACAAAAATAGTGAAAGCACAGCGAGAGATGAAACACTCCTAACCGATGTACCTACACCGCAGAACCACGCCAACAAAGTTTTTGCAAAACAAATCCAGGGGCGCGACCCGCTCGGAAGATCGATCGCGCGGCAAAAACACACCTCTCGTGTAGTCTATATAGGAATTCGCGCAACATCACCAACACTCTCTCCTTCTCGTCACCCCTCGAAAGCCGCGTCTCAGCTCTATAATCACCGCCTAGAAGAGAGCATCGATACACATCGTGGCGCGCGCGATCGTGACACCTCGAAAAAATAGATTATGCAAATGCCCGTCTCCCGTTACGCTGAAACGAAGCGTGGCGCGGAGGAAGCTCGCACGCGCGCAACAGTAGAGTGAAAAAAGAGTATAAGTGTATATAGAGCCGTGCGCGCAGGACTAACGACGCGGTGTCGGCAGAAAATGAATGAAAAAACAAAAACAAAAAACGCAACGAGGAAAGAAGAGTAGATGAGGAGGAATAGATATTCCGGCGAGTTAATGCGACGCTCTCCTGCCCCCGCGTGTGTATATATATACATATATAGAAGTCGGGCGCGCGCGGGCGTAAAACGGAACCTCGCGCAGCGAGACGAAACCTTCTTCTTCGTCTTCTGCACGGACGTCGTTTTCATGCTAGACTGACCCGACTAAGGAGGGCCGCGGCGGCTGCCTTTGCGAGAAGCAGTGGCGGCACTGCGCGGGTGTAATAAACTAGGTGCGTATAGCGACGCACCTGGGAAAATTGAGAAAGGCGCGGATCCTGCACTTTTTTCCCTCCCATAACAATGTCCGTGTCTATGTGTGTGTGTGTGTGTGTGTGTCACCGTGAAAAGGATTACGTAAGGATTTTTCTCGCGAAAATCGAGTCACTCGCGCGCGAGCTGTCTCTGTGTGTGTGTGGGTATATAGCTCGCGAGAGAAGCTAATGAGGTTGTTCTTTCTTGCGTGAATGTTTCTTGCGCGAGTGCGAGAGCTGGACGTGCGGTTGCGTGTGCTGTAGGCGAGGAAGGATATTATACGTGCCGGGAGGTGCGAGGCTGAGCTGATTCGTATTATACGCGTAATTTAATGTAATACATTTTTAATGCCCACTCGAGAGTTCGCATTAATTGCCGAGTACTGTGCGAGCTTCTTATGCGAAAATTGGTGCGTATTTGTGGTTTTAGCGTGCCGAGCAAGTGTTTAAACACGTGTTTACGTATACTCTGTTTTATAAATTCATCCCCTCGTTACAGAAGAGTTATCCTTAGTATTTATAAAAGTATCAGCGATTAATATGGCTTATATAATAGTAGTACTCGTTTATTTGAAGCACAATTATTGTAAAAATTCAACGATTAAGTAATAACTAATTACTACCAATAACCAATATAAAGGTATCTTCTGTATCAACAGTAACTTATCAAACCTGCACTTTTGTCACATCGACCATTTTTGCCTTTATCTTGAATAACTTTTCTGATAATTTATATCGCCATTTTGAAGAATCACGGTCTTATTTAAATAGAAAATCTAAATGCATTAACATATAGACTAGTCATTTTCACACCTCGAGCATAAATTTCTAATTGTTAAATGTGTAGCACACGAGAGCTTCGTATATGAGGAGCATATGACTCGACGCTTGATCATCAACCTTGAATGAATAATCCAATTGCCACCTTCGGCGCGGCGATAATTCACTCAAAAAAAGTAATGCATTTACTTCTCATTTATTTTATATAAGATCACCTCATTAAAATTGAGGGATACTCATGTGTTGCGCGCGCGCGCGCGCACGCGCAAAACAAAAAGTGAAGGCTCATTGTTCTTACGGAGATTACTTTATCTCGGTTAAACGCTTGTGCTGCTCGCCGAAGGTACACCTCTTTATTAATTTACGGGTATTAATGAACAAGGACTTGTTTATTATTCATGCGTCATTATAAAACTCTGCAACGAATTAAAAATTCATGTACAAGCATCGAATAATTTCCACTGAAATAAAATTCATTAAAATCAGCTTAACTTTATTGTTTATACCCATTCTCTTCTTTTCATTAAAGAAATTAAAATAGAAATATCTAAACCAATACCATCCAAAAGCAAACACAGAAACAAACTTTTCAAAATACGTACTCTCTCGGCATCGTCACGCTGGCCGCGACCGCTAACTCGCAAATAACAGAAATCAGCGCGCGTCGTCGTCCACCGCAAGCGCGCAGGCGTGCCACGCGCGGGAAATTCGAAGCACTCTCTCGCGCTTTCACGCCCATCCCCTAACCTCCTTTTCCCCTCGTTTGCGCTCTCGCCTGTTGGCTGGAAAAATCGCCCATTACCATAATCACCGTCATTACGACCTTAGCCCAATATCCCTCTCTCTCTCTTGCTCTCTCTTGCTACAACGCAGAAACTCAGGTCGACCACACGCACGTGGTGTACAGATACGGCGTATAGAAAAAAGGGCGAGCGCGCGACCCCTCCCAGGCACATCCTCGACACCGAAGGCTAAACACCGACAAGCCGCCACGACACACCAGCGCACGCACACATATATGCAGAGGTCGAGAGATGAGATACATCACGCGCGCGCGCGCGCGGGAGAGACGTATTATTAATGGTGACAGTGGGCGACTCGAGTTGGGCGGGGTGCTAGCGATGCTGCCCTCCCGATGTAGGCCTCTCTCTCTTTCTCTCTCTCGCTCTTCCTTCCTCCTCCTTTTTTCGTCGACGATCCCCTTCTGCCTTCTCTTCCTCTTCTTATTCTTATCCTTCGCGTACGTCTATATGTATATACGTATGTATACCTGTATGTACTCTTCTTCCTTTCTTCTGAGCTACCTTTTTTGCGGGGGTCCCCTCCGATACCCTTTTGTCTCCTCGCTTTCTCTGTCTCTCGTTCAATGTTTTTTTTCCTCTGTGCCGACTCGTGATGGAGGTAACAGCGCGGCTTAGGCGGCCTCTTGTTTTCCTAATTAATATTTTACGCTTATTCGGTGTGTCGGCCTTTTTGTGCAAAGTGTGATTTAAGAGGCCCTTTTTGCCGGGGCTATGGGCGTCGTTAATTTTGATGGTGTTTCGTTTAATGTATAAAAGTGTACTTCTTATGCGGGTGCGGCTGCGGACTTAATGTCGAAGCAATTGATATTGTTGAGAATTAACGGCGTCAAATTGAATCTTGCACTGTAGGTATTATACTTATTTAAATAACAAATTTTAAAATTAACAATAACAATTGTGCTCTCAAAGTGAATTAAAAGTTGATTTTAACCTGTAGCGTAATCGAAATTTTACTGAATCTCAAGAGGACACCTAATATCGGACAAGGTTGGGTATATTATTTCCGAGAAGGAAACGGCACTGGTGCATATACAGAATATTTAAAGTTCTTTGTGAAAGAAGTGCGAAAAAGTAATTTCGGAGTTACCAAAGGTAACGAAATATTCGGAACCGATCTTATCTGATATTAGGTCACTCTCTCCTTGAATTCTTTCGCATTATTTTGAATGCTAATGCTGAAATAGCACGATATGTGGGATGTAATTTACGCGCGTATTAAAATGTATTCTGCATGAAATATGGACGTATTTTTAATGTAAATGATAAACGGCAGGTGAAAATTTATATATGAAAATAAATAAAACGGTTCGCTTTGGCAAGTGCAAACAGTGCAATTGAGATATCACGACCGTACTTCAAGCGAAAATCTGATGTGTACTTCTGATACAGCGGTTCAAATTACATACTCATGCATACTTCAATTTAATCTTACCGACAATCACTGCTTATATCAAACTTGGTTTTCTCTACACCCACCAGTTCCAAGCCCATTTACTTATCGTTCTGACCGAAACGAAACCACCGATCTTCTTCCCGTCGCACTACTACACACCCTAACCTGTCCATATACGTTTCCCGTCGAACGGTAATGGCAACTTGGTGCAAGTAAGTCCCTTATGCATATGCAGCGGGCGACGTCTCCCCCCCCCCCCCCCCCCGGTAATAACCGTCATACATATTCCAAAGCTCTCGGGCCGCCGCGGCGGCCAATCAAGTATTGCCGGGCGACGCGCTCCGTCAGACATACGAAAAGGCCGGTGAGGTGCCGCGCTCGAGCCGATTGAAGGTCGCTTCTTGTATTTATTCATGCACCGAACGCCGGCGAGCTGCGCACGAATAATATGCGTGTATGATGATTGCGACCGTGTGTATGTGTGCAGTATCCGTGCGCGTGTGGGTATTGTAATGACGGTAAGTATGTAAGTGGAGGCCTTGTGTCTGTCTTGAAGTGTGCCGAAAATTTTGTGGAGTGAGCTGGCGTTGGAATGCTCCGTTGATTAGAGGTCGCTGCCCGTGACTTATACTTTGTTGTGAATGTATGTATGTACATTTTGTTTACGGTTGCTCCATATGTTAATGCAGATGATAATTTTTTTATTTAAGGGTCATAAAATTTTGACTTTCATCGATAACAATTTACTCTAGTTTATAATAGTGTTCAACAAAATGTTATACAAATTGACGCGAACAAGTTAATCTAGACATATGAGGTTGCTGCTGTTTGCTTATTTAATTAAACCATAATTTATAAATGTTATCAACATGTATTAGATTGAAGCTGCAGTAGATGAATAAATAGAAATTTCATTCATGATGAAAAATCTAACAATCTAATCAGAATACTTTGAAATCTCGGTCGCGTATACTTCTATAAGCATAATACCGTAGAACCACCGGTGGAAGCTCGCAAAACAATTTGCTACCGCTTATAAATTACATATCATCCGAAAAAGCCCTCTTCTCGTCGCAGCTGACTACTCCCGGGAGAACGGAACGACGGTCTCGCCGTTTTTCTGCCATTAGCCTCCCAGAATTATGACATTACGTGTTTTTCTCTGGCGCATCCGCGTCACCGGGTCTCGCATATTAAGCCATAAAGTTGACAAACGCGCGCATTCGAGATACGAGACTGCTTTTTCTCCGCTGTACCCAGGATGTATACAGAAGCGCGAGATTGAATCGGGGATTCTTGAACGGGTAAGCTGGTATGTATAGTTCCGACGATCTTGGAATTCTGTTTTGTGGTATTGAGAAATTGAAGATGCTTAAGTAAATGATATTGTTATTTTCTGTATGCATTTATGTGATGGAATGGATTTCTAACAGTAATGTAAATATTATGTCATGGGTATCTGCTATAGAGATTCTTACAGTTTTTGTTAGTCGTTACTTATTTTAATATGTAAAGCATGATGTTAAAAAATGTTCAATAATTATTGACGCTCGGTATTTCTTTAAACGTTTATACTTTGCCGCATTAAAATTTTCGCAGGAACCTGTAGTGACATATTTTATTTTAAACACATAAATTTATAAATACTTCTGCGACGAATATGATTGCTTTTTTTTCGAAAGTAATTACAGTCAGCTTATCAAAATCGGTCTTTTTGTCTTTTTTCTTAAAGAGGCATTTATTATAAGATTAACAATAAACCATTAAAATATTTCAAATTAATATTCCAATAAAAATACGTATATAACTGTTTTGTTCCACTCTCTGAAAAATTAGAAAAGTAATATGTTGCAATTTAGCTCGAAGTAATAAAGTCTCTCACAGACGTCCGATAATCCCTTGCAAAGCTCACTAAACAATGTCTTCCATCTAAAAATAGAAAATTGATTTATCCCATGAGGCAACACTAACTCTTCTGGAATCCGAAAACGACAGGGCGCGCACGTCCCACCGCATTCTCATAAAATCACTCGTCACAGGCGCTCGACAAAAGCGCGGCGTGTCACCTCAAAAATCGCGAATTCCTTCCTCCCTCCGAAACCCAGTTCTCTCTCTCTCTCTCTCCGCGCGCGCGCGCGCATAAAATCGGCGTGTCGCAATCCGTCCGCGTCGCGGCAGCTGCCGTCGTCTCCGCAACGGCGACAACGACGGCGGCTGCGACAACGCAGAGGTGGGTCGGCCGGCGCAAAGGGTGCGGCCTCGGAGGAGAGCAGTCGGCTCCACCTCATTACCCGGCATTCTATGCATCCGACGACCGCGCCACTCGCGCGAGCGCGCGCTTATGCCTGATTATTGCGCGCTTGGGACTCCCCTTCCTTTCTGTTTCTCTCTCTCTCCCTCTTTCTCCTTTCTCTTAAATTTCATTCTCCGGCTCACGGCGCGAGCGCGCGCGCTCCTTCGTTTTTCGAATTCTTCTTGTCGTCTTTTTTTAGCGCGACGGCGCAGGCGTTTGGGTTTGTCTTAGGTTGCGGGGGAATGAGGAGGCGGGGGGCTGGATTAGAGGCGGTAAATGCGTACGCGCGGTGCGAAGGAGTTGGGATTATTTGATCGTACGGATAAGAAGTAAAATCAGATTCGATTATCGTCTGATATGATGTTTTAGAAGATTATAATTCATTTTATAATTTTCTATTTGGTTGCAAGCCGTATTTTTTCAGAAAACGATCATTAAAAGGTACTTAAAAGAATATTATATGTCGTTCCGGGAAAAAAATTTTTAGCAAATATATTAATTGAGCGAATTGTAATTCAGCATCTGATTTGCTCAAGTGCGCAAGTATACATTTGTATATTAATGCAGACACTTTGAGTAATGCAGCCAGTTTCTAAGAAAGAATTTCTTAAAATATTCCAATAACATATTCAGTCTACGCACTCTTAATAACAAGAATAAACATAAAATTAAAAGTGATTCTTGCATGTTAATAAGCCAGACACGCTGTAAGCGCAGCCGTTACTTATTATGCATTGTCAGCCCTTCGAGAAAATCTCTCGTATATCCTATGTGATAAATCTGAGTCATCTAAAACAAAAACATTCTTTTCGTTCCACTATAATAATAGAGAGATATAATTTGTAGTCTACATAGCACTTAATTGACAAAAATACAGGCAAAAAATTAAGATACCGTAACAATAGCCCACTTTTCAAAGAGCCACGCTTTGGACATCAATCTAACTCGCTTCCGTTTGATTTTTAATTATGCATATATATTCCTATTCAGCCAAAAAAAAAAAAAAAGAATATCGCAATGACGTGCAGAGGGGAAAAATGAAAAAACGATCATCTCTCTCTCTCTCTCTCTCTCTCTCGAGACTTTGGGCCGTCTCCATTCGTCTTGGGTACTCCGCGCGCTCGACTCCCGGCGTCGTCGTCCCTTCTCCTCATTTTATATGTATACGCAATTATTGGGCGTCTCGTCCTGTCCTCCGGTTTACGGTTACGACATCCCTCTCTGTTCTCTCCTACTCTCCCCGCATGCGGCCCCGCACCGCGCGCACCTCTCGGGCTATAAAATCGCAATTGCTCAATTCGCGTTAGTCACTTCCTCTATTACTCTTTTCGCCTCTCGAAAGGCCTCTCCGATCCGCTGCAGGAGCAGCAGCAACAGCACTTGTATATATACATAAACGAATCGCTGGTTTCATATACGATACTAATGTCGCACGACCCGCTGCGATCCCGTTTCGCACGCGCGCGCGCTTGGCTTTATGGATTTACATGGGATTGTCATAATTTATCCGCGCGCACGCGCCGGCGCAGGGGTAACGTGAGCGGCTGTAAATTTGCGGGAGAGATGTAGTATGGGTATATCGGATGGATTTGATTTCCGTTGATTCTATGGGTATGAGGCGCGCGGATTATGTTGTCCCGGTGGCTGCACTGCTGGACGCGTGGTGTGGCGAAAGATAGTCATTGTACGAAGGGTTTTTTTTTTCGGCACTCACTGCTTCGCTTTGGGTGGGAGGGTTTCTATCGTTTTGTAACATTGGTAGAAATAGAAGTTGGATTGCAGTTTCGCAAGGTTTTCGATGTTTATCGTACAGTGTTTGCAAATTTGATAACCTGTTTGGTTCGTAGCTACAATGATTTATATGTATCGCATATATACAATATATACGAGTACCTGCAAATATTTTTAAAATAAAAAATAAAAACAACGAAAGATAATGCAGAAGTTTGTTAATTTATTGTAGTAAGCTAATTATCTGAGTTGTCATACAATCCTTCTGTATAAGTTGACACTACCCTCTACAATGTTTAATTACCAATTAACAAAGTTAGAAACCCCCGAACAGAACCACACTACCAACGAAACAAAAAGACCCTAAACACTCCAAAAAACATTCCTAAACACCGCCTTCGCACCCCTGAACCAAAAACAACAACGAAAACCTCCTCCACCGCGAATCCCAAAGCAAAAGCTGAAAGCGCAGCTCCAAAATAAAACTACCCCGAAAGAAGCCTGCAGCGGGAAGGAGCACACGCGGCTAGAAAACTTCTCTCCTAAACACTGAAATCCGTGTTTCCTTATATCAAAGCGGAATCTCTCCCTCTCTCGCGCTCCCTTCCTTCCCCCCTAATCAGCGCATTCTCGAAATCTCTACGGGCACTATATAGCGCTCGCTCGCTCGCGCGCGTGCGCGCAGGCCTTCCGGAATTTAGAGGAGCGCGAGCCTCCCTATCGGCTCCCTATCTCGGGGCTGCTCTCTCTCTCTCTCTTTCGCTCTGCGCGAGCCGATCGCGGACGTATTGCACGGCTGGCCGTAAGGTACGAGCTAATCAGAGGCACTAAAGCACGATAGCCCGAGCTGTCGTGCGCGCGGGCAGCGGCTATACAGAGTAGTATCATTTGCGCTCCGGTTGCTGCCACATTTGTCGTAGGTGGTCTCTACCCGGCGAAGCCTCCAACGTGTGTGTGTGTGTATATATACACGTCTGTCTCTAGTTTATATACGTGTACGGCTGTGAGAGTGCACAGAGCTCTTTTCTTCGCGACTCGACACCTCGGCGCTCCTTTTGTGCACCGGCGACCGTCGTCGCTTCTTTTTCTGTGGTTGGCTGAGCGCATGTGTGTATGTGTGTGTCGAGCAGGAATTCACACCTCGGCGCTGGGAGGATCAAATTAATTTTGATTTACGATCGAGTATTATGGAGGTGTTATTGAAACGTGATTTTAATTGAGAAAAAGTCTCGTTCGATGTTTGAATATATACTTTGAGAGTTTTCCTTCGCGCGTTGCGTGTACCATCGAGTGGCTATAAATTTCAATTTTTTCAAAATATCATCTATTGTTAAACATTATAACGTCATTAAGAGTGAACCGTTGTTGATTAACGTTAATAACGATAACACCAATGATTTATACATTACCTTAATTCCATAAAATCGCAATTGTTATATCTCCCCGATCTAATCATCTCACTACGTGATATCATTACGCAAAGCGTTCTCGATATACCTATATTATAATAAATAAAAAATAAAAATTTCACTCGTTCAGCAACTCGCAGCACTTCGATTTATTTTCTCTCTAACCGCACAACCCGCTCGTTACACCCATTTTACTCTCGACGAACGCGCGCGGGCGCCTCGCACTTCCCGGTCCTTTTCCATCAATAATTACGCGCTCTACGCGCCGCACAGCTGCCTACCTCGTCCGGAGCGCGAGCATACATCACACACATTTCTTCCCTTCCGCCTTTCCTCTCGCTCGTTTTCGCGCGCTCGCCCCCTCGCTCGCTCCGTCATTGTCTTACATTTTTCAGAGCCAGCTCTCTCTCTCTCTCTCTCAGAGAAGCGGGCGTCGGCCGCGCCGAGAGACTTACGTGCGCGGAGGTGCGCGTTAACGAACCGCCGACCCGCGAAAAGTCTTCCTCTCTCTTTCTCTCTCTCTCTCTCTCTCTCTCTCTCTGCCTCTCTTTGTATATATATGTATAAAGAAAGAGAGAAAGAAACGGAAAGTGTCTTCGTCGAGGGACGATAAGATCGGCCATCGGGTAATTTAAGGATCAATTAGACCCTGGCGCGCGATTTTCAGCGCCCGACGACGATTTATCGCGTTTGAGAGACAGAGGGGGGAAGAGGTGGACGAGTCATTGTGTAGGAAGCGCGCGCGTGGATTTGTACGGCTGGTAAACAATCGGACGAGTGACGCGAGGAGCTTGGAAATGCGAATTAATGAGTATCGCGCGTATGTGCTCGCGGAAAAATAGCCTTATCTCGAACGCGAATCTATATACGAGCGGTACGCGGGGTGACGATATTGTAATTATGCGAATTAAGTATTCGAAAGTTATGGAGGAACTATTGTCTGTGCTGAGTGAGATATGTGTTGAAACTTTCTTCGGGATTCTTTCGTCTAAAGACAAATGCAAATAAATTTCGCGGTACTAGCTCAACAATTTAATTGAGACAGGGAAAAATTAGCTAAGTAGCGTGTAATGAAAATGTTATTTATTGCTATCTAGATATGCTTAGGCAGCAGGATCAATTGCGCGTTTTACATATAGGTTCTTCTTCGGGTATTAAATAATCTAACAAAGGATTTCATTTTTGCTACATCTGTATATGTTAACATTCTATGCACATACCTTGTTTTCACTTTCAACCAATGAAAGGTATATATAAATATAACATATACTGGAACGCAAATCGCATAACTAATGCAATCCATTTCCTTTGAAGCATATAATAATAAATTACGATGATAAAGGAAAATCATCCTAACCATTTTAAGCGAGCACGCGCAAACGATCTCCTCTAGCTGGGCAGAAAAAAGCGCTGGCACTTAGAGCCGAAAAGTATCGCGAATCGACGTCGTTGTTCGTGTGCGAGCTAGCGAGCGAGCGATCCGTGAAACGAGGATCGCCGCTCGCGCACGCGCACGAGCGCGCGAGGCCAAAGCGCGGGAGGTAACGGTAGGGAATGATTAATAAAGATGCGCGAGCACGCGTGTCACCGGATATGAGGCCCACACGCTCGATCGGTCGTCGCTTCTCTCTTTCTCTCCTCTTCTTCTTCTTCTCCTCCTCCTCTTCCTCCTCTCTGTCTCTTGTCGCTCCTTTATTTCGTTTTCTCCCGAGGCTTCTTCCATCGCAGGAGGATACACATCCACTCTCGTTTTGGCACTGCGAGTGAGTCGGAAGAGAGTGGCGTTCTTTTTGTTTACGATTTATTCGAGTAATTTCGCGGGTATTTTTAAATTGATTGGAATATTTTAGAGTATTGATCGTGATGTATACTGCGATGAATTATTTATAGGATCGAGTAACGTCGTTCGGTGTGGTAGTAAAAGTGATTGCAAAGTCGTGAGTATAACGAAAGTGTTGCACATTTTTCATCGAAACCTAATTTTCGAAATAGAAAAAATTAATAAAAACTGAATTACCTCACTTTTTGAATTTGTTAATCGTAATTAATTATTTTCAGTTTTAACGACAAAGGCATTCAGTAAGTCAAATATCTTAGTACGTTCTTTTAATAATGTTTCATATAAATAAGTTGATGATTTCATAGATACGAAGAATTAACTATTTTATTTAATATGTCGAACAAATCTTTCGTTTAATAGTTGCAGGTAGTTTATTTCAATTCACTAAAAGAATATTCATTTCTTTTCTTAATCATTACGCTAATTTTTGTAGTAATTTATATACCTCTTCAAATATAAAATACCTAATTCAATTACTTATCCCATGCTTCAAAAATGACTTTAATGAAATTCAATTGAAAATCGAGACTCAAGCGTGGTATATATAACCGAGGATTTCAGCACCGCACAGCCTCGCACCTTTGCCTTTCCTTCTTATGTGCACGCCAACGGATCTGCGAAATACACGAAATGCCCATTCGCACGCGTGTAGCGCGCTCGCTGCCGGCGGGATCTTCGGGAGACCGCGATTGCAGGCGCGTGTATAGATACACACGCGTACAGAGCGTATATAGGCACAGAGAGATAGGTTATACGAGAGTGCACGGCCAGACGTCTGGAAAAATGCGCCTCTGCCCTCTTTTCGTACCACCGCCGAACGCCCGTTGGGTATAGGATCGCGGCACTCGCGGGAATTGGCTTTTGTTTTATAAGGGAGAGAAGTGGGCTCGCCGATGCCTCTGGTTGAATAGAGTGAAATTTCGTTGATTCGATTTGCGTTCGAGTTTTAAGAGGACTAGATTAAAAAAATTTGTTTTCAAAATATATTGACCGGAAACATAGAAATATTCTGAAAAGTCTATAGTTTTATAATCATGATTTTATGAAGGCAATTGTTTATCCTTTTAAAAAATACAAATGAAAATAATGTAATTCGTTCAAATGAAATTTCGAATTTCCAGTAATCTTTTTGTAAACTTTGATAAAATAATGAAATACCTGATTGCAGTTAATTTAGGTCAGGCTAACATTACAAACCCTGGTTTAAAAATAATAAAAAAATTCATGTGCTAAATTAAAACAATAGCATTCATATTGTGCCAGAAATAATAAGAAACAGACGCATGTGCATAATGAGTTTGAAAGGTAAATAATAAAGCGTATAATTAGTTGCTTTTTGTGTCTGTAAAATATCTTTTTATTATAAACTAAAGTAGCATTAAAAGACATCGAATAAATATCAAAATACTTGAAAAGAGCGTAACCAGAAGTCGAGAAAAAGTGTACCCCACATCAATCCACGGAATTTTTTCGACCCAAACGCGACTTCCGCTCGGCACTCCGCTGATGCTCGCAAGAACGCGCACAAAATCGTCGTCAGTGTGTGTGTGTGTGTGTGTGTGTGTGTGTGTGTGTATGAACGAACGTGTAGGTATATCGGAGAGACGTTATACGAATCGAGTCGCGCATGAATATGTAGGACGTTCCGAGTTGACGCTATAGGGAATAAAAAAGAATCGGCACGCACGCACAGACACACAAGCGCGCGCGCGCTCTTAGCTCGCGCTCCGAAGGGAGGAAGAGGTGCATAAGAAGATAGAGAGAAAGAAATAGAATAAGAAGAGCGGTGGGGGCGGGCGCGATACTCGAGGCGCATAATAATCGCCGGGTCTCTCGTGCCGATACTACAGCTGGAGAGGCGGTGGCGGCGGCGGCTGCGGCGAGTTTTCCATCGGTGCGCGAGCGCGCGGGTGGCTCGTTTGATTTACGCGTTTACCTCGCGCGGAGGAGGCAAGCTTTGAGGAATACCGTGAGCCGATGAAATATACGAGCTTGCGCGCGTGCAGCTGCCGCCGCTGCTGGGCTGCAGTTCCTGCGCGCTGACACTTTATGCGAGTGGGCTGTGCGCACCGACGGGATAAGTGGCGAAAAATCGAGTGTATAATGGGAGTAGAGGCTGATAGATCGAGCCTCGTGATGAAGAAATCCAAGAGGTTTTGTTGCTAATAAAACTTACTGAATGGAAAATCAGTTGACATTTGCATTAGAAAATAAAGTTATGACGACGGTTTATGTGCATTGTATTATACAGAAAATTAAGATTTTACGCGATAAATTGCGAATTTTTGTTTTGTAAAATTCAAACGCGTATTTAGATACTTATAATAAATAAATTTTTCTTTATAAGTATACTCAAGTGTAGTTGAAAAATGTTGCGCAATAATCTCGTTGAATATTAATACTTTTTCACTGCGCCAAACAAGAATCACGTTTTCCAGGAAAGAATCAAGGTCTGAACGAGAAAATTAACATTTTATTCGTTAATTCAATCGGGAGAGAATCAATCAAAGTACATTGTGTTGTCGATAAGACAACTCATTCGGTGAGATAAGTCTTCATAAATCCAGCATTTTAATACCTAATATGTTGCACTTCAATGAGAGTGTATACATTAAGATTCGAATTATATATTTATGGCTGTAATTAGCAGATCGCCTGGTAATCTTACCTGGCAGGCGATAAAATAACAAAACCACGCAAACTGATATTAAAAAATACCGCGATTATTCTCATTTGTTCAACAAAAAGTATTCTATAGTACTAAACCTCTAGCCTTGCAATCCAAATGATTAATTTTTCCCTTACACTCAACCACATACAACAATTAAAAATCGCGCATAACCATGTAAAATCAGTGCAATCATTTGTTATACACATTCCAAACGAGACAGCGCGCCTAGATTCCGGAAAAAAGGGAGGGCCTCATTGGCCGCTATACAGACCGCAGCGCGTCTCGCTCGGCAGGACCACTGCAGCTTAGCCCCGCGCTGTTACGAAATTCCCGGCTAGCGTTTCGAATTGAAATATCAACGAACAATGGGCAATAAATGGATTTTAAAAGAGGCCCCCGACTTGCTGTGCGAGCGCGGAAACGCGTGAAATGTCGTGTGAAATACAAGAAAGTGAACACTTTGTACTTATGCATGAGTCGCGTATATGTGTGTGGAAAGCAGGCAGCGGAGCGGGCGCCACTGAGCGCGCGCGAACAATGTTTGTTTTATTGAATCTCGCCCCGTTATTAGAAAGATAACTCTTGACACGGAACGCGTAGGAGGCGGCTCTGTAATACCTTCTGTTCGATTTGCATCTTGATTTTTCTTCGCACACTCGCGTTTAGAAGCGGAAGATATAATAATGGCTTGTTTAACTATGTTAGAATATCTATAAACTGGAAAATGGCTTTTCGAGAGAGCTGCAACAGAAGTTCACTTGCAAAAGTAGCTATTTCAATATTTTTCTCTTTTTTTTAGTTCACTGAAAGTAAAATATTTTAAATAAAATAAATAATTGCATTTGAAGGCAATATAAACCACGTGCGATCGAGAAATTCGAAATTTTCCATCGCAGACAGCCTCGTATACGGTAGTGCGCGGGGTTCGCAATCGCTCCGGCTACCAATCGGCCGATAATTCACGTTGCGCGCCTCCGTCGGCGACGTCGATAGCGATAACGGGGGTAACCACTCGTGGAGGACCTTCGATAAGGCTCTGGTAGCGCAGATTTCATCGAGAAGCGTCCGTCTCTCGCGCCGCGAACGATATTTCTTCTCGCCAAGAAATACTTATACGTTTCCGAGAAACAGTTATTCGATACAGAAAATTGAAACAATCTATTTGCAATTATCGTCGGTAAAAGTATAGAAAAAAATGCAATAGAAATTTTAGTTTAGACTTACAGGTATACCTAGAGAAATGGTATACGAGTAGTTCGAATCAAACACTACTGTTAAGAAACGATCAAAAGTTCTATTTTCAACATGATTTGTCGAAGCTTTTACCGCAAAACAATAGTTACAATTTTTATTGAGCTCCCGGCTACCTGAAGAATTTCGAAAATCTAAATTGAATGCAAGACCACCTGTTAAGAGCCTTTAAAAATATCATTCTGCGAAATCAAACTTTCGAGCAGCCATTTTCCTCCATCTTGCCTCGCCTACAGCTTCATGCAAGGCGCCACGTAATTGTATCATGCACCGCGAGGCTACTCGAACAAAGTGCAAAGTTATAGGCTGTACGCCTCCCGTGCCAAGGATTTCGCAATCGTTAGCATCTATATAACCCAACGACGGAGTTTACTTAGAGACAAGGTGAATTTTTTTTCCCTTCCCCGCCGATTTTTCGCGACGAGTTTTCTTCAGCGCTACGCGCACGCGCACGACCTTGATTCAAAACGTGATCTAGAACGAGCTGCGCGCGTGCGCGAGCCAATTCGCGCGAGGAAGCCGACGGAAAAAAAGGAGAGCCGAGGGAATCTCTTTTCCTTTCATTCGGCGAACGCCGGAATTCCATTCACGCGCGTGTTATAATTAAAATAATAACTCTCTTCTCTCTCTCTGCACACGGCGCTTTCTTATTCTCACAGGAGAAAAAGTTTCCGCTAGATCTCTCGTCCGAGATTTTCACGACTTATTTTTCCAGCGCGGGCGACGACGGGGAAACGCGTGCGCCGCGTTCGAGGTGAAAAAATAACCTTCCTGATTACAGCTGTTTTTTAGAAAACTGCATTTGGAGCAACCACCGCTGCGGCTAATTACTCGAAAGCTGAGTGCGATTTTGAGAAAAACGGCTCTTCGCAATAGGTTTGCGATTAGATTTGATCTATAAAGTTGATTGGGGAGCAACGCGTTTTCTATTTCTCGTGTAGGAGCTCTACTATAGAATGAACGATCGAAGATCATAATATAATAATAAATAAAAGAAATTTATTGTATCGATTATTATAAATATTAATATTGTAAAACTTTCTTTTGCGATAAATTAATATTATATTGTGTAATCGCAACCAGTTAGTGAACGAAATCTCATCTAATCGAACAAATAATAGTGCAACAATGTTATTTCGTTTTTCTTTTTTTGGCGTAACGAGTTAGTTGAAAACTAAACATAAAAACATATAAACGACGTTTGATCATAAACTTACCGAGCATCTTGCTGAGATCGGCGTTGTGGAGATCGGGATTCTCGTCGGCGAGCTTCTTGCGCTCGACCTTCGCCCACACCATGAACGCGTTCATCGGCCTGCGTATGCGCTGCTCCTTGAGGCTGCGCGCCGCCGCCGAGGCACTGCCCGGGTGGCACATCTTCACGCCGGCGGACATCGAGCCCAGGCCCTGCTGGTAGTCCTGCAACGAGGGGCCCGAGGCCAGCCACGACATGTCCTCCAGCCGCTGCTGCGTCGGTCCGCTCAGCATTCCTGGGATCTACGTTTCAACGTTTACAACTTCAATATTCCCAGTTTTTCTTACGCTTTTTAAGTGTCAATAAATGAGATCACGTTAATTTAACTTTAGTGCAGATATATATAAATGATTCACACCGAAACATTAACTTCCAAGTCTTTACAAAGCCGAACGCGAGAGTCGAGAAGGAAGCGAACAACGCCTTCGCACCGCGCCACACATCCGCATCATTCTGCGGACTGTTATACACAGCCGTGCCAAAAATAAGCCGGGGAAACGGGTAATCCAACAAACGATTCGAATCCCTCAACGTCTTGGCGCGCGAACTTTCTCGACGGAAGAGAGGGAGAAATAATGGGGCTTACGGGTATGATCTGCGTGTCCATCGACATGGGGCTCTCGTTGCCGTCGATGCCGGAGTCGATGTCGAAGGCCCGTGACGTGGGCGTCGCGTAGAGCGAGGAGTGCAGGGCCAGCAGGCCTGGCGAGCCGCCGTAGCTGCTCACCGGCGGCGGTGTCACCTCGCCCCGCTCGTAACTGTCCAGCATTCTGCGAACATTTCAAAAGAACGTTGTAGTGCTCGGTTTATCAAAATCAATTGTACATAATAATAATTATAATAATAATAATAATTTATTGTTACGTATCATTGCTATTTAATAGTTATAACTTAAATAATGTTTTTTAATTCCTTCATGGCAGCATTAATGTTCATTGTAACAATAATATAAGTGGGTATAAGAATATCAAAAGCAAAGAAATAATAAATCAACCAACACATTTATGATCTATTAAGATACTACCGGAAAAACAATTAACAATCTAAATCATTACGTTATCAATTTTTAGTATACGAAAAGTACGATTAAACGATAGAAATTAAAACTATAGCATGCATCGTGTAAAGCACCATCGTAAACAAGGTCTCAATAAGAGGTCTGAAAATAAAACGCGCAATAGCAGCCGCAAGTAATTGCTCGCGCACGCTGGTCTCTCGCGATCACGGACAGATCGGTAGTCGAAAAATGAAATCGACAAGCGCGCTCAACAACGACACAGCGCTGCGCGCTACATATACACGATGTATATCAATCGTCCATCTTGTTCGACCCCGCGAACGGCTGCGGAGCAATTATCCGCGGCGAGATGACGTCTCGTCGCCTTTGAAGTGCATCAACGCGCGCGCGCGTCTCGTCCAATTCAAATCGAATCGTGGCACACACGCGCGCGCGCGCGCTTCTGCCATTCAATGCGAATGTACAACACGAGACGAGCGGAGAGTCCGAGACACGGAGAGAGAGAGAGAGAGAAAATACGCGGATTATTTTCAATTACGCGCTCGCTCGCATTTCGTATGCCATCCGAATGAGGCTGCGTGAGCGCGCACGCGCGCGGTCAGACTGCACGCGGGCATTACAGTTACGTCGAGTAATTGACTCTGGCATCATCCACGCGCGCTTGCGTGGGCACGCGTCTGACTCGCGGCAAAAAAGCGCACGGGCGAGTCGGAGGATGAGAGGGAGAGAGAGAGAGGACGATAAAAAACGAGTCGTTCTGATGGGCAGTGAGAGGAGAGGAGGGAGATAAAGGAGGAGGAAGAATGAGAGAGAGAGAAAGATTGCGCCTTGTAAATATGAATGCGGATAATTTAGCGAGATGAGAGGGAAGGTACGGTGAAGAAGAGCACGATTGATGAATTTTCATTAACAAATTACGTCTTTTGTTGGTTTATTTTATTTTTAGTTTCTTCGTTCAGAGTATACGTGGAAAAAAGATAAATGTAAGATTGTCGGTGAATTGAAATTTATGCTCGGCAGTAAATAATCTTGGCTGTCTTGATAGTTTACTTTAGATTATAAATATACTCGATATATGTAAATAATAATATTTATAAACACTAAATTTAACACGTATAGACAAAGTTGAATAACATTATTCTTTTTTCTAAAAGACAGAAGTCTGCTTCTTCATACAATTTCCGGAGATGTTTAAAAAATCTTCTAAAGTATAAATTTCATTTTTTTCTTTGTAAGAATAAGAATAAGAATAACTTTATTATCGACTAGGGACTCTGTGGTCCATGATGATAGTCGTGGCAAAAAAAAGTATACATAATTCAATACAGTCTGAGCGACAAGGAACGCAGAACAGGTGATCAGGTACTGAATAACGCTTATACGCACGGATGCAGGTAAAGATAACAAAAAAAAATAAAAAAACATAAATAAATAACTAACAAATTAAAACTAGCTGCGGTGTCGACAGACAAGTATATATAATGCCGAAGTATAAAAATGTGCTACGTAGAAATACAAAGTAAACGGAAGAATAAACAATGGGGTACAATAACAACATAAAATTATAAAACATAAGCACAAAAAGAATAAAAACCTGTGATTAATAATTATTATTTAAAAAATAATTTAAAAGGAGCGATTTGAACCGAGGTTCACGGTTGAGCGTTCTAATGCTGTGCGGGATTTTGTTCCAAAGACGAGCTGCGTGAACGGTAAAAGAATATTTATAAAAATCAAGGCGTGCAAACTCGATCTCAAGATCGACGTATGAACAACGTTTAGAGGCAGTACAGGGTTCTCGCTGGGGCGAAAGAAAAACTTTTCGGCCAGGTAGCGTAGTGAAGACGTGCGCAAGATCTTGGCAAGCAGACGCAGGCAAACGAAGTCACGTTGCAAAACGTAAAACGAGAAAATTCAATATATTATAAAATTATCCCTGGTAGAAATTAAACAGAAGCTAGCTATTTTTAAGTTAACTTTATGGCTATAAAAACGAACATTGCTCGTATTTCATAATTATGTACCAATCTGAAATAAATTATGGCATGTATACTTCATAAAAATGTATTTTAAATAATAGTAGACCTTTTAGCTGAATTATATTATTTTTGCATTATGATTTTTGCTCAAAATGCTTCAATTTGATTTACACGTTAGCTGTAAAATATAGTTCATTTTTTACCAGGGTAGATAATTAAAAATTAAACCCACTGCGTGATTTCAATAAATAAGCTTTTACATCATTACTTTATACTCGATACAAAAGAAAAAATAACTCGATACAACAAAGAAAAAAATAACGAAAAACTCGCTACCGCGTGCATCGGCACGTGGACAGCTGAGGCGGAAGAAAGCGCATACACATATAATACACGCTCGTGGAATCAAAGGAGGAAGCTGCGCGCGATACACGAGCGACGACGAATAGCTGCGCGCGCAGCTCGGTTCTCCTCGCAGGCCGGCGCTCTGCGGCGATTGATCTGTCAACCCCGTCTCTCGGAAGCCAGCGATCGCGCGCGCGCGCGCACTGATCGACATGAATGAACCATTCAAGGCCACTTAATGGAATTCCCACGATTGTCCTTAAGGCATAATCGCCGTGCACGCGCGCGCGAGTGCGCTTTCTTCCTCTGTCTTTCTCGCTCGCTCGCGTCACGTCGTATAATACGCACGAACACCTGTCCACTCGCGTGTCCTCGTAAACATGTCGACTATAGCGATCCGAGCGATTGCCCGCCGAGCATTTTCGCGTAACAGTCTGGCACTTTGTGCGTCCCGCGCGCGCCAGCAGCAGAAAGAGAGGACGCTTTCGTGCGCATTCTCCGCGTGATTGAGCCCTAAATCGATTGGTTTTTGCTCTAGTGTGTTGTTATACGTCACGATCGTTTCAGATTTTCATTGAGGGTGGTATTTGGTTCTTATGTTGTTACGAAATCTCAAGAGTTTTCATTTAATTTGATATGTTAAAGTTGTTTAAATATTTATTGTAAAAATAATAAATAACAGTATCGTGATAGTCAAAACGTCGTGTTTGTTTATTACACTTTCACGTAAAAACGTTTTTTCTATTTCGTAAATTTTCGCATACCCATATTTTACTCACATATATATGTAAGTGTAATCTATACAACAAATTTAAAGAGGTAAATTTCACTTCTCCTCCATGTTCACAGTCTGGCGTTTTCTCATAATAAAATTAACCCAAGCATTTTACAAGCTCCAACTTCAAAACCTCTTCTCACCGCCGCGCGCGAAAGCGCGGAGCTGCTTTGCCAAAGAGCAATGAGAGAAGAGTCACACACACTTTAACGAGTTTTAAATCAACTCACACGCAGTCCATCCATCTATTCCCACTCGCGCAGCGCGCTTTTTCCTCAAAACGGCGCGGAAAGTTGAAACCAGCTACACGCGGACTATGCCTTGCCGCATACACACACCAATCTTTCTCTCCCTCGAAAAATACGAGAAATGAATTACAGGCATGATTTACAGCCCGGGCGTAAATCGCCACTCACGCGCCGCGTCAAAGAAAGAAGACACCTGTGACGTAAATACATAAATAAATGAGTAAATAGGCCTTAAGAAGGCGGTAGCGTGCAAAGTGCACGCGCGTGCTCCACACTCTCTATGTATGTGTGTGTCTGCAATACACATACGAAGGCGAGAATCCGACGGGTGTTCCATATAATGGCCATTGTTTCGCGTTTATAAGGGGTGGGGAGAAGACTGTAGGTGAGTGTGTGTGTGTGTGAACGTGCGCCACACACGGGGGCTCGCTCGCGGGTGATGATGCGCTCGCGGCGAGATCTCCAGCTGATGATGGGCGCAAAAACGGGTGGCACGCGCGCGGCGCCCGCGCGCCGATCTTTTGCCGTGTTGGGAAAGGTTGCGACTTACTCTCTCGTGCAGATTCTTCTGATTTTGTTTGCTAGAATTTCTCAGTGTGTGCCATAAATCTAGTTTTCACAATAATTACTTTTTGTCGATTGAAACAAAATTCTTGTATAAGATATAGGTATAGTACAATATTTAAAATACATCATGCGAGATTTGTTTGAAACTTATTAAATTTAATATAATAGTTGTATACGAGTACTATCTTTAAGAAATTGTGTAATTCGAATATGATGATAAGCTATTTAGTAATAAAATTATAATTAATACAAAATTTTACTTTGTATCGAAATAATGCTTAAAGTTGAAGATGTCAACGATTAATTTAAAATTACAAAACGCATGCATAATGACATATCTCTGGCGAATTTCGAATGACCCATTGTAATACGATTTCCCGGTAAACTATTACGCCATCCGAAACAAATCCCATAGGCGCGCAGGCGAATTAATAATACACGCGGACGCGAAAAATATCGAGTAATTTTATATCGCGCAACTGCGCTTCACGCACCGTAATAATGCGCTATTACTTACGCAGACGTCTCGATTGATTAGATTCCACTTTATCACCATCAGCGCGCCCGCGATGCGCGAACGACGACGCGAATTTATAACCGCGCGATGCACGCACTGCAATCGCTCATCTTCTCTCTCTCTCTCTCTCTCTTTCACGCGTGTGCGGCGATCGTTAGATTGCACTTTTGAGGAATCCACCGCATATACGCGCGAGCGAGTAGTATTCGTGGCTTCCAGAGTGTATTGTAATTGATGAACTCTGGCGAGCGTTTGTAAGTGAAAGCCTGCGCACGAAGAGCTGGAATTTTGGGCTTGCGCGCGCACGCGGATAAGCCGGCGCTACTTGCGTCTGTATAGGTGTTGCGTGCGCACGTGTCTGGAGTAAGTGGAAGGTGCTACTAAGTAAAGAGCTGTTTTTGCGTAAAATTCGTTTGCGACAGAACTTTAGAAACTCTTAGCGCAAAATTTTGTATAACACTCTGTAAATGTAATAACATTTTTTGTACAAATCAATCTGTTTTATGAGTAATAAAGATTGCTACCACTATCAAATCATCTCGAAGTGCATAATTGCACACGTGTCATGCTTAAATGCTACCTCCGTATGAATTCCGTTTAAGGATCGAGTTACTTAGTGTATATCCAGCCATTAAGTATTACATGGATGTATGTGCATACTTAGAGCACACGTGCGCAGGCGATTTATTTTTTCGCAGGGGATCAAGAGGCATAAATTTTCCTTCGGAACGCTCCCTTCTTTCTGTCAAAAATCGCACAGACAATAATAATTGTTGAGACTGCGCAAAGCCAGGTGTGAATAAGACGGTGCCTCCGAGCGTACACGTAATGCTGCGTACGAATCAAGAAAACCGAAAGCTTACAAAAATAGGAAATGCATCATAATCATTTTTATAACTTGAAGATATTAGGTATGGAATAGAAAAACATTCAAAAATTTTTGAATAAAATATACATTTATATTTCAATTGCAATAATGAGTTAAAAAGAATGGGATGTATTCCTTTAGATGGCAGAAAAGACAATTATTTCGTAAAATATGCAATTGTTTAAATTTAAAACAAGTTTAAATTTTATACAAAACTATCTTGCGAAATTATACTAACATTACGCACAATTTTTATATCCTTTAAACTTCTACGCTGAAAATTCCTTCCCTCGAAATACGCAAAATGCTATTTAACCCCAACCGCACGACACTATACACGTAGAGACGCAGCGCACGCGAAAGTGAAAGAGGATCGTCCCCGAAAAAAAAGACGAAACGCCGAGAGAAATTGCCCGTAAAAGATACACGTCTCTCTCTCTCTCTTTCTCCTCTCCTCAAGATATCGGTTTGCATACACGCGCGCGAAAGCCGCAGCAGCAGCCACACGCGTATACGCGTCGGAGTAGGGGGTCAGAGGTGGCAGATATCTCCGCGGGCGCTGCGCTGCGTGTTTTTCTTCTCTCGCCGATTCGGTAGCGTATATAAGAGATCCTCACCTCGCGTGCCCGCGCCGATTAATTTATTTCGCTGATTCGTATCGCGTTACGTAGGGGCCGCGTTGCGCCGGCGCGTGCGATGCGATGCCCCCTATTTTCTCCCTCTCCCCGCGATGGCTTCCGCGATCGCGACCGTTTTCACTTAGAGTTTGTTGCGATATACCTGCGCTGATGTGTACTTTTTCGGCTGGTATTCCCGTGAGCTTTAGAGATTAGATGGATTTTGAGAGAGAAACGCGCGGCATGCCTGTAACAACGAGTGGCTGTGCGAGTGTGCGTGAATTGAGATGTCGAGAGGGAACTTTGGAATTTGTTTTTTTTTGGATTTTGAGTTTTGATAGTGTTTGTGTATATTGCCATCTTTGTAAGATGATTTCTACTAGATTATTTGTAAAAGTAACGGTGAAAAGTTTTAACTTTAATTGAATATTAATAAATTCAAGGTAATTATCGATAATTATTATTTCTGGTTCATTAACACAATTCTCATCAACTATACCTGGTAGAAATGCTAACCAACGGTTGGCGAACTTTCGTCAATTTTTAAATTAAAAACGTCACACCATGATTATGTTGCTAACGACTGTCGACGAAGAATAACTATTTATACATGTTGAAATATTATATTGTAGATATAGTGAGAGTTTTAAATAGTTCTAATTAAATTTCGATGTTAATCTTAAGTAGAAATGCTTCCATTTGATTAACATGTTAACTAACGAAGTTGGTCTATTTTCTACCACGTAGGGTAATAAACACTTTTATTCAAGTAATTATGCAAATTTTATTTTATGAGTGATATTAATATGTCATTTTGTTAAGTAAAACATTTTATTATATTAATTAAATTAAATTCCAACAGCAGAGTATTTCAGTTATTCATTCTGACTATAAGGTGAATTTATCAACGCCTGATTTAAAATGTGAATCAATAGATAGAAGATAGCATTCTGTACATTTTTCATAACACTTTGTTGGAAGGGATTCTGCGAAACAGAAAATAATACGCGGAATTAATCAGGTTATAAGTTTACCTTATTATGCATCACGCACGTGGTTTCATAACGAATAAAATATGAACTTCGTCTTGATTGATGAGTAAATTGCTATATTAAAAAATACGATAGGCTGTGATACTGGAAAAATGAGACTTATATAATAGATCGAATCGGTGGATACAGTCATGCATTTTTAACGTAATGAATATTTATTAGAAAGTTCATTTACTAGAAATTCAATATTCTGGAAACGATAATTGATAATTTATTGATTTTAAAATAGTAATTTGATACAGTCGTAGCATGAATCAACTTCACGCTATACTATGTACTATAGCTAATAAATTGAGCTATAAAAGTTAAACATTAGCTCTTTTATATCACAATAAAAATTAATGTTTATTATATTTATTTCTTATATACAACGCCGAGACCGACTTTTACGATCGACATATCACTATAATTTTCTGATTAACAATTCTTAAAGTAAAACAATCACTCTTTATGTTTTTACCAACCTTTTAACGATTTTTCGTTGACCTAATACATTTAGCACGCTAAATTCTAAACCTCGGTAAGCACAATTGCATTCGAAATACAGAAATGCATCCTCTACGATGGTGATATCCAATATAGGTTCATCATCCTGGTAAATGTCAATCAATATGCAAGCACGCGACCGAAATCGGACAACCCGCTTGAACCCGCAAAACTCTTCGATATCACACACACGGCCGCTGCGATCGCCGCCGCACGGCAAGTACAATGGCCTGTGCAATATGCGCGCCGTCGACGTGTACATCGGATATACCTGCGCGTCGCGCGCCGAAGAAAGAGAGGCATCGCCTCGCGGGAATCGAGCCATTGTCTCTCGCGTATATGCGTATAACGTATATATATCTCTCTGTACATATAGCACCGAACGTGTATGTATGTATATATATAGCTCGCAAAATGAGACGACTGATAATCGCAGGAATGAGCGGCGACGACACAATGCGTCATTGGCGCGCTTGTAACAAATTAATACGACTGTTTGTATACTATTGGCACGCGCGGGAGTAGCGGATTCCCCGGCGAACGCGAAATTTTTCGTCTCGCTCGCTGTGTGTTTTTTCTCCGAGAGTGATATGTGTGTGGATGCTTTTTTTTCGATGTCGCTCTAAAAATGAAGAAAGTTCGAGGTTCAACGACAGTATAACTTTTCACTCATTATTTTTTCAGGTCAGATGACTCAAGGAAGATCAGCGAAACTGCAATGACAGTTCCTTGTGTTTATGCAAATGAGAGAGAAATATACCGTCACGTGTTAAAGAAAGTTTTATTAACCAGAACGTCGCGCGTTTTTATCTGCGTTATTCTTGTCTTCATTCAGGCAAAGAGAACGAATTTCTCATTCGTTTTCATTGAAACATTTCAATACGAACACACTTCATTCATATGATGAGGATGTTTTAAAGCCTTTTTTTGTTCATGCCTGTTATCAGTAGTTATTTTGTCTAACTTATTTCTCTATTCATTTGGTGAAACACGATAATTATCCATGTATTAAAGAAATATTTACGCTCCTTCTTGTTTGTTGAAAGTTAACTTAAGGTTTTTGATTTGACGTGATGAATAATGTATTTATATCAAAATTTTTACTCGCTACTATTTACGAAGAATTATCATAATTTCCCTTTATTACAGCAATCATCACACCTCGAAACGGAAATTTTACTTTTGAAACTGATCGTATCACTGCTGACAAGTGATTTCTGTTTACACTTTAAAAAATTTTAAGCATATCACTCTCTTTATCCATACGCTCATCGTTCAACTTCAGCACCTCTACTTTTCACGGACCTGGACGAAATTTAAATTCCAAGATGAAAATTCTTTTTTAGAACACTTCTGTTCCATGCATCCAATCGTGATTATGTGGGCAAAGTAGTGTTCACTCAAACCAAAATATATTCAGTAAATTAGCATAATGGGTGGTTCGGAATTTATATACATAATGTTTCATGGTTTTAAACGAAAAGGTAAAATTTGTTGTTGTCTTAAGGTAATGTGTACTTACCGACAAATTTTAGAATGTATATTTCTTTTGCAAATAATAAAGAATTACTAACAAAAAAAATTGAGTATAGTATTTACATATACGAAGCGCCTGAAAGAGCTGTTTTTCCAAAAATTTACTCAGAATTTATTTAATTAAATAAAAGCCGCAATGCCGATAAGTAGGGATCTGTATACTTCGAATTTTGCCAGTTTTAAAAAGTGTTTATCTCATGGAAATGCTGATAGAATCGCACAAAAAAATCTGAGCATAGTATTTACATACACAGAGCGCCTGAAAGAATTGCTTTTCCAAATAAACGTTCGAATGTTTATTAATTAAATAATGAAATTGGGTTGATTTTGAGGTTCACATCGCCTCAAAACATATACATATACCTTTAGTGATATAACTGACAATACTTGCCGAGGAAAGCTTTCTACGAACTAATAAAAGCGAATAATTAACCGACTTTAAAATAATTCTTAATTAAACATTACCGTGCGATGAGTAACGCGCAGACATCGCGAAGAGAAAACGCATCGATCGAAAATGCTCGCGCGCGGAGGGACGATTGTCGCATAAGTAGATGCATAATGAGCGCATAAAAACGTCGCATTTTATTTAAATTCACGTTTAATAATCCTCATCGGCACCGTACACACCTTCGCTAGCGCGTCAGCGGAATCGACATCACGATCGACTGTTTATCGGTATTCAAAATAAAAAATGAATTATCGCTTGTATTTTTCTGTCTAGTTGGAAATATTATAGCTTATTACAAGGAATTTAACGCAGATATGATGTGATGATTTATGGTATAAATATGTGAATCCCTGACTGGTAGCAGTATTGTGTTAGCTTAACCCAACGCAATTAGACAAAGCATCTTTACGTACATAAACTAAAAATTAAATTTATTTAACATTAAAATTTTAATCGTAAATTATTGTCGATTTTCTTTCTTAATATTATTGATCATTTATTAAAAGAGCCCATAGCGGTTGTCAATAGCATCTCTTCTGACCTTATTAAGACAACTAACCAAAATGTAATTGCAATAAATTGAGCAATAAATTAAAAATACTTATACTTTACGTCGTTTCTTTTATATACTATTATAAAAAAATTTTACGAAATTTCTCTAAATAAATAAGAGTTAAAGTATCATCAAACAAAACGAACAAATTACGCAAGTAATCAATACCCTGAGCAGAATCAAACCCAAAATTTCGTATATACACATTTGGATCATTTACCACTTATAGCTCGACCTCGAACTACAGAAATACAGTAACAACAGTTGGAAAAAGAACGTCATTAATCTCTTTCCTCAGCCTACCTACTTGACCTCATCGGATCCTTGAACCAAAGTTTGCTCGCGCGCTTGTCACTTCCCGTCAAAAGCTACCTCGCTTATGCTCGCGTAGTTCTTGAAAACTGTATACGCAATTGCACAGCGAGTACGTATATATTACTCGCATTATTATATATAAAAAAAGCGAGTAGAAGGCATGTATATAGATGCATGCTCGCGTTTGCTCGCTCGCTCGCTCGTAATTTAACGGGTCCCTGATTAAACTTGTAAATCGCGGAGAGGAGCGCCGCGAGCGCTCGCCGAACGAGTGCGCGAGAGCGGAAGTGACGACCCGTCGGGGCCCGCCGCTCACCTTTGCACTACTAACGCGCGCGAGCGCAGCTGTATGTGCCGCGCGAGCTTATATTCGAGCAACGTGCGCGCGCTACAACTCCGAAACCAGGGATTTCCATTTTCGTTGAGGACGGCCGGCGACGGATGACGGAAACGCGACGCACAGCTCGAGGGCTAGCCGAGGAACCAGAGCGATGAAGGGACGCGGCTCGCGGTGTGTAGTAATATGATGGGCGGATGATTGATGGCGTGACGCTAGAGTATTATATGGGCTGCAGCAGAAATTTTCATTGTTTTTAACGCATTTATTCGGCAAGCGTAGTCATTTTTTTTTTTTAAAGTACATATAGTTTTAATGTGTAACGTATAAACAGTGGCTGTCGTTACGCTTATGGTAAAGAATATTTTAAGTCGGTGCGTTTTATACTATGTTCATTGTATACACATTGCAATTATCTCAGAAAAAAGTATACTTAACAATCAAGTGGAAAGTAATACTAAATTATATGCTTATATGCACCCAGAATATTTTTAAATTCAAAAGTTGCAGTTTTCTTGCAAGCGTTTATATTCAACGACTCAAAGTATATTATTTATTTTCTCAAAATCATTTCTCGATCTTGACTCGGCAGGCTAATTAGATCATCAAGTTTCTCGGAACCACAACACCGTGCTCATTTGCAATTACATTTACAGTATATATATACAAGAAAGAATGTTATTAAAAAACGGAGCAGAGGGGGGAGCAATAACAGACGAGTGCAAGGGGGGGGCAGAGCCGCGCAGCGACTAGGGACGAGGTTGAGAAGCGAAGGACGCCAGACGGAACGAAATGGTTTTCAAGAGGAGCATAAATGAGCCTACGGAAAACCATTAGACGCCACTTCCGCTCGAACCGCGGTTTTAAATTTCAACGATTTTTAACTTGATAATCGCCCGCGGCGGCGGCGGCGGTGCGCGGAGTCCCTAATGCGATGTGACTGCTGTATATTATATATATAGCTGCAGCGCGCGTATTTTATCGCGCGAAAATCAGCGCGCCGCTATAATGCCATTTTATAATACTGCTCTGCCGCGCTATCGAACGCGCGAACTCGCGAGCGGGAAAAAATTGCCGCGAGAACACACATACGCATTTTTCCCGCGTATAATTGTACATTCATAAACAGTTATACGCGGAAGTCTCGTTTACTCCACCGCACGCGCGTTTCGTTGAAAAATCGACGCACGCGCCGTGTTAGGTATATTATATTATTCGTGAACGTATATAATGTATACGCGTGTGCGACGGGCGCTTAAGCGCGATAATGCTCGGCCGGTCAATTTTCTCCGGTGAGCCGACAGATTTTTGGCCAAAAACCGTGAGAAAAGTTAACTACACGGGTGTGCGAGTATCTCCTCGGATTCGAATTTAACGTGTCTCGTAAACAAAAAGCGATCCCCTTCATTTAATTATCCGGCGAGTCGGACAGAGAGACGAAAGATTTTACAAGTGTTTCCGCCGGGCGATTAATACAACGCGTATACAGATATATATATATATATATATTTATAGCAGACTCGGGCTCGCTCTCGTGGCTTATAAAATCGACGCTCGAGCGCTAGAGCAGTTTGTTTCTCACATCGGCGCCATTGTTTCGCTCGACGGCGGTCGGCGAATCGTCTCGCATGTGTGTGTGCGCGCGTTACAATTCGGTGCGGCTAATAAATCACTGTCGCCTCTCGCTCCCTCCTATCCGTCTTGACGGCCCGCTCTCCGCAAAACTGTCTGGAATCTCGAAAATATGCCGCTTATTTTAAACAATCAGCCGGGACTATAAATTATCCTCCATATACGTTATCTCGCGCCGCGAGCACGCGCGCTTTATTAAGAATATAGAAAGCTCCGCGAGCTTGTATATATATGTGATGTGTGTTTCGCTCTCGCTTTTGCGCGAGCGCGCGCGTACGTCAGCTATTGTGGACTATATTTCTTCTTGATTTGTTATTATTCCTTATTAGAATTTGTGCGTGTGTGCGCGCGCGCGTGCGTTATGGGGACTAATAACTGATTATAAACTAATTGGCGAATAAATCTTGCGTGAAAGTCGCGTTTCGAAAATTTCGTTGTCTATGGTGCGCAAGTTATTAGGAGTCGCGCGCTCTCTCATTAGTGATCGGCAATATTCATAGAGCGTGCGCATTGTTCAGTTGATGTTGTAATTAAGAAAAAAATGTTAACTTTGCGAATTCGACGCCTGATTATATCGAGAGCCGCGAGAGCAGAAATTGCATGCTGCTTGTTAACCTTACAATTCGTTGCAATTAACCGTCTCTATGCGTTAAAAAATTAGCGTGTAGATAGTATTAATGGAAAGCTGCGATGAAAATTTATGAATGCTTCAGTTACAGTTGAGATTATAATACTTAAATCGTTTTAGCAAAGTCCTCCGCTACTAAACCCACGGAATCACCTGAAAACACTGCGGCAAAGGCTCGATCGAACCCTCCACCCCGAGGACCCACTCTTGCACATACACATCCCGCCGATAAATCATCTCGCCCCTGTGCAAAAAGGTGCGCGCGGGAGCTCCGAACTCTCCGCTGTATTAACGTGGCGTTTCGCAGAAGCACGCGAGAGAGCTGGCCGCGCGAAAAAAAGGTGATTCCCGCACGGCGGCGGCGGCGGCGGCTCATCAATCATTCGAGTCACGAAAATCGTGACTCGCCGCCAATGTTCGACACGATCTCCCCGCGACTTCCGGTGCCGCCGCCGCCGCCGTCGCTGCTGCTGCTGCTGCGGTTGGGAAAAAATATAGAAGAGTCGCCGAGAGTACAAGAGCCTGTTTATGGGTGGCAGAACGCAGCGAGGAGTTTATGTGAGCGTGAGGTGCGCTTCGAAGAATTATTGACGATTCGCCCGTGCGTTATCGGTTGCTGCTATGCTTGAAAAACGAGAAGTTGCCGTGCGGAGGGAGAGAGAGAGAGAAAATCGATATCGAGGCGCGCGCAGGAGCTGTCTAGATGGTGCTTATCGCGCACGCGGCTGATGCGACGGCCGGCAGAAGGATGATGTGTTTTGTACACAAGGCCAGCGGGGTTGAGTGTTAGTATAGATTAATTAGTGATTTCTATTCTTTTGATTGCGCTCGCGGCTGGTGCTTTTCTTGTCGCTCTTTATTGTGTAAGCTTTATTTTTGTTTGTTTTAGTTTGTGGTCGTTTATTAATAGCGATTTATGATGCTTGCTCCTACTGGTTATTAGGAGAGCAGTGATAAAACTGTAATTTAAGCTTGAGCTATTGTAAAATGCATAATCTTATTCGAACACCGAACAGGAAAAATTTGCAAAATTGCGATAAAAAGATTTAAAGACAGAAAGTTTCTGCGGAACCTCCCGATTTTCACGTTATCGTACTTTGTAATTACCGTCACGCACGAGCACAATCGTCTCCTGCTTATCTAAACAACTCCTAATAGAAAACTGTCACCATAGCTGCGCAATTACCACGGCGCGCCCGATAACATCTGCGAAATTGCTCTCCACGCGCGAGTTATACACATATAACACGAAATTTCAAAATGGGCCTCGCGCGCCTACGCTTCACACGATCACTATTATGTATATATATATATATAAGTTTCTCTAGTTCTCAACGAGGAAACAAAGTGTCTAGAACGCGCCGTGAGAAAGTTTTTTCGGGAGGAAAAGGGCGACGACACGCTTCCAAAAATGTGGGTTATACGCGGTGCGCGCATCCTTTTAATTCTCAGGTGCGTGCGTGTGGTGTGCGCGTAGGCGAGAGCGTACACATAAGCACAGTCGAGTGCGCACGGAGGATGTAGCGATTTAGACCGATTCGCCCTGCACACACATATACACACGTGCGACGAGCGACGGCGGCCGTGAGCCGCGCCGTGCGTGCCTCGGCCGAGCGTGACCGGCTGACTTTCTGAAGGTGTACACCGTTTTCCTCGCGGGGCCTTTATGCCGTGTCCTCATTGCGCATTAGGCTTCTTCTCTGGCTGTTTTGGTAATATTTTGGGGTTTGTTTGAGTTGAAAGAAAGATATATTTATCAAAAGTGAAATTTTCAAATTGATTCAGCCACGTAATTTGGAATATACGATGGTAAATGTTTGTAATTTCAATGGTAGTTTTATTCAGAGTTTTTACTGATTGATTGTATTTGACCTTTATTTTAACGTTATATTACAAGATACTTTTTCAAATTGCGAACTTAATTGAAAAGATCATTTATGCAAATGCATTGGTACATACAATTTTACGACTTAATGACCGGAAATGAAGATGCAACATTTAAATTTTTTGCCCCATCTCTTTTCCACGGTAAGAAGGATATTTATGTTTAAGGTCGTACCCTTTAGTGTCACTTTTTATCATCTGAATAAAGTTAAAACGGAAGAACAACATTACACAGGCACCGTTATTTAGTGATTTATTGCTCTGGCCGGTATAGCAACAATTATGCAATTATGCAAGATCTGCACGCTCCCAAGTGTGAAGCTCGCTCGAACAAAAAGAAATTAGCCACTTGAAAAAACAATAATTCGCTGCTCGACATTTTTCGACGTTTAAGCAAAGCGATTGTCAAGCTGCGCGCGCGCGTACGCGCAAGAGCAAATTACGCTCGATGTACTTTTAAGCGTCGTACAAAGTGTGCGCGCCCGGTAATCTGCCGTTGATAATGCAAGCCCCGTGTTGGCTGCACGCTTCGTTTGCGCGAAAACTCGAGAAAATTATGAAATACCAAAAGAGCTAATTGCAGTCTGCGCCGAGAGCTGTTTTTTCAAATACCTACACGCGAGCACAACGTGTGCGCGTCACCGCGAAGTTAACACTTGGAAACATTGTGTGCCAATTAAAAAGAATTTTTCACTTACTTATGTAAAAACTTATTTGCGCGCATTAATGTGTATCCATAAGGTTATGTTTATGTAATAAATCGTCGTTAATTAGCCACGCGTTTTTATGCTTAACTTAGGGGAAAAAGCATATAAATTAAAAATTGTACTCCATATAGCAATATTTATTAATATTTAATTAAATTTAATATATCATATGTGATTAAAAAGTGTAAACTCGTTAACAAGATTAAATCTTCATAACTTTTTTCAGTAATTAATAAGAGTAATATTCTAAAATACATTTATGCTATACATTTTCACATCAAGCATGATAACATCTTTTCCTCGTACTTGTGAATTTGTATCTGAGCAGGTCAGAACAACGCATGTCAGTAACATTAAGAGATGTTTCAATTCCAGATAAATAATAGTTTCAAATTATGATCGCGGATACAAAAAATTATGAAAATCTTCATATCTGAGAACTACTTTGCAAAGCTTATGTATACACACTATACTTGAACATCCTTACACAACGTAATCCATTCGCGCCGATCTAAAAAAAAACCACCCTCACATGCACTGTACAGCCATCCCCGGAGAAATTCCTCGATCGAGGCAAGCCCTGAACAAATATGCACGAACTCGCGCAAAAATTTCTCTCTCTCTCTCTCTTTCTCCTGCCATCGAGGAAACGACGAGAAACAAAAAGCCCCGTGCGATGATAATGCCACAAAGGTTAAAGGATGCATATATACACATAGGGTGATTGGCGATTTGCGCTAACCAAACAGCGAGGCACGCCCACCCCACCCGTAATTTGCCCTCCGGGCGGAGGAGGGCGAGATACCGGCCCCCTAATCGGGACCCCGCGCTAATAACAGGATCACCCGCGGCGCGCCTCGCGTCTTCCTACACACACACACACACATACGCACTCACGCACACGGCCAAAACTCGCGACGCTCCGCGTTTGTAATTTTGCTCGCTTACATTGATTTTCGCTATTTTCCCGCGCTGGCGATAAGCTCGATTTTTTACGCGGGACGTCGTGATTGCATGGATTATCGGCAAGTATTTGCTTTGGCTCGGGCGACGCCTCGGGGGTCCCTGCTTTCAATGCGATCACGCGAAATCGCCGCCTGCGTTTCTTCGCGCTGAGATTCGCGGCTCATTGATTTTGCGAGAGCGAGAGAGAGAGAGAGAGAGAGAGAGAGAGAGAGAGAGAGAGAGAGAGAGAGAGAGAGAGAGAGAGAGAGAGAGCAAAGGAGAGAGATAAGGGGAGTGGTAAAAGGAAAAGTGATTCTTTTTTGCGCCGAGAAGGTGCTGTTTGCGGTAAGCACTGTGATTTTGAATTTAATGTCGTGTGAATTATATACGGATGATGGCGGGAGTGTGCTGTGCATATGTTTAGTGATTTTTAATGTTGGGAGATGAGCGATGGGAGATTGATTTTAATTCTATAATCTGTGTATACTTTTGGCTGGAAGTTATAATGGAAATGAATAAAGATTTATTTATCATTTTGTTTTTAAGAAATGTAATGAGCAAGAAAATTTTGTTAATAGTTTTGTTTGGGTTGGGTAATGCTGTTCCGTTATAAAATTATAATATAAGTATGTAAATCCGATCGCTTCCATATTCAACCGATTTGTCATTTTCATAATTTTTCTGTAACTTGATAAATTAAATTTCTGATTAGGAGAATGGACTTCAACGAACGAGTTATTATTTAAAAATTGATATTATCCGGTGAGATTTGGCCATTTTGAGGAATTCTAATTGACAATAATGGTAATTCAAGAATTTAAGTTGACAGAATATTGAAACCAATTAAAAATAACTGCAAAATTTAACTTTTGAAATTTCTAATAATTTTACCGAATATAATTTTTCAAAATTATGATTATACGAATTCACGTAACCTTTATCTGGAATAAGCTTATTTGTGTCACTTCATTTCAGAAAAGTATTAAAAAAAAAAATTATTAAGAATGAAAATGATAGACCCAATGTGTAATTAGCTAAAGGCCGCTTACCAATGTGTACAACACCTAGTGTTTATCATCACACAGCAAGTAGAAGAAGATAGTGCGCGTTTGTTATGATCATGACCTACGCTCGTGGAGTAGAATTATCACGCAATACCCACATAGCACGAAATATTGCTGAAATGTTTCTGCAAGGTTTCATGAAATGTTTGCAACCTTGCAGAAATATTTCACAGAAAGATTGCAGAAATATTTTTATGTCCGCATCTTTTTTCGTTCAGCAATATTTCATGAAATATTTCTGCAAAGTTTCGTGAAAACTTGTAAGAAACGTTTCTGAAATATTGCAGAAAACTTTCATGAATAGTTTGAATAATCTGAAAACCTGACATGAAATATTTCAGAAATGTTGTGGTATTGTTTTTCGTAATATTACTGTAAACCTTACAGAAATATTTCACAGAAAGATTGCAGAAATGTTTTTATGTCCGCATCTTTTTTCGTTCAGCAATATTTCATGAAATATTTCTGCAAAGTTTCGTGAAAACTTGTAAGAAATGTGGTTAAATGTAGCCAATGGTAGGTTTTGGTATAGTTACTACAAATTCTATAATTGTAAGAAATGTTTCTGAAATATTGCAGAAAAGTTTCACGAATAGTTTGAATAATCTGTAAACCTGGCATGAAATATTTCAACAATCTTTCATGAAATATTTGTACAAAATTTCATGAAAACTTGTAAGAAATGTTTCTGAAATATTGCAGAAAAGTTTCACGAATAGTTTGAATAATCTACAAACCTGACATGAAATATTTCAGAAATGTTGTGGTATTATTTTTCGTAATATTACTGTAAACCTTTCAGAAATATTTCACAGAAAGATTCCAGAAATGTTTTTATGTCCGTACCTTTTTTCGTTCAGCAATATTTCATGAAATATTTCTGTAAAATTTCGTGAAAACTTGTAAGAAATGTTTCTGAAATATTGCAGAAAAGTTTCACGAATAGTTTGAATAATCTACAAACCTGACATGAAATATTTCAGAAATGTAGCGATTTTATTTTTCGTAATATTACTGTAAACCTTTCAGAAACATTTCACAGAAAGATTTTAGTAATATTTTTATGTCCGAATCATTTTCGTTCACCAATATTTCATGAAATATTTCTGTAAAGTTTCGTGAAAACTTGTACGAAATGTTTCTGAAATATTGCAGGAATCTTTCACAAAGTATTTGTATAATCCGTAAACTTGCCATGAAATATTTCCGCAATATTTCATGAAGTATTTGTGCAACGTTTCTTGAAACCTTTTACGAAATGTTTCTGAAATATTTCAGAAAAATTACAAAAAGAATAGTAAGTACATCTTCTACTTTTTAGAAAGTTTGTAGAAACCTTTCATGAAAGTTTTCTGGAATATCGATAAATTGTTGGCAGAAAGCTTTCAGAAAAGATTTTAAGTAATTATTCAAGAAACCTTTCTGAAATCTTTCAGAAACCTTTTTTCAAGTTCTTGAAAGAAGTAACCTTGAAGCTATGATATATTAAAATTCTCTATAAGTATTTACAATTTTCGCATATTTTTCACAACTTAATTTCTACATTTAATCGCATTGTTATAATTGCATAAAATATTTTACATAAAAATTTTTCGACCTCACCGGGAATCGAACCCACGATCTTTGGGTTACTACGCACGCACGCTATCCGTTACGCTATCGCTCGCTTGAAGGACTTCGGACATTTTAATCTATATAAGTTGTACTTTCCACGATTATTTAATTGTTATAATTTTGATTCTTTTTATTTAAAATAATTATGGATTTAATAAATTATTTATTTAATTCGTTAAATTGAAACAATATAGTGTCGGTAAGGTAGAAATCAAACCTGTATACTGAATAGATTCTTCTAAATAACGAAAATATTAACTTGAATTATTACTCTGAATAAACATGTTTTAGTATTTAAATATATTCTGAGTATAGTATTTAAATATATGGTGAGCGTCAAAATTGTGTTTCACCAAAAAACTGTTTAAAAATTATTCGAATAAAAGAAAAATTGCAATGTCGATAAGTAGGGATCTGCGTTTTCGTAATTTTTCAATAAATATTGCAGCAAACTTGCTAAAACATTTCGTGAAATTTTGTGTCCTCTATTTAGTGCATACACAAAATATTTCAGAAAAGTCTCAGAAACATTTCCTGTAATGATAGTGGGAACTTTTAACGCAACATTTCTTGTGATTACAAGAAATTATTTTTTTTAATTTAAATTTATTTTTAAAAAAATAAAAATTGTTAATTTTTAATTTTAAATTGATTTAAAAAAATATTGAAATCTCTTTTTTATTATAAAATTTATTTAAAAAATTCTTTAAATTTTAAATAAAAATTAAGATTTTACGTAAAATATTTCTGCAAGGTGGTGGAAATATTTGTCCAAAAAGTTTATGACGGAGATATGAATATTTCGAGAAACTTTGCAGAAAAGGTTCTGCAAGATTTTGTGGAAAGTTTCGAGTATCATTCCGAAAAAGGTTTCTGAAACATTTCTACAATATTTTATGTAAGGATTGAGCAGAGGTTATGAATATTGCACGAAATATTATGGCAAGTTTTCTTCAAAATTTCATGAAATATTTCATGCAGGCTTCTTGTTAAGAAACTAGAAACATTACAGAAAATCTTACAGAAAGATTTCGGCAGTTTCTCGAAATTATTCATAATCTAGCCTCGAAATTTTTCACTGAATATTTCTGCAGCCTTGCAGAAATATTTCTTGAAAGTTTACAAGAAAATTTGTGGAAATCTTCCCACTATCATTCCGAAAAAGGTTTCTGCAACATTTCTACAATATTTCGTGTAAGGATTGAACAGAGATCATGAATATTTCACGACATATTGTGGCAAGTTTTCTGAAATATTTCGTAAAATATTTCTCGCAAGTTTCTTGTTAAGAAACTACAAACATTACAGGAAATCTTGCATAAAGGTTTCAGCAAAGTTTCACCAAAGATTCATAACTTAGTCTGGAAATTTTTAAAGCAATATTTCTGAAATAAACAAAACCTATGAAGTTATATTTAAATAAGTGTTCTCGACGACACAAAATATTTCAGAAAAGTTTGAGAAACGATCTCCGAATGATAGTATACTACCTATAGGAATGTTCACTTAACTTTTCATGTAAACTTTCGATAAATGATTTTGTATGGTTGCAGAAACATTCGTTGAAACATTTCCAGGCCAAGTTAAGAATATTTAAAGAAACTTTACCGAAATCTTTGTCCAAGATTTTATGTAAGATTTCTAGTTTCTTATCAAGAAGCTTCCATGAAATATTTCATGAAATGTTTCAGCAATCTTGCCACAATATTTTGTGAAATATCCATCATGAGTGCCCTTTGAATCTTTCAGGAATGGCTGATGAAAGTTTTCTACAATGTTTCTTGAAATATAAGAGGAAATGTTTCAGCAATGTTTCTGTATTATTGCCGCAATGTTGTGTCAATCTTCTTGAAATATTTCTTGAAATATTTCATGGGAATATGTCGTGCTATGTGTGCGAGAATACTCTGCGCGGAAACGTTCTAAAAACTTTCCTTGAAAAAATGCTTGAAAATTTTCTAATAGAAATATATCTATTCCAAGTGCAATAATTTTCCAAACTAATATAAAAAATATTCGAATAAATCCTAGTTATTTAAAAGAAAATTACGGGCAAAAGTTCCAGACAACATTTCACGGAATATTGTGGCAAGTTTTCTGAAAACTTTCATGAAATATTTCATGCAAGCTTCTTGATAAGAAACTAGAAACATTACAGGAAATCTTGCAGAAATATTTCGGCAAAGTTTTTCGAAAATATTGATAATCTAGCCTGGAAAATTTTCAACGAATATTTCTGCAACCTTGTCGAAATATTTCTCGAAAGATTACACGAAAAGTTGTGGAAACATTTCTTCTTTTATTCCGAAGAAGGTTTCAGAAACATTTCTGCAATATTTTGTGTAAGGGTTGAACAGAGGTTATGAATATTCCACAAAATATTGTGTCAAGTTTTCTGAAACATTTCATGAAATATTTCATGCAATCTTCTTGTTAAGAAACTAGAAACCTAACATGAAAAATTGCAGAAATATTCCGGCCACGTTTTCATAACTTGACTTGAAAATATTTCAACGAATATTTCTGCAAACTTGCAAAAATGTTCGAAAAAGGTTTCTAAAACGTTGTAGAAATATTTTAGAAAATATTTATATCTTTCCTTGAATAGAAATCGACAATATTGTAAAAATTTCGTTTTAGAACAGGAAGCCAGCATAAAATAATTCCATAAATGTTTCACAAAACTTGCCAAAATATTTCGGGAAATGTTTATGTCCATAAATATTTCTGAAAAGTTTTAGAGGTATTGGTTGAAAAAGTTCGTTGTATCTACGTGGTATCTAAATATTTCGAGAAACTTTACAATTAGAGACTTTCTTCAATATTTCAATAAATGTTTAAGAAAACTTGCCAAAACATTCCCGGTCAGAAATATCCAGCTAGGAAATCCAGCTGGATCAGGGTGGATTCACATGGAGTCACATGGATTTCAGTAGATTTTTTAGCTAGATTCCTACTTCAATTCATGTCACATGGGAAATCCAGCAGGGAAATCCATATGACATCAAAAGTAGGAATCTAGCTAAAAAATCTACTGAAATCTATGTAAATTCACCCGGATCCAGCTGGATTTCCCATGTCACATGGATCCAACTGGATTTCCTAGCTGGATATTGTTTCGTGAAATGTTTATATACTCTGTCCTATCTAGACACATAATATTTGAGACAAGTTTCAGAAACCATCTCCGTAATAAAAGTGGGAATGTTTGCACAATTTTCTTGTACGTTTATGGAAAATATTTCAGCAAGGTTTCAGAAATATTGGTTGAAAAAAATGCAGACCAAATTACGAATATTTCGAGAAACTTTGCCTAAAACAAGATTTTCTGTAATCAAGGAGCTCGCGTGAAATATTTCAATAAATGTTTCAGAAAATTTTCTAAAATATTTCATGAAATGTTAATGTCTTCCGTCCAATCCAGACAAAAAATATTCCGGAAAAGTTTCAGAAACCTTCCATGAAATGATAGTCGGAAGGTTTCGAGACATTTCTTGAAATCTTACGTAAAATATTCCTGCAAGGTTGTAGAAATATTGGTTCAAAAAGTTTGTGATCGTGATATGAATATTTCGAGAAACTTTTCTGAAAAGTTTCTGCAAGATTTCGTGTAATTTTACAAGTATCTTAACAGAAAGCTTGCCTGAAATGTTTCAGTAAATGTTGCTGCAAAATTGTCAAAACATTTTCCATTTCGTGAAATGTTTGTGTCCCCTGTCCAGATCATACACAAAATATTTCAGAAAAGTTTCTGAAACCTTTCGTGTATAATAGCCGGAATGTTTACGGAACCTTTCAAGTTTCAAGTATTCTTACAGAAAATATTTCTGCAAGGCTGTGGGAATATGAATACAAAAATTTTTGTACCACCAAAGGAATATTATAAGATACTTTTGCAGACAACTTTCTACAAGATTTTGTGTAATGTCTGAAGTATCTTAACAGAAAGCTTGCGTAAGATATTTCAATAAATGTTGCTGCAAACTTGTCATAACATTTCGTGAAATGATACGTCCCCTGTCCAAACCATACACGAAATATATCAAAAAAGTTTCAGAAACCTTCCGTGTAATGATAGTCTCAAGGTTCACGCAACATTTCTTGGAAACTTACGAAAAAATTTCTGCAAGGTTGTGGAAATATTGGTTCAAATAGTTTGTAATCGTGATATGAATATTTCGAGAAACTTTTCAGAAAAGTTTCTGCAAGATTTCGTGAAATGTTTCCGTAAATGTTGCCACAAACTTGCCAAAAAATTTCGTGAAAGGTTTGTATGCTCTGTCTAATCCATACACAAAATATTTCAGAAAAGTTTTAGAAACGTTCCAAGGAATGATAGTCGGAAGGTTTACGCAACATTTCTTGTAATCTTACGCAAAATATTTCTGCAAGGTTGTAGAAATATTGGTACAAAAAGTTTGTGATCTCGATATGAATATTTCGAGAAACTTTTCAGAAAAGTTTCTGCAAGATTTCGTGTAGTATTTGAAGTATCTTAACAGAAAGCTTGCATGAAATGTTTCAGTAAATGTTCCCGCAAACTTGCCAAAACATTTCGTGAATGGTTCGTGCCCTCTGTCTAATCCATACACAAAATATTTCAGAAAAGTTTCAGAAACGTTCCGTGAAATGATAGTCGGATGGTTTGCGCAACATTTCTTGGAATTTTACGCAAAATATTTCTACAAGGTTGTGGAAATATTGGTTCGAACAGTTTGTGATCGTGACATGAATACTTCGAGAAAATTTTCAGAAGAATTTCTGCAAAATTTCGTGTAATTTTTCAAACATCCGACCAGAAAGCTTGCGTGAAATGTTTCAGTAAACGTTGCCGCATACTTGCCAAAACATTTCGTGAAAGGTTTGTCTCCTCTGTCCAATCCATACACGAATTATTTCAGAAAATTTTCAGAAACGTTTCGTGAAATGATAGTCGGAAGGTTTACGTAACATTTCTTGGAATCATACTCAAAATATTTCTGCAAGTTTGTGGAAATATTGGTTCAAAGAGTTTCTGATCGTGATATGAATATTTCGAGAAACTTTTCTGAAAAGTTTCTGCAAGATTTCGTGTAATATTTCAAGTATCTTAACAGAAAGCTTGCGTGAAATGTTTCCGTAAATGTTGCCACAAACTTGCCAAAAAATTTCGTGAAAGGTTTGTATGCTCTGTCTAATCCATACACAAAATATTTCAGAAAAGTTTTAGAAACGTTCCAAGGAATGATAGTCGGAAGGTTTACGCAACATTTCTTGTAATCTTACGCAAAATATTTCTGCAAGGTTGTAGAAATATTGGTTCAAAAAGTTTATGATCTCGGTATGAATATTTCAAGAAACTTTTCAGAAAAGATTCAGCAAGGTTTCGTGTAATATTTCAAGTATCTTAACAGAAAGCTTGCGTGAAATGGGCCAGTAAATGTTGCCACAAACTTGCCAAAACGTTTCGTGAAAGGTTTGTGTCCTCTGTCCAATCCACACACAAAATATTTCAGAAACGTTTCAGAGACGTTACGAGGAATGGTAGTCAGAAGGGTTACGCAACATTTCTTGGAATCCTACGCAATATATTTCTGCAAGGTTGTGGTAATATTGGTTCAAAAAGTTTGAGATCTCGATATGAATATTTCGAGAAACTTTTCAGAAAAGTTTCTGCAAGATTTCGTGTAATATTTCAAGTATCTTATCAGAAAGCTTGCATGAAATGTTTCAGTAAATGTTACCGCAAACTTGCCAAAACATTTCGTGAATGGTTTGTGTCCTCTGTCTAATATATACACGAAATATTTCAGAATAGTTGCAGAAACGTTCCGTGAAATGACAGTCGGAATGTTTACGCAACATTTCTTGGAATCTTACGCAAAATATTTCTGCCAGGTTGTGGAAATATTGGTTTAAAGTGTTTGTGATCGTGATATGAATATTTCGAGAAAATTTTCTGAAAAGTTTCTGCAAGATTTCGTGTAATATTTCAAGTATCTTAACAGAAAGCTTGCATGAAATGTTTCAGTATATGTTCCCGCAAACTTGTCAAAACATTTCGTGAATAGTTTGTGTCCTCTGTCTAATCCATACACATAATCTTTCAGAAAAGTTTCAGAAACGTTTCGTGAAATGATAGTCGGAAGGTTTGCGCAACATTTCTTGGAATCATACTCAAAATATTTCTGCAAGTTTGTGGAAATATTGGTTCAAAGAGTTTCTGATCGTGATATGAATATTTCGAGAAACTTTTCTGAAAAGTTTCTGCAAGATTTCGTGTAATATTTCAAGTATCTTATGAGAAAGCTTGCATGAAATGTTTCCGTAAATGTTACCGCAAACTTGCCAAAACATTTCGTGAATGGTTTGTGTCCTCTGTCTAATCTATACACGAAATATTTCAGAATAGTTGCCGAAACGTTTCGTGAAATGACAGTCGGAATGTTTACGCAACATTTCTTGGAATCTTACGCAAAATATTTGTGCAAGGTTGTGGAAATATTGGTTCAAAAAGTTTGTGATCGTGATATGAATATTTCGAGAAACTTTTCAGAAAAATTTCTGCAAGATTTCGTGTAATTGTTCAAACATCCGACAAGAAAGCTTGCGTGAAATGTTTCAGTGAACGTCGCCGCAAACTTGCCAAAACATTTCGTGAAAGGTTTGTCTCCTCTATCCAATCCATACACGAAATATTTCAGTAACGTTTCAGAAACGTTCCGTGAATTGATAGTCGGAAGGTTTACGCAACATTTCTTGGAATCACAGGCAAAATATTTCTGCTAGGTTGTGGAAATATTGGTTTAAAGTGTTTGTGATCGTGATATGAATATTTCGAGAAAATTTTCTGAAAAGTCTCTGCAAGATTTCGTGTAATATTTCAAGTATCTTAACAGAAAGCTTGCATGAAATGTTTCAGTATATGTTCCCGCAAACTTGTCAAAACATTTCGTGAATGGTTTGTGTCCTCTGTCTAATCCATACACAAAATCTTTCAGAAAAGTTTCAGAAACGTTTCGTGAAATGATAGTCGGAAGGTTTACGCAACATTTCTTGGAATCATACGCAAAATATTTCTGCAAGGTTGTGGAAATATTGGTTCAAACAGTTTGTGATCGTGATATGAATACTTCGAGAAAATTTTCAGAAGAATTTCTGCAAGATTTCGTGTAATTTTTCAAACATCCGACCAGAAAGCTTGCGTGAAATATTTCAGTAAACGTTGCCGCAAACTTGCCAAAACATTTCGTGAAAGGTTTGTCTCCTCTGTCCAATCCATACACGAATTATTTCAGCAAATTTTCAGAAACGTTTCGTGAAATGATAGTCGGAAGGTTTGCGCAACATTTCTTGGAATCATACTCAAAATATTTCTGCAAGTTTGTGGAAATATTGGTTCAAAGAGTTTCTGATCGTGATATGAATATTTCGAGAAACTTTTCAGAAAAGTTTCTGCAAGATTTCGTGTAATATTTCAAGTATCTTATCAGAAAGCTTGCATGAAATGTTTCAGTAAATGTTACCGCAAACTTGCCAAAACATTTCGTGAATGGTTTGTGTCCTCTGTCTAATATATACACGAAATATTTCAGTATAGTTGCAGAAACGTTCCGTGAAATGACAGTCGGAATGTTTACGCAACATTTCTTGGAATCTTACGCAAAATATTTGTGCAAGGTTGTGGAAATATTGGTTCAAAAAGTTTGTGATCACAATATGAATATTTCAAGAAACTTTTCAGAAGAATTTCTGCAAGATTTCGTGTAATTTTTCAAACATCCGACCAGAAAGGTTGCATGAAATGTTCCAGTAAATGTTGCTGCAAACTTGCCAAAACATTTCGTGAAAGGTTTGTCTCCTCTGTCCAATCCATACACGAATTATTTCAGAAAAGTTTCAGAAACGTTTCGTGAAATGATAGTCGGAAGGTTTACGCAACATTTCTTGGAATCATACGCAAAATATTTCCGCAAGGTTGTGGAAATATTGGTTCAAAGAGTTTGTGATCGTGATATGAATATTTCCAGAAACTTTTCTGAAAAGTTTCTGCAAGATTTCGTGTAATATTTCAAGTATCTTAACAGAAAGCTTGCATGAAATGTTTGAGTAAATGTTGCCGCAAACTTTCCAAAACATTTCGTGAATGGTTTGTGTCCTCTGTCTAATCCATACACGAAATATTTCAGAAAAGTTTCAGAAACGTTCCGTGAAATGATAGTTGGAAGGTTTACGCAACATTTCTTGGAATCTTACGCAAAATATCTCTGCAGGGTTGTGGAAATATTGGTTCAAACAGTTTCTGATCGTGATATGAATATTTCGAGAAACTTTTCAGAAAAATTTCTGCAAGATTTCGTGTAATTGTTCAAACATCCGACAAGAAAGCTTGCGTGAAATGTTTCAGTCAACGTTGCCGCAAACTTGCCAAAACATTTCGTGAAAGGTTTGTCTCCTCTGTCCAATCCATACACGAATTATTTCAGAAAAGTTTCAGACACGTTTCGTGAAATGATAGTCGGAAGGTTTACGCAACATTTCTTGGAATCATACACAAAATATTTCTGCCAGGTTGTGGAAATATTGGTTTAAAGTGTTTGTGATCGTGATATGAATATTTCGAGAAAATTTTCTGAAAAGTTTCTGCAAGATTTCGTGTAATATTTCAAGTATCTTAACAGAAAGCTTGCATGAAATGTTTCAGTATATGTTCCCGCAAACTTGTCAAAACATTTCGTGAATGGTTTGTGTCCTCTGTCTAATCCATACACAAAATCTTTCAGAAAAGTTTCAGAAACGTTTCGTGAAATGATAGTCGGAAGGTTTACGCAACATTTCTTGGAATCATACTCAAAATATTTCTGCAAGTTTGTGGAAATATTGGTTCAAAGAGTTTCTGATCGTGATATGAATATTTCGAGAAACTTTTCTGAAAAGTTTCTGCAAGATTTCGTGTAATATTTCAAGTATCTTATGAGAAAGCTTGCATGAAATGTTTCCGTAAATGTTACCGCAAACTTGTCAAAACATTTCGTGAATAGTTTGTGTCCTCTGTCTAATCCATACACATAATCTTTCAGAAAAGTTTCAGAAACGTTTCGTGAAATGACAGTCGGAATGTTTACGCAACATTTCTTGGAATCTTACGCAAAATATTTGTGCAAGGTTGTGGAAATATTGGTTCAAAAAGTTTGTGATCGTGATATGAATATTTCGAGAAACTTTTCAGAAAAATTTCTGCAAGATTTCGTGTAATTGTTCAAACATCCGACAAGAAAGCTTGCGTGAAATGTTTCAGTGAACGTCGCCGCAAACTTGCCAAAACATTTCGTGAAAGGTTTGTCTCCTCTATCCAATCCATACACGAAATATTTCAGTAACGTTTCAGAAACGTTCCGTGAATTGATAGTCGGAAGGTTTACGCAACATTTCTTGGAATCACAGGCAAAATATTTCTGCTAGGTTGTGGAAATATTGGTTTAAAGTGTTTGTGATCGTGATATGAATATTTCGAGAAAATTTTCTGAAAAGTCTCTGCAAGATTTCGTGTAATATTTCAAGTATCTTAACAGAAAGCTTGCATGAAATGTTTCAGTATATGTTCCCGCAAACTTGTCAAAACATTTCGTGAATGGTTTGTGTCCTCTGTCTAATCCATACACAAAATCTTTCAGAAAAGTTTCAGAAACGTTTCGTGAAATGATAGTCGGAAGGTTTACGCAACATTTCTTGGAATCATACGCAAAATATTTCTGCAAGGTTGTGGAAATATTGGTTCAAACAGTTTGTGATCGTGATATGAATACTTCGAGAAAATTTTCAGAAGAATTTCTGCAAGATTTCGTGTAATTTTTCAAACATCCGACCAGAAAGCTTGCGTGAAATATTTCAGTAAACGTTGCCGCAAACTTGCCAAAACATTTCGTGAAAGGTTTGTCTCCTCTGTCCAATCCATACACGAATTATTTCAGCAAATTTTCAGAAACGTTTCGTGAAATGATAGTCGGAAGGTTTGCGCAACATTTCTTGGAATCATACTCAAAATATTTCTGCAAGTTTGTGGAAATATTGGTTCAAAGAGTTTCTGATCGTGATATGAATATTTCGAGAAACTTTTCTGAAAAGTTTCTGCAAGATTTCGTGTAATATTTCAAGTATCTTATCAGAAAGCTTGCATGAAATGTTTCAGTAAATGTTACCGCAAACTTGCCAAAACATTTCGTGAATGGTTTGTGTCCTCTGTCTAATCTATACACGAAATATTTCAGAATAGTTGCAGAAACGTTCCGTGAAATGACAGTCGGAATGTTTACGCAACATTTCTTGGAATCTTATGCAAAATATTTGTGCAAGGTTGTAGAAATATTGGTTCAAAAAGTTTGTGATCACAATATGAATATTTCAAGAAACTTTTCAGAAAAGTTTCTGCAAGATTTCGTGTTTTTTTCAAGCATCCGAACAGAAAGCTTGCGTGAAATGTTTCAGTAAACGTTGCCGCAAATTTGCCAAAACATTTCGTGAAATTTTCCCATTGGATGCTTCATGAATCTTTCACGAAAGGTTTCTGAAAGTTTTCTACAATTTTTCTTGTAATATTACAGGAAATATTTTAGCATCCTTTCGTTATTATTGGTACAATATTGTGGCAAGTTTTCTTTGAAATATTTCATGAAATATTTCAGTGCAATATTTCGTGCTATGTGGGTATATCAAAGGAATTTGCTTACACTGATATTTCGTTTCTCAATTTTAATTTCGTTTTAAAATTTTTCCCGTGCTAGAATATTATTTCTATTTATCAACACTAATGAAGTTTAGCGTTCTATCTATACAAGTTACTCTAATCTTTCTCATCATTTTTTTTTTGTATTAACTTTGTGCTTTTTAGTTTTTTTGTATTTTTTAGTTTTTTAGTTTTAATATATCTTAATATTATTCATCCGTAATATAATCCTCTTACTTCCATTAACTTTTTCTTAATTTAATTTTAAATTTTCTAATTTGCTTGTTAGAGCATCAATGTTCTTTTCGCGCTCTTCTAAACGTTTTTATAGATTTTTATACTTTCCAATTGTAAATGCGGTTAATTTGCCCACGTGTTTACCTATCTTGGGTTTTTTCCGCGCCATTCGTACGACTTTATTGACAATATAATTATTAAATTCCGATATTTTCTTATTTAATAATTCTTGTTTTTTTAACTTTAGTTCTAATTCTATTACCCTATAAACTAATCTCGACTCCGCGAACACCAGATAATATCAAGGATTAAAATATATCAATTTTTAAATAATAGCTCGTTCGTTGAAGTCCATTCCCCTAATCACAAAATATTACTATAGGAACGTCTCATTTTCTAAATTAAATTTGGTTTTTGTAAACGAATGCTGAGCGAAAAGGCTCTTCGGGACCACTGCCATCTCCCCAGATTCGGTTCATTTGAAAGAGAAGAGGTGACGTCAGGAGTAAGCGAAAAGACGGACTCGTAGACACGAGTCTTGGCCACGCAAACAAACTCAAAATAATTGACTGTATTATTACATAGCGACAACTAGAATTTTATGAAACGCTTGCTGAACTTGGAAGCGAAAGGACGTTTCCTTCTTTGTAATTATAAAAGGAAGTCTTATTTGTTATTAAAAATAAAATTCAGTTTTCAAATCTGTCATTTGCACTAACAAATGCATCAGAAAACTTTTAGGTTTTGGAAATTTATATTTTCTCTTCTTATTTTATTTAAAAATTCAATACGATCAATAGCGGATTAGAGTATTCTCAACCTAAACAATTCTGCTATGCTCCCCTACAACTCACTCGTCTCGCAGCACCGCAAATGAAGAAATAATTTTTAGACCATCCACTACTGGCGCACGTACACACACACACACGACTCTGTATACATATATATATACGTAACGCTCGTTCGGTCGCGCGCTCGTCCTCGCTCGTTACTCTCCCGCCGGGCTATCATCAATCGCGAGTGCGCGCGCGAGTAGCCGTTCTCCAGTCGCGCGCGACGTCGCTCAGCCGCGGCTCCGCGCTGCTGATTTGCTCGACAGTATCGAGTCCATTTGTAAGATCGGATCGCCGGTAAATTGCCCATAAAGAGAGGATTTATCGCGCGGAAAAGCGCACCGCGTAAAACACCGCGTCGCCTCTAGGAGAGAGACGATCGCGGCCCCGTCGCTCGCTCGCAAATCCGATTCGTGGATTCAAACGAGCGCCCGTGCGACGTCCCCCTGTTTCCAGCGCGTCTTATTTCCTTGACTGCGAGTGTGACAATCGGCGCGTATCGCGCGCAGCCGCCGCGAGCGTATTTGCGAGCGCCACGGCGCTGTATTTCTTTTTTAATTTGATGCGAGGAGAGGTGTATGGCTGCGGGGTTAGTTTTTTAATTGATAAAGCGAGAAAAACGTCGGGAAAGGTGTAAGTATATATTCCATTTGGAAAGCATTTACATGCTATTAAGGGAATACTTTTCTTGAATAAAAAGGGAAACTTTAATTTAACGTTTTACTGGAAATAGCAAGCTAATGTAATTATTGCGTTTTTCAACAGTTTCTTATCAGCTAAGAATCGTGAAATCTAATCTAACTTTTTCACGGTACCTGAGCAGTAACGTCAAAACAGTTTTTTATCGAACCGAGATAACAAGAAACTATTGCATTCTCTGCACTTATATATCTGAAAGTAATATTTCTACTTTAATGATCGCTTATCACTTCTTTCCCTATTTCGAACTATTTCATTGCCTTACTTGGTAGTCCTAATGAAGTTAAATGTACAGTGAATGATATTATCCGCTATCGAGGGTATTTACATTTTATTCAAGGTAGTACTATTTTCCATTTAAACTTGACAGTTTAATAAGTTAAAGTAAAAGCAAAATGAAAATTTTGAGCATCTTTTCTGAGATTAGCTTATAAAAACCTTTTAAACACTCATAAAATTTTGAAAGTAAATTGCAAAAGTTTCTAAAGGATAATCATGCTATCTTGTACGGTTACCACACCGAGAGGAAGAAATTAGTAAAAATTACTAAAAGTTTGGTAATTTTGACCAAACTATCAAGTAGCCTGGAGTCATTCCGATACTAAAAAGATACTAAAAACTCAAAAAAATTACCATTCTTTATATAAAAGTGTAATAGAAATACAGGAAAATTAGCTATACTCTACTGTAGTTTGTAAAGTTATAAAGAATGTTAAATTTTAGATTTTCACAGTCTTTGGCATAAAATTCCGTTTAATCTTTAAAAATCCGCACCATACCAATGTAATCTAACGAAAAGCACTTTCAGTTTATCATCCTGCCATTCCAAAAGCTACCTCCCCAACCAGCAGACAACGTAAAGCACCGAAACCCCTCCCGTCTCCTTTTCCCAGATTCTCGCAGCGCGCGGAGGCGGTCGAGTAAATACTCCTCTCAAAGTCGAGCGCGCGCGCGCGCGCACAGGGGCAGCCGCATCGGCGTCGGCAATCGGGACATAATTTACCTCATTTAAGATCTCGAAACTCGTATACCTTGAAACACACGCGCGTCTCTCGACGCATACATCCTCTGCTGTGCGCGCGGAGAGAATCGAAGCTGCTGCTGCTCTAAAGGGAACAACAAAGCCGGTCGAGCAGGATGCGCGGGGGGAGACAAAAGTAAGCTCCCGGGTAAATAGAATGGGCGGCTGTGGTGGGGGGTAATTAAGAGCGTCCTTTTTAGGAGGAGCTGCAATAACTTACGTGTAATGAGAGTAGGACGGGCTGGGCTGGTCGATGTGCTGCTGCTGGGCGATGGGCGTCTGTGCGCCCTGGTCCCTAGCCGAGGGCGAGGAGGCCGCTGGCGGGGCGCTCGCGGGTGGCGGTGGCACGACGCCCGCCGCGTGATGGTAGCGCTGGCACATCTCGGCCAGGTTCCAGCCATGGGCATCCATATATTATAATCGTCGGCGCTGCTGTAGCGGGCCGCGCTCGTCGTCGTCGTCGTGCGCCTCGTCGCGCGCTTCCCGTCGTCCTCGTCGTCCTCGGGTCGTCAGCGGCAGACCACGCCGGCGCACCATCCATTGCTCGGGAGGAGGCCGGGGGTGGCTCTGGCGCCGCCGCCGGCGTGACGGGCCGGGGGAGCTGGTGCAGGGCACGGGAAGGCGCGCCCGCCGCGAGCCGCGCTCATGCGCGACAGCTTGTCCGTCTTTCCCGACTGGATTGTCTGCGGGGTTTTGGCAGCTGGGAACGATCGGCACAGGGATGTGTGTTGGCTGATCTGAAAGTATATACGGAAAAAAAAGGTAAATTAGTTGGAGTGCAAAAATTTAAAAATTAAAATCGATTGGTTTCTCGTAATTTAGACGTAATATCTACTACCGCCAACTAGCTACTATAAACATCCGCACTTGATCAAGATACTGGTCTCTGGCTAATTTATATTTGAGTGTCTAATCGTACTTTTTAAGGAAACAAGTTTAGCATGATAAAATATTCTTGTAATTACGATAAAGTGTCGAATACCGAGTAAATTCATACACGGTACAACGCAAAAAAAAACTTGAATTTATAGTGCGATAAATGCAGTTTTTCCATACTAAATTATTTTGAGATATATTAATGGGATAAACGATACATAAAACAGAAAACCACAAAGTTAAGAATTGACCAAAAAACCATGCTATTGATAAAACCAGCCGCAACAAAACTGGCCATTGGAGCATCTCCGTGCATTCTTTCATGCATCTTAATCCACGTTTGGATCTCCCGCGCGCGACTCAAAAGATCGGCAAGGAAGGTTAAACACGTGTTACGGCATTCTCGTGCGGAAAAATGCGTGTACTACACCTACATACATACATACACCGGCGCGTACACCCTCGGAATATAATTTAATGGGCTCCTCAAATAAAATCCCCGGCGCGCGCATCTCTAATTGGGTATGCGGTCGAATCTCGCAATTATTTTCAATCGGAACACTCGGATAGCCTTATCTCGGCCATAGCATCGATGCTCGCCCCGACCTCTACCCACTGCGCGCACTCGCGCCAAGAGCGGAAATAAGCGCAAAGTGCAATCGATCCTCGGCCGAGCTTTAACGCTCCCGCCATCTGTGAATATACCGCGATCTCTCTGCTATTCGTATACACACACACGCGCTCGCGTCATTTCGATTCGCTCGCGCGTAATCTAAATCTATAGGGGCTATACCGGGAGCCGCGCGGAAATCTCGAGCGTCTGATCGCTCGCGGGCCTAATGATCGCCTGCTGACGGCCGCGAGCTGCCGATCGCCCGCGTATGCGCGCTGGCAAATTTCGCGCTCTCGAGGAAAGTATATATATATATGTGTGTGTATAACTCGTAAGGGGGTTGTATGTGTACATAGGAGGCTGCAAAACGCACTTCCCTTTTAGCGGATTTATCGGCGATCTCGATCCGCGAGCGCGCGGGGAGGAGAGGGAGGCAGAGATAGGCCTAGGAGAACGGCGGCGGCGAGCCCAAGAGAGAGAGAGGAGAGAGGGAGAGTAAGATTTATGGTCACGAATCGATCGTCAGGGAGCCGAGAGCGGCTGCAGCGGCGACGGCGGCGGCTTGCTGCACCGCGAATCGCTTTATAACGGACGTCAAAGCCGCATATTCGTGCGTCGATTGGGTGTTAATCACCGGCTGTAATCGCGCGCGCCCGCCGATAAACGTTATGAAATCTTTCTCGCTCTCTCGCTCTCTCTACCTCTCTGTTTCTCTCTTTCGCGTTCGGTCTTACGAGCTTTCGGTCTACTGCTGAGGGAAAAATGCTCGGCGGGTATATAGGTGGTGAGGAAAAACTGTCGGAAAGATGAAGATAGGAGGATCGGAGTCCGTGGATTGTACTGGTGTAACAAATGATTGGAGGGCTTTCTAGAGTTTGTGAACGGAGGTTTCATGGCTTTTAAATCGAGGCTGTTCAGAAGTGTGAATGAAACTTTATGGTTAGATTTTATGACTGGAAATAAAGAGGATTTCCGAGATGGTATATGGGTGCGTTAACGGAATAATAGCTGAGTTAGTATAAAATGAATGAAATCATCAGAATCATGAGAATCATCGTTCGTAAACAGAAGAGAGATGTACCTATTTGCAGTCATTATTACATTATATTCAAAAATATGAAAGAACAATTAGAATTAATAAAATAGACAGATTTGATTTCATGAATTGTATAATTTACATCTAAAATGTGCTATGGTTTAAGTTATGGTAATTCAGATTAGTGAAACAGATCATTTTGGCTGTCCCTTTCGTAATTTCCACAATACTATGTTTATAAATACCCGATAAATTGATTAAATGATTGTTTTTGTAAAGCATGAAAAAGTATTCTGACGTGGTTAAACAAGGTTGCATTAAAATAACTTGTCACATTCTTTAACGAGAAGCCTATTAAAATCAGAAAAAAATACTGCCCTTTCACTTATTCTAGCAAACTTTTCTACGTATTTTCTAGAATACTTCTTGTTAAAATTCTTTCAATAGAAGGGAAATTGCAGTATGCTCGTATGCTGTTAAGATTAAACGGTAATTATACAAAACAGCAGATCACTTAGTGACTTAGTCATAGTTTATAGAGAAAACTCGGAGATATTCTTAAACTATTATCAAAGCTTAAGAGAGAATATTTTTCTTCTCATTTCGACCTCCTAGCTGTAAAATTGAGCTGAATTTATATAATCAAGATATAAAAAAGGAAAAACATTGAAAAATGACGAAGGCACCTGGCTTTGACTTGAGCAACGGCGAGAGCACTTAACAAAAATTAGTGAAAACCCTTATCGAGGCAACCATTAAGATTATTCCTAATCGCTATAGTCAAGCAGTAATTACAAATAGCAATTTATCACTATAGATTTTCTATTAAAGTCGTTGCGTGAGCTTCGAGTGGCCGTGCGCTGAAAAAGTGCATCGCAAATCAACGCCCTCGGGTCTTATTTTTTCGTCGTGACGCGAGAGAGCGAGCGCGCGCGTGCGCTTGCGCGCATTGATTAAAGGTGTTAATGCAATTGCTGTGTTTTAATCTGCATTTTAAAAGTTCAACTTCGATAAAGTTTCCGCCGCGACGACGGTTTCGTATAGTAAAGTTGAGCCAATAAACCAGCCGCATGTGGCGCGGACTCTCCGGAGACTGTCGTTGCAAAATAGACGCGTCAGCTTCCCACAACTTTCATCGGCGAGATTGATGGGCAGAGGAAGTCGGATTTTTTTTTCCTATAAAAGTGCCTGTGCACGCGATTTGTAAATTAGAATTGATCGAAGCTATAAAGTTGATTTTGTAAAGTTATATATATATTTTATTTCCTGGGACATGCAATAAAATATATGAAAATTGAGCAATGAATTTTCTATAAGTGTTGAAATGAATTTATAATTTAAAAAGTCATTTTAATAGCATTTTATTAATATTGAGAAACCGCTCATCCGTCGAAGCTTTAAACTATTGGATGCCTTCTAACGTCTTGGTGAACTTTTAACATCACGTTCTCTGTCATTTTATGTGCGCAGTATAGCACATGTGGATCTGTTAACGAAGCACGTGTTGTTTTGCTGTCTCGCGTTTGATAAGCTACCGCATGTTTGCTGTTTCTCATTCTTGTTCTCGGGAAGAAGCAACTGTCAGTAAGTCAAAGTGTTAAATAATAATGTTTGTTCTAGTACAGCGCTATACAAAGTTAAAAATTATAATAATCGACATTGTGACATAGAACCAAACGGATAATATAAATTAAAATCCAGCACATTTCACTCAATTATAAATTAAGCACTATATTTTTTTATTGCTTACTTTGTGACTCGATCAAGATTTTAATCAAGATCTTAATGGAGGGCCAACTTGAAAGTTAAAACAAAAATGAAAAACAATGTTTACTACCAATAATTCTCACTCACAATTTACCGTTTTTACGTAAGTTCAAGCTAAAACCCAAACGATACCCCCACGATTTTCTCCGAAATCACGAGTCCCGAGCTCTCGAACGCCGTGCTGCGCTCAAGGTGTATATAAACCTACTCGACGCGTTGTATAATGACGGCCGCGCGCTGCTTTAAACAAATCGGCGTGACTCGAGAAAAATTAGCGTTGACGCTCCGGCCGACGTCGTCGCGTACCAGTACATATAGGCAGGCAGTATATACACACAGGTCGCGGCACGGCGATCGAGTGCCGTGCGCATAAAATATAAGGCGAGCGAGTATGCGAGCGAGCTCGGGCAGCGCTGAAATTACAGCGGCGCTAGCGAGAACGGCCAGTCGATACGGCGTATCGATGATTCGCAATTGCACTCCCGCGCTGTATTATACCAGAGCCGACGCCGTCATCCAAAAGTAGTTTCCCGCTTAGCTATGAGGCGTGGAAATCTTGCCTGCTTGTAGGCCTCGCTTTTGCGGCAGTTCAGAGGAAGCTAAGTAGCAGTAAGAGAGAAAAAAGTTTCTAATTGATTGTTAGTAATATAGAGCACACTGAGAAAAGAAAATCTTAACTGTTAACGAGCGGACGTTTGGATATGGACAAGTGGAATGTTCATTTATAGCTAGACAAATTCGTTAACAATTAAATTGATTTGTTTACTCAAACGATTCGTGACTTAACTATTAACGAATTTATCTAACTATAAATAAACATTCCATTTGTCCATATCCAAACGTCCGTTCGTTAACAGTTAAGATTTTCTTTTCTCTGTGTACAAAATGTTTTTTTGCGAGTGATAATGGTAATAATCACATGGTTGATTGCTAGAGATGAACGTATTCCTAACTATTTTACATACTTAGTTTTGAATAACGAACTGTCATCAAGATTTATGCAATTGTACGATTTTAATGGCTGATTATTTAACGAAATTTCTATGCAATGTAAACTAAAACTCCTATCACATATATATATAACAACCACACATTAGGAAAACTATGGTTTTTCATGTAAAGTAAAAGCACGGAAAAGTGCACAGGCTCTCGCCGTCAAGCGTAACAGCCGAAGATTTTTCCCACTTTTTCGGCCCATTGAAATCCTTATCATCTCAGCACACAGCCATTCACGTCCCCATTCATCGATCGCCTTATAAATTACTCCGAATCGAAATTCCCCAGACGCGCACACGCACGCTCTATCTCGCGCGCGCTTGCAAACTCCTAAATGCGCACCACAGGCGCGCGCGCGCACACATACACTTCTCCGCGGATGCAGAATTTGCATTCGACATTCCCCCAAAGCGCGTCGTGCGCAGTTCGACCGATAAATATAATAAATCGCGCGGCTGCTATGCGCCTAGAGAGAGAGAGAGAGAGAGAGAGAGAGAGAGAGAGAGAGAGAGAGAGCGAGCGCGCACACCGAAGATTCGAATCTCGCATCTCTGGAAACTCGCGAGGCTCGCGTGTCGCGTGTGCGCGCACGCGCGCGGTATATACCGAACACAATTTCGCTAGCAAATCATTCAATCCAGCTTGGGCATAAAATCGACAAAACGAGGCGACAAAATCGCCTCCTTTCATCGCCGCGGCAAATCTCCCCGGTTAAGCACGTGCGCGCGGAGTGTGGTAGCCACGACGGAGTAGGCTTTCACCCGCGATGCAGTATGTAGGTGTATAGCATGCGCAGCGCACCTATGCACTTTGCTCCCAAGAGAGGGAGACAAGGAAATCGATCGCGATCGCGCGGAGGCTCGATCGTAGAGAGGTTGCGAGGACGACGACGGCATCCTGATGACTTTCTTCTGTCGGTCGCTGCTGAGGTAAGAGACGCTGGATGCGACGTGTATATGCGTGTGATAAGACCGAGGGGTTATCGGATTTGCGATTATAGTGCGAGAAATTGGATTTAGTGTCATTCAATTTTGTCGAATTTTATAGGCAAAAAAGGAATCATTTTGAAAAAAACATGTTATATAAGCTTTATAATATAAAATTTATTGAAATACCATATAATATATCAAAATGTTTTAAAATTGGCGATTCAAGGGTATAAATGTAAAATATAATTACTTATAATAACAACCAGAATTTATTATTTGAGTGTTGTCAACATTTATTGTAAAACTGATTTTTCTAATAATTACTTGAAAACTTACTCTATCGCGGAAATCTCTCGAATTCCTTTCGAATCATTTGTTACTGTAATAAAATCCCAACATTGTCTTCTTCTCGCCACGTCGTATCTGCGTATCTGCACGTGTCGCAAGTAGATATAGGCGACATGACCATAAGGCACAGGCTCGCAATGTTCATAAACGCGTGCGTACTTTCATAATATTTCGCAATGCAAAACATACAGCTTTAACTGCGACGTTTCCCATAATATTTCACCCAACAATTTGCATACGCGCACACACAAGTACACGCCACAACTAGCTTTCCTCAAACTTTTCGCGAAAAGAGGCACGCGGTTCGCCGTAAAACGCCACCCATCTGTATATATCATCGTAGAGTCGAGACCGATCTGTCCGCGAGATCTTTCTCGTTCTCACCGCGATAAGGAACTAACTGTCGCCGTCGATCCACTGCTCCTATCGAAAATTCAAATCGAAATCGGTATAAATCATCCGGAGGGCGAGACACATTCGCTGGAAAAGCTTAAGGACAACGGACTTCTTTTTTTTTCTTCTCCTCGTGGGCACACGCGTGTGTGCGCGAGCGATCGTTTTTACTATCGCGTAGCATCGTAAATCGTTATTAATAAGCGAATAAATCATTGCAAAATCCCGGCGACTATTTTAGATCAATAACCCCGATACAGCGTCCGATAAGTCGGCGGCAGCTCTCTCACTCGCGCGCATGCGCGCGCGCGTGTGTGTATGACCAAGGCATCGTAAAATCATTACAAAATCAATTTCTTTCCCCGTCATATCGCACGCGCGCACGCGCGCGCAGCTATAGAGCACTCAACACGCCATATCCTCACACGGAAGGCATTTCCCTCGAGGAATGATTACAAATAACTTATTTAATTTATGGCAGGTGTATTAAAAGAAAAGTAAACGGTCTTATTTACTTCTAATTGTGCTGAGCATATGGAGGTTTAATTTAATTTAGATTTATATAAATTTTAAGTTACTTGTTCACGAAGTTTTTGCGAGTACAAAATACCTCGAAATAAAGGTGGCATATATGCCGTTAACTTTAAATATAGGATTTAATAATATATAATCACCTTGGATTCTAAAATACACTATTGTCTTTTAATCCCCCTTTTGAGAGAATGTATTTGGAACTCGAGGAAACCATCGGCAAGTAGTATTAAAATAGTAATTTTCCCATTTTTAACCATTTAAAAATAATAATATCACCTATACAGTTCCTTTCCCACTTATATGAATATTGTTCGAAAACGCGTGATTTTAGGTTAGCGATTTTTCGACGGAAACGAGTAAATCACAAACGTTTCACGTCCCTCGCGCCGACAATAAGCGCAATCCATCATTTTCCTCGTTAGCCATCTGCCCAAGAGTTTACAGTTAAGCCGGCACAGACATCCCGACTTTATTAAATATACGCGAAACCTCGCTAATTTTTACGGCCCCAACCCTGTCGTGCCCATCCCAAGATTTACTGTCAAACTCTGTATATACGCCATAGCTACACGCACGCATACCACGTACACTCTCTCCTTGCTGCATTTTTCGCCTATGTTCACACACACACACGCTCTCTCTCTCTTTCTCTTGTACAGCAGACGCATGCAGGCGCGTAACGCGATACCCCGCCAACGCATTCTCGAAAAGTCCTCGCGGGTCGCGCGATCTCGCGCGCATGTATTATATCGTCTCGTATCGTCGCTCATATAAGGTACACGCGGTGCGCGCGCGCGCGACTGTATCGCGAATCGATCTGGCGTCGCGCGATTATTATTGCGTCGCGCCTCCCGCGATTGAGACCTCCGTTCGCGCATATGTACGCGTGCGTATTATAACGCCGCGGTGTATATATATACACATACGTATACGTGTGCATATACGGCCGCCCGTAAAGAGAGCCGCGCGCTTGTGCGAACGCTCGAGCGGCTCTAGTCTCTCTTTCTCTCTGCGGCGACGTTTTATGGCTTCTCGGCGGCGAGCGCAAGCCGCGAGTGTCTAGGATGTGTCTCTCTCGCTCTCTGTCCTTATGGCTGACTATATAATACACAGTCTGCACATGTATGCGTGTGTGGGTATATATGTACGCTGTGTACGAGAGGACGGGGAATATTATAGGCGTATATGTATAGGGGAGCGAGTGGATGTGCGCGAGAAGAGCGCGGCTTGGATGTCACCTCTGATCCTTGCGGATGGTGAAATATCCCGTGAGGGAAGTATGCTGCCAGCGAGCTCGTCGCAGGATTTTTTCCCACTCGAGGCATTTTTTTTCGTCTCGAGGAGAGCTCATAGAGCGCGTATTGTTGAGTCTACGCTATTGTACGAGCAACGGAGTCGATCGTTTTCGCGTGAGAGTTATTGACTATTAAGATGGAATGGAAAAGGTGGAAATCGCTGAAATATCGTTAGAAAAGTTTTATAATTTGACAGTTATGTCCTCGTGAAATATAGCTCCTTAAGCAAACACACAATGAATAAGTCTAATTTGATACATTGACTTTAAGCAATATGTATTATAGATGTTAAATGTTAACAATTAACTATTATAATATAAGAACGGTGGATTATGAAATAAGAAAACTCATTTATTCCCAGACCAGCCTGTCGAATAATAGAATAAAAACTAAAATTCAATTTGTCATTCGTCTAATTTTATCATTGTCCGTTTATATCCCGCCGTTCGATCAAAGTAAGCTTTAACGAAGAAGAAGTTACGGCTACGCGTCGCCTTGACCAAACTTTTTTCACCTTCCCTAGGTCAACTTTTTATCGTCGGCATTGTTACGCATTATTTGGAGCAATTGTTTACATAGCCTTAGTTTTTTCTGCCTCCGATACAGCTCGGCCATAATAAAAAAAAAAAAAATCAGCTCATTATGACTACATTAAGCGAGTTGACAGTTTCACACGATAAAATCTCATCTAATCCATATACGATATAGTTCGCACGTGGATACTCTGTAATATCGAATGACTAATCGACATAATCGTCGTATTCATTCAATCGTTTCTACATCCCGCCAACTTCCACTTTGAAAGACAGTTGCTTGCTACATAAACTCGCGGATTTTAGCACGCGAACAAACGCTTTTCCGAACTGTGCGAACGAGAAAAGCACCCACAGGAGAAAATCCGCCGGCTATGATGTAGCCGTCTACGTATGCGCGCTCCGTCTTGGCGAACGGGGTCACGCCATAGCACAAGCACACACACACACACACACGGACACAAGCACGTACGGTAACGCAGCGACTTGGAAATAAAGAGTGTTTAAGGATACGGGCGCCTCTTAAAAGCTCTTTCCGCGTCGCCTTTCGACATTTCACGGAGAAACGTATAGCCGCGTTGCGCGGACCCCCGGCGCTGCTCGCGCGCGGTAGCATCGTGACGTAAAAGCGCCTCTAATTAACTCTCCTCGCTCTCCCCCGCGAGTTCTCTTTCTGGGATTTTAATTTTCCCATGTCTTTCTTTCCTCCTCCTCCTCTTCCTCCTCTCATTCTTATACTCGGCGAGAGAGTTGCCGTCTGGAAAAAATCGCCTATCCCCGCTCGCGCTCGGCGTACGCCCACGTCGTCCGAGTCTCCTCCGCGAGTTCTCTCTCGCGTTCTAAGCCCTCGCGGATTTCTCGCTTATTATCCGCCTTGCCGCGATTCGAGAAAGACTGCGCTATAGCACCGACGGAATATACGCCGCTGAGCGAACTGAGATAGAGAGATGGAGAAAAATCGGCATAACATCGTCTATACGTACAATGTGTGTGTGCGCGCGCGCGCGCATGGGGGCACCGACGCGTCAATGACTCACGTTCACAATGGGCGCCTGGCGCGCGCTATGGGTCACGGCACGCGTATAGGTATATACCTATATGTGTGTGTGTGTGTGTGTGTGTGTGTGTAAGTGTGTACGAGCGCTCGAGAGAGGCGAAGAGAGCCGCGAGCCTTTACAGCTCATTACCGATTTCGCGTGCGCGCGCTCGCGCTCTCTGTGGGCCCCGCGAGCGCGAGTCCAGGCGCTAGCTCGCAAGAGAGCGAGGGAGAGAGAAAGACCGATCCGGGCCATTTTCGCGATTATACGGCCGGGGCCCTCCTACTCTCCTCGCGAGCGCGTCGAGAGACTTTTTTTCGGCTTTCGGAGAGGACTTCGCGGTCGGGCGTTGCGCTCTCTGTGCTTAGCTTTACGACTATGCTGCTTGTGTATAAGGTTTTTGAAAGTAAATGCTTTTAGAGTGTCGGTCTGGAGTACGACAGACTTTGCGAAAGATAATTTTGTAGCAGTTTTTGAAGCATGTTGGACGCGGGAGATTAAAATTGATTTAAAGTTTGTATTGCCGCGTACTGTCTAGAAACTACTATGCAATATGGCTTTGTCATGTGCTTTAAATTTCTTTTGACTACTGCCGAATGGCTACGTATTAATGACAAAACAGTTGTCATTCATCAATGGTGTTTATTGAATTATAACAATTCGTGACCTGCGCAAGAAGCATTCAAGTATCGATGAGCTCACTCTAATTATTCTTGTATATTCTATTGTTATCAAACAGATATAGTTATATACTTATTTACACACAAAGAATAATAATGTCAGCCGAGAAAATGCCGGTGTAAAGGAATTAGTAATGATAACGGTAATCTCAATAGCTTTGCCTTTTGTAGATTAAAAAGCATCAAGTGGATAAATCGGTAATATTCTTAAATCGAAGAAATAATATTTTGTATGCTATTATAATACTATGTAAATGGTAACCCGTTGAAATTGAATAAGAGATGTCATGTGCTTGAAAATACGATTTGCTTAAATTTACTGAATTCTGTTTCAGCGTCTGCTGTGTTTTCCGTTTTTGCTGTGATTTTCAAATGCGAATAGCATGCTATTCGATCAGCAAAATTTTTCATTCTTTTAGATTAAAAGGTTGCAATAATTGACTTGAAACAAAAATTAAAACCTACTTTAATGATCATTATTTCGCGTAGGGAAACCACTCAATGAATATTCATAACGAATTTTATCCTGTTTACGTAACCGTGCACTTATGTATCATCTAAATATCTTTTTATAAAGATTACTACCTGGTTGAAAATTACTCAAAATAATATGAATATTTGCATGGATGATCGCAAAAATATCGCGTCGATTAAATTCTCCAATTACTGTGTGTAGCGTAATACCTTGTTATTTAACCACGTTAGTTTTACTAAATATTGGATTTCTGATTAAATGCCGATCGGCTATAACGTTATAAGAGGCAATTTTTAACACTAAAGGAGTTTTTCAAAACATTCTGCATTTTTATACAGATAGTAAAATAAAAAGCAATTGGTCGCATTGTTCTACAAAGGGTTGTTTCAGCCAATCTCAAATATTCACTTATGATAGAAAACAAGTACAAGCTATACATCAAATGAACGATATAACTTTATGGTATAAAAGCTAAATACGTATGTATTTTCGGTTGTAATTACAGTAATTCCAAATAATTGCACGATAACGTTTTACTTGTTCGCTGATATGTTTAATTGAAAAAGACCTTGTCGCCTCCACTAACATCGTACAATTGATACACGCGTCGAACAATCCAAATCGGTATGCCCTATTCCCCACTATCCGAACCCAAATAACTAAGCAACTCGCTCTCATTCAGCAAAATTAAGCTCATCACAACTCCGCGCATAACTCCTGTCCAGCATCTACACCACTTATCCCACAATCGTCACACAAAACCACCCAAGCATCATCATCATCATCCTCTCTCATCATTGCTCGCTGTCGCTCAAATGTCCACTCACCTATAACTCCACGTGTATGCGCGCGTACTCTTCTGGACTGGATCCGTCGAGCAGATCACGCCGGCAGGCGATAACGACAGTTTCGAATAAATCACTCTCTCCCCGGAACTTTCCTCGTCATCGTGTCCTCGTCAAACAGTCCCGCGCGCTACAGAGATAGGTCCACGGGTCGGCGGCACACCAAAACCACACCTTCGCCTATTGCCCGGCGCACTCTCACCGCTCCTCCTTTGTCTCCTCTCTCGTCTTCTGGCGTGTCTTCCGGTCTCGTGAGGCGCGATTCGCGCTTCCGGCCCCGCGCGTGTCTCTATACTCTCGGTGAAATCGCGAAACTGCCGGCGCGCCTTTGGGCTCGATCACTGTTTCGGCTCTCGACTGGCGTCATCAAAATTTACGTGACATCATCGTCGTATAATCCACTCAAGAGTCCGCAGAAATCCGGGCCTTATTTTCCTCTCAGTGTCCCGGCGAACTATGACTTTCTAGTCCCGGCGGGCGCGCGCGCACAGTGTTTTTGCGTGCTGCACTCTGAACCCGGTCACTCTCCCAGACGCGGCGTCTCGGGACTTTCTCACACACACATACACACTGAGAGAGAGACGTGTAGGAGCGCTGCACCATGCACCGGCGGCACGGCTTACGTGCGCGGGAAAATCAAACGGCACGGCACGCCGCGCGACGGTCACGCACGAGGTGACGTTTAACCCCGTCGCGTCCTGGCTCCGAGGAGGTATTGCAGTCGCCGGGTGGCGGCAGCGCCGGGTGGAGGGCAGCGATCGGCCGGCTCTCGCTCGCGTGGGAGTGTGACATAATAACGTCCCTGCTGTTGCTGCTGTTACTTCGGCCTCGAGGTTTCTCCCCTTGTACGTCAGAGAGTCTCTTTATTCGGGGGGACCTCGGCGTGCGACGATTCGCGCTGATTAATTTCGGCTCTCTCGTGGGTGGCGCGCGATGATGATTCTACATGCCAAAAAACTGCACTTGACACATTTGGCCTCAGCTCGGAGCGAGCCTCTCCTCGCCGGCAGAGAGCTTTTGAGTCGTGGGTGCGGAGCGAGAGAGAGAAAGCGCAAATAACACACACGCGCTCGCGCGCACGCAGCACGTTTATCTCGCGCACTCGCGTATCGTAGGTGGGCGGACCAGCATCTCTTCTCGCGCACGTATATATATACACGCGTGTATATGTGCGTGTGATGTACACCTAGAGCGCCGGTGTTCTGCGTGGTGTTCCTCTTCCTCCTTCTACTCTATTCTTCTCGCCACGGTGTCAAGCTCGTTCGGCGGCTGCGCTTCCAATTCAAAAACTCGCGCCACTGCGATGAACCACCGTACGCCGAGCCACTCTAGCCGAAAAAAGCCCTCGATCGGCCAGAAATCGTCAACCAAATCACGTCGCCGATACACATCGATCGAAAGGGAAACAGAGAAAGAGAGAGAGAGCACGCGAGCAGCTATATATGTACAGACACACAAGGTGTATATACAACAAGGTATACTACTATATACTATATAGTCCTCTCTCTCGGGCTATGAGCGCGCTCGGCTCTCTCTCTCTGCGTGTGTTCGTGGTGCACGACTCGCGGCTGCGGACTGAAAGAGTGCGCCGGAGCGCGCGCGCGGCTCGCCTTCGAGCGAGGCGCGCAGAGGTAGAGGAGAGAGAGAGAGAGACGGGAGAGGTATAAGAGGTGAACGGAGGTGACTTGCGACTCTCTGAGCAGCGCGAGCAGCGGCGCGGCAGTCGTCGCAAGACGAGGACGAAGGTATATATGCGGAGGAGTGCGCGGGCGGGAGCGCACCTATACATGTAGCTATGTGTATATACATATACATTTATACGCGTACATGCAGTGTAGAAGATGTGCCCCACCGGCACTAGCGAGCGCACGGATACGCCTACATGTATATGCGTGCGCTTTTTTGTATGCAGCGGGCGACGAGCGCCGTAGGGTTGCGTGCGCGATATTGAGAGACGATGCGAGAGCCCGGTTCGGTGTGTTGCAAGTATAACCGCGAGGTGCGGTGATGAGGGGAGAGAGCGGCAAAGGTGCGAGAGACACGCGCGCACAGTGCAGCGCCCGGCGCCTGCGAGCCGCTAATTTGTATGAGCCCTTCGAGCTCCCGAAATTCGCGACCTGTTGCGGTTGAGCACTGACCGTTTCATTGTTTTGATGAGCTGAGGTCTTTAAAGCATATGGGGTTATTAACTTTAAACACATTGTCTGTACTTGCGATTCTGTTTCGATGTCAAATATTAATTAGTTTCAACAATATTATACGAGTAATTGTAAGATGTTGAAAATATAAATTTATTAATTAAAATTTTTTATTCTTATACAGCATTTAAATATTATGTTTGCAAGTGTACTATAGCGATGTATATGATGAAAAATTAACTTGTAATATAAATTTTAAGATGGTTGACATGCACGACTAAGTCATAAGCAACATGTTTGTAACTAAACGCTCGGTCTTTAAAATGATGCATATTTTTCTTCGAACGTTTAGTTCGAGCAAATTGGGAAAATATCCCGTGCACTATAACTTTAAGGGGACTTTATTCATAATGAGACTTTCGTAAGAGAGACCCTCTAGAGGGAACGATAATTTTTCCAGCAAACCTTCAACGAAACCGGCACAATTTATTTTTATGGCGGAATAAAATATAAATTTAACAATTTTTCTTAGCGCGATTATCACTCGCGACAAGATATTTGGACGTCAAAATTATGAAATTGGAAATAAAATTTGTTTCAAACACCATGATTTATCGTGTTGTTTTCTTTTTAGATTATAATTAAATTTATCTGTTCCGCCTGTGTGGAGCAGTGTTCTAATACTCTCTCCACGGCGCTCTCTCAGAAGTATACCGAAGTCACGATTCTCGAGCCTAAAACACGAAGACCACGATTGTTCCTTAAAATTTATTTTTAACCAAACTCATTAAAAATTAATTAATCCCTTCCCACCCAATAACATAAATTTTCATTAGCAAGCCGCAATAAAATCCCTCTCCTCCCTCTCTCTTCCCCCAATTAAACCCAACGAAACTCGAAAACCTCTTATAATACGATCAACGCACTATCCTAGAGGCTAAAAATCGCCGACCGCCGACCCGCGAACACGAGCTAGCGAGCGAGCGATCGAGCGTACGGGCGCGTGCGTGCATTATTGTCAGTCGCTAAAAATGGAGGTTGATTTTTGGAGCATCGAGTTCACGAGCTCTCTGGCGCGGGCGAGCGAGAGAGAAAGAGAGATTTTCCGTTATGTAATTACTGCGCGCGCGGCGCGGGCGCGCAGCGTAGGAAGCGGTTCGATTAGCAAACGAAGAGAAAGGCAGACTATCCCCGGATTGGTTTAAGGACTATGTGAATCACCGCGGGGGTCTCTCTCTCTGGCGAGAGAGCGGCGGCGGCTGTGGCGGCGAAGTGCGCCTTTACCCGGCTCTACATGAAAATAGACAAACCGTTAATAAGTACACGGCCCGCGTACACATACACTGGCATAACGCACAAGAGGGAGAGAGAGTTTAAGTGCGCGCACGTGCATTTATATAAATAAAATCGACAATTTATGCGTGTGTCTGTGTGTGTTCTCTCTCTCTCTCTCGCACGCGCGTCTTTCAATTATCGTTTCCGCGAATGCACGAGCGAGTGAGCGAGAGCAGAGTTTAGAGAGGAGAGGCTGGGTGGCGGAGGATCGAGCCGGTTTTCGTGGGTGGGTACGAGAGCTGACTGTTGTGTGCTACGGTGCAAATGGGTCAGCGTGATAATGGCATTTTAATTGAGATGATTGTGCGCTATCGGCGGAGGGGGGAAATTGGATTTTTGTTGAATAAGTGTGCGCAGGATTATATAACTAACTCTCGGCGCTGCACTCAATTTATTGCGTTATCTATCTTTCGGTAATGCTTTGATGTAGTATCGCGATAACTCCGGGCATTCATAAACTCTGTTCGCGGTTTAATGAAGTTTTACAAGATTTTCAACACCATAAAGATTCAGATTCGTTCTTAGATTAAGTATTTACTTTGCACTTTTAGCTTGATTTTAAAGTTGTTACAACGCGCAATGAAAAATGAGAAATTTTTTTTATTCTCAAGTATTTACTTGTCGGTAAATACTTTATGAAAATTTGTACGCTTGTGCAGTTGAACCAGACATTCTCGAGAAGTATTAGTATCGTACGTCTGTATAGGTACCAATTTCGAAACACGATTTGTATACCCTAGGGGCTACAACAACATCGAATCGTTTCAAAAGTGTTTCAATACCGTGATACGAAAAATTGACCAATCACCTTTCTCATCTAGAAAACATTTTCACAAGTACCTTTTACATCAATTTGTTAATTCCATTCTTTTTATTAAAAAATGTTGTATGCATTAGTCATTTTCTTTTCGCATCTTATTTTAGAATAGAAATTTTGCTAATTGAATATTATAAAATGATCTAATAAGTAATACTTTTGGGGTACATATATAGATATATACGTTGTTATGATTATAGGCATTGAAACTAATTTTATAAATATAACTTTGTCTTTGATAATTTCCACAAAATATGTAACAAATAAACCTATATTATTATTTTTTTTTCTGAATTTTCTGAAGTTATTATTCAAATATAGAATTAAATGTTACAATTAATATAAATAAAAATTCTTTTCCGCAGCCTTTTCTAAGTTACTTGCTACACATGCTCTCGATAATTTCTTAATTCAGAGTAAAACTGCACCTGTTACGGAGCGCTCTATCAACGGGCAAATTACGCGAAAAAGTACTGGTCAAACTCGGATGCCGGCGCATCACGCAACTCCCGCACGATGATTGCGCACGAAAACAACAACAACAACAACAAGAACCGCGATGCAAGAAACGTGCGCACGATGATGGGAATTAGCGAGGCGGGGCGCGAAATACTCTCTTCTGCGTCCCAACAACTTCATACAAAGGTCGCTACCGCTTGCGCGTACCTCGGATGCGCGCCCGAGCGATACGTTTTTTCTGCCTGCCCGCGTGTACACAGATACACACACACACGTCCGTTCGGGGTGTATGTCCCCTCTTTACCTTCACACACATGCTGCATACGCGGCCATAATCGAGCGAGGCCGCAGGGTGCGCGCACTTGAGACTCGCGCGCGCTGCTACGTGCACCTGCCGCGCGCGGCGCTCGCTTTAACGCTTCGTTAACGCGCTCGCGAGCGCAGCGATTCGAAAAATAAATGCACGCCACCAGTAGCTCCGCTCGCGCGGAGTTTCTCAGGGAAACGCTCCGAAGGTGTTCTTCTTTCCTGCCTGCCTGCGCGCGAGTATATATAAGCAGCGGCGGCGGCGGCGGCAGCCCTCCTTCCTCCTCCTTTTTTACGGTACTTTTCAGGCCCGCGCGTGCATGTGCGTATGCGGACGCGCTAGTGCGCGGTTGTGTGATTATCATTGAACTTTTCATATTTCGTAATAAGCGTGGGAAATGCCTTTTAATTCGCCGCGAGCCAGCGAGCCAGCGAGCGATGTTAGGGAATTTTAATCGTGAAATTAAAGGGAGAGCTGATGTTTCACGCTAATGAAATCAATTAGAGTGCTTTATTTAGGTTGGAATGGTTAGCGTTGATCTAAGGGGGTCTTCACTTTTATATAAAGTCATTTCAATATTTTAACTTTTTTGGAAGAGTTATTTACTCTCGCGTATTGTGGTATTTTCGGAATTTCTAACAGGATCAAAACTGTTACAGCAAAGTATGGTTTGTTTAGTATCAAAGTGTTTGCAATACGTTGTTTGTGATTTTCTTTTACAATGTTATATACGAGTCGTGAAATCTAATAGTGGTAGACATTTTCAAAACCAATATGCGTAATAGTACTCGGTACGCAAAAAAATTGTTTTTCAATTTCTTTAACAATTAAATGTACGAATAATATTCATTAAAGTATTATGTATACATATATAATAAAATTCTCGCTACATATTTTATTTTTAAATTATGCGCATGTTGCTTTCGAGGAAACTTACGCCGTGCGCTATAACAGTTAGAATAATTTAGATGGAATCTTGTGTTAAAATAAAATCACATACCAGAGCCGCAAGATTATTTGCATTTAATTCTGATACGAAATCAGAAGAATTTTATTTAATCTCAATTTGGAGATAATTACTTGATTTATGTGTATTTAGATTGATTACTTTATGTGTGAGTTCGTGGGAATGAAATTTTACGTACAACACTGAATTATTTTACCTGAAAGCTATCTATGCTAAAACACGACCATTCGTTTTCATAATGTTTAGTATGTTGTCCTAGCTTGATTGTGTCCTTGTCAAGTACATTCAATAAATCCCCTAACTGTCAGGTAAGACAGTATACGTACCAAGAATGCCAGGATATCAAATTTGGCAAACCTCTTCCGCGTAAAAAAAATTTGTGGGCAATATATGGGCCATATGTGGCTCCAGCGCCTCAGCCCAATATGGGTCATAGTTTTTCTACATAATACTTATATGTATCCCACACTTGAAGAAAAAAAATATGGGACTAATGTGGATATGATATGGGAAACAGTATGGCCAATATTCGGCTTAGGCGGCGGAGCCACATATTGCCCATACACTGCACTAATGTGAGCAGTGTGGCCCATATATTGCCAATATATTGCCCATACTGTTGCAAATATGTGGGCCGCAAAATCATTTTTGGACAGGCTAGTTCTTCCATATTAGCAAATAGTGAAATTGATAAAATTGAAAAAATAATGTATAAAGAGGCCTTCTGCATTTCTAATATTTTTCAAAAGCCATAAATATTGTCAGGATTCCTTACAACCTGTATTCTATAAATTATGTCACTTATTACCCATGCAGCGGCCGGCATACCTTCGACAACTCCTGTCAATCCTAGAAATCCCCGCAAAAACTATCCGAAATTTATAGGCCATCGACACGAATCCATTAAGCATATTCAAAAATCAAGATCTCCTCCCGATACCCTTCCTCCTTCGCGGTGCACGCGGGCGCGAGCCGAGCTGTCGCATCCCCTAATGAATAGCACGCGGGATAAAAACGCACGGCCTAGAGCCGGCAAAAAACAGTCTGCCTTCCCTCTCTCCACTCGCCCTTCGACAAAAAGGGTAAGCACCCACGCCGCGCAATAATTCAGCGGGGAATGCTCGCGTTTCGGTATAGACTTTGGACGTTAAGAAGCTGAATCGAGGGAAAAAAAAGAAATCCGGCCGAAAGAAAGAGAGCGAAAGCCGAAAAGCGAGGCTGTAGCAGCAGCAGCAGCAGCAGCCAGAAAAGACGAAGGATCTGGCTCGGCTCTTTTTCTTTATAAGCGCGAGCGAGCTGTGCTGCTGCCGTCGCCGCCGTTGCTGCTGCTGCTGCGGGGGCTTTTAATCGCGTCCGTCTCTGCCGCGGCGAGTAGTATATCGCCGCAACGCTGAGATATATTTCACTCGCAGGGACCAGCGGCGACGACGACGACGACGTCTCTCTCCCTCCCTCCTAAAACTGTCTCCTCTATCACTCGCCTCCTCTTTGTCTTTCTCTCTCTCTCTTTCTCTCCTGCTTACACGGGCGCACGCTCGATCGCGCTGCTCTCCTAACTCTCCCCCCGATCGGCGGCTGATCTCTCTCGCTATATAAATTTATTCCGCGGACGAAAACGCCGAGGAGCGGAGGCACCTGCCCAAGCGCACGCGCGACACTGTCGCGACGACGTCGCTTCCTCCGCGAAGCTCGCGCGGGCTTCACAGGCTTTTTAAATATTCAGAGAGATCTGCACTCGATCTCCGGCGTTCTTTTTTTTTCACTGAGTACGCGGCTTTGGCGCTGCACGATATCTTCGCAATCGTTTTGGGTTTGCATGAACTCCCTGGTGGGAGTATGAATCTCGATCGTCTATATATTGAGGTGAGTGCGAAACGGGGAAATTATTGCATCGAAGTTGCTCTGCTTATTATTGTGAGAAAACATTCTTTGAGGTCAATGTAGTTAAGATAACAATGCTGATAAGGCGATATTTTAGAATTTAGACTGAGTGATTTTCCTTTCTGTACATTTACCATTAAACACTTATCTTCTGCTCAGTTCAACATGCCTGACACTTTATTCTCTTTGTGTTAACAAAAGAGTAAATTGTGTATTTAAGGAGGTCATTAACTTATAATTGGTAAAAAAGGATAAATTTTAAAATTTATTTATATACTAAAAAATGAATTCTTTTGTTTTTAATGTTTATAGTAATATATGTGTTAGAGTTATAATTTGAAAGATTATTCTAATAAAAAATGAATTAATGAATTAAAATTTTTAATGAACTATTAAACGATCACCTTGGCAAATAGAAAAAAATATTACAATAACTTACATCGAAAGTGATACAATTGTTGAGATCTGCATATTATTAATTAGCAAGCGTAATCAACCGTTGCACTCAATGTCTCACGCTAATCGCAATAAATTCCTGGGCAAAAAATAATTATTCAAAATGAATATATAGGGATTGTCGCGGGTGCAAGGGTACGGCCGTGGTGACGGCGGCGAGCCGAGAAGTTGCTCCTCTCGCGTTTCCCCAGGCCGTCACTCCTCCGTCTGCGGCGGTGATTTAAGTCCCGATCGAGTGAGTTACGCGCTCTTACGAAAGTCGCTCCGCGCGCGAGCTCCGCGCGGCGATCGGAAATTTTTATTTATACCGATGCCCAGCCGATCTCGTAGCGACACGTATGTAAATGAATTGGGACAATTCGCGAGGCCTTTATCCAAGCGCGACTTTGCATCTCGTGCGCGCTGACGCTGCCGTCGCCGCTCGGGATATCGTTCCTTCGAAGATCACGTAATTCTCCTTGTTTAACAATATGTTATATGTGTTACATTGGTGCGATACATATTTTAATTTTGTTTTTTAATTGAAATAGCTATCTAGGCGTTGATCAAGAAAAGATTTTTTGTAGTGCCATGACTAATTCTTTATGTCATTAATTTTAGTTATGACGAAAGAATCGTGATACGGAAGTAGTCATGATGCAAATTGAGATTTTTTTTTCCCGGATCAACATCAGGCACTTTTAAATTGAAATTTCCAAAACTGTAGAAGATTGAAAGCTTAACATTTTATAAAATTTCGAAAATCTATTTGTAGGAATTAAAAGAAGTTAAGTTTTACACTTCATTGCACTGCATATATTTATATTTGATATCAAGTTTTGCTATTAATTACAGGAAATACTTTTATTGTTGTTGTTATAATTATTTTACTATTTTTCTAAAAGAATTTATTACTGTTATTTTTTGCAACACTGTGCGTAAAATGCGTTTTTGCACCCTACTTTGAGTACGTAAAATGTCACTTTATGATACAGCGTTTACGCACACTGTATTATAAAGTGACATTTTACGCACTCAAAGTTGGGCGCAAAATCGAATTTTTCGCATACCATGCGTAAAGTATTGTGTCGTATTACTCCCTGACGTTAGGGAGTAAAACGCCACATGTACTCCCTCTTAGAAACTGCCATGAACATAGGCGTTTCTAGGAGTGAGGTTATGTGACGTTTTCGACGTAGCACAAATAAGTATAAGCACAAATAACTTCCCGCCGGGCATGCGAAAAAATTGTATATTGCCCTCGGGAGCAATGAAGACTATGAAAGCCCTCGCTTCGCTTGGGCAGCAAATCCTTCGCGGACGTACATGGCCAACTTTACTCCCTAGGGGAATAATCTACTATTTATGCACAGTATTACAAAAAATATCGTATGCAACTGGGCGTACAATTTTACGTACTCATTGCACTCGTGCGTAAAGACGGATTTTACGCCCTTGTTGCATTTCATATACTATTTCACGTTTAATAGTATATTATGCACCTAGGGAGTAAAATTATTGGTGAAAGCAGCTAATGGTAGTGGTCTAATAATCCTGTTAATTGTAGCTAGTGGCCAAAATTACTACCAAAGTTTGTCGTGAGAAGGTGGCAAATAACAACAATAGTTTTTTTACGACGTTTCGGACATCCTTTATTGATTATGTCCCTCTTCAGGCAGCTAGTAACAAAGTACAAAATACAACTTTTAACAACAACGTATATTACCTTAATTATGAACACATAATTTTACAAGTAACAATTAACACTTACAAAGTCTGTATTTTTTCCTGAGTATTACGGAGAACTATCCGTTCGTCAATGTAACGAGCATGACAAAATTTTCCTATTTATACCTATCATTAGTGTATTAGTGTGAGTGTAAGTAAGAACGCAACATGTACTGGCTTAATTGTGTAGAGCTTTTTGGGTGTGTACACACAAGATACAACCTTCCATAACCTACTCTCCTGATATCTGTTCCACTATTGTATGTGATATTTTTTGATACTAGGAAGGAGATAGAAATTCAAAATTATTAATCATAGTATTATATTCTTTTGGAAGTTTATTAATTTCAAATTGCTTGTTCATAAATTTCTTTTGTGTGTGTACATATAATGCTTCGGAAAATAGTCTTTTTTCTTTATTTCTTTCATGATCTAATATATTAACAGTGTTGAAATTTATAGTATGATTATTTTCTATCCTATGTATGTGTAGTGACGAATTTTCATCTTCTTCCATGTATTTTTTATGGTGTTCTTTGATTCTCACACCTAAGCGCCGACAAGTTTGGCCAACATAAAGTTGTATTTTGTACTTTGTTACTAGCTGCCTGAAGAGGGACATAATCAATAAAGGATGTCCGAAACGTCGTAAAAAACTATTGTTGTTATTTGCCACCTTCTCACGACAAACTTTGGTAGTAATTTTGGCCACTAGCTACAATTAACAAGATTACTAGGGAGTAAAAGTAAAGAATGTCCCAGATCGCATGGAAATTGTCACCCGAGCTGAAGGCGAGGGTGACAAACATGCGATCTGAGGCATTCTTTATTTGCTCCCGAGGTGCATATATGATTTTTTTGCCTGGCGAGGCCGAAAATACAACCTTCGCGATCGGGTGCCGGGAGCAAAAGTGGTACTTTTGGCCCGCCAGGCAAAAAATGTACTTTTTATAACTGAGTGCGTGAAACTCAACTTTAGATACCTGTTTAGTGTGCGCAAAGTATCTACTTTTGCTTCCTTCCTAGAGGAAGCTTTGTAATAGTAAAATTTTAAGTTTCGTTAAATCGCTCTAGAAACACGAGGCATGGTGTGGTTTGTGCTCATAAGAATTATGCACATATTTATTGTGCACACTTTAGCATTGGTGTATATTTATATCTATGTGTATACTCCAATGCTAAAGTGTGCACAATAAATATGTGCATAATTCTTATGTGCATAAACCACACCATGCCAAACACGAATAGAGGTGATAGAAGATCGAATCACATGATTTTAGAAAATATCTGTATAGATGTGTATGTGCGTGCGTGCGTGTGTGTGTGTGGGTATGTGTGTGTATGTGTGTGTGTGTGTGCGTGCGTGCGTGCGTGCGTGCGTGTGTGTGTGTGTGTGTGTGTGTGTTTGTGTGTGTGTGTGTGTGTATTGTATTTTGAATTTTTGATTTTCGCAAAATTTATTTTTGCGTTTTTTTAATGATAGCATTGAGATATTTGAATCGGACAGATAGCATTCGAAAGAGCATAAAAAACCTATATTTTCCAAAAAAAAATTACATTAGCTATTGCGGTTCTTTTGTTATTAACAAAAATGTGCTTTTTTTAAAAGCTTATAACTCCAAAAATAAACGGTCCATTTTTTTGAAAAAAAAATCACGATTGTGCAGAATATAAATAGCTATAATCTGTAAAAATCTAAATCCATTCTATCGACTAGTGTTTGAGAAAAAAATGTTTAAAAATGAAAAAAATGCGTTTTGTATGAACATGATTACAGTCGTAAAATTGACTTAATCGATTTGAAAGTTCTTGTAGAGGTAGATTTTGAATAGCTCTCAGCTGAGTTCTTTGGGCTAAATGATTTGTCAATAAATTTCAGAGATATTTGAGGTTAAAATTTTGTTAACCTTTTTTTCAAATCGTAATTTCTCGAGAACGACTCGATAAATCAGCTCCAAATTTATAGACAATTTTATGTGTGATATATATAATATATGTGCGAATTTTCATCAAGATCGTTCAATTACTTTTTAAGATATATGATATTTATAATTTTCGTATTTTACAAAGTCATTTTCTTTGTCGCCTGATAACTAGAGAAAAAAAAAGTTGGTTTAATCATGTTGAAATTGTGTCGAGATGTAGAGTTTATATATTTATCGTATAAGTCCTTTTGGCAAAAGAATTATCTCATAATTTTTAGAGATATTTAAGGTCTTAAACGGTTTTACGTATCATCTTGAAATTTATAGACCATTTTTTATGTTATACAGGCAATATTTGTTCAAATTTTTATCAAGAACATTCTGTTATTTTTGGAAACATTTAACATTTAAAATTTTCTTATTTTATAAAGTTATTTTCTTTGTCGCACGATGAATGGATTAAATTTTATTCAATTGTTTTGACATTTTGTAGATCTGTAAATTTGTTTTGACATTTTGTAGATATGTAAGTTTGTATATTTTTTTTGTACGAATTACTGAGATTAGTACCTAATTATGAAATACAAGCCATGTTCGTTTTTAGCCATAAAGTTAACTAAAAAAATAGCTAATTTCTGGTTAGGGGGTACTACAGTAAAAATTTTTTTTTTGTATTCATTTAAAAAATATAAATTTTGATCAGTAATGATATTTTATATGTATATATTTTTTTAACGACATTTAATTGTTATTTAAACTAGAGCGGTCTGCGGCTCAGTTAGTTAAGGCGCACGTCTTAATCAGCGGAAACTCGATTGCTCAAAGGGTCGGGGATTCAATTCCGGGTGAAGTCACTTGGATTTTTTTTTCAGTTTTTCTTGAATGGGATCCCTGGCCCCCAATCCGATGCTTCTACAGGGAGCGACGGCCTTACCGGGGAGGAGCTGATCCCTGAAATACGGGATCTTCTCCGGGGAGGCTACTCTGGGAAGTGGACATGCCCCCCTTGCTCAATTTCAGAGATAGTTACCACAGGAAAAATTAGAAAATTATCTAAACCTGCAAAGTTACAATCAATTGTTTATGAGAGACTTTCACATATTTATAAACACTTGATTGTAACTTTGCAGGTTTAGATAATTTTCTAATTTTTCTTGTGGTAACTATCCCTGAAATTGAACAAGAAACAACATCTATATGAAATGGCCAAGAAGTTAGAAAATAGCGAGTAAAACTGGCTAATTAATCGCTATGATGAAACGATTTTTCGACCATTATTTGCCTATTTCTTAGATTGCCGTATCAACAAAATATTCGTATTTGATTTACTTACTAATTTTATCTTTGATGAAAAAGCATTAAAGTGCATTGCCATAACAGCAAGCCTTCTGCTAGCCATTTCCAGACTAAAGAAACTGATCAGTTTTAATACCTTTAAAATACTCAAGAACAAGCTTGTGCTTGTCTTCGAAAAACTCATTCTATTTTTCAATCTATTAAATGGCAAAAAAATAGGAGAAAACGTGTTTCATCAGGAACTAGAAACTGAACAAAAGAAATTCCTATTTTACAGCGAGTTTCTAATATAAATGGTCAGTTATTCGTTATAAAATGTTTTGGATTTCCACCAGGGTACTGTTTCTTGTAATAGCCATTTATTATTTTTAAGGTTAGAACCTTTTTCTTACATCGGAAATTCCAAAAAGAGCACACAAATACGGAAAGGCAGACTACTAGGGACAAGTACCCTATGTGTGAAATTTCACGAAGAAAATATAATTTGAGGTAAAGGTTATTTAGGAATTTTAAAAGGTTTTGACGATAATATTTTTTTGTTTTTTATTTATTATCCAGACAAATTACATAAGTGTGTAATTCTAAAAGAAGCTACCTGTGCTAGGGCTGGGGCAATATACGTATACTTACAGACTAACTTACAAACTAAGTAACGACGTATTATATATTTGATAATAAAATTTCATACATTAACCAATAAGAACAGTAGATATAATAATCGCGCAATTTATGTCGATTTTATTATATAGTTCTTCAACTTTTCTTAATCTTATATTTCCTATTATTCTCACTTCCATATAAACTTTTTAACTCGTTAGGTAGACTATTAAAAGTCTTTAGTGCTTCCATGTAGCTATTTTTATCGTTAACAGTCTTTTTCTTTTTTAGAAGTTGAATAGTCTTATTTCTAGTTATAGAAGTACTTTTTTTGTATATTTATTTGAGATTATCATAGTGATACATTAAGGCCTCCAAAGTAAAAACTTGCCTTACATTTAAAGGTATGTTTTCTAAGAAAAAGTTTTTATTTATTAGTTTTAAGATTCTTGTTTGAATATTTTGCAAACGAGTCATATTATGTTTGTATACGCCTCCCCATGCAATTATTTCATAGTTTATGCAGCAGTGGAAAAAAGCGTAATATATTATAATTAGAGATTTTGTGTCCATGTACTTTTTGAGTTTTGCAAAGATAAAGATTAGATATAGTGATGTAGCGTGACCGCTGTGACCGTCATAAGACGGTCATATGGCCGTCACATGACGATCACAAGACTCATCAAAATATGACCCATTTTCGTCATAAATTCCAAATCCCTTTCGTGGTAATTAATATTAATTTCTTTTTTATTGGTCATACAACCAAAATTTTTATGACCGTCATTCTACAACTATGTAGTTGAAGGGAGCTTAAGTTAAGAAAATTTAAAGCTTTTATTTATTTATAATTTGAAGTAGGTAAGATTCGCGTGCGTACTTTAAAGCGCTTAATCTCAGCTTCTACTTTTGCGACAAACATTTTTTATTGGTCATATGATCAAAAATTTTATGACCGTCATTTTACAACTATATAGTTCAAGGGAGTTTAAGTTAAGAAAATTTAAGGTTTTCATTTATTTATAATTTGCATTAGGTAAGATTCGCGTGCGTACTTTAAAGCGCTTAGGGTGCGATCCCATGGCGTTCCGAAAAATTAGACAGAACCATTTAAGCCCGTGAGTGCCAGAGAGAGGTTCTTCCGTGAATGTCTCTCTCGCTCTCACGATCTTAAATGGTTTCGTCTAATTTTTCGGAACGCCGTGGGAACTCACCCTTTATCACAGCTTCTACTTTTGCGACAAATATTTTTTATTGGTTATAAGACCAAAAATTTTATTACCGTCATTTTACAACTATATAGTTGAAGGTTGTTTAAGTTAAGAACATTTAAGGCTTTCATTTATTTATATTTTGAATTAGGTAAGATCCGCGTACGTACTTTAAAACGCTTAATCACAGCTTCTACTTTTGCGGTAAGTATCTTTTATTGGTCATATGACCGAAAATTTTATGACCGTCATTTTACAACTATATAGTTGAAGGAAGTTTAAATTAACAAGATTATTTATGACTTATCTTGTCATATGACTGAAAATGTGACGGTCATTTCACAACAAAAATTTGAAATTTTCACTTGTGACGGTCATTTTAGTCATAAGACGGTCATGTTTTGTGTCATAAGACCAAATTGAAAGTGACGTGTCATTTTGCAACACTAATTAGATATTTAGTTTTATTTATAATGTATTGGATGTTCATGTTCATGTTCATCCCATTTCATATTGTAATCAAAAATTATTCCCAGGTATTTGTAATTTGTAACTCTTTTGATTTTTTGTTCATGTATTTCAATTTCAATTTTTTTTGGTACGCTATCACAATAATTACCTATAGTCATATCGTCGCGCGGTATGAAGAAAAGCCAACTTGGAAGTTACAGGCGAAGAAAAGCCAACTGACGACATTTCGCGCGAGATAAAAATCCAATTCTGTTAGCGAAAGTACTTTTACGTACGCGTAAAATTTTAATTATCACAATACAATTACTATTGATACTATTAATAAGCGGTTCTAGGAATCCCGAATCAGTGTACTGATAATTCCAGTTTTTGTTATCATTGTCTTTGAACATTTGTCAAAAGCACTGCAATAAGTCGTTAGTAAATGACAGTGCACGCGTAATTGTACATTTATTATGCTGTACTTACACAGAAAAACTCTTAGGATCGTCGAACGCAGTAGCCCCGGCCGGCGGCACTACTGCGTCAAACGCTTGGAAGGCTGCCGCTCATGCGCGTCTTCATCTCGGAGCCGTTGCTCTTTTTTCGGATATATCTGAAAGTGCAATAAACCTATGATTGCGAGTACCTTATAATTCATGAACGACGTTGCAGTGCTTTTGATATATGTTCAAAGCCAATGACAAACCAGGAACTGACTAAATCTTGAATCAATGTAGTGACTGTCAGTACATCGATTCAAGATTCCTAGTACCACTTATTAATAGTTATAAGAGTAATTTTATTATGATAATTAAAATTTACAAGCATAATACAACATTATTTATCAATACGCGTACGTAAAAGTATTTTCGCTAACAGAATTGAATTTTGTTCTCGCGCGAAATGTCGGCAGTTGGGATTTTTTGTCCAAACTGGCTTTTTTTCGTCTGAGACAAGTCAAACTGGCTTTTCTTCTTCTGGGAGGACGTAAACTAGCTTTTCTTCGCCTTAGACGCGTTTTTTGCTTTTCTCCGCCTGTAACTTCCAAGTTGGCTTTTCTTCGTACCGCGCGACGTTATAGACCATTTTGCTAGTATTTAAAGACAATTTATTTAGTGCTAACCAATTTACTATTTTATCTAAATATCTGTTCATTTTTTCCTGTGCAGATGGCCATGTTTCGTCACCCGAGATGACGACCGTGTCGTCTGCGTATTTTTTGCATATCTAATAATAGATCATTAACATATAATATAAATAGCAATGGTCCTAATATTGTTCCTTGTGTAACTCCAGTATCTATTTCGTTTTCAGTGCTTTTTTTATTTTCTAATTTGACTATTTGTTTTCTATTAGTAAGGTAACTAGTCATTAATTAAAGAGTTTTACCTCTTATTCCATATCTTTCTAATTTTCCAAATAATATTTTATGGTTGACAGTGTCAAAAGCCTTTGCCAGATTTAGAAATGTTATTATTAAAGGTTTACTCTTATCTAAATGACTGTATATAATGTCCGTAATTTTGTTAACTGCATCAATTGTACCTTTATCTTTAATAAAGCCATATTGCTAGTCTGATAGAATATTCCAATCTGTAATAAAGCTATATAATCTGTTGTATATTAATTTTTCAAGAATTTTTGCTATATTAGATATTAATGATATATGTCTGTAATTAGAAATATTATATTTGTCGCCGGCTTTGTAGATAAATACAACTTCAGCACTTTTTAGAGTATCAGGCCATATTGCATGTTCAATTGATAAATTAAAGATATGTTGTAAAGGTGTTACTATGTATGGAGAAATTATTTTTAAAGTTTTGGCATTGATGTTATCTATACCTCCTGCTTTTTCTTTTAGATCTCTAATTATGATACATATTTCTGCGGTATTGGTAGGGCGTATAAATAATGATTTTGTGTTTCTTTTGGGTTTACGCATCCATTGCTTGGTTGCTTAATATTTTTGCTTAAATTAGCCCCTACTTCGCAGAAGTATGTATTCTTAAGGTTTGTAATATCCTCTTTGTTTACAATTTTGTTTTTGTTCGTGTAGATAGAATCAATTGTCTTGTTTGTTCTTTTTGTTTTTTCTAACTTATTATTGATTATTTCCCATAACTTTTTCGGGTCTTTACTACTTTTTTCAATCTTATCTCTTTCGTATTTATATTTGGCATCTTTTATCACATTGTCTAATAATTTAGTGTAATTTTTGTACTCATTCTTTAGGTCTGTACAATCAGGTTTCATTTTCCATAATTTATATAGCATTTCTTTTTTTTTGCAAGATGTAATGATTGCAGTAGAAATCCATCTTTTCCTTGGAGTAGATAAGCTATGAGGCTTCTGGCCCATTGGGCTAGAACCCTATGAGGCTTCTGGCCCACTTGAAGCTGGTAGGACTCTAAAATACTATGAGGCTTCTGGCCCACTGGGCATACAGCGCTCAGACCAGTGAATATCAGTACGAGAAACGGTAAGAAACCACCTACTTCCACGTTTTCCTTACGTTTTCCACCTGCTTTCTTGACAGCAGAACGAGCACCTTTCAAAGCAGAGAGAATTACCTTACGAGCGGAGTTAATTTTAACCATTGATTTTGAAGCAACTTTTATTATCTTGTTTAACCTCGTTGACTGCTTCACACCCATTCCAAGTTTTGATTTTGCTTTCATAATATTTGTGATTGTGTAAGCAGCTACTTTCTCACCAATACTTGAATCTTTAGCCTTAACTCTTTGCCACGCCTTATCTGCTAAAACTCTATCCTTATTGTTTCTAGCCTCTATGTTTTCTCGATTCTGAGAATAAGCTATATCGTGTTCTTTACAAGCTGTGTCAAGTAGATTAACACCTTTATCACCTCGAGCTCAACGTTTTGCTAACTCAGTACCTGGTCCGCAGTACTGATATCCTGGTAAATGAAGTTCTATTGGAAGACTGTCGAGAATTTTATAAACCACGATCTCGACGTCTGTATATGATCATCACACAATGAAGGCCCAATGAAGACTGAACCCGCGAGTATAAAAGCGCTGTATTTATAGTCGAACGATCAGTTGCAATCGAGACCTTGTACTGTACACATGAATTTCAAGGAACAGCCTCTTCAGCTTCCGGATTGAATTTCGATAATATCGTGGAGCAAAAAGAAAGACGAAGCGGCATAGAGACTTACTTCCAAGCAGCATTAGAGCTGTATTTTGTGGACCGTCAAATTGTGGAAAAACCAATAGTTCGCTTGCACTCATTACACATCCCAATGGTGTTAGATTTGAGAATGTTTATACATATTCGAAGTCTTTGAATCAACCAAAATATAAATTCCTTCAGAAAATTATAGAACCGTTAGAGGGCATGTAGTATTTTCCTTACAGCGAACATGATGAAGGTTATAGCTGCTGAAAATGCTCTTCCGAACTCTATCATTATTTTCGACTACGTAGCTTGTGAAAAACAGAACCATGTTACAGCATTTTTCTGCATGAGTAGACATAAAAATGTAAATTGTTTTTTATCTTTGTCAGTCACATGCTCACATTCCAAAGTATCTCGTCAGGGAATGTAAATCTTTTGGTAATTTTTCGGCAAGATGACGTTAATTTAAAACACTTGTATGAAGATCATTTTAATTCTGATGTGACTTATACACAGTTTAAAGATTTGTGTGTTAAGTGTTGGAGAGATGAGAAATATGGAATTCTAATGATTGACAAGGATAGTTCAATTAATGGAGGAAGATATCGTAAGGGCTTTGACTGTTTTGCTTATATAAATATGGGAGGCACTTAGTCTTTCATTCACAGTCTACAACTGAACGTTGAAGAGTCAACATCGCAGAATTCAGTCGAAGAAAGGTTACACTTCATGAGCTTGTAAAAGCTCGTAATGCAACTGCATTGCAATTATACTTACGTTTAACTAAACGTAAATATAATTTGTTAAAGTATGAAAAAGATACTTTTGAGAAAGCAATGGAAGATACTTTCAAACCAATCGTTGAGCCGCTTGAAAAGCTCGTAACCAAACAGTCCAAAGAAGCATTGAGTAGAGCTGTTAAACATGGTGAAAAGTATAATAAATCTATCAAACGCGATGAAAAACATGCTGATGGTGATATGCAACAGCAGGATGATACATTGCAAGCAGCCGATACGTCTTTTGAATCCGCTACGAGCAATGATGGTTATGATGAAAGCAATAATAAATATTTGCAAATGCTCAGTCAAGATCAGTACATAGACAAAATTTATGGTGTACGCAAAGAGAATGGACAATTCATGATTGGTAATTCTCCTATAGAGTTCGAGGGTAGCTATATCGATGTGAACGGGGCGAAGTATGCAAAAACTCATGGATTACTCGAATTACTCATTACAAAGCAGCCCAGTGAAAGCCAGATCACTAACAGTGATATGAAGAATTATCGGAAAATACTTGAAGTATCGTCAGCACACAAGAGACGCTATGACAGTAATGAAAAAATTCGTCCTCACAACAGCAACAAATTCAAATACATAATTGCTCCAATGTTTGAATATTCGAAACAAGGTGCTGGTGTATTACCACGCTACAAGTTGACAAGAATGAATACGAGTATAGATTATGCGTATTAGGACGATCCTAACGAGCTGGTGGAACGTTTGAGATTACTCATAGCTGAACAATCAGCTGGCAATCCCAGCCACGTTAATGAGATTCACTCGATAATTAAGGAATTGTGGGAGGGAGGGTATATATATTAGATGAACCTTCTCTTCTCAGTATCATAATGAGTGTCGACGTGTTCGGACGAAATCTAAAAGAAAGAGAGAGCATTAGAGGTCCTCCAGGAGTGGGATATAAAATCACATCCGATGGACAGTTCGATCTTGAAAATAAGAGGTTATGCAATGTAGAAGCACCCAATAATCTACACGATGTAGTCAACGTGCAATCATTACAGCGTATAGTGGAGGGAGAAGTTACGAAAGTTGTGAATATTATACATAGATTGAGAAATGATTTCAATAATTTAGATGGAATAGTGGAAGCTCATCGAGATGAATTAGATAAAAAAAATTGCTAATCTTGAGAGGGAAATTGAGAGTATAAAAGTAATGGTACTTCAGTTGTCACAGATCAGTAATACGCTGGATACTAAAGAGTCGACATCGAAGCATGGATCATCGTAAGAAAGTAGTAGTAGAAAAGCTGCATAAACCTGCTCGAAGAAACTATCAACGCCGTAAGTTTAATATGCGAGGCATAGATGAAACTTGGCAAGCTGATTTAGTTGAAATGAAACCTTATGCTCGAGAGAACAAAGGTTATAGGTAACCAACATTGACGTGTTTTCCAAGTATGTGTGGGCTGTACCCGTTAAAAGTAAATCAGGCATAGATGTTACAACAGCTATGAAGAATGTGCTTGTTCAAGGACGAGTACCGAAGAATCTACAGACAGACCGAGGCAAGGAATTTTACAATTCAAACTTTAAAAAACTGATGGAGCAATATAAGGTTAATCTCTACTCCACATATAGCAATCTCAAGGCGTGGAAATTTTAAATGGCTTGATATTTTACCTGATTTGATTTCTACCTACAATAGTACAAAGCATAGAACTATAGGTATGAAACCAAAAGATGTTACAACAGTGAACGAAGCGCAAGTTCTAACTCTATATTCAAACCCATGCGAAAAAACCTAAGTTCAAAGTCAATGATCGAGTACGAGTAAGCAGAGTAAAGCAAGTATTCGAGAAAGGATACACACCTAATTGGTCGACTGAAATATTTACAATAGATAAAGTATCAAAAACAAATCCTATTACTTACCGTTTGAAAGATTATCAAGATCAACCCGTTTCCGGCGGTTTTTATGAACAAGAACTTTTTAAAGTAAAATATCCGGATATCTATCTTGTGGAAAAAGTTATCAAGAAACGCGGTAATCAAGTTTATGTAAAGTGGCTCGGTTTTGATAGTTCCCACAACGGTTGGATTATAAACAAGATATGTAATTTCTTTAATAATAAACAGAAAGTGGTGGGAACACCAATCCCCGCTGCCTACCTGTGAGGAACAACCATCAAATTTTTTTCCTCAGTAAACTAACTATTTATTTTTCTTTTCTTATTGCACGCTAAACCGAATCTGCGCGAAAGCCTATATTTCAAAGAAGAATCTGTCTCGACTACAGAAGTGTGATGCGTACATAGTAAAAGTTAAAACAGGTGTTACTTTTTAGTATTAAAGTTTAAAAAGGTATATCACTCTATAACATAAAAAAGGCGTCACTCTATAGAATAAAAGTTCAAAAAGGTGTTATTCTATGACATAAAAAAGATGTCACTCTATAACATAAAAAAGGTGTTACCCTATGACATAAAAAAGATGTCACTCTATGACATAAAAAAAGTGTTACTCTATGACATAAAAAAGATGTCACTCTATGACATAAGAAAGGTGTTACTCTATGACATAAAAAAGATGTCACTCTGTGACATAAAAAAGGTGTTACTGTATGACGTAGAAAAGGTGTTACTCTATGACATAAGAAAGGGGTTACTCTGGTATAAAAGCATAATAAGGCATCATTTTAGAATATAAAAGTAGTTTCTCTATGACAAATGTGTTAAAGGTTTGCTTATGCTATAAAAGTATAAAAAGAATGTTGGCTGTATATATTTATTCAGTTGATGCTCAACTCTTGAAGCATAAACATGTCAAATGCACATAATATTATTAGCAAGTTTCAGGATGCTATAGTACAAAAATCAGAGTCTTTATTAGGTTTGACAAAAAGTGCTGTATTTTTCGATACAGCTAATGATATGGAAACTTCTGAAATCGAACTGTCTAATATGAGACCTAGCCATAATAACATCCCTAGTTCCCATAATTATAAATTTGTAAAACTAGTCAAGAAATATGTAACAAAATTAAACGGAAATTCTAGGAGATATCTCGATAATATTTATGGTGTTTACAAGCGAGGAAATTTACTTATGATTGGAAATTCACCAATAAAGTTTGAAGGGGACTTTGTCCGGAAATATTGTTTGTTTGCAGGATTACTACAATTACTATTCAAAAAACTTCCGGATGAAAGTCTTATCAATTCAAATGATTTAGATAATTATCGAATGATTATGGAAGTTTCAAGCGCTCACAAAAAGCACTATTACGTGAATGAGCCGATTCGAAAACTAAAGAGAAAAAAATTTTATAATCTGTAACGTTGCACCTTAATTGTTCCGTATTTATATTTGGCATCTTTTATCACATTGTCTAATAATTTAGTGTAATTTTTGTACTCATTCTTTAGGTCTGTACAATCAGGTTTCATTTTCCATAATTTATATAGCATTTCTTTTTTTTTTGCAAGATGTAATGATTGCAGTAGAAATCCATCTTTTCCTTGGAATAGGTAAGCTATGAGGCTTCTGGCTCACTGGGCTAGAACCTTATGAGGCTTCTGGCCCACTTGAAGCTGGTAGAACTCTAAAATACTATGAGGCTTCTGGCCCACTGGGCTAGAAACCTCATAGGGTTCTAGCCCAGTGGGCCAGAAGCCTCATAGCTTACCTACTCCTTGGAATCATTTCCTTATCCCTTTTCTTAGTAGTTTTACTAGTAGATGCATAATTTAGACAATCTTTTATCTTACTTATTAATATATTGACTGCTCCGTTCGGATCTTGTATTAACAATATAGAATCCCATTCTGTTAAATTAGCTTTATTTTGTAGTTTTTTATAGTTAATGATATTGTTTGCTCTATTGTTCTGTTTATGTATTTGATTGTTATGTTGTCTAGGGCCACAAGTAAAGGATAATGGACACTAGTTGAGTTATTGCAAAGTTTGTATGATTTTGGAGTAATAGAATTCGATTTAAAAAAAATATTGTCAAAACACGTTCCATTGCAGCACTCTTTAGCTGGTCTAGTTATTCCTAAAAAACATGGTATATATTCTTTTTCTGTGAAGTCATTTAAAAAATCGTGGCTAATGTTATCACAATACATAATATCTATATTAAAATCTCCTATTATTATATGATTTTTAATATTTACATTACAGTTAATGTATTTTGCTTCCTCAAAGAGGAAGTTTTCTAACGATGAAAACAAATTTTGAAACAAAAAATGTTCAGACTTTTGGCGCTAAAATCTGTTGGTTTTGATAAAAAAAAATTTCATATCTGTGTGTGTGTGTGTGCATGCGTGCATGCGTGCGTGCGCGCGCGCGCGCGCGTGTGTGTGTGTGTGTGTGTGTAGAGGCGATAACTTTTAAACCGATCGACCGATTTACATCGGACAAAGCTTATTCTCTTCGTTTCGGAGGAGAATAGAGAGAGCATAACCTACTTTTTGATTTTATCAAGTTTCTTTTTTTTATAACCAAAAAACGAATGTGAATTTTTCGTTTTTTGATTTTTTAATTTGTTACAGTATTAATTAATAAAATAAATTTTTCTTAAAAGGTCGTTAAATTACCTACAATTTCTTTCTTTAAAATTTAAATTATCTTTAGCAAGTCATTTGTTATTAATGAAAATATGGTTTATAATTCTTTAATTAATATCTCAAAAACTTTGATTTAAACTTTCATTTATCCACTCAAAATTTTTACCACTTACACGAGTACAACATTGTGTTAAAATTTGAAGAGGTTATGTTGATTTGTTTCCGAGAAAAAAATTATTTTTGAAAATAAGTGCGTTTCCTTTCGTTTACCATAACAGGAGTAAAAATCAATGAATCATTTTGAAATTTGGCAGAGAATTAGCTTTTTTATATCTAAGGATTCAGTTCTTTGCCCAAAAAAATGTGACAGTTGTGACCAAAGATATTTGAGGTTAAAAATTTTTTATAAATTTCTTATTTTTACATTTTTAAAAAGAATATTCGATTGATTGACTCAAAATTTTTAAATAACTAGCAAGATTCGCGCGCGTTTTATTTCTTTTTACCAGAAAATTTTAAAATTAAAATTTTTAATTCTAACGCTTTTTTACACCTATCGAATGGTTATGTTGATTTTAGCAATAACATTTAACCCTTACTTGACAGACTTTTGCAGATCCAAAATCTTGATTCAAAACTGGGGTTTGGACAGCCCAGCGTAATACCACTGACTTGAGAAGATCCTGGTTTTATCGAACTATTTTGATGTTGCTATAGACCCGATTCCCTTTTAGATTTACGTATGGTAGAAGCTCTCAATGTCGACGGAGTTATAAAGGAAAAGCAGTACCAAATTAAAGGTTTGATATTAGATCCCACAACTCAGTATCCCCTTAAACATAAGGCAATTATTCCAACTTGAATCGGTAACTTACCGTTATCATAAACTGAAGAAAAAATATGTCGAGAGCAAATTGAATACTAGAAATAAAATTATACAACTACCAAAAATGAAAAAGGAATAAGTAACAAAAACAGCTATATAGAAGCTATTAGAAATTAAAAAATTTTATTCAAAAAAATAACATATAAGAAATGTTATATTTTGTTTAGTTAAATATTTATCTAATGTTGAATTTATTTAGCAAGAAATTTATATATTTCTTTTCGTAGTTTTTAAGGCTAGTTTTTAAGTTTTTCTTTTTATATCCTGTATTTTTCACCAGACCTACACACAGGCAATGCTATTTGTGTAAATTTAAAACTATGTAAGTTTATTCTGATTAATAAATAAATATATATATACACACACACACACACACACACACACACACACACACACACACACACACACACACACACACACACACACACACACACACACACACACATACACACACACACACACACACCAAGTTAAAGCGGATCATTGTATTAGGTAACGTTCATCCATACAACTATATTAAAAGTATCAACTTTGATATTATCATCTCATATAAAAAAATAATTAGAGGTTTTCCACATTGGGTGAGTGTCTACATATAATTAAGGAACAAAATCGTTAAGAGAGGATTTAAGAGAGAAACACAGCGTTTAAATATTGAAAAATCCCGCCAACTTGTAACCAATCACGTATCTTCTTAAGTCATGGAATATTAGCCAATCAAATATTACAGATTATAAGAATCAGTCAATCACCATAGTTTTATGTTGGCTTCACTTTCTGATCATCACTTTTTCAAGAGAGGATTCTTAAAGAGAGGAATACAAAGTTTAAATATTTCAAAATCCCTATAACTTATAACCAATCACGTATCTCATTAAGGACGTTCTCCGACTCAAATTCATTAATATCGCGATAATTGTGATTTAAAAATATTATTTACAATGAAAACCCTTCATGAGTCTCTATACATTACTCCAAAAAAAAAAGAAAATGTCAGTGTAAGATAAAAGGTGTCAATATGATATTTAAATAAATAGCACTTACATAGGGTGACTATATAAGATATACAAATAACATGGGAGTTTTTGTTTACGTTGCTATATCTCTGAAATTAATATCGCTTGCTATATTGAAAATTATACCATATTATTCCTCTCGATTTCTAGTTTTATGGCTTACGGTTGAAAAAGAAAAGCAAAGAAAACGTTTTTTATAGTAAATTAAAATGTAATTTTAAAACTAGCTTAGATAGGGATCCCGTGTTAACACAAAAACTTTGAAGTTAAATATTTCTATTTTGAATACCGCTATGGACGTGGGGTTTTCAAGCATGTACTAAGCACACAAAATCAAACGTTCTCTGCAAGTTTCAGGAAAATCACAAGAAAATCGTTTTCTCGGAGAACGTCCTTAAGCCATGGAACATTAGCCGATCAAATATTATAGATTATAAGAAGCAGCCAATTACAATGATTTTATGTTTGCTTCGCTTTCTGGGCGTTACTTCTTTAAGAGAGGAATTTTAAGATTATTGAAATAACTAATCAATATAATCATTGGAAATCTATTAATGAACTAAGTATATTTATTATGAGGATAATGAGATTGACAAAGTCAAATGGCAAAGTGAGACAATGTAATTGTAATTTATTATATTTTATGCCTAAAATACATTATTATGCTCTAGTGTAATTTTGTTGCGCAAAAAATATAAATTCCTGCATACACGCAGCAACATTTGACTTATAATATATATGTAATGCAGGATTTTAATCTTTGGAGTACCGATGTAACATTTTTCGGATCAGCAGTAGTTTTGTAAACTACTGAAATGTTATTTTCAAATATATACATGAACTTTGTGTAAAAAAATATCTCATTTCTGAGGAAAAATCGCGGGAATAAAAGAAGCAAAATTTTGTACTACATCTCACATATAGGCTTTTGTTGAGACTTGCAACGCTAAAGGGTACGCATAGATATGATGAAAAGATTTAAATCTTATCGTTTAACCTAAGCAGATTGATAGGAAGGTTTAAATTTTTAATTGTTTTTGTTTTAAATACTTTACAATAATTATTTGTTACATTTGCTAGGAGCATCAGGCAGCCGGATCACGGATTCAGCTCAAACTTTGGGATGTTTTTGGATGTAGAAATATGAGCCGCAATATTAGACCTAACGCTCAAAAAAATTCAAATTTTGGACATTTTTAGCTTTATTTTGAAAAAAAAAACTTTAAAAATGTCTCTTTTTGAAACGCTAACCATTTAATTTTGGAAAGTTTCAAATATTACTTGAAATAGAGCAAATAAAACTAGAGTATGTACTAGCTTTCGTTTTAATTTTTTAGAATTCAAAAATATCGATTTCTTCCAAATTTATGAAAGTTTAAAGTTGAGCAACAAAAATGAACTGCGACACCTCTAAAATTCGCGGTTTAACTTTATGCATATTTTGGTGCATTTTCGTTACTCAACTTTATACGTTCATAAATTTGTAAGAAATCAATATTATTTGATTCTAAAAAAAAAGGAAATGAAAGCTCGTATGCAGCTCTAGTTTTATTTTCTCTTTTAGAAATAATATTTCAGTCTTTACAAAATTAAATGGTTACCGTTTCAAGAAAAGGCCTTTTTCAACTTTTTCTTTTAAATAAAGCTAAAAATATCCAGATCTTGAGTTTTGCAGCCTTCTTGAAATTGCTAAATCCAAAAAAATATCCAAAAGTTTGAGCTGAATCCGTGATCTGGAGACCCACACTCTCCTAGTTAGTACTTTCAATTAAAATCTTATCAATTGATTCCGATTCTGAAGAAGACATTTACTCATTTCCGAACTCATTAAATTCTGTTACTTGAAGCTAAATTCTTTTACAAAATTTTGTTTTTAATTGAAAAACTCGTGGTCCGGTATTGATAAATATATTGATCGAAGTGAAAATGTTTTCTTGAATTTTAAGCTGAGAAAAGTTTATTTAATCCACTATCAGTGCATTATCAGCGCACAACTGTTGAAAAGTGAGCCGAACAAACGAACGGCTCTTTGAAATGTCAAAAGCCCCTCGCGCGCTCGCGCAAACCGAATCCCCCGAAAGAACCACCGCGCGGCCGGGCCTCTCGCGCCGTATATCTTCGAAAACAGTATACGCACATGTACGTCATAAACCTTAAAGAGACACAATTCGTACGACGCGTCCCGCGAATATCGGTATCCCATACATTAACCCTCGGACCGAACAAGATCAAAAGAGAGAGGCAGATATACGCGAGTCTCTCCTGCACGCGTGTGTATATGCGCGACAAACGTTAAAAGAGCGAGAGAGAGAGAGAGAGAGAGAGAGAGAGAGAGAGAGAGAGAGAGAAGCCCTCCTCCCCGTATACGCACGCAGAAGGAACCAACCGCGCGGTGGAGAGATAAGACAAAACGAGAATAAACGACGGGCGCGCAAAAGGACGCGAACGAGCGCGGAGAGAGAGCGAGAGCGAAATAAAGAAAAGGACGACCTGCCGCTGGTAAGTAGTAGGAAGCCCTCGCATAAATGCGCCGCTCCTCTCTCTCTCTCTCCTTCTCGACATAAAGTAGGTCCAGCGTGTATACGCGCGGCGGGCTCGCGCTACCTCCGCGCGCACTCGCTCGCGCTCGCGAGGCGCCTTATGGCAGCGGGAGAGAAGAAAACGCAGCGTAGCCCGCATGCAGCACTCGCACACGCGGGCGCAGCGCGAGGCAAGAGAGAGCGAGAGAGAGAGAGAGAGAGGAGGCAAAAGCCACGGCCCCCTCGCGGCCCGAGCGGCCAATCGGCGCCGAGGCCGGGCTGCGTGAAGGCGGAACACGCGCATATGCCGCAACCGCTGCCGCGTATTTATTATTCGGCTTGCAAATACCACAACGCGCCGCGCCGCGAGTGAGCGAGGCAAAAATTTTCCTCTCTCTTTCTCTCGCTCGCGGTAGCGCCGAGAGCGCGGCTCGCAGAGCGCGAGCGCAAGCAGGCTCTTATCTCTTCTTCTCTCTGCGAAAGAACGAGCGAGCGAGAGGAAGGCTGCTGCTGCACGGCCGATTGGCGGCGGCAGAGGTGGAGCCAGCGAGCGCGTCTCTCTCTTGCCGCGCATTGCCCCTAGCTGCTGCCGTGTGAGAGATGAGAGAGAGAGAGAGAGAGAGAGAGAGAGAGAGAGAGAGAGAGAGAGAGAGAGAGGATTTCTCGTATGGAGAACACGTACTATCAAGAGCGCGGGTTTCTTTGCTCCGAAGAGCCGCTAAAGTTTGTTGCGCTAGTTTGGTATGAGTGCGAGGATGCGGCTATTGTGTTGGAGGAGAGAAGGGATTAAAGAGCCGCGACCTTGCGAATCGCGAGGAAAAGTGTGGCTTTGTTGATGCGTCGTCGCACGAGTGTCTCTGTGGGCATAGCTGTTTGATGAATCTATTTTTAGGTGTCGTGCGGTGCACGAAAGATTAACGAGACTTCTACGAGGTTAATGCGAAGCGCCGACGATGTATTCTTGAGCTTTAACAAACGTGGGAAGTTTTGTTTTAGTACTGTTAGGAATTATGCAAATTTGTTTCACGCGTACCTTCGTAGGTACGCTCGAGTAGAAAAATCCGTTAAGTCTTACTAAAGCCCGGCCGTATCTCCTTAATGCTGCAGCGGAATGTGATCGAGGATTTAGACTTCCGCAAAATACCGTAAAAAGTTCATGATTTGCGTATAGTATTAAAATTATAGAAGCATGCGATATTCTTTAATATTTCAACTTTAATATTATTTATTTATAGTATTATTTTTATAACGTTAGTATATTTAAATGTTCTAAAGCAATCAAATGAAGAAATTGCAATGGGACATTCAAAAAGAGAATTGTCTAAATAAGCGTGTGTCCTTGTGAATAAAGTCACGTTATTTATCATTTTGTGACTTATTAATTAAAAATAATACGGATAGAGAGGACATTAATCTCCTCCAAAATGTTCAACAAAAGTTTCTGAAACTTTAAAAAAACTAAAAAAAACTTCGCACTCAGGAGAACGCAACGCTTGCATCCGGTACGCATGAATTATGCAAAAATCCTTGCTGGCGAACGCGCACGCGAACAAAAACCGCATTCGCAATCGACATAATATATTTATCAAAACACCGGCGCATGTCATATCTTAAAAAAGACCTAAAATCTCAGCCGCTGCATCTGCGTGAAAAAAAGCGAAAAATGCAAAAGGCTTATGATATAAGCCTGCATGCATACAGCGCACCGGCTGAGCCGCCGCATGCACACGTGACTCGCGGCTCGCGCTACCGGAAGCCCGTAAATCCTTTTAACGACGTTCGTCTGCATCGAGATAGATCGCGAACGCGCGCGCGCATATCCGCCCTATTGAAATATCTCGCGCGAAAAAGAGAGCGCGAGGGGATTCGTCGTAATCTACTCGAGCGCGCGCGCGTGCTGCACCCGCGATCGACGCGAGATATCATAGGTATAGACGCGCGCAACGGGGGAAAAATTCGAATACGTTCCGTATAGGAAATACCGATGGTTACGGAATATATGATCCATGGATGTTTGAATACCGTCGAGTGTTTTGTAGATGCAGATCTGCGCTGATTTTTCGGCTGTTAACAGCAGCTGTAAATTGGTAGTATGCGGATCTTCGCAGGAACACGAGAAACTTACCAACTCCTAATAATGGATTTCAAACTGGGATTTTTTTAATTTTAGCAAGTAGTTAAAAATAAATACAGTTACATGCATGTACTTATGCATATATTAGGAATCTACATCATGTATATTTAAGAAATCCTTTATGTTAATAAATTAAGAAACTTAATAACTGTAATATAATTCATCTGAAAGTGTAACATTTATTTAAAATACCAATTTTATGAAGGTAAATGTCAAAATTTATTTCTGTTTGGTACATAATTGTGAAATAAAAACAATGTTCGAATGATGTATGATGAGATGAATGACAGCGACGTGTATTAATATTGGAAAAATGATAGGATATGATAGATGATATTCCTATCATCTTTCCAACAAAAACAATGTTCATTTTTAGCTATAAAGTTAGCTAAAAAATAGCTCATTTATGGTTAAGAATTCTACCAGGCCAAGTACTGCGAAAATAGCATGCAATAAATTATTAGGCTCCTTTAACTTTAATTGTTATTAACACTTATAAATTAACGAATATCAAATTTAAGTAATTGAAATTTACAGTGTACTTATTTGCAACTTATATTTTGATGCATCCGATGAAAATAGGTTTGATCTCCATCTAATAACGAGCGTGACGATTGTTGTTATACCGTCACTCTCTTTCCATCTACAAAATGAAACTGGCGCCGCCACTCGGTCAATATTATGCCGCGCAATCGTATCAACATTGACAATCGCCGAGCGACTTTTCTCTCTCTCTCCCGTGACAGCAGTAATCCGTCCAATCATCCTCTATGAGAATGCGACGTCAGAATTTCCCGCTCGCTTTCCCTCGCGACGAGCCGATAGGATCTTCCGCGGCAGCGCGATCGGCGCGCGTCCGCCCTCGGGGCGCATACCGCAACGCGCAGCATCGGCACGCGCACGGGCAACGTGACACTGCGCGCGCCGCGTCTCCTATCGCGCGGAAACGATAATTTAATCACTGTCATTACTCGCCGCGGCTAAGGTCGGCTTTTCCTATACCGGCGCGGCGGCTCGCCTTTATTCCGTCTGTGTCCTTCCAGCGAGAGCGGACGACGGAGGCAAAGACGAAGAAGAAGAAGCGGCACGGCGATCTTTTTTCCTGCAGGTTTTTAAGCGAGTAAGCGGTTGCTTCTCGGGTTAGTGTCGAGTGCTTGCAGGAAAGGAGGGTTGGTGCTGAGCTTTCGACACGAAGGTATGGGGATAGCTATATATCGCAATGAAGAGGGGTTTGTATATTTAAACTATATGCGACAGGCAGAAAGAAAAGGATTAGCAGTTGTCGTGTGCCTTTTATTTGGTAAATATAAATTTTGTGAAACGGTAAAAGGGGATAGAGTTCAAAATCTTATTGTAGAATTTCAAGTAAAAAATTTTATCAAAAAGTTTTTAAAAGTCTTGTATGAGAATTCTATATATAAATCAATGGTTATAAAATTTAAAAAACATTTATTTTATATTAGATATACCTCATTCATGTGTAAAAATTAAATGGAAAATGCATAATTTTGAAAAGACCAACACCCAATTTTAAGTAATTTATCGTTCTCCAGTTGAAAGCACCTCTATACAGTGCACTTTCGGGCGGTCGAGCTCATCTCCCTCCTCCTCCGCAGACCCTCGACGCTAATTGACGAAATCATCGCGCTCGGCGATCGAGGAAACGAGTCCGGCCGCGCGGCGGTCTGTCATTAGCCACGTGAAATATCGTTGCCGGCAATCGATGCCCCGTTAATGAAGTCCGCGCGCGCCTACAGCGCGGCCTTCGCGATTTCTATCCCTCTCTCTCTTCTCTTCCGTCCTGCGAGACGCGAGCTCGTCATCGTGTCTCGTTCGCGTGCCCGGTGTTGTCTCTTACTTACGACCAAGGAGAGATGGAAGCTTGGAGGAGGAAGAGAGCATTGATGCGCGAGAAGCGAGAGGAAGGAGAAAGAGATAGAGAGATGCTGCGCACGCGTCTGACCGGCGGTGGATGATACTACTTTTTCGAGCTAATGAGTCGCAAGTTTGGAAACAGTAGGGGTTTGTTGGATGTAGATTGGTTGGGTGAGATGAATTGCTAGTGGTTTTTTTTTTTGTGGTAATACAGATGTTATTGGCATGTACTGTATAGTAATGTCTGATTGCAGATGGGTGGAGATATATCAGCATTAAACATTCAACGTCATACTTGTAGGTGATAAATGCTCTGAATTATTTCGAATTTGAAGAAAAATAAACTAATAGTAAAATAATTAAGGTTTCTGTTTGTGATACTTAATTATTTTTTCAAAGATCCTAAAATTGTACCAAATTTTCTATACAATAGTTCAGATTGTGAACTTATAAATGTTTTTATCACTATAATGATCAATATATATAAATGAAAACCAAGTTAGGATACTCGTTTGTTCCACCCCAAGTAGACTCCAATCAGCGTCATCTCGTTAGCTCTAGCTAACGCAATTTCTTACGGAACTACCGAACCAAACTACCCGCGAAATCACACGACAACAGAACTAGGGACAACTGGTACCTAAGCAACGAGTGAATCTCCGGACAACGAGAAAGAGAGCGAGAGAGAGAGAGAGAAAGCAGCGCCGCGCATCCTTAATCCCCTTTATCGCTCCGAAGCCGTCTCCGTTACTCGTAATTGCGACCTCCGTTACGAGAGAAAGAGCTCGCGCGCGGGTGCAGCCGAGCCAAAGTCGAGCTACGCGAGAGAGAGAGAGAGAGAAGGCCTTCCTCTTTAAAGACCTAGCCCTCTCGCTCTAGCTAGCGCACGCTTACCTTCCACGAAACCCTTTTCCAGTGCAGCGTGCACGCGCGAGCGCTTCCGGTCGCAGGGACATTAAGGAGAAAAAATTGAGCGGCAGCAGGAGTGGGCGGATTTTCCAGGTGAATTATTCACGGGGAGCAGCAGGCGTGCGCAAAACGGGAGCGCGTCAACGAGCCGGAGGAGTCGTGAAAGGCTCCCTCGAGGATTATGCGTGACAGAACTGCGTAAGTATACAAGCTTGCGTATATTGTAAAGGTTGTATGTATATAGCGCCAAAATGGACTTCAAACTAGTTTAATGCATAAGTTTGGAAATCGGATGTCACAATAACAACAGTTATTTAGAGTGAACCTTTTGTTTTTTAACCTTTCAAATCGAAAAATTATAGCTATAACAAACTGTAAAATAATAAACTGTAAAATAATATTTCCACGTCTTAGTAATGTTACGAGGGAACTATCGCAACTTTTAACAATGAAAAGGGACGGACCCGGGTTTGAATCAGGGCCGATGACTCGCGAATCAGACACTCTACCAAGTACCCACGGCCGCCACTACTCGACTTTCAACTAATCGTCGTAATATTGTAGTTGTACTTCTTGCCTCTTCTTATTCTGCATGTTATGGATATTCAATCGTAACCGTAAAAAGCACTTACAATAATTCAGGAGTGGATAATTTTAATCACATTTGTGTACAGCAAACAAATCTCTGTGTACCTCTAGTTGTCATAATATTCAATAAGTTCTTTTTCATTACAGTTAACAACTCTAACTACAATGAGTAAATCTGTAGTGGTAACTTGATAGTTTTCTGTAACAGATTCAGCGTTAATACCATATTTTACTAAACTGTCAAAATTTTGTAATGTTTATATCATTTATTCTTATTTTATAAATTATTTGTCGCTTTCATGACGCGCATTTATTTGTAATATTTCGATTCTCTTTAAATCTACTCTCCCCAAAAATCCTTTAACCCTTTAACACCAACAAAAGATATCTTCTTCTACCTTTTTGTGCAACAATTTCTCCTAAATCCTTGTTATTATTTTCATGAAACCGCACGATACCTTTTACAATAACATTAAGCACCTCGGTCAAAACGCGTAGTAACCTCAGTGCGTGCGTTCGTACGGGCCGCGTCTGCAAGAAATCATTCGCGCACACGCAGTGGAGATGCGAATGCGCGAAGCAGGCGGCGGCGGTAGCACGCGGAGGAAGAGAAGGAAGAGCAGCGACGCTTAAGGAGGCCGCGAGGGGAGAAGGAGCGAAAAAGAGTAAGAGAGAGAAAGAGAGCCTAGCCAAGCGAACATAGTTAATTTAGATTGTATCGCGTGAGAAGCAGGAAATGACGAAATATCCTGAGTGCTGACTTACGGCGGTGCGCCGACGCCGTCTTCAAGTGCCTTGCTGCTTCGTTCCTAGGCGTGCGCGCACCCGCCGACTTCTCGCGACCTCAGAGAAAAAGAGAGGGACGTCGACACGCGAGCGGCGAAAGAGAGAGAGACCTCTGCGAGGAGGAGAGTTGCGTCGAGGTTTTCATCGCGAAAAACCATGAAGCTACCTTTTCTTTTTCTTCCTTTCTTTTTGTTTTTCTCTGTAATATCGAGGTTGTTCATGTTAAAGTTCAGTTTGATGGCAGTTGGATTTTGAAGAATTTGCTATTATTTTTTAGCTAACGAATATAGTTTCGTTATTAATATGATTTTGTTGTACACATTTTTAATTCAAAGTTTCTTTATTTTGCAACGCATTTCATGCGATTATAGATGAAAGTTTTTGAATTAAGAAATAAAGTTATTACTGCAAATTCACTTGTTTTTATGTAAAAATAATTAAAGTATTGTAATTATTTTCCAAGAATAATTAATTTTTTGCTTTATCTGGTAAAGTGTCAATCACCGTTCCTAATTATATAATACAATAATTTTAAAAGTCTATATTGAAAATTTTCAACCTGGAAATTTCTAAACTCACCGAAAGTACGAACTAATGTCTCCATTAATGTCTCCATTAAAATCCACCGTAAATCAAAACCACATTAAAATTCAAAATTCCATTTTCACGGTAACCACATAATGACGTTCAATCAGTTAAAGCTCGAGTACGAAAGCTTAGCACTCAACTACGAACTGATTTCCAAGCGTACGCACATTTGCTCGCGCTCTGCGTACACGCGCTTGCTCGCGTCAGCTCAATTAAACCCACGAAAACGGTTAATTATCTTTAATCGCTACACACAGAGCGCGTGGGAAGATTGCGCTACATAACAGCATCTCGGCTCTTACATACGCTTTACACAAAAATTAGACGAACGGCCGCTTTTAGGGTTATGGTTCCGGTGTGAGAAAAAAACTCGCACGCGCGAAGAACGCTATCTTCAGAAAAATCGAAGAAAGTCTGATCCGCGTGCTTCCGAGCTCTTTCGCCTCGTTCTTGTCCCGAAAAAAAAGGGGAAACGTAAAGATGGCAAAAAGCGGGAGACGAGACGGCAGTGGTAGCCGATATTCGGCATTAATTGGGTTCGCAAGTATTGCCGGAAGTGAGGTTTGCTCGCCGGTCTCGCGTCATTGAGTCTGGGAGGTCGTTAAAAATGCATGTAGTTATGTCGGGCGGGTGTAACGAACTCCTTTGGCTTTCCACGAAAAGTCGCGTGTTTTCTCTCGTCAGTCTGCCGCCGCCACCGCCTTGGATGTCATGAGCTACTCTCAGTCTTAATTTCATTGTCTTTCTTCTGCAGTGGTTTTTTGGGACATTCGTGCCATTTATTACTTTTTGCCGCGCTGTGATGTAGTTTTAATGACATACTAAAGCAGATTGACTTCGACTTTTTACAATTAAATTAACTTTATCGATCTATACCAGCGGGTGAACACTGTTGAATGATTATTTGATTATATTGCTTCAATTCTTATTAAATATAGATATAAGTATAATTGATGCGAAAATAAGAAATTAACTAGTAATTATAAATATAAACGTGTCGATTTTCAGAATTTAAGAAACTTCCCAATAAGCAAAAATCTGGGGTAAAAGAATTCTTTAAGTAGTACCGAATGTCCACTTGAGGATGATTTTCTAAGTATTCACAAAGTATTCTTATAGATTACGTTGTATAAAATATTTTCAAAAATATTTTTAATAAAACAAAATAATATCAATGGAAAGTAATCACAAAGTAATCATAAAGTAATCACTAAGTATTCTAAAAGATTATTAGTATTAGTACATCATGACATATGTAGACGATTCGAATTATAACACGTAAGTGTTCGTCGATGGCGCAAACGGTTAAGACTTCGCTTGTCAACCCGAAGACCCAGGTTCAAATCCCCATACCGGCAGGATTTTTTTCATCGTTAAAATTGAATTTTATTACTTTATTGTTCATCTTATCTACTTATTTCTATAGAAAAATCGATAAATTATAAATTTATAATATTTAATAAAAATTTTGTGTATTAAAAAATGTTCTATATCAACGTAAGGAATTCTTTGTGAAGTCTTTGTGAATGCTTTCTGGAGTCTTTATGAATTCTTTAAGAACTCTTTTAACTATTAAAAAAATTTGGGGTTATTAATTTGGCAAAAAATATTTCCATTAAGAATTCTCTGTTAATACTTAAAGAATCAGCACCGATGGGACATTCGAGATCGGATAAAGTGGTCCAATAAGAATTCTTTATGATTACTTTCATGGAAAAAGCGTTCATGAAGTAGTTTTAAAGAGTTCATTAAAAATTCTTTTTGCTTATTGGGTTGTTATCGGATTGATATAATTGGAATTTGATTTTAAATTTAGAATTTATTTATAGTATCAAAACAAAATATAGAAAAGGTATTATCGATACCTTATATTTATATTTCTCAATAAATATTTCTATTTCTGAGACTAGCATTCTCTACAATTATAGTCATCAAAATACATATTTTGCCCAGTTATTAAAGAAAGTGTGAAGATTGAAAAAAATTAAAAAATCAACAATATTTATTAAGTACTTTTACATGTCGTAGAAGTACGGCATATTTTTAAGTAACAATTGAATGAGATAATAACATTTATACACGTCGGTCACCATCACTTTTGAACAACTCCTAGAAGACTCATAATGTCGCATGACTAAAAAAGACACCCGCACACGCGCTCTCTCTCCCACAACGAACAGAAGGCGATCTCCTTAATTGCCCGCGCGCACCTCCCCCCGTCTCCCTCTCCTCCTCAAAGTGTTAACAGTTTTCTTTTCTCTCCGCCTCCTCGTCTCCCTCTTCACTACGCCGTCATTATCCAGGGCAACGCAGCTACGGCGTTGCATTAAACACCGTTATGCCGCGAAAACACGCCGTCGACGAGGACAACGACGACGACGACACGCGCGTTCACCCACGGCGAAACGCGTGTTCTACACGGGGCAAAGCTCGCGCGCGAGGGTACGAGAGAGAAGGAAAGAGAGAAGAGAGAGAAGCAGAGGCAAGAAGCCGTGCGCGTCGATACGATCGCGAGATTTCGCACTCGGTTTTAGAGGCGCGAGAGGAGAGATCCCCCGCGCGAGGCTGCTGCAAGTGTAGCAACTGCGCTCGCAATTGTGTATACGCTAAGTCGTGGCTTTTGCTTTCGTGCGAGCGAGTAATAAAATTCACAGCCGAGATCGCGCGCTGATGCTTTTTTGAGCTAATGAGGACGATCGCTGTCTATTTGGTTCAGAATTGTCGAGATAACGCGAAATTGAAAGCGACCTTTACGCCAGCCGGCGGCTGTTCTCACGAGAGTTGCGGTAGATTTTAGAGAAATTTAATCACGTATAATTTTAAAGAAATAAGTTATGGTTTCAAGTGAATCTTTACTAAATTTCGAGAACGAAAATTATTTCATCATTAAATTTCAAGATTAGCTATCTTTAGTAATGATTCATAATCTGATCCTTTTTTATTAGTACCATGAGATTTACTTTTTATTTTGTTGAAAACAGTGAGAACAATTTATTTTCGATAAATTTTCTTATATGTATATATTGGGGGACATACTTATGTTTAGATTTATAAACAGTAAGTACTTTATCGGTTGAAAATTCCCAGCTATTCCTGCGAGTTCAAATAAAAAGGAGTATGTACTTTTCATGATTTATTTTTCGTACTCCTCTTGAGATGTAGTTTTAATAATAATTTATTACCTAGTTTAATTTTCAAGCCACAATTCGAAAATTTTCACAAAATTTATTTGTTTATCATGGTGAAAATGCATTTTATTTCCATTTAAACAAATATGGACACTTTTTTCCCTGAAAAACGGGACAAAAGTTAGATTTGTTTCCCTCTTTCAACAAATTTAACGTTTACAGGAAATATGACGATATTTCCCTCTTTTTGCCGGCCGCCGCCCATGTTTACAAACACTCGCCCATATTTCCATCAGTCCCACTTTCCAAATAAAAAAGTGGCCACAGTTGAGATGGGAATAAAGTACTATATGTAACTTGGGAGAAAAGTCGATGATTCCCTCGGGTGATCACTGCCCTCGCTTCGCTTCGCTCGCTCGCGCAGTGAACCCACCCGCGGGAATCAAGAGCGACTTTTCTCCCTTGTTACATAATGTACTATTTTACTTACAGATTGAAGACTTTCCTCACATTTAGTTAAAAAAAGTGAGAGATATAGTAATAAAATTACTGTATAACCCTCAAGAAGAACGAAAATCAATTTCCTCTCGCAGGAGCCGATGTGCAAGGGTTGCGAGTGATGCTACACCGAATTATACGATCAGTGACTAATTCTTTGTGCATACTTTGTATGGTACCATTAGGAACTAATTATCTGAGCCTATTAAACCTATGATAATATTTGAATTTTGTTTCTTAAAACATTTTTTTTTATGTTTGTACATAAAGATATTGTTTCTTTCAACTCTTTGTACTTTCAACATACATATATTGCAACACAAAACAAATTTATTGTTTCAACATAATGATGATATTATATACTATACTAGATGATAATAACAACTCTTTGCACACGCATAGTAATTATATAGAGAGTACTGCAGAAATGTAAAGAAAGCCTTACGTTTTCAAATTCTAAATTCAATGGAAGACAGTTTTTTAACTAGCTCAGAGTAAAAAAATTAAAACGGATGTAATATTTCAATCTACATTCTTTCCCGGCTCTTCACAACATTACCATTCGGAAACTTTCACATTTAGCACATTTGGTAACTGGAGAAAAAAAAAGAAGAACGGTAGCAATAAAACACATCGGTGCCAGGGGTCAAGCAACTTATCGTTCCGGCAATTTATGCGTGAACGGCCCGATGAATTCGTGCGCGATTGGAAGGAGCGCAGCCCAGTTTCGTCTCCACGGCGTCCGTTCCAGTCTCATGGCGCCTGGTCACCTGAAGGCTTGTACCATGCCCAATTAACCCTTTGAGAACCGTACGCTTCCCGGACATTACCGTTTCCGACGTCGTAATTCAGTTATTGCTGCCCGCTGATTTTTTCCATTTATCGTGCCATGACCTGTGACCATTTGCAACGCTGCGACGCTAAATGCTAAACAGCTACACGAGGGACGACACGGAAGGATACGGCTCGTTTGAGAATGATAGTTCATGTTTCTTATACCCATAAAAATACATGTTTTTTTATAAATGTATAAGAGGGGAAGTTTGCTTTAACGAGGAGTGATCCTATATGAAACTCTGGGAGACGGATTCCATTCGAGCTTACAATGGTGTTTTTTTCTTGTACCAAAAATAATGCCCGATAGATTTTTAAGATTTGTGTTATAACTATATCTTTTTTAGAATAAAATAAAAATACATACAATATTATGTATTATCAAAGTGAACAAATAATACTATCTTTAACCATCTATGCAATATTTAAAAAAATAACAATTTAAAAAAAAGATCTTCTCAATTACCCTCACTTGCATTTTGCCATTCCTTCTAGTACCAACATTTGCAAACTTAGGATAGAAAAAAAGTTGGCTTTTGTTATTAAAAAAACTCCTTCTTAAATGTTTTATCTTACATCATGTAAATATCAGCTTATGATATACTACGGGTACCAATCTTCATTTTTAGGTATAAAAATACAACTTCGAAAACTCAATTAAGCGAAATTCGTATCTTGGAGTTTGGAATGACTCCATGTACATATTAATATATCAATGCCATTACGTACTTTGTCTACAATACCTCGGAGATATACTCGGATTATTTACTTCTTGTTTTTGTTAAACATCAAGTTAAAAAAAAAAAAAGAAATGAAAAATTGATTTCTTATCCGGAAGTATCACCCATAATCTAAACGTTCATCGGATTCAAGCATTCACACCCATTCTCAGTATTCCCAACGCAACAACCTCTACGGGATCCTTGCGCGCCTTCTCTTTTCGCACCTTCGCAACGCCGGGGAATCCGCACCTCTCGCCAAGATCCATTCACGCAGCGGTGCCGCGCATTGCGCGACGCGCCACACCGCCCGAGAGTTTTCGTGCTACCTAGAGGGAGATAATGGTAATAAAATTCGAGTTTGATTAAAAGGCCGATAATCGCGTGCGTTTAGTGCCGCCGCTGCCACCGCAAGGAAGAGACGCGCGCGCATAATAGTGGAAGACGAACGCTTCGGTAGGTAGCCTGAATTTCATTTCCGCGCGCCGAAGCGCCTCTTAAATCTCTCACCTGTGACCTGCTGAGGATGCGGGGATCCGCGGTGTGTGACCGTCGCTCTTTGCGCGTCGCTTCGTAATGTCAAGAAACACCGTAAGGAATGGTTAAATAGTTAGTGGATCTTTTGTTTTCAGATAGTGATCAGTTTATTTATGATTGTATTTAATGATTATTCCGGAATTAATATTAGTCGATTTCTAAAAATGTACTTAGTCGTTTACGAGAGTTTCAATTCCTTTTCATTGAAAATGGTTTTTCAACAACCTGTATCATATACTTTTAGGACGAAGTTAAGTTGAAGCAAATACTAAAGTCATTCTTGCAATTGCGAAACATCAACAGATACTCCTTTAATTACACAATTAAATATAATGTTCCCGAATACATATACATAAAAACCACTATAGTGCGCGGCCACATCACTATAACAGCATTTTTTCATTTAAAATGTAACGCGACTGCTGATATACTAAACATCCCTCGAATCGCTCGGCATTTAAAAGCCCATAAAAACACGAAGCTTTACATTTTAATCGCCTACGCGGCGCTCACTTAATTACACAGCTCGCGAAAGTCGGCGACGACGTCACGCGAGGATGCAACAGTACACCTCGCGTCGTCTCTTACCAGCCAACGATCCAGATTCGCACCTGCATATATACGGAGCATAAAAAGTATCCCTCCTTTCCCGCTCCGAACTTCTGGAAATCTCCCTAGCCATTAAATCCCCCTATATACGCGCGTGCGCGCGCTCGTCGTGCATTAATGACGGAGGTAATAAAAAGGAACGGTGCATCGCGCTCTGCTGGGGCACATTTAATACCTATCCGGAGGGATGATGCGCGATCAAGACGCAGCGGAGGCGGGGCAATTAGTCGAACTTATAAAACCGCGCTCGCGTCATTAATAATTAAAGAAGTGCGTATCCCCGTCCTCCCCTCTCCGTCTTCGTCTCTCCTTCTCGTATGCCAATTAGGCATGCAGAAATTTTTCTGCGGAGCGCTCTCTTTTCCGGTGGCGCGCGCGCGCGGTAAATATAATTACGCGTAGCCTGCGATCACGCGCAGATAGGTCGGCCTGCGCGCGCGAGGATTAGCACTGGCGATTAAGCGCGAAAATAGGATGGGAACGCGCGCGCTTCCACGAGACTGATTTTCATCGCTGACGTGTGTGTATGTGCAAGTGCGCCTTCGAGGAGGCGTCGGCGTGATGATGCCGTCGTCGCGCGGACTTTCAGGTGCGAGAGGCTGGTTAGCGGGAGGTTGATCGCTCGCTTCCTCGACAAGAAGTCTACGCGTTGGCAGGAATCTTTTTTGTCGTGCAGTTTTCGACACGCTCGAACTTGTAATGCGTAGTTTCAGGAGATGGAATGCGAGGTTTCTTCGAGCTCGCGCATATAGGCATTTGCATACGTTAAATTGCATCCTGTCTGTTTTGTTGAAAAATAGTTGTGAAATACCGTTTTACTAATGAAAATTCGAAATTCATTGGAGAGGTTGCAACCTTTAAATTATGATTTTTTTCAAAAATAATTTATTTTTTACAGGATGAGTTAAAAATGCATAATTACATATCTGTATTGATTAATATTATTATATACGGTATAAATTATACTTGAAAATTAATGGCTGTAAATATTTTGTAATATAAAAGATGAAAAATTGTTTTCAGTAATAAAACAGTCGAGTAAATTATATAATAATCGTACACCGTGAGTTTATTCAACACTTACACTTGCAAAATATTTTTTCTGCAATTAATCCTTATTACTTCGTTAAAATTCATCGTAGCTTTTTTTAAACATTACTCATATACGCAGAAATGAGTAAATGCTAATAAATGACTGATGATTTATTTCTTGCAGAGACCTCGCATGTTATCACAAGATTAATCAAATTCACGGTAGCAACTTCAACTCCAGTAGCAATTATCCTTATTTTAAACGCAACTAACCATTATTCACCAATTTATTACTGCAACAATTATACAAAATATGAGCTCGATTACATATTTAAGACCGACGAGTAAATCTTTCCAATCTTGAAATCTACATTAATTACGGCCCTGCCCGCTCCAATTGTACAAAGTATACAATTGTCCAGGACACATGCGCAAAGATAAAATGCAAAAATAATGAAACAAACTATCATAGCACTTAAACCTATTTTTAGGAATAAAGATGGTTTATATTTCCGAACGCATTTTAGATTAGAAAATTGGAAAATAAATTTTTTGTAAACTAAAGGTCTACCCACGTTGACGAAAATGTACATATATTTGCATTCTTGCATGACGAAATAGATTTGTTATGCATTTATTGAAAAATGTTACTACTACCTCGAAATCTTATTTCAAAATCCAATACTGATCATTCGAAAGTCAAACAAATTATTTATTTATCTTCAATCGCTTGACACCTATACTCTTATAGCAGCAATGCAAATTTAAAGATCCACCTCGCATTCCTCGACGCAGCGGCTGCACCCACGCGTCGTTTCGCCGCGCATCCTGCGGCCGGCCGACAATTTTCGCGCGCGCAAGCGGCTCCACCCGCGCTAGGATAGGCCGCGCGTGTCAAGGAGCGCACGCAGTGCTGTGGGTATATACACACAAGCAAGGAGAGGAGAGGTGCAGCCGCGAAAGAGAGAGAGAAAGAGAGACAGAGGTAAGGGGTTAAGAAACTCTCGGAGTGAACTGTGGGCCTGCACCGGAAGTGGGGGCCTTGCTTTCTGGGCTAATAACCCTAGCCAGTCGCTCGCGCGCGCACCGACACTCGCGCACCCGCGCTCACCCATATCTGCGCGTACCGTCGACCTCTGGCTCGCGCTCTCTCTCTCTCTTTCTTCTCTGGTCTTGTGTTCGTCTCTCTCGCATGCAATGCCGCACGCAGCGACTGCGTTTTTTCTAGCCTCTTCGTCGTGCACTGTAGTCGGTTCATAGTTGAATTCAGGACAGTTGCAAATCTTTTTCTATAACGCCAATTTATCGTTTTGTAATGTAGTTAAAGTGTGGACAACTATTTCAGTTTTCAATGCTTGATTGGTTACATGATACTTTTGTATCAACGTACATTTTATTTTATTTAAAAAAAGCACTATCCGTAGCGCCAGTTTCGTGCCCAATAGAACATACTACAAATATCTTTGGGTAACTGTTTGTCTAATACACAAAAAATACACTGAGAAAAAAATTTTTGTAAAAATTATTATTATTTTCGTAAAAATTACCATACTATCTTATAAAGCCACCACAGACTGTAAAAATCCAAAAAATTACCATACTTTATAAGAAATTTTACTAGAAATATAAGAAAATTTACTATGCATATAGGAAAATTTACTATACTGTATTATAAAATTTACTGTAAAGTATGGTAATTTTTTGGGTTTTTACAGTCTGTGGTGGCTTTACTAGAAGTATGGTAATTTTTCCAAAACTTTTTTCTCAGTGTAAATAAATATTCCGTCTGTAATAAGTGATAGCAAATCAAGTTTTTGCAACTAATCACTGCAAAATCTTTATGAATCCAACAAAGTGCTTAGAACCATTCTCATATCGTATTTACCGCTATAAATATCTTACCTCCTGAGATAATTTAAATAAAGTACTTGAGCAAACTGAAAGACCAACCTGCAATCCTATATTATTTTAATATCAAATGCACCCCATCTTTTTTCCACCTTACCTCGCAGTATTTCTTAATAGAAGTCAATTGCGACCATCACTCTTCACCTCGTATACATCTCTTCAATCCTCCGCTACTGCGTTTCTACCATTCCCTCCCCCGTCGCGGAGCGCTCATTCGCAAAACGAACACGCGTAAATTAATGCGCGCACTCTCGTAGAAGGTATGCACACACGTATACCTACACACGGCACATACGCGCTCTTCCCTCCTTCGCTATCTATCTCTGCCGAGCTCCCTCGTCGTGCGAAAATGCGTACGTACGGTGAAACGCGCACCTACACCTACGCGCTCACCTACGGGGTCGCCTTATCAGCACGGCGTTAGATTTTATGCGGCGATCGCGCCGAGGCGCACATTCGCACGCGCGGGAAATCTCTCGCTCGCTCTCTCTAGCTCTCCTGTAATATACACCGTAGAGGAGGATTTCCGTCTCGGAAAAGCGTCATCGCCGATAAACAAGTCGCTCGCGCTCGCGCGCGTAATTAGCCGTCGAGGTGCATCCTCGTTTTCCTCGCGTCTTCCCCTCCTCCCACTCTTTCTCTACGTTGCGCGTGAACTACACTCTCTTTCTAACACATACGAGATATTTATGCGACTGTCTATCTATATCTCAACTCTTCTCTCACTCTCTGCCTTTTTTTTATTATGTTGTTCCTCTTTTTTTCTTCTCACCTATGACTATAAGCACACACACGTGTGTGTGTATGTTTGAGTGGGTGTTCGCGCATAGACGAGGCTTTACGACGATTTTTTTTATGCTCGGTGATTTGCGCGATTCAAGCGGATAAGAGCCGCGCGGCCGGAGTTGAGTAATTATCATCCAGACGAGGAGAGGTGGAACACGACGTTCGGATGAGTTATTCGAGTGCTGATGGCCACGTGATTCCGCGAGTTTTTACGCGCGAGGAGCGTTTATATATACCGGGTAGAGTGAACGGGAAGAAAGGGGGGAGAGAGAGAGAAATTTCGCGGGATGTTAATTCGCAGCACCGCCTCGAACAAATGTGCTGCTTTAATTGCATTAAGATGCGCGGCTGTTCGGTCTATACAGGCGGTGAGCGTGGGGCAGCTACCGGTATTAGCCGGTGTGAACTTCGTCCGTTGGTTGTCGAAGTGGGGTTCAAGCACATTAAGATGTTTTCTGTGCGGCTCTTAGCAATTATAATTGTATACCATGATGAGCTACATCTTTGAGACTTTTTTTTTCCAGAGAAAAAAATTTATAGGTATTCATTTTTTTTTAATTATATATAACTTGGCATCTTTATGAATGTAAGATAAGATTAATTACATGTAAATTGAATAATAAATAACGTTAAGTAAATTAATTCAAAATTTTGATATTTAAAAACTTTAAACTGAATAAGTGATTATCCAGTTTAAGGTTTTGAAATATCAGCTATATTAAAGTTAATTATAAGTATTATTAAAATGGATATCTTAACTATCTTTATTGGTAGCTTTAGATAATGATTGGTTAGTAAGTTTAACAATCTACAAGTAGGTGGCAGACTTGTTTGTTAATCTATAACTATTCGTTTTGTTCTTTGCGTTTTAACCAACTGGTTGGTTAGGATAACAAATCATTTTTCTGTGTTGCTGATTCATTTTTAGAGTGTATATATACAGCTTTTAGTTAACCCTACAGTTTGCTCTCTCAACATCATCCACACATCTAACTGATTAAATATTTTGGAAGCTAACAATAATATTTATTGTATAACAATGATTTTCTAAAAATAATAATATCACAGATTTTTAAAAATAAATTTTTTATCTCAAATACTTATTTATAGAAAATCAACATCACTATATAACTATATAACTATATCACAAAAAGATTTTTCGGAACAATTATTAAGGCAGATAACTAACAATTGTTTTGATCGTGACTTATACACAAAATTACACGATTATCTTAATTAACAACAAAAGTTTTCAAAACTTCTTCAAGTCCCATCTAAATCCTTTAAAAAATAAAGTCATTTAAAGGACTAAGAAAAAAAGCCCCATAGCATCCCCAGCGAAGAAAAAAAGCCTAAAGAGCCTCCGAGAGCCCATAGCTCTCGTCCCTGCGTCTCCCCCGCGCGTGCGCAGGAATTTCGCAAAAGTCCTGCGCTTCTCTCCCTCGCCGATTACGGCTGCGTTCTCTCTCGAGGAGAGCCTACTGCAGGCACTCCCGCGGGCCTGCACAACAAGGGAACTTGCGCAGAGGCGCTCGGTAATACGAGGGAAATAAGGAAGGAACGAGTAGCGCTGCCGCGCGCGCGTGCGAGCGAGAGAGAACGAACTACGATCGGCAAGGGAAACGACTCCAAAGGAGGGAGAGAGAGAGAGAGAGAGAAAGAGTGGAGAAACACGCCGGCGCGCTCCTTAGCGAACTAGAAGGAAGGGGGGAGCCCCCCTTACGTATTGCCTTGCCCTCTCTCGCGGCGTGCCTCTCTTCGCATCGCCGCTCTAGATCTTCGGATAAGAGGGAACAGCATTTTAGCGGTTCCTTACACACCAGACATCCGTTCGCTTACCCTCGCGTGTAACGAGAGAGCGAGAGAGAGAGAGAGAGAAGGAGAGCGCGCGGAGAGCATTTTCACCGCAAAGTGTCAAGCCCCACGAAGCCGAGCGCAGGAGGGGAAAAAAAGAGTTAGAGACGCTGCAGGTCAGCGAGTTCTTTCTCTTTCTCTCCTTCTTGTCTTCCTCCCTTTTTTCGCTCTTTCTGCGAGAGAGAGCTCCTATTCTTTTGCCGCCGCGCCGCGACGACTCGCGGTAGATTTATTTATTTTACGAACCGCGCGGTGCGGGCGGCCGCTTTTTTCTAGCTCGATGCGTCTGCGGGGGACGATTTTAACGAGCGCGCGGGCGTAAACCGCGTATGCGTACGTGTCGACTTTGTAGAAGAGATTTGGGGTTTTCGCTGCGAGTTGGAAGGGTATACGGATTCTTTGTGCGCTTTGGAGTTTCCGAGGGAGACGCTTTTGTTTGTTTTGGCGCTGCGGTTTGAGTAGTGTGACTTTATTAGCTGTAAATTACTAGAATAATGCAAAGCTATCAACAACATAGGTATTATATATTTTGAGTCGCGGTTTCTTCTAGAAATCATCAATCTTTTAAATTCAATAGAACGCTCTATATTAACGTCGTATAATTTAGAATTTGTGGTTTTGCCAAATTAAATCAACAACGTTGAATTCTCTTTGTAGATATTTTAAATCGTATTTAAATTATCTAATATGAAATTTTAAATAAAATAACTTTTCTCGTAAAGTACATGACGACCGACGATGCTAATTATTTTGTTTATGAAATAAGATTCTGAAATTACGATGATTTCGAATTTTATCATTTATTATTGCAAGGAAATGGCGCAATGAATGCATAATTGTTACCTCACTTAAATTTATCTTGTGAGAATTTTTTCCACTTAGATGAGATTACTGTGAATACTGCAAAAGTCACTGTCCTCGCTTCCTTCACCGTTGCTCTCCCCTTGCATTTTTCTTTCTTCAGAGTAGTAACGACTGCGTAACGCGTTTCTACATACTTTATTATTTTGACGGCAAAAATGAATCTTTTCATTTGAAAATTTCTCTTTTTACGTTTGTTATATTAAAATTCAAAGAATCGATTTTCCAAGATTTTGATTACATTTTTCAAAGTTATATGTGAGTGAGAGAAAGAGAGGAAGGGAGAGAAAATATAAATTAATAAAAAAATAACGCCAGAGTTCATAGCGTATCATTTGAGTAATATATAATAAAACGATAAAAAATAATCTGATTTGCCAAAATATTATAAGAAAACGAAATTTATGTTAGAAATTTCAATTCTATTGTTTGTTTTTGTACGAATATAAGGACAATGGACATTAAATACTTGACTTATTCAAACCACCTTATACTTACGATGAAAAAATTGATTTATATCACTTCGTACATGTTATAATTCTAAAGTACTGACAGATGCTTATAAAACATATGAAATGATAAATCTTTGTTCAACATAAATTCATTCTTCAACCCTCTTGTACTATTGATCAAATCACTCAAATTGAAACTATTCTAAAACACTAAAGCTACCAATTTGTATCCTCTTTGAATCTTAATATTTGCCATGGTAACCCACCCTAATCGATCTACGCAACCATAGAAGTACTTAATAACATCAATAACAACAACGGCAAGATACACAGAGAGCACCGGCAAGGCTCTCGGTGCCGTTAACAGAAAGAGGTCACGACTTGGCGCAACGCACGGCGCGTTGCGGGCTTGACGCACACGAACTTTCTTCCGCGTAATGAGGCACCGGCGCACGGATACACGAAATGACAAACGCAATTAAAGCGGCCGGCGAGGTCAGGGAGCGCGTACAGAGTACCGAGAGAGAGGGAGAGAGAGAGAGAGACGCACAGGATGTTTTTTTTAGCTCGGCGAGCCTTTCCAGCCGGGCGCTCGCACAATGGGAACGCGCGCCGTGCCGCCGAGCCATCCTAGGCGTAATCACGCGTCTTTCTTTCTCTCTACGCGCGGGCGCGCGTTTCTCCGTTGCCATAGAGCTAGAGTTCTGCGCACGTTGTTTTTTCTGCTTTTCTTTCTTTTGTCTATGTCGTCGGGCTGTGGCTTTCTTCTCGTGGCGAGCACGCGATGCTGTATGTAGTATATAGTAGCTTTTGCGAGAGCACCGTGGTTTGGCAAATGTTCATTTTTCGGGTTTGATGGAAAAAGTTGCAAAGTTGATTTTAGTATACAGAATCGACGAACAGTGAAGTTTAATGTCGATGTTACATTTGCGGTATGTATTCATCTTTCGCGAATGCAAGTTTTAGAAAGTGTTTAAAATGACTTTTTTTTTTAATGTAAAAATGGTTCGAGAACGTCATTGAGAACGACATGTGTAAGATGGAATACATTATACACAAAGTGTCTTACCAAACCTGAGCGCTTACTACTTGCAAGACATAACTCACGACGCAACCATTTAATAGCCTTTAATCATGACTCCAAACCTATATTCACAAAGTCGAACAATTACCTTAGGCATAAGCCGGCCTTTTATCGAAATCACTCTTCCGTAATCCTCTCGCATCAACTGAAAGCCCCATCATCTCTTACGGTTAGCTGCTGCTGCTTCCTCCCATCCCTCTCCGTGTCGCTCATTCCTCCGCTGCGCGGCGTGCGGCAGCGATGGGCGCGCGGGCGCGTGGCGGGCAATTTTTTCGACTAGGCCAACCTTGCACCGCTTTACATATACGCTACAGCTACTGCTGCTACTGCAACAATGGACATTGCGGTACACGCACGCACGCATGCCGAGATCGCGCAACCTTTTCGCAAGGGCCTAAAAGCGCGGCGGCGGTGGCGGCGGCACGCGCGGCAGACCCTCTCTTTCCCAACTGCGCGCGCCACTTGCACGCCTCGGAGTTTATTACCATAACGATCTCGTTTTTACGCGTATAAGCGTGTATACGTACGTGGAAGAGCGATTCGAGGTGCGCGCAAGAGAAAGAGTGAGAGAGAGAGAGAGAGAAGAGGATGATGGTGCAGACTTCTTTTCTCGGAGGAAGTCGCGGTTAGGAAACGAGCGGCGGCAGCGTGCTGCAGCTGAAAAGTGTATCTCTCGGACGTTAAATTTTTTATGGGCGTTGCGCGGGTGTTGAGTGAAAGTACGGGGCTCTCGTCTAGGAGGCACTGCTACGTGAATGTATAACTGAGGTAACTTGAAAAGTTATAGATTTCGTGATTGGTTCGGCAAAAGGCAGTATAAAAGTAAAGGAGAGATACTTTTATTTTATTTTTCATTATTATTGCTTTGTTTACTACGATAACAATTAATTAATACTGTACAATTCTTCATTTTGTGTTGTTAAATGTCTTAATAATCTCTATATAATTTTAACAAACGATAACTACCGAAATAGTTTCTTAAATAATACATGATAAATTGAATTGTCCATGTTTACTAATCGCAGGTTTCAAGAGAAATACTGAACTCTCAAATTGTTATCTAGAATTAGTCTTTTTGGCAACACATTGACACTCATGTTTTAATTATAATTATCTGTAATTTATGATTTTCTTAAGAGTATGAATTATCGCCATAAGAAAAATTATGGAATACTATTCCGTAAACCCATTTGCAAAGCTTGACTTATAAAATCATTAAACTTTCATATTTATTTAAGTTTTAACAATATATTGGATTAATACTGTACAGAAAAAGTAAACATTGTCTAATACAATGTTTTGTCATGAAAACCATTCAGGTTATAGTTTATTATTTTTAAAGCTTCTTAAAAAATAATTGTTCCAGTATTGGAGCTGCTATCTCAAGAAACTAAACAGCAAACATGTGCGCATATTCAAATGATTGAGCTCTATTAATATATTAACACGAATGTATTATTCATAAGTTTTGGATTAATATAGATACTATGGTCAAACATCGTTAGAGGCATCGAATAGGACGAAACCAACTGATCCGGATCCACTTTAAAAAAGACTATACCAGTAAAATTACATATAAAACGTTTTCAATTTTATTTTTACAATTATAAAAATATTAATATCAGTGTACTATCGTTAAACCATTCCTTGTTATTAACATTTGTGCCGGCTGTTGAGATACTTTTAAATAATACCAGTTTGCGTATATGATTATTGAAGGCCATGTATGTTTTAGCTTAAGATTGTATAGACTTTAATCTTAACAATTTTGTAATTATCACAGGATGAAACTACAGACCAACATCCAATCGTAATTTTCGTACCATAAAGTTGAACTTTTTGAACCGGCAAGTTTTGTCCGCGGTGCGAACATTACTTTTCACCATACTCTGGCCGAAAGTACCCTCGCCCTCGGCTCGGGTGGCAATTTACGCGAGCTGTGGACTGTCCAAGTTTTTTCCTCCCTAGGTAAGTAATATACTATTTCGTCATTGTAGGCGTAAAGTAGAATTTTACGCCTCGTTTTGGGGACACAAATAATGTTGGAAAATTTAGTTTTTGCTAATTAAATAGTGATCGAAAGGGCCCGTTAATCACTATATTTAAGTAGCAATAAATTAATTTTTACTATATTTTTTACTTTACCCTTAGTGGGCGTGATGTCGCACTTTGCGCCCGCAGAACGTGGCGTAAAATCGTACTTTACGGCTTCAAGGGCAAAATAGTATATTGTATACCAAGGGCGTAAAGTGGGCCTTTTTACACCGAGTGTGGAGTATGCAGTACGAGTCGGAGGCAAGCTAGCACGAGCCAAAGGCGAGTGCGTTTTGCGAGCCATAGACGAGTATTGCAACCACACGAGGTCAAAAAGTCCACTTAGCCATTGGTGCACACGATATTTTTTGTGACACAGATTTGGATTTTCGCACTTCGGCACTTTTGCATCCACTATACCAACTTTTACGCCCGCTACGTCTACTTTTGCGTCCGCTCCGATACAGGTTTGGATTTTCGTGTTTTTGTACCTGTAACGCGAGACTACATTAACGGATTCCTGATACAGCAACTAAAGACTCCGGCACTTTTGCGCCCGCTACAGTACTTTTACGCCCGCTCCGGAAATTTTACGCCTGCTCCGGAACTTTTACACCCGCTCCAGTACTTTTACGCCTATTCCGCGACTTTTGTGCCCGCTGCTCTGAACACGGTTACTTTAGGTCCTTTTGTATAGGTTTAAAAAACGCAAAAATCGTATCTGTGTTACAAAAAGTGCTTTTATCGTTGATATAACTTATCTGCAAAATTGCATACTGCTATTATATAAATATTTACAGATATTTATAGATAGTTGTCTGACGTTGACATTAATATAAAACAAACGTTCACAATATTAAAAATAACTTTAAATATTGATATTCTATACAACAAATCTATTTACAAAAGCTTTATCGTTGGTGCAACTAGAATCTGTTTTACGACACTCAGAGTTAAGTTTGTTTAAAAAAAACTTTGAATGTGTTCTGTTTTATTCAGAAATAATAGTATGAATTATTACGTAAGGAATACCATTTATATATAAATACTTTGACCATGCATAATGTAAGTACTTCGATGAATTTTCATATAAAATAATAATTAAAATTATCTGCACAATATGCACGCCGCCATTGTCAACTCACGAGTTATCCCTAATGATGGTCCCCATTACTCCTGAAAATTGTATGTCCCTTAGTCCTTAAAACCCTCTCCCTACGACTCCAAATTCTACAGCACACCCCCACATCGAACTACGGCTCCAAAACAACAATCGCAATGTCGCTTCGAAGATCGCCGCCGCCGCCACCGCCGCATACGAGAGATACAAAAGATCATCGTCGATCAGCCGGCATCGCGCACACAGGGAGATGCTAATCTCGCTGGTAACGCGACCCTCCGATCGACGCGAAGCGTAGGAGGAGGGAAAGGGCCCGAAACTCGGGCCGCAGCCGATGAATGTTTGTTTTTCTGTCTTTTTCTTTTTTGGATTTTGGTGCGCACGCTTATATACACGGCTCCTGTGAAACGCGAATAACGTGTACGTATGTCTTCGCCAGCCGAAGATCCAGGAGGAATGTGACGCTTTCTTTCTTTCGTTCGTTCTTGCAGCCTCCCTGGTTTTTTGTCTCCTACCGTCGTCACAATGAGTCGTTTTTTGCGGGAGGCTTTTTATTAGCCGAGCGTAGGTGCGCGAGGACGCTGCATTTTTGCAGCTTTATTGCGATACTGCAGATGGCGGACTTTTACCACTGCAGTGGAGTGAACTTTTATACTCTCGTCTTTTAGCAATAAACTATGGAATTAACTTAATTCATATGAAGCAGAAAGTATTTACAATAAAATGAAGTTTTTATAAAATAATTTAAATATTTGCAGAACAAAGTTATTTCATTATTTAAATTAGGTATGCTCTATTTATTATATATGTAAATCCATAAAGAATTTAAAATGATCAATAACTTACATACAATCGTTAGTTTTACGGTCCAACGAAAAAGCGTTACAGATTATTTTATGTGAACGACGAAAATTTGTTTGTATCCAATGCTCTAAATACACGAGCAACTGCAAAACATCTGAAACATCCTTCTTCTCGACAAGTGCCAACATCGATCCCCAAGCTATCTCCAACCTTCCTTCTCAGCACCACCACCACCTCCTATCACTCGCTCACCCTCATCCCGCCACAAACTCCATCGCGGCGCGGTATACCAGCGTGAAAGACTTCACGTACACACAATTAGACTGGAGATTGCTCCGAGATCGAAAGCTGTAACGGCGGCAGGTACTCTCGATTGGAGCGGGTAAAACCCCCTCGGCCGATAACTCGCCACTCTCTTTTCCTATCTTTCGCGCCGCGCTGCCAGCAGCAGCAGCAACAGCACCGACGCCCACGCAACAGCAGCAGCAGCGCGCAAATACTTATACGTACACTTTTTTTCTTACCACACCGGCGTGTAGTAGCGGCAGCAGCAGCAGCGGTGGAGTGTGGTGTGTGCACACACGGCCGCGGGGGTATAATATTTTACGAGCTGTGCGCGGGCGCGTTACACTTCCTCCTTCCTCCCTTGTTATCCTCTCGCACGGTTAATTAAGACGAAATAAAAAGATAGGACGCGCGAGCGAGCGAGCGCAGGGTATAGAAAGAGAGAAAAGCGAAGAGACGCCATCGCCATAATTTTCCCCGGCTATCTCTACTTCTCCCCCTTATCTCTCTCGCGCGGCGCGCGCGCGCACCGCGATGGGGAATTATTATCGATACGCTCGATCTCGACGATCTCATCTCTCGCTCTCTCTCTCTCTCGCTCGCTCCTTCTATATAACGGTCGAATCGCCACTGAGGTTGAACGGAGGGGCATTTTTACTGCGAGCGCGCGCGGCCTCATTGTAGGGAAATGCACAGAGGGCCGAGCGCTCGATGATAAGGCGCAAAAAGCGCCGCCCGCCGCGCATTCGCCGGTTCTATTCACGCGTAATTACCGCGACGCACGATTTCTCTTTCTTTCTCTCTCCCTTGGATGAGATCGATAGTGTCGTCCCAGTGGCGGAGGAAGAGGCATCGGTATGTACTTTATGAGATGTTTAGCGGAACAGTTAGAGAGAAGAGGTTATAGAAATCGACGCGATGCGCTGCGCGAGGCGCGAGATCAATGGGCGAGCGCGCGCGCTCTTTACTTATCGAGCGTCCGAGACGCTTTGGCAAGATGGGAAGATTATCGGCGGTGATAGAGACTATCATGAAGAAGCTAAGTGCATTTAAATCGTATATAAACTTTTTTGAGCCCTGAAAAAGTTTGGAATTACAAATATCTGATTTTTGTGAAAAAGTAACACATATAAACATAAAATTTTTACAATACTGTTAATCCTTGAACGTATAATAATTACTAAAAACCACATTTGAATTTATTTGAGCAATTTACAGATTTTTACAATACTGATATAAATCCTGAAAGTGTAATTACAAAAAAGCCGCATTGAAATTTATTTGATCAATTAATTTACACGTACGTGAATATAGTTTCATATAATGCAATCAATTATATATAGTAACTTGTAATACTACTTTCAAATCTCGTTAGTTTTTTGTCAATTTTTGAATTGAGGTTTTCTTAGATTTACAAGAATTTGTAATATAATGCCTTACAGTCTTTTGCATGTATTAAATAAAAAATGTTACTTTTCTATTACCAAATATGAAAATTCACTTATACACCTACACTCAACAGCACTCTCTCTTTCTGCACATAAGCAAGAACAGCAAGCAAACGAGGCATCCTAAAAAATTTCGTTACCTCGCGCTACTCCCACGAAGCCACGAGGGCAACATCAATCTCCTCCCTAATTGCAATAAGATGTAAGGTCTTATCGCGTCACTGCAGCGGCACCTGCGCGCAGCCGCCGCTCGGCCCATTCATTCCTCTTCCGTACGCGCGCGTCATTCACTCTTGCGCGTATATTTCAGCACCGCGGCTTTTTGTGAATGACGAATCCCCGAGACGGGAGATTACCCTGTTATCGCGCACGCGCCGTTCTTTCCTTTCGACTGCGCGTCGATTTTTATCGGATGAGCGCTGCAGAAGCGGGAGGGAAATCTTGCGAGAGGCGCAAGTGACTTTTTGTTATTCGCCACGGTGTGTGGACGGTTAAAAGAGCCTTTTACGTAATAGATGAACTTTCAGAATATTGGAATGGAAGTGCCGCGTATGATGGTTTTTAAAAATCATGACAGTTATTTCACAAAGGTATATAAAATTAGTGATTATGCAAAGTTGATGAAAAGTAGTAAGGCGGTGAATTATTTTGTATTTGTAATTAGCTTTTCAATTTTTTAGAATCAGAAAAAATTACAAAAGAAAAACTAATATTTTTATTAATATGTGTTCATAAGAGAATGCCTTCTAGCGAGAATTATAAAAGTTAATTTCAATTACAGTCTCATATTAATTTAAGCAATCACTTCATGGAATACGCCAATTTATATGCTAAGTTATTGATTTACCGTCGTTTAATATACCTTATTTGCATGGGTATTTTGCAATAAATAACATTACATTTATGCAATATTAAATTATATCTTTATAAATTATATATTAATTTTATTCTACGGGTTATATATATATTTCATAATAAATTCTCCATAAAATAAAATTGACAACGTTCTATATGATTTTATTAATTTTTATTATCAAATGTCTGATTAAGCCTGTAATTTACTATAAGAGATATTATAATATAAAATTGTCTTTTAAAATTAGGAACAGAAAATTAATCACTAAATAAACGATTCCCGCACTGAGAGAAGAATATTGTTACTGTTAACATATTTATCTATTTGAAATACAACTTTTTGACATGTTTAAGGATAAAATGTGATATTGTAATAGTTACAATATCTATATTAACTAATAGACATATTCAGATTTGAAAGTAGCTGATGGTAGAAGTTCTTGTAAAATGTAGTCCCTAAGTACGTCCCTCATCAGGATAAACAATAAAAATGTCCGAAACGTTGGAGAAAAAAATAAATATTGTTTTTATTTCAAACTATTTTGTTATAAAAATCATCATTCTGGTAAAAAATTGGCCATTTGATTAAAAAACTACTATAATAAGCATATTGCAACTATTACAATATCAATGTTCTCAGGTAAAATATTGAAATTGTTTGAAAACATGGTAACTTAATTGTTAACATGGCATTATAACTGTTACAATGCCTATATTTGGTCATATTTAAACATACGCATGTTAACAGTTACAATGCCATGTTAACAGTAACAAATCCTTTTCTCAGTGCGTTAACACCTTTTTAAAAATCAATCCAGCTATCTCGCTGATGTAAACAGAAAACAATAAAACAAGTTCGGCAAAATCTAACGAGTATACAGCATCCGTGCACAAAGAACCGAGCTACGACCTCACTGGCGCCTCAGCACTCGTACATACATACATACATACATACATACATCTTCGAAACCGGAGCGTCGTCCTCCTCCTCGTCGTAGTCGTCGTTGTCGCGGCAGCCGCCTCCGCGCTACCGCTCGCGCATATTCATCATCGTCGCTGGAGCCGCGCGCCGGCGCTCCTTACTGCAACGACGACAGGGTCGTGCACTCCGCGGTAGCCGGGGTCATTAATAATGCCCCCCTGGGAGCGATCGCGGGAAAGCCCAAGCGCGCGTGCGCGCGAGGGATGATTGATCGATTAATTGAGCGCGCGCGGCGATTTCTTTTCGACCGCGTGGGCTTTATAATATGTGGGGCAAAGGTTGTCACAGTTGCGCCGCGTGATGCATTGCCGTTTGATGCGGAGCACGAGAGAGGACGAGATTTATATACCGTCGAGGGCATGCGTGCGCCATGGGTTTATTGAAAATTATAATGCCGTGGCTGGCGTTTTGCGCAATCGTGTGCGGCTGTAAGCACGCGCGCGAGAGAGAGAAATGGATTATGGCTGTGTATATTATATGCCGTAAGAAGTGGATCGAAGTGAGAGCGTTTGGAGATCGGTTGCGTAAGATTGTTAATGATAAGGAAAGTTTAGATTAATTTATGGTGTTCGTAATAGAATAGTCACTTGTGAGTAATTATATGTTTTAACAGCAGTTTATTAATAATTTTCTATGAATATCTTATCGAGTGAAAAAGGTGCGTGATTAATGTAAAAGTATCCATGCAATATGCTCTCTTAATTTTCGTATACTAGCGAATTTATAGTGCGGTACATGCACGTGGATTTTCTTCTTATTGGAAAATAATTTAAAGTTTAAAACAAATAAATTACACAAAGTAGGCCTTATATGTTGAAACATGATACCAATTCCAGCGTGAACGAAAATCTATAACCGAGTTCTTGTAGCCTTCAAAATGTATATGTACACAAACGAAGAAAACTCTTCGCTATATCCAAATATAGTACGTTTATGTTTATAAATATAAGTATTATCGATATTCACGAATACCACTCGAATCGCCACAACAAATAACAATCGAGCTATTATTCCGATTCAAAACAATAATTCTTATAACACTCGATTGAAACTTGCAACGGTCCTAAGCAGCGCGGGCATTTATCATACGCATTATATCCCTCTTCCGAGCTACCAACAATATAAATACGGCGCGTCTCTGAACACCAAAACAATCACCCTGCCTCCTGCTCTAATTAAACGGAGAAATAATTTAAGACAAAGACCTCTAAGATCCGCGCCGCTTGTACAAGAGCAGGGGAAAAAACAAGACGGCAACGAAACGCAGAGCAAGCCCTCCCTCTTGCTACGCACACTCCGCAAGTAGTCTCCGTTCCTCCATACGCGGGAAGCTGGCGTGCGCGAGCGCGCGAGGGAGAACCGCGAAAAAACGACGAGCTGCGCGCAAAAACGAAGGAAAAAACGAATATACGCAGGATGCGCTCGCGCGTGCGCCGCCCGTTCGGCTCCCGCGTGGCGGCGTGCGTAACGCGGTGGACGCGTTCGTTCGTTCGTCCTTTCGCTATTCTCTCTTTCTCCTTCTCTCCGCACGCTGGTGTGTGCGCCCGCTCGCAGGTAGGTAGGTATATGTACACACACGACGATTTTTCGAGGTCTGGAAGAAAGAGAGGAAGCGCGCGCGCTTGCGCGGCCTTTGAGATATATCTTCTGCGGCGGCAGCACACCCCGCGCGCGGATTCTTATTTTTCTCTCCTTCTTTCGCATCGGGCCTATATATCGCGAGCGTTTCTTCGATTCCGCGAGCGAGCAGCAGCATAGGCGGCTGGTCTATATAATGGTCGCAAGCGCGCGAGGTACTACTTATGCATATCTCGGCGTACTTGCTCCTTTTGCGCGTGGCCGTGGATGCATGCGCAAGGTTGCTGCGCTAGTTCCACGCATTATTGAGGAAAAATTTCGTTTTTGCGCGTGCCCGTTTAAGGAGCTGGTAAAAATGGAAAGTTGAAGGATTCTGAGAATAATTCGAGATAGAATAAAGGAGTCCATTTGCATGTATGCTTGATTTTTAATTAAAATTTTCTGATACCACTATAAATTTCTTTATACGCGTATCTACATTCTTACTAAATGAGATTTGTGTAAGGAACACGACACAAAAAGGTGCAACCTTGTTTAATTTACATATCCGAATTTCAAAGGAATTTCAAATAAATTTACACGAATGTTCAGCTCCATACGCGTTCCAACAGATTTTCCACGGATAATCCAAAAAAAGTAGGAATATTTTTGAGCAGATGCCCCTCACCCTTTATCCTTTCCGAACCATAAATATACATACTTGCACACATTTCCCCCGATTCTTTTCCATCGTCATCTCGGCCGCATCGAGCGCATTATTGGCCCTCTCTCTCTCTTGTATACTCTCTTGCCTCGCTCCTCCGGTAGGCAAAACCGAAGAAAACGACAAGGAGAGCGACCGAAGGGAGAGAAACGCAGGCCCGGCCACAGCAGTCGCCGACGCCGCCGCCGCGGAGAGACAACATAAAGATTTAAGACTCAGAGATGCGCCAATAAACATGCTGGGGGCCTCCGCTTCTGTTCCCCCCGGCGCGGCGAAAGAGAGAGAAAAGACAGAAGCGAGAGAGGAGAGACAGAGCGAGCTAGCCCCGCGTATATCTCGCTCGCGTCGCCGCCGTATGGTCGATGCAAATAGTGCGTTCGGCTAGCGGTGGAGTGGGGGCAGAGATAAGGCGTCTTATTTATACAAGGGTCGCCGGTGAAAAATGCATCCGCGCGCGGCGGTGCTTATGTCGGCCGCGCGCGACGTCACTTTGCCGCGGATGGATTTTTGCGATGTTAGAGAGAGAGAGAGAGAGAATGGATCGCGCGTGCGCACGTCAGGTCTTATTTTACAGGAAGTCGCGGAATCGTGCCGCTCGCACGACGGCTGCTGGCTGGCAGTCCTCGCTTGATAGAGAGGGACGTTTCTTTTGATTTGCGCGCACCAAGTCGCGAAGGTGTTGAGGTTTTTGATCGGAGGCAGAGGGGAGCTCGAACTCCTGCTTTCGGTTGAATTCGAGAAATACGATTCTAAAATTGTAAATTATTGCAAGGTAATCGATAACTTATTAATAAATTTTGAATAGAAATTAAATCGTACAGTAAATAAAACGATTTCCTCTTTCAAGTGTACGAACAGATTACTTTATTTCAAATGATTTTGGAACTAAGTACTTTGGTGCCTAGTAAGCACTTCTAGTTCGATAAATTAAAATAATATTCTTGAACAGTGATCCAAGCTTTAGGCTAACCAATATCATATGGGATAGAGTACCAGAAAAAAATCACAAAAAATCTATTCATACGATATTCAGTCAGCAAGTGTCATATTTCAACTTTCCAAAAGGAAAAAAAAAACTAGAAAATCCGAGGTTTCGTTTGCTTTTTTCGGAAATTGTTGTAAAGTTCATTTGTTTTTAAATTTAAGTTTGCTTTTTAAAGTTGAATGTAAAATAAATAAAATATCGCAAAATTCTCAAACAAGCAAATGTAAGCTCATTTTCTTTATATAGTTTTATATTTGGTCTTTTTTAAAATTGTAACATGACAGTTATTGACTGAATTAATGATTGACATTTGAAATATGGTCTTTTTTAAACAGTTTTTTAACACTGATGACAACCAAGTTGTATGAAAAAAGGCGTTTAACGGACATTCTTCTGGTATATTATTTTAAGGTATAAACAATAAAAACAACCATGTACACTTGGCCTGCTTTAAAATAAATTTCGCCAGTTTTGGGGAAACTGAATTTGTGTTCATCAAAAAACTCGTCAATATTCAGACTTAAAAATATTTTCCTTACTCTCATTTTAAGTTAATAGAACAATATAGTGTGACTAAAGGGATTTCCAAGCTTTGAAGTGATAAGCGACTTCTAAAGTTTTTAAGTCGTTGCAAAAATCCAGTTAATTTTTTGCAAAACCTTATTATGCTTGTTAGAAAAATGACGGTTACCAAAAAAAAACGAATAAAAATCTCTTACATTCCATCAGTTTCGTTTCGCTATCTAATGCGATAAATCAGATGCTCCTTGCTTGTAATGAGACATTGAATTTCGCACGTCATCGTGGATTTTAACGGTACCGCTCTGATATCCGAATGATTATACCCTGATGATATAAAATAACTTTCAAAATCATGCGATATAGATACTCTCTACATTACAAAATAATCGTCATCGCTTGAAAATTTCAAATTAGTTGCTACGTATGCTGAAAAGGACCTTAACAAGAAAAAGTACGTTATCGGTAAATCTCCAAAGTACGCACCACGCATCTCATTATAATTGAAATGACGGCCGCAGCAGAGCAGATATATACGCATACAAACTCATTTTCTTATAAGCACGCGTGCTCACATGGCAAGCGCAAGAAAGCCTCCCCATTAACCAAAAGCCTGCGCATATAGGACTTATGACTTATCCCGACAAAGCTCGCGCTCGTTAACTCGCACTCTCCTGCAAGCCCCAGATGCGCGCGCTTCTAGCGCTCCACATAATCTCCGACTGTGCGCTCTCCGCTCCATTCAGCCCTCGAAGATATGCCCGCGTGCACCTGCGTTTATATCGCGAGAGACAAAGGGGGGAAAAATAAAGGAAGGCCCGCGCCAGCGACGACTTTCCAATGCAAAAAGGCTTCTGGCTTTGCGCCGCCGCCGCCGCCACCGTCGTGTATATATATGCATACGCGGAAAGGCAGGCAAAGGCGACGTCTCGGGTATAGAACAAGAAGAAGAGGAGGAGGAAGCGCGCGCGCGCGCGAGCGAGCAAAGGAATCGAAGCTGGAATCGGGGTGCCTTTGCGCTCGCGCGCGCGCGCGCTCCACCCCGATTTTATTTATTCCTCCTGCTTCCTCTCTCTCTCTCTCCTTCTCCCTTCGTTCTACTCCTTTTTCCCCGCTCGCGCGCAGAGAGGAGAGGACAGCCGAGCTCGCGGGCGTCTTTTTCTTCGCTTTCGCGGCCGTTTTCTTCTCCTTCCGCAAACGACAGCCGCTTATTTATACCGTCTTTGCATCGCTCCTGAGCGGCTGCTGTGCGCACGGGAGCGCAGGCGCTTTGCGTTTACATTTCTCCCTTCGTCTCTCTCTCGCTCTCTCTCTCTCTCTCTCTCTTTCTCTCTCTTTCGTGCGAGCGAGAACAATATATACAGCGCCGTCCCATAAGCCTTGTCGCGGGAGCGAAGACGATTCATAGCCCTCGCCGCGATATGCCGCGGAGAAGGGAGAGGAAGAGAGGGCCGGAGGAGAGACGTCAGTCGCGCGGCTGAAGGAGCGACGGCGAGGGCCGCGATTACGTCTTTATTACGCGGCGCGCGAGACGAACGTGCCCGGATTGACGAGAGCGTGCCATCGCGGGATCAGCCGCGGGGAAGGGAAGGGTTGCTTTTCCGCGACGCGTAGCGCGCGGCCCACATGGACGTAGAGGAGCTCGATGCGGAGCGATGAATGGAGGAGAGCCGAGAGCTTCCATTCATGTGTAAAACTATATTCAAGCGGAATAGGTTTTGTGTGCCTGTGATAGAGGGATATAGTAAAATACTTCAATAGATGAATACATGTTTTTTGGTCAAATTATTACAAAATATGTTATATTTATACAGGAAAATACGTAACTTAGTTCCAGTAGAATATAAACAATATCTGATATGACACGTTTCTATATAATTATTAAACGCCTCTGCTATTTCACGGTGAGATTAATGTATACAAAGGATATATACATATATAACGGTATACAATTTCTCTAGTGAAATATCAAAACAAAATAAGCATAAGGTGGGTTGTTTTGGAATTGATACTCTGAATTAATGAAATTTATATCTGACAGTCATTTAGCAAGAGTCATAATTGAATAAATGATAGGCACAATGTTTTTCCAGTAAAAGCTTTACCAGTGATACCTTTAGTATTTTTTACAGTAAAACTCAAATGATAATTTTTCTAAATTAACAATTATTTTATCAAGTTTATGTAAAAACTCTTCCATAAATAATGTTTTGTTTAAAAACGTAAAGTAGTAATTTTATATTTCTAAAAAAAAAGAAACATATCTCAATAAATTTGAAAGAACCACGCGTATTTACGCTGCACAAACCAATCACCTCGCTGGCATCCCATAAACAGCCAAACCATCCTCTCAATTCAATTCAAGCGCGTGAACATCGGATTTTTCCGTCGTGCTCTAGTCACCGCGCATCGAAAAATCCACAGCGGGACTTTTTACGCAGTGGTGCGGGCTCAAGAACGCCGCGACAAAAGCGCGTGCATCTCTTATGTGCACGTACACGCAAAACACCCGCGAGAGGAAATCCACTAAATTACCGGGACAAGCCGACGACGCGCGTGCGCGCAGGATTAAAGCGCGAATTCTTCGCTATATTGAATAAGCAAGTGGAAAATATCGCGAATCCAGAAGCCCCCCTCCCTTCCTCTCTACGGGTAATTCCGCGCGGCGAACGTCAGGGCGTCGTAAAACGGTGGCTATCGCGTGTTTCTTCTCCCCCTGACTCCTGCCACCGTGTATGTTTCTTCTTTTTAGCTTCCTGTCGTCTGTCTCTCTTTCTCTTTGGGTTTGTTGTTTAGTGTCGCTCGAAGGCTATTTATTTAGCGTTATTTGCATAGAGGGTCTGGTCGCAAAACTAGTGCAGAAGCTGAAGGTAAGCGACATTTCGAGATTATAAAGGAAATTTTTTTTATATTTTCAATCTTGAGCGACTCACTTTGCAACCATTATTGCATTTAGAATACTAATAGAGGAAGTTATCAATTTCAATGTTATGTACTTGTCTTACTCGACTCGGAAAAACCTACTTGTGAATGATGAGAAAGATAATCGACACGATACACGTATGTATATGAAACGTTTTTCAAATGAAATCATATTGGGATTTTTTCAAAACCTTTCTCGATGATAATTGTTTTTTTTTTTTAAATGTCAGTTTAGCCGTTCTAAATTTTTGTTACTTTTTATGCATCTTATGTAAAGAGCAATGTCTTTACCTAGTTGAATAAACGGAATATACCGTAAGTAGATTATAATCATGCAATAGTTAGATAGTAGAAGCTGATGGTAGTTTTTTAATATAGTAATGATGTGGAGATTAATGGCCATACACTACCAGGTAGGAAAAGATATAGACAAAATTTTTTCCATTTTTCACGTTTCGAGAGTTTATTTTTCCTCTCCTCTTCAGGGATAGAAACGTAAAAGTCAACAATTTCGTAGACGGAACGATATTTCGCGAGTCAATTGACTGGCCATTAATCTCCACATCATTACTATAATCATGCAAATATACACTTTACGGAAAAATGAAATACTTTCAAGTTTTTTAGTTGACGTCAACAATTTTTAAATTTATATCTCATTTTATAAAAAATTACAGCTTTCCTGTTAAACTTATCGCAAGTACGCTAAATAACGTTCCGCAACGTCCGGTACCCGCGCGATCCCATAACTCTGCCCCGGTACGAGAATAAATCCGACTAATTAAATCGCTGAAAACTATTTCAAACATTTATTAAAATTTAAGGGGCGCAAAACTCCTGGCCTAATTTATATTCATCCTCTCGCGACTATACTATACAACATACATATACGCGCCTGGCCGCGAATCTTCTCTTCCCCGTTGCGGAGCGAGGGCCGAGAAACCGATATAAACGCCGAAAAGAGAAACACACGACCGACATTATATGTGGCATTAACATACAAAGTATGTCAGAGAGCCGTGGCGGCGGCGGCGGCAATCCCGGGCGTAACGTAGTGTCGCATACTCTGCGCCTGTCCGAGACAGTCCTTTCAGCGGGAAGAGAAGAGGCTTTTTTGCGAGCAGCGCGAGACGCCCGGCAGGAAAAAAGGAGCACTTTGAGAAGAGAGAGGGACTGTTCGAGGGGGATAAAGAAGAATGAATGCCCAACGCTCGCATATGTGTGTGTGTGCGCGCGCGTGTGTGCGTGTGTGTGTGTGTGTTCGACGCGGCTCAGAAGATCTACAGTCGGGAGCTCAATGAGTGTAAACGTGTGGGTGAGGTTGCGGCTTTTGATTGATGGCGCAGTCTCACGTTTTATGCGCTGATACTTTTTGCCTATTTCGCAAGCTTATTTATAGATTGATGTAAAAATCAAGTAGTATTTGCATATAACTAACCATATATTCTACAACGAATAGAGTTTTACAACTCTTTTGTTTCAGCAAAGTCATAAATTAAATTTTAGTGTATTTAATGCTACCATTATTGTGTAATTTTCAAAAGATATTTCAGTTGATATACTGTTTCGTCAAAAATTTGTAAATTACATATACGCATTAATTGCCTTAGTAAAAGTATGCTCTTGATATATAAAATTTATATTGTTTTCATATTTGATTTGAAAAATACGAGATATCTGCTTACACCCATACAAGTCTTAATAAAGGAAATTAGGGCGCAAATAAGCCGAGTCCGTCGCATCGTCGTGCGTGCAAAAAGAGCAGCAAGTAGCGCGCTCTCAATACGCAGCCGAAGAAACAGAACAAGAAACCGAAGGAAAAAGCTTGCCGCGATTCACTTCATCGAGACAGACGAAAAAAGGCACACACACGCGCGCGCGACCATGAATATAAAGAGCGCGAGAAAAGGGATAAAAGGGACAACTAGGAAGAGGGTGCTCTCCTCTCTCTCTCTCTCTCTCTCTCTCTCTCTCGCAAAGAAGCAGGACGAGTAGCGCTCGCACACGCGCATCGTCTTCGTAAAAAGTAAAAGATGAATAGAGAGAGGACCAAGAGAGAGAGAGAGAAGAGCGCGCAAAGGGCCCGGAGAGGACACAAAGACGAGAGCGAGATAGCAAGGCACTGTATATAGCGAATCTCTCTTTCCCAGTTTGCGACCCTCCTTCTTCTTCTTCTTCTTCGCCGCCGTATAGCCATGAGGAGGTTTACTTGCGGCAAAAGGAAAAATACATAAACGCGTGTGTATATATATAAGCATTCAAAACGCCGCAAAGCGAATAAAGCGGGGGTATAACGTGTCGCGGGGTAGCCGCGGCGGCTGATACGCGTCGCGACTCCCCATCGGCTACCACCGTGCCGATCTCCTCGTTCCATCGTTCGCTGGCGCTTGCCGTGTGATAAGTACTATAGTTTACTGCTCGCGATGATATACTCTATGCATCTGATTTTGGTATTGTGCAGAAATATATTGGATGTAAAACAAATAATTAAATTATGATTGAATTATGATAGTTTCACAACATATACGATCTTTTAGGTAAATAATGAGAATAATTTTAAATGAAACTGGCGTATTAATTTTTTATAACTATAACCAACAATAATGTATTTTTTATAATATGAATATAACAATTCCACCTTACCTTTCGATGCTGATTATTCATTTATTAATTACTTTACTTTTTATGTACTGTACCTATATTTTCGATCTTTCACTTTCGGCATCACTAAACTATTCAAAGTTTTACTGTTTTATTTATTTTCGCCGTCGATATCTTGGTAACATCCACCGATTTTCTTATATTTGGCGAAAGATCATAGGTAAGAATCGACAGTCACTTTTAAAGTAGTGACTAGACTTTCAAACTGATTCAAAAAGAATACAATCAGACTATTTAAGGGAGTTATCGTGATTTTAAAATGGGTTCACTATTTAATTTTTATGCAATAAATTATTAAAATATAATAATGTATGTACACACGGACATGAAAGGCAAATACTTTCTGAAACGAAAAAAACTATTGTGATAAAAAATTGTTAATCGAACACGTAGATATTGTTCAATAAGTAAAAAAGATACTTTCACTATTTGACAACTTTTTCCAGGCTTATATTATGAAATAATTAATATATGCGAAACAACATGTAATTGTTTACAGTACTACAGTATAAACTTGAAGTTTGTTGTGCTTAAACTGTAAACAATTACATGTTGCCTCGTATATATTAATTATTTCGTAATATCTGTGGTGCCAAGGAAGAAGGGAACAAGTCACTTCAGAAAGTTTTCGAGATATTGAGATTTAAATGCTAACGCTTAAAGGCAGTTTCTATATAAAAGTGGACTTACTCCCTTTTTAAATTACATTGTAACTGAAAAATAAAAACTTTTTTTTAATAAAACCTTAATAAGAAAGTGTATTGAACCTCAAAAAAGTAAAAAATGACCTTAACTCGATTTTCATAAAAATTGGACTTATTCCCTTCTTCCTTGACACCACAGATATAACCCTGAATGGGTCATAGACAAATGCTTAAGGACCAAAATGAGACGTCAAACATTAAAATCGAATGAAAAATAAAAAGTTGGCAAATAGCGAAAGTAACTTTTTTACTTATTGAACAATATCTATGTGTTCGATTAACAATTTTATAGCACGGCGTGACAGCGGACTTAGGTAAACGTGCTATAAAATATCGTACGATACATGTGACTTAAGTGGCCCATTATTGCACGGCGTGATGTTAGCGCCCGAGCGTAGCGAGGGTGATAAATCACGCCATGCTTGGGCAACTTAAGCCACATGTATCGTAATATACTATTTTATCACAATACTTTTTTTCGTTTCAGAAAGTATTTGCCTTTCATATCTGTACATACTTACAGTATTATATTTTAATAATTTATGAAATAAAAATTAAATAGTGAAACCATTTTAAAATCTCGACTCCCTAGTCAAAGTAGTGTTAAATGAAGAGGTTATTTAAAATTTGAAAAAACAATAGTTGTAATTTGATCCATTCATTTCAAATGATATAAATAGTCAATGTGTTATAAAAAAAGTCTATTTAACATGATTATGCAAACTTTTTTTAACAAAATATCGATATTTCAGAAACAGATATTGTCACCACAAACAATAATCTTTTACATAATGATAAAACAGGAATCTTTTTTCTTTCTCAACCGATTTTAGTTTTGAAGGTCTCATTTCGTTCCTTAATTAATTTCATGGGGACTTACCGACGGAAAAATTCAAAATTATTCAAAACCCAGAAAGTTTCTTGGTTTTAAATAATTTTAAATTTTTCATCCAAAAAAGTTTACTCAGTCATGTTAAATAAGGTAAAATAGTTATTACTGGGACAACGTAAAAAGTATGCCCTATACCGAGACAGTATTAATAATCTAATACATATGAACTTAAATCATAAAAGTAAAAATTCTTTAATCATTTTGAATTATATGATGTATTTTGATTCTAAAAAGTTATGATTTTAAAAGAAAAAATAATAAACAATGCTCTTTGAAAACAGTGTATCAATCATACATGAACTCGCCATTTTGCTTGATTTTCACGAGCGTTAGCATAACTTTTGTGGTCTCTTAATTTATGAATTTTTGCTGAATAATGAACAAAATAACATTTATACATACTATTAGTACGTTTATAAATGAAATAAACATTCAATATAATGATTTCAATAATTATTTAGTTCAAAATTAGGTGTCCCGCTTTAAGACCAGTTTTTATCTAGTTGCCTATACTGGGACTGTATTTACATAGTATCTTTTGCCTTGATTTTGCCATAAATATTTGTAGAGCCGTATGAAAACCCTTATTTTTTACTTAAGTATGTGGCCAAGTATTAATAGAACGTTGAAAACTTTTTATAATCGAGTATTACATATTCACTAATTAGAACCTTAAATTGTCCCACTATCGGCAGTTTGTCTCACTTTAGGATAAAGTTCGATTAACCCATAAGGTTAATATTATCCCAGTATTGGCTTCATTTGTCCCACTTTAGGATTTATCTAAAAAAAAATCGTCTCCCACTAAAGGGTGAATAGACTACCTATTAAATGTATTTTTTGTAACACAGGCACGATTTTCGCGTTTTTTAAACCTAAAAGTTAGGGCCAAAAGTGAACGGTTTTAGACCAACGGGCGCAAAAGTAGCTAAGCGGGCGCAAAAGTAGGTAAGCGGGCGCAAAAGTAGCCGAGGCGGGCGCAAAAGTAACCGTTTTCAATAATCGTTCTTCTATTTTTTTTTTCTTTATCCGCGTGTCTTACTTTTACTAATTACATGTTTTAATGTACTTTTTATGTTTTTAATAATTACAAATTTTAGTTTTTTTTTTTTAGATTAATTTAATATTTTACTATCTAATTTGTAACGTATAAATAATACACAACTTATTGATAAAATATAATGTTATAAGCTAGCAATATACATAGTAGTTGGTGTAACAGAAATTCGTTGATGTTGTTTCCCGTTTTAAGTGGAAAAACGCGAAAATCAATACCTGTGTCACAAAAAATATGATGTGCACCAAGGGCTTAGTGGGCCTTTTGACCTCGTGTGATTGCAGTACTCGTCTACGGCTCGCGGACGCACTCGCCTTCGGCTCGTGCTGCTCGCCTTCGACTCGTACTGCAAACTTCCCACTCGGTCTAAAAAGGTCCACTTTACGCCCTTGGTACACAATATACTATTTTTAACTTTTATAACATTTTAACAACATTATTTTATTCGTAAAATCAATTAAACGAAGTATAAACTATCTGTTGTAATTTTTATTTCACAAAAAAACAACAATTCACTATTCTTAAATCATATGTATAAGAGTTAGGTCGTCGTAAGTGTCCCACAGTAATGGTTATTTTATCTTACACTTTGTTTATAATACATTGACTATCTATATCATTGTAAACATTTTATAGTATATTGTGTAACGAGTGCGGTAAGTTGCCAATAGCGCACGCGGGCGTGTTGGCGCACGAGCGTAGCGAGTGCGACATTTAGCCCGCGTAAGCTAATGTCAACATATCGCACTAGTTACACACAATGTTTTTTATTACAAGTACGAGAAAATTGCTTGAGCGGAGATAACCTCTCTACCGCCGGCACACCGTGAGGGCGCTCCGTACACGCTGGAGCGTGCGTTATTTTCATTACCGTACGCTGGAGCGTGAGTTATTTTCATAACATACGCTGAAGCGTGTTTTAGAGTAAATAACGCATGCAGTGTGTAATTGGCCATTTATCGTACGGAAAACCCTTAGGCAATGTGGCATTTTTCGAGCACGCGTGATAAAAAATAAATAAATCACATTAACCTGTTCATTTAGCACTGCTTTGACTATGGTGTCGCGTATGAACCGCTTAAACGATTGCAGGGCTAATCGATCAATCTTGAGATACTAGTGATATTGAGCACATTTAGTGTCTACACAAGCCTCTACACAGGACTTTTATAGCACTGCTAGTTGTACACAAATAATATTAAGAAAAAATGTACACATATCGACGCTCCCTACGAAAACTAGCACGATTCAGATTGTCACGAAGACTAGTTCATTTCAGCGTTGGCCACGAAGACTAGTACACCCCATTGATATGCGTTGAAGACTAGCTCGATCCGCTTGATTGCGGCAAAGACTAGCACATTCCACTGCCTCTCATGTAAATTAACACGGTGACACGAAGTGCTAGTTTTCGCGGCAAGCTTGCGAATCGTCTTACTTTTCGTCGCAAACTCGCGAATCATGCTACTTTTCGTCGCAATCTTACGAATTGTACTATTATTCGGCGCAAACTCGTGAATGATGCTAGTTTTCGCGGCAACCTCGCCAATTGTACTAGTATTCGCGGCAAAGTCGTGAGTTATGCTAGTTTTCGTTGCAGTTTTCTGAAATGTGCTAGTCTTCGTGAGGAGGCCAAAAAAGGTGCTAGTTTTCGTAGGGAGCGTTGATATATAGTCTACACTGAGATAGTTTACACGATTAAAATCTACATCATGTGTAGATCATATTGATGTAGATTTTAACTGGGCAGAATTTATCTCGATAAATAGTTTGTCTGCTGAAATTCTCTGTGTAGACTTTATTTATGTAGAATTTTATTATATTTTAAAGACTTATACACTATTGTAGTATACAAAATACTTATGTACGATATCGCCGAATAAATTAATAACTTAATTAATAAATTAATTAATAACGATATCGTCGATTAAATTCACATACCTAATTATAGGTAGTTTTTAATCAATTACATAAAATTTTATCTCAATTGAGGGCCTGGAAACGAAAAGATACATACCGCGATTTTGCAGAAAATTTTGCATTTTTCTGTGAAGAAATCAAATATGAGGCGTTTCACGTCAACTGCCCCAGTGCCGCGCGCAAGCGCCAAATCGTGCTATTTCTAACTCATGTTTGTGATACTAAAATGTAACTAAAAAAATTGTTTTATAAGCGTTTCCGACGTATTTTTTCCTCAGCTTTCCAATGGTGTAGGCAGTTTTTCCAAAATTTTTCATTTGCACCTTCAAAAAGTACAAAACGTCTTATATCTCAAAAAGTATATTTTTAATATTTTTTTCACCATTTATATCGAAACCTGAGCATTTTTTACATCGGTAATGATTTTTTTCATAATTTGCTCAGGATGTTTTCTTCGAGAAATAGAACGTGAAAGAGCCAACAGCTCTTCTGCGCGCGGGACGTCGCGTAAACTAGGCCTGCCTCGCTACCTAATAACCTTTCATAATCTTTACCTGTTCTTTCGAATTCTTTATAATGTAAGAATAATATTTTATTGGTTTTTTTATAAAAAAAAAACAGAGTTTTATAGCTAACAGCAATATAGTAACTATACTAACGCTTTTTTCTCAGTGCAGATAATTTTTCTTTGTTTTTTCTAACAGTTTTTCTCGGGAAGATTTAATATTCAGAACTTAAAGAGGTTTTTTTGAGCTTCAATGTCCTTTCATCAATTGGAATAATAGCATGGTATTGTAATGTACCTGGTATGAATTTAGCCTTATCCAGGCTCGGTTTTAGTTTCAAGACAGTATCTTCATATGATTCTTTACTGCTATAAAAAACTTTGGTTTCTTTGTAATAATCTTTAGTCCAATTATAAAGCTTTTCTGGCGTTAAAATATGATTATTAGAAGAAACTTGTAGACTCGCTCATTTTGCACCTCTTTTTAGGTTGGCGCCTATACCATCGCATGCACTTTTGCCATGCGCCGTGGCATAAAAATGCTACTCAGCTGGAACACCAAAATCTTTCTCATGAAAAAGAAGATTTAGAAAATTAGATTTATTTTTAAAATGCTGACCTGCTCCATCAGTCAAATAATAGATTTTATTACTATGAATTTAGTTTTGAGGTAAGATATTATAACTTTTTGATATTCATAAACGGCAACAGTATCATGGTTGAGATTGTCAAAAATCACAGCAATGCTTACATGTTTAAGCTCTTCATTTTCTTTATAATACACAACAACTGTAAAAACAGTTGCTTGGTTGTTGTTCCAGTGGAACGATTGTGTAGAATTTTGTATAACAAAATGAAAAAGTTGTGTGACAAATTTTCGAATTTCCCGATTTGATTCAAACTACTACTTCTTAAACGCCTAAGGAAATTTTCTGGAAAATTCGAGTACTCTATGTATTGTTGCTAAATAGAATTTTTCTTGATGGTTAAGATAAATGCTGTTAAACGCCGCGCGCCACGGTACACGTGTTACGACATGCGCACAACACGATCACGAAAAATGCTACAATTTTTTAACAACAATACATAGACTACAGAAATTTTCCAGAAAACTTCCTTAGGCGTTTAAGAGAGTGTTGTACTCATGTACTCCGTTTTATCGATGGAACACGGTGAATTATATACTATCAAAATAAATACATCGAATTTCGCCTTATAAGAAGATAGTTGCCCTGCGCAACGTAATAATCTACCATCCTACGCAGTTTTGAGTCGGAATATCCACGGCACCCTAAAAAATTCTTCGAACAAAAATAACCGAAATTTTGTTCGAAAAATTTTTTAGGATGCCCCCTTAAGAATATAGTAGCTCGAATCAAATCGGGAAATTTTAAAATTCGTCAAACCACTTTTTCATTTGAAAAGGCAAGTTTAAAATATCGAAAAAAATATTTTAAAATTCGCTATTTGGTTCAACAATCCCTATTATTCCGCTAAGGTTTATAATATTCCTAATACTCCAAAATTTATTGTGTAAAAATTTCTAAAGAAATATTTGGTCTGAACGGAATTTTGGCGAGTTGAACAAAAAATTATATTAAACTTTTTTTTCGCAAAAAAAAGACAGTTTATTGGGATTTTAATAAAACTAGAATAAAGATGCGAATTTTTCTTCACAGAAAAATGCGCATTTCAATTCTTTACTATCTGTCAAAAAATTACCCGGAATTTTTAAATAAAACACACAATATTCAATTATTTATCAATATTTATTTTGTCGCCTTCAAAGTAGGCCCCATTTGATGCAACACACATGTGCCAACGATTTTTCCAATCATCAAAACATTTTTTATAAGCGTTTTCTGAGATGGCCTTCAGTTCCCTCAACGAATTTTGTTTTATGGCTTCGATCGCTTCAAAACGTTTTCCACGGAGAGGTAATTTTAGTTTCGGGAACAGAAAAAAGGCACATGAGGCCAAATCTGGTGAATACGGTGGTTGCTCGATTGTATTTATTGAGTTTTTGGCCTTAAATTCGGTTACGACTGCGGCTCTATGCGGTGGTGCATTATCGTCGTGCAAAATCCACGAATTGTTCTTCCACAATTCTGGCCGTTTTTGACGGATTTTTTCACGCAAACGCTTCAAAACGCTCAAATAATATTTTTTATTGACCGTCTGTCCCTCTTGTAGGAATTCATGATGCACCAAACCATGAATATCAAAGAAAATAGTCAGCATGACTTTTACTTTTGATCGACTTTGACGTGGTTTTTTCGGTTTTGGCTCGTCTTTTGTTTGCCATTGAGATGCATGTTGACTTGTTTGCATGTCAAACTCATAGACCCATGTCTCATCTCCAGTTATAATGCGTTCCATGAATGTAGGATCGGAATTAGCACGATCCAGCATGTCCAAAGAGATCTGTCTGCGGTACTCTTTTTGAAGAAAATTCAGCTCTTTTGGAACAAGTCTAGCGGCGACGCGTTTCATGCCCAAAACATCCACCAAAATCGTACGAACTGACTCGTGGGAGATGTTTAGCTCTTGTGCTATCTCTCTTAAGCCTGAATGGCGATTTTCCAATACGATTTGTTTCACTTTTTTAATGTTCTCCTCGGTGGATGCTGTCGATGGCCGTCCGGACCGAGGCAAATCTTCACACACTTCTCGACCTTCCTTGAATGCTTTGTACCAATCGTAAATTTGTGTTTTTAATAAAACTGATTCCCCATAAGTCTTTTCCAACATTTTCAAAAATTCCGCGCACGAAATTTCGTTGGTAACACAAAATTTGAGGCAAACTCTTTGTTCAATATTTGTATTCATTGTGAAAATCGTGACGCACTACTGAGCTTAACTGACTATAACAGCTGGCGTAAACAAACTGCTTGACGGAACGCGCTCAAACTTGGCATCATAATTTGGTACCAGTGATGCCAACATACAACAACAAAAAAATTTCAAATATCTATAACGCGGGAGATATAAAAAAACTTTTCCGGGTACTTTTTTGACAGAAGGTACATGCCTATACTAAAGTATGTGTATTAATCCACATGGTTATGTCTATTAATCCAAATTATTTCAGGATTCTTTTCATCTATACATTATTGCCCAGAAATTAATTTAGCTTTTAATAGAAATATTCACATTATTCAAGATGTAAATTATGACTGACTCGATTTAAAAAACGAGATTTGCTCAATTTTCAAATTTAGATCGTTGGAGAATACTTTTTCTGCAAAATCGCGGTATGTCCCTTTTCGTTTCCAGGCCCTCAATTAAGATAAAATTTTATGTAATTTATTAAAAACTACCTATAATTAAGTATGTGAATTTAATCGACGACTTTCGGCGATATCGTACACAAGTATTTTGTATACTACAATAATGTATAAGTCTTTAAAATATAATAAAATTCTACACAAATAAAGTCTACACAGAGAATTTCGGCACACAAACTATTTATCGAAATAAATTCTGCACAGTTAAAATCAACATCAATATGATCTACACATGATGTAGATTTTAATCGTGTAAACTATCTCAGTGTAGACTATATATCGAAAATCCTTACGAAAACTAACACGTTTTTTGGCCTCCTTACGCAGACTAGCACATTTCATAAAACTGCAACAAAAACTAGCATAACTCACGACTTTGCCGCAAATACTAGTACAATTCGCGACTTTGTAACGAAAACTAGCATAAATAACACCGGTGTAATGCTCGAAAGTGTTTAGCGAATCGAAAAACCCCTCCAGGTACACTCAAATTCGCGAGCAAGTTATCTCCTGCGGGTATCAGCGTCTCGCTGTCCACCAAAACAGTCCTCAAAAACGTGCTCCGCGGGTAGAAAAATCCCCTATGTACCCAGAGGTTTAAGTAAATTAATGCTCAAATGCATGGAAATACCTGAGAAAGGTTTAATTAATTATTTATAGACCGTAGAATTAACAAGGAATTTAATGATACGTCCTATAATTAAATTTGGCCAATTAATTCTTCTGTATAGACCTATAATTATTATTAAATAGTTAATTCTTAATTAAATGCGCCTTTAATTAAAGATTAATAGTTATTAATTAAATGAGCCTTTGATTAAAGATTAATAGTTAATCCTTAATTAAACGATGGTTATAATTAGAGATTGTTAATCTTTAACTAAACGTGAGTAGAATTAAAGATTAAAAGTTAATCCTTAATTAAATGAGTGGTTAATTAAAGATTAAAAAGTTAATTTTCTATTAATTATTAATTATATGAGCCTGTAATTAAAGATTAAAAAATTAATTGTGAATTATATAATGAATAATTAAATATTTTTTGAACCCTGGTACATACCTTATGTTATTTATACTGACCTTGTCCAAAGATTAAAAATCATATTTTTATTTAACTCAAATAGGCTAAAGCTAGTGTAGTTGGGAGGATGACGATTATATAAGTACAACACACCATCTTGTGGCGAACGAAAGAAACCAGCAAAGCGTTACCACGATTACCGATAATGCAGGTAAATGAATTCCTACTTATAAATGGTAATACCGATTGTAATTTTAAAATATTAAATCAAATGATGGTAAATGATTTAAAATTAAACGTTACGTTTTACCTTACATATAATCGCATTACATATACTGTAAAAAAGGAAATTTTAGCTGCTAATTTATCAGCATATTACAGCTTCCTCTAATTAATGTATTAATTCCTTGTGTTAATTTTTAATGTCAATCAAAAACTGCACATGGTCCTGCGTATTTTAAACTTTAATCTCGCATTAATTTAAAAATAAACAAAGTGAAGTAAGCTACTTTTTTTTAGAAAATTTACCAATCAGAGCGCGAATAAAAGTTTTACATTCAATTTGGGATTTGTTGGTTCTTTTATTAATAGTAAATGGATAATTAATTAATATTACATGTTATTTATTGCTAAGTAAGAGCCAAGAGATAAAGCTTTTTGACAAATCGGGATTAGATCCGAGCAAGTCTAAGAATGCCTGATCAACCGCGAAGGTCTCTTTATTTTCTTGAACAACCTTAAAAGCTTTTAACTTAACATCACCTAAATTGTATTTAGCGCATAGTGTCAAAATTGAAACGATCCTATCGGCCGTCAAATCACGGCAAAGAAAATCCTGGTATGTTTTCGTCTTCACGATATCTTCTTCGTGCTTAGTGATAAATGCCGCGACGCTACTTCTTAAACTTTCCAACTCGTAAACTGTTGCTAGATCCAAAATCCCAACAGCGTTCTCGCAATTTAAGTTAAATGTGAAATATTCTTCACATTTTTCTCTCAAATCAAAGATTGCGTACTTGTTCGCCACGATAAATAGTTCTTGTGAGAGCTCGGACATTTTCTCCGTCTTCCCGGTGTAGATGTAGTTGAGCAACTCCTCGATGACCTCGGCGTCCATGTCATCGATCTTTACTATGCCAGTCTTGGCCTCTGACATATCATTAGTGAACATCGCCTTGAACACGTCGCTTTTCGACTGAAGCACCAGCTTGTGCACAGAAAATATCTTATCGCCGACGACCAACGACGTATCACTGTAATCACTTCCATGTTTTAGAAGCATCTTTCCGATGTTACTACTGAACGAAGCTTCACTCGCGAGCTTTCTTGCAGTGTTAAAACGGCTTATTCTGCAGCAAAGGTGATGCGCATCCACAAGTAACTCATTCAAATTCTCCAATGACTCAGATTCTTTATAAATGGATATCACATTTTTACTTCTTTTCTCTTCATGGGAAAATACATCTACGTGATACTTATAATTAGAATCATATTGCATTAAAACTTGTAACTTTATAATGTAAACATAATCTTGACGAATTTCATGTAAATTATTATCAAAATATAATTGTAGACTTAAAGTACGAATACTATGATAATCTTGCGTTGTAGTAAGTTTCAATGTGAGTGTTTCGCAGGGTACTTGCGTTAAACTAATATTTTGACAAAATGGCATGGTCTTCAGCTGCTGAGCACTAGTATTACGAATTATGTTATCTATCGGAATAATAAATGACGTTCCACTCCCATGAAATATCTCCTTACACAGGTTCAGCTGCTCATTGTTTTGATTAGATGCCATTCTGTGAAATTTCTTGATTTCAAATTCAACAGCTGCGAGTGACAACTCTTTCACAAAGAAAAACCGTAAACTGAACAGCTCAGTGCAAACCGAATTTTCGAGGTTATAACATAGGTCTACAAGCAACTCCAGCATAAGCCTTATATATACTTGTACTGCTGATTTGCGGAAGCGCGAATAAAAGAAAAATGAAATGGGACGAAAGCAGAACGCCCCCAAAATCCGAGATGTATTTAACTGCTTCCCGTGTAGAAATTCATCCATGCCTTCCGGTATAATTATTTAGGCCCTGTACAGGGTACTGTCAGGATGGCCGTACCTAGGCGTGTGATGAGGTTCGAGACAGGTTCTGAACAGGTTGACTTAAAATTAATTTTTGATGTTCGTTAAATACTTATCTAAATCTAGACATAAGTATGCCCTATTTTTCGAAGTAGCATCCAAATGGTACATCTAAATTTAAAATCCGTATACAAAAAGTGTAAAAAATCGTCATAAAATTATAAAAAAAAAATAAGTCAGGCTTGCTGTCCAGACCCGGCCTCGCACCTCATCACCCGCCTGGCAATTATGGATGTTTAAGCCTATATTTTTATTCGGCTTGATCGCCAGCGCCGACTATACTATCTGGAGGGAAATTCAAAGTTACTATATTATTATTGAAAATTGAAATGCAAAAAACTACGAATATTGTAGACTTGCATCAATTACGCATTAATTATGAAATAGATGTTGCTATAAATATTATTTTGGGAGTCATGTAAGCATTTAAACATAGCAAAAATATTACTGAACATAACTTGCGAAATACCGTTTTCAACTGTTTTTACTAGCTGAAATAATGATCCGTAAAATTTCAGTGATTCGAGATTTCAGCTTCATGATTTTTAATTATAATATTTAATTTATGGCAAAAAATGTTTTTGTAATATAAAATATTTTGTAATATAAAGAAATTTTAATTAATGGTCTAATCATGTATTATTAAGATAAACATTCGCAAATTTCTTTCTCGATCATTTTATTTTTCTTAAAATTATTACTGTTTGATCCTGAGAAACAAATAGAATCGTATCTTGGAAATACACCACGTGATTTGAAAAGTAGTCAAAAGCTATACATTCATACCATGAACAATTTACATTTTGATAAAATTATTGATGAACATTAAACAATGCAATATGTATTACAGAATAATATAATTTTTTACAATCTTATTCCTTACTTATACTTAAATGAATTTCATAGATTTCATATAGATAAACCTTCCGAATAACTGTCATGTCTAAAAAGGACGCCTTATTATGAAAAAAAGAGATTAAACAATAATTAAACATATTTTACTAGATTGCAAATTTTGCGAAATTTTTGTTTAATATACTTAATTATATGATTATGTTAAGTACTCTTGATGTTTCTTACCTTTATTATCTATGCCAGTATACAATCAGAGCGATGTATCGGTTATAATATGTAATACGTATGCCGCTAAGTAAATCAAATTCGAAATAACAAATAAGTATACCTATAGATACGGTAATACATGTACTGTTATTGCGACCAAGGTTATCGGATATATATGTATATGTATAGGGAGCACAGAGCCCACATATAGAGCACCCAAATTTCTAGCAGTGTAAGTAATTGTAAATATGTTTACAAATTGTTTGTCTAAGTGTTTAGGACTTTAATCCTACAGTTTAGTTGAATGTCAAGTGAGGTGAGAGTATATTGATCGTGTAAATTTCTTAGTAGGTAAATGCATGTATTCAGTTTGAACTTACTTCACTGCTTGCCTGCTCTTATTTAACTGTTAGTGTAGTAATTATCAACTTTGGTTTTTGTGAGTGAAAGCTTAAATATCAATGTCAGTTTATTAGTTATTCATCAAGCTTTACCACTGTCATACATTGTTTTTTTACTCCATATCATTTTGTGTGACTCCTAACCTGCAAAACATTTTCATAAATGAGCCATCGACCACACTTGATTTTCTTCAGACATACATGTTCTGATGCATCTATATATTGTAAAAATGAAGTTCCAGCCATTTGTCCCAACTGTACTGAGTATATAGAAAGTTATACAGTGGAGCCTTTTGTTATTCCATATCCATTGGGGAGTGCAAAAGATTACCCATGTTCTCTTATTGTAAGACCATCTGAGGGGAATTTTCTTGACGATTATACAGAAGATAGTGAATTACACATTGGTATTACAGATTCAAGAGGAAAAGTAGTTGAATTTGACGAGTGTGGTTTATTACATAATGATAATGAAAAATGGAAAGATGTGATAATTATTTCAATCTTATCTTCAAAAGCTTGGGAAACGTCATGGGATGAAACTTTACGAAAAATATGTGCACAGCCTATATGGAATTCTAAATCATATGATGATTCAACATTTAATTGTTTTAATTTTGTGGTTACATTCTTACAAAAACTAAACTATTTAAATATTGAAATTGAATCTAAAGAACATTTGTGTCATACTTTTATTTTGCCCAAGATAAAAACTGTTCTTAAATATGCTAGACTTTACAGAAATCTAAAGAATTTAATTCTTCTTGTTGACGAGAATCAATTACATTGAATTACATTGAAGAGAATTAATTTTAAACCTCTTATGGTTTCAGAATAAAAAATGTCATTGATTTATTTTAAGACCCCATTTTTTCGGCCTCCTTACGAAGCAAGGAAGTTTGTTAAATCATTACGTACATTAACGTCAAGCATTAATAATGAAGAAAAAAAATTTGACGTTATTGTTATTGGAGGTGGCCATGCTGGAACAGAAGCATCTGCTGCAGCTGCACGAATGGGAGCTAAAACACTACTTGTTACTCATAAAAGAAGTACCATTGGTAAGAATATAAATACTTATAACATTCATTTTTTTTACTATAAATATATGAAATAACATTGTTCATTAACTTATTAATAATACAATTTTGTAGGGGAAATGTCATGTAATCCATCATTTGGAGGAATCGGAAAAGGGAATCTCATGAGAGAAGTAGATGCTCTTGATGGTTTATGTTGTCGAATATGTGATATTTCAGGAGTTCATTATAAAATATTAAATAGAAGAAAAGGTCCAGCTGTGTGGGGTTTAAGAGCCCAAATTGATAGAGATTTATACAAAAAATATTTGCAAGCAGAACTTTTTAATACACCTGGTCTACAAATCATTGAATCTTCTGTTGAAGATCTTTTATTGCACAAAGATTCTGTAAAATGTTGTGGAATCGTACTAAGTAAGAACATCATAAATTAAATAGTAAACAAGGTTAAATATTTAAATAATCATTATAAATTTGAATTTTTTTAGAGGATGGTACAAAAATATTTGGTAAATCAGTAGTTATAACAACTGGGACATTTTTAAAAGGACAAATTAATATAGGTTTGGAAACAAGACCAGCTGGGAGATTAAATGATGAGCCAAGTATAGAACTAGCTAATACCCTTGAGCGTTTAAAATTTCGAATGGGAAGGCTAAAAACTGGTAATTATAAATTCTGTTATCATAATAAAAGATATTAAGTATCATGATAAATTATACTACATTTTTATTGTTTTCATTTAGCAGTGTCTTTGTAAAAATATAAAATTACAATGTTTTTAGGAACACCTCCTCGACTTGATAAGTCAACAATAGACTTTTCTAAGTGCATTCAACAAGAACCAGATGAAGTTCCTGAGCCATTTTCTTTTATGAATGATTCTGTGTGGTTACCTCCAGAAAAACAATTAGTTTGTTATTTAACCCATACGCAAGAAGGCATAATCAAAATTATTAAAGAAAATCTTCATTGTAATAGGCATGTAGCGGAAGAAATTAAAGGTCCTAGGTATTGCCCAAGTATAGAAAGTAAAATACTAAGGTTTCCAGCATTGCACCATCAGATTTGGTTAGAACCAGAAGGTTTAAATTCTCCATTGATTTATCCTGCTGGTTTATCTTGTACACTACCAGCAGAAAAACAAGCAGAACTGCTTAGACATATAACTGGTTTAGAAAATGCCAAAATGGGTAAAGATTTTAGTCTTTTTAAATATTTGAAAAAAATAAGCAATTTATTTAAATTTGTCTTACAGTTAAACCAGGGTATGGAGTTGAGTATGATTATATTGATCCCAGAGAACTGATAGCAACTCTAGAAACCAAGAAAATACCTGGACTTTTCCTTGCTGGTCAAATAAATGGGACTACAGGTTATGAAGAGGCTGCAGCACAAGGGATTGTTGCTGGAGTGAATGCTGCTGCTAAGGTAAGCATAAAGATATTCTTGTGAATTATTAATTTAAATGCTACAAGTTTTTTAAGCAAGGATAATTAACTATCTTTAAATTGTTATTTTATGTCTAGTTACATTTTTGTTTTAAAGTAAACTGAATTCGTTTTATGTAGCAATTTATAAATTATTTATTTATAAAACATTCTTTACCTTGAAAAATTACCCTAGAACTTATTATTTTACGAAAATTAATTCTATTAATAATATAGGTTTTGAATAAGCCGCCTTTGATTGTAAGCCGAACAGAGGGGTATATTGGAGTACTTATCGACGATTTGACATCAGATGGTACAACAGAACCATATAGAATGTTTACCAGTAGAGCAGAGTTTCGAGTAAGTTTACGACCAGATAATGCTGACGAGAGACTTACTTGTAAAGGCTACGAAGTAGGATGCGTTTCTGAAGAGAGGTGGAGAAAAACAGAAATTTTGCATGAACAAATTCAAGAATGCTTAGAAATATTAAGGAATACGTCGAAAATGTATATAGATTGGCAAAAATCCATAAAGTTAAGGAACAACAAAATTAATACTAAAAAGACAGCCTTTTCATTACTAGCACATGAAGATGTATCCTTTGATGAGATAGCAATGCATATTCCCGAACTTTGTAATCTAAGAAATAATTACAAGTTATCTAATCGAGTGAAAGTAAGTTAAACTAAAAAAAACCAGTGCTTTAATTTTTTCAATTGCATATTTTAAAATAATAAATTTTCATTGTATAGATTGAAGCTGTATATGCACGAGCAGTAGAAGAACAAAAACGGGAAGTAGAAGAAATTAGAAAGCATGAAAAGTTCATGATTCCAAATGATATTGATTATTGTTCGTGAGTACTTATATTATGTAATATGCTCGTAACGTACCGATTACTTACCAATTCACTGAATTTTATTTTTCCTAGCCAAAAACTGAACGTTAGTGTAGAAGATCGAGAAAAGTTTTTAGAAGCACGACCTCAAACTGTAAGTGTTTCAATTTAATTTTCAAGTTTCTTTTTACTTAAGAATGTTTTAGATTTGTTTAATTTATTATTATTTATTTATAGATTGCTGCTGCTTTCAATATCGCTGGTATAACACCTGCCGCTGTATTAAAATTGTATTATCACATAAGACACCTAAATAGTGCAGAGGCCTTAAATTTATAACTGATACTGTTATTGGATAAGATATTTAATAAAAATTTACTTTTTCATACTTTACAAGTATCAAATATATATAAATCATGTCCATTTGATACGAGTAAATGATTACCGTGGAACCGGTCTGTACTCGGTGGGTTTTTTTAAAAGCCTCTCTTTAAACTAATCAGATGGCACCACTTGCACCTTTGTGAGAATTTATTATGGAGTAGCGGCGCACAGTGGGCTTTTTTCATTTTTTTTTTGTCAAAATCAAATATTTTTGGACCCACAGGAGATACGGAGATGTTTTTGGTGTCATTTTGAAGGTAATACTGTATAGAATTGTAGAAAATTATTGGCGAATCTCTATCTTGACCTTTAGACATTCAAAAAAAGTACCAAATGTCGACAATTTCTGAGAAATGAAATTCGCGAGTTTCGGTCGTTTGAAGAAAAGTTATAAACGGACTTTTAATTCACGGATACATAATCTCTGACTATGACAAAACAGGCGATCCATAAAACTCCCGTTTTTTTTATCGAGTTTGACATTAAAAAATGAGCTACAATTGGAAAAAAGGAGTTTTATGGATTTTTTTCTCGATTTTTTTTACCTAACTTCATATTGTCTGCTCTCAATTCTCTATTCAATTCATGTTAACTAAATAATATCTGCAATATAGCACTTGAAAATATATCATAAAATTGTACGCTGAATCTTATTAAAGAAGTCAAGTAAAATTTTACATCTGTAAAATGGTTTTATATGTGATTTGGTACTGTGTGTGTGTAAAAAATAAAATAATATAAATAAAATATATGAAATAAAATAATAATAAAATATATAATAAAATAATATATAATATAATGTATAATATATTATAGTTTTAGGGATCGCCTGTTTTGTCATAGTCAGAGATTATGTATCCGTGAATTAAAAGTCCGTTTATAACTTTTCGTCAAACAACCGAAACTCGCGAATTTCATTTCTCAGAAATTTTCGACATTTGGTACTTTTTTTGAATGTCTAAAGGTCAAGATAGAGGTTCGCCAATAATTTTCTACAATTCTACACAGTATTACCTTCAAAATGACACCAAAAACATCTCCGTATCTCCTGTGGGTCCAAAAATATTTGATTTTGACAAAAAAAAAAATGAAAAAAGCCCACTGTGCGGCGTTTGGCTCAGTTGATAAGGAGCTTGCCTTCGAAAACAAACGTCGCTTAGGGGCGTGGGTTCGAATCCCCGTCAGTCCGAATTTTTCGGGAACAGTTTCAAAAAAGTTCGCTCCCAAATTGTGCTTGATTTTCTCGATACGACCTGTGATAAGGCTGATGGGGTGAGCTAGTAGATGCGCTGAGTGCACTAATCCAACAGTCTATCACTGAGGGTTAGTACGGGAACCTGTACCAATCTGAAAAAAGATTTGATAAAAATATATACAAATGATGTTTGGCTCAGGTGGTAAGGTGCTTGCCTTCCAAAACAAACGTCGTTGCTCGAGGAGCGTAGGTTCGATTCCCCATCACTCCGAAATTTTCGGGGGTATTTTTTCAAAAATGTTTCCGGATTTTTCGGTGATGGTGATCGAAATCGTGTCTCGAATAAAAAATGGTTGTGTAAAAATATACAAAATGATATTGAGTAAAAATTATACAAAATGAACATTGTGCCATGGCTGATATATGACCCGAGTCGAAAGCCAATAAAAATACACTATAAAAAAAAATTAGTAGGGTGTACTGCCAATAGTCTTAAAAATAATTTATTCTAGTATAGAAAAGAATTAACATTTATTGAAATATGAATAAATTAAGAATTAATTACAGAACAAACTTATATAATGAGAAGGGAAGTAATCAATTAATAAAATATTACAACTTTGCGAAAAGTATGTGAACAATTGACATAATTTTTGTATCAATTTTCTCTTTATCATGTGCAAACGAGCGTAGTTACAAGTATATATACACTCCGAAAAGTCTGCACCTCCTCATCCTATACTTCTCATCTCGGTACACTTTCGATTTAATCAACTACTCGCGCGCTGAAAAGCTGCAGAAAAAGATGGAAGAAAAAAACTCGTGTGAGCTCGCTCGAAGGAACAAATAAGCAAAGTCGACAGCGACGAGAGAGGCTTTCCTTAAGCACGTCAAAAGTTGCAGATGTAAGCAGCGTGTAACTTGTGCACACCTTATTTCGATAAGCACCGCCTCAGGAGCTTGCATTATTTTTAAGCACACATAAGCCAGTAGGCGGTTCGCATTTGAGGACGATAAAAAGGAGTGTGAGAATATTTATTGATTTAGTTGGATAAATACTAACAAACCCGGCAATTGATTTGGAACAGAGGGTTTGCAGCTTTTTTGATATTTCATTTTGACGATTCGTTTTATTGATTTTCGCTGATCGAACTTTTTTTTAAGCTTGTTGATTCTGAGCTAAAGAGCATAAGGTATAGAATGAAACATAAACGAGTATGAAATGTTTTTTCTGCCTCGTTACATATTTTACTAAAGCTACTAAATTAAAGCTTTGAAAGGAATAAGAAATTTATTTAATAATACACAGTTTTCAAAATATTAGATTACAAAATTTCTAACTATAATTATGTCACTCTGGCCTGAATCATTAACCTTCAATTAGTTAATTGAAATAATATTGATCTAAAAAGTTCATTTTAAATAAAGAAAACTCTTCAATATTAGATACTCCGTAAAAGCAGTACGAAATTTTTTTTTTTCGAAGCTATTTTTCAAATCTACTTCAGCGCCGACAACATCCGCTCCTCCAGCCCATACAAAATTCACGGTGTAAAATTTTAATAAGTTTATGAAATATATGATTCAGCGTTTCGATCTTTGACGCCACCACCGGCTCAATTATTGAACTAACAAGTATGCCGCGCATCCTACGGAAATTTTCTTTAAGATGGGCTTAACTCTTAAATTAATAGTATACGCACGACGCTCGATCTATTATACGGCACTTCGCCAGCGTGATCACGATTTTATCGCGGATCCATAAAAAAGTGCAGAATTTAAAAAATCGACCGAGCCTTTTACCTTAAGCCGAGGCGCGCGCGATGCGTCGAAAAGGCTCAGCTTGAATATTTCATGGAGGCTGAAGCGCGACGCGCGGGATATTCTTATGGGCTGGCCCGCTAAATTTTGCATCGATTCCACGCGGCCAAAAGCGTATATCCCACAAGCATCGCGCGCGCGTGAGCGGAGATTACACAATCATTATGAATGAGGGGATTAAAAATCGATAATCTAAATATTATGCTGCATCAGGGGACCCGATGACGGGACGTGTCTGGATAGAAGATGAAAAGAGGGAAAAATAAACGCGATCGTTCGTGAAATGGCAAAATTTTTGGCTTTTATCGTCATTATTTCAAATTCGCTCAAAAGTGCTCGAGCGCTCCGATTGTGTTCGATATATATTCCATTTCTCTTTTAATTTCGTTCTTTTTTAAGCTTTCACGGTGCGCCGGCGTAATGCATTTTCAATTTTTCATCGCTCGGAAATGTGAATTTTATTTCTGATGGACGATTAATACTGATTGCAGGTAGAAAATATTTTGCTCGTAAAGTTTAGAATATTTTATGCAAGTTTATTAAATCTTTTAATAAAAATTATACATAAAGTTAACATAAAATTTAATCTACATAAACGTTAAGGATATAAAAATTTACTTTGCAAGGATTTATCTGTTTTAGTCATATCTCCTACTGTATGTCAGATTGCAATTTAATTCTAAAATGAAAAGACAGTAACTGAAGTTCGAATCAATTTATGTATAATAAAGTTTGTAAATATAGTGAAGTTACTTGAAGGTATCTCGATCATCTTTGTATTATAATCACTTCTCCCTTTTTCAACGTAGCAACTAGCTTGGCCATCGAATCCGTTAATCTTTCGGTCCGTATTCGAAGCGCGAGCTTGCAACTCGACCCTGTCCCTCTTTCACTCAAAGGACAAAAATCCAACTACTTTGACGTCCGTCTTTCCAGCGAAGCTGTATCTCCCGGCACACTCGGCCTCCTGGAACTTTGGAAAGTTAGGAGCGCGGGCGCGCTCGCACGACCGATTAGCCGAGAGAGCCCATTGAAGGTGCACGTAGCGCTGGGCAAAACACAGGAATGCTCTCGTGTCGGACACGGTAATGGCCACTAGACGCTGTGCTGTCACGAGAGAGAGAGAGAGAGAGAGAGAGCGAGACGGAACTTGGCCGATTGAATTAGGAAAGGCCCTGACGACTTCGGCGAGAGCCCTTCGAGCGCGGACAGAGAGAGCGAGAGAGAGGAGGCTCGGAACCTAGTTGCGTAACCGAATTACGGCGTACCTATATACATATACGCGCAGCCCTCTTCTGCGCGTACGCGAGCGCTGAAGACTTGCCGGAATGTCACTCGAGCGAGACGCGCATAGTTCGCCGTCCGGGACTCGTATATGGTGCTGCATGGTGCTGCCCGTGCCAGTATGTTGCATATAGCGCTATAGTCGTCGATGGCTGCCGGTGCGCAGAGGAGACACTTCAGTGTTGTCGATTGGTATATTTTGAATTTCTCGTGTAAATTGCCGTAAACGGCAAAAGATAGAAATTTCAACTATAAGGTATGGATAGAAATTGGAAATGGAAGTACAATGCGCATAACCAGTTGAAATTGAATTAGTAACTTTGAATTTGAGGAAAAAAAGAATTGTCGGGCAATTAATTTAGCATTATTCGAAATAAGGACTCCGACATCAGTTACTATGAAACGTTTATTACTATGAGTTAAAATGTTTTTCTTTTAATTATAAATAAGATTTTTAATAATGCGTTAATTAAGAAAATATATGGACATGTAGATTATGTAACTAGCCGAACTCTCTGCCAGGCCAAAAGTAGAGATAGTAGAAACAAATAAGTACATTTGTAGTTCCTTTATCTAATAAATTACTTTCTACAATATTATATGAATCATAACAACTCTTTCATTTGTTTTTTATATACTCAAACGCCAATTCTCATTACCCTCATATTTTTTTGCAATTGCCGAATATCGTAACGAAGATACGTATGTAACATAATTTGCATATTCTTTATAATACTCGTAGAATATTAACAGGTTCAGTGCTAAACCCATTATGATCATATTTCATACAATTTTATATATTTAGTGAAAATTGATTGAAATTCTAAGCATTTCATTAAAATTTTGTTATTTTCTATTCCATGAAACAATATAAGGTTTTCAAAAATATTCGTATTGAATTAGTTTAGTTGAAATTTAATTTTATAAAGATTCTAATAAATGTCAATGGATCCGTGAAACCTGGTACAAGCATATATACCACGTAACACTGAACCTGTTAAAGAAAAAAGTGCCGTACAATAATTTCCAAAAAACATGATGAATCACAAAAAAGTTACAGCAAGCTGAAATGAAAAATAAAGTGGATTTTTTTTTTAATTGAAATTAAATTGCAATAAAGTTGCATTTATGTACTTTTTTTAAAAATAAATTTAATTTTAAAAAATGTGTTTCACTGCAAACTTCGTTTATTATTGATTTCAATATCCAGATCTGTATTACAAATTTACGATACCAACAATACCTGGCTTTAGAGAAAATATAATATTTGCTAAAATGATAACTAGTATTATTAGTTATTAATTTTAATAAAATGTAAAAATCCCTTTTTTCATTTTGCTGATTTTAGATATTTTAACTTTATTAAATTAATAATATTAACAATAATAAATATGAATTATTTATTAATTTCTCACGAATAATAAAATAGAAATGTATATTATTAGGGATAAAAGAATCATGTATAATTATGGTGTATCTTCAATAATATGTATATTGTTTAATATTTGCGGGGAAAGGATTCTGAAATGAAACATAGACGATAATTATAGTTGTACTAACGGTTCTCTTTATTTTACTTCTTTATTAGTGCGACATAGCAATACTGTTACGATATATCGTAGGAATGGTGTACGATTGGCGACAACAGACGACTTCTATTTTTGTTTTTTTCTTAACACATTGGCGTATTACAATATCTCTGAGTACAATAACATTGGCTGGTGTCTAAGACTTCGCTCGAGTGCGATGATTTAGATTAACGCTATTTTTTATTTTAATCTCTATTGTTATTATACTGTCCGCTACAACCGTTTACCTATGAGTCATCGCTATTTTCCATTCTTTATACTGTATTATAGATTCGATTGTTGTGTTACATATACTATATATATATTTCATATTCATATATAATTATTATATATATAGCCTCCTTTGTTTATTCCTACATCCTCGATTCAGTGGTGGCTTGCACCATATACATAACGAGCCAGAGGTTTTACAAATAACTGTATTACAAGTCGTCATAGTATTTTATCTTTTCAAGCGACAATTTACTGTTTTTTTTCTAGTACATGTATATAATTCTATTATTTTTTCCCACTATAGTACAATCTTTTTCTTCGTTTTAGTACGCTAAAAATACAAAAAAGAACTTTTTTCTTATATTCTCGAATCTTTGTTCGATCTTGGCTCTCCAGAGAAATCGCACTTTACACCTACGTCTCTTTTACTGGCAAGGTACCATACGTATATAAAGTTACAATTACGTAGAAAAAGAAAAACTTCAACTAACTAGGATAATAAATTAGAAATATATCGATCAACGTGCTTTACTCTACATACTCTTATTATACTTTTTTCTCGCTTATACTATGTCATACTTAAACAGTTACACGTAACGCTAAATCTTACATATGTATACTTAACTTCGGGTACTCGTCGCCAAACGATTATCTGTACCTTAATTTAGTTCTAAATCTACGTCGCTACTTACAAACTTTTACGCTCTTTCGGCTAAACGCTAGGATAATACAATGCATAGTTTACAAACGACGCAGCAGCGCGCGCTCGATTAACAATTAAGCGATTGTCGCTCGTGCGTCTGTTTATTTCGATTACACGCACGCGTTTGTCACCCGCGCATGGTTGAAGGGTATCGGCAATCGCCAAATGTCACGAGCACTTCGACTGCGCTGGAAACGTATAAACAATGAAATTAACTAAAACGATGATCGGCATATACTGTGTGTGTATAGAGTGTGCAGCAGAAGTATAAGTCATAAATATTTTACAGTATTTTAACTTTAGTGGAATTACTCGATGCAGGAAACATATATTACTTTATGGTTTATAAACCTTATGGTTAAATGTAAATGTGAAATGCCTTGAAATTCAAAAGATTATCCTTATTTTGATTTTTATTGTAACGCATATAAATATTCATGAATAATCAACTGCATATTATCTCGACGTAATTGTACATAAAATTTTGAAAATTATAGTTTTATGTTATCCGGAAGTGTAAAACAAAACAACACGTGCATGTTTTCATTAAAAAGTTAAGTTAACGATTGTTAAAGAGGAAAAGTATTTTATGAATTTTACGAGTCATTAATACAGTAAATTGTAAGAAAGATGTAATTTCATTACGTGAATCTATTCTATTTATCTTTAACAATATTTAATTCACTTTATGTTTTTAATCTATATAAAAGTGAAAGATACAAAACGATCTATATAAAAAAGTGACACGGATTTTGAGTATTTTTACTTTCAATCATATTGAATTTCTTCGTAGTTTTACTTTCATCGATAATTTCATTGTGCGTTACTCTCCGAAAACTCTGGCACTTGGTACCAGTACAAACTGTTATTTTATTTTTTTTTTATATAAAAACTTCCATTCCACGCTCCCTTATTGAACACTCGCTCATAACATCGGAGTGGCCAAACTAACTCGCAAAACATGTTCGAGCCACTCCCTGCGTCATACAAAAGCGCATCTGTCGCGCATCTCGCCGTCAGCATCATCATCATCACCATCATCGTGATCATCATCTAGCGGCTATTTACAAACGACGAGTTGCGAATCACACGCGCGCAGGTACACACACAGACACAAGCGCACCAAACTTAATCTCGTTCATCTCTCTCACTCGCGCGCGCGCAATCGTTTGACGACGAGCTCTCACTGCGCGTATAATGAAGTTACCCTACTCGTTAATCAACTAATTACACGGTTTAGCGATTATATGAGCGCCGGGCGCGCGTGATCCTATATCAAAAGCCCCTAGACCTATTAAAACATCATAGCTCGTATAAATAACGCTTTATCGTTCTCTCTTTCTCTTTTTTTTTTCTCTTTCTCTCTACACTTGTGTAAACGCGCGCGAGTTTTGCGTGCGTGCGAATCTCGCCGCGACGATCTTTCGTCCGCTCGCGAGTATATCGCCTTCTCTTTTTTTCCACTGTCTCGCGAGCCCTCGCCGTATATACGCGTGTGCCTTTTTTTTCTTCGAGCAACGCCGAGTCGCCTCGCATTAACTTGCCGCGCGCGGCTGCTCGAATTTGCCACTTGTTGATTGCGCGCGCGAGGCGAGGGCCTTCGTCACGCTGCTTTTTAATATTTTTTCCTCGCTTTCTTCGGGGAGTTATATATATTTCGTTTGATTATCCGCTTGTAATGGCGAATTATTGCTAATGCACAGTTTTTTCCGAACGCCCCGCATTCTCTTCGAACGATGATGAAGCTAACAGAGAGTTAATTAAACATACCTTTTTTTTACTGAATATACAAATAAATTGTAAGAATTATAACGATTAATTTTTATTTTCAGTTCACTTAACATAGATCATTAAATCGGCTGTTAGCTTGAGCATCGTGCACATATAAATTTTAAATGAAAAATGTTTCATATTACAAATGATTCCAACAATTTAAGCACTTTATTGAATATTACGCTCACTTATTTTTATTAATGCGAGTATGTTAGTTTGCTTTTGACTTACATAAAATACAATACAGTATTGGTTAGAACGTGGATCAACACGTAACATAGAATAACTACATAATAACAAGATTCGCACGCACTGGCTCGCGACATCTCTTTCTCAGTATCACATATTTGTCGCTACTTAAAAGTAAGGAACTAAATTTATTACTTATTTTTATTGGGGGGATAGACCCGTTTCTTTCGGAATAATGTCCCATGCGACTTCGTCTGCGTATTTTTATTCATTAAAAAAAAAAAGTATTTTGTATCAAAATGTAAAACAAAAAAAAAGTTCGTTGCGTAAAAGACGAGAAAAGAAAATAAAAGATCCGAAATGCATGGGCATATTTACATCGATGGACGCGTCAAAGTATTTTCATGCTCGCCCCATGATTTATACAAGTGTTCAGTCTCTTATATGGATGCACCAGAAACATTCATATACATTCATAGACTGACTCTCTAATGCTATATTCTACCACGTATATATAACTGCGCGTAGAAACGAATTTGCAATTTTTTTTCTCTCTACACGGTATGGCGGTAAAGTGTTACGTAAAGTCGACCTTCCGCGCGAAAAAATGCGACTCGCAGATATAGTCTTCGGCAGGCAAAGTATCCGTATCGGTCTCGGGCACTTTAGACGTGTGCGTTGGTATGTATAATATAGAAAAATGTAAAGTTCGAAAAAGTCGCGTTGGCAGTGTTGATTCGAAATGACAGTCCGCCGATACGAATTGACCGCAGTCTAATGATCGTCGCTCGTTGGGAGCGCGCGGCGCAAAATTTTTCACACTGTTATTATATTATCGTGCCCTCTACGCATGAAGGCGATTTGAAAATTTTTTACTTGGAAATCACAATTTACGTAATCATTTACCGCGCTCATATGCGTTATACCGCAATCGCAAACCTACGTAACTAAAGGTGTGTCTACGATCGGATTCAACTTTTTTACGAGGTTTTTCCATGCACGTACATAGGCGCGCAGATTTAAGCTTTAAATTTTACACGCTAATGTTAGAATATACAAACATAAGTCACGAATCGCTGTTCGTGAAAATCTTTGGAGAACTTTTGTTTCGAAAAGAAAGGACTAAGTATAATGAATCACGACATTGAATTCTCTTCAAACAAAATAGAACTTAAAAATAAACACTACTCATAAATCTATAATACGAATTATACTCCTACGTTTGTGGGTCGAATATGTATAGGAGTTCTCAACTCGATCGTAAACGCACCTTTGACAACAGTGTACACTTCAACTGCATCGTGATCGTATCTAAAACGCTGGAGGATTTCGAGTCGTCCTACATTTTCCTTAGCGAAACACGTAAATCGTCAATGCTTATTCCGGCGTCTCTCGCAAACACTATCTGTGATTTATGAGTAAAACGCGTATAAAAATTTTTCTCGCCAAAGATTTAGCGCAACAAAATTTTTTACACAAAAAAGATTTTTGGCGCTAATTTTTATGAAAAATTAATGTTTATGGAATAATTTGAATTTTCTTTCCGTCATAGGGCAGTAAAGCATATTTATAGAAAGCCGGCAGAGATACATTTAGCAGATTCAAAAAATTATTTGTCTCGCCACACGTATTTCATTTATGACTACACTTGAAGTTCAAGTGCGCTGTATAAGTCACATGTGTAATTTACGACAGATGTGTTTTTGCACCAGGACACTCGAGAGTAAAACTGCTCGCAGAAAGATGCTTCCATCCATTTAAACTTACTATTAAAGACGAATATGTTTTTCGTGCGTCATGCGTGTGACAATTGATGGAAAAAAAGATCTCTGATGTATACCAATTTAAATGCAAATGAAAGTATGTATACTTAATTTAGATTCATTTTACGATAGCAAAGAACATAATGACAGTGAATAACGAACCTTTGTTTGAAAATTGTCATCGTAAATTATTAATAATTAACTCACGATAATTAAAATAAAGTGACCAATTTATTTTCAGAATTCTACTTATAAAAAATGGACTTCATTTACATAATCACACACGGAACACTATTAAAAATAGCAAATTTCATTGGACGCCCTGCCCAAATAAAGACGATTCGCGTGTCTCGCCGTGAGAGCGGACGCCTCGCGACCTCCAAATTTTTTAAACACAATTCGGCACGAGTGAACACCACGTGAGCAAGGCAATTTGAGAAGGCATTGGATTCCCTTTATACGAAATCATCGGCGGCGCCGAGGACGCGCGATTAATTTATGGATCGCCTGTCGTCTCCTCCCCTTCGACTCGCGTGATCGATGAGCGTTACACAATCGGTGGCTATTTAAAAAAAAAAAGGATGACGTTATAAAACTTACGAAAGAAGACTTCGCGCTTAAAAGTTGAGTTGGCCCTATTGAGCTTGCAAAACGATTTCCCGCGTACGACTTTTTCTAAATTTATGCGTCGCAGGCGAAGGGGAGAAAACGTTATTTTTGGTCGGAGCGATCCACACACGTATATCGGCCTCGATAATCCGTCCGATTGTTTTTTTTTTCTTTTCATCTTGTTATTTCTATTATTTCGTTTTATTGTCACGAGTGTCGTCATCGGTCATGCCCTGACAATTAATTCAGCAAAGTTGCTTTCTACACTACTATATAGATATTTATATATTTACGAATTTTTACAAATTCGGAGGCTTGAATAAGAGCTCTAATAAAAATGTGGTATAGGTATGTAGACGGCAATAAAGACAGCGTCCAAAAGTTTTTCAAGTTAGTTGCTATGGAGTAAATAGATATCCGTCGAAATAACAAATGTTTCTGGTTTATTTATTTGGCGGTGTATTGTTTTTTGCTTTATTTTCAACGGCGCATTTTCCATTAAGTCCAACTCTTAAAAGCTTTTCATTAGATAGAAGTTAAAAGGATAAAACATGAAGTATAGAAAAAAATTACTGAAAGTCTCCGATAAAAATATCGCATTTTTAAAATAGCAGACGTTTGAAAAATTTGTACCATACAATGCGTTGTTCAATTATGTAGAAACATTGTTTTTATGATAAAAATGTCCTCCTAACCATACGAAAGTTTTTTTCAAACTACCGCCATACAAATGCAATTTTTTCACAGTGACGAGTTCACTTTCCGAAAACTAGCGTGTAAAAAGTCTTTTAAACATAGACATTTTCACCGCGAAAGAACTAAATTTCTCCTCGGGGCTGGCCTCTAAAAAAAAAGCCCCCACTTGGACGAAAAAAAAAAGTAAAACATTAATACACTCCTAATCGACGGTGTAAGGTTCTCGCTCGCGCACACGTGGGGCGGCTCTTGTTCCCCCTCTCACTGTCTATCTCTCTAACGCAAAAAAGCCCCTCTCGCGTTCCCTTCTCGGGGACGATCCGGAGGACGACGTCGCCGCCCTGCGCAAATATGCAAATCGCGCGCGCCCCGGTGCAATTGCGCGCGAGGGCCGGCGCGCTTATGCAAATTTATGCTAAGGGCCGGACATCGAGAGGATGAATCGTGGTGTGCGCGCACGCTTCGCCACACCTGACTCGTAAAAACGATTTAAAAAAGAGGAGGGGGGAGGGGTGCGAGCGAAAAAAGCTTTCAGAGGAAAATGCGCCGTTGAGGTTTCGTTCGTCTCTCTCTATCTCTCTTTCTTTGCCTCCTTCTCCTTTTTCCGGAAAACACGTATATATACGGTGTGCAGTTCTGTTTTGGCTCAGCGCGGTGCTATGCGTCGAACTGCATAGCACGCCACGAAGATGAGTGTAAAATAACGCAGTGTTGACGCGCTCGCGCGAATTTGCATGTAAGCTATGCGCGTGTTCTCTCTCCGGTTTGTATAAGAGATGCCTACGCGTTTTGAATATTTTTAACACTGTTTTTATGTATATACGCGTGGATATACGGTATGCAGCGAATTGCTTTTGACGGTTGTTTTTGTCGTTTGTCGAGCTGCGTTATATATTTCAACGGTTTGTGCTACGCAGCGTCGTTCGTAAAAGAGAAGAGAAAAGTTTGTTTTTACAAAACTGCAAAGTGTAGTGATATAAAAAAATGTATCTTATCGGTATAGTTGACTTTTTTTGAAATTAATCACATAGAAGTCTTAGGTCGTAAAGAACGCAAAAAACCTTACAGATATTTACATTATTAAACATTAAAAAAATAAAGAAAAAGAATATTAAGTTGTTGCTTTTTACACGTAATAATCGTTTTGATCTCATTCATCGTTGACTTAAAAGAATTTTTTCAGTCGCTTTTAAGAAACAAAGGTCACGGAGCGTCCATTTTTTTTCACTTTGAAATGATTCCACAGTATACTTCAGAAATAAAAATTTCACATCTCTCCCGTCTCTCAGCCTCTTTTCAGTTTGACTCATTGTAACCTCTCATAATATTTTCTCACTATCATTAATTCATCACTTTACTTTAATCCTCCCTCGGCCGCGCGCGGATAAAAAACAAAACCATTCATTTCAAAGCGAAAGGAGCGCTCCACCTCTTCACGTCCATACAAAAGAAAGGCTCGGGGCGCTATCTCGAGTGCTGCGCGCGTGTTCGAGCCGCGACGACGGCGGCAGCGAGAAAAAGGTGAAAACGTCCGATTGTGCGAGCGCCGCAACGGGAGTTTCGAATCGCGCGAACGCCTGACTGACTAACTCGCTATGTGCAGCGCGCCGCGAGAGGTAAATCGATCTTTCGGAAAAGTCGCTGATGGCGTATCCTTTTTCCAACGGCAGCGACGGAGGCTGCGGAGTTTCGCGTTGCCGTGCGCACAGCGAGCGCAATTATCCCCCGCGGACGCGTCTCCGTTTCGCTGTGGCTTTTCGCCTCGCGCGAGCCCGAGTGATATATATATAACGCACGGGGCGTACTTTTCGTTATGTATCGCTGTAGGTGTTGGGTTGCGGGGACGCGTACACTCGCGTCTGTGTATACGTGAGTTTTATTGCGGCAACGCGTTGGGGGACATTGCTGAGTAATCGGACTGTCTGTTTTCCAATAGTTGTAATTCCGATGGCAGTGGTCGGCGGTGAAAATAGAACGGAGTTGATTAATCGCAGTTCTTTCGAACAATATTGTAAATATAAACTGTGTTTTCGGTAAGTAGTTTATAATAAGATGGCATTGGAGCTGCCTCGACAGTAAAGTTTATTAATGATAATGTAACCAATCAGCTTGAAAAGATTGGTTCGACTAAAAAATGTAATACTAAAAACTGAAAGCCACTATCAATAAAATTTTTCTTTTTTTTCTTAATGATTAAGGAGGTGCCATAGCCGTGCCATTACCGACTGATCAATTGGCACAGTTTCAAGCTTATTAAAAACAAAATACGTAGAATCGAAAAAAATCAAGAGAACGCCCTTCTGCGGTTTTGAACGTTCTATCATCCAGTAAAAGTTTGGAGTCGAAATATCAAGTGGTTTTTGCAAAGACTTTGAACAAAACAAAATTCGGTTTCGTTCAAAGTTTTTGCAAAAACCACTTGATATTTCGACTTCAAACTTTTGCTGGGTGATAGAACGTTGAAAACCACAGAAGGGTGTTCTCTTGATTTGTTGTGATTCTACGTATTTTATTTTTAATAAGCTTGAAACTGTGTCAATTGCTCGATCGGTAATGGTAGGACTATGCCACCCCGTTAAAGAAACTTCAAATCAATAAAATTTGGTAATAAAGCGCCTTCTTGAATTTGAAAATTTTTTTTAACAGTGCATTAACATTTAAATGTTTTTAAAAATTTCTTCCAGCTTATCTAAAATATTCTACACCTGCGCATTAATTACAACTCGTCAGTCCATTCTCATTTCAGCCGAAAGTCCGAAACATGTTAAAATTTCAATTACGAGAAAAAAAAAACGATCCCCCTCCTAAACTCGGCGCTTCTGCGCGTATACCTCTACGCCTTTCAACTTCGCGTGGAGTTGAAACGCGAGCTTCCTCTATTTTCTCATCGACGCTCTCGCAAAAAAGACTCTCTTCTTCTTCTTCTTCATCCTCCTCCTCGCGTTCCCTCGCAAAAAAGCGCCCGCCGCCGCGGGGCATATCAAGCCGCCCTCGAGCTGCGCGCAGCGTCAATCGGTTTGGTCGTAAAAACCGAAGCTACCTTTCTCTCTCGTAAAGCAAGCTCGCACGCTCTCTCGTTCAACTTCGTAAAAGCATCATCAAAAGAGCACGACGGAGCGAGAGAGAAAGACATCGATCTGCCCGTCGCAATGTACGCGAGCGTTCACGTATGTGTGTATAAAAGCAGCAGTCGCAGAAGAGCGACAACAGTCGTTTCTCCGTCCAATTTCCCACGCTCCGGGGCAAAGCTCTTACGCTCGCGCGTGCGGGAAGAAAAACGTTGCGCTAGCGCCTCGGTAACGTAACAATTTCTCGCGACGTACATATATATATACGATATATTGACAATCGTCGTCGTGCGTTCATCTCCGCTTATAAGCAATGCGGTGTGCAGAATTAGCTCACTGCGCGCGCAGTCGTCGCCTTCGTTGACTCTCACGTGACTATACATTGTAAATATAAACGAAAAAATCTCCAACGAGTCTCTGCCTATGACTACGAAATCACAAAAGGGTCATACAATAACATCGTCGCTCCTACACTCTCCACGCCTTTGCATATGGAGTATAGCGGTTTAATACGTGTGCGTGAGCTTAGCAGATGGTCTCGAGCGGCGCTGTCTTGGTGCTCGGGTTCTGCGTGACGCTGTCACCCATGCTGGGCATCCCGTGGCTCGTCGTGCTCAGGCCGTTGCCCTGGCGATTGGCGTTGGCGCGGGGGTTGCGCGACCAGAGCCGCTTGAGGGCGGCGCGCACCTGCGGCTGACAGCCGACGACGATGAAGATGAGGACGCCCTGGGCGGCGTTGCACAGGTCCGTCACGTACCAGAGGAAGTCCGGACCGCCGGCCAGCCACGAGATCACGTCGAAGATCCACGGCACGCCCATCACCACGACGAGCTTGAGGCAAACCTTGCCGAGAGCGGCCCTGCAACAGAAGGGGGAGAAGCGCACGATCGCTTGATTAATTCGTCGAGGATATTATGTATTATAATGTATACATGTATATATGTGTATAGACTTTATAATCATGGTAATGCTATGCCTTGGCTCGTTATATATATATATGGCTATATTGTGTGCATGAGAATTATGGGCGTAAGATGGATCGATGGTAATCTGGGATATGGCGTTTGCTTATTTAATAAGCGCGCGTATAGTGGTCGCGAGATTTATTTAGGATGCGCGCGGAAATTAACGTAATGATAAAAGTAGTCGTCAATTTCCCATGCATCAATATAAATTATTTCCTTCAAATAAAGCAAATAGATATGCTGTGTAAGATATTACTTTGAAAATTTATGTAAGCAATTATGTCGTTCGTCAATATGATGTATCTTTGCAAAAAAGATTTCATGATATACTTTTCCAGCGTTATAGTCTCTGGTAATAAATATATATAAAAAGCTTGCATAAAACTGCGATTAATCTCAAAGAATATTCACTTATTTCGCAGAAAATAATTAATTTCACCACCTTCCAATGTCAATATTCGCTAGTTAAAAGATTTTATCTTAATAACATGATTGCGATGAAATAATTTCCAATTTAAACAAAACTTCTCTTATAAAAAGCAATGACATTTACTTTCAATAGCAATATTCCCACGTCAACAAAAACCAATCCCCAACTTCGAACCACCGCAACGAATAACGTTTCCTCTCTTTCTCCGTCTCAAGCGTAATATACACAAAGGCGCGTGCACTTCCTGGCCCTTGAAAAACCAGCCCGCAGCGCCGGGCCGTCTCGCGCCGATTGAGCTTATCGCTCGAGCCGCGAGGCGTCTGCGCATCATCATCATCATCATCATCACGATCAGTATCGCTTCCCGATCCCTCTTTCTCTCGCAGCTGCTGCCCCCGGGAAAATACACGGGCGGTTCCCGACAATTAACATGCAGAGAGCCATGCAGACAGCTCCGGCTGTTTACGGAAATTGAGCCGCACGTGCGCGGAGCGTCAGTAACCGGGTAGGAATTTTTCGAGGCGCAGCATCCGTGGCTACCGGTTTTACTCTCCGGCTCTTGTTGTTTTATCTTTGCAAACTGCGCGCGAGCTCGCTGTAATTATTCGCGCATCGATTATTTTCGTAGCGAACGGTTTAATTAAATGCGCGGCGAACAGCTGCTCGAACGATGATGTGAAAGTCGCGGCGGCCGAATACTGCGGTGCAAAGTTTTTGAAAATTCTCTAACCCGCGGTGGTGAGTGGCGGGAACGATGGCCTCGCGAACTGCGAATTAATTATGTTTTGAAGGCGCGCTTCCTTGAATTTCATAAAGTTATCCGAAGCTCCGAGCTTACGGGAACAAGCTTATGTTCTCGGATTATAATAAAGTAATCATGATGGTTTTAGCACTCTGAATAGCATTTTAGCTGGATCTTAAAGAATTAAGATTTCCATACTAAAATTAAGAGATAAATTCAAACGATTTTTAATTCAATTTGTGTGAATAACTCGACAATTTTATATTAAACAAACTAACTAGGAGAGGCCGCGAACTCCGGATCACGGATTCGGCTCAAACTTTGCGATATGTTTTTGGATGTAGAAATATAAAGAAAGCTGCAATATTAGATCGTAACGCTCATGTTATGGATACATATTAATTATAAGTACTCAAAAAGTAGGAAAAAGCGTTTATGTAATTTCATCATTATTGATTATATACATATATTTAATAAGGTTGCGATTAGTTCGAAAAACAAGAAAAGACCGTTGCTAAGAAGAAACTAAGTTGATGTTGTCGTTTGTGATCAGTCGTTGCGTAACCTTTGAATAAGGTGCTAATCAAGTATGAGAATAAACGAAACTTTGAAAGCATTTTGTGTTTATTTTTATATTTCCTAATCACCCGCCGCGAATTCCGTTTTGTGCGGAACAGCTCAAAAAAACTGAAGTTCCGCGCCTTTTTAGCTTTATTTTGAAAAAAGGCTTGAAAAAAACCTCTTCTTGAAACGATAACCATTTAACTCCGGGGAGTCTTAAATATAATTTCAAAAATAGAAAATAAAACTAGAGAAAATGAGCTTTCATTTGCTTTTTTAAGAATTAAAAAATGTTGATTCTTTTCAAAGTTACCCTGGTAGAAAATTAACCATAAGTTGGCCAGAATATGCTTAACCAGCATATGGCTTAGCCATATTCTGGCCAACTTATGGTTAATTTTCTACCAGGGTATAAAAGTTTAAAATAGAGCATTGAAAATGCACTGTTTAATCCCTAAAATTAAACTGTTCTACTGCCGGCATATTTTGATGCACTTTCGGTGCTCAATTTTAAACTTACATAACTTTTGAAGGAATCAACATTTTTTAATTCTTAAAAAAGCAAATGAAAGCTCGTTTTCTCTAGTTTTATTTTCTATTCTTGAAATTATATTTAAGACTCCCCGGAGTTAAATGGTTACCGGTTTCTAGAAGAGGTTTTTTTCAAGCCTTTTTTCAAAATAAAGCTAAAAAGGCGCGGAACTTCAGTGTTTTTGAGCGTTAGGGTCTAATATTGCAGCTTTCTTTATATTTCTACATCCAAAAACATATCGCAAAGTTTGAGCCGAATCCGTGATCCGGAGTTCGCGGCCTCTCCTAGTAAGTAAACGCGTCAAATTTTAATAGCAAAACTTTCCTCTCCCACATACTAATCTTTAGTTACAGTTAGCTAGCTATATCTCAAGTTAACGCGAAGTGCATGACGCGCCGGTACCGTAAAAACCCGAAAGGGGGTGAAGTACATCAAAACAGCCACTCTGCCAGAGGCGCGCCCGCAAGAAGCTCCGAATTTAACTCGCTAAAAGGAAGATCATTCGCCGGCTGCACATACTCTAGCTCTTCTATACGAGTCCCGGTGTATATTACTCGAATGGGCGAATCACGGCGTCTTTCAACGCGGCGCGCCTCAAGGCTGCCAAGTATCTCGAGATGCATGGCGGGCGCGCGAATTACGCGCCGGCAAAGAGGACACGGCTGCAGCGGCTACAAAGCGCTCCGTAAATTTCCGCAAATTGCTCGCGAGTAAGCCGCAGTGTCGCTGCGTACATATACATACACACACAGACTGTCCGGGAGGAGAGCGGCGACGGCGGCTCTATATAAATTGCAAATTAAAGGGCAGGAGGCGTTGCGCGCGCCCGGCTGTTTTGACAATAACAGGCCGAAATTGGCGCGAGTCTGCGAGAAACGACGTCGTCGACTGCTCCGCACGTGCGGCGTTGCTCTGCTCTGCGCGAGAGCGTTAATGACACGTATAATTAATGCAGAGAGGAGGGCTGCACGCGCGCAAAGGGCACAAAGGCCAACGATGGAAACGTCTTGAGCTTTGCTCTTGAGACACACAGCGCGGAGAGAGTAGGCGAAGTGCGCAAGGAGGTGTGCAGTCTTTGCCGTGAGAGAACGCGTACGAGCGTCTTCCCTTCTCTCTCTCTCTCTCTCTCTCTCTCTCTCTCTATCTCGCCCTCTGCGCATGCACGAGAGGAGCGTATAGTTGCAGAAGAATGACGGGGTAACGGAATTAGAGCGTGCGCGCGAGGAGAGCTGCTTGATTGAATTAAATTGAGAATGCAGTCTGCGTAGATCGAGTTCTCGCACAAGCGCGCGACGCTTTTTGCGGCGTAAAGAGCTGCGGTTAATGCCGTGAATGAGTTTTGACGACGGCTTACTTTGCTATGGGGAGGGAGGAAGGTTCTTGTTGGGGGTTTGCTTTAAAAATTAAGATAATAAGGTCTCAGACGTGATGTACTTCCCGTTTAACGTTAATTTTCGAAATAAAAGCGAAAAATGGTCGTCTGCATTTTTCAAAGTTTTAGATTTGTATGTAGTAATTATTATTTACCAAATCAACTATTGATTATGTTTATATACGGTTTTATACTTGAAAAGTATATTAGTATAGTATGAGTGTGCACATTTTAAGTAAACAAGCTATTCAAGATCCAACCTTCGTTTTGTTTGTAATTTAAGTTTGGATCTCCACGAATTCACTAATTAAATGAATGTAGATGTATATTTACGGGCTCAATTTTAGTAGCTTTCAACTTTATAAGCAAGAAATTACCTTACAATACCTTAAAGGAAATTTAATTTTCGTCAGACCATTTAATAAGTAATGAGAAACTTAATTAAATACAAATTCCAAAGTTACTAATTCAATGTTATGAAACTATAAGTAACTAGTGCAGCGTAATTATTAATAAAAGATGATTTTCCGAGAAAACGTCTTACCATTATTTTTATCAGAAAATTGACGTTTCGAATTTCTTTGTATAATTTTTAAAATAAAAACGATCATTATCCGTAAAACGTGAAATATATCAAATATTCATGACGCAGTTGTGATACGAAAAAACAAACATCTGAACGCGGACTGCTCAGTTACGTAGTTTTTGCAGTGAAAAAGACCAAACCAACAATTATTACTGCGAAGACACACGGGAAAGACACATGGTGAAAAACAAGCTCGTAATTTCTCGAAAACTTTTTGGAAGATCAAACAATAAACGAACAGTATCCCTTTGTCCTCACCCTCTCAGCCTCCGCTACCTCTATATACATGATCGTTTCGTTCCGGAGTGCACTGTAGCTGCGTATCTATTTCCGTGCGCCCCCGCACGCTAATTATTACGAGCAGCGCGCGTTACGCTCGGCCGACGAGGCGACAACTCGCGAGCTCTGCAGCATGCAGAAAGGGGGAAAGAGAGAGAGAGAAAGGGAGATGCGTCAGAAAAATGGGTTACAGACGGTTCGTCTGCCGCCACCGCCACTGCGTCGTTTAATTCTGACACTAATTGTTCATGGTTACGAGACTGTGAGAATTGCTTTTTCGCCGTGAAGGATGCCGCCCGCGTTGTCGGAGAGAGAAGAGAGAGGGAGCAAAAAAGGACACGAGAGGCTTTGCGCGCCCGCTTTCAACTTTTTGGACGCGGGGAGCTTCGCGACACTCTATGTTTGTTTAATTGTCGCGGGGATGATTCGAGTTTTTAGGCAATTATGAAGGCTAATTGTTAATTTGATGAAGGCAATTATGATGCCTTTGAATATGAAAAACAATATTTTTGACAATTAATGTGCTACAATGAAAGGGTGACTAACTAGAAGCAATCGCGAAATTAGAAAGAATATTGTATAACGCGTTGGTATACGCGTATGAAAAAAAATATGGTTCGTGATATCTCAATCTTAACAAGTCAGTGAAGTAAATATTGAAATGTAAATACGAATTCTAAATGTATACGGATGTACTTATACCAGAAGTTGAAATCATATAGATGTATTTACAAACAAGTTTGTAGATAAGAAAATCGCTCAAGCAAGCATTTCCTACCATCTGCATTCCAAACTAACTCTGAATGTAAATATCACTTGATTCGCCGGTTAGGCTGTAGTGAACTCGGTTAAACAATAATTCGGAAAGTGTAAGACAACGCAAAATAGTAGACATGCATTTGCTGTACATTACCTTGCAATTGTTAATAATAACTTTTAAGATACTGCAAATACTCTCTAACGCAATTTCCAATATTCCTCTTCCACGAATAGCTGGCATTATTAACCCGAAATAGCAAAGGCCGAGAGCAATGCGAGAGCAGACAGCCAGAGACCGAAAAAAGCGAAATATGCAACCGATTCTCGGCGACGCTTCTCTCTCTCTCTCTCTCTCTCTCTGTCTCTCTCTGTCTCTCTCTCTCTCTCTCTCTCTCTCTCTCTCTCTGCGTGGAGATGCGCGAGCGAAGACGTCAATGACCGGTGTTTAAAGAGAATAAATTGCCGGGCTTTGTCCAAGCAGCCATGGCAACGATAACGATGATTTCCGTGCGAGGGATGCTTAGGAGAGAAAGAGAGGGGAACACAGGGAGAGAAGAGAGAGAGAGGTAGAGGGAGAGGGAGAGAGAGTTGACGGGAACGGGTTTCGCGATAACAAGGCGATTTTTCTCAGGTGGCATCTCTCTCCTGCGAGGCCGAAGAAGAAGCGTATACCCACCGTACGATATGTCGCCGATCCCGGGGATCGTCGCACGAGAAATAATTGCTTTACAAGTGGCTTTTCGATGTCGCAGCCTCTCTCTCTCTTTCCTCGTCGTTGCAGCTCGCCGCGTAATTATCCCGTGCGCTCGCGGTAAGCAAAACGGAGGCTCCGCCGGCATCAGCCAGTTGTATTATTTATAAAGATTGCCGGGTTCATTGCTTTATCCAGGTGTTATTTTTTGTCGGCGTCGAGGACCCTCGTTAAGTTTTTCGAAAGTTTCACGAATAAATTTGGGTTTTAATTGATTCATAAAAGTATATTATACCACACTTTGATAAATAATAATTAAATGATCCACAACGAAGGAAGATGTCAACCCGTCGTTTAACGATCGGCCGACAGCGTCAAGAGTTTGAACGTGATAATTAGGCAAAGGTCGGCCGACAGTATTATCGATTAAGAGCCATAAAATACGTTATAAACCAACATTCATCGAACGCTTTAAGCTTGGTACGCGCATGTCGTAAAGTACGCCGAATCCCCGCTGCTTGGTGAAGAAAAAAAAGTCTTGTTAGCCCTTTTCAATTTATCGCCAATTTTACGAGCGCGCGCAGGAAAAATACAAGCAGAAATGAACCGTTAAGACGGCAACCCATAACCGATGCGCTCGTGTATATAGGGAGCCGGACAGCCACCCCGGGTGTAACAAACGAGCGTAATGCTCTCGCGCCGAGAGAAAAACAAGAGCGCGGCAACCGCACCATCGCCCGGCCCAAACAGAAGCGAATCTCCTTCGCACACACCTTCAATCTTCAATCTCTTTAATTTGCGGAAGACCTCGGCCTATAAGTCCTGGGGCGCAGAGGCACCCGCCTCGAAAGCCCGCGCCATTTCTTTCTCGAAGGGTCTAATTATTTCTTAAAGACGCAGGGCCGCGGCAGGGTAGACGTCGCAATTAGCGCGACACTCGTTAGTGTCGCTTACCCGCCGCCGCTGAAAAATGCCTTCGGCGCGTATAGGGCGGGGGGAGAAAGGAAAGATAGAGGAGAGAGAGAAAGAGAGCGCGACAAATGGGTGGAGGAAAAATTCCGCGAGACTATGGGGAAACGGGCCGAGAAAGGTGTCTAATGGAAATAAAGCGGGACGTGAAGTGGGAGTTGGCAAAGCGCGCGTGCACGCTAGAGCCCGGCTTCGAGATGTAAGCAATTAATTTTGCAAAATTAAAGTTCAGCGGAGTCGTTAATAGCGCGCCGCGAAAAAGTGGGAGGGAGTCTGTGCAGCTGGTTTATAAGGTCGTGTGAAAAAGTTGCGCCGAGGGACTGTATACTGCTTCAGTGCCCATGTAGTTTTGCTTGGTTAAGGTTTTGCTGCTCTCAGATTGTACCTACAAGTTGGAGCTTAATTTTTCAATCCCCCTCTTTTTTTATATAAAGCTACAGGATACTCTGCTTATAACCATAAATTACAAGATATAAAACTATGTATAATTACTATCATCATTGACGACGACGAAAAACGCCTCCCGCTTTCAATATAAGAAACGAAAATTGCACTAAACCTACAAGCGCTCTGAAAAAGCCGGTGTAATAAAATGGGAGGGAAAAATAGAGGAAAAACTTTGGCCTAAGCCTGTGCCTGTAGAGCCCCCTCCTAAGCCTCGTCGGCGGCCGCAGCCTCGTTATCGTAGCTTTACGAGCCCCTCACCTACACCCGAGGATCGAAAATTAATCGTCATTCCGGCGCGAGCCGTGAATCAGCCGGCGCTTTAATTGGCTTAATGAGCTGCGCCCAGTCTCTCTCTCTCTTACGACACCTCCACCTCCACCTCTTCCTCCGCTCATTTTTTCGCGCTCGCGTGGGGGCGAGGGCGTTGCGGAAATCGATGACCGCGCAGACTCGCGTGTCGCGTTTTTATCATTCGGCAATAACGAGGGGCCGCGCGACGTTTATTGGCCCGGATAAAATATCGCGTTAACCGCCGTCGGACAGTGGTAAACGGTGTGTTTTATGGGTAGAAGCGTGTGTGTGTGAGAGAGAGAGAGAAAGAGCGGGGTGAGCTTGTTACGGGGCTTTAATGAGCCTGATGGGTTTACGCTCTCGGCGCTCGGTGATATTGCAGAATTTTACGTTCATGCAGATGAAAAGCACAATGCGCTGGTGCGCGCGCTCGCGGTTTAGGGCCCCCGAGGTTTATGGACGTTCGCGCGCGCCGCGTAGGCAGGTACGTATTTGGGAAGAGCGTAAAGTTCGGTCGATTTTCTGAAACGCCGAGGGATTTATTGGCGCGAGGGTAAGGTGAGCTCAGCCATTGAACCTCGGAGGTGCTGTTAGTAGTTGTTTGTGAGAAATTACTTTGAAATTTGCATTTCTCCAGCTTATGCCTTTTTCCGAGGCTCTGAAAGCTGTTTTACTTGCGTCTTTCGAAAACACGTCGTTCGCAGTTTAAAAGGGGCATCCAATTATAAAAGTCCAAACGCGGTTGCTATAAAAGTTTCAATTAAAATAATACGACGTATATACGTTATCATTAATGTCATTCAATTCCCCCACCTGAATTAAAGGCTCTCGAGATCACGTCTTCCGAGTACCAAAACCTGAGTCACACGCTCCGAAAGGTGAACTTTGCAGCTTCGCCGAATATGTATTCTCCCGAACACCGAAAACCAAGTCCCAAGCGAAATGCAACACGGCTATTTATACGTCCAGTACACTCTCCCACCGCAGTGAGTTTTCGAAATCACCGCTAAACTTCGTCATCGCCCTGTAGAGTACACGAGGCGCCTATCGAGATGAGATTACGCGAGATCCGCGCACGTGCCCGCAGCTCTCGCGACCGTTGAGATAATTTCTCCATTCTCTCTCGTCCACGAGCAGAGTCGTGAGAGCGTCGCCCCGAAATAACTGCGCGCATCCCCGATAAAATGCATGTTCGCGCGCTGCGAGCGCGCGTCGATATCTGCATGCAATGTGCATCCGAACGTTTCGAGTATTTTAAGCTTGGCTTGACGTTAAATCAATAAGTCGGATAATGGTGCTGAATTTTTTATGATTTCAGCATAAGTTAACGGATACAATTACGGTGATGGAACTCACTTGATTATTCAAACTCTCGAAATAGATATATTAAACAACATTATTTAACATTTTGGAAATATCAATCAAAAACTAAATTTACTATATTGAAAAGTTTTGCAACTAAATACTAAAACTGTGTAAATAAATAGAAGTCACTGATTTACTGGACCGGATCTTCAATTAATGGTGAAAGATGCAGTAAGTATTGGAAAATCGACTCAAAGCCAATCAATCAGTTCCTGTTCAAAGATCAAATCCACTACTCACTTTATCGAAATAAGAGAGAACAATCCGAGACATAAATACCAATAGCCACCGCGAGAAAGCCCATTCCCCCCGCCGCGGCTATATCGAGCAACGATCGCGCGACACACAAACCAATCTGTGGTGCAATAAAGAGCTATATACAGCTCGTATACGCTTTTCGGCTGCACTCTATAACACGCAGGCGCGGAGAAAACATTGAAGAAATAAGCTGCGTGACAGCGAAACTAAACTCGCGCGGCGGCGAGTTTCGACCCACGGAATTTTACGAGCGGCGCGCGAATTTCCATTCGACACGTGCGTCTTTATGCATACATATAGTCCCCGTATCTACCGGTTTCGGCTCGCGCGCAGAGGTACGAAAGGGACTTTACTCTGGTAGTCCATTCTTTATCGGCGTGAACTGTGTGCCTCGACGCCTCCGTTATATCGACTGATATGTGTGAGACTCTACTATCGTTTCGCGAATTCGAAAGGATTGTTTTCAGAGACGGTGTAGTGTGAGGAGAGAGACAGAAACGGAGAGATTTGGTTTCGCGAAAATAGCGTAGTAGTTGCCCGTTTATATAATGCGATTTTATAAAATACGAGTGAAACGCTTAGCGGATTTTCTGTGCTACGGTTTCGTTATATATTTCCGCTTTCTATATATATGTAAGCGGTATTAGTGTTGATATTTATTAAACGAGCAAGTATATAGAGTTGATAAATATGAATTAGTTATGAGTTAAAAACAACTGTGTATTTCATTATTTCGTTGGAATGGGTTAATTTTAGTGCTTATAAATAAATTTTAATGGTTACATGGAAGTTAAAAGTTATGAGGAATGAGTGGACGCCTGAAATGTGAAAAATGTTTTTTATTATGTTAAATAACATTTTTATATATAAGGCCAAAAAAATTTTTTTTCAAATATATATGAAATAGATAATACCTATAAAAACCAGTAATAAATATTACATCTCTGGGAAATAATTCATACGGAAATAAAATAACAATGATTTTATTTATTTCTTTTCTTTTTGGAATGAAGTATATTTATCATCACATTCAAATTAGATACCGAACGTTCCTTTATTTCCCGCTTCTTTCCCCGAGATGTCGATTATCCACATAATTGCATCACTCTAAGCACAGCACGCGACAAAAAAAATAAGGAAAAAAAAAAGTTTATTCGTACCTACGATGCCTGCGATCTCTTGCGCTTTCGCTCGTCCTCGGAATGGCACGCGATCTGCAAATGCCAAAAGAAATCGGACTGGTGAAAATAAATAAAGAAAAAAAGAAAAGAATAGCAAGCACTTGCACGCGCGCGAAGAAGCAGGCAGCAGCAACAGCAGTACAACAAACAGCAGTTCGTATTTCAGATATTCCCGTGTTCGCTACCTTCGACAAGAGGAATTTTTCTCCCGATTATAAATTAAAATACGCGCTTGCGTGACGAGATCGTGCAATATATAAGCCGTAATAATAATCGCTCGCGCATCGCGTCGCGTACAATTAATAGCCCGCGGACTAGCGAATGAAATAAAAATCAGCCACAGAAAGAGAGCGAGCATAAAGAATCCGTTGAACTCGGCATTTGTCGACCGAGGAAAAAAAAGAGAAAGGAAAAGAGACAGACAGTGAAAAAACTGCACGGATGTATAATCGAGGCGCAATGAAAATCGGAGTGCGAAAGAGCGAGACAGAGGTTACAGATTCCTCGCTGTCGGGGCGCAATAAAAATATCCGCGACGCGCACTCGCGCTTGTAATATAAATAGGGAAGAGCTGGGCATACGTAGCACGATGGGTTGGTTTGGCACTCGAATATTTATAATATAAATAAATATTTAAATGCAAATTTTTTTATGTGTAAATAAAGAATATTTCTATTTCTTTTTTCTGTAAAAATAATATAAAAAAAATTATTATGAAAAAAATAATAAATATCTGAAATTCTTACTTCGAAAGCCACCTTTTTTTCATTTTATATTCGCTTGGCAGGGATAAAAAAATGTATAATTTTTATTCAAAATGAACGTATTCGATAGTTCTCAATACGAACTTTCAACTTCCGTTTGGATTTTTACTCGAAATATTATTTTCAAAAGTATTTATTAACATTTAATAAAGTACTGATGTGGGGCATGCGTGGCACAGGAGTGGGGCACGCGTGGCACACGTCGCCACTAGCGGCTGGTTTACGAAGCAAACAGCTGATGAAATTCTAACCTTTTACTTAGTCACGTGAGTAATGTAGCTTAATTGTTAAGAGATAAGATTATTAGCTCTTAAGTAATTTATAACAAGGGTTCAATAAAGTGATGATACGGGTGTACAAAAAGAAGACAAAATTATAATATAATATGGCAATTAGACGATGCCACAGCTCAATGTATTTATCCTTATAGAGAAAATATGCACTCGTCTGCTTCTAATTTTATACCACTTCAGTGTATTCAATCACCTTTGAACGTAGCATTAGAAAATAATAATGTTATTTATTAAATATAAGTTAAATATTATTTTATAATTTATTATGAAAATGTTGAATAATTTTATGAGTTTTCAAAGTTATTACATATAATGTAAGGCGAAAATATTGTGATCTGTGTAACTACAGACTGATCAGTAAAAAAAAGTATTATTTATTTTTTGTTATAGAGAGAAAAACAAATTTCGTTTAAGTTAATTTAACTAGTTACATAGAGAAATTAAAAAAAACTGTATTATTTGAATATATCATGTATGTACCTGATAAAAAATAAATTATAACAATGAAACAAATTTTTTTCTATTTTCGATTTACGTTTTATTGCGTTTTTAAAAAAAAGCTTATCAATTTTAACTTTTTTGTAAAAAATAAATCCGTCACTTTCTGACATAGTCATGTTGAGTGCGCCACGCATGCCCCACCCGCCTGCTACGCATGCCCCATAGTGGGGCACGTAGAGCATTTTAACGAGTTTTACTTTTCGATGTATCATTCAGAATATATTAAAAAACAGCGTTTTTTAACTATCAATTCTATTTCTAAATATGTTTATCTAATTATTTCTTCTTTTGAACTTCTTGATATACTTAAGATATTAATGTAAATCTGCCCTAAAGTTACGGTGCCACACATGCCCTCCTCTCCCCTACTCGGGGGGATGAATTCCTTCGCCCGCGCCGCGACGCACGAATTATGCTCAAGCGCGCGCGCGCACAGGCAGGCAGGCACGCCGCCGCGCGACAATGGAATGACGCGGCGCCTCTGTCTTTTACGTTGTTGAGCAATGCTCGATCGCATTTCGAGAAACTGGTCACCGTCATGCTCGTTAAATCTCAACGGCCTGCGCTGAAGAGCCGTGAGAGCGTCGATCGATACACAGCGACTCTGTCTTTCTTTCAGAGACATGTTATTACGGGATGTGTGTTTGTTAATTATAGGGTACACGTGACTTTTTTTTTCATTAACGTGCTGCTAAGCTTTTATACGTTATGTAATTAGCTGAAGTAGCTCTTGAGGAAGGTAATTAGCATAGGATTGAAGTGTTATTTCTATTTGAGATAAATTTGAATCGCTTTACACAGTGAGGGGCGAGTCATTGTTCAGTAATAAATTGATATGATTATTTGTCATAGGTTGATTAGCTATAAGTAGATTTGTAAATTCATAATTAGTTGTACTTAATATATTTAATTGCATATATAATGACATGAACAATAGGAATTTTCTTACTCCCAAAAAAAGAAGCTTAGTATCTGCAATTTGATCCCATAGTTTCCCTTATCTAACATACTATACCTGTTGGGTATATTTTAGATTAGCTTATTTGAAAAATAAAAATTCCAAACAAGAACAAATAAAAGTTCACAAAAACATCTTTAATTTACTCATCTTTAATCACTCGAAAGTTATGAATGTCTAAAATTCGGAGAATAAACTGACGGTACCTGACTTCATTTTTACACGCTAAAATAAAATAGTTTTCTAACGCCTTTAAGTAAAATCTGTAACCTGAAATTAGCAGAACTTTTTATAAGGCTGTTTACTGATTGAATCTAATACTATTTTCATTAGGTCAATGGACAAGATACTGTAAAAAATTAGAACACTTCTTTATTAGCGTGTATAAAATATTTTATGATTCTAGTTTCCTGTATCAGAGAGGATATTTCATTTAAATTACTATATAAAAGAATTTTTCAAGAAAATCATATAAAAGTTCACTATAAAGTATCTCTATGAGCTTTGCAGACAAAAGTAGAGAAAACTCATGAAACATACAAGTTGAACGACTGCAAAATAAATCTTTATAAAGGATAGTATCACCAAATGCAGCGGCACATTAATAAGGTAGTATGAAAGGCATTTGCATCTAGTGCATCTCGTAAAGCAGATACACATTTGGACTTCAAAGGTCTTAAGAGTAAATGCTTTCACGATAAAATTGTCATTATATATCCCAGTCAATAACTGACATCAATAAAATAAGCTTAATGAAATAATTTTTTTTTTTTTTTATTATCGGATACAGCCATGGAAATTGTATACAAAATCATTCTTTATGCTAGTTTTTGTACAAATGCAAAATTTTAAATGAAAAATATATGTTTAATTGAGACAAGAAATACAATCTAGTTTTTTTTTTATATTTTGTATATAAATTAAAATTTGTTCCATGTAATTTATGCAATTAAACTATATAAGCAAACTCAAAAATCAAAGTAGTAATAGTAAAAATTATTCGAATCTACAGATAATCTAAATATTTTATTTATTTAAGATTTCAAAGCAAAATAAACTAAACAAGCCAAAAATATTATCCCAGAAAATATTTGCCAATCTAAATTTTGAAAGCGATATACATGTATACGACTTCTCCACAGAACAATAAACTTTTTAGTGCAGTGCAACGGCAGTGATCGTACTTCAGGTCACCCTATACCGAAAAGAAGCAAATAGCCCGAAGATAAGCTTCTCAATAAACTCGCTTTTGTTTTCTCCTTCTCGATCCTTCCACAAAAGCAACCAGCGAACGCAAACCTGCGCACTAACTCCCCCTCCTGTCCAAAAAAAAAGAAAATCAACTTTCACTGGCAAACAACGCATAAAGTATGCTCGCAACGACGCGCTATCTCGAATAAAACCCACGCGCGCAACTGCATAATGGCCGACAATATCGCGGGGCGCAAGGTGCAGCAGTGCCAACAGAAGCAAAACGAGACGCGAAGCTCGTGTGCTCGCGCGGATGGAAAAGGGCGCGCGGGAAAAATCCTCTACTTGCGAAGGATTGCGATCGAGCCATGGGTATAAGGTAGTTTTATAAATTCTCCTTCTGGCGTAGTTTTCCCGGGCGCGCGTGTATCTCTCGTCGTCGGCCTCGGCAGGGAGAGCGAGAGAGAGAGAGAAAGAGAGAGAAAAACCCGTAGTAATTGCCGTGTGCGCATATATACGTGTGTATATCGTGTGCTCGCTCTTCTACGTACACCTTCTGTCTCTCGAGAGCTCGCTTTAACGATTATTAAGAGCCGGCGTGTAGCGCGCGCCGCGATTTTCGCACGTGTGTATACATGGTTGTCGGTGTGTGTGCACACATGTACCTGTATATACGTATGTATTTCATGGGATATCTGCGCGCCTGCAGGTTTGTTGGCAGATTTATTTTCGCCACAGTGTGCACAGAAGAAAAAGAAAACAATTTGACGTGGCTTGATAAAAAATTATGTTTTTCGTTATGTTTATTATATCTAGCATATATTTTCTTCGGTATAATAAAATTATTTTATAATATATATATATATATATATATATATATATATATAGTTTTACAGATTTTTGTAAATAAACTGTTTTATAGTTTATCATTAAAACGAAGAGATGGAGAATTTACGAGGTTCAATGTCACGAGTACAAATAAGTGTCAGTTGCGTTTACCCTTGCACATCGCTAAACTCGCGTTTAACGCTCGTAAGCTCATTCGCCTCGTAAAAGTCAATAGCAGGACCGACTTATTGAAATATACAAGCGGCGCAACGGCACGGGATTCTGGAAAAATTCGAGAAAAACAGCTTTATCACCGCAAGAACGGGCGAAAGCTTCGGAATTATAGCCGCGATCGCAATGAGGTAATGTGCAGCGGCGACGACCTACTTTACGACTCGGAGCGACGAAAGTTTCTCGCGCGCGGCGGCGATCAGTCGCGAGCATGGAGCTTGCACGAAGACGCCGGGAATCTTTGATGGTCTTTCAACGGCCGCTCGTAAAGTCGCGCGCGCGAGCGCAGGCCCCGAAGGAAATAGAACAACGTAATATTCCAATTGATCCCAACAGATAGTGGGATTTTATTGCGAAAGGTCCTACATCACGACGAATGTCTTTTCTGCAAGTAGCGAAGTTCCTTGCACTCTGTCTTCTTCTTTGTCTGTTTTGAAAAAATGCTTCGGATGGAAATGCGGCAGCGTGCGACATACGTTATGTAAATCTAGCGGGGTAGTAAAAGTTTTTTACGTTATTTTCATCGTTTTAGTGCCGAGGATTTATACTCAGTTGCCGCAAGAATTATACAATTGCTTCTTCAACTGTTCAGTAAATTAGCCTGCATTTATTCCATTTTAATGTAGAGTAACGTTCTGCATATTACGCGGGAAGCGAACAGATTTATTTACATAAGTCAAGTTTTCGAATATCGGTTTAATGGTTTTACTTGTAACACAATTTGCTGTCATTATGCAAAGTTATTGGATATGGTGTAAAATTAAACTAGATCAAGCATAAGTACGTATTTCGCAGTCATTAAAGAGGCATACATTTCATAACTAACCGAGTTTGTGAAACATTACTGGAATGTTTCCAAAATTGAACGAGCAGTACGTTGTAACACTTCAGCCTCTAGTAATAACATTCCCAAGTGAAAGTTTGTGGAGATTTTTCATTAAAATTAGATCCACACTGGCCAAAATATTTTTCAGGATTACTCTAGGAATTGGCAAACTCTATGACAATATATCAGAAATTTATAGCTCATTTCAATCTGTTTAAAAACCAAACAGTAAGCATTAATAATTTTAATAGTTTCCCACGAATTCTCATCAATTTTTCCACGAATCATAAGAAATAACAAATAAACTTCACATTTTTAGAAATCGAACCCCTACAGCCGCGAACCGCGAAGGATCGGATATCATAGAATTTAAACAACTCTTCCAAGAATCGTGAAAAATCTGTTTTGTAATAACCTCTCGTTCGATTGTTTTGAAGCTCAGCCGGCTTGATTCAGAGCACTAAAAGCAGCACGCCGAGCACACGACCATTTTCCAGCTAAAAGAAACGCCTCGACAATTAAGAACAGACGCGCGATCTCTCTCGACTGGCTCTATACTCATTCAAAAATAACTCACACGCTCGAAACATCAATATTTCCGAACTCCTTCGTGCCTCGGCGCGCGCTTTCATTGTTATGAAAATAGCCGGAGCGCGAGCGATAACGCGCGCGTGTGCTCGCAAGAAAGAGCGGCAATAAAAACACGCTCGTCGGTTCACTCGCGGAGTCACTCGCGTAAAAAGCTCGAGCTCTCTTTACTTACAGATGAAAAATTTCGCAACGACGCGCAGGCTATTCATTACTTCGCAGAAATCGCGCGCAGAGGCGACGAGCTCGGAATTAGCCTTTCCCGCAGGCAGAGGCAGTATAGTATAAGGGACGAGGGAGGAAAGCGCGTCGCGCGGAACGCTGATAACGCGCCGCCGTCGTAGTATAGTCGTCGCCGGAGGCGGGACGCCGCCGCTCCAAGGAGCCTAATTGCTAAATCGCTTCCGATAGCCACCGGCGAGAGAGAGAAAGAGAGGTAGACTCTCGCTGGCTCTCTCCCACGCCACGGGCTACGTTCTAATTGCAACGCGTATGTGGAGCATTTTGCCGCTGTAGTGAGAAAAGCTGGAATTTCAGGACTCTGCAGGATCAGAGTTTGTTATCAAGATTTTTAGCCGATTTTATAATTGAGAAGAAAATATTTGAAATTTTCTTTGTTGCAATGAAAAAACATATATATTTAGTTAATCTTTACACAAATTATAAATATACTAATTTTAGAATTTTTTTTTAGGTGAAAGATCAGAACTATTTTCATAAATCAGCGTTCATCAATTACGAAATATATAACTCAACGACCTTCCTCAAACACAATAAGAAAACTGGATTTCGAAATCAAATTGAAAAGTTGCATATATATCTTAATAAACGATGACCTACTCACCCAAAATCCTCGAACCCATCACAATCATTCACCTAATTAGCTTTCCGTGTTAAAAAAACACGGATCCATTACCAGTCGCGGATAAACGAGAATCTAAAACGCTGTCACTCCTCGTGACAGGCGGCCGACGCGCGCGGATTCTCTTCCCCCGTCCCTCACACACGCGCGCTAATTCGTGCCACATATATACGACGCAGCCGCAGGTCGGAATAAGATACATCCCACAGACGCGTGCTTCTTCGTCTATTAATAGAAAAATCGGCCGCGGCGTCGCGCGCGTTAATCATCCACTGGAGCGCGGCGCACATTCGCGCGCTAGGGCTTCCTCGTTTTAATTCGAGATGATTTAGAAGAGATTTGCGCCGCGCGGTGATTTACACACGCGAATGGTATTAGGGTGATGGATACGGCGCGCGAATAATTATGCTGTATGCCGGTACTGTGCGCGCGTAATTGCCCGCGTGTCTCCATCTTGTTTAAAAGTGCACCGGGGAGTGCGTATGCGCGTATATAAGCGGAGAGGTAAGATAGGGCTTCTAATTTTGCTTGGGATGAGACAGAACGCGTTTCGCGGCTGTTGGACGAATTTAGGAAATTGAGTGATATCGGTTATTTTCATCTTACGGTTTCCGCTCTTATTTTATAAAATCGATAGACGTAAGCGCGAGTGGAACGTTGAATTTCGTTATAGTATTGATTTATCTCTCAGGTTTGTTGAACCCTAATACACCTATGAATATATAATTAAAGGCAAACTAGTATTTCGTGTGATAATTTCTGAATATTTCTGCAGTTTAATTCAATCTCAGTCAATTTACCTCCCCAGACATTCTAGCTAATTATTTGCCTGTCTCAAGGCCCCTCTTCCGGCTAAAATATAATAACTTCTCTTATTCGTCGACTTTTAGCTTTGCGATAGGAATAAAACTTGTCTTACATGCATCAGCGAGCATAATAAAAACGACACGCTAAACTCCGGCGAGCTTTTTTTCCCCCGTCGCTCGCGCTCCGCGGCACTGAACACGAAATTTCCTCGGCTTCGCGTTTCAAGTCACGGCGAAAGGCCTGCCTCTGCGCGCGCGCGTCAGGTAAGAAAGTTCACGTCGACGGCGGTCTGACGGATATCGCGCGTTCGCGCGCAGGTGCAGCGTACATGCACCTCGCGGGTAAAACACGATTCCTGCGGCACTCGAAGCCACGCTCGTATAAGAAATCAGACACCGACGGCTGACTCAACTCTTCTCTCTCTATCTCTTATTTTGTCTCTATTTTTCCCTAGGCTCGCAGTTCCAGCCGAAGGTCAGAGTGCGCGTCGTTGCTGCGGCTATTAAAAATCAGCAGCTGGAGTTCAACGATTTTTCAACGGAACAACCCGATATTCTGTCCGGCGCGCACGATTTCGTGCGAAACGATGAAAAAGTTTGTTTGCGCTGCGAAATGAGTTTCGTCTATTTTCCCACGCGCTATATAGCTTCGTGTATATTTTTATCATTCATTATTTCGCGAGAGATGAGAGCAGAATATGTAACGCACGGCCCTTTGAAGTTTTCGCACTGAATAGAGAGCATTTTATTTTTCTAATTAGTCGCGCGCAGTGGAAAATATCGTATTTTATACAACCGGTCGGCGGAGGAAAAAGCACCATATGAATAACGAGGAACTGCACTCTCGCGTGCAAGCTTTAAAAATTCTTCTTACACGACTGTGCGCCGCCGTGCGCTGAGCGCGCACAAAAGCCGGGTCTAATTGCTGTTTTTCAAGTCCGTAAAAACAATTAATTTGAACGCGGACGCGCGCGCGCGCGCGCGGCGACTCCATACGTTATGGCAGAAATAAAGCGAAAATCTTGTAAAAATAAAAAAGGCCCTCTCTTCGTGCATATTTTCTCCTCGTTGAAATAAATTCGGCCGGTAAACAAAGCATTCGTTTCCAACATCTCTTTTCTCTTTGCAAATAAATTATTGCGCTCACAAGCGTAGTTCTTGCCAAGCGCCAGCGCCCGAGCCAGCTGTGCGCACGCGCCTCTTTTTCCTTCGTACTCACTCTCTTATTCTCTCTCTTTATTTTTGCGAAGAAGAAAGCTGCTTTGGCGCGCTTAGAGAAGCGCGCCGCTGTATTTTATGTGTTTTTTTCTCCCTCCACAGTGGGTTCCCTCGCGGGTTAGGTGCGTGCCTTTGTGCTCGAGAAGAAATCTCTGGCTTGCTCGCCGCGACTTACCTTTCAGTGGTGCTTTTCACGAACTCGCCCTTCCAAAGGCCGCACGTCAATTCGCGGGCGGTCGCAGCGAAAAAGAGGAGATTTATCGCCAGCAGCACGCCGATCGGTCCAAAGAAGTAGGCGAGGATCTCCATGTCACCTGCGAACAAAAAAGCAGAAAAAGGTTGCGTAAGGATGTGTTTTTCGATTCGATGAGAGAAAGAGAGAATTCAGAATTTTGATTGTTTCGTTGTTTTCTAAAAATACGGTCTTCTTTTTTATTTACTGAAAAAGCTTCTTAAATACTTGCAAGATACTTTTAGTCAGATTTTTATAGAACGTTATTTTCGTGCCTTGAAATTGATGGCTATTCTTTTTCCTGATTTAGTAACTTCGAAACAAGATTAAGAAGAGACGAAAAGCAATGTGACTGTTATTGTTTAATTGGGGTGCAGACAAAAGAAAAACATTTTCTCAGTCCAAATTGAATTTGTTGTTTTAAAAAATTCCAACGTGCATCTTCATAACAAGTACACTTTATATTTTCAACAATGCTTCAAATTAATCAACCAATGTTAAAATCCCATCTTAATTCAATACACCATAGGAGCTCAGCGAAACATAATTTCCCAAGCTATTAAAATATTAACGAATATTTCGCACAGCACTTTCTAGAAACACTGCACAAAAGCACGAGAGAAAATCATTAAAAGTTTTGAATCACTTTCGCGCTGCTTACAAACGAGGAAATACACAACTCAAGCCGCAAAAATTCGCAATTGAAAATACTATAAAGCCGAGAAATTCAGCACTCAAGTTAGAGCATCGCTCTGGAACTATATGCACTGTACATGGCTTCGCTAAACGAAGCAGCCGCAACAGCAGCCCATGGGGAAATTGCCAGTAGTGGTATAACGGGCCTTTACTGGTTATGTACCAAAGGACAGATAATCGGCAGCCGATACTGGCTTAGCGTTGCAACGTTTCTGGATTGATAAGACTGGGCCGGTATAACAAAACTGTACTGATCCAATGCCGTTTTAATACCATAAGGCAGTATACAAATGTCTTTATTACGGCAGTAGTGGGACAGTAACGTCAGCCGGTACTTCCCCAGTACTGACTGAAATTAAATTATTTTGCTGATATGTCAGTTTAACGTCATAGATTACGTTTCAATGCATAAACATGTTTTCACGGTCATCTTATTATTACGTAAAGAAGTCGAGAGCTCTGAAAAAAGCAAAACTCTATGAAAGTTCTTCTACAAGCTCAGTAAGCAATGATTCAGAAAGCGATACTTTAAATAAGACGGCCCCAAAACATACTGACAACGAGAGAAACTTTTCTTCGGAGGTTAACGACAATATCATGTTTGTATAGTATTTACTCAATAATTAATAAAAATAAAAATAAATCGATCGGCAACTATATATATTACTAAATTCTTAATTCAGAGAAAACGAAGGTACCACAAACAACGATGACGATGCTGCTCTTAGTATTAATAGTTCGCAAACAAGCTGCACTAGTATTAATACCAATCAAACAAAGTATACTATAAAAAGTGCTACTTGTAGTGACAATTATTCTTCTGAAACAAGTCTAAATGGAGCATGTGCCAGCGATTCAAACATACAAGTAAATTGTTTCTTGTATTATCATGACTATAGATTATAAAATATTCTGTTTTTTCGATAGATTACAAATAAAGTTGATGATTTACCCTTCAAAAAGCTTTAACTCTATGAAAAGTAGCATCCTATATGAGATGAAGGAGTTTTGGCAAAAGCTTGCAGCTAACTCAGTGGTTTCGGTGGATTTTCAGAACTTGTTACCTCCGATGCCTTTCGAAAGTGATGAAGACTTTCAAAATTTCGATGAAAGTCTTCAAAATAATGAAAACCACAAATCTGCTTTGGTATTGAACTCATTTTACATTAAATTTCTATATATATATATATATAATTGTCACTAATAATTTTGATTTTTGTACAGATTACGTACATAACCAGAATTATCATCTGCGAAGATAATTTCAGGGAGGCTGTGCAAAAAATTCTGAAGGGCATTCTTGCAAAATCCATACAGTTGCAGTATTCTGCATGTGGGCGAGTAGTTCATGGGGTGTCGAAGAAAAAATTCAGCGCCACGAACACCTTTGCCACGATGATAAAATTGCTAGAAGAAAAATACCCTTCAAGCAAATCGTCGATGGTCACATATATATCAAGATGGTTCTCGGGAGCGGTAGACAGAGATAGAGGAAAATCTTTAAGGCAGAAAAATGTATAAATCTTATGTTAAATAAAAAAGATGTTTTGTGTAAAATATAATCGTATGCATTTATTTAAATAATTACCATATATATATAATTAATATCGTATATATACAATGCTCTGGCCCGGTACCAACATTCTGTACTGCGACAGTACAGAAATTTATTCATATTTCTCACGATCAATAAGAGTACAGGGGCAGTAATGGCAATCTGTATTGCACCAGTACGGAATGGATTTACTGGGCCCTTCTTATCATTCCAGTATTGGATGAGTGATGGGCCAAGATTGGGAGTCAGTACTGTTACTCTGGCAATTTATACTGATCCAGTATTGGCCCGTGAGTGCATTTCCCCTTGGGAGCAGCAGAAGTGACGCGCTCTAATCCGCCTCACGCTAAGCCGCTTCAATAACAAACTGGCTTATAGGCCGAAAATCGTCGGCAAACAGAGAGAGAGAGAGAGGAGCAAACCGGCAGCAGCCGTCGCGCGTTCAATTGGTTTATCCGCAGCACGGAATTCTCTCTCGCCCGGTACGGCACTACATCCTCGCGCAATTAACTTCGGCCTGCGCCAGCGGGCATTCCTAACCTTCCGCGAATTATAATTCAATGCGCGAACGCGCGAGCGGGCGCTCGTGTTTGCTCTTTAAATACGAGAGCTGTTATGTCTCGAGCGTTACACGCCCGGCGCGATGCCGTGTGTGCGTGTGTGTGGTGGAATAAGTACGCTCGAGTATTTTTATTTCGGCTCTCACCGGCCGGCGGCGAATTACAACGCGAGAATTCGCGACGGCGATAAGGATCGGAATTATTTGTCTTCAATTTCTGGCTACCGGCTGATGTTCTTTTATGCGGTTCGAGGAGCATCGAGTGACTATGGCTGATTTCGCGAGAACCTGCTGTTATTCTTGGAAAAGTTTGTTTTATCACGTATGAAGACATGTAGGTATGTTGATTTTTCTGATTTTAATTATCGTTATATTTCTTTGATATAGAGAAATGTTAGTGGTCCAAAAACGACAAGGAATCACCATTAAAAAACATAAAAACTGTTGATAGTGTTAATGTGAAAGTATAGGAAAGTTTACACTTGAACCAGCGCTTTAAAACTATATGCGTAATTTTCACGAAACATTGGTTACTGACAAAACATAGGGATTTGAAACCTGAGAAATCACAGGAACTAAAACAAATGATCTTGAGTGTTGAAGGCAAATAAAATATCAGTATTATAATTTTCTTTCATTTTAACTTTGATTCTAGATAATTGATTAATCTCCATGAAAATAATACGTGACTCATTCGTACTTATAACTTATATAAAACAAATTACTATATACAAGTGTGGAATAACAAAATATCTGAAACTTTCTGTTGCTAAGGCCAACGAGAATGAAATACCAGTTCATAAAAGCGGTATTATTCAATGTAAAACAGCTCCTTTCGAAGCGTATACAAAAATATCTCGCAATTCAAAACCGAAACTGTATACGCGAAAAGCGGCGCATAAACGAAAAAGCCAACGCGGAAGTCGCCGTCGCGGAAAGGCAGTTTCCGCAAGTTCCGCGCATATGCGCGGCAATATACGTCCGCCGAGAATTATAGCAAACCGAGTGATCGCGCCGTTTCCACCGTTCGCTGCCCCGCGCAAATGGACCGCGAGTGTACACATAGCGCCAGTGGCTCTGTACTCGCCTCCTCCTTCTTTATGCCAGCGTCGAGCGACGTCTGACTTTTTTTCTATAGATTTGCCGAGTTTCTTCGTCCGTCGAGTTGAATAAAGTAATACTCCGAGACTTTTGACTTTCCTCGAGCGTTTTGGAGTGCAAAGTGCATGGAATGGGAATTTCGTAAACATTGCGATGGCGAAGTTTGCGAGGCGGGCGCACCATCGAGGAATTTCACAAATCATTGTGGCTGTTATATATAAATACCCTGTTTACGCGCTTTTGTTTCCCATTTATAATTGCTGATGGAGAATAAAAATATTAATTGTCGTGTCAAGCAAATATTGAGTTTTGAAATGTTCAGTTTATATGTTGCGTCAAATAAATGAATGTTCCGCACGACGAATAAACTTTAATACCAATCATTTATCGATCAGGAATGAAAAAAAAGGAAAAATGGAAAACGATTTTTGATGCACTTAAAGTTTCCATTATTGGTATTTCAATCTCGATATTTAATATGAAATGAATTTTCGCGCATATTTAATAAATGACTGAAAGTTTTCAGTATTGGAATTTCAACCTCAATTTTCGTTATTGATGAATACGAATATTTCAAAGTTTATATGTCTAGTACTTTAAATCTTATAATTGCTTGTCAAGCATTCATCGAGTTTCATTCAACTATTTATCTGACATTCTAAAGTGATTTTATTTAAAAAAATGAAATAATTTAAAAAAAACATTTTGATGAGTTAATTAGTATAACGGCTATTTTTTTTAAGCCTTTGAAACTCTACAAAATAATCCAATCGCGTGTTATAGATATTTCGAATCCGTGAAAAACAATTTAATGCGCAAGGTCATCGATAGATTCGTCCTCCCCCGTTCTCTCGCTGCCTCCCCTCGTTTAAATTCAGATAATTCCGGCATTTTTCACGTTATCGCTCGCGCCATCGCCACGCAGCAAAATCGCAAATCATCCCCAAAGCGCTCGCGCTCTCCCTCGTGAAAAAAAATCCATCTCCTCCTCCCCCAACCGCTGCACCCCTTTTATCTCTCGCGACCGATAGAAATCCCCGCGATTAATCCCCGAAAAATTTATCATCTCGCTTCGCGAGCGCGACAGATAAATCTCGTGACTCTTCCCCTTGCCGCTCGGCGCGCTCGAACGGACACGCATAAAGCCGCGCAGCCGCGTTTAACAAGCGCCGCGCAGGCTGAAATCGGCGACTCGTTCCAGTTTTATCGGGAATCGGGTAAAATAAAGACGCGCATGCTCTCGTCGTGGTCGCTACTGCCGGCGTCGTCGTGCTATCTACGCGGGGGGCAGTAAAAGCGAGAGTAAAGGAGAGAGCGCGCGAGACCGGCCGTACGTGCGCGCGGAGAAGTTCACGTGCGCCCCATGAAAAGGGCATTACTTTTTCATGAGCTTCCCCGGGGGTGGCGGCGACAGCAGCACACGTCGTGTTCACGCGCGCGCAGAGCCGGCACTTTTAAAGGCTGTATTAGGAGTAATGTGGCTCTGTGTATGGTGCGTGCGAACGGGAAAGCCGCTTTTAAAAGCTCGAATGGTGTCGTCGTCGTCGTGCGAGGTGTGCGCGCGATGAATGACGTGCGCCGCTGGAGATATGAGGATCCGCCCTTTTATACTTTTATATGTCGGGGGGAAATAGCCAGGTATGAAATTCTTGTGTGTTATTTGTTCATATAGAGAAGGTGTGATATGAAAGTATGATAAAGAGATATAGAGGTGGTGTAATAATTTGGTTTTGATTTATTTAAGCTCGAAAAGGTTTTGTTAGTTTTAGAACTCCGGATAAGGCACTTAAAGCGACATTAGTCAACGCGCGAAAAAAGGTTTATAAATTCATGTGTGAATCTCAACGAGCGAAAGAAAAAAAAAACAATGACATCGACCTAAACCAGTCGCGTGCACGCGCGCTCCACAAGAGCCGAGTCCCTAAATTCAAACGACACCCGTCGACGACACTGCCCAGCCCATCTCGCTCCTTTCCCCCGTAAAAAAGCCCCGAAAAACAGGGACGATCCCCGCCGTCGTCGACCGCGAGCAAACAGTCGTAAATATATAGGTCCCGAGCGCGGTCTAGTATAGTAGGACATCGGCCGACGACGAATGCAGCCACGCTGATACGTGACCCACTTCCACTCCATTATGTGTCTGTGTGTATGTTTGCCCCGCGCAGTGGACCGGCACGTGACCAAAGACAACCCGCCCGGTTTATATACCCCGTATAGCACGTAATCCCCGAAACCCGTTTCTCGACGAGTCGACCGTACATATATAACTTTAACGTGAGGGCCCATGCTAACGTTTTCGCTTTTCAATTGCGAGAAGGGATCGGCCGTTTTTTTACTTCTTATTCGTTTCTTTCTTCGAGGGAGCGACGCCGATGCCTCGCGCGGTTCGAAAGATTATCGCGGGCTGGATGCGATTGCCGTGAGGTTGAGGGCCGCGTGGGGATTTCGGCAGCCGTGAATGGACATTGTTTGATTGCGCATGAGAAATGTGAAGCTGCCGACGGTGGCTTTGTGCCGTTGAGAAATGGGTCGGATCTTTTTTTTGTTCGAGGGAAGCCGAGGGGGTGACGAAATAAAGTTATTTATCATTCGTAGGATTTTATTGAGATGCTGGTTTATTTGCCATTCTTCAGATGCTAATTCGTCACACGATATAGGTACGTTGTATGGCAGTCTACCTTTATTAAATTCTTGAAAATTCATGGCCATTGGAATAAATTGTAGCGTACGGTTCAATTTAACATTATACAGTTAAATAATAATTATAGTAGTGTGAAGCGTCTACTACTACTACACTTCTAGCTTACAATTATGATTAATTTAATTTTATTGTCGTGTAACGAAATTAAGTAGCCAGCAATTCCACCCTCTCACCGTAGCTCCTTTTACATTTAAATACAAGATTCTTGAGCTCGTTAAGGGAATTTGAATTTCGACTCGGGCTTGCCGAGTGCGTCGGACAATAGTTAAAATACTGTCGGAGGCACGCCGGCGTCGCCCAAATATCTCGGGAAAAACTTTCCGTGCCACGCATTTCTCATCCCGCCAATTTGCACATTTTACGGCTCACTTTTCTTCTTCTCTCTTTTCTCTTCTCTTCCGCCTTCCCCTCTCGCGTGTGGCGCGCACCTAGAGCCACGAGGCGGGTCTCGAAAAGTTTTGCATTTTCAATCGACCTGAAATCAGGCCTGCGCAACCCGTAATTTCTTTAAACACCGAGATTTTGCGTGGAAATAAACTTGGCGGGGCTGGGATTACAATGGGCGCGCGGCAAACTTTTACCCCTCATTATGTCGTTGACAAAAAAAAGCTAGCTCTCTCTCTCTCTCTCTCATTTGAATTTTTAATCACTAGACGCGCGCGAGTAAGGAAAGTAGAAAAATACTATAGATTTATAGGCAGAAATTATTGAAAATAAAATTTGCATGTAAACTGTTTGCTCTGTCCGCGGCTAAAAACTCAAGTACCTCAAAAACTCCTCTATGAGCAAACATCAAACCAAGTCCTGGCTAAACATTTCGAATAGCGCAAAAAGCCAGCGCCTTGTAAAAACGCGAATACAGGTTGCACAGCCCGACCATACACACATACTGCGCTTATATTTCTACAGCTATACGCATTGCTCTGCGAACAAAACCGTTACCTCGGTCGCGGTCTTCTTAAAGCTCACGCGCATCAGCGGCCACAGCTCGTCTTAAAGACTCGTCGCTCGCTTTCGGAAGCTCGCTCGGGCGGAAGAGGTATAACGGTGGGGGTGTTAGCTACCTATAGCCTCGCGCTCCCGCTATCTATATATTCGCCCGGTTTTGGCGGCACGCCAACAATAGCAGTTTCTGCCCGGTTATATCTCACTCCCATGGCAACCCATAACAAACATAAGTGAATTATGCCCGTGCGCGCGTGCCGCCCGATGCTTTAGCGCGCGGCGCTATATAGGCAGCGCACCGTCCGCTCGTTGTTGTTGCCGGTGTGTTACTGCGCCCCGTTGCAGCGGCGAGCGTTCGACTCGACATCGGCCCTTACGAGCGAGCCTTAATGTGCGGCATATATCTGGGACGCTCGCGGAAACTATTGTATATGGGATGTATATGCGCGATGGACCAGCAGCCGCGAGATGCGAAAATGCTCTGAAGATGTACGTGACTTATACGGCTGGCGCGCCGTTCACTGCTGAAGTACTCGGTATAGTTGAGTTTTCTTGATCGTCGATTTAGAGTTACGAATTTGTTCTGTGTATTTTCTATGTGAGGAATGGGTTCATTAATTTTGAAAAATGGAAAAGAAGCATCATTATTAACAATAGTATTGATTTTTATTGAAGATAACATAAATATAACTTTTTTAATTGATTGTATGAAAAATAATTTTTCAATACGGACTTGTTCATAAGATGAAGTGAATATCGTATTCGAAAATTAACCAATTCTCTGTTCACCCCAATCAACGTTCAGCCGAGAGTCTGTCCCAATAAAACTCGAAACAAACGGAGGCCTATACGTAGAATAATTGACTGTAGCCTGCAGACATCGGCAAAAAGCTCTAATAAAATTCCTCGGCGCCGTTCTCACACTCCACTCGTCGCCGCGCTCTCGCACCCTTTATCACCTCTTCGCACTCTCAGCCATATACGCATCCCTCCGTTCGCAAAACGGTCATAGCCGCTCTCTCTCTCTCTCTCTCTCTCTCTCGCGTTTTTGCTGCGCCCACACCGGATGGTTTATCGAGTCGAGGGCCTGCTTTTTCGCCGCGCGAAATTGCCACGGTCGCCGCCCCGCCGCGTCGCGTAGTGATTTGCAATCTCGCGCGTAAAAGGAGGACCGAGGATGAATTGGCCGCGCGGCGCGAGAGATCGCTCTTTCATTTATTGAACTTTATTCGCTTAAGCGCGACGGCCTGATTCATCGGCAGCGAGTTCGACTGAATTTACGAGATGAAAGCCGAGCGAGTGCCGCACTTTGCTCGATTTCGGCGCGTGCGAGCGCCAGCTTTTTTCGGGGGATTTATGGGCGAGCGGGTGGGTGTCTTAGGTGGGATTTTGTAGAGTGCGGAGGGTTAGGACGAAGTGGAGTTGATTAGATGGTTTAGGAAAATTCCGAAGAGATTTTGATGGAACGTCGATACAACGCGGCCGGAGTAACTTTTCGGGATGAGGAAAATTAAGACGATGTGGTTGAAAGTTTTGCTGGGCAGATTTACTAGATTACTAATTTCATTTGAAATAGTATACGCGTCTTCACCTCCGTATATAATACGCGAGAGATGAAAGTTAACGTATCAATTATTCAGTTGCAATATTTCCACGTGAGCGTTAACGTTACATCAAGTGAAAATTTCATTAAAACTAACGTCAGAGATAACTTTAGTTCACTTACTTCGCCAACTTTGCCGGGGAACCTTTCCATTAAAAATTTTTTACTTCACCCTACACTCGTGCGCACACGGCAAAAATCAGTTTTGAATTCTGCCACAAACTTTTAATCGGGATTTTCAGTTGAATTTAATATAGCGAGTGTTATTTTCAGGCAAGAAACGCCCCACGCGTAACATTAGCATGAAATTTCACTTAAAATCTCCGCTGTTTCATTGTATTCGATTGCAAGTACAATTCCACTGTGCTACAGCCGCGGCGCATCATCAATTTTTCCATCAGAAAAAGTCTCTCCACGGGTCCAGTCGTTTTTCAGCTAATTCACGCCTCTTCAGTTGTTGTGCGAAGGAGAATCTTTCTCGCCACACCCCCGCAGTGAGAAACGAGCGTCCGAATCCTCGGAGTCGTCGCTTAATCCTACGCTCGATTCGGTGTACACGCGACAATGTCTCCGCAGTTGCGCCTCGCCTCGTGTCCCAGCTCTCACCCTCGTTGCTCCACTCTAATCATCGTTTTCTTCGATTTGCCGCACGCTTTCCTCGCGCTAATCGAATGCGGCGACGAAGTGCGTGGGACAGGCCGAGAGTGGAAAGGGAATATAAATGAAGTGTGCGCTGAAATTACATTAGCTTTTAAAGTTTAATTTGACGAATTGAATCTTGGAGCGAGGAAACTTTGTTTTAAACTAATGGTAGGAAAAGTACGAGGGATATTTTCTACCCCCCACGAGAGAAACTCCGCTAAAGCATAATTAAATTAACGTTGAGTAAAACGTTCCTCTGATTTTTCGATGCAATTGTATGGAAACAAACATTAAATGTTAATCTTTGCTCGCTTCATTAAAATAGGATTTCAGAGATGCTATAGTTGGCTGTTTATTTCCCAATTTATCGCACAACAGCCGAAACAAGAATCAAGCTTAATCCCGACGAAACCTAGCTAACCAACCGATACAAATTACGGCTCCACTCTCTCGCTCGCTCTCAGCCCAATCAGCGTCCAATAAGAGCAGCGGCGCTGGAAAAAGTCAGACGCGACGTCCCTTTCGCTAGAGTACGAGGGGACCGCTATGAGAGAGAGACCCAAAAGCAAGAGCGGCGGCGGCGGCGTCCGCTCAATCGCGATAATTGCATTAAACTGTTTTGCGAAACGAGTCGCCGGCAGCAGGCCGTTTATTAGGCTGCTCTCTCTCTCTCTCTCTCTCTCTCTCTCTCTCTCTCTCTCTCGCCCCTCTTTCTACTCGTATTTATACGCCAATACATAAAACAGCCGACTACGCACCGTCGAGGGTGTGCTGGCGGCGTCGCCGGCGCTCGCTCGTAATCCGAAATAAATTGCCGTACTCGTCCTCTCTCTCTCTCTCTCTCTCTCTCTCTCGTTTTTTTCTCTTTCTCTCTCTATTGCCGAGGATAAAGCTCGCTTTATCTCTCTCTCGGGCGCGTACACGCGCAGTCATCATCGACGATTTCGGGCTGGCGGAGTGGCACACGCACCCTAGACGACAATCATCCCTCAAGAGGAGCAGTAGTAGTAGTAGCGCCAGCGGCAACGGCAGCAGCGGGTTCAAGTGGACGGGCAGGTATATATACAAGAGGCCGAGAGAGGCGGCGTGTACGTCTGCCGGGCCGCAGATATTGGAACGCTTATCGTGCAACACCGGATTAGACGGACGGGCTGCTTCGAGGAGACATATGCACTTCCCCTCTCTCTCCGTGCGCCAAATACGCGTGTAGTACGAACAGCGTGTATTACGCAGCGCGCGAGTTGAACCTTGCTCCCTCCGTCTCTCTCTCTCTCTCCGGATGCCTATTCCGCTCGAGTGTTGTGCCGCTGTTGTATTGCTACCGCCGACGTCGCCGCCACCGCCGCCGTCGTGTAGTGCCGACGTCGGTGTATTGCATTTTGATTGTTGGAGACGATGTGTGGATTATGCCTGTCGCCGTTGCGCCGATGCGGAAGATAGCGCATAGTACGAGCAAGTGGATTCGCTGCGTGTGTATGTGCTGCCTTGCGGAAGCCCTTGTCGGAATTGCTTTGTAATGGATTTATTGGCATGTCTCTAGCGATAGACGTCTTTTTCAAGAGCATTTGAATCATTTGAAGGAATTTCCATTACGTAAATTATTCGAATTGTAGATTTAGCTTAAAAACTCCTTTAGGAATTTTCAATGATTTTTACTATTATAGCATAAAAAGATTAACTCACAGCTATTAAAACTGCCTGTGCATATATGTACAGTTTGTTTTTAATGCAAATAGACGTCTTCCTTCGCAAATCTTGATGCAACATTGCAGTGTACCTCGAGAATTTTCGCTATCACGCGAAGTGTTCTCAAACACCCGAACAATGTAATTATTACGCATAGAACCCGCGCGAACCTCTCTGTTTACGCGTGTAAGTTCTGACTATTATGCGAGCCGCTATGTATGCACACGCACGCTCGCTTCGTGCAAGGGGGTGTGTGTGTGTACGGAAGCTCGGGGTTGCCTGGCGCCAGGTTTATCTCTCCACCCCATCGTCTAGTTACAGGGGATGTGCATCGAGTGCTCGGGGTACTTCCCTACACAGTATATACTACGTATATATACGAACGCACACGCGCGTACATGGGAGCTTTTACGCTCTTTCTCTTTCTCTCCTCCTCCTCTCTCTCTTTTTCTCGTCGATCTTTGTTGCGCCTCGGCGGCGGCTCCCCAGACCACGCGGGACTACTCCTTTATTCCGCAGCTTTTAATTGTGTTTTCGGTATTTACGTTTATTTACACACTCCTTACGGCCAGTAGTCCGTCCGGCGTTCCTCTTTGTTTCGTCTCGTGCTGCTTTATCGGCGATTTTTCGTCTCCTCCGCCTCCTTCGCTGCCGCTACGGCTCCCTCTTTTTCCGAGCCGTCTGCAGACTCTCAAGGAGGCACGTTTCTTATGCCCCATACCGCTGGCGAGCGCTTATGTTTTCGCGTTCCAGCTGCTCTCCTTTTCGTCACTTCGTTTCTCTTTTCTGCGCCGCGCGCGGCGGCGCATTGTGTGCTTTTTGCCCGCGCGTATTCGCTTCGTTCGGCAGCAATTTTAATTGCTCGTAAATCGCAGCGGCCGTGGCTCTTAAGCTAATTGATGCGTATAAGCGCGCGGCGGCGCCGTCGAGTGAAATACCGCGCCGCAGGGCGCTGGGATTATTTTTCTTGCGCGCTAGCTCTCGTGTGTTTTCTTCTTCTCGTTTACGAACGAATGTCGAGCACCGCGCGGGCGTCCTTGCGCGGGATGCGCGCGTTTTTATTCCCCTGTTCCTATGTCGTAGATAGTCGCATAGCGCTTGTCTTGAAGGGCCGCTGTAGCTGCTATTGTGCGTTTATGACCGGCGTTCTGCTCGTATCTTTCAGCTGTTTGTCATCGGAATCACTTTGCAAAGGGGAAAAATGTCGCGCGCGGCGAGCATAAGCTATGGTTGTTTTCACCGCAGAGCAATGCTGCTGCTGTGCGTCGCCCGACGTCTCTAAGCGCGCTTTGCTTTTAGCCGAAAATGAGTTAGTGTAATGGTTTGTGTCCCGGTAATGGCTTTCCGTGGAAAATGTATTTATGTATCCGCTTGGAATAAAGAATATGCTCGTAGAGAAACGACTTGCAAATCAACATTTGATCTTACGCAAATAAGTCATAATTCATTAGCTGCTATACTCTTATCAAAGAATAATAATATTGCAGATATGGGTATAAACAGGACCCCGATATGCATCATATTTAATTATTCAACCGTGATAAATAGATTTTCCCTCTCACAGCGCTTCGTAGGCAGAGAGAAAAAATATTTACACGCAGATATATATCATATACAAGTTAATTCAAAAGCTATATCGTTATACCAGCCATCACCACGAAAATAAATTACCACCATCGCCTCTCTCCCACCGAAACCCGACAAAAGGCGCGCGCGAGTCGCGTAACTAATGAATCCCCTATAAAAACTCACGTGCTCACACACTCTCGCCCATCCCCCGCAAAAGCGCGCGCGCGCGCGCGAGAACCTCCCGAGCGAGGCGGGTGTCACTCGCGTTAATTTTTCTCCGTCAGCAAACTCGTATACCCAGCGCTCAGCGGAAAAATCATCCCTCATTCCACGGGCGGACTATGCCACACATCCTCCCCTCTGCCCCTGCCGCCATGGCAAAAAATCTTGCCGCAACTCTGCTGCTCCTGCGTATATCTCGTCCCCTCTCCTCTCTCTCTCTCCCCCTCCGGCGGATTGATTTTATTTTCACGGGCGCAAAAAATGCACTCTTGCACTGCCGCAGCCGACGCCGTCTTCTTTATCTCCGCGATTGTCAGTCGGCAGCAGCGGCGGCTTCTTCCGTCCCGCGGGACGCCATTATCCTGATTTAGCATCGTAAGGATGCAACGTATTGGCGCGGGCGCGAAGAGAGGCGAAAGAGAGAGAGAGAGAGAAAACAGCGGCAGCCGAACGAGAGATATAGAGGAGAATTCAGAGGCGCGCTCGCGCACCAGCTCTGCGGCTGACAAGGAGCTATATGCGCGCGGACGCCGAGTCGACGCGTTGCCAGAGGAAATCCATTCGAGAATGGAGTTTGGTTTATTTTTACCGTTGAAAACTATGAGGGCGAAAGGGCCGAGCGAAAGCGTTTCGGAAAAATTATCGTCTGCTCCTGACGTTTCGCCTGAAGTCTACCAGTGATTTATTCTATTTTTCGTGCATTTAAAAGATTTTGATGCGGTATAATATGGAAAGTCAAAATTTCCAGCCATAATTCAAATTCTGCTAAGTAAAATTAATCATCAAAACGGAGTAAAATATTTTTGAACAGTATTTTTTAGTATATTCTTGATGGCATTATAAAGCACAATAAACCAACCAGAAAAATCAAAATAAAAGAAAAATTACGGAAAGCTTCAACAATGGCATCATTATATACAACGAACAGTCACTATAAAGAGAGAGAGAGAGAGATACCCCGATTATCGCATAATTTTACGTTAGAATAATTCAATACCTTGCATTCGAAGCAGCAAGCTATCCGCAGGACCCGCCTCATAAATGATAAAAAACCTCCTCTCGTAAATCCGCAAGAATAGAATAACAAGGCAGAAATCGCGAGAAATCCCCCCTTTGAGATTCCCCCTTCTCTCTGTCTCTCGCCCCCCTGACGACGCACTCCGCGATACAGAATCCAAAGAAAGGATACACACATACCCCCGTAAAAAGCGAAGACAAAGCCGAAAAAGCGCGCGCGGAAGGAAGAGCTCGGTGCAGTATAACCCGGGTCGCGCGCACAAAGGACGAGCGACTACGCCTTTAAAGCATCACCTTCCCTCTCTCGTCGGGAAACTACCGGTAATAATCTTCGACAATAAGATCGGTATCGGGCGCGAGCGAAAATCGACGACGGCAGGGCCGCCAGACGAGCGCGCGTGTGTTGAAAGGCGATGGGGAGTCGGGTGGGCGAGTGAGAGAGAGAGAGACTCATTGTTGCGCGAACAATATCGCGGCGGCGTCGGCGGGAGGATGATCCGCAATGGGCGAAGCTGTCGAATCGCGTGTATTATAAGCCGATGAGCAGAGAGGGAGACAGATGAGAGACGAGAAGCGGTAATGTGTATGCTATAGATATATATCGGGGATTTATGAGCCGGGCGCGCGCTCATGAGCGCCCATTATAATGCATTAATGGCGTTTTCCCCGCGCGACTTATACATACATATATACAGCCGTAACCCTGCTGTATATTACTCTCTCTCTCTCTCTCTCTCTCTCTCTTTCTCGCTGTTCTCGAGCGAGTGTGTCTATATATACGCGTAGGAAGTAGACCGAGTCGCGATTGTTATTACGGGGCCCGATTGCCCCCGCGCCTATTCTGTAATGCGAATTACGGTTTTACGTACTCGTAACGCAGAGCGTACGCGTGTGTGTATCTGTGTACATGTGGGTACGCAAATACACGTGCGTGTTCGTGGGTGTGCTTCATCACGGAGAGTGAGGGTCGAGATGTTGGACTTGAGGTTATTGACGTACCCACACGCGTGTGCACGACGTTGCGTGGGATTGCCAGCGCTCTCTCGAGTTGTGGGTGCAGTTGACTGTTAGGCGGATTATTCGCGGAGTCGAGGCTGTTAAACAGTCTATATAACGAGAGAGTGAGAGAGAGGCGCAGGGAGCAGCCGTACTACAGTGGATTGCCCCGTTACTTTGCCTCTTTCTCTTGCTCGCGTGTCGCGCATATAACATCGCGCCGCGCGGCTCTCGGCAAATTTGCGCGGATAGGAGAAAGAACACGGGGGTGTTGCGTTTCCGCTCGCCCCAGTGCGGCTAATGCGATCGCAAGCCGTGATTATACGCGCTGCGAGGAGTAGGCGAGGATTTCGACGCCGCGCGCGAGCGTGATGTATGATTTAGGCACGCCGCCGCGGAGTTGCTATAGTGCTGGCGGTACTGCGGCGTCGGGTTGTTTTTTGCTTAGCAGATACGAGGCGCGATTGGAGGAGGGTGCCGTAATTATAGGGGTGTGCGTCGTGATAAATAAAGTGGTAACCTCTTCGTAAGCTCGCGATCGCTATCTTCGCTTTTCTGCTATATGCGCGGGTCAAGTTTTTTCAACAAATCGTTAGTAGATGATAATTCAGATTGTACTATCGTCTGTTCGTGAATATTTTGAAATTGTGTGTTTTATCGTAATTATGTCATTCCAATGAAACTCTATATAACTAAATTACGTAAAATATTTTATTATGAATATTGTTGTAGCTAAAACACGATGAAACTGGAAATTATACAGAGACCTCCGCGTCCATTATTTCCCGACTTGTATTTCGCATTTTGCCGCGGCAGTTAAACTTCTCTTCAAAGCAATGCAAATAGCCAACAATCGCATCTTTGATACTCTAAACGCGGAACCTGCCGCACGCGCAGAGCTAGCACAGCCGGAAAGCGTCTCCCAGCCGTAACGATCAAATTAAATCAGGCACCGCGGGACGTACGTATACGCTAACTTCGTGACAATTTACGATTACGCGCGGGGGCGAGATGAAAACAAGCTGAAAATCTCAAAGCGCGAAGCTCAATCTCTCCCCGCTTAAATATATATCTATATCTATGATACTTAGGCATGAGCGTATATATAAACACAGAAAGTGAGTGATTTAGGGCACTTACCGTAGAACCAGCACTGCTTCTCGCCGAAGCGCGGCCGGAGGAAGGTCTGGCCGGGCGTCTCGGGCAGATGGTCGAGGAAGGCGGCGAGGCCGGCGACGATGAGAGGCCCGCCCCAGGCGTAAGCCCCGTAGAAGCGTAGCCTCAGCAGCTCCTGGCCCTTCTCCAGGCTAGCCGGTCTCAAGTCCCTGCAAACAAACGAACCAAAAAGAAACGGTTAGCGACGTGTCTATATATATACAAGAACTCGACTCGCTATACCCTCACTCTCTTTGCGTATCTCTATATATATGTATGTACTACTACTGTTCCAGTCGGGGAGATGAGAAGCACTTGGCGCGCGAGTAATGAGGATTTAGCCTTGATGAGCCTCAAACCGAGTCGGGCTCTCCCTTTCTCGCCCGCGCGCGCACAAATTGATTGAAATAAGAAGGAGAAAGAGGAGACGGAGGGCCGCGTTCGCCCGGAATAAAGTCTTAATTGAACCACATTTTAGCGCTGGGATTAACGGTTATCAATTTAGATTGATGGGGTAGGTCCGGAAAGAGAGGGAGAGGGAGAGAGGCTCTCCTTTTTCGTATAATTGTGTTTTATATACCTCGGGATCTTTGAAAGGCTCTCATTAAGCGCCGAGTTGTTCTCTACAGCGCGCGATTTTTCACGGCTGATTTACGGCGGCGGGGCATGAGAAAAATACCCGCGGAATTTACGATGATGCGAATCGCGGAGACGCTACGTATACCTGTTTTTTCGACCCTCTGGGGATCATAAATAATTAAGTAGTTATGAGGCGAAAGATATACTTTTCTCGTTTTCGGAATATGAAAATTAACATAGGATCTTCACTTTTAATTGTAGTTTCGGCCAGTTTCCTCGAATCCACTTTCATTTTAAGGAAGATTAATGGTATAACTATACATTTTTGTGAATCATATTAAATATATATATATAATTAGCGAGGTTGTTACCGAGTATCGAATATATCACACAAGCATCCAAGAGTTGAAATCAAACGAGCCGCCCCTAAATTTAATTTTCTAAAATATTCACGTCACATAACACACACGGCTATTATACGCAGAGTCAAAGGAATAATAACCGCGACGAATGTTTATCGGAACAAGCGACGACTGTTCACTAACTCGAAAGCCCATTAACGCCAATGTATATCTACATTCTAAATTCAAACTAGATTTAACAGTGGCCGCGCGCTTTCGCGCTTATGAGAGGCCATACGGCGCGAATAATTGCCCACGGGCCCGCGGCGCGCGCACACACACACACACACGCTGCTATATACTCATCGCGCGCGATGATACACAGGAACGGCTACGCAAGATGCATGTATATGTATACGCGTATGATGTGTATAGGTGTATATGCACACGAGCTGACCGCTGTGCGAGAATTCGGCCGCGCTAACTGCATATATGCCGGGCATTCGCAGACGCTGATTCGCCGGTGCTCGAGCGCGCGTGTGTACCGTCGCTAATGCGAGACCCGCTAATTAATGAATGCAGGCCAAGAGGGGGTAGGGAAAGTGCGAGGGACGAGTAGAGAGTGAGGATGCGCTCGTGCGCCGCACTTTCGGTGATTTAGAGCATAACGAAACGTGTGTGTATCCAGGATGGAGAGGGAGAGAGAGAGAGAGAGGCAAAAATGAGAGTGAAACGATGACGAGAGGGGGTGGGTTTAATCGCGCGTCAAGGACCCATTTACGGGGGTTGGTTGACCGACACGCGTATACTCAAAGCACGGAAAATTATGATTAAATTCTAGAAGATCCTGAAAATTCGAATTCACCGTTGAGATCCTACAGCGTTTAGAAAATGATTCATTTTATTTCATCTGAAAAAAGAACAAATTGATATATATTACAAAAAATACGATTGGATATTTCGCCCGGTTAAAATTGAATGATTTTATTTTGTATCAATAAAATTAAATCCACAATGATTTATCACCGCTTTAACGCCCAATCACAATTTTCAAACTTTTTCAATTCCCAAATTTACTATCGCACGCTAGAGCTACCCCACTATGCATGCTCGTGCTGTTCTTCTCTCGCGTTTATGCTCATACCCGCGATGTCGTAAAATCGGCTAATAACTTCATGAGCCATCACATCCGGGGGCCGTATAAAACACGGCATGAAATACGCCGCCAAAAATGCCGAACGTGTAAACTATTCAATAATTCACGTTTACATTATTGCCCGCGCGCGCGTGGCGCGAATAAACCCAATAATTTATACCTCGCGGGCCATAAACTCCCAAAAGACAAAGCGGCATACACGCGATATTACGAGGCCGAAATAGCCAATCGCATTCCCGATTGGCCGATTTGTCGCTGCTGCTGCCGCTGGGCAGGTTTTTCCTACGATTTCTACATATAAACGCGCGCGCCGCAGGCACAGAGCCGAGTGACAGGCGGCGAGCGCGCACACATACACGAACGGAAATTCCGATTAACGCGGATTGCGCTAAAATCATAATTGCGTTAGCGCGAGCGACGGGGACGTACTACACGTGCGCGCGCACGCCTGCGTGCGTATATATATAGTATATACGTGTGTGTCGCCGATGTGCATCGACGCGCGCTCGCTTGCGGGTCACGTACGTATATATACGCCTGGCCCATTGGATTTCGATTTCCTGTAAAGCTGCGTTTACAATCCGCGCGGTCGCGCCGAAACTTCCGTTACGTGACACACGTGGCCGGCGCGCTTTTTCTGTACCTCCCCTTCTCGGCTGTGGCTGCAGTATAGAAAGCGAGAGCTTTTTATACGATCGGATTTGCGCCACTCTGTGATTAATTCGGAAGTGAGAGATTTAGCGGCGGGTAAATACGTTTTTCGTTTATCGAGAGCCCACGACACGGCATGCGAGTGAGCGAACTCGCGCAGGTGGGCAGTTTTATATGTGCTCGGGTGGTCGAAGGGACTGATTGGACGCGAGGATGGCGAATTATTTAGTTGGCTATTTGATAATTGGGTTAAAGAGGATTTCAGTGTATTTTTAGCCGATGATGCGATTGATATACGCTATTTAATTCTGTTATATCGTCTTATCCCTACTGACGCGTTGACCCTTTACATGGAAAAACAATTAAGTCACTTCTTATTTCGAAAATTTAATACCACCATGTGTGTGTAGTGTACTAATCTTCTCAGAAGTGTAAAAATTTAAATTATCTGCATAAAAAAACTCATTTAAAGCAATAATTTAAGGTGCAGGTATATGATATACAACGTTTATCTCTGGAAGACCTGTTTACGAAATTGAAGTAAATAAGAATTCTGGGAACTCGCTCATTCCAAGCAAAACAAGACAAAAGCCGCAACTACCCCGACACACGCAGATGTCAAAGGCGCGCAGCGCCGCACGAGGGGGGCACAGAAGGAAAAGAAAATTGAGCCAATCATCGGCTTGACGCGCAACGAAGTGGATCAGTCGCACGACAGCTCACGCACCTCGATTCCGGCCAGCCGGCTTAAATATAAAACTGTGCGTGCGCGCACGCGAATCACGCGAGCTACTCTGGCTGTTCCCTTGCAGCCGCGGCGACGCCGACGACCGAGACGAGGATTTATTAGGGTACGCTCGCGTCGTGTAGTACAACCAAAGCGAGAGCGAAAGGGAGAGAGACAGCGAAAGCGATATCGCCGAGCGCGAAAACATCGGCCTGCGGTGTGTGCCTTTGCAATCTCGTATACGTCTGTGTCGAGTGCCCGAGCCAGTGGGATGTGTATATAGAGAGGACTGGACACACGAGAGCGCGTGCCAGCTTTTAGTGCACGCAGGGAGGGAGAGAGAGAGAGCTTTCGCCTTTTCAGCGAAACGGCATATAATTGAATGTCGTGCGTATAGCGGCTAAGTGTCGGATGTTATGTGAATTAATATAATATAGGGATGTTGGCGATAATGACTCGCAAACACGTCGCGTCGCGTGAGTTAGAGCTAATATAACTGCGGCTGATGTTGCCGCTGCTGCTGCTGTTGTTGGCCAGTTTGAAAAAGTGTGTTATCATACCATTGCCCAACTGCGCGCGAGTTGCTTTAATTAATAACATCCTGCGCGAATATGTGCGACTGGTTAAAAAGGATACATGATTTAATCACAGTGTAGTACACGAATGTATCCGAGATAGATTTTTTTCTTTTTTTGATAAAGCGGTTTCTCACGTTATTTTTAATACGACTTGCGCGCTTAGGATCTGAATCTCGATCAACAGGTTTCGCCTGATGTCTGTTATTTTATACAATTTTACCCCGAACAAATGTATATTATTCAAGAAAAAAAATCAAGCGAGCCACTTTTACGAGCTATGCACAGATATAAAAGTATCGCGTAAAACAACGTTTGATCCCATAGAAAACAGGTTATTCCACGCGGTAATCCACAAAAATATGTTTACGGCACAATAACACGCTCCCTCCGACATTCTCTGCATAACACACTATACGCACACACGCGCAATAGTCTCGGAATATTCTCGGTAGACCCGTAAAAACCTTTGTCACGTCTCCATCCAGAGATGACATAAAGAATAAGCGCGAGATGCACTACCTCGCGCGAGTTAATGGACGTTCAGTGCGATGCGTCCGGTGAAACGAAGGATGGGAGGCGATGGCGACAGACGCGCTCGCGCTTTTTCTTCGGCCAGTTTCGACGCGAGGGAGAGAAAAAGAAAGGAACGCAGAGACGGTTGCATGGGCGCGGCGCGAGATACGCACGTGACGTTTGTCCTGTTACGAGTTGCACCCAAGTGTTATGACGCGCAATTACGCGCGGCTTTACGACGGCGAGCGACGATTACACGCCACGCCGAGCCGGTCGCCGAGAGAGAAAGACAGAGAGAGAGTCAGCTCCTGCGAATAACTCGGGTAAAAATGCGCGTGCGCGCGAGGTTGAGGAAGGTCAGTTGAGTCCGTTTGAATGCGAGTGGTAATGTAAAGAGGAGAAAAATGACGTTCAGTTTATTCTTACAAACTTATATATGTTTTTCTTTTTCTTTTTTTAACGGAGTAATTTATATTTTATACTTATTAAATATTTCTTATCTTTCAGAAACTAAAATGTACATGTATTTAATTAAACGTAGAGTGCTACGCAACGGTTTTCATTTAATTTCGTTCATAAAGATATCTGAGCTTGACAGTATGACATAATAAATGACGCTTATGAATTATAAGCGAAAATGAATTTTGCAAGTACAGGTTTAAACTTTAAATTTTCAGTAAATGCCCACTCCATAAAAGAATAAAAGAAATACAAAAGTTGAGACTGAAAGACAGACGGTCATTATTTTTAAATCTTTCTATATAAATTTATGATGCATTATAATATGAATTCTGCATTTCGATTTGATCTTTAACAAAATTACATAAAAGAAAAGATTTATTCGAATATATCTGTGTAAGGTTCGGAATATAATTTATCAACAACCAGTACACAAACTAACCCAATCCAATAATTTTTCTCGACTACCACCTAACACACCGATCACCAGGACGGTAGTTTTCCATTGCACTCGCGAAACCAGCGACTGAAAGAGCTCCCTTTCATCCGGGGCTATATACTCGCAGGCGCGCTTTAATTGCGCTCTCCCAGAGATAATTGTCGCAATGCCGTCGACCGGCGTGCCTTCGATTCAATTAACTTTCCGCGTTTTCCGCGCGAGAAAACATCTTGTCGCGATGACGAGCTCGCGATATAAACGCGCAGCATTCTCTCTCGCTCTTTTCTTTTTTCTCTCTCTCTCTCTCTCTCTCTCTATCTCGTCGCAGCTTTCGCGCGTCGATAATCCGCGCGAATTTCACTCATATATAGTACATAAAGTCGCGCCAGAAATTCTCAAGCCGGCGGGGAATTTTGCTGTAATATCAAATACAGCTTTTTGCTTTGTTGCAGCGCCGATTTGGAACGCGTTCGCGCTCCGAAAAATTCCGGCGCGACTATTGTTATAACGCGGATGCGACGGCGCGGTAACGAATTAGCGCCAGCGCTGCTGGAAATATTTTTGCGCGCTTGCGATCGAAACGTAATTAATGGAATACCTGTAATGTTCGGCCAAATTAAACGACGCGGGGGGAAAAATGATGAAAATCGAAAGCGAGAAAGAGAAAGAGCGAGAAAGGGAGAGAAAGAGCAGTGCCGGGAATTATTAAAGCTTATAATGTTTTATGCGCGGCGCGCGGCGCCGGTGCAGAGGCGGCCACGCTGCACTGGATTACGGAACTCTGGCACGTATTTTTTCCCCGATGACTTTTTTTACAAACTCGTGTTCCGCGCTCGCGACGCCGGTAATCGAATCGCCGGCCGATTTATCGAAATGTGATTTCGATATTGCTTTAAGCCAATTTTTTTGCATGTCCGGTGGAATAAAAACGCAGTGTTCGCGCTCATTTTCACTTTGCAGAATGAATGTAGTGCAGTAAATATTTTTTTTCGTTCGTATATTCATTAGTTGATAAGCAACAAAAATTCTGGAAGTTTAATTAAGAAATGTGTATAGATATAAATATTGCTCCACCAAATTGGAAAAGTATAAAAATATATATAGTTGAAGTAGAAATAGCTCGGTAAAGTCGGACATAAAAATATTTATAGTTCATATTTTTTTTATACCAGGCAGTAAACCTTCACCTCGAAATTCCACAAATAAAATATATATACTTTCTCATACAGTATATCAGTCAATTTTTGACGTAAATTTAAAACCAGCATTAAAACGCTTCACACGTTGAATCTATATCATTTCCAAAGACGTTTTCGCCATTAAAAAGTAACGCCGCTTCCCCCAAAAAAAATATCCACCCCCACATGCAGCAGCAAGTCAGCCCTTCGCACGCAATAAACTGCACGGCGCGGCCCGCTATTCATTCCCCTCGCTCCGTCCCTCCGACGCGCACAGACAACGAACGAACGCACGCGAGACAAAGAGCCAGCCGCGAAAAAAAAGGATATAGCAACGAGAGAGTGCGTATACATACATACGGCGCGAGAGCCTAAAAAACACTGCCAGGGAAAATTACGTCGATATTTAAAACAAAAAAAGGGACGCCCTCACGGCTCGCGTCAGTGTCAGAGTCGACGCGACGCCCCGACGAATTGGCGCGTGCATGCGCATACATAAAACGCGACGCCCTCTCTCACTCTCAGCCGCGTGTGTTTACTACCGGTCCGCGCGCGCCACGATACGCAATACCGCACGGGCCGCGCGTAGCCCCGCGGGCCGTATAACGGCCGGCGACGTTAAACAGCCTAGACAATGACGAGGGCTTTACGACGCGAGACGCGCACGCAGCAGTGAATGGGGTTAGACAGAGAGAAGGTTAGGATGAGGGGGGCGAAGGAAAATTTAACGTCCTCGAAATTTCTCTAATAATCGGCCCGATAAATTTCGCGCAAAGTGGCATTATTAAGGAGGGCCCGTCAGACCCCAGGAGAGGGGATGAGTGCAAAAGAAGACGAGTGTATTTGTGTTTACGCGAGGGCTGGCTATACTGTCATGTATATATACGCGTGCGAGGACGGGATAACTGTCGTAAACGATTTTGTAGCGCGGGGCTACGCGGAGAAAATTTTACAGTCGGTATCATCTGAATTTTAGGGTCAACTCGCGCCCGCCTGTTTTATTAACCGCGAGCGTAAGAGGGGTATATGATTTTCGCGACAGTGCATCATATATACATACATACACACACACGCGGCTCTTCTCGTTTCATTTGCAGGAGCTTCCAAAATAGAGCGCGGCCGCCGTAAAAGTCTTTTTACTGCGCGATATCGGCGGACCGATTCGCGCGGCGTTTTATTGCGCACGAGGGGAGAGTAACTTTCGAAAAAAAAAAAGAAAAAAAATTAACGCCGAACCGAGAGAGACGTCGGTGGCTATTGCTCTCGCGGTTTATATCCTTTCTACTATTTACTCCGCGCGCGTCGCCGGAATGATAAAGAACCGACGGCGCGGCATTATATCCTGAGCGCACGGAGCGGCAAATGAATAAGGGGCGAAGGGATGAGATGAAAAAGTCGCGTCTTCATATTATATATACGCTCTGGCTTCTTCAAACGAAGCGTCTAAACAAAAAGAGAGAAGAAGAGGTGCGAGCTGGCTCACGTTTCTAAATAGAAAATAAAAAGGGCGAGCTGAGCGCTTCTGCGTGCGCGTATATATTCCCAAAGGTGCTAATTGAAAGGTGAGGAAGGAGGACTCGGGGCGAGGGATAATGGAATGGCACGGGACAATGAGGAGAGCGAGAGAGATAAGAATGGAGCCCTCGGCGAAGGAGTGAGGCGGGCGACTCGTATCCTTCTATGCTCGCCGCCAGCGGCCATAATTCGTTTTTCGGTGTGTGTGTGTGTGTGTGTGTGTGCGTGTGTGTGTGTGTGTGTGTGTGTGTGTGTGTGTATATAGATAGATAGCGACTCTCTTTCCTCGCGCCTCATTTCCGGCTCCCGGCTAATTGCGCATCGCCTTCCTTCCTCCGTATTTCTCTCGTCCTTCTTTTTTCCTCCTCCACCTCCTCGCTCTTCGCCGCCGCCCCGACGTTTCGATTCGCCCTTTTCCGCTTTTGCGGGTTTCTGGAGCGGCGCGGCCGCTATATAGGCGCCGCGCGCAATGGAGTGGGTGCACGAGTGCGCGAAATCGTGAATATATAGGGAAAAGTCGGCGGCGGCGTCGTAGCCGGCGCCAGGACGACTATCCGCATAACGAACGCGAGAGCGGTTAATGGTCGGTCTGCGCCCGCTGCCAGACAATGCCGGGCGACGTTTCGAACTCTCGAAAATCGTTGCAGTGAATTTATTGTCTATTTATTTGAAAACGTTATATATATATAGATATAAAATGATTTTGATGATTAAAGCTGTACGTTATAATTGCACGAGTATAATTTATGAAAGTATGGGCAGCTAGCTATCATGCAGAAACGCATTAATAATCAAAATTACCAGGAAATAAACTTTAATTACAACTTCATTACAGCACATAATTACTTTTACAGGTTAATAGATATACGTCGATAAGACCTTTGCTAATTTAATATTATTTTGTCCATGTCCAATCACATTCCCTCATCTCTCTCACCTCAACGCGAAACTTTCATGTAATCATCTGAATAACACATCCAGTAAAGCTCTCGGAAACAAATTTCCAAAGTCGTCATACACGAGTCCCCCTAATCGCCGACGCAACCGCTCGGCAGTCCCCTCTTCCTTGCCAACGCACTCTCGCCGAAGGAGAGTGAGAGGGAAAGCGCGGTGAGAGAGAGACGGCGCGAGAACGGTTTCCCAAGCACCGGCCGCGGCTGCGGCGGCACTCCCGGACGATAAATATCAGTCCCCGCGGGTAGAGACACCGTACTCGTCGTCGTCGTCGTCGTAGTCGCAAAATTAGCGAGCGCGTTGTCTCGGCGCAGATAAGGCGAAAGTGCCTCCTCAGCGTGTGTGCGTATACATATATATCTATATACATACGCTGGAGCTCGACGCGGTGGGTCGCCGTAGCTCCTCTATTTGCACGCGCGGCAGTGTGTATTTTTTTCCCCCCCGGTCGCAATAACGCTAGCGATGATTGCGAAGGAGATGCGCGCCCGCCGGAGAGAGTGAGATTAGCGAGTCGCGCGTGTTTATCGGCCTTTGTGCGGCCGTGAAAATTGCGGGGACAGCTTATCGCGAAATTCGGTACAGCGGGCGCGCGGTGCTTCACTTGTTGTTGAGAGTTGCAAGAGGGTTGACTTTATTAATGGCTAGCTTAATTTTTTCCGCCGGATGAAGTTTCTTTTTTGCGGGAGTAATTTGGGAGAATTATGGCGCAAGGAAGTAAAATATTTTGCTGAAGAATCATTTACTTGCTTTTAATAGAAGAGAATTTTTTTATTGGTTTTTTTGTAATAAAATTACTTTAATAGGTATCTGGTAATTTAAGGGTATGTTTTCATTCGTTATTTTAAATAATAGAAAAAAAATTGTCCACAGAAAACGAGCGATAAAGCAAGTGAAGCAAATGGCCACTAAAATTTCATATTCCGAGTTAATGATATCAATTAAATGGCGTAAAAGCCGATTAGCCTGTCCATAAAATTGAATTATTTTATTATATAGTATCACTTTTATTACACGTTTTGGATTATACCGACTTAAGCCCCGCTTAATTCGTTCCCATGATCGTTTAAAATACGCGTATGTGTAAATCACATTCACCTGAAATTCAATTAATATTACACACAATCCACTTAATGTGCACTTTATTCCATTAACCGCTCCACTCGGCCGCACCCATCGCACGTGAAAAGGACAAAAAAAAATCGCTTTTCACCCCCACGAAAAATCTGATCACCCAGTCACCCGCAATAATAAACTCCGCTATGCGGGCTTTTTCATTACAAGCTCGTTCGCGCGCGACATTTAAAATACCTCCCCCGTAGTAAAAACTCGGATATTCATTACACACGCGGAGCGTTCGCGCGGGGCTTCCCCGCTAACGATCTCGCAAATCGACGCACAAAACACCGCAAACGAGCAAAACTTGCCGCGCCGCCAAACGCGGCAAGCTCAACTGCCCTGTACTTATGCGCAGCACGAGCGCGTGATCGATGCGCGCGGCGCGTATGTCGCGTTTTCCGCACTTCTCCGGAATAACATTTTTATTGCGGCTCTTATGGGAGAAGGCTCGCGTACGCGGCCCGCCGTAATTATCCTGCGGACGTAAGCGACGTAAGGGCACATCCCTATAATTTTCGTCGCCGCGCGACGGTGGCAGAGGAGGGGGGACGACCTTATGCACTTGTTCGCGTATTCACGAGGCGGCGAGGGACTGTGCGCCGCGTAAGGAAAGAGGAGATACTGCACTTGGCTATGCGAGTGTAGAGGTGAGGCGAGTTCGCGGGAAAGTGTGGGGATATGGCGTGGGTGAAATGTTAGGGTACGACGGTACTCTGAGAAACATCGGTAAAATAAGTCTGCTGAATAGGCAGAAAGCTCGTTTTCTAGATATAACTTTTATTATTTAAGTAGCTTGTGCGGCTAGGATACGTTTTTGTTTCGTGTCGCTTTGAGAATAACAAAAGTGGTGTTAAGTTCTACGAAGGATACGTATAATATAGTAAAAGTTATTATGACTAACACATTATTTTAATGTGCTTTTATCAATAGCAGCATTTTATGGATTTACATCGGTTGTTTAGATGAATCAACACAGTCTTTTAAAAATTAATTGCAATCAAGTTTAATGAATCGAAAATTAAATTCATAAACTATTCAATAAACTCTTACTAAGCAGTTTATGGGGAAAGTACAAAGCCACTGTTTCAAAAGCAACGCTGATATTTTGGGGATTGAATCGTATTTTATAAACCCGAATGCTTGCATATTACAACATAGCATACGATAAGTGCATTTCTTCGTTCAAAAAAATTGCGCGAAACGCAGTTCAACACGCCAATCGTAACCCACCGATCCATAACCACCCATCACTGTATACCCATCCACCGCTATACTTACACTTTTATTTTTGCTCTGCACACTACTTACGCTGAAGAGGAGAGCCGGGGTGAAATCTTAAATATTGCAGTCGCTGAGTATTACGTCGTCGCTGGGAAGGGAAAGAGGGAGGGAGAAGAAGGTAAGGCTAAAAGCCCGCTATTTATCTCTTCGATATGGTAATGGCTGGACTTGGCAATTACGCGTCTCTTCTCTCTCTCGGCGTCGGTGGCGGCCGCCGCGCGATAAAGACAACCTCGCGCAAAGTTATTACCGAAATACGCGCGAAAGCCGGAGAGGAGGAGGAGAAGGAGGAGAAGAGAGGCGCGTGTATAATTTCGACGTGAAAGGGAAGCCATTCAAGTCTGAAAGTCGCCAAGTTAGAAGGGGGTTGCAGCGACGCCAACTTTGTATATACGCACGTTACGGTGAAGGCGAAACGAGCGTTAATTAGTCGCCGTGCGTGATCGCAGATAAGGCGTATTTTATTATCCGGCCGGTTTGACGCGCTCTATTGAACTGCAGTAGGTTGCGCGCGTCGTGGTAGCCCTTCTGCAATTTTATGGCCAATAATACCGTGGGGTATAAATAGTTTATGGTTGTCTCGGCTCTGGAGGAGGACAAGCATAAGAGGGCTTCAGTCATACGAGAAAAGTGTTATTTAATTATTTATGGGTAATATATAATTGAAATTATTACTGCGGTCGATGAGTATTGATAAACGCGCACAGAGTCCGATTAAGTAATAAGCGTTATTATTTATATAATATACGGCGTAAAAATAATATGCGAAATTAAATTGTATGCTGTAAATGAAGATTCATGTGAACGATAACGTGTTTTATCAATAAAACGTTTTCTTTTATTGGATATTTAAATAATTTGTAATAGTCTAGACTTCTTATAGTATACGTATTGTATACGTATAGTACACGTATTCTATATATTAGCATTGCAAGATGCTTTAAGAGCAAAATTTTCAAAACTGCGAACTAATTTTTTAGGAATATGCATAGTTATGAGGTTATAATTGAAATTATAAAGTAGTATAAGTTTTCGTATTTTGGGCGTAAAGTAAATCCCCACGCATAACAATCACAACACGCGGCGTAAAGTTATATGGCCGTGATACAAACAAAATTTTTTGTCACAGAGCATGTAAAGTACATGAAAATATTTATGTTTTCTAGGTAAAAATGTTATTTTACGTGTACTAGGCATATAATAAAAAAAGCATAAAATATAGCATTTCTAGACAAAATTTTTACTTTACGCTTAGTAGGCGTAAAATCGTCCATTATGTCACGAAAACACAAACGTTTCTGCGTACTTGACGCCTTATACCGTAACGAAAAATAAATAATTCGTTAATATCGTGTATCGCGATAATTCGTGAAAACAGAAGTTTACTTATCATAAGCAGCTAATGGTAAGAAAATAAATAACAGGTCCAGCACCTCCATTAATATTGCTCACCTGCAGCAAGTGCATTACTTTCTCATTGCGCCAGCTCATAACTTTGATCATTACCACGCAATTTTCACACGCTAATCAATCAACCGACCGTATCAACGTTCCGAACCACTCAAGCTCCCACCAGTAACACGAATACCACCACCAACACCACCGTCACGCAACGCAATTGCTCGCTCATCGCCCGCCCAAAGATTAAACAATTTTTGCACTTTCTCTCTTTCTCGCCTCGGTATATCGATTAACGCGTAGCCCTCTCCCACCGCATTCGAAACGTCATCAATCTCCGGCTCTCCACTTACAACCGCACGCACACGTTTTTCCATATCCCATTATACAGCCCCGTCAGTCGGGTGTTACACCTCTCATCTTCGGCTCATAATTTTTTTACACCCGCCGAAGGCGTTTATGCTACCACCCATGGAGTGAGGCTGGCGTACCCCCCGCGTACGTGTAATTGTTCCCCAGGCGTATTACGATGGGAAGGGTTGCTTATAGCGAGTCACGCGCACTCTCCTTCCGGATAATCAATACCGCAGTTCCGAAATTAATGCATGGAGGTGCGAATGGGTCGGGGAAGAAGCGCGAGAGATAATGACCAAACGTTAGTCATTATATTCATTAACGACTCTCTGCCTCTGTTTCTATCTCTTAGCCTCTCTCACTCTCTCTCTCTCTCTCTCTCTCTCTCTCTCTCTTGCTTGCTCTTTTTCCCTTGCTGGTACGGCGCGTGGTTTTCAAAGTGATTTATTGGAAGCAGAAATTAATTTCAACGGCCGAGCGCGTGAGAGAGAGAATTATGCATACAGAATGGCCGCAGCGAGCGATTTCATAAATTCGTGTTGCGCTAAACGACGAACACGGCCGCCGCCGCGACATGGGCGCGCCTGGAGTGCCATAATTATTTTTCAAAAATTATTTCGGCAAATTTGTTATTATTATGATGCAGCGGCGCGGCGGTGGTCGCATGTGTGCGATATGGGAACGTTAAATTGTGGGCGCTATTTTTTTTGGAGAGCCATCGTTGTGATTTAAAATCGATGGGTGCAAGGGCGAAAAAAGGGCAAAATTATTATGGTCGGGCTGTATTTTTATCGAACAGTGAAATTATGCTTTCATAATTTTCGATGAAATACATGAATTACAGACGTTACGTAATTGAGCTTCATCATAATATTCTGAAATAAAAATTGCGTTTCAGTTTATTCACGGAGTAGAACCTAAATGTTGTAATATCAAAAAAACTAAGAGCCACTCAAGCAAACCATTTTATGTCGATGAGTAGTTTTTATAATTTAAGATAAAGATTATATACTCTTTAGAAAATTGTATATAATTCTAGAAAATGTCGTAGCCCCTTTCCTTTAATAATTCACTCAAGCTCACATATAAAAATTTCATGAATAAGAGCAATACTTAGAATATCTAAATTATCGCTTTTCGATTCCAGATATACCCTAGACTATATAATTTGAAATAATTGATTCCACTTTCGCAGGTCTATAAATTTTTATTTCACTCAGCCACAAATGTATTTAAATAATCTAATATGACAATGCAATATCGGCAAAAAGCCCGCATAATATAATAAAAGCTTTTTTCAATTCAGAATATTATCGCACAAGTATATTACACTGATCGAACACCGCTAAAAAAGCTCTCAAACGACGCGTGTTGTAGCGTCCGACTCTGCAAAATTGCCACTCGCTCAGCGCAATTATCATTAATTAAAGTACCGCTTGCGCAGCCATGCGCGAAAAAAGGAATCCGCGCTAATTTCAATTTCCCTTATTGCACACAGCCGAGCACTCGACATACCACACCATGTTCCGTTCCCACCCTGGCAGAGCGAGAGCCATGAGAGAAGCTCGGGAAACCAATCAGCCCCCTTCCCCATTACCCCAAACGCGCGCGCGCGCAACTCTCCGACGAAATATCAAACGCAGCCGCACTCGCGCAACAAACCAGGGGGGGGGGACCCCCGTGCTTGCAAAAAGCACCGATAGCCCCGCCAAAAAGAGAAAAGGATCGAAACGAGCCCATGGGCAAGAAAACGCTCGCGGCGGCGTCGGCTCGCTGGTTTTTCATGCGGCGAGTGGTTATTGATGGGACGTCGGGCGATGCCGCGCTGCACACACGATAATTACCCCGCGAGCCGAGTTATTACGGCGCAGTTTACGGTGTGCCGCGTGTACACGCGCGCGCGGAAAAGAGAGACATCGTCGTCGTCGGCGGTGCGTCAGAAAAAGGCCAGCGGCCAGACCGCATTCCTCGCCGAGGAAAATCGCGCATGTGTTGTATGCAACGGACAATGAGCCACTTTGCGACGCGAGGGGTTTTTGGGTTGCGAAGTAAGCGGGGCGACACGGCGGCCAGTGTGTCATGAGTGCACGCGAGCCTCCTGCGACTTTTTCCGATCGCCGATGCGCTGTTTTTGTTGGCTGACTTTGATAGATACTCTACCGAAGCGCGCGTCGCGCTTGATTGATATAGATTTATTTTGTTAACGGAAACAACACGATGGGGTGCAGAAATAGAACGAATGTAACCATTGTGACGGTGACAATCATTTTTATCTGTCGCGGACTGCTCTTTGTATTTTTAGCTTTTGAATCGATGATGAAATGAAATATTTTTTTATTAAATTAAAAGAGAACAGCGTGTAAATATATAAAAAGCTATTCTTCTGATGGGAAACGTCCGGTAGAGTCAGAAATAAAGTAAAAATACGTATTCAATTATATAAACGTTAACTTTGATTTAGGACTCGACTGATAGAAGAATGAATGACAGAAATCTTGTAGTCATTCAGACACTTGTTTATGGCACAAAATGAATTCTTAGTGTCTCGAACAGTGCGGGCGCTTAGTTATGCGCACACGCGTGTGCCTGCGAGCGTGAGCTATACTCCGAACGGCGGACGTAAAGACGATGAAAAATGATTTTCATTAGCGTCAATTACCGGACAGGCCGCAGAGCTCGTATAATGGAAGAATGAGGGCCTTTGTAAAGACTCGTCGACAGTGGTTGTTACGCCGGTGCGCGCAGCCGCGCGGAGAGCAAAGAGGATTACGGCCGGTGTTACGTTCGATTTATTTGCGGTTATCCGGAGATACGTGTACCTTGTTGCAGATCGAGGATCACAGCCAATTGAACTTTAATTGATCAAGCGCGAGAGCCGTTCCGCTTTAAGGGAAAATAATCGAGAGAGCATGCACTGTTGCTTTACTCCATTTATCTCGTCGAACTCGTTTTGTATTAATTTATAATTAGATTATTCCCGATTGAAATATTCTTTCGTTTGTTTCTCGTATCGTGTATCAGAGCGAAAAACTCATTAATTTTCTCCTAAAATAGAAAGAGTGTACGTATATAATAGCACTCAATCTTTTCGCGCGAGAGAACCGCTAAAATTGCATTTTCCTGTCCCGCTCCGCAAGAATGATTCCTCTGAAAACATCATCGTTCATAGCGAACGAGCGGCTCGTTTATTTATCCAAAAGCCGCGCTCGCTCGCTCGCTCGCAATCGCGAGAGAGAAACGGGAGAAAAGAAGCGCGCAGCAGCATTAGCAGCTGGTGTGGACGCGAAACGGAAAAAGGGATGGACAATCCATTACGGAGAAATTAAACCGTCATAATGCTTCTCGCAATCGACGCTCTCTCTCCCTCGGTCTTAGCGCCAAAAAAAGACAGAAGAATGTTCCGATAAATGGATCCCCAGCCTGCTAGCATCCCAAAGCCCACAGTCCAAACAAGCGGAACGGACGGCAACAATGAAAGCCATCTCCGCGCGAAGAAAGCGCGCCGCCGTGGAGAGCGCCGGTGGGAAAACCGCCGACGAGCCGAGAGACGAGAAGCCGGGAAGGCGAAGTTACTAATGGAGGAAAAACAGAGGGAGGGAGAGAGGTAAAACAAACAGGGGAGGAGGGTCACGATAACAACAACCTATTCAGCGCCCGCCGCGTCTACTTCTTCCTCTCTTCTTCGCGGCTCGAGACACGACGAGCAACGAATTCTCGCGGGGAAAGAGAGAGAGTATAGGGCGGCTCCCTCTGTTGTCGCTCTCCTCCTCGTGTTCTAGGTGCCGGGGAATCTCGCTAGGTAAGACAATCGCTCGAATTGCTTCGCTTGCCGAGATAACGATCTCAGAGGCGCCTCACGTTGGCGGTGTGTATGTATGTGACGCGCGCGTGGTAAACCGATTACGAGCTCTTTATTCGGAAGTGATTGCGAGGGGGTTGATGCGAGCGGGCGATTCGATTTTTTGCAGCGCAAGTGCTGTGGATCGTGAGATTGAGCTATTTCTCCGCTCGGATGAGTGCGCGTCTGCAATGACGGGGGGTTAGTTTGAAGGAAAATTGAGATTGGATTATAGCTTTGGCTACTTTCGAATGCCCGTATTGTTTAACATTTGTTTCTAGTCTTATACTCAAAAGTTTTATGTAATATGTAATTACGTAATTTGTGGGATACGAAGAATCCAATTTTTGGTAAGCAAATATCTCTCGACTCTATAATTTTGAATAATTATCTGCGGTATCGCTGGCTACATTAGTATAGCCTTACGAAAATGGATCCCTTTCCATTGTAATCCAAGCCACCGAGAAAATAACACCGCGCCGCCAGTTATCAAATAATGAATAGGAAATTTCTTTCGAAATTGCCTATTAAACGTATTATATTTCTCTTAGAGAGGCAAGAGTTTCTCCGGGCAATCATTATTGGGCTCCTCCATTGTGCGCACGAATTCTAAACCCTCTATACGTACACATTATACATAGGCCATCATCTATTGTGCAGACGCGCCCGCGAAGATGAATTACCCTTTACAACAACGTAAATTAATAACGGTATACGCTAAACGCACCTTCTACATATCTCTCCATCAAAGTCACTCGATACCGAAACTCTCCTCGCGAATAAGAGAAAAAGTCGCAAACGAGAGTCGAAACAAGGAGAGAATAATGAAAGGCTCTTGCCGATGAGCGCCCCCCCTAAAAATCGGGATACGCCTCATCGTGGCGACGGGTATATGTATATAATGGCTCGACGATCGACGGGGGAAATCACCCTATCCACACGGGCTCACAGCGCGGCTGTCTCGACGTCGCCGGCCTTATAGAAGATGTCATTCACACCGTTCCTCGTTATTAATTTAAGCGTTCGCACAGGCGCGCGTACACACGCACACATACACTCTCCCTCGCACCCTCTTTCTCTCGTCCTTCCGCGCAGGGCCTATACACGCGGCGAGGATCGATTATTCGAGGGACTACTATCAGCTTTCTGCGTCTACCTTCCGCCCGCGCGGCGCATCATACGACGAAGGGTTCGCGGAAATAAAAAACCTTCCCCATACCCGTTTGTTTACGCGTAAATATGTGTGCGAGCGTGGGAGTAGGAGAGGAAGAGAGAGAGAAAATCCGGGCGCAGTGCCCATCTCTCTCTTTTTTTCTTTATTTTCGTCGTTCTTCATTCGCCGGCGTCACAAAAGCTTGGCAGAGGGAGAGGTAGTATAGGGGGCCCACGTGAAATCCTCGATATCGTTGATCCGCGCCATCAGGATGTTTGACGGTGACGAGAGGAAGAGGGTAGGAGGAAGAGCTATAGGCCCTGAGAGTCTTGAAGAGGAGAGACTGGAGAGGATCGAGTGACGCGCGCTGGATATATAGGGGAAATTCAGCCATGACGCTGGCACTTTTTGAGAATGTATGTGCTGCCGTGGCCTTCTTGAATGTTTTATACACGCGCCGTCTGTTTGGGCGTTGCGCGGTTGATTTCCGCTTTCCATTTCAAATGCTTGAATCATGGCTTCATCGTCGCTTTTGGATCCGTCGCGTTTGTAAAGGTGATGAAACGATTTTAAAAATTGTTTGAATGGGTGATGTAGCGATGCTACTGGTACTTATTTGATCCGTTAATCTGATTGTTTATGACAAGAGGTTTCTTACTTATGGTCGTAGCGTTGATTGGATTATTTCAACAATAGAAGATCTCTTCCCTTTTGAAGTTGTTTTAAAACATGTTTGAATGGGATTGAAGAAGACATTTAGATTTTCAAAAGTAGATTTTTATATAATAACAATGAAACTATTGCTGTATGAATAATCATAATTTTGATAAATTATTTTTATGAAAATAGAAATATTAGCCCTATGGGAAATTACTTAGTGAATCATAGTCTGTTTGATTTTATGAAGATCAATAGATGTGTCACAAAGCCTATAGCAATAGTATACCCTAGGGTCGATTACGTATATACATATATACAATTACGGCAAATCATCGCCGAGTTTTAATTAATATTAATAATGTAATTTTTAGCAAACAACTTGTCCGTAATATAATTTTATGAAAAGATTACAGTTTCAATTTGTTAAATAACCAAACAATATACAATTAAAATAATTTTCTGAGAAAGCATTATTGCTCTGTTTTTGTTCACGTTTATTACGAGAAACAGGATAAAGAAGAACAGAAAACAAAAAACTTTCATTTTCTTTCAGAGAGGCAAAGACAGTGCCATATATACAGTGCCTACTACAATTAGAGTTATAAAAATTCTGCTCATGCTTCCTCTCGCAATTAATTTCGTTTGAATTTCTTGCTCTGTTGTATTTTACGAACAATAAAACCTTTTCACCGTTTATAGTAAATTAAGCGTAATTTTAAGAAAATATCTCAATTAGTCAATTCAGCAAATATTTATTCTTACGAGAGAACATAAGCCTGGTTGGAGTTTCAGAAAAAGCGGGGCATGTGTTGGTATACATCAAAAGCAAAAACAAAAGTAGGGAAAGAGATGCTATACAGAGTGAGCGAAGAAACCGAGGGAGCTGCAATCTCAGACGCGCGCTTCTTCAAGGCCCTTGAAACAGGAGCCTGCGCGCCACACTTGTAGTAATTCGTTCCTTCTCCCTCTCAACTCGTGGGGTCCTTCAGCCTATCATTTCCATGCTCCTGCGAGGCGGGAAGAGAAAAGTAGGGACGACGCCAAGACAGACAGACGAAGCAGCACTGAATCAGAAATCGGATATTCAGCGAAAGCGCGGGTGAGTCAGTTTGTTTGATTAGTTTTCGAAAACGTTCGATTCGCCATCGAGAGGGGAGCTCCTCGGAAAAAGGAAATCCGCGATCTGCTTCAATTATCGTAATTTCTTCGCGCAGGCTCTCCACGAGGAGCGAAGTCGTACTTTATCCGCCGGAGAGGAGATTCGCGCTTACGTTTTCATGAGGTCGTGGCTGAGTACGCTTTTAAGTTCGCGCTCGCGTTTTGATTAATACACGTTTACCCCCCTGCGCGTAGTCACTCGAGGAACGAGAAGTGCTTCTCGTAAAAGGCTTTCGCTTTATTCGGCGCCTGTTTGCTCGCTGACAAGATACATCGCATGGATTTGATAAAAATGTATAGGCGAGATAAATATACGGCGGGGCTTCGTAAATCTTGTCGTAATAAATTGGAGCAGTAGCTATTAATCTCCGAACGATTAATTAATTCCCAAAATTCAGATTCTACGGTAAGGAAGTTACCCGAAAAGTTTCGCCTTAAAAGCCTTACACAGTCACAAAAGTTTGGCTTTTGATTGAATTATGAGGACCGTTTAATAATCATCCATTAAACTTCTCGCTTCTGTATAGCAACGGAACCTCGTTAATAAATCATATCATTCCACGTAAATTCAAATTTAAAAAAACATAAATAATCCAAGTCCAAAAACCACAGTATCTCAACCACTTCATTCGAAAATCCCTTTCGAGAGTTGAATCGAAGGGAAGAACTCCTTTTCAAAAGAGCCGATCGACACCCCCCGTATAAGACACTCAACGCGGAATTTCCCCCGATCGTTTCCCACCCTCCCGAGCATCGCCAGCACCGAAATGCTCCTGTTTGCCCACACTCGACTGAATCGAAACGACATTCTCTCCCTCCCCCAAGCACGGCAGAATCTCGCTTTCTCCCTCCGCGGCGAGATGGGCCACGCTACACTGCAGTCGCGCGCATATTCGACCACACGCGCGCCGTTCGAAAGAGAGGAAGGTGCGGCGAGCGATGGCGATTGTGTGTCCAGTCGCCGGCGGTTATCGGCAAACGAAGGAGAGCAAATACGGGACAATATATGCGCGCGTCGATCGGACGAAATGGGACGAGAGAGAGAGAGAGAGTACGGGGAACAGCGTTTGCGCGTGCTTGCGCCCTCGCGATTGAGCTCCGGGAATGGGATTTCAAGCGCGCGCGCCGCCGCCGCCGGACCCTGATGTATGGCCAGCGTGTGCGACTGCGGGAGGAGGATCGCCGGGATTAACTTTTGATGACGAATAATGTTAAAGGGGAGACGCGCGCTCGCCGCCGGAGTTGGTTTAATGCGGAGGGTGAGTGAGAGAGAGGAGGAGGAGACACGATCACACGTACCGAACGGGACGTGTGTTTGTGCATCCGGTATTGGACGGCGGAACGCAGTGTGTGCTGTGCGACCAAGCGATTTTGCCTTTTCTTGAGTGAGAATGATCGGAGGATTTGTTTTACAGATTGCATTGACTTTTGCTGTAATTTTTATTTGTTATTTATTAATTTTACTTCGCTTCATTTCAAGTAATTGAGAGATACATTTTAGAATTCGCACGTTATTTTTATTTTCCATCTACAATAATCTAATAAGCACTGATAATTGAGAGTATTGATTCAATGGTGTGGTATACGCTTAAAATAATAGACATACATTATGCGTTACATTTATAGAAGAATTATTTTCATACGGGAAATCTTGCATTTTCCAATAGCGTTATCTTTAAAAGCGTGTAAGTAAATTAACCTTTATATCATTAATTATAGAACTAAATTAATTCCGTCGATTCGATATCTCGCAATGCTCTCTCTCTTTAAGGTAATAAGCCGGCGAACCGCGGATTCAATTCCCCTCACGATTGACAATATAGCCCGTTTATAACCGGCGCGATATAGACCGCGGCGATTATGTGCTCAGACTCGGTGAGCAAGCTCCGACGAAGCCCAGGAGGCGCGTAAGCACTCCCGCGTGCACACATATATAGAGACTCTCCCACTCTCGTGTGAAGGCTCGAGAGGATCGAATTCGGCAGGGAAGAAGACGAATACCGCGGTGGTGAGAGTTTTCCAATAGCAGCACCTCCGTCTCTCATCTCTCTCTTTCGCAGAGGTCATTTACCGACGTGACGGGGCATGTAAGTGGCCCCTGTGATTGCCCGACATCGTCGATTTTATGCCTTATCTCGTGTCAGCTGCGCGCTATATCCTTCCGCGTGATAAGTATGCATATAGGTATAGGTAGGGTGGGGGGAAAGGGTAAATCGATTCCGAGGGGACGCGAGGTTTATTCATAATTTCCTCGAATTCAGATTGATGGAAAATGGGTGGTGATTGCTTTTTGTCGACGAGTCCTCTCGAAATGCACTATTCTAGGTATGTGCACTATTCTGGTTGTTGTATTATTAATCGTTAGTCGTAGAAAATGCACTTAAAGCCACTAATCTAAGACACACCATACTCACGAATTTCGGTAATACATAAATTAAGGCTAAATCCTCACACGCCGCACTTGAATATGCAAAGCAGGGTATCCGAGATACTTGGCTTACCTGGAACAGAGAAGAAAATGCAAATTAATATTGAAACATAAACTTTTTACCAAAAAATCCTGTATGCATACAGGTTACATATATACATTTTTATGTTCAAATATACAGCGCTAGATAAAGTAAATGATCGCAGTTTCACAACTTTTATATACCGCGTATATAAAAATTGTTTAAACCAACACAGCCGACGGCTAAAACGCGAAACATCGAAACGAGCGCGTAAAAACGCAAATCGTCGAAATAAAACAATGAAAGCTGCCCTCCGCCCTTCCGCCAAAAACAATGCCAAAAAGACACATAGAACCGTCGCTTTACGGCGTCTAAACCTCGCGCCTATAAAAACTCCTACACGGCTGCGAGCCGCGCGACCATAAAAATCGCAGCGCGCGAAATCGCTCTCCTATACCTTTATCTCTGCCGAATTCTGCGTTATATCCTCCTCCGCGACTGACGACGAAGAGAAACGACGCGGGCATCTCTCTTCCCGCGCGGCGACCAACATCTTTCGCCGCTGCCTCCGCCGTCAGGCGTTTTATCGCCCGCGGGGCACTTGTCGCGGCAGCGGAATCTCCGGAACAGGCGACCGCGCGCGTGCCGCGAAATTTACGAGCGCGCTCTGTGCGCCGAGAGGGCTTTATGTACGATCGACACGCTGAGAGAGAAAGAGAAAGAGCCGTGAGCTTTACGAGCTATGAAGCGCCGTTAAAAGGTTGGAGGGAGAGTCGACGGTCGCCGCCGACGCCGGACAGTGCGAACTTTATTTAAACTGCGGCCGATGGACGTAGTTGCGCGCATAGCTCGGCCGAGGGAGGATGGATAGGTTCGTGGCTCGGCTGCTGCGCGCGGAGAGATCGTTGGGGATGCTAAATCTCGGCGAGTACTTCTGAGCTGGACTGGTTTAACGGTCGAAGGGAAATTCGGTCGCTGGCGTGTGGTGAGAATGTTTCGATGAAGAAAAATCGCATGTGCTTGGAATTAACATTTGAAACAGTAGCTTAATCCTACCATCGTTTAAACCTTGATTTATGTTAAAACTTTTGCTAATACGATGCAAAATTTTAGTACCACTCGGACGATTTTTTGTTAGTAAAATATTTCATCTTTTACTGATGTGTATATTTGAATGTATCACTTGATCTGCAAGTTTTCATGACATATGTTTAAGAGCACTCAACATCTCTGCTGCGCGTACTGTGTCAAAGTAAAAATTTATAGCGCATAAACATTCTTATAAGCTATCTCTCCTCGCCGTAAGTGTTGGAATGTAAGCGCGCAAAAGTGAGCGGAAGCTGCGGCTCTCAAGTTTGAAAAACATCATGTTTTTATTAGACTTAAAATGTAAAATTGACATTCTAAGCTGGTACGTAGTATTAAAATGATATATTCAGTAAAAGCGCAGATTTTAAATTTAGTGTTATGTATTTATGTATTTATTTATTATTTTTATTCAACAAGCAATATTTTTGTCAACGCCAAAAAGTAATATTTGAACGAAATATAGTATCTAATTTTCAACTTAATTTCGGTAGTCATTTGTTCGCCGTTGGATTATGCAAGTATATAAACCAATTACCGCATAAAGAACTTCCATACGAGCATTCGTAAACTTTTAACCCATTATCCAGATCCAACTCTTTGGAAGCCGCGAAGCTCGCGGGATAAAAGGTCAAATCCTATTAACCGTGCACACAGACTTACATGAACTCGGCGATTCGTACATACAACGGAGATAATTCGGATTTACATGAAGGCTATTATTCGAGGCGTTATAATTGGATTACAACCCCCGCAGAGACTTTACACCGCCTGCGTCGCGCGCGGCGCCACCATTGCTCAAAGCGCGACGAATGTTCGCCGGCGCACTTAAGTCCGCCTCGTGCGTGCCCCCTGCGAGCGGATTTTATTTGATTAGGCCGGCAAAAAGGCGTGTGATTGCCGCGGCGTGCGCGCTCTCTCCAGTTAACCAAAAGTTTTCGCAAAAATTACGTTTCACTTTCCATTAGGCACTGATTGAGTTTCCACTTCATAAACTCAAATTCTGTTATGAATTCGCCCGGCCATTAAAGTTTATTTTATCGTTAATTCGTTTACGGTTATAATACACGTTTAATGTCATACAATAGAATTAATTTGTACTTCATTTAAATAATTCTCTACTTTAGTTACCCAAATTATACTTTTAAACTAATACCGAATAATTTATAATATAATTATCTTAAACAAATGCCGACTCTTCATTTATTAGATATAAAAGTTCTGATAAAATAATTTATCGTTTTATTAGTTCTCCAAAAAATACTCAATATAGAAACAAACACTTATCGCTAAACTAATCCGCCTCCACCTTGTTACAAAATTCAAAATGAAGCTCAACCTCTTGGGAGCCAGCATCTTCCACCGTGCAAAAATGAAACGCCGGCATCCGATCGGATCGATAATGTCGGCTCTCTTTCTCTCTCCCGCCTTACAAATATCTCTCCTCCTCCTTGCTCCTGCAATATAGTCACTAATCTGTCGCGGCCTCGTGTCGCTGCTGCGCGAGCGCGCGCTAAGAGCTATTTAGCGTCGATTATGTCTTCCCCACGCTTCTTCGCTTTGACGCGAAGACGGAATAACCGTTCGGTCCATTAGGCTCCGAGCCGGCTCAAGACGCCGCCGACGCTGCTGCTGCCGCTTCGCTCGCTCGCTCGCGCGAATTTTCGCTCCCCGCGGCGGGATCCTAAGTACAAAAGAGGAGAGCGACTGCGCCACCGTGCGCTGCGGACGAGAGCCGGATTATTTATCGGCGCGGTGATCGCGACGGAAAAAAGGAAGGAGAGCTGTGTGGGAAGGAAGAGAGAGAGAGAGATGGAGATTAGGTCGGTTCACTGGAGATGAAGTTTCAAAGATGCAGGCGACGTTTATGTGTCTTTAGAGGCTGTTCACGCTCGGATGATCAATGAGAGCGATGATGAGGGGAAAATAAAATTAAACGAGGTGGCATTTAATTCGAATGAATATATAATTAATAATTAATTTTATTAAAACGTATAATGAAATGATCGGATGGGCGAAAAAGTATATTGTCCTGTAGATAATTTTACATTTTCAGCTGTTATTCAATAACCCTTTATGTCGTTGTAAAATAAATGTAACAACAAATTAAACGGACCACGGAATTCATAATATTTATAAAAGACCGTCACGCGTAAAATTCAGTAAACCGGCTTTATATAATATTCGTTTCGCGAAAGCGACAGAGATAATGCAGCTGGTAAATGTATTAAAGCGCCTCCTCAGATAAGATTTACCCTCCATAAAAAAGAGTAATAAGCTTATCGGAGTCCTCTCTCTGCGCGCGATAACTCGGCACAGCTCGCCTTGCATTTATTGAAAATAAATTTCGATAATAACTGCGTATAGCGAGGCGCGAAAGCGAAAGTACGGGGAAAAATGAAAGCTCGCGCGAAAGCGACTTTTCTCCTGGCGGCAGCAACTGGCTGAGGGTTTCATTGTCGGCGCCGGTCTTTTTATCCGGGGGCACGGTGGTATAAAAAGGCCTCTCTCTTCATTTCCGATTTCGCGCGGCAGTGAAACGCGCCCGCCGAGGGAATTAGAAATTGATATTCGGGGAAAGACTCGCTTTCAGCCTTCGTTGCGGGGGAGAGGGCTTGAAAAACGCGTTATAGGGGTTCGCGTGCGCGAGAAAATTCATAAGAATGTCGAGGCGTATCAATGAGGATCGCGCGCGCGCGCGCGTTTTAACGTCACCCCCAGTCGACGCGACGGTGGCGGAGGGATAATTAGACCGCTTGATAAATCGCGAATATCCTTTTACCCTTGATCGGATTTTAATTATGGCTTTATAAAATAAGCTATGCGTAAAAGGGAAAGTGAAAGCGGGATCATTTTTATTCTACTGGCGGAGTTCGGAATTTTTACATCTCTATTATATGAGACAGGAATTATTGTAAGTTTTACTGAAATATACGATATAGTCGTAAAATAAATTGTTATGAAATCTTAAAAAGATAAGCTATATTTAAATGTATTTACAGAGGAGTTTTATATCAAGAATGTAGTTATAAATATTTATAAAATCGATGCCTGTATGCATATTTTATAAAATTCAAATTTTTCCAGCTCGTCATACATTATGAATAAATTTCAAAAAAAACAGTCAAACTCCAAACATTGAAAAACCCAAAATAAAATTTAGCGTAGAGTCAACCTCGACGATTGAGCATTCCAAGCAACCGAAATAAATTGATTCGACGAAATATTTAGCAAAACTTCCATCTGCAACTTGTATAGTTCCTCAAGGCAGCAGCAGCGGCAACCTTCGATGCATCCGCGTAGCACACAGCAGAGCACGCACGCATGTCCCGGTCCTTTTTAAAAATAGCAGAGCGCAGCAACTACCAAATGCGGAGGGCGGCGCGCAAGATAAGCCGTAAAGAGGGAGCCGCCGAGGAAAGAAACGAGCCGCGCGTGCGAGCGAAGAGTCGTAAGAGAGATAAAAAGAATAAGACACACGATAGCCCGGTCGCGATGCGTATCAAGTTGCGCGCGATTTAAAGCGCCTCGCCGTTATCCTTGCTATCGTCTTTCCGCGCCTCGATCTATCCTCCGACTTGGATTTTCCAAGTGCGCGGAAAGTACAATGTTTCTCTCGCTGGCAATCTGTTTGCCTCCACACGCCCTATACTCTATTTTTCTCGCCTGTCACTGCGTCTCCGCAGCGGCGTGGCTGCGTTGACTCCTCCTGTCGTCTTCTGTTTTTCATCCATCCTGCGTAACATTCTTACGAAGTGTAAATTACATTTTTCAGAGAGCTTTCCGTTTCGTTTGTCTACAAAAGCCGTTACAACAGTTTGCCATCGAAAAAATTTACTTTGACATTAAAATGGAACGTCTTAAAATTCTTTCATTCAATATTATACGCAAGTATACAATTTTATCTTCCATTAAAATGAATCTTGAATTTCAAAAACGGATTCCTAAAGTGCAAACCTAACATTCGGAAAATCTTATTCTCTCTCCCCCTTTCTTCCGGCGACCGATATCTTCCACCCGCTACCTTCGATTAACGCGCAATTGAACGGCGAATCAGTCCCCGTCCGCCTTTCTCGCAACTCTCGGGCTTCATCTTTGTCCCAGGCGGCAACCGCACTCGCCCGGAGCTCCATTCACCGGCGCTCCCGCCGCAGTTCGATGGAAGTTACAGAAGTGGCATGTGCCACGCCGCGCATTCCGGCGAAGACGGAAGGAAGGAAGGAGAGCAAGAGAGAGTGAGCGAGCGAGCGAGTTGGACGCGGGAATGCGGAGCTTACTTAGTCGAACTCCGAGAGATTCTTCACCGAACTAGTGCAGGATAAATCGAGGAAGAGAGAGAGAAAGGGAAAACAAGTGAGCGAATGAATTTTTGCCGTTGCTTCCCGAACTTTCCTCGTTAGGGGGAAAAGTCATTGGAGTAATAGGAATGTAAGCGACCCGAGAAGGAAGTATAAGTGGAGTAATGAAGGCATAATGGAATTTCGCGAACGCGCTCGGCAGATACGTATGAAGTGGATGAGAACTAGGAGACGATGGACAACCTGAGATATATGATTGTTGCAAAAAGAAGCGAATGCTCAGTGGATGGTCTTGTTCGCGTTCCGCGAGCAGTGGGCAAAAGAATTTGTAATGGCGCATTTTTGTCGTGTCTATGCTAATACTTCTTTTTCAGAGCGTGATGTACCGCGATACTAAAAGATGATATCTAATGGAATCTCAGTCAGATAATTGGACGAAATGGTGAAACATTGAACTAAAAAGTTCAATTATCCGTGAGGTAAATGTATATTGAAAATACTAAAAGCATAATGAAGAAAGTTAAAAAAGAAGCTTTTATCTGTTGTTGTTATAGAGGCGAATGAATGCATGAGAACATGAAGAACTCCGATATAATGGAAAAGATATGAAATGCCATATAGCTACTGAAAGTTACTGATAGAGCAGATAAAAGGAATATAGATTTAAGAAAATTGCTAATAAAAGAACAGTACAGAGTGAAAAGGTATTCGAAATTAGCTTTTGTACTTTAATTGTTTTAAATTATTTTGTATATATAATCGTTCATTGCTAGCAAATTGTAATGGTAATGTAACAAAATATTTAGATTTCTTTATGATTAAAATCTTAAGAGTTTTTAAATTAAAAACATAAAAAGATATAATGAAAATTTCAAACCAGTATCACATTTAAGAACTACTATAAAGAGATTGAAAAATAATTAAATGTAAAGGAAAAAAATTGAATATTCTATACTAGTATTAATAAACTCGGAAAGTCTCTAAAAGTTTTATGAACATTTTTATAATAACATACAAGGTTTATATGAATATTGATTTTGGAACTCTTTTTATACATGGCTAATTTTGGACGAAATAACGAAAATTTAAAATTCAAAACAGGAATTTCAATATAGCAGACATAAATTCAAAAGAAACGCTTTTTTATTTTTATTTACCATTGAAAGTTTCGTTTGATCTGAAAGTTAATTTTAACTTTTGAAAAGAATATTAAAATTTTAAATTGTCAACATTAATGAATTCCGTATAGCCTCTCCTTTGACATGATGTAAAATTTCAATTACTACACAAATATTTTCCAAATGCTTTTTAATTCGCGCAAATGCAGAGCTTACAACTTCCAGCGTCATTCAAACTTCAATCAAAGTTCCCGTAACCCAACTAACGCAAAATTCATAAACCTCCGGCTCTCACCGCAAATTAAGCAAAAAAAAAGCGGGAAAAACCGTAAGCAGAGTACAGTCGGCGTTACAAAGATCCGACGAACTCTATGCGTCGGCCTCCGCGAGAGAGACGCAGCTGCGGGAAGAGACTCGTCGACAAGGTCACGGTTCTTCCTCCCTCAGTATGAGGCCCGAGTCACGTTCGCGCCGGCGGCGGCTCCCTACACACGCGGGCGAGACGAGATTAAAAAAGCCGAGGAGACGAGGAAGACGAACGAGAGGAGGAAGAGACTTGTCGACACATACACACATATACGCGCACTACGCGGGAAGGGCGCCAGAAGAGTCAACAGAGGAAAAGAAGTAGGGGAGAGGGATTATTCGCGAATGCATCCTCCTCTCTCTCTATGCCAGACATCCGTTCCCTATACCTTTCTTTGTGCCCGTGAGAGTTGAGAGTTCCAGACGAGTTCGGGGGAGAGGGACGGGGAAGAAGGAGGAGAAAGAAGGCTTCGGATTAGATTAGAGTTGCGAAAGTGGTTTAGTTTTGGGGGGCGATTTTTCTGCTTCCTTCGCCGCGCGCGTGCAACATCTGCCGCAGCGGTCCGATAGTTCAGTACTTATATATAGAGGTGGCTCGAGTATGCTTATAACAATTGATGGATAGATATTGAAAGCACTTGAAAAAAAGTTGGATCATCGAATAAAGTGTATGAATATATATGTATCCACCGTACAATACCTTTTCTGTGTTGTATATATAAAAGAGAAACGAAAAATATTTGTTGAATTATTTCTCGTATCAATATCAATTATGCAGAAGTAGACGAATTATGTGCATTTTATATGGTTGTTTTTACGAAAACTTTGGTAAATCGATGAGTTCACGAAATTCAAAGAGAGCAGAGTAGCCGAAGGTAGCCATTAAAAAAAAATCTATCGGCAGCGTATAATTACAGCCCACGGGAGAAACTTTAATAAGGGTCTGATTAGGGACCCTTAAGAAGACGGCAGCGGCCGCGGGCGACACGGAAATTATTCCCATCAATCCATTTATCTGAGCAATTGTTAATGGGCCAGATTACGCATTCGAAATAGCCCGATTTCGAGGGAGAAGCCGAGAGAGGAAGAGAGAGAGGAAAGAGCGGGAATGAGTGCATAATAGAGGGCAGGAACCGGCGGAGACGGAGAGCCTTGGCACGCCCTCGTCGTGTCTCGTGCGATTAGCCCGAGCGGGAGAATTCCAGGTCGGCGCGGTCTACTGCGGTCGCCGCGTTTCGAGAACCTCGTGCGCGAGCGCGCGGGGACGATTAGCGCGTCCACCGCACGATTCTCTCCCTCCCTCGTCTCCTCATTCCGGCTCTCTTCTTTCTCTTCTCTTCTCTCTCTCTCTCTCTCTCTCTCTCTCTGTGAGAGAGTGGACGTATCGAGAGATGAAATTAACTCGTCCGCGTCATCGACACGACGTCACGACGACGACAAGCGCGAAGGTCTCTGTCACGACCTCGAAAGAGGGGCTAATTGTGACGGGCCTCTTTATTTTCCGCTGCACGGCGTGCACTGAGTTCTTATCGATTCTCGCCTGTAACGTTTTTTCTTCTTCTTTGCGTCGCTTTTCAGAGAGGTACATAGGACGGAGTCGGTGTTATCGCCGCACGTGTTTCGGAGCACGAGAGAGAGAAAGAGAGAGGGAGAGAACGACGTTATCTGGAATGCGCGAGCGCGAGCGACGGCTTTCAGAGAGTCAACAACCTGTTGCGCGCTCGCTCGCGCTCTCCTCTCGTACTACGCTTTCTCTCTCTCTTTTATTTTCTAAAAATTCGCTTTGCTTTATCTGCACGGCGCAGCGGAAAACGAGAGCGCTCGCTGCACAATATGATGCCGGACAAAAGTGTATTTCGCGATGGGGGGGATAGCGAAGGGGAGGGGGAGAGTAGGAAGAAGAAGCGCTCGCGCTAGCTGGCATTGGAATTATAATGCGCGCGCACGGTAATTGCAGTGGCACGAAATTGCCGACTTAGCCGCTACTGCTGTGCTGTTGCTGCCCGCTGCAGCTCGTGGGATGCCACCATCAGATTAGTTACCGTAATTAGTTTTTAGCTCCGGCTGTAAAGTTTGTCCGCGTATTTTTCTTGTTTTAGTTAAAAGGTAAGGTATTGAACGTTTTATTACATATAATGAAAATTTATACAATTATGATCAGTGCGGATTTATACGATTTCAAGGTAAATTAATTAGTCGACGCGCAGACTCGACGAGATTATTAGTAAATTTATCACCGAAATCAATATGAAAATGGTATTCGCATTAAAAATACTTTCCGACCCATTTCATCAATCACAAGATATTAAATGTTATTCAGCGCGCTATTTAAAAGGCCATCTGCAATAAGAGAAAAGCGATCCTTTAAACTTTCCGCTGTCTGGCGTCCGCGATGAAAAATTCAATTCGTTCCGCGCGCTTTAATCATTCAATCCGAATCATTAATCTCGCGTCTAAATCCAGCAGCGGAATAATCTAAAAATTCATACATTCCGATATTTCCTCTCCCCGCGCCGCGTCCTCTCGTGAAAAATGACTCGTCGCCCGTCCGTCACTCAAAACTGCGCCCTCGAATTTCCACAAATGGCTAAATGACGTCGCGTCGCGAGCAATCGAAAAAGCGCAGCGCCCGCCCGTCTCGACTCTCGCATTTGCATGACGCGCGAGTATAATTCAGCGGCACGTATATATTCTGCGCCGATACGCATCTCCGTTGCAATATCGCGCCCCGCGCGCAATTTGTGCATATCGATCAGTCATCCCTCAGCAAGTAGACCCGTGACGGTCTGCCAGAGGTGGCGCGCACACGTACATACACAGGGCGCAGAGAGAGAGAGAGCGAGTTTTAATTAATGCCACGGCACTGCTGCAGAAGAGAAGTTGGCCCGGCGATGTATTCAAATCAGGAGGCAGGAGCGCGCGAGGGGACCTCGAATTTTCCGTCTCTCCGCGCGCGTGGCGGCAGATGGTCAGACTTGGACGAGATAAAGCCGACGCGCGAGGGAGGGAGTGAGAGAGACACGCCGAATCCATTTCGAGCTCGCGTCGTCGTCGTCTTTGTCCCTCTCGCTCGCTCGCGCGGCTCCCGACCACGGTTTCATCAACTTCTAATTCAATTTGCAAGAGAGGAGTAATTCGATTTCCGCCGTAGCTGTCGCTGCTATACTGTCGCGCGCGCTTACACGCGATCGGCCGCGGCGACTTTCGCTTTTTGAATTTTCGGGGGCCGTGGGAATAACTTGTCGCCCCCCCGTCGCTGTAGCGTTCACCCCTGCGCTCCTTTTTTAACGGCCGTGGGCTTTTGAATAAATCACGCTGCTGCTGCTGCCGCCGGCCGGCGCCTGCTCTTGACGTTGTACTGAAACAATGTGCCACTGATTGATATGCGCAAAAAACGAGCGAGCGCACGAGCGTAATTTTATGCGGGCGCCGGGAAAAATGGATTTCGAAGTTGTCGGGGCGAAATTGTGTCGCTGCTGCTTTTTCGGCGGGGATGCGCGCCACTCGCGGTACATTGAAATGCGCAGCCGCTGAAATTTGACGTTTGGATTTAATTTTTGATATTTATGGAAGATATATGGCTGCGGAGATATATTTCGTGATGAAAAATTACAATTTCCGTTATCAGTGTGATTTCGGCATTAAATCAAGGCATATCTCCTCGACCATAACAGAGTCTTTTATTATTGTGGTTTAATAAAATGATATTTGCATTTTAACATTACTTCAAATACAACTATGACTTTTGACGGTCATGTAAAAAATCCATTCCAATAAAAAAAATACTGATTCGCAATATGCAATGCCTATATGTTAAACAATAACCGCGGTAGATATTTTTTTACGATGAACGAGTTTGACATATAAACAAACTCACACGTATGAATATTTATGTAATTTATTTCACTCTATAATAAACAAATATGCGCCCCTGCTATCGCTTTTCGATACCCGTTCTTTCGATTTTTCTTTGTTATGCTGGCGGTGGTACGCGCAGCTGGGAATCCGATTCGCGGAGGCCATATAATAAACCGCTCGCTTACCGCTGTATACGCACACGGGACTCGCCGGGTATCTATATATAGGAGGCTGGATCCAGGCGAGCTCCGGAGCTACCGGAGTAATTCGTTCTTATTACGGGAGCTACTCTTGCGCGTGAATTATTCAGTGGGACGGGGACAGAGCAGGATAAGTCAATTCATAGATCTGTCTTTTATAGAGCTTTCGCGCGTGCATTGTCTTCTTTTCTCTGTTTTAAGAATGCCTCAGTAGTATAGGTATATGTATATATTTGAAAATTTATCATAATTATACTTTTCTTCACAGTAAGAATAGCTTTAATGCGAGTGAAGTTAAATAGGTTTGAAATATTAATGATATGATTATAAACATTTAAAAATAGAGTTTTTATCATTTAATCATATGGTTATGGAATATTATTTCGAGCATGAAAAAAATAATTTATGTATTAGGAAAAATGCATATCCTCCCACTAAATTATAATTCACGCATGACGGGCAGGGGGGCAATAACTCATTCGCTCATTCGCCTCGGCTAACGCAGCGCACAATGAAGTAATTGGCGATTTCTTTTTTCCTCTCGTATAACTACATTCATTATTTCGCAAAATAATGCATAAAGAAAAGTCTCCTCCTTTTCACTCTTAAAAGGTATAGTATCTTCCTCTCTCCCTCCGCCCCTCTGCTTAAGAGAACACTGCATATAGGAGAGCCTCGTAAATAAAGGAGGCAGCGAAGGAGTAAAGAAAAAAAGAGGCGCGAGCGTAGAAGATAAAAGCCATTAAGGAAAACCGCTAATGATGTTAAGGATAATCTTGCGTCGCTGAATGAAGCTCTTTTATGCTCCCCGCGCGCGCGACCGGCGGCGCGTAATCAGGTTTCATGCGTCGCAATTATGCCGGCCGCTCGTGCGTGCGCGCATGCCGGTGTGATTTGTACTTTGTAAATTTCGATTTACTACCTGGGCGGACGCGCGACGGCCAGGGGGGAATCGGATATCACAGACCTGTCGTCGCGACGTCGTCCTTAGGGGATTGCGATGCGACTCTCTTTTATGTCACGCGAGAGTGTGGCTTAATAAGTTGCGCGCAAGCGCATAGTGGTGAATGGGATTCAGAGGATGCCGCCTCTTACGTATATATTTCGAGATGCGATCGATAGAAGATATAAAGGCAAAATAAGCTGCTGAGAATAATCTTTGTAGCATAAAATTATAGTAACGTAAAAATTGGATCTGATGCAATTATAAAATCAAAGCTTTTTTTTTAAATAGGATGAAGCAATCATCGATAGACATTAAACATCTCAAACGAATGATTTGTCATAAATTTCCATTGGAAACTTATAATAACCCACACACTGTTACATACTTTAACCCATACAGCCTTACTTCCGTGTATTGCATTAACAACAATTAAGCTTAGCAAGCCGCCGCATACACCCCGGCCGGGACTTAGCTCGCTATTAAGCGTACACCTGGGCGATCGGCCAGGCCATCGGCGCTAATTGATAGCCCGGATGATCCTCACCGGAAGATCACGAGCTTGCTCGTGGCCTAACATCCCACGTACCGTAGGTAGGTATATAGCTTGCTCGACGAGAGCGGGAAATTCGAAACTCGAGTGCGCTCGTATATACGTACATATACGGAGAGAGATACCGAGGGGCCGCTGCGCACTTGCACTCCAGTAGTGGCACGCGCGCAATGGAATCGGCGACGTCCCAGCCTGTTTGCCTTTGAGGCTAATACGGAGAGAGGCGCGCGCGCGTATATATATACGCGCAGCTAAGGCTGCGAAAGCGCGTCCGGGTATAGAGAGTACAGTGCAGCGTCGCGTGCGTTCCTCTCGACTGTCGCTTCGCTTTAAATTTTCTCGCGGAATTATGTTTGCGTTGGCAGAATTTGTTTAGCCGGTGCGCTGCGAGGGAGAGGAAGACAGAAAGAGAGTGCGGAGAAAATAAGTTTCGTTTTGCAGATCGCGAGACGCGCGACGAGAAAATATCTTTGCGAAAATGTGATATATTTTCCGTTTGGAAATATGTTTGAAATGTTGTTTCAGCTAAATGTTATGTTAGGTCTGAAAAATGTACTTGCACTTATTTCTTATTCTATATCACTGAGAGAAATGTTGTAGGAAAATTTACTATAAATGTAAGACAAATTACTATATTCTATGGGAACTTTGGGACAGACTCGAATTATCATAAAATTTACTACAATTTATAGTAAAAATTGCTATATACATAGTAAAAATTACTCAAAACATAGGAGTTTTTACTATAAATTGTGATAAATTTTATAATTTGAGTCTTTTCGCCGGTTACTATAAATATAGTAATTTTTTATAAACCATTTTTCTCCGTTTATAACGTGAATAAAACAAACGTATTAAGCTCTCAATAAATCTGAAAGTTTATACCGTAAGATATATCGATATATTTATGCCATATATAAACTCTGATTCAAATGCAGTAATCACACCAATTTAACTATCGCTCACAGACCTCTAACTTGCCAACTTCGAACGATCTTACAAATGATACACCGCTCGCAAACTACGCTTTTACCTTGCGCGTTCAAAGGGTCGGACTCCAAACCCCGTAAACTATAACACCCCGAAAGGGCTACTGCTCTATACGCATCGTCCTAGGACCATTCGGCGTAAAGCGATACGTTTTACCTCGCCTCGCGCATCTTCCCGGGGGGGGGGGGGGAGGTCAGCCCCGGAAATTAATCGTCGGCGCGTTGTGTCCCCCCTGGCTTTCAAAAGGGGTGCGCGCGCCCGTTGCGAGGCGACTCCCAATTAGCGACTGTTTTACCTATCGCGATAAGGCGCGCGCGAGCGGAGAGAGAAACACGAGAGCGCGTCGTCGCCGGGACACCATTTGTGTAGAAAACCGCTTTCGGGTGGGCTCGCCGTTTGTACACTTCGCTCGTAATTCTATATGGCGGGCGACCCCCGCCCTGGGTGGGGAACCGCGCAGGCAGTCGCGCGATTATGATACGGGGTAACGCGAGAGCGCCCGCGTGCGCTCTGCTCGGTGTGCGGCGAATCGCAAACTGTTTGATCCGTTGTGGCAGTTTTGTTTTTGGCTCGGGCCCAAAAGAAGTGGTTTATGGCGAAGGCGAAGATTGAATTATGGGTATTGATGGTGTTATTAGATATATTTCTTTTATCTACCGCTTTGCAACATTTTTCATCTGCACACGACAAAAATGTAATAAGAACAATTATACTTTTACAAGTTCGTTAAATTTGAAAAAATGCGGTAATTAATTTACCTCATTCTGTAATAAGTTTATAAAAAATTTAAAAAAAATGAATTTTTGATTTTTTTAAAAAAAAAGATACTTTTTTTAGATTGCTTTAACATTCTTGTAATAATGCTATATGAACTGTAAAAAAGGCATAAAATTAATTTCACAGCTATTTCCGTTTATTCAAAACAATATGCTTTTAAAAACGATATGTTCTTTCCTTTGTTTCAACAACTTTAGATAACTGGTACAAACAGATACATCGCCCTTATATTTTGTGTAGACACTAATAAGGACGACAAATAATTGGTTCCGTTAATTGTCAGTGTATATTGCTGTAGAACAGCAGATTTTGAATGTACATCACGAACAATGCAAGTAACACAGACTATGTGTTTTAGAGACTATAATTCGGTATCAAAGGATTACAATCTAATTTCCATATTGTATATAAATGATATTCATCTACAAATGAGAGTTGCCGTGGCTATATATTGGAATCGAGTTGGTGATTGATTGTTACATGAATACAAATTCACATCGTCACTTGCAAATTCTCTATAACAATCGCCCGCTTAACTGAATTGCTTTTGAGATTAATACAGAGAATGACCATTACCCATACTACCCTTTAATTAGTTTCACATGGTATTAGTCCAAGTCCATCAATATATATCCTCGTATGACCATTATCTACCACATTCATTATACATATATGATTCGCAGAATTCCGAAATATTATAATTACTTTGCCTCAAACACACTCGCTTCTAATGAATTACAGCCGCATATATATTCACGACAGCGCGGTCCTGTTTTCGCGAAATCCCGAGTCAGCGATGCGAGAATCCAGCCCCGCCAAAAAATGGCCAGCCTTATCGCTCTTTCTCTCTCTCTCTCTCTTTCTCGCGATAGGAGTAGCGCGTAGTCGCTTAAAATCTCCGAGGCATGAGGCGAGAGCGGTCCGGAAGATTCGAGAAAAGTGCTCGTAAATTTTCGACGGATATACACGCCGTGAAGTCGGCTCGCGCCGTGTACAGTGGCGGCGAACGATCGTGTTTATCCCGTCGTAGCATCGAAGAGGTCGATTTTCGCGGAGAAACGCGAGGGAGAGGGAAAAAGAGATGCGCGCGCGTGTGTACTTTAACGACTTTTGGCGACTGCACGACAAATCTCGAGAGTTCGCGTATACACAGTCTCCTTCCCTCATTCTTCGAAAACGGGACACGTATCGGAACGCGATAGCTCAAAAGTTGTGAGCATCATTGTGGGGCGCGGAACATGTATACGAAGCGTCGTAAAGCGTAATAAGCACTTCTTAAGGCCTCGTAGAGGAGCGAGCTGGCGCGCAATAATTCACGCGACGGTCTCGCAAAAATACTCTCTCACGTTGCGAACGTTATACATAATAAGCGCGACGCCCGCGACGTTTATGCTCGCGCGCGGCCGTAATTATATTATAATAACGGTGTAAATCAACAATACCGGCGCATTGAACCGCGGCGCATGCGCGCGTTGTGATTTAGAGCGTCATTACGGCGAAATGAATCGTATTCGCGCGCGTGGCAATAAGACGCGCTTATACGGGGTGGGGGGGACGTAAGATAGCCCCGAGGGGTTGAGCACGCGTGGTATGTAACTACGCGTACGCGCGCGTGTTTGCGATGCGCGCTCTGGATTGTCCGTAGGTATATACCGCGTACAGACGCCCACGCGCTCTGCGCACCATGTGGACAAGGTGTTTGCCCTTCGAACTTCCTCGTTAGTGGACTGGATGGACGCTTTGCATGGATTGATTGCGCGGGCGCGTACGCGCGGCTTGACGTGTTGCTTGATGGATGCAGCACGCGGTCAATAGACTTGATTACGGATGAGATTTAGTGGAAGATTAAAGGGGCTTTTGTGACTTGTCGTTGGAAGTAGCAAAAATCATTCGTAAAACAGTTTATTGCAATTCACCAGACTGTTTATAACAGCCCGTGTAAAAAAAAAGAAGTCTGGCGACAAGCTGGCGGAAGTCTGGCGAAAGTCTGGTTACGGCCACTTTTAGCTTTTTGTTCTGGCAGTAGTCTGACGGAAGTCTGGTTACGATCACTTTTATCTCTTTTTGGTAATGTTCACCTTAAAACCAAAGTTTAAAAAGTGGTTTTAAGCTGAACATTACCAAAAAAAGACAACAGTGATCGTAACCAAACTTCCGCCAAACTTCTGCCAGACTAATGCCAGAGCAAAGAGACAAAAGTTCCCGTAACAATATTTTTACCAGACTTCCGCCAGACCGTTGCCAGACTGTTTTTTTTTACACGGGAGTCTACGTACGAAAATGTAAACGACTGCATCTTCGATAAGTATGTTATACATATAGGCCAGTATGTAAAAAATGCCTATTGCAATATAGTAGTGAATCATTGTTCTGATATAAATCTTCTTCTATAAGTTCCATAATCTTTTGGTTTTAGTTTAGCACCAGTAAACTATTTTCTGTTTGAACTTGATTTTAAACACGATTGTCGTCTTTATTATCCGACTAGTAAGAAAACCATTCCCAACCTTGCAATTCACTCCCAACTCTAGGCTTCCTTACCATCCTAGTAGAGTGCCATTGTCGGTTCCAACATGTTTTTGGTTTTTTTAAAAGTTTATGTTTCCTTTATATTATAGCATTAACATTTTTCATTATTATGGGTGCCGATGGTTTTGGTTTAGGGATCGTGTCCATTAAAACCTTTTTGTACAGGCTGCTTGATAAATGAATCATTGTTTGAATAGGATTTATTCAGTTTTGAAGCTGATATACCATCATTTTTAACATCACATTTGTCTTAATTATGTTTTAGCGTATCAATACAACTTCTTCCTCGTTTGTTTTAATTCTCTTCGCTCATATCAATACTTCCTTTTTTACTGCACTAAGACAACTTTCGATCATATGGTGTTTATTAGTATTATCACATATTTCTTTTTGATTATTATTTTTATCACACTCTTCTCAAAACGTGTACAGGACTAGGGCTAGTTGTACTGTTCAACGAATAATTTTTACTGTTCAGCAAACAATTTATACTGTTAGATTGTTTCTTATCTTATCCTTTCTTGGGATTAATGGAAACGAGATGTTCATTTGTCTCCAAGATCATAAAAAGCCTCGCCACTATCACTTTTTCCAAACTTTGTCGAAAATGTGTTTGATAAAGTTAAAGAGTCACAAAAATACTAAATCCACAATGGGTCACTACAGAACTGCAAATTGTTGTAATTTCGTTACAGCACAACATCCACGTGAAAAGCAACCACATCCTTTCATCCTTTACGTGCCGGCAAATATATCATCATTAATGAAACGCAATGCATTAACAGCCGAAATTCGAGGAGAGCGAGTGCGCGCGAGACCCGCGAAATTAATTATGACAGGTATTATGCATCGCCTAAACGTCCTGTGTCGGTCGTGGCCACCGCCGCCGCAGGCCGACCACTGCCACCGCCTCGTCGTCTCTCTCTCTCTCTCTCTCTCTCTCTCTCTCTCTCTCTCTATTTCTGTTTCGCGGATGAATAATTTAGCTCGCGCCCACCGCGCGTCCGCGCACGGTGACTCCCGCGGCCGATCAATAACGATCCCGTCCGCAAGCTCCTTCTCGTCTTAAATTGGTGTGTTTCTGGAACAACGAGAGGCGGACATCGGGAAGAAAAGTCCGCGAAAGCTTTGTCCCTCCTGCCACTCGCAGAATATCATATCGCTCTCTCTTTATCCTTTCTCTCTCTCTCTCTCTCTCTCTCTCTCTCTCTCTCTCTCTCTCTCTCTCTCTCTCTCTCTCTCTCTTTTTTTCAATAAATTCGATTTCTCGGCGGCGCAGCTCTATCTCTCTCTCTCTCTCTCTCTCTCTCTCTCTCTCTCTCTCTCTCTCTCTCTCTCTCTCTCTCTCTCTCTCTCTCTCTCTCTCTCTCTCTCTCTCTCTCTGTGTCTTCTTTCGGCACAGGGTCTGCTCGCGACAGCGACATAACTCTCGTTCATTCGCTAGCTCTCTTTCGTTCTTATCCAGAGAAGAGAGCGAAAGCTCTCGATGAGTATAGAAAGAAAGAGAGAGAGAGGGGAGAGAAAGTGTTCACTCGCCCGTCGAAATAAAGCAGTTTACAGCCCCGAGACGTCGGCAATTAGTGCGTTCGACTACCCAACTTCCCCCTCGAAGGTCCCGGCGAGCGGAGAGTGGAAGAGAGAGCGAGAGAGAGAGAGAGAGACAGCGAGAGCGAGATATTGGACGCGCGGAGCCGATATCCGCACGGCCGATATCCGATTACCGGGCGATCGGTTGTCGGCCATTCGAGATCTCTCGCGTTCTCTCATTTTCTTTTTCTCCCTTTCTCTCTCTCTCTGCGCCCGGGATGTAAGACTGATAAAACCCCCGTTGATTCGGTCTCCTCTTTGCGCTCTCGTTTTTTGCGCCTCGGTTTACGGTCGTATTTTCTTAATCGGCCGCCCCGAGCTCGAGAGTGTCTGCTGCCCAGCGCAAGTACCCGTCGCGCGGCCATCCTATGGGTGAGATTGGAGATTTAGTGGCAGCTTTCGCGATTTTATATCGTCCGCGCGATAATAAAAAGAGAAAGAGACGGGTTCCAGATTATCCCCCCTGCAGTCGGTCTTTTAAAAGTGTCTCGTATTTATTTTGTAAAAAGTAAAGTAATTGTACGCCCGAAGCTTATGCAAAGTTCAAAGATATTCTCGTGGGATAGAGTGCAATGACTTTGTACGAGAATGTGCAGTTATTGATTCTAGAGAAGAGTGAATTATCTCTGCATATACTTAGATCTCGCAGTATCTGCTGAAATATGGATCGCGTATAATTAAATATAGCGAAGTTGATAAAATATTAAAAGGAAAGTTGGAGGTTGATGTTACTACGAAATTTGTTTTTAACTCGGTTGTGACCCGAGTCAGTATTGATTTCCGTTACCGCTGTGGAAAAGCGGGTTAAATTTTCTATTTGATTAAAATCGTTTTCAAACTACAGCACACGCTTACAACACCGCGCGCATCATCCCATTTCCAATATAACTTTTTTCAGCCACTCCCCTCGGAATTAGCAGGCATTCATTAGCGGAAAACACAAATTTTCGCGGATTTAGATCTGAAAGTTGGTAGTTATTTAGCGTAGCCCCGATCGAACATTTAGCGGGTAAAAAGTTGGCAAAGCAGATTCAACGTTGGATCAAGGGAAGGGAGAGAAGGTTAACCAAAGCCCGCGTGGAAAATGAGTTTTTCGGAAATAACGAGCGCGCGTGGCATTAGCCCGTCAAAGGGAACTTTTGATCCACACGGCGAGCGGCTGCGCCAAGTCAGAGACATCGCACGCGATTTCGCAACCGACTGCCTCTTTGCAACGCACGCGTGTGTGTGTGTATAGTTTGTCACACGCCGTCTCTCGCTTTATACAGACTTTCGCTGTTGGCGAGAGGGAGAGGGGTATATAGCAGGGCCGTTCCCGGCACCTGCGGGCCGAGAAATACACAGCGATTCCGGAGTAATTCCGGAAACTGTTTGCTCGTTCGCTCGCGAATTTCCGTCAGTGCCACGTGCGCGCGTCAATGCGCCCGAATCAAAACGTTTACGCGTTGCACGTATATGTATATACATATATATAAGCGCGCCTCTACGAGTGTAAGTGAGGACTAAGGAGAAGTGCCGCACAGAGACAAATGGCTTTTTGATCGGGGGGTTGGCGAAACGTGGCAATAGCGGCGAGACGGCGGCGGCGGAGAAGCCTGCCAAGTTTTCGATTCGATATTGAAATGAGGTACGCGCACGCGATCGTGGAAACGGGAAATTTTTAGGTAATATTCCGAGGAATTGCGCTTGAGGAGTTTATTTTCCGAGAGAAATGTTCTTTTTGAGCTCAATCGAACGAGAGGGAAATGGTTTTTCGAAATGTTATTACGGTTCGTGTAATGCAGTTGATCGGTAATAATTCGGAAGTCAATTGCGTATTTTTCTTCCGGAATTCCCCCTTGATATCTTTCTCAAACTATAGAATATTATTCATTTCCGTATTTACTCGTGGTAGACATTTCGAAGAGTCATTAAAATTTCTGTTAATCACCTTACAGAGTATAAAGATCCTATAAAGTCTAGTAACGATGCTTCGTTTTACAGGTTACTTAATACCCTCAAATTTTAAGTTTTCCAACTCAATAGAAAGTTTGGAAAACTTGAAAGAACACGCGCAGGTTACGAAGTTAGATATAACAAGCTTGCTTGCTATAAGAAGTACACAACTTTTCAAAGACAGATCATCTTTAATGCATTTTAATAAAGAAAGTTAAATTTCTTTGTTATCCGAGGGCTCGCTTGACATTCTTTGCTCGGAAAATAGACGGAAAGCGTACAAGACGCATATAGCTCGTTACGTCTATATACAACTTGACCAATCGCGCGTCTACTCTCTCCGCCTTCAGACCAGAAATCCATCATTCCGCAATATCAAACAACGTCCGCGTCCGATCAACTCGGCAAACCGATAATTTTCAAATCAACGCCGAGTTCGCAGGGATGGGCAATCCGCGAGTCCTGCAGCCGCGCCGCGGCACGACGTCGCCTACGCTCTCGCAGCGTATATACATCGGCGCACGTGGCGCGGATATGATGATCGATTAATCGAGCTATATAGCCCCGCGCAGCTACTGCGGCGTCGAGCGCGCGACTGATTGATCGCCAAGGCTTTTATTAATTGACGACTCGGCGCGCCTCCTACTAGCGAAATTTACGCGATTGCCGCTGCAATAATGGACGCGTGCACGTCGCGGCGATTGTTTACACTCTGGCCGCTGCCGCCGCCGCTGCTGCTCGTTCGTTAAGCAAATTGCGAGATATGCGCGCGGAAAGGGCTGCGCGCACTGCGCGAGGGGGATGAGATTTCAATCGGCGTAATGGCCGCGTATGGTGAATGATAAAACGCCTCCGCGCCGGTTTTTGACGTTACGCGATTGTTCGCGAGCCCGTGACTGTGTGCGCAGCGTGAGATTCGGCTATTGTTTGCCGAGTTTTCGCATATCGTGGATGAATTTCGTTAATGGATACATCGCCCGAGAATAATAACACGTTACGATGGTAATTCATTTGAATAAACATTATGAAACGGTGGACTGGAATTGCAACATTCAACTTTAAATTGCCTCCGTTTGTTCAAGTAAAATCATGGTTGATTAACGTTTGTAATTACGCGCAGTTTCTAATTATTAATAACGTAGAATGTATTGTGAAACTCGCGAATTTCGGCTTTATATAAGATTTATGAAATCCTATAACATTTTAAAAACTTTAAACTTTCTTTGACTATACATACCAAAAGCATCAATGACACTTTTAGTACATCATAATTTATCTAATTAATTTTCCAATTATCAGAAGTTAGTTGGGTCAATTACCGTTAAAGGGTCTGGCTTTTGAATTTCCATGAGAAAAAAGTCTCCCTTTCATCCTTATACACTCGACCTCGATGACGATGGCGAGGACCTGGCTTTGGCACCCGAGAATTTCGGCGCAGTGTCGCTCTCTCAAAGTGCTTTTGTCGAGCGCGCCACAAGAGTATCGAGGGGGCGTACCGCGCGCTATACGCTTGCATTTACGCCCGGATTGCGATTACGTTGCCGCCGTGAGCTGAGGGGAATATATGTGGCAGAGGTCGACAAAAAACTATAAGTTGGGCGTAAAGTGCACATTGTAAAAAGAGCGAGGAGGAGAGGTGCCGCTGCGCGAAATGGCCTAGTAAAAAGGTGCGACCCTTTTTCGCCATAGTGCTGTGCATAATTGAGTGGTAATTCGACCTTGGTTACCTGTACGCGGGGTTACGCACGAAAATACCGCGTGATGGTTTGTCAGATGTATTTGGAAGAGAGCATTACGTTTAGCGTGCAACTTGTTGAATACTTTTTGTATATGACTTTCTGCAAAATTGAACTCACATAAAGGTTGGGAAGACAAATATGGAACAACCATTTATCGAAAGTATACTTATAATCGAACTAAAATAGTAAACAGTATATTTTTAAAGATGACTTCAGAAGAGAGTGCTTTTCTCTTCGTTTATAAATAGCAACAACTAAATTGACAGGCATCGAGTGACTCATAAAAATGACATCTTAAGCGACATTCTGTCGAATTTCATTAAATATCAATTGAAGACGTTCAAGTGGCTATCAAAAATAATTGACGCTTCGCAAGACTAGGTTATGAATGCAAGACCAAGTGCCTTTTTTTGCATTTTTTTCGCCACTGTCAATTTCAATTAACTCTGACGACCTTAAACTCATTTAAAATGAAGAAAAATAAAACAATGAAACAACTTTTAAGGATGTCAATTATATTCAATAAACAACATTCGATAAACCTTAATTTTACTTTTATTTCTGTGGATTCACGAATAAGAAAGATTCTAGAAAATATTTTATGCTGTCACGGAAACCATATACACCTGATCACCATTGCCTATTTATACTTTCTGGCACTAGACTGGCTAAGAATTTTATCAATCCTTAAATATCTCCGTAACTACTTAGAATAACGCAATTTTCGCTAAACACGAAACAATTCATAATTCCACAGTGAAACACAAAAAATTTCATGAAACACAAGCAAGCTAAGCCGGAACAAGCGTCCGTTCAGTTGCCAAGAAAGGAAAAGCAACCGAAAACCGAGTCACATTTTTCCGCAATAACAATCCCCCCCGTCCCCTGTGCGCTAAGAACCCCGTCGCGCCGGCTCCAACGAGCTGTTCTCTTTCATTCCCGTTCTCCACCTCCTCCTCGCACACTACTCCCTCTCTCTCTCCTCGTCGCCACCACTTTAAGTACAGGCGCGCAGTAAGTCGCGAAATAATGCAATTCCTCGGCGTGCCTCGGCCGAAATAAGCGAGCGGAGCCCGCTTGCGCGCTTTGGGAAATTATTGTCCCTCTCTCTCTCTCCCTCCGGCGCTCCTGTATACGCGTCGCCGCTTGTTACGCGCGCGTGTCGCCGGCAATTTTTGCCGACGACTAGGTACCTACTACTACTACTACTGCCAGGAGCGTGCACTCTTCTTCCGCTCGTTTTTCCTCGCGCGCAGCTACTGCTTTTTAAGTTAGCAGCGCGAAAATTAACGGGGCTTTTTGTATGATTTGCCGCGCGGTGAAATATCGCCGGTTGTTCTCGTGTGCGCGCGTTATTTCCCCGAAAGCGCACGCGTGAAATACGCTCGCCGGTAATCTATGATGTCGTAAATGGTGACGAAACGCGCGCGTTTTCGCGCTTATATTCGCTCGCTGTCGCGGCTTTTAGGAGAACGTTAGCGAGCGCGTTTGTCACGAGATAGATTATTTAATTTCGGCCGTGCCCCCGTCATTTTCGAGGAACGAGGGTTTAATGAATGACAGTTGGCTTATCGTTGGTAATTTTCGCGCTGGACAGTTTAACCGTTTAATCGGGGTGATAAATTGTGTATTTTTCATCATGCCGTTTACCGTGTGAACATTTTTATTCTAATTTATGCAAATAGTTTAATGTAGTAACGTCGGGAGCAATTAGACAAGAATGCGCAAGGCATTGCAACATTGATTATTTAAACTAAGTTTTTTTTACTAACGAGTAGGATAAAGTTAAGTTGAAACAAATTATATTTCATTATGTAAATTATAAACAGGACTTGTTGTGTCGCAGTAATTAATTATCTTATTATGCCCATATTACACAGAAATCTTTATTATCACATTACAGGTGTCTCTATTAATTTTACGAAAGAGAAATATTTTTATGCGCGTATATATATAAGCAAATCGTAAAGCATCGTACACTGTTGAAAGTCTTGCGCGCTAATTGAAGACGTACGAAAATTTTTGCTGGCTGGAGCGGAGCTTGCAGTAATTACAATTGAACGGCAATTAGCGCTTTGAAATACGGACTCTCCAAACAGCGGTGGAATAATCCCTTAATGCCATCGCATTAAGGCCACAAATCCGCGTTGCCTTGAAAAAACGGCGCAAAACGAGAGAATGGCGAAAAGCTCGGAAATAAGAGGAAAAAAACAACTGGCTCACTAACAAGGAACCGCGATTGCCATAAGTTTGCCGAGTCACGGTGGCGGCGCTTACGAGCTGACGATTTTCTCCGCAAAATAGACTTTACTCCATTTGTCTTGAACCATTCTCGTATTAATTTATCATTCTACGAAGAGGGTAACGCGAATTACTGTTACGATTTTAAATCTCAATTTAGAATTTTTTTCCAATAATATGGGATACAAAAACACTTTACTTACATAATCCTAATCTTTCGCAGACATACAAATATGTATACATATACGTAAGCGATCACTCACCTGAAACAAAAAAAAAATAAAAGAATAAATTAGTCATCACATAAAAAAAACAATAATGATTTTGCGTGTTTTTCTACATGAAAAGTTTGAAAATCATAGTTTGTGTGATTCAGACAACGCGTAGTTACATTTGTGCCTAACGATCGGTGTCGAATGTGTTATTGAAGAGCCAACGATAAATTTATTTTTCCTGAAACAAGAACAATGGAGATTCTTCGCTAAACAAATGTTTCCAAGTATAAAAAATCATTCTATGTATACAGCACCCCAAAAAAAACCTTCCATTTCCAAACAATAGACGCTTTGTCATCGATAGCCCAAAGTGGCAATTTAGCGCGAAACGCGGCTAGGCAGGCGTACAATAGCGTAGCTCTCCTTCCTCCCTTCTCTTTCGTGCAGAAACGGACGCGTGCAACGAAAATCATTCGAAACTCGGAATTCCCGGCGTTTATCTTACTCAACAAGTCGAGTGTGCACCACCCACGTCCGATCACACACACACACACATACACACTCGCTCTCTCGCAAATTGCAAGCCACGCAAGAGACAAAGGGATCCTTCCGTACGGACGAGTCACGGGTCAGTCGAATCACGCGGCTTATAATCTCTCTTATTCTCTCTCCGCGCTGCTCTCCGCAAGTCTCCACGCGTCCGGCGTATTCCCTTTTTCCGCGCGCGCGCGCCTGCGCGATTAGATTAATGAGAAGACGTCGACGACAACGAGTCGCGGGGGAGGGAATTAAGGGAGAAGCGCGGCGCAGCTCTGCGCAGCCTCGCCAATGGAATTAGCGTAGGTGCGTCGTCGCCGTCGTTGTTCTAAATGCAGCTAAACGACGGCATCCTGATTACACGGGGCCGCTTTCTCTCTCGCTCGCTCGCTCGCGGCAATTAAGCAATTGGCCGCGGTTTCCATGTCGAGACGCGCGCGTGTGCCACACACGAGAGCGTACCCGGAAGCTGCTGCTGCCACCGTCGACGCGAATTTACCGTGAAATCGAAGAGAGAGGTAGGGGCTTTCGTACCCCCTACTTAATTCGTTTTGCATCGAGAGGAGAGGACAGCTTGGCCCGCGCTAATCAGTTTACGCGTGTGCCCCGGAGGAGAGTTAAAAGAGTTTAAGGTCCGGGGGACAGGCGACCTTTGCCCTCCGGCCGCCCGAGTGCGGTGTGTGCAGAGAGATGGCCTTATGTAGGCGTGCGCACGAGCACGAGCATTTTACGCGGATAATCCGATGAAGGTGAGAAGGCGCGCGCGAGTGTGCCCCGGAAACGAGATTAAGCGAGAGAGCGTACCGCCTTTTTGCCGTATATACGGGGCTGGAAGTAAGCGAGTAAGTGGAGTTGCTGCGTGTCTATGAGGGGGGTGAGAGTGCCGAAGAGGAGATGGTAGTACTCTCGTCTCTCTCATCCTCTTGGCCTTTTTGCGAGCGAATTAGAGGCGAAAATTGGGGACGCGAGGTGGCCATGGCCGATTTCAATTAGGACTTTCGGGAGTCATGTCCACTCGGCTGGGGAAGTAATTTATTGCGTTTGAAAGTGAAATTGATCCAGAGTTGAATACATTTTTAGCTTGTAAAGGCCACTTTAACGTAGCTTTATCAATATTTCTAACTTTAAATTGGAATTTTATTAAAGTTTTTATTATGTTTTCTGTAAGATTTTTGACAATGTTTTAAAAGCTTTTTACGGAAAGCAAAAATTAATAAAAAACGAGCTGCGTATGAGATAGAGATTAATGTAAAAGTGTCGAGGTAAAATGCAGAGATTGATAAAAAATTTGTAACGCCATGAGATATATTGAATATCAATCTTGGAAAAGTAATATCTCGCTGTTAAGCCGCCATGAATTTTATCATTCGCATTTTTTCTCCCTGCGGATTTATTAACACCTCTTACTTTGTGCACGGTAAGGTTCATCACGTTTTTGTTTGGGAATTTTGTTTGGCTGCATTTAAAGTTAATTAAAATAGTGGCGAAATAGAAAGCGTATCAGGGAAATTGTGAAATTGGTTATTTACTCTATATACTAATAACAACTTTTATTAAAAAGCTTTCTTTCAATATCGTACAGTGTAGTAATATTGTTCACGTATTACTAAAATGAAATTAGGTTAACTAATATTAAGTATATGTTACATGACGTATACGTATTTATAATCATCCGGTTGTGCTTAAATTTTTACATGAATTCATATAAGTATATAATTTTATTGTATTAATCCTCTAAATCCTTTTTTCACACGATAAAATAGTCCATTATACTTACACAGTACTTCTCAAAACTGCCCACCACCATCGAATTAATAAAACGAATCGTTTACCAAATTACAAAGTTAAAATACTTAGAATCTGAATAAAAGTTGTTCAAATCAGCTCAACTCGCCTTAATAATAATGATTCCCCCTTTCACGTCTAATTAACTCCGTCCGCTACTAGCGCGGCGCTCGCCTGACTTACTCGCGATCAATTTCAAGGAATCAAGGTAAAAAGCTCGCGCAACGAGCTTCGCCCCTCCTCACTGCTCACGAGTTGGCGTGCGATAATTTTCCCGCGTTCTCCAGCATGACGCGACTTTCAGCCTCGCGCCTCCGCTGAGGGGGTCGCGCGGGGGGCAATTAAACGGCCTCCTCGCGAGGGCCGGAAGGACGGCACAGAGCTCGCGTGGGCCGTCGTCGTCGCCGCTGCGAGGGTGTTACGCTGGTGGGCAGACCAGGAAGACGGAAGTGGCGCGAGCCGGGGAAACAATGAGGCTGATGGAGAGCACGCGCACGGGATAATAAGAGTGTGTGTCCCGGCAAATCCGGTTCTAAAACCCTGTGGTTCTCGCCTCCAGCGAGGCTGTGTTTTGTTTTTCCGGCATTTTTCCGTAGATCTTGTTTTAGAGAAAAAAGAGGAGATGTAAATATTGTAATTACCGCGAAGTAGTGTAGTAAGAAAGCGTACCATCTACGTTACTCGTAGAGCGGTTTGAAGTATTTTATATACAGGCAGATTTGCTCAGTATGCTAAATAAAAATCAAATTAAGATTACATGTTTATGAAACATTGAGTTGTGTCAACATATTTTTCATTTTATAATTAAATTTCAGAATTGTATAACTCATTCTGTGCGAGTTTCCTTTTCTGATACTGGAAAAACTAACAAATTACCGGAACCCTCTGTGTTTGAAGAAGAAAAGACCAAACAATATTAAATTATGAGCGAGAGAACAAAAAATCCGGATTAACAAGCAAAGACGAGGTAAAAAGGAAGCAAAAGAAAAGTGAAAACGGGAATAAGATTGGAAAAGGACGTGAGACGCACGGCTAACGGCGGTACAACCACTCGAGACTCCGTGCTACTATATATATATATATATATATATATATATATATATATATATATATATATATATATACACACTCGTAGCGTTCGCCGTCGTCGCCGTCGCCGTCCCATGCCACGGGAAACGAGGATCTCAGACACAGTCGTACACTTTCCGTTAACGGGCTCGGCAAAAAGACGAGGCGCGCGCGCGCTCAGCGGAGGCCCCGACACATCGATGCTCTCGCTACATCGCACCTCTCTCGCAGATATACGCTTCGCGTAATACCTTCCGCTCCTTGTTTGCCCTCTCTCTCTCACTCCCCCGGCTCCCTCGCGCGACGCTTCCGAATCAGATTCCCCCTTCCCGAGCGGGCGCGCACGCGCCTTATCTTTTCTCCTGTTTTCTTTGCGACCGTGCGCAATTAGCGTACAGTGTTTGCGTTTTAAGACGAGATAAGGCGCAGTTTGAAATTAGCGCCGGTGGACTGACTTTTTCTGATGAAATATTCATTTGCGAGATAAGAGGGGGGTGTTCCGGTGCGATTTTTTGTTATCGTGCATCGTTTCGCGAATGGGTATAATTGAGTAATTAAAAAAAAAAGAAGAAAAAAAAACGGGATGTTTCCTATGTTTGCTGGCGAGATATTGCAAAATATAAACGTTAAAGGCAAAAATGGCAGATTCATCAATGCAGCTTGAAAATATAAATTGAAAAGTTAAAAACATTGTGAAATATTTCATTTGCATACGGGGACCATTGTTGAAAATGTTAAAGTTAAAATAACGAGATAGATGTGCAAAAGCAACAATTGAGACATAAAACGCGCAATTATCGTGAAAGTATTTTCCTGAAATTGATAATGATGAATATTTATAATACAAGAATAAAATCATAAAATTTTTTAAAATGCAGCGTGAAATGAAGGTTGCAAAAATGTCAGATTGCAAATATCCATCATAATATATTTCAACATCACATCATGGTTCATTTGCAATGAAGGATAGAACGATCGGGCCTAATTATTTTTGCCAGCAGAAACTTCCCAACTTTATACACCGATGAGAAGCTCTTTCCGCGATGGAAAAAGATTCTTCTTGAGTAAGGAAAAAATACCTTCAAAAGTATAAAGCACGGAGGCGGAGATAATTAACCGCGAAAGGAGAGAGTAGAGGGCATCGGGCCGCCGTCAGTCAATATAAGGATACCGGAGGTTATTCATCGGCCACGGCGCGCAGGTCGTCTCATCGCAAAGATAGAGCGGAAAAAAGAAAGGGAAGTGGGGAAAAGAGGTCGAGAGTCTTCTTGCGCTTCTCGAGCAGTTTCAATCCCTTTATAAGCGTGGCGCAGAGTAGGAAAGAAGATTGCGCGTCTATACGCGATAACTATATTATACGCACTGGCGAAAATCTAATTAACCGAGTGCGCACATTTTTTCAGATTGGCGAAATGTGTCAATGCGCGAACTATCGATGTGCGAACGACGCGACCCGAAGTTTGCTATCTTGAACTAGATCCGTTCCAGTTAGCTAGCTGAGGTTTGATAAGCCCAGAATTTTGGAAATTAGGTTGGGCCACCGCGCGCCCGACTCGAAACTAATAACAACCGATGTATTTGCGGGTCCGCCGAGTTCAACAGCGCTTGGAACTATTAATATTATGGATGTAACCTCGGCTTGGATAATGTTTCTGCGATGTTAACAAACCATTCGTTGCCGCGGAGTTGCAAGGATATGCAGTAACTTTAGAAATTGGTGATATTGTGCGATGGTGTCAATGGCGGGAATTAATTTTAGATATGTACAGAAGACAAAAGATATTTTATACGATATTTGTACAATTAATCATTAACCTGCTATTTTGTGCAAAACAATAAATTGAAATTATTATCGTTAATATGTATGTAAACAACTTTTTGATTAATATCACGAAATTTATGAACTGTATAATGCATTATTCTACATTTAGTGAATTTACAATACGGAATATTTATCGTTGCATTGATTGTAATTACGCGCAGTAAACATATACATTATACACGCAATGCTTTTTACAAAACTCTAAATGACGGCTGCAATAATGTATAACGAGAATTTCAATGTGCTGCAAGTTTGAAAAGACGGCATTGAATTGGCGTACACGCGTAACCCGCGCGCGCGCGTCCCTATACTCCTTAAAACGGTCTAAGGTCGGGCGAATTAACATATGCAAAGTGATAGTAGTACAGACCCGGGAAATTCTCGACATTATTTTACCCGAAAGTTTCGCGCCGCCGAGTGAGTCTACACCAGACACATACGTGGAAACGCCGAACTTCCAAGACCGCGGGGCTGTTCTGTGTGCGAGCGGGCGCGCGAGCGTTTAAAACGCAATTGACAAAAGTTTTCGAATAAATTTCGCAATTTTTTTTCGGGTGTACGAGATGGGATGGCCCAAGTATAGAAGAAAAAGAAGTTCCCCGGCGAAAATCCGACGCAAGTTTTGCGCGCGAAAAGCGTCTCGGGTACCGCGGCGCCTCGTTCCGTATATAGCTTTGAGTGTAGAGTATTACACGCGCATTACACGCGAATTCTCTCGTCAAAGTGGCAGTTCACGGCAAGAGACCTTTAACGAAGACGATTAGACTTTGCGAGATGCGTTTTTCTCTATCGGCAGCAACAGCAACGCGAGTGCAAAAGAGAGAGAGAGAGAGAGAAGCAACGTGCAACCAGTCAATTCGGGCGAAAACTCGAATCGCGCGCTGGGGAGGCGGACTTTTCGAATTATTTTTTTCTCTTTGAGCGTGTGCGCGAGCGCGGGTTTTTCGCTCTTTTGACGAGGCGAAAACGAAGTCGGCGCCGGCCGTGAAAAGGGCGGACGGGAAAAATAAATAAAGAAGGTGAAAAAAGCGTGAACGCGCGATGTTTCTCACTCTCTCTCTGTCTCTCCCTCTATACGGTCCGCTCGCCGACAGTCGCAATCAACTCAATCGTCGCGTCGTAATTAGAAGAAATTGAGGTGCCGCTGCCGCCGCTATACTGGAGAGAGAGACCGAGAGAAGCTGAAGGAAAATATAATTAATTGCCGTTAGCCGCTACCGCCACTGAGGCAGCTGGTTTACGTACCACTCTCGCTGGATTGTTTGTGAATTTACAATTCGTTTTCTCTCACTCTCTCTCTGTGCAGGCGTAGATAAATACGCCGCGTACGCGCGAGATAGCTTGTAAAAGCTGCTACTGCCGCTGATGCTGCCGCTGCTACTACTACTGCGTTTTAAATTAAGTGCGCGCGGCAAAGCTTGCAATTGCGTTTTTGTGATTTGTGAAAAGAAATGGACAAAAATGAATTTTTCCGTACTCTCGCGTGAAACAAATGCAGGAAAATAGTCCAAAAAATTCGTGTGTATTTCTGAGATGCTTTTAATTAAGATATATCGACTTTTATCCTCTGTTCGTAATATCGGTAATATCGCTCTTATTTAAATACCTCTTTTACCAAAAAAACATTATTGCAAGCTCTCTACTTATACACAAAACACGTTTCGCGCACTTTCGAGCTTATAGCACGCGCGATACACATTCCATCTGTTTTTCCAAACTCGCCGAGTTGTTGTAATTTCGCCGAGGCAAGCCGGGCTAAATAAACAAACATCAAAATTAATTTACGTCGGGCGCAGGCGCGCGCGTTCGCGTGGCTGCCGCAGGCGGTATTAATTTGGCTGCTAGCAAAGTAAACCCATTTCATTTTTCGCCCGCGCGGGCACGCACACATAGCTCTTCCGTTTTATTGTGCAAGGCCGCGAGATGCGGCGCAGCGATATGCCGAAATTTTTTAATTCGCTTTTCAAGTTCTCTTCTGCCCCAGCGGAGAGTGAGATTCTCTTTTTATATCTGCATCGAGATCAAAAGGATTTTAATGTGCATGCCTTTTTACACGTTATTAATAAACCAGCGTCAATTTTACGCCATGATATAACTGTTTCGGACGAATATTTGCTTACGAATTTGCAGGGACAGAAAGTGCGATTAGGAATAATTTATTAAAATTATAATGAGAACGTTTCGAATTGAAGTTATGAGAGAAGAATTTATTTATATTTAATACGAAAATATGTTAAAAATGTACAGAGAAATATATTAACTATCAATATCGTACATTAACTATTAATATCGCATATTAACTGTTAATATCGCATATTAACTATAAATATGCGCATCTTTATAATAATACTTGAGATATTTCCGTCAAATAGTTCCTTATTTCGCCAAAATTAGCTATTTTAATATTAACTTAACATGTACATTAAATATAAATAAATCTTCCTCTCACTGTAGAATTAATCCTAAATATTCAAAGGGCATTTAATATTATACCATTGATGAACATTTCCTGAAATGAATTTATCCATTACATGCATAATCCATGAATTAATAGAGTAAAATCGTTATTGAACTTTGTAAGTGACTAAATAAATAAGTTATTCGAAAAACTAAGTGAATTCTTCATTAAAAATGTTCGGACAACAATGACCATCATCGAAATACGCCCTCCCGAGCACACTTATATGCGAACGAAATAACCGCAAGTGCCTCGACGGGTTAACTGCCATGGACGCGGGTGCACACTCGACCTATCTCTTCAATAAGGATGAAAAGCCGTTCCGCTCTCGAAGCCCGCGCGCTGTTGCAGCGGAGCGCATGTCAATAATTAGCGACTCGCCGGCCGGCCGGCGCGAGAGTTGCGTCGCTCGCGCGCGTGTCACTTTAGCTCCTCGAATTTCAGCCTGCGCGCGCGTACGGCTGTTCCCGTTAATTGCAGCTGCGCGCAGGGCGCCTGGCGCAATTCGATTATATCGCCTGTCCGCTCGCGCGCCTGCGGCGTTCGTTTGCGTATGTACTCGTATGCACGCGTATACGTACGTATACGTGGGAGTGATTCCTTGCGCTCCGTTTCCTTCGAGGATTCCGCTTCGTTAGTCGGCGGGGCGAGATATAGTCTCTCGGGCCACTTTCGGAGACAAAGAGATCGTTGTGGAATTCGGGATGTGGGTCAAGGGAGCCCGAGTGTGCATTGTAAAGTTCACTGGATCGTGGTGCGTATTTTTTCTTTTATTTTTAAAGGGGACGTTGCAAGAGTGCAGAATAAGCTGGTTTGATGGAGTAATAACTTTGAATGACATAATGATTATAACGGGACGAATTGGATCGATCGAGCCGATTATACGCTCGGCAATTTTCATAAATCGTGCAAAGTTATTACTTTGTCAAATTGAGCTTTATTGCGTTATATCTGTAATATTCGAAAATGGATACTATAAAACAGGAATTTATTAATTTCGTCTATATGAACCTCGAAAGTTATATCTTCATTATGATATTGAATAATTCGATATAATAATGATATAGAAGCGATATTGCTCTTCGCGACGATAACAATCAATTCTTGTAAAAGAGTTAATCCCACCCTAGTAAAAAATAGACCAACTGTGTTGGTTAACATGTTAATCAAATGGAAGCATTTCTATTTAAGATTAACATCGAAATTCAATTAAAACTAGTTAAAACTATCACTATACTTTAAAGCATCTACAATATAATATTTAAATAGTTATTCTTCGTCGGCAATAGCAACAAATCATAATAACAAATTATGGTATGACGTTTTTAATTTAAAAATTGCTGAACGGTTGGCCAACCGTTGGTTAGCATTTGGTCTATAGCTCCATATTGCTATTTTTCCAACTTTGATATATCCGCATCTACTTTGAAAAAGCCCGACCACCTATACGTAAAAAACGATCCGCCCGCCGGTCTACGCGCGGTAAATCAGATTCGAGAAAAAAGAAGTTCTCTCTCGCAGAGCTCCGGCGAAACACCCAGGTTCGCGCAAAAACTTTGTGCCTCTTTTTGCCAAACGACACTTTCCCCGGTCCCTCGAGTATATAAGCTCGGACATTTTCACAGACGATCTTTTTTCTCAAAGAAGCTTTATTTTAAGCCGCTGTGTCGTGGCGCAGAGGCGCCATGGGTGAACGCACTGTATATATATATACGAGAGACGCGCGCGGATCCGCACGTGAATCACTCCATTTTCCAAATTGAGTGTGTCGGCGTTAAATTATAAATTCGACGAGCGATTACTGGGCGTATATATATACTCGAAGCTGGGCATTAATCACCTAAACGTTTACGACGTTTGAATTCGAGCTTAATGAAGATTTGGATGATCCTCGCCGGTGAGTATAGAGGAAATTCACTTTGCGAGACAATCTCGAATACTTAAGTAGGAGCATTATTGAATTGAAGCTAGAGCGTGAGGCGCACGCCGGTGATGTCTGCGCATCAGATGAAATTCCGTACCGCGTGTGTATCCCTCTGGAAGATTACGTGCTCTGATGAGATACCCCTCAGCTCGCCATTACCCGGAGTTATGTACGCGCGCGAGATTATATATCCTCGGACTTATCGTCTAACTGACTCGCTCTAACGAAGACAAACACTCGAATTTCATATATACGCGCGTTTTGGATATAATTACAAGCCCCGCTTATCTTCAATAACAACAACCCTCGTAAATTACCCTACCCCCGAAAACTCGAGCCGACAAACAAGCATAACTTTCGTTTGTTTCATTAGCTAATCAAAAGGCCGATTGAACCCGACTATCTATATATCTCACGAACGGCAACTCGATCCGGCCCCGCGTCAACTCGCTCATCGAACGTAAATCAAAGATTCCAAAGTGTATACGTTCCGGTCCGTATACTACCGCCGCCGGGGGTGGAGAGCGGCCCTCGTATTTATTAACAAGTTGAAATAGTAGGGAGGGGCCGCACGCGCGCGCGGCTGTGGCAATGGCACGAGAGTAGCCGTCGGGCCAATATGACGCGCGACGGCAACAGCAGCAGCGATCAAGCAGCGCTCCGCCGTGTGTTTGCTTATCCCACATCAAAAGGGACGCGCCGCCCACGCTTAATCACCGTCTTTGCAAATGCGCGAGTGCCCGCGTGGTACAGTGCAACGGTTATTGCCGCGCGATACGCAAACACGCGCGTCTGTCGGCTGCGCGCCTGGGAAAGGAAGCTGATAAAAAGAGGAGGGAGGGTGAGGTAGTTCGATCTTTCTCTCTAGCGTACAGAGAGAGAGAGAGAGAGAGAGAGAGAGAGAGAGAGAGAGAGAGAGAGAGAGAGAGAGAGAGAGAGAGAGAGAGAGAGAGAGAGGAGAGAGAGGACTTTCGCTTTGACGTTTTTACGAGTCGAGATTTCAGATATTGTACAGGAGCGCACCGTGTGTTGCAGTCTCTGGGAACGGCGGAGGAAAGAGTTCTTATCTTTAGTTTATGTATCGGAAAATGATAGCGTGATTTTATTGCGCAGCGGTTTTCTCCTGGTGCAAAACGAAAAAGCCAAGGTTCGTATGTATATACAGAGCGTTATCGCGATGCAAATTGTCCCGCTTGGCGAGTGAGTTCACGAAAACACGCGTAATTTTATCTACCTCACCGCTGTTTAGCGGTGAGATAGCTGGGTCAGATAAGTTCCTCCTCTCGGCGCTTAAAAAGTGACCGCACAAACAGACCAGAAACTACTTGAATTTGTGAAACGGTACAACTGTAGCTGCCTAATTTAAGAGATCTGCGCGTTCTCTTCTTGGCAAACGTTTTAATTAATTAGCTTTTGTTTTAATTGGGAGGAATTAGTCGTATTCGCCGTTAGTCTCTCGTACGATTGCGCTTAATCAGTTGGTATCAGTGTCGGGGTCGGGTAGCTCAGCGGCGAGAGATGTAGCCCGATACCGTTGAACAATTGAATCTTCGAACATTTCGAACGAGAGAGGCAGGGAGTTGGCCCTTTTTTTACGGACCTTCGTGATAATGGTATATAATCCGGCCTTTGTTGACTTTTGAATTTCCACTCGAAAATTAATGTTTGCCAACTCGTTACAGCAGAGCGCGCGTTTCTGCTTACTTTTAATTTCCACGAGCGTGTACGTTCAGCGCGCGCTCGCGCGCCACCCAATCTCTCGCGCTTGATTAATTTTTACGATTTTTTTCGCGCTCGCTCGCTCACCCCGATACGTGTCTAGGGCGATTTTAATCGGCCGCAGTACCTCATAGCAGAGTACCGACGAAGTAACGGACCCGCCGTCGCTCGGAAAACTCGGCGAGCTAACGAGCTCGCGAGCGCAAACTTTCGAGTTTAATCTTTAATTAAAGAAACGCACTGCAGCGCGCGCTGGCCGATGCGCTCGCGGATAAAACAAACGGAGGGACGTCAGCAGTGGCGCGCGAAAAACAAGACGACGAGGACCCAGCGAGTCGCGTCGCGAACCGGTAATTTCCGCCACGGAAATCTCATACGCCGCAATTAGCCGAGAGCGAAAATGAAGGTTAGGAGGGGCATAAAGTTTCGCGCGCGCGCGCGCAGGGATTCAATTACCCTTGCCCCTAAAGATCCGTGGCAGCAGCAGCAGCAGCAGCCGCGGGGGGAATCGTTTGCGAGAGAGATAACGATGGATTATCCGCCCGGTAATTGCGGGCCTCGGATTTTCGACCGGCATGATTTACAGCTGCGAGAGGGGCGGCGACTGCGCGATAGCTACCGAATCTTTTTTCGGCTACCGTGCGCTCGCTATATTCCTACCTTTCGCATTATAGAGTTCTTGGGAGGTAGAGGGGAAGGATAACGAGCGAGAGAGGACAGGAGCTGAGGTTCCGGGTAATCGAAGCGATATCTACTTACCTTCCGTCAAAAAAAGCTTCGTTTTTTTCGACGTTGCTGACGGATCGGTAGAAAATGGGCGGGTTGGGTGAAATTTTTTCGCCGAAGGTCGCTTTCTGTGAAGTCGTTAAAACTGTGTTTTAAAGTGGATGTATAACAGGTTATTGTGGCAAGCAAAGTTATTTGGTAGTCTGAATTACAGTACCGCTCATTAAACAGGACGGTACATCATATTTTTATTTCTTTATTATTGGAGGTGTATTAACTTCACACAAGCAATAAATGAATTTGTACTCATAATTAATATTAAATCAGGACATTTTTAACTTTTTATCGTACTTGTATGCATGATAAACTACAGGTGAAAGTGTAAAAGTTCGTGCAAATTAATTGACTTAATACTTTCTTATTGCTCGTAAAATGTACTCGCAATTATGTATCGCATATACGTGTGCCGTTTATGATATGTAAATACACTGCATTTAAAATAGGATGAGTCACGAAGGGGTCTTTTGCAGTGGGAATACGAGTCTCCTAATCTAATTTTCTTTCCGGATAAAGGCATCAAATTATAACTCAGCAACAACATTGCCAAGTACTTTACTCGACCTTGAAACCTTACCACTCATTGCGTCAAATTGCATATATCTTACAAGTAACTTCATAAAAAAGATAATAAAAGTTCCGCAACTTTTCTGGCTCTATTATATGAAATTCTCGGGCCAACTCGAGTTCACACATGACTAACCAGAATAAGAGTAAACAAAGACGAATGACTCCCGTTACATCAAAGGGCAAAAGTGACATAATCGTCGGGCGACAAACCGCGCTGACCGCACGAAGCGTAACGACCAAACCTGTCGTCGTCTCGCACACCGCACGCAGCAGCGAACTATATACGGTTGGTTGAAAAGCCCGCTCGAGCCAGTTTACGCGCCGGCATACACATATACGACAGACACGCAATTCGGCCTAATCGAGTCCCCCCCAGAACCGGAAGGAACGGACAAACGCGTCCGAAAGTTGAACAAACCCGAGTGCCGGAACGCGCGCTCGCGGAAAAAAGCGAGAAGAGCAGGCCGCGAGTGCAGGCTAATGAAAGCGGCGCATCGATCGTCGTTGACGCGCGCGCGCGTGAGGCTTCGCGCTGCTATGCATTCCCACGTGGAGAGCTGCGCTGCACACGCCACGCGCGTGTAACTCGACGCTTTGTTTCCGAGAGCGTAGAGTGAGCGCAAGCGACATTCCTTCCTCGTTTCCCGCGAGAACACGCGTCGCTGCTGCTGCTGCCTGTTAAGCATGTGTGTGGGCGGAGAGGTGGGAAGAGAGAAAGAGGCACAGGCAGTTTAACCCTTTGAAGGGGAATTTTTTTCGAGCTCCGGAACTGTTCGATATTCCGTAGTTGGCTGCTGGAGCGTGGTGGAAACACGTGTTTTTTGGAGAGGGCGAACGCCGCGGGGTTTGATCTTTGTAATCTTGCAAAAAAACGGACGGTCTTTGTTTTTTTGAAGCCAGAGAACATTGGTGACATACTATTTTCACTGCACCTTTGTCACTTTTGTTTATATCGATGTATGGAATAGTTTTCTTATGCTAATATTTTTTGATAAATTCTTATAATATTGTAAGATTTTATCCGGTTTCATTTTCAGACTTTAAAATAAACATCGACTTGAGAATGAAAAAACCGGATCACGCGCAAAAACGAAATCTTTTTCATATCGTGCGCAGCGCGTGTGGTAGAATTACTTAACGATTGTATAGTGCACGCGCGAGGTACGAAGCGAGGGCACCGAGCTATATAGCTCTCGAGAGCTCTTCAAGATGACGCGATGATAATTTTCGCAGACACGTTTCGCGCGCGCGACAACGTGTCGCAACTTTTAATGGGAGACTTTATTACAAGGGGACGCGATGTACACGCGAGACCGCCGCTGCCCATTTTGACACGCCATTACGCGAGAGAAAATCCACGCGGGCGAAAATGCCATCCTAGACCGCTGCTATGAGGTATATTATAGTGCGAGCCCAGCGAGTTATGCGCGCGATGTGCAAAAATTCGAAACTTGATTTCCAAGCCGACGGAAAAATGAGTGGAAACAAAATATCTCTCAGTTTACATTCGTTGAGACGTTCTCAGCACGTGCGTGCCATGCACCTGCAAAAAACTCAAGTAATAATTTTATTTTGCCACGACGGAAGAGAGAGGCAAGTCGGACTGTCAATGGCAAGCACATAATACAGTGGGAGAAATATTTGCCGTTCAATCTCGAGCTGAAAGCCCTGCGCGAGAGAGAGCAAGAGAGGCAAAAAAAGAAAAAGAGAGGTTTCTCGAGAGTGCGTTCGCTACCCTCGGCCGGTGTACCAAGAAAGAGATCGTCATTGATCTTTTCCGTTGCCATTGTAACGCCGACGACGCGCGCTGCGGCGATGCTCCGAGAGCCATAAAACAGCTTCTCCGGGAGGGGACCTTGCTTTCTGCCGTCTCGCGCGAGGGAATAAGAAAAAGCGGCTGCGCGCGGCCACCAGCTAGCTCCCGGGAAAATGCAACTTTATTTAATGCGCGATTCTCCAGCCGCGAGCCGCGCAGGCGTGAGGAATGGCCGCGCGTCTGCGCGCGCGCGCGGCAGCTTTGAATATTGATATATTTGAAAATGGGAAAAACACGAATGTCGGAGATGTAAATGAGGCCCTGCGCGCTTTCATTGCTTCGAAGAATATTGTGGAATCATTCATTGTGTAATATGTCTTGCGAAGCATTTCGCGTGAGATGGTTTTTATCTTAATTATGAATCGTGTTAAAGATTGATAAATACCGTTGATACAACGCGTTTACTGATATTAATGATTCGTTATCGTAATAGTAGGAAATCATTAATTATTTATTTGTTATTGTACTACTACTCTGCTCGCCACTTGTTTGTAAAATGTAAAAAGCAAACGAGAATCCGCAAGGAATTACGGAGAGCTTCGTGAAAGAATGCAGGATGCAGTGGTTCCGTTACATATGCACTTGTACGCGTGCAATATTTCTCGGTGATACGTGTTTCTTTGCACTTTCCGGTCGTCTTCTTTTTCTAGAGAGTAGGGAAGTTATTACCGCGGCAACCCTAGAAATTATCTCAATCGAAAAATATGTAATCTTTAAAATGCATCAAAGGTAATTCCGTAGAAATATAATATTGGAGGTATTTTGCAAAGACAGTGTTATGTTTTTTAAGAAACTTTTATAATGAAACGCATTGCGGAATAAATACATGACTTTAGGTGGCTTGCAATTATTTTCAAGAGTTTATTTATCTTTGCGTATTTGCATCGTAAATGTACATGTGATATGTGAATGTATACATTTGTTTTCTGAATATAGTTGTTTTGGGCCGATTGTAAATATTTGAACGCATGTGGAGGCTGCAACTGTTTATTTAACAGAAAATGTTTACTCACTTAGATTGCAACATGGATCAAATTAATCGTATATTTGTTATTTACATTGACTTTCATAAAAAAATGAAATATCTTTAAATTCCTTATTTATACACACATTTATTTAAAAAATATTTCATCGTAACCGTTTCGAAAATCGTTCGATATTTCAAAAAAATTTACGCGAGTTGGAATTCGATACCAACTTGACCTTTTCGATAAAAACGATACGCTGACTAAAAACATTTTTGCTAAATTTTGCTTTTGGTAAAAGAATTCGATGTAGCCAGCTAAAAATGCCCCTCTCCGAGAGACTTTTTGTGCGTTGTAATTGGTATAGTTAGAACTCGCAAAAAAAAAATAAAAGAACGCGAGCGAGCGAGTATAGTTGAAGGACGGAGTAGGATATAGTGTTCGCGCTAGAACGTTATAACAAGCACTTAGTCAGCGAAATTTCTATGTTGCTCATAGCGGAAAATCGATGTACAATTTATTAGCGAGCTCAGCGGAATGCGAAGCGACCGAAACGAATGCGCCGCTGCCGCTCTCGCGCGCATAGCTCTCGCCAAGTATGTCGTACTGCGAAGGTACGTCAAGAATTTTGACGCGCTTGCGCGACGCGATGGCATATATAGACACTCTGTGTGTGTGCCTGCAGTGTAGTTATATAGTACTACTACTACTACTATTTATTTTTCGTGAGCGCGGGCGAAACGCTCGTTAAGACTGAAGATTAATTGAAAATTCTCGCCCCGCTGGCGTTTTTAAAGACAAGTGTCGGGATGATTGACGCGCGTGTTTGCTTGCAGGTGAGCTATGACGAATCGCCACGAAGAGGAAATTGTACACGCACGCACAATATCCGCAGTGTTACAAGACGCTAGGAATGCGGAGTGTCGAATTGAATTGGTAAATACGATGAGGCCATCGCGAGGTGTTTACGGGCCTTTTTAAGTCGAGGACGAACACTCGCACACACGCGCTGTGCCGTAACTCGAGCGTTTCCGCTAAGCCGAGTGCGAGCCCGATTGCATCCGCGCGAGTGTAAATGAAGTCGGTGCAAAAGGAGGTCTGAGAAAAAGTTACGTCACCTCGGAGAGCGATAAAATCTTTTAACGGGATTTTGTATTTTCTTTTGCAGGAAAAATCTCGTGTAATTAGCTCGCGAAGTGAAATATTTTTAGATAAAAACTCGGATCTTTCATTCGTCTATTTCCTTTATAGCCTTTAGCATTATAAATGTCTTCCTCATTCTGCAGCATTTATGAAATTCCAAAAATTTTAACCGAGTTAGCTGCAAAACTATTCCTAATTACTATAATATGCATAGATTGGAAAATGTTTCATATTTTCCCTTTTTAGGTGTTACATATACAATAAACTAATTAGTCTTTTTTGGAATTCATATAGGTGTAATATTATTTAGAACTTACCAAGTAAATTATAAGCTTTGAAAAGTATATCAAACGATGATCAAATTGCGACGAAATATTTGCTATCCGCGTATATTATACGGCCCGCGAAACATTCCGCAATATGCCGCCCTTCGCGGCCGCGAGCAACTGCACAAAAGAATCCCGTTTTTCAATTCTCGAAATCTTCACGCGAGACGGGGGTAAGGAACTCGAGGGCCATTTATCAAAAGCCGCACGCGTATCTCCGCGCGCAATTTTCTCGCGCGCGCGCAGTTATGCACGCACCGACACCAGTTCCGCGTCGATTCCCGCGGTTTCAACATTCCGGCTTATGACTCGGCGATGCGTGTATTAGGTACGCGCCGCGTATAACCGGAGACGTATACTGTAGAGGAAGATAGAGAGAAAGAGAAGCGAGTTGTGTTAGATTGTGTATTAGAACTGGCTCGGTCGGGCGAGAATTTTATATGAAGTGAAATTCCTTTTCTAGGAAATTTGTGCTCGCTGATATTAAATTTTCATGGAAAAAGTTTGATATTTTTTATATAGCTTTTAAGAAAAGCCGAGAACATTAATAAAAAAAATATCGAAACGATTGAAATTAATAAAATGTAATTTTGACAAAACTTCTTTTTTTTATCAGAGCTCGTGTAAATAACGATTTTACTCGAAACATTGAGCTTTAACCGCACCGCGACAATTAAATAATCCTGTCGTCGCCGCTAACTCTCGCGCGCCTGTAGGATTTTACATAATTTTCCATCAGCTCCTCCCACAAAGAAGAGACGCACAGCCCGCAAGGTGCTCAAAGCTACCTCGAGAAAAGCATCTTTCCACGCACCTCGAGCACTGCAAAGGACAATGGACTCTCTCTCTCTCTCTCCTTTCCTCCCACGTGCACGTGCGCAGTAACAGGACAAAGGATGTCGAGCAGCAGCAACACACCGCGGAAAGAGGAAGATAGAGAGAGAGAGAGAGAGAGAGAGAGAGAGAGCGCATCGTGGAAAATCAGCCCCTGGCGCGAGCACGCGCCAACTCGCGAGTTAAAGAGCGACACGCGCTGCGAATCTCCTCTGAGCGCGTCGCTTAATCGAGTTTGCCAGCACAAGAGAGAGAGACAACGCACGCACGCGTCGTCACGTATACCTGGAGGAATTCGTCGATGCGCCTCTTGTGCCTATATGCCACGGCTGCAGCACTATCACTACTACCACTACAGCGATTTGCTGTGCGGAGAGCGGCAGTTCAAGGACGCGCGAGTGAGCGCGAGCGCGCCTATCGGGCTGACGGAAGAGGAAAGCGCCGGCTCAGCGATTCCCGTCGTTATGTGTATCCTCCCCTGTGCCGAAGGAGAAGGAGCTGTAGTAGTATAGTGAGCCTCCGTCGCGAAAGGGGAATCGAGGTACAGAGCTATATGGACGTATATAGCGTCAGCTGGATTTTGTCGTTTTCTGATGGATGTGATAGTTTGGTGATTTAATGGTGCAGTGAAATATAGGAGCCTGGAAATTGCGCCTTGTATCGAGATCTTAATATATATATATATATATATATATATATATATATATATATATATATATATATATATATATATATATATATATATATATATATATATATATATATATATATATATATATATATATATATATATATATATATATATATATATATATATAATCTTTTCTCACTTGGACGAACGATTGATTGAAATTGAAAATCTGGTGGTGAAAATTATTTCGATAATTATAGACGCTGCATTATAGGAGAACCCCTATCGTATATACTTATGGCAGGAAAATTATACTTTTAAAAAATTAGATTGATATACATTGAGAAAAAAATACTTCTTCGTAGATTGGATGAGTTTCAAGAACAGCAATTCTCCACGCTTCGGTAACGCAATTAAGAGCGAAATATTTACGGCATAACATTAAAAACCCTTCGTTATTAATTTCTTATCTTCGTCTCATTTCCATTCTCATTTCACACTAACCTACAAAAAGTAATGAACGCGCAAACAATAGCATCCGCCAGCAGCAGCGGCGAGTCGAATTCGCTGTCAATGGAGACAACCGTTACTTCTCATTACGGCTGAATAAGTTCTAGCACGAATTTTTCGAATCAGCGAGCTTGAAAGGTCAAAGTCACCATGAACTTCCGATCTAGATCTAACGTATTATTTCTGGTACCGGTACAAATGAGAGAATAATTTATACTTGTTAACGATTACGAAAATTATCTGACTTTGACTGAAAACAGAACCATAACTCTGATTTTGAGATTTATGCTTTGGTATAACTTCATTTGGTACGAAAGAATTGTTAAAGTAAAACAGAAAAGCTAGTTCATAAATAATTTTCAAGTAAAATCAGTCAATTTATGTTGATTGCGTGTGTGTGTGCTTGCCTTTTGAAGCGTACACACGTATCGTTTCATCAAGTATACGCACACGCAACCTTGCGCACACGGGGCTCCATGCTCAACTGTTTCATTATAGTTTGAGTGAGCAATTTCCCTCTAGCAGATAGAGTAAAACAATTCAATCCACTCGAGTATCACTCTAACATCGAGTTAACGCACTGACAAATGAAACGAACACGAACAAAAATGAATACTTTTTTGAAATCATGATTTTAATTAAAACTTGAATAAATGTTTAAAAAGTCTTGAATAACTATAGTTTTCAAAGTATTATAATTATAAAAACCTAAAATTTTGGTTAATTCGTCTATTCTTTGAAAGTTAAACAGCTTGAACACCATATTTCAAAATATTTACAGGACAACTGTCTGCACCTTCCTGCTATCCCACGAGAAGGATGACCGTCGCCGCTCCGGCGAGCGCTCACCAATGCCCGAGCGCGACACCGGAAGCGCAAGCGCACCCAAGGAAATGGAAGAGGAAGGCTCGGACAAGAAGCAGCACCGGACCTCACCGTATATATAGACGACACGCGAGCCCGGGCTCCGAAGAAGACGCAACGGCGGCGCAGGGAAAAGCGCCGGAAAGGCAGAATCGAACGACGCCCGCGAGAATAACGGCGGCGATTTCCGCGCGGCCAGTCGTCCAAGCCCCCGCGCTGGAGGAATTCCTCGTGACTATATGTATATATGTATAACCGATGTGCCGGGACACGTTTTCCCATAGCGAAGAGGATAGGATTTTCCCGCGGCTTTTAGGCGAATTGAACGCGCCCCGTAGACGTCGACAATTCATCTCGCGGCGGCGGCGGCTGTGAAAAAACGACGACGCGAGAGGAAGACTGATAGGGCCGTGATGGACGAGATCACGGAACGAAGAAAGCGAAAGGGTGAGCCGACGCGGAAGCACCGAGGGAATTTAAAAATGGGAGGACATTAGGAGCGGATTAGCATAGGATGATTTACCGCCGGAAAATGCTCGGGCGTGTTGCCGATCTTTGCTCTTTTAACCGTGAAGACAATATACATGTAAGTGACGAAATTCGCGTTATTATTTTTTTAATAAGATTCAGGATGACAGTGTATAATATCTATTAGGCGCTAAAAAAAGAAAGATCTAATATCATAAACTCCGGTCAATGTTTCGACTGAAACATCAGCGATTTCCTATAGACATATATAATAATCTGCTTAGCTATGCATTTAATATCCTCTTAAGAAAAGGGCGGCGCAGAGGGGACGGAAAAAATAAGCGAGGCTGTACTGCCGCGCCGAGAGGGAGAGAAAAAATTCTTAGGCAAATTCGGCAGAGGAGGGTTGGGTCGGTCCTTAATCCATTATTGGAGCGAAGACGCTCGTCTTGTTCCCCGGGCGGCTTACCTTGCAAATATTTGCCGCATAAATCCCAGAGGGAATATATAAGACGTCCCGGGCGATCGTTGAGCTCTGATCGCTGCGCGCCAGATATACATCTGTTACGATTATGCTTCTTGTGCTTTCTTTTCTTTTCGCAGCCGTATTGTCATCCTATAATACCGTCGTACCTCGATGCGTACATTTATCAAGTAATGAGTAGATGAGTATATACATTCTAATTGGATTGCTATTTAGCTATCACTACGTTTTTAAGACTAAAAGGTTTTGTTCAATCATTCGCAGCATCGTTAACCAATCTATAGCCCCCAAAGCAATTAACCTCGCGATAAATAATTTCACCTCGAATCAATCAACCCACCGCGCCACGGCGAAACTCCGCACGAGACAAAAGTCTTTCTCTCCCCATCTCAGCGACAGCCCTTTCTTCCCCCAACCCTTCACGCATGAAATTTCCATGCCATCCGAATAAATCATACAGCCGCCGTATATAGCTTCGATCAACGGGCCTCAATAGACACAGCCACCAGCTCTACGGAGACGCACGCACGCGCGCGTTCTCGAGTATATATACGGCCCTTCGGCCAAATTCTGAACGGAGGCTCGGCTGGAATTCCCATTAGGTTCCCTTCCCCGCAGCCAACCACGCAGAGGCGCCTCGGATCAATCAAAGGTAAAACGCGATACGACGCGAGCGCGCGCGCGCAGACGGTTTAATAATCTCGCAGTGTTTGCCCTGGCTACGGGACAGCTCTTTGAGAGCCGCAGGAGTGCGGCTATATCGGTGTATATGCTCGCCTATTCAGCGCGAGCGCAGCAGTGCCACCCTCGCACGGCTCTCTTTGCAGCTGCTTAATTTCGAATAGACGAGCGGGCTGTATAGGTGAGCGAGACGACGACGACGAGGCGCTTTTCCGGCCGGGGGGCGAGTGTGTACTCTGGCTGTTTGCGGATTTTCTTTGCGCCGCGGAGTAGTGCACGATTATTAAAATTTATTCGCTGCGCTCGCGGCTTTGTTTGCGCTTTTCCTGCAATAACAATCCGCGGAAGTAGCGCTGGTGTATAGGTATATACAGCGCGCGGGCGCTCAGAGCGGGGGGACCACGTATATGAGTGCGCGGAGACCGAGAATAATGAACTCGTTGTGCGGGGAATTCTGGCGAGGATCGCGGGGAGAGAAAGAGAGCATCTGTAATAAGATTTTGGAAAATTTATAGAGGATTCTCTTGTTTGTGGGCCGATGCGGCTGTTTTTAATTGAATCAGAAAGGCAGTTCTGTATGAGAGATACATATTTATCAGATACTACAGTCTTTCAAAAATAAATATTTTTCAAACCTATAATATAGCGAGGTACATTTGTTATTGCTTAATTTATTCCCAGCAAATATAAATAAAAACTCGTATTTCAAATTACCGTTGCGTATTTTACTTTCCTACAATGAATAATAATAAAATCTCAACAATAGACAAATTATAAAAGAGTCACCGTAAAAATTTCTATTTAAAAGTCTTTCAAGAACTTAGTATCTTAAAGAAATAACTTCTCGAACGTCACAGCCATGTCCTACAAAGAACTTTGTATTAAGGGCCCGAGGTAAGAGCGCGCCAACAAAGCTGTGCGAACGATTTCATTAAATTATTTCCCAGAATCCTCAGCTTTAAACAATTTGCACCTCTCGACGAGTTGTATTCTCTCGCTCTCTAGGTAGCTGCGTAACAAGAAGTACCAGAGAAAAAAGCAGCCGTAAACGAGATGAAACCGTCAACGAAACGCGCTCGCGCTTTTTGGCGGTGAAGATTGGCGTATATACGCTGCTCTGCGCGCGCAAGAAAAGGATGTATCTCTGGCTTACACAATGCTGCTCCGCCGTCGGAAGGGGGCTGCTCTCTTCTTATTCCCGAATCGGCAAAGTCGACGTGGCGGAAGGAAGGAAGCGAGGGAGGAAGGAAGGTGCGCGGAAAAGTGTCAAGAAAGTTCCGGGCACGAATCACGGTCCAACGGGCTGAGAGAAAGGAGCCGACGCGGGGGGCGCGGCGACGCGCGAGCGCGAAATAAATGCGAAACAAACCGTGAAAACTGGATGGGAAATGCAATAACTCCCAGCTCTCTTTCGGCGTCCCCTGACAAGAGGACGTGTTCCCGAGGTGACGGAGTGCGCCGGAGGATCAGCTCGCGAGAGCTATAGCGAGAGATATATAAGCGCGCAGAGCTGGAGCGATACCAATGGAATGTCATTTCGATGTCATTTAAGTTCCGCAACGACGACGGCGTCGGCGACGAAGAGAAGGACGAGGGTTTTGTGCGGTTCGACTACGTGAAATTTCGCCATTAGCGGTATACCTACTGCGGCAGTGCCAGCACGCCATTAGCTTTTTTAATCGATCGTTTCTAAATCGCAGTGCGTTGCATATTTTATGTGATGTCAGCATTTTCGCTACCGCTGAAGCTTCATAAAAATTCATGACTGCTTGAAAAGTAGAGCTGGTAGAGAGGTGGCTCTTTTTTTGGGATCGCAAAAGAAATTTATGTATATTCAATAAAAAAAAAATTCTCTTCAACCTCGTAGCATCGCAAGTCGTTCAGATCGCTTTCCTAAAACCATTACCTGTATGTATACACTGCACACGCTACCTCGGCTATCGCTTTCCCGGGCATAACCTTCTCAACCAGCCAACACTCGTGAGCTCGATATCCGTTTGTATTCCACGGCGTTTCCTCCTTCGCTTCTCCATCCCATTCGCGACTTTCGATCTCCGAGCTCCTCGAGCCTCGCGTCATCGTTCTCACTTTCGCGCTCCTTTCGCGCACGGTATTGCATTCTCCGCGGCTGCATAGCTCCGAAGCCGAGGAAGAGAGGAGATTTCGCGAGATCTCTCGCGGGAGAGTGAATAAATCAAAGGCGCGACGCGCGCGCGCCGGCGTTATCGCTTAATGCGAGCGAGGGCGCGCGAGAAATTGGATTCTCCGCGGCGGTGGCGGCAGCCGCAGCGCCGGTTTTTCGCTATTTTTCCGCATAAATATTGCATGAGCGCCCGCGGATTCTTCGCCCCGTCGGGCGGAAGCGGTTTGACTGATTGCTAGATTAAACGTTGACTGCGGGTATGGGAGGGAGGCCGGGTGAGAGGAGCAAATGCCGCGAGCCGCGCCGTATGTGCGCCGCGCGTAACTCCGAGATATGTTAGGTATAGGTGAATATCGGAGAAGAGTGAGAGATTCGCCGTATTAAGGGGATCGCTTGCCTATTGGAATTGCAAGTTTTACGCGGGTGGTTTAGGCATTATTGATAAGCTAGGTGTATATATATATATAAATTTAATGTAGTATTTTGAATCCATGAAGCGTGACATATATTATTTTATGAAAATGAATTTTTGACACCCCAATCTATAAGATTTCTTTGCTATTTTTTATCACCCACACTAAACGCTAACTAATGGTGTGGCGAATAATTATATTGTCGTCATTCGTGTATGATATGTCCGTGCTTAAAATCTGAATAATTATTATTATTATTTTTACTGGTTCAACAGATACAAATCTTACTATCTTCTTCCCTTGTAACCTACTAGATTTGCGCAAAGTATACGTACACCCTCCGCCGACTCCTCTAGCATTATACCCGCGCGCGCACACGGCTTCCCGTGTACTCCTAACCCTAAGAGAGAGAGAGAGAGAGAGAGAGAGAGCTAGATAGATTGAAACGAAGCCCGGGTATATACATAATTCGATTAGGCCTATTGCTCTGTCTCGCGAGGGAGAGAACGTTCTCCCTCTATCTCCCGCGAGCTGCCGTTTAATATCCGCGCGTGTTTGCCGACCGGTAGTCTGCGCATTCTCGCGCAGGCAGCTGCGCGCACGCGAGCGAGCGCGAGTCTGGCAATCACGGCGCCTCTGGATTTCCACGTGTGTGTGTGTGTGTCTGGGTGCCAAAGTGCGAGAGGAACGTGACAGCGAGGCGCACACACGCCCGCCCGCGCGTATGTATATGCCTCGGGACTTCCGCGAGAGGGAATCGCGCGTCTGCAGTAGGTTGCTGTAATACGCCGAGGTTGCGGAGTGAGAGAGGGTGAGAGCAAGTAAGTGACTCTGCGACGCGTTTGGCCGCGGCTTGTACCTGTTAGCCGATAATTGCCATGTACATTTGTCGCGCAGATTGAATTATTAGTTTTTTGCAAACCCTGGTAGAAAATTAACCATTTTTGTTGGTTAACGTGTTAATCAAATGGTAGTATTTTCGACCAAAATCAATGTTTAAACCTTATTAAAATTATCGAAAATTATAATCACGTGTTCAAATATTGACAATAGAATATGTTCTTATGAACGAAAATTGAATATTTATCTTTAACAACGAAATAATGTTAGTGTGACGTTTTTAACTCCAAAATTAACCAACAATTAGCCAACATGTCGTTAACCTTTTTACCAGGGAAGTTATAATGTTTATACCGCATCCGAGATTATTTTTTATTTCTTGCGATTAATTATTTTTGATTGACGATTAGATATCGTGCGGGAATATGCATTCTCTCAACTTTGAAAAGCACTTGTTCAAGTTATTATGCATAATAACATGTATACATTGAATCGAAATAAACATTGATAAAAACTTTGACAGCCCAGTGAAATTTACGTTATTGTTTTCCTGCCTATTGTCCAAACTTTCTTTATAGCTTGTCCGGAACTTTCTTATTGTTCTACTTTTCGACTCAACTATACGCAAAGAAAAAGGCAAGACAATAAAACGGATTTCTTCGGTTCAGAAACTGCACAATAAGATAAGACTCTCTCTCTCTCTCTCTCTCCAGGCGCATTGCCTCGCTCGCGTGCTATTTCGCTTTCTGCTCTAATTTAATAACGCTCTCCACAACTCGATGAAATACATCTCCCGAAACGAACCGCTCTTTTCTCAACGTCAAGCGTCTAACACGAGGGAAAAGAGCTGCGTTTAAATAATAAGATAAGCGGTATAAAAATCGCTCGTCAGCGTCAGCAGCAGCAGCAGCTTGTGTGCATCGCGCAAAACACTCCCCCCGCATCTAAATCATCCATAAACAACGCGCGCGTAACCGATAGCGCACATAGAACGCATCAGGCCCGGAGCTCACCAAAGCACTAATCCTTTCGAGCGAGTAGATACGGGAGACTAGCTCTGTGCTCGCGCCGGGTCGATGCGCCCACTATACGCCGCAGCAGCAGCAGCAGCGGCAACAGCAGCCGGTTAAAGTCAAATTTTAATGAGGCACGAGTGCCGGCGCGCACTATCGCGACGCTCGGGCGCCACGGCGAAACGTCTCGCTAATGTAATGGAGAATGACAATATGGGTCGGCGATTAGGCTAATCGGGGGTCCCGAATGGCCTTTCCGTAGCCGCCGGTATATAGCAGCCGCTCCAATTAATGTCGAGCTTGCTTGCCCTGCAGCGGCGGCAGCCCCGAGCTTGCTCGCTGTACCGTTGCCCCCGCGCGCATATCCCCCCGCACCCCTCGGGCGGCGCATCGATACCGGCTTAACGATTCATGACAAGTGTCGCGCGCGTATACGAGTTGTCGGAAAAGCCAGAGAGAGGTCGCTGGATATTTAGTGGCCGTGGCTAATTCCAGCGCGGAGGATGACCGAGATGCGATTGTGTGTACACTCGCGAGGCGCCTGCGGCGGGTGGGTATACACCGGTTATATGCGCGAGGAGACGGCCCCCGCGGCTGCGAAGGAGATACGCTGCTGACCCGCCTCTTTCTCTTCGTGTTTGCCCGTACACCGTTGCTTATTTGTAAATACGCCGAACGAGGAAGTCGATTTAGCCGTCAGCTGTAACTCGGCCGAGTAATAGCGGCGTGCTTTACCGGCTCTTGATATTTCAATTGGATTTTTAGGAGCTTGTTGTTACGGACAGACAGATAAGCTGTGGAACGTGAGTTGCTAACGGTTCCAGAAGCTGATCGGATATGGATATGTAGGGTAGATGAGATTTCGTTCTTTATCGGGAACAGCTTTTTTGTGAACCTATAATGTTGTTATAGTACGTGATGATTAGAACGATTTTTTTTAATCATTTATAGGGTGACTTCACCAATATCCGTACAGTCACCAGTTAACGAACATTTTCTTTAAATATATGAAAATATCAAGCTTTCTGTGTATTGTTTATCTAACACGACGATAATTTTCGAATCTTTTAAAAGTTTTATTTCATTTTACATAAAGATTCTGCATAAAAGAAATTATCTTGTTAAGAATAAAATAATAAAATTTCTACTTTTATTCTTTATCTAAAATTTTGTCACTGACGTAAAGTTTGGAGATTTTAAAATACTAATTAAAAAAGATTTTTGCTTTTAATCCATTTTTAATTCTCTTAACTAAATAACAAAAATTGAAATTTCCTTATTCGTTCATTCACTGATGAAGTCACCCTACACGTTTATTCAAGGTCAGTCAATATAGGTAACTAAATATAGAAGGAATTTTAGATATTAAATTCCATTTGAAAAAGTATCATCTGTTCGTTCAAATCATTGGAATTTGATAAAAAATACTCAATGTCACGACAACTACTTTCAAAACCATTGAAACGTGAAACTTTGTTCAAGAGCATTTTTTGGAGAGACAACGAATAATATAAATTAACTTACGAATTACAGTTATACGATAGTACTCCAATTATAATCGTCTCATTACTCACCTGAAACAAAAAGTAAAAAGCGTTTAATTAATTTTTCTCCACTACCAAGAGTAAAATTAAGAAATAAGTAAAATCCCTCCCGAAAACTCCTTAAACTTACGAACTTTCATCAAACAAGAGAATCTCTTGATGAAAATTCTATGCAAAATACTACGGGAGAGGAAGAGCCGCGACGTCAATTAAAGATATCGGTGTACGGCGGACGAAAGTCTTCGCCGGCACCCATGCGGAATTTTCGAACCGCAGGAATTCGTCGCACATATATATATGTATATAGAGAACACCAATTCTCGCACGGACAAGACGTCGGTCGCCGGCAATCGTCATAAGGTCGACGTGCGCACACGCAAGGAATGCGAAATTTTTTTTAAATAAAGACCCGTCGCCGACGTCACGTTCGGGACGAAGGACCTTTCGGATTTTCGTCCGTTTTCCGGCCTATCTAAGTATATAAAACGCGGCCGAGTGAAAAGCCGACGCTATGCACACAAAGGTCGAATTGATTTTCGCCACGTCGGGGCGCGCGCGAGGACCTTTTGAAAGAGCTTATCCAGCCAAAGCTACGTCGAGCAGTAAAAATTATCGGTCGATTGCCATTCGTCACCCTGCTTTCAACTCGGTCGACAGTGTGCACAAAAGAGTTAATATTTTTTTTTTGACGAAAAGTTTCGCGAAAAAATGTTTTGTCAAACATTTATTTTATCGGCAAATTGATGCCAGCTTTATAGCAGTATTTCTGTTTTATTTTTATTAAAATAAACTCTATAAAATATCGATAAAAATTGAAACCCATTTATCCAGATTTGAAATTTAACGTTTTTCAAATAAATAAACTCGCAATTTCAGTATAACGATAACGATTGTTATTTTATGTACATCTGAATGCACATAAAAAAAAATAAAGTTTTTAACTGGTTCTCTTTTTGCGGCAAAAAGTACATAATGCAACAGTGGATTTATGATCTGAAAAAAAGTCGAGATCGCGAACTATTCGTGCGGTTTTACACATCTCGCACGATTGAAACACGCAGCGCGTACGCGCCTATCGGTCAAAGAGTCGAACCGATATCCATTTAACTCCGCGTCCGTATGCTTTGATGTCGAATAACGCGAACTATACATGCCTCATGGTGCGCATTTTTTCGCGGCCACGGCCGCTGTTTCCCGCGTTTTTCCGGCCTGCGAGCACGCAAGTGCCGTTCATTCCGGCGATTCGCTGCGCGGCCCGCTCAAAAATTCAAATTGGGTGTACAACTATCCCGCGTGTGCGGATGATTGCCTCGCGTGTTTTGCGCGCGGCCGCAGCACAAAAAGGAGAAGCGCGCCCACGTATGGAAATTGCGCACCCGGATCCCTCCTCTCTTTCTCGCGCTTCTTTTGTAATTCAGTCGGGTATACTGTAGAGCGCGCGCGTGCGCTTTCACTGTCTTTTTCGCGCGAACGTCAGAACCCGTTGTCGGACGTTTTCATTCTTGGGAGCCGGGCGCTCGGCGCGTAATTGCAGTCACGGACGTGAAAGCAGGTGGCAGTTTTTTAATTGCGAATTCAAGGTTGATCGCGCGCCAAGGGGTATTAGCACTACCGAGAACACGCGAAATCGCTGAGTTCGCAGGTGGCGGCTAATTCCTGATTTTAATTATTTGAGTTTCTAACTAAATTTCGTCAAACGTAACTTTTATTTTATTTTTTTGCTATTTATAATTAAAAACAAGAAACTTTATTTAAAAAATGGTAATGTATCATTGGTTATTAGTTTATAGAATCATTTTTATTTACCGATTGGAGATTGAATACAATGTTAAAAGAAAAAAAAGATGTTGATTAGCTATTCTTCTAACATCGTACATAAATAATGAAAATGCACCTGTGAGATATTTGAGGTCAAGAATTTCGAATTCTAAAAGAGTATTCCCGTCACGTAAAATACAAAGGGGGAATTATGAGTACAATTGGTAGTTATGGATGCTTTTAAGATTATTCTCCAATATCACGTGTAGGAATCTTTCTGGAATTTCTTTGTTCAAATCAGCATTCATTCTCTGAGAAAGAGATTTTCTTAATTCAGCAACATAGCTTAACCGTTATGAATGCGGATGCAACGTGAAAGATTAATTTTTCAAACTGAACAACAGCGTAAATATTTCAATTACATTCTTAAAAACCGAAGAAATTAATTATACTTGAAGGGATATACAAACATTGTAATTGGATTTGAACAGGCCAAATGAAAAACATACATACTTTCAATTAAAGAAACTTATCTCATCTCAGCAATTTAACCGGAAACACCATTCAATTCCCATGATATCGACAAGCTCGTTCTCCGCATATCTCCGCGCGATTCAGGGTCAAAGTCCTCGCGGATACGGGCGCGCGCGCGCGCATACCTGGTGACACAAACGACGAAGTATAGGCGCGCGCGCGCGATGCGATTTCATGCCAGACGCGTGCGCATAACCGTCGTCGACAGAGGCCTGCCTCGAAAACTGGTTTAAAAATGCGAACGGCGCGCCGCCGCGTGTCGCGGAAGGGCGCAGCAAAAAGAAATCCGCGAACGCACTAACGATACACGCGGCTGCGTCGCTTCGTTAAAAAGCTCATTTCCGAATGCAATCACGCGCCGCGCGCGCGCGCGACTAAGAGGTGCTAGTATACCTCGCTGGCTTTTGAAATTACGAGTTCAATATGCGAAAGAATGCAGCAGCAGCAGCAGCTGGCGCTGGTAATTCTTTACCATTGTCGTCGACGGCGAGCTTTCCTTCTTCGTCGCTTTTCTCGCCAGATTCTATCTGTCTCTGTCTCGCTGAGTGCACGCGGTGTATAGTAGCAGCGCGCCGATGGCGGAAATTAAAGGGAAGGACGCGGCTTGGGTGGCGGCGCAGCCACGACTGGCGCACCTCCACTTTTTTCAATTGCTTGCTCTGTTTTTCAATAAGGGCCTAAGAATAAAGCACTGCTTAGAGATTTACAGCGCGGCTGTTACCGGTATACCCATTATTCGCAGCTAACAAGTAATTTGCATGAGTGCGACTTTTACGTGTAAAATTCGAACAAATTTTTATCCGAGAATATTATGAATATTAAGTTACGAAGTATATCTTTCGACGATGGTAAGGATTTTTGTGCATATTATTCATATTCTTTACCACTTTAGACGTGTTATTTAATTTTCTTTCACCTCGCGTGCTATTTTATCGATGAGAAAATTCTCATATACACGCAAGATTCCTTAATGGCGGAAGTTAATTTCAAAATTCAAACAAGAGCGCAATTTTTCACAGGAAAGCCTTTAACGGTGCGGACAATGGCCACGAGATTCTGCGCTCCTCGACAACGGCGTCGGTGGCTTAAGAGAATAGTGTGTCGGTGACGCGAAAATTAGCTGAGCTAATCGAGTGTCGTATTTTAATTTACTCTGGTAAAGGTTCCTTCTCTAAGCGTTATCAATTTATAAAATTTATTAAGAGCGAGGTAACAAAGAATAAATAAAAAATTAATTCGCAATTATGTTTGGGAAATATTGTTACCTATAAACATGCACCAGCAAAGCCAAAAAATTGAAAAAGACTAATTCATGGTTTTTCTTCTTTACAAAAAATTGCAAATTTTATAATTCCAACTGATTATCGCGTGCTAAAGTTTCCCTTTTAGCGCCCCACTCATAACGGAATAAAAATATTTCGCGGTCGCGCTAAAACAGACCTTATCAAGCCCCTCGTAAAGGGCTGCGCACCGAGAGTATCACTTTACATCTCACTCAGCCGCCGGCACTAGGAGCCTAATTGACGAAGATGGTCGATGACAAATTTGATTTAGCACTCGGCTTTTTTGCGGTCTTCTATCATCCTCTCCTTCTATATCCCGTCGTCGAAAGACACAGCAGTCGCTCTCTTTTTCACCGGCAGCGACGGCGGCGCGTGCTCGCGCAACTCATTCTGACGATGCACCTGTACCTCCGCAGCACAGTGCGCGACATCTTTCTCGCGGGCGCGCACCTGCACTGTTCCCGCGAGAGACTTTCTCGGTATATATTCGCGCGCGAGGAATATATCCGTAACCCGATCGCAGCGCGCATCTTCGCCGCGTTCTTTTTCCTCCCGCGTCGGCGTTCCTCCTTTTTTCCTTCCTCTCCTTTGAAATGGCGTGACGGCGGCGAGCCAGCGATCTGCCTTTGATCGCGAGAGATTCCCGCGATAAAAACGATCATCCGAGATTCCGAAGAATCAGCAGAGGGACGCAAAAGCGCGCGCGCAATTCTTTTTCGATTTTCCTTTCTCGTCTGCTTTTAATTTTGCAGACGACGACTCGCGACAGTTTGTTCAGCGATTTCGACGACGCGCTTTGTCATGGGTGTAAGTACGAGCTTTTTCAGGGCTTCGCGAGTTCCAATGCTCGGGTTTCGCTGATATTTCATCGTTCGAACAATTTTTACCGCTTGCGTCGAAAGTTGAAATTACGGAAATAATTGAAGTATAAAGTTTTATTGTTGAAAACGTGCTGGCAATACTAACTGAATTTGATGAGCAATTTTAAGGAAATAACTTTGAACGCAATTAATTTTCTTTTGTAGGAGTTGAATGTAATACAATTGCGCCAATGTGCCCTTCGTTTAAATGCAGCCGGCGTTTTATGCGATTCTCCGAAGATATTTCATTTCGTGCTGCGGGGAAAGAGAGCCCAAGTGTGGAATAAAACGTATGCACCTTCCTGGGTTAAGTCTGATGGACGTATTTTAGACGAAAAATAGAAAGCGAAGACGCGCTTCATAAAGATGAAGATAAAGATAAAAGGAGGAATCGTAAGAAAGGGAAGCCGTACTTTACAAGGGGGATAAGAGAAAAAGAAACAGCGAAATAAGAGAATGAGAGAGCGAAGTGGCGGAAAAAACGAGAGAGAGAGAAATAGAGAAAGAGGGGGCACGCGGGAGAGAGGAAAGAGGAAAAAGAGAAAATTGCAAGCGTGCGCGCGCGCGAGTAAGAGAGAGAGAGAGGAAGCGCAGAAGAGCGCGAGGTCGTCGACTCGATCTCCTATGCGCGCTTTCCTGCTGCCGTCTTATGTTCTCCGTTTCAAGCAGGCAGGACGGAAAGTCGTGACGTAATGTTATGCGACAACACCGCGGGCGCCTCGCTGTGGGTCGAAGTTGAGCGACTGGCGTGATGGGCGATTACCCTATCTACCAACTTTTGGTTAATTAATTCGCGTTAATTTTAAATGGATTAGTCGCTATTTATCTTCAAAGTTTATTTACAAATAAGCTCGCGCGTAGTAAAGTCAAAATAGCGAATAGATATAGATAGATAGATAAGTTTTATTGATTGGCTAAGGACTCGTGGTCCTTCTAAGCCAGTGACATAAATAGTGTCACTTGGAAAGCGTAAAACCGACGGGAGCTTTTTAAGGGACGACAAATTATTCTGTATTGATGATAGGAGAATATAAAATGAACGGAAAGACAATGTTTGCCGATGCATCACCTCAGGGTAAAAATAGCAGTCTAAATATTCTCGAAACTTGTTTATCAGTTACATAATTAGCACGTGTCTTCGGGTTCTATTTAAAGCAAAGCGCGTGCCAAACTAACTATCTGATGAATCTCGGTTCGAAAATCCCCTACAAAGATGCTTCTTCATTACGCTGCTATTTCAAAAATTTCATTAGCGATCGACCTTCTGATAATTACTGCACGTAAACTAGTTTAACATAAGCGTTGTACATGTAGTAAATAATTGAATTCTGGAGGAACTTAATTTTAAAGGGAATGTCAATCTTCTAATATAATTATGCAACAAAATTTTCAGAATATTATACACATAATAATTCTTGTTAATTGTCGCTATAGTTTTAATGAAATTCTTAATTAGCCTGATTTCACCAAGTTTTACGCGTGACGGGTGAAACTCTCAATAATAACCATTAAAAATTCAAAGTCTTCTTAAAAAACTATTAACATAAAGTTCTAGCCACCAATGACTGAAAACATCACTACAATCATAAAAATTAACACTAACGTAAAAATATTCCTCTCCAAAAATATCCCAGCCCGAGGCTCGTAAACTACAAAAACTTATCATAAAACCAACAAATTTTACGATTTCGAGCATTTCAAACCTCAAACGAAAGTCATTAATGTCAAAAGGCAGAAATACGGCGACCTTCGCGCGAAATACTACCGCCAACCGCGCAAAAAACTCCCTATATCCCCAGTGCGTTCAAGTTCAAGAAAATCTCTTCGATTTGCCGCAGCCCGTGAAAAGCGGAGGCCAGAGCCAACTCTCTCATGCTCTCCGGAGATAAAGCCATCGCGCGCGTGATTCACCCACCCGCGCGCGCTCGGACATTTATAACGCACTGCAGGTTGCGGAGGCTCCCAGTAATGCGACTTCGCTGTCTCACCTACTCTTTGTCCTTTTCATCTTCGGACAGGCCGTTGACTGGCAGAACTCGACGCCGTGTGCGCCGCAGAAGCCCGCGAGCCGCGCTAACGAGATTTACATATGCATTATCCGGATCGGCCCGTCGACGCCGGCGTACAATGACACGAGAGGAGGAGGATGAGGTCTGTATAGTGGAAAATATCGATCTACTATAGCTGCAGTTGCACCGCGCTCTTGTCTGCCCCCTAATTTCTCGTCGGCGGAGCGGAACGAAGAAGAGCCCTTTCTCGTCTTTCTTTTTCGGCCTGCGGATGGCTTATCGCGCGGTAATCTAGTATCGGGGCTTTACTTTCTTTTCCAAAGCGGGATATATAAATGCAAAGAAGTAATTTCATACTCCTCAGATTAAAGTCGGATTAGCGTATCACTCTGCACTACTTGTGAAAAGTTACATGAATAATTGATGTTGTCAATTATGTAATAAGGTTAATTGAATTAATTTAAATGTAAAGCAGTCGCGAGTATAACCTGGATTTATGAAAAGAATTTCAGTTGATTTTAACTTAACCGAATGATACCTTTGCTTAGGAAAATGAAGACGTAAGAGACCCAATTAACAATCTAAATTCAAGCCTGAAATGACTTCCAGCGAGCACGGAAACTCTGCTACACCGCCACCTTATCCAATAAAAACTCTGCCTACAAGAGCCTCGCACAAATTCATTATTCTCGCGAGGCCTGGTTATAAATATGGTTCAACTCCACGTGAAAACCAAAGCCACCCCATACAAGAAAGAAATTCGCACAATACAAGCTCCCGCGCGTACGCTTCCCCATCTTTCCGCGCGAGGACCGCCGCCTCGTCTTCTTTCGCGGCGCGTCCTTCATTAAACAACTCCGCGGCGGTGGCGGCGCGCCCTCGAGATTTTCACTATTTCGCTCGCGTAGACCGCGCGCGCGCCCGCCGTCGCGCCAAACTTTCCCCCGGCCATTCAAATATATTTCGTCGTCGTCGCGCCGGAGTTTCGCCCCCGCGAAATTGTTAAAACTTTCCGCGGCGCGAGCGCGCCCTTTTATTCATCGGGCTATAGCACGATGGGGGATCGAGAATGCAGCTCGCGCCGGCCTGCGCGCGTCTTTGAATATTTATACGGAGAGACGGCGGCAGCGGCTGATGTTGGACCGCGCGAACTCTCGGTGGTATATACTGCAGCGGTAGCCGCGCAACGAGCCCTTCGGAGGTGGCGGCGGAAAGTGCCAAAGTGACCTTCGATACGGGGCGATGGGGGAGATCGGACAATGAGAGTCGTGATCGCAAACGCGAGAGAGAGAGAGAGAGAGCTCGGCTGACCGAAACGTCTGCGGTCGCCGCGCGGGATCCCTCTTCGACGGGGCTTCCTTCCTTTCGGGAAAGTGCAGATGAACAGTGCGGAGATAGGTAGATATAGAGGCGTGGGATGCTCGATTTGCGCAGCGGCCAATGATGGGAGGCTTGGGTTGAGCCGAACACTATGCGATTTTGCGGTTGCAGGGAAGTTAGACGGATTATTTTTTGTAGCCTGAAGCATGGGAATAAAATTTAAATTGTTCGCTCATACTTGTTGGTATAAAAGCGATATTCGCATTTAAATTAAAGATTTAATCAATTTTAAATAAAATAATTAAGTCTATATACATAAAATATTATCCAATAATGTTTCAAGGAAACTTATGATATATTATGTGAAATTTAATTTGTTTTAATGTAAACATATGTCATAATCGTTTATCAATATTAGATTTTACGTTCAACCTGCGATCGAATATCATTTGCTTTAATTAACGCAAGTTAATTAATTTATTCAAGTAAACGAAAATTCGCTTGCACGCTGTAATACCAAGGACCTTCGTCGCACAACGAACTCGCGGGCGTAGCGAAATCACAAAAGAAATAGGTCGAGCGCCAAACTACTTTAGACGCGGGCTAAGTTTCCGGGAGCGGGTCGTCGCGAGCGAGCCAAGGATTGTTGGCTCCAGCGACCGCGAGAGTCCAAATATTGTTTTTCGTCGCGATGCATTTACCCGGCCATGTATAATCCCCCTTTTTTTTGCTGCTGCTACTGCTGCTGCTTCTTTATTTTCGGCCATCGTATATAACGTACAGCGACGCGACTCGCATTGAATGAAAGCCGTCGTCGCTCGCGAGTGCGCGCGCGCGGCTTGTTTGTCTTTTTGTGAACAATGGCAAGTTTAAATTGAGAATAGTCCAGCTCTGGGGGCTTTTAAACGCGGCTCCGTGCAGTTGAGAAGCGAAAATTTAGCTCGACGCTGAACTCGGGCGCCGCGCTTCTTGCAGTCTACTCGTGTATTTCTTTAATCAAACTATTAATTGTATTCAATTATGCACTGTAATTATACGCCGCTTATATATAGAAGAGAACTCGAAATTATGGTATATTTTGCAGGATTAAATTGTAATTGAAAGTATATAGCTATATAACGTAGGCCTGTGCGTTGCAATTTCGCGATGCACTTTATTATCACCGAGATTTATTTAGTAGTAACATTATAGTTCATATATAACGGTGAATTAAGCGATTCGAAATCAATCAATACGAAATTACAGTCATCATGAAATAATTACACGTAGCTCTGCGTTAATTCAGTCATTCAATTACACGATAATCCCGCGGCATGAAACAAAACAACCGCCTACACACACACACACACACACACACACACACACACACACACACACACACACACACACACACACACACACACACACACACACACACACACACAAACACAAACACACACACACACACTGCCATCCATAAAAATACACATCGCTCATTGTCGTGATTCATTGCTTGCGCTTCTTTTACGGCAATACCGAACGACGACAAAAATGACGACTCACCGCGTTCCATCACAATCCTACACTACTGCACGCGCGATCGGCGGCCCCTCGTTGCGATTATTATCCACCCGCGCGATCATCGCGCGGAACAATCGCGGAAGACAAAAAAAATTTCTAAACCGGCTCTATACTCATACACGCGAGCCTGACGGTACTTCGTCCTCGCCGCCGTCTAAGCAGCAGCGGCAGCTGCAGGGCGTATACTTATCGCCGGGGATTATAAAGCTCCTTCAGCTACGTACACACACACGTCCGCCGATGACGGCGACATTGACCGATCGCGTTCGCGAACTGCAGCGGGGAGGATGCGCTCGCGCGATCCGGTTATCGAGATGACCAAGGCTTACATAATCGAGAGAGAGAGAGAACCGGTTGTCCGCTCAATCGTCATTTTCTCAATGGTATGAGGAGCGCAGGCACGCGTGCACATTCATTTTTCCGCGTCTCGCGCTTCTTGCACACGCGTGCAGCGCGCGCGACTCATTTTCTTCTTCTCGTCTCGTCGCTCTTGCGAGCGCACAGCCGTTTTAATGGTTGCGGCGAGGAGCGAGGGCGAGCAGGGAGATGGCAGAGGAAGAGGAAGAGAGAGAGAAGAGCTCGTCGTTAAAGGCTTCTTCGCGGAACGGAGATATACTTTATGCCGGGGCTAAACGAACGCGCGCGCCACAGCAAGAAGTCAAGAGATGTCAGAGGGAGTACGACGTAGCCGCATTGGTGATCAGTATTGGTTCGTTTGTAAGCGTTCTAATTGTCTCTGATGCGTTCTTTGAATTCTGTTAAATAATGAGGTAAAAATTGTTTTTTTTTATTATTTAATGGGGCATGTAGCACAGTGTCTTATTAAAATCTCTGCATTTCTGAAACAAGGGAAACTTTTTCTTAAAATTGTCATAAAAATAATATATATTGTGTTAATATGCAATTTAGCTATAGTAATAATCTCTTAGCTGATGTAACTGTGGATGATTTATCACCAATTACTGTTAGTATTTTATTATTAGTCCTTGTAATTAACTATGAAGTAATAGCGAAAAACATTTACTTATTTCTGTACAAATAAACAAAGAACGTTATATATCATCAGAATATTGTTCCTAATATATAGGTACAAATACAAATTATGGAATAAAATCTTAGATGCTCAAAAACTGGTTCCTCGTTAATAAAAAAAAACCATTATACATGCTGAAAATATTGTTCCTGATGTAATAGTTATAACATAAAAAGAAAAAATGTTATTTTTAAGATTTTATTTCAAAGATGTATAAGAGCTTTGTAAAAATAAAACTAGAAAAAAAGCAATTATAATAAGTGGAAATAAAAAAATTGGGAATCAGAGCATAAAACTGTTATAGACTCCGAGTTGCCTAAGTATAATGCAATTTGAAAAAATGTTCACAAGAAAATAAAACAGTATAGTTATTTTAAAGTGGTTTAAAATTGACGAAAACATTAGCAATGGATCAGTAGCCCCATAAGGGTGAATATATTTCCACCGTCATTGCTAATTATTTTAAAGACTATTTCAGGTTCAAATATTTGAAGTTATTGCAAAATGCCATTCCCTGGTGAAAATCCAAAAGATTTTATAACTAATAACTGACCATTTATATTAAAAACTTGCTATAAAATAGGAATTTCTCTTGTCTCTCCTATGTGGCCATTTAATAGATTGAAAAATAGAATGAGTTTTTCAAAGCTTGTTCTTGAGTATTTTAAGGGTATTAATACTGATCAATTTCTTTAGTCTGTTATGACAAAGAGTGAGCGAGACAAAATCAGACGGAGAAATAAAAGTTTTGCTGAATTATTCATAGAATGAGTACAACAAATGATTTATTAGTTAATGTTATTTATTTATATTTCAGTAAGCCATCCAATACACTTCGATGCTCTTTCATTAAAGATAAAATTAGTATGTAAATCAAATACGAATATTTTGTTGTTACGTCAATCTAAGAAATAGGCAAATAATGGTCGAAAAATGTAGCTATTTTCTAACTTCTTGGCTATTTCATATAGATGAATTTCTACCAGGGTTACTAGAAAAATAAATCTGTTTATTTTAATTATTATTATAATATTATTAGAACCATGTTACAGCTAGTATTTTTCTTAGAATTGTATACAAACAGATGAGAACTACACTACAAATACCTCTATTAATCTTAAATTTTCGAAGAAATAAATGACGCCCATTACACTCTTTCTAAAATGAAAATCTCAATATGTATATTACCTGAATAAAGTCTTCTAAAACCACATAAATCCATGAAAATAAATGATAAATGGAAAACACAGGTAATCTCGAAAATCTACGACGTAAATATCGAGTATCATCTAACTAATCCAATCAACTCGAGCCCTGGTGCCGTACGTGAAAATAATATCAAGTCCCGTCGAACAACAGAAGAAAAAGTATCTCGGCCCAAAACCCTATAACGACTTGACACGATCCGGGCCCGCGATCTCCCCGATAATCACGGGCGATAATCTTTTTTTCCGGCATCGCGCGCGCGTGTGTAGAGCTATATCGATCGCCCTTCACCGCTCGCTCTAACCGTGAACCTTAATGGCTCTCGCGCGCGCTGCTGCACGAGTCACGAGAGAACCGGTCGCTCTGCAACAGAGCAGCCGTCGCGGCGGCGACATCGATGAAGCGATCGGACGACACCGTTAAGTCCCTCACGTCGTCGCTCCTTTTTCCTATACGTATATGTATATAGATATATATGTACGACGAGCGGCGTCCGAGTTGGCGACGCGCGGGCAATAAACCCAGTTTCCTCCCGCGAATCAATTTCCCTCGCGCGCGTGCGCGGGTATACAGTGGCATCGGCAGTAGCCCTTTGAAGTGTCGGTGAAATTGCGTGGAAATCATGTGCACGCGTGCACGTGTATATGCGGAGCGTCGCCGCGGGTGTGTACGAGAAGTCGTTAAAGTGGCTCGATGCGAGCGCGATGTGGCTGTGCCCTCGACGTGCGTTCTGAAGTTGATCGGCGCTCGCTGCTGCGAAATTCAGAGGGACACGTACGGAGAGAAAGAGGGGGAGAGAGAGCGAGAGGTTTCATATAAGCCACGGGCGATCAAAGTGCGTTTATTCTTGGAATACGGCTGCTGTTCGGACTTTGCAAGCGAGGGGAGGGGGTTGCTTCGAGCGGGCTTGATTGCATTTTGCGAATGTGGCGGCGCACGGAGGTCACTAGCCTTAAAAACTTGTGCGTCGATGTATCTTTGGATGTAAAAGTAGAGAGAATATTTTATGCTTAATGTGAGTGAGGGATTATGAATGAAAAACAGAATTAAAAATGATATATCATTGAACAAAGAGATAATAATATGCATCAATAAAATTATAGAATGAAAATTAGTATAGACACAGAAATTCGTAATGCTTCAGCTATTTCATATTAACAAAAATGATATAGTAGGGCAGAATACAATACATTATTAGCATAACCAATTTTCATATTAAACACTTCATTTGCACCCTTCTCAAATCTTAACATAACGTTCTCGTTTAGCTACAAGCATTGTCGTAAAAGCGAACCAGTTCATATCTAATCATCAACGCCACAATGACGCCCACTTGGCCAACTGTTTTTGCGGAAGTGTTCCACCGTAAATCTCCCTAAACACGTACACACTTAATTGCCCGGCGGCCGCGATAACTCAAAATTTATTAACCTCCAGGGTTAATGCGCAATTCCGTCATGTAAATTGACAGCCGCAACTCCTCGAGTATCGCGCCCCTACGCGCATACATAACTCACGGCTCGCCTCTTGCAATGCGAGAAGCGTAAAAGAGAAACATAACCCAGCGAGCAAAAAAAAATCCTTTTCTCCTCGTCGAACTGCGCACAAACGCTTAGAGACCCTTTAAAGCTGAGCGCGCGTGCGCTTTGAGCTCCGTAAACAATTCTCCCTCTCGCTCTCTACTCGAGAGAACCGCGTAAGCACTTCGCGCGTCCCAGAATCTTTAAAATGCAAATTCGCTTAGGAGACGAATGCTAATTGCGCGCGTTCGATGCGTGTCCGCAGTAAGCGAGTGAGGAGAGCTTTTGAAAAGCTGTGGGAAGTGGCAAAGAGTGAAGTGAACCGGGCTCGTTGAGAAAATCTCGAGTAATTGAGAAAACTCATCGCCACAGAATGAGTAGCGAGTATTTCGCGTGTGCGGTTATCTACGGGAAATTTTACACGCTTTTTCGCGGTTTTGCAGTCATGCCTAGGTATAATAAATTTGTTTTAATAAGAAATATAATAGGCATAGTTAAGGAGTTACTGTTGCCCACGGGTTGAAATTTATACTCGCTATATTGTTTTCAATTCGTAGTTATAAAGTACGCCATTAAACTTCTATGAGGCATTTAATATTGTGAAATTAATGAAGCTTGTTTATATAGTTGTGGTATTTTGCACTATTCAAATTTTGTTTCAAAACACCTTTTCACGCGAGAATTTAGCTACAATCTCGGTAGTAATTTAAAATATATATAACATGCAAATTCTCCATTGTATTCTCTATAGCAGGTTAATTATATATATATATATAGAGAATACAATGGAGAATTTGCATGTTATATATATATTTTGCATGATATATATACACACACACACACACACACACACACACACACACACACACACACACACACACACACACACACACACACACACACACTTCTACCCTCTCGCTCCTGCAGTTATTTATATTATTCATGTTCGAAAGTTTCAATCCTCTTTAAAATTAACCTCGCACTACGTACAAATGTATCAGTTTAAATAATGCAAATTGCGGTAACGTTTCGATCCCGTAACGAGCTAGTTTATACAAGCTTTAATGTTAATTCCGACGAATTTTGCGGACTCTAAACTGGAGCCTCCCGTATACATTCGGTATATAAAACGCTCTTGCATAAAATTCCGAAGCTTACCATGCGTCCATTCGCGATAATTCCATGAAGCGCGGACTAAACCGCACGTGAATTTCGTTCAATCCTTATATCCCCGTGGATTCCCACTGATGTAATGCACTATTACCGCGTCTGGGTCGTACCGAATAAAGAGTGAACCTAAATTCTCTCTCGCTCGCTCGCTTGTCTCGAGCCTGGGAGCAGGAGCGAGACAGAGCCTCTCGGGGACTAGAGAAGCGCTCGCGCCTCCTCTCGCAATTAAGACTAACGGTAGAGCGCCGAGTGCAATGTGCCGGGCGCGCGCGCGCGCTCTTGTACATAAGCCACGAACCGCAGCAGCAGTGCGGCTAGCGCGCACGACTCACGGCAATTTAGGCCGCGGATAAAGCTCGCGCGCCCGTGTTGCACGAGGCTCATTGATCTATAACGAGCGCGCGCGAGAATCGAGATTTCCGTTGCGCTTTCGCACCTGGGCTCGCTGCTGCTGCGCGTTTTTCTGCACTGTAATAGAGAGGCTGCGCGCGCGAGTGGAAGGAAACGAGGTGGGAATAATTCATGCCGAGAAGCTCGGCCGTGTATATACTGTGTGTCGTATGTAGTCGCGGGTGTTCGTTGTTTGCGGGTTTAGAGCGTAATGGCTGGGTGATGTTGCATGAAAAATTCATGGGAGCTGGATGTCTTTTGCCCACGGTTAATTGCTATGTATGGACTGATAAAGTCTCCTTTTCGTGGCTGGCTCGAGTTATAATGAGCTTTTTAAGATGCGGGTGATAAAATTACGTTAGGGCCTTGATTAGCGATAAAATAGGCGAACTTTTTACGGATAGTTGGAATTTTTAATAATACTATTATAAGAATTTTAATTTGGTCCTTAGATAATTTACTAATGAAAATTCTATTTTGATTATGCCAAAGATCAATTTATGCTGATAATGCGTGGCCGCATTATTCCCCTGTACTCGATAAATTATTAATAGCCACAGTTAAAAAATGCTCGATGCGTCCTACAAATTACAATTTCCACGTGCCTTGCTATTACAATAATCATTCGCCTATATTATCAGATCGCCGATGTACAATAAACAAGGTTCGCCCACGAGAAGAATCCATGCGGCCTCTCCCACGTATTCATTTTACACGATATTTTCTCGCTCATCCGCTCGACTGAAGAATAACAATGCAAAGAAAATCATGTATGTTTATGCTAATCGCGCGTACTCGATATTAAAATTCAGCCGTCTGTAGGTATTTTTATGCAGCTTTTTATTGCATTAATTCGGTATTGGATTTTTACCGAAATATATACTCTTTAAATATGAATAAGTGAAACGTCGTTCACTGGTGCAAATAAGTGAAAAAATCGACCAATTTTCTAGTGAATATTCACTTGTTATGCAATGACAATTTTACTTCACTGCTTCAATAAGTGAATATTCATTAGAAAATTGGTCGATTTTTTCACTTATTCACTTTAGGGTGACTTTTCATTTAGTCATATTTAGAAAGTACAAATTGAAATACACAATATTATTTATGAACTGATTCACGTTAAATTGAATTAAATTATATTACAATTATTATTGAAGGGGCACCAAAATATTCAATCTATTAGCGGTATTAGCTTTGCCCAATCCGCAGCCAAATTCGCAAGATACGCTGAAAATCCTTCAGCAAACCACTCACTAGAAATCATTGGCACACAGCGCGTATAGGGCCACGATCGAATCTCCGGCAATCTCCAATCACCGCACGTACACCCAGCCATCGACGTTATCATTCGCAGATGCACCGACAACATTGCACCCGAATGTATAGTACACAGGAGCTACTAACGTAAACAGCTTCAACGACAAGCCACGGGGCCATCACTGCTGTATACCGCTGGGCTAATTTTCCGGGCGGAAAAGCGCCGGGCAATTTCGCGAGTCGGTCTCTCCTCGCGCTGCATCGCAGCCGCCCCCCTCCCACCACCTATTGCTTTTGGCATTCAGCGCCGAGATAGTTTAGAGTTGGCCGTGCCTGCAGCACAGACATGCAGTCGTCGTCGCCAGAACGGTTGCATGCCCGCGAGTATAACTGGAGAAAGAGAAGGGCAAAGAGATGGAGACGAATGAAGATGTACAGATACACTGAGAGAGAGAGAGAGAGAGAGAGAGAGAGGGAGAGAGCCGCAATATAAGCGCGTGCGAGACGGAGGAAATGATCCATTGCGCGAGCGTCAGCTAAATCAGCATTCCCTTGATGCATGCGTGCTGCTCCTTTTTTGTTTCTACAGGTATTCCGAGCTGCCATAGGCGCAGTTACATGCGGTCTATGTGTGTAAGCCCGACTGGATGGATGTATTCGAGGGGAAGATGATATGCGCTTGAGATATCGGCACGGACGCGACAGAAAACATGTGGATGTGCGTTGTGTCATAAAGCTGATAAATGCAGTCGTTCTCGATTTAATTCTGCTTTCGTGTTGCTCCTTGTGAGAGCTGTCCTGGTTATCAAGATTCTGATGGAATGCGGTAATTGCTGACTAATACGTTGCTTTTTTTATTTCTCTTTCACATGTATATAATAAGCTATTACTAATAATTTTTAGATACCCGTATATTTTAAAAATTTAGACTAGTCTATAGTGACAACTGTTACCGTAAGTTCTAATTAATGTATGCATGAGTGCGATAGTGTAACTACTGCGTGTGGATGAATGTTTTTACATTTCTGGTTTCTTTTATAATGACGTACCGCTTTCAATTGTTCTAAACATGCATTCTCTGTGACACACACACACACACACACACACACACACACACACACACACACACACACACACACACACACACACACACACACACACACACACACACACACACACACACACACACACACACACACACACACACACACACACACACACACACCATTATTTATACTACGAATTTTATATGATAATGCAGAGAATTTTAAATGTATTCAAATTTTTGTAAGAGTGCGAAATAAAGTTACTATTATTATTTATAATTATTATTTTTATTATTACCCGTATAATTTTGAAATCCTTCATTATGTTTTTAGAGATTATAAATCCTAACTTTTTAATCAAAAACAAATAACAAAATGCTTTGGAAAGTTTGTAAAACAAAGAAACGAAATTACGACTTGATGCTGAAGATATATGAAGCACGCAGTGACAGGGCACGGACAGATGACTATTTTACGAGACGAAGATGAAGCCGCTGCGGCACGACGAAGCGACTGGAGTGACGCGGAAACGCCAACAAGTTTAGCGCGCGTTGACTTCCAAACAGTTTAGTGAGCTGGAAACGAGGCGCGGCGGTAATCATTGCCAGGGTCGGTTTGGAGTTAGCTGCTAAATTTCCGTCGAGCCGGAGAACCGTATATGTTTTAGAGGAGACCGAGCGAACGCACGCGCACACAGCTTAATCCAGTTTCGAGGCATTAAGGGATAACTATTGTGTTTCGTGGCCTCGTGTTACGAGCAATAAACCAGCTTCAATTCATTCTTTGATTTCAGCCGAGTAAGTGCCTGCCTATCCAATTGCGCGAAATAATCTCGTCTCAAATGATTCGGATTATTTATAGAGAAATCTCTACTAATTCAATAAAAGCTATAATGTAAACAATGCAGAGTAAAATAAGCATAATGTCGTAGTGTTACATAAAAGAAACTGAATGGCACGATTTCAGCGAAAAGAAACATTCGGAACTATAGAATCCCATTGAGATTCAAAAATGTCAAGAATCAAGGCGCCGAATAAATATAATCTCGCAACCTCGAGAACACGAGCGAACGGCGTCTTCAATGATCAGTTAAACGATAACGATTTCGAGGCAGCGGGCGTAGACACTCGTATCTGGCTGCATCCGAGCCGAAAGAGAGCGAAAAAGCGACGGTGGAAGACAGAGCGCACGCGCGCCAGGCGAAACGTGAAACTGGATCAGAATAGAATGACTTCCGAACGACTACAGCTACTACTAGACTACCACTGCGCACACACAACATTGTGCTCCTTTTCGAAGGCGATTTGGCGCGCGCGCGGGAGGGCAAGCGGACAAAAGACACGTTGTCGCGCACGCGAGTCTCGAGAGACTCGGCTGCAGACTCTCCAAAGAGGACGGGTAAACAGAAGAAAAGGCCGACTGCTGCAGACGCCGATGGGAGTAGCGAGCGCGCGTGCCGTTCGTTCCCGTTTCGCCGCGACTTATACGTCCGATCAAGTACATAGGCGACGAGAATAGCGATGATGGCCGTATACAGTCTAGCGCCGGATTTTCGACGTTCATCCTGCAGGGAGCTTTTTTGACGACGGGCCCGCGTTTGTATATCGATTTTACGCGGCTGTTGTTGCACCCGCGCTAACGAGCTTTTGTTTTGGACAAAATCGCCGGGTAATGCGCGCGCGCGTCGCGGATTAATGTAAATCGTAACAAAGCCTTCCACCGCCCCTCCCTGACCCTTGTGCCCGGGGATTATACGAGAGGGCAAATTAACGAGTGAGTGAATAGCAACTATTTTCGTTATGCGATATTTGAATCGCCCGGGGGCCGCTCGACCGCACCGGGGGGGAAATAATTGAATGTTAAAATGCGCGAAATTCGTCGAGCTCTCGCGTGCACGGGCTGCGAGACACTGATAGGAAAAATTGCTGGTAAAAGTCTCGGATTTCGCATTATGCACTCTGTAGCAGGATTATTTTTTCGTTATCGAGGGGCAGCTCTGGCTCTCTCTTTTGTGTATAGGCGGAAATCAGCGTGCGTGAAATTACAGCTTTTCTGTCACAAATGTTTAATGGCGTGTGTACAGGAAAATTAACTGGCTAAATAAATTGCTTTCGTTTTACGCTGAAATTATTTACTGATTTTCTAGTAATACAATGAATTCCTGCAGAGACGAATCAGTAAATGTGAGAATGAAAACAATTTCGCGTTAGTTATATTTAATTGAAATGCTCGTCCGATTAAGAATGTTCATTCGAACGGAAAATTAAAGTGAAAATTAAAATTGTAAATTGTTCGACATGAAAGCATTCTCGTATAAAAGTACTACTTTGAATACATTTAAATATCCAATACTTAAAATTTAATTACTCAATTCCACCACGGATCGAAGAATTATATAATAATAGATACATTCAACTTGTTAATCTCGCATAAAAAAATACTCTTGCATTTAATTCCAGTCTCGCGTACCTGGAACATCGAAAGAAATCCGCAGGCCAAGTCAATAAATCGTGAACAAGGAAGCTGCGACCTCTCTTCCTCCCTTTCTCTATAAATCTTTCTCTCTCCCTCCCGCAAACATCTCGCACAAACATAATGCAATTCTAATGCCTACGGCGTCGCCATCCAGCGCACCGCAGCAATAAAAAAAAACACACACATCCCGCGCGAACCGAAAGAACACAACACGGCATTCAAAAAAAACGAGGAACTCGTTCTCAGGCGCTGCGCATTGTAGAGTCGAGTACACATACACTGGAGGCGAGGATATAAAGCGCGCGGGAGCCCGTTATGGGAGTAGCAGCAGCGGCAGCCGTCGCTGCATCGCATTAACCAGCCGACCGACTGATCCTGATCCCATCTCTCACCTCGGGGCGGCCCTTTCCGCGCTCCTGGCAAATCTTTCGCTCGCGACGTGCGCGCATTATTTTAACGGCGGCTGCTGTTGCTCCCCTTTCGAGACAGAATGCGCGAAGGCTGTCGGACGTCTGGCGATTTGTTATGTACCAAGCGCGCTCCGAGATGCATCAACACAAGTGGATATGTCGGGTTGAGAGGCGAACGCGCCGCGCTGCACGGATACATATTTATGGGGGCAATCGAGTTGTGAGGCCGCGAGCGTAAAGCTATTCTTTGGTAAGATAGTGCACGACTGACCTTGATTTGTTTTCTAAGTAAAATATAATTGTATATAAAGACAAGTTTGTTTAACGTGAAAAATTTTATTTAGAAAATATTATCATTAATCATTGACTTTTGCTCTTACAAATTTTCCCAGGTAATCCTGAAAAACATTACGGACAATAAATTGCGCAATCCCGCCTCCCGACAGCTTACCTCACTGCAGGCGCGCGCGCGCGCACGTCCCAGGCCATCATCAATCCAGCAACACATAATAGAGAGTACAAAGCGAGATAGCGAGGTGAAATAAGACGAAAAAGGGGGAAAAACCAGCCCGTACGTAGAAGAAAAAGATAATGATAGAGAACGTGCACTCTCGAATACGAAGAGACGCGCGCGCGGGGAGGACGATGACGTCGTTGTCGTCGCGCTCAGGCATGCGGTTATAGGTCAGGTTGCACGCGAGGAGGCGCGACGCGCGCGGGCTGAATACCGAGGGAGTCGCGCGTGATGGATGATTTCTCGGAAGACGAAGAAGGGGGCCGGACGCAGCGCGCGAACTTTTCCCCGTGCGATGCGAGAGCTTTCGCGCTATAATACGAGGCGAAAAGCCCGAGCAGAGATGAAAGGCCGCAGATAGGATTGTAAATGATTGGACGCGTGCGCGCGTTGCGAGGTTTGTTAACCTGCCTGCGGGGGGAATTGTGCGCGCTGGGCCATTGTGCGGTGGCTAGACTCCTCTCTACCCGCAGTCGGAGATGTATTTATGGATAGGGAATGGAAGAGAGAGAGAGGATGCGCGCGCGTGCTTTCGTGAGTTTTATTTACGACGTGGCGGAGGGAGAGAGTATATCGAAAAGCAATTCTGCTTTGAAATTATTATGATTTGCTCTTTGAATTCTGCCGTGTGGTTAAGTTCATATAGGTATGGAACGAAAATTTCTGATGCGGAATATGTATGATTATTGGCTGCTGTAAGATAAATTGACATAATTTTAAACTGGATTTATTATTTCCGATATGTTATATCGCTGTCGTAGCTTGATGCAAGCATTACATCGTTGACCAGAAACCGAGGTAAAATTTAGCTTATACAAATATGCAAATGATAAAGATAATGCATTTTAAGTGTAGCCGATAATTAACGCTTATCTCCGCTCAATCATTACACGAGCGCGTAAAAGGACGCGGAAGCAAATTTATAATATTAGCCGGGCATATATAAACGAGCCGCAATTCCGTGATAAATGACGAAAGTGTCCAAAATGTTCGTAATGACGGCGTCATTAGCATACTAATGACTATCCTCTCTCTCTCTCTCGCTCCGGTCAAAAAAGTCGATCTGAATTTCAAAGCAGTCCTGTCCGAAAACTCGCACGCCAACAGTCGTCGTAATGACAACCCACGTACGAAACTCTCTCCTCCACCACACCTGAATTTCCGTAAACGCTGCCCGCACAAGGGCACGAGCCTCTCACGCGGCATGCGCTGCTCGTAATACAGTTTTAAGGAAGCATATGCGCAACCGGTCTTTCTCTCTTCGCGCTACCGGTCCGCACGCGCTAATAACATTACTCGTTGGAGGGCGCGCGACGAGAGTCGCTCGTGCGCGAGCATTTTGAGAGCCCCGATGTCGTCGCGCATACTATGCTCGTGCATATTCATGAGAGCGAACGCCCGCGGAGAACGAATTCCTACGCGATCGCGAACACTCGGCCATCGGCGATCGCGTTAGCGCGTAATACGCAGCACTTGCGTATTGGTATGTGCGCATGCGCATGCGTGTATATATAGGCGAGCAGCTACAGGAGAGGGCTTTCGATTACACGTAATAGAGTACAGGCGCGATGGTCCTTCGCGCGGGGCACCGATAACGGTATAGGTCGAGGCACGATGAGGAGCGAGAGATAGAGGAGAAGGAGAGAAGGACACGATGATTAAATGCCTGGCGCACGAAGAGTTTTTCGGGGACGGGATACTTTGTGCCCGAGGGCATCATCCTCTCTCTCTCGGGTACGGTCATGGGGTACCGTTAAAATTCGCTACACGCTGCTGCCCTACATTATAGTCGTGCGGCGACGCGGGGCTATAACTTTTACCACATAAGTGGCACGGCAGACGCCATTGTCCTTAGCGGGCGCGATCATCATTAATTATGGTTAAGGTTAGATCGATGCCTGTGTACTACAGCTAGGTAGCGCTTCGTTACGTCCGAGTGAGCTCCTTCGGTTGGAGGGCCCTCGACGACGACCGCGAGTCGTTGATAGAATGCGCGCAATTATAAACGTATTTGAACAAATAGGAACATTGAATGAGAACGAAAGAGAGGTATAGAGTATACAGAGTTGAGAAAGAAACGGTTTCTGTCGTTCGCCGATCCACTCGACAGACAATATTTTACATTATAACGAGAGCCGCACTTGTCGCGAAGTGGAATGAGAGAGCCGGAGGACATCGTAAACAGCCGAGATTTTCCCGCCGCGCTTTATGCTTTGATACTTACCCGACGATTGCTGTATAAAGTAGAACTAGAGCGAGCACAGCGCGGTGCAAAAGAGAGAAGAGAACTACAGAGGAGAGAGAGAGAAAGAGAGGTACAGCAGGCACAGTAAAGAATGGGATAGCGGCGAGCGGGGAACGCAAACCCGACCGACCGCCGGGGGATCAGTGGATCAAGACCTCTCGCGATCCTCTTAATTAGTTCCCCCTTTTACACGAGAATACCGCAACGAGCTCGTGGGATTTTTCGACGTTTCCTTGCCCCCCACCTTCTCTCTCTCTCTCTCTCTCTCTCTCTCTCTCTCTCTCTCTCTCTCTCTCTCTCTCTTTCTCTTACTCTTGTCTTCATTTTACCTTGTTTATTTCGCTAACTGGCCTGGACTTTCGAGACCGGCGCTATTTTTCGCGTTACTATATATGTACGTGCAGGGAAGCAGCCGCCGCAGCGCCGTTTCGTCTCGTTTAATGCGTGAATTAATTGAGAGAGCACATTTTCGCTGAGGAAAGAAGCCGAGCGGACTGTCCCTGCCGAGTTTCTCACTGTGAAATAAAGTTTCGAAGATGAGTCTTGGCCGCGCGCAGAAAACGATGCTAAGTTAAACTGCAATTAGCGAAATGTGCCGTACGTGAAATTGCCCCTAAAAGGAAATTATGGTATAATTTTATTTTGAACTATATACGAGGCAATTGAATTTATTATAAGCATTTAAATATGATTAATAATTATGTATATTTACTCAGTGATTCATTTAAGTAATGAACGGATAAACAGTTTGTAATCCGATCAATTCCGAAAATCAGCGTTCGATTTTGCACATGACATATACGATTATTGCGCGTTTGATTGGCTCAAAATCCATTGGCTTATTAACATCCCTGATTTTGAATGACAATTATTATCAATGTTTATTTATATATTATACTCGTCATCGAATTTGTCGGCAATATGCAAAAATGAATAAAAACATCATATTCCTTGTCGAGGGTAAAATCCTTCACCGTGTTATTATTCCATAACTCCATTTCAATCGAAATTTAACGAGACACTCTGCGATTGTTCTCGCGTAACTATTTAATCAATTTCCCGAGGGCGCAGGCGCGCGTACTCTCGCTCACGTTTGACTCTGACGGGCAGCTATTTGACTTGAAAGTTTACGTACAAAAGCCCCGGCGCAGCGCTAGCGCGTGGTTCGTTGAACCGCGCTGACGTTTTTAAATATATAACAGCGCGCGGGAATGAACGATAAGCGCGCGATACGGATTTCTCCGCGGACAAATCCTCCGAGTGTTGAATCAATATTTTCAGGCGCCCACGCTGTCGCGCTGCTATTTACACTGTGACTTTCTTGCGCAATATAATAGATATATGCGCTACTGGACTTACTCAAGGTGATTCAAGAAAGAGAAAGAGAGATATAGGCATACGCGCGCGGGGGTTTCTTTTTTCTCGTCCGAGATTCTTCCCTCCTCGTGCTTGCTTAGCACTTCTTATTAACGTTCTTAGCGCCAAGGAACTTCATAATTAGAGCGAGTTCGCACTGCAGCACTAATTTAAAGTGAGTGTATATGTATATGTATGTGTGTGTGTGTGTGTAGCGCAGTGGCGGCCGTCGCGCACTTGTTTGTGCAGGTGCGAGAAAAGGGCCGGCTTGTGCCCGATTCCATAAGTACCCCTTGTCTCTTATTGAGGATACAAATGAGGTTTTGTTTGTCGTGACACAGGTACTTTATCACGTCGCGACAAGTGCGTCATTTAGTTTTCATCGCCCATTAGAAGCATGTTTATTATTCATAGATCGAATGATTCCTTTATTTGCCCAATGTATATTCGACGACATTCCAGATAAGCCGGGGGGGGGGGGGGGATTTGTCAGAGCGGGAGGAAAAAAAATAGTCGCAGCCGCGTAGATTATGCGAAAATGCGACAACGTCCGGAAAAATAGGCCGGTAATAATGTCATTTGAATTTCCCCCGGCCGAGTTATTGCCGGCGCGATATGCAAATTAACGACGCTGGTAAACTAGTTCCGCCACGACATTATACGCCGGCCTTTTCGATTTAACGTTCGGCACGCGTCTTCTCCAGCGCCTATATGTGTGGCGCGGTGATCGATCGGGCGGAAAGCTGCGGTGCAGTTGCTCAGGCGCAATATAGGCCTGTTATGTAAGGGCGTCCAAGCTACTAATTTAATGCCATCGGCTTGGCTATTGTCTTGGATGTCTTTTTCGTCATAACCAGGTAGATAATACTCATACATTACAGGTACTTTTTTCAACTCTGTACTTTACCTTCGAACTATATTTACTGCGTAACTAATTAGAAGTCTAGTCCTGTGTAAGCAGTGAAAAATAAAACTATGGTTTCAATATGTCTGTAATAATTAATTCTTAGTAACGTTGAAGTATTGTATTCGCATAAATTGAGGAGAGACGAAAGATGACGGAAACGAGGTATTATATTCTGAGATAACAAAGGCAATTTTTCATACGTTTTATTTGCAAACGATCAATCCAAACTTTATCTCGGTAATATAGCTCTCGATTACACTGGCTTCCAGCTAAAATCTTGCGCCTGCCATCGCGGTGGTCCAATTTCGACTGTCACTCTTAGTAATCCTCCCGGGGGCGTCGCTCGCGGAATCGGGCGGGTTTGCTGCACTCGTAAATTGTGCCCGCGCTCGCGCGCTTACACAAGTAGAAAAAGAGAGAGAGAGAGAGAGAGAGAGAGAGAGAATCGCCCGATAAGAGGAATAAAGATTTCCAGGCGCGACTACTCGCGCGCATTTAATTAGTGTCAACTGGCAAAGTGTCGCGTGCTCGCGCGTCGTGGCGCTCGTCAATTAGGATTCCGGAAACTCCTTGCAACGCGGCCTGAAAACTGGGACGAAAGTTGGTTCCCTCGGCATTCCGGAAGCGAGGCGCGCGCGCGCTCGCGGACAATGAGCGGACGTTGACGCGAGAGCTAGTACGGGAATTCAAGCTCGCGCGATCCTCCGGAGATTTTGCGCGTGATGCAGGCGACGACGATTGTCGCACGCGGGGGAAAAATGGAAGGCGCGAAATTGGACGCTAGTGTTCCCAGGAGGGCGCCGCCGTGGGCGAACGCCAGAGAGTTTGTTTAGTAGGATACAAAGAACGGAATTAGCATTTCTAGGGCCGATGTGTTCGGATCGATGATAAGACGCTTATCTTATACGAGTAGGTGGGAACAGTAGGAGGATGTTTATTGAGTTTACGCAATTCAAGTGGTAAATGTGTTGAATGTATAGCTGTTTTCTGGGTGACTGAACTCAAACTAATTGGAACAAAGGTGTTTGAATAAAAGTGTGTTAGTTATAAAGTAAAAGCAAAACTATTTAAATTGATATTTTTCGTGAAAAAGAATTTTTATAGAATTTAATTGCTGCAACCAAAAGTCAGTAACGTTTGATTAATAAAATTTCGCTAACGATGTCAGTTTTAGAAAGAAATGTGCTACGATAGTCATATTTCACAATTATTTCAGCGGAACAGTTTGCTACACCTACAATTTTTTAACGATCCTTCCAAAGCGACGAAAGCGCTGACAATGCTACACACTTGCTATTTTATCATTTTTTTTTTCTGTCGTAATTATAAGAAACAATACTATATCGCTGCAAAATAAAATACAACGTACAGGATAGCAGCAATACACATCTCCAAGTATTTTTTATATTTCGATGCACTTCGTTATTACGTCTGCCAAAAATTGTTGAACTTTTCTTCGTACCTCAATAGTAACATTACGCCACGCGGAATTCGAACTAGTGAAGGTTTACCGCTGTCAAAAAAACTCGTCCCTTCTCATCCCCATACTCAGTTCACACCGACCCGTCATACATTTTTCCGCCGCAAACGTGCCGATAATACGAAAGGAACCCCCTGCCCCCTAGCCCCCTCCGCTATTGCGTTTCGCACAGCCGATCGCTCGCACGTTATTGCGCCAGGCGACCGCGAGCGTTCGTAATTGCAATATCGAAAAAGGGACGCGGGTGGCGCGGTCGTATATATATACATACATATATATATATATATATATATACGAGCCAGCTGAAAAAAAAGAAAGAAGGAAGGGAGACGGAACTAACCTGAAGGTCCACCAGATGTTAAAGCACATTGTGTTGAGCCAGAAGAACGTTGCCAGGAAGAAGAAGTGAGCCAGGATTGCTGTAACAGAAAAAATCAGGACAAACGTTAATCAAAAGTTCTCTTTTCGGGCGTTTCCTGATTTATTGCGCCGAAAAAAATGTTGGGAAAAGAGACAATTTTTTGCATGGTATTTTGTATAAATATATAGTTTTTGCTTTTGATAATTTCGTTATAATAATGTAATATTATTTATATTTTCCAATATACATAATAAATTACAAATCCGATTTCGTGTGAAAGATCGCAAAAAAAAATAATTTGAGTAGTAAACACAGCGCTCCTACGAAACGATCATTTATATTCAAATCGTTTGTCCCCACTTTGACATGCGCTTGATACTTGCTTTATCGAGCGACAAACACTCCCGAACCCATCTAAATTTAAAAATTCCCCAGAGCTAATTTACTGGGATGTAAGACCATTCATATCCTCTCACTCTTACCGCTCTCTTCGAAGTAACCGAAAAACTTACAGGCGTCAAATTGATTCTTACAAGTTCGGCTGTATAACGAAAGTCAATTCCAGACGGCCGCGAGCGAGAGCAACGCCGCGGCGCCGGCAGACGGCTGAGAGATTAAACTCGAAAACCGACTTAAACTCGATCGAAGGGTGTGCGCGCGGCCTGAGAGCGGGCTAGCTCTCGAATGAGAAGGGGCAGGGGGTGAAAAAAAGCCACCGCCGCCAACTTTGTGGCCTTATCAGCTGCTGGGTGAGTGAGAGAGGGAAAGCCGCGGCGGCGGCGGCCTGGGCGAGAGTGCGGCTCATCTCGAATCTGCGCCCGAAACTTTCCAAATCTTCATGAATAAGCCCATGAATTTTTGAGGCTGTCTCGCCCCGCGCGCTACTCCCACGTGCACCGCGTGCAGGCAAAACCAAACGGGAAGTCGAGGGTCAGCCGAACAAACACTCGCCCGCCCGCTGTTTGTTGTGTACATATCGAGGATTCCGGGTTGATTTGAATTGTCGACGAATTTGTTTACGAAGTTTTCGAAAATTTCGATAATTATATAGAATTTTACTTTAATTTCAGATAATGGTTTTTTTTCAATTATAGAGAATTTGAAATTAGCATAGTGAAAACTATATCTTATGTACAAAATGTAATTCATCTATTGTACGATAGATTCCTTATTTAATACGCTCTTTGAATTTCCTTTGTAAAAAGTGAAAAGATAAGAGGATCCAATCTATATTCATCAGAAAAATCCTTAATCTTCCTCGACATCAAGAGCCAGCCGCTGTTTACCGTCTAATCCACCGTGGAAAGCTCCACGTGCATACGCCGTATGTCTACCCGCACGCGCGCGGGGCGACAACGCGGAGAGAAAAAAACGCGCGACAAAAGTTGACAAGAAGAAAAAGAATAAGGAAACGCGGGGCTGCGCATTGTGGAGCGCGCACGTCGACATGAATTTTTGAGGGTGCCGTTAACCGTTCGCCTTTAGAAATTTCGGACTGGCATTATGAGTCTCTCTCTCTCGCCACACCGCGTAGAGACATTAATTTCTAAGAATGCAATCTGCCCAGGAGCAGCCGCTCGCTCTAGTATTCCTTTTTCTCGTCGCGAGGGGGGCGGAAAATCCTGCGTAAGACCGGACACACAAAGATGCAGGAGCGTGGAGAATAGACGAGGCGAGAGAATAAAGGAGAGCAGCACGACAGAGGAGAGAGAGAGACCGTTTCGAGTCATCTCTTGTCGACGAGAGGAGAATCTTTAACGGGACGCTGACTCGCGGACAAGTATGTGATGTGTACACCTATAGGCATGCGTCGTGTGCATCACGTTATTTCTCTCTCTCTCTCTCTCTCTCACGAGTGAGCCAATGAGAATTTCATGAGACCGCGCGCGTTCATCGAGGCGATGAGCGTTTTCTTCGCTCTCGTCTCGTTAATAACGCGCGACCGCGGGTGCGTACACGCGTCCGCTCTGCACGTATATTTACCGTTGCGATCAAGCATGCCGGGAATAATCGAATACAGGAGGGAATTTTTCAGAATCACGCACGCGGCCTGTGTACGCCCGCGTGCGAATGAAATATGAATGGGGGTTTTCATTTTGGTTGCCGGCGTTGTACTATATATACCGACGTCGCGTTGTTCGACGCGCGCTGAAAAGGGAAGCGAGCGCGAGTTGGTCGCGCCGAAATTCGGCAGCGCAGCGCGAACGAAACTTATTATTGGAAATTTCGGTGATTAAATTTCACGGGGAATATAATGGCGAGAAAGTGAATTCGTGATTTCTATGGGTTTTATTGGCTGTGTTTTAATTCCGCGCGAAATCCTCGAATTTACGCGATTCAGTGCGTTTCAATAGGACGATTAAATTTTTGGAAATCATTTATGTCTCGAGAGTCATCTGTAATTATTTTCGCCAAAAATTACAGCACCATCCCATTCACCAAAAATAATTGCACATTCTACTATATATATCCATACTAAAAATCGAATACGCTAGCAGTTCATGCATCATCCTCGTCTAAATTGACGCTTCGAAATCAACAAAGAACTCGATCAATCGTGAAAACCGATCAATCTCGATCGGGAACGCGCGACTTTCAGCGCGGCCTTACAAAGAATCCTCGCTCTCGCGTGAAAATTCTCACTCGCGAAACCGGACGTCGTCGCAGTTTTTGCGCAGCTCCGGAAATCCGGCGCAGTAGCGGAGTTTTCCACACTCGCGCGGAGCGATTACTCTTTCTCCCTCTCTCTCGCCCGGCTCGCTTTTCCTATATATATATCCAGTCCGTGTGCGCAGTGTCGCTTAATGCGAGGCGTTTATCGCGAGTTTTCTCTCTGCCGTGTACTCCGTGGCCGGAAATAATTAAATTTCCGAAACTAATTACGGCTCGTTGCAGTTATGACCGTACCACGCGCGCGCGCGTTTTCGCACCCTCTTTATGGTGCTCGTTTCGCGCGTGCTTTTCTTCCTCTCCTTTCCGCCTGAATTTTTTTCCATTTGCAGGCCGTGTGCGTGCTGGGAAAACCCTTTCGCCGGACCCTTGAGCAGGGACTGTGTACAACAGACGCGTGTAATCCCGACGACGACTCTCCTCGCCCGCTCGCGACTTTCGATTTCCTGAGGCGCCGCTCGAATTGACCTTCTCTCTTGGCTTCTCGTCTCCGCATCTCTACTATATACGTGTGTGTACATATGGTATGTGTGTGTATAGTGTCTCTGCTGTATACGAGGGCGGGTATACGTGCGAACGGGTTGCGCGAGTACGAGCCGATGGGGTGTATTACACCCGCTCGAAATTGAAAGTCTCGCCGTGACGCCGTCGCGTTCCGGCCGAGGGGAGACTAATTTAATGCCTGTCGTTTATGAGAATTTAAGAGGACTTTCGGACTCTCTCTGCGCGCGTGTATGTATCGACGATGGGTGAGCCTTTAAATAATAAAATTTTGCTCGCGTGCGTATATATACGCGGACGTGATTGGGTGAGTATTCGGTTCGGTAACTGAATTAGCCGGGACGAGACCTATATCAATTATTTTCAGAGATAGAGTTTACGTTATCGTTTCTTTTAATAGCCGAAATTGAAATCTTCAACAAGCAAATTGAAATATCGATATCTCTTTGTTAAAAAATGATTATTTTAATCGTCAGCAGAACACAAAAGAGCTACTGTTGCAAAGACAAAAGGATTTCAGGCTCGTTATGAAATAAATTTCAGCGCACACACGGTCGGGGAAAGGTATAACCCACTTTTTGAAAAAAACAATTATACATGGTAAAAATTAAAAAAATCTTGAACACAGTTTCGCAGCATGTTAAAGTGCCCGCGCTTAATGCAAACACGCGCGTGTAATCCGATTTCGCGCGTAGGTACCTACACACGTGCGTCCGACAAAGCGCACTGCATCGCGCTTGTGTGTGTGCTGCTTTTTCGAAAATTCGCACAAAGGAAAGTAGGCCATTAAAAAGACAGCACACGTACAGGCAAAGCCCATTACGCGGGAACAAAAACGCGCACGCCTGCCTTCCTCGCTCTCCATAATAAATTTCCATCTCCAGCGGCCGCATCATAATATTCCTCCGCGCTTTTAACCTGCGCGAGGCGGCGCTTTCCTCCCCCGCAGAATCAACAGACACAGAGGCGCGCGTGGAACACGGACCTTATAGCTACGCAGTCTGTATAAATCGTCCTCCTCCGCAGATCCTTTGTACGCGAGCGCGCGCCTGCAAGCCTCGTCCGCATGCCGCACGCGTACACGCGAAGAATCGACACCGCGGCGTGTCGCTTTTGACTCTGCCGTCTCCCGCTGCTGGAGTGTAATGGTGCTATATAGAGGGTGCGCGGCGAGAGCGTCAAGGGCTGCCGGCACCGCTAGTTATACGCGCGTGCTCGCGCCGCTCGATTTGCATGGGGTTAGGAATTAGATTGCGCCGCGCTGCTCCCTCAACCCCTGCCGATTTTGCTCCCTCTCTCTGTCTCTACTCTTTTACGGGACAATGTTTACTTGTATATATGTATAAAGCGTTGCCTATTCTTCCTCTCTTCAAGGGCGGCGCGCGCGCTTCGTCTCTGTCCCAAACGCGACGACGACGAACTGGCTTTGTTTCGCCTTCGTTTTGTGGCTCTCTCGGTGCTGCGGTGCTATGGTGTGGCGTCGTCTTGTGTCCCTCGGTTTTAATTTAGCCGGGCGCGTTTACATTTGGATAGCCAGATATTTGTACACGCCGTCAAGCATTCTTGCGCGGGGGGGGGGGGGGTCGCGCAGGAGGGAGAATGGCAATGAGACACTGAGGTATAGCTATGTGTATAAACGGCTAGCTATCTCGATATGAGAAATGTTGCGGTAAGCTGCGAGGCTTTGTTTGAACCTTGAAACGTCGTATTTAAAGGCAATAACTGACCATAAGTACACAAAACTGATTGTTCTGTTATGGATGTATGGGCTATACTATCGGCGTCGAATATCGATATTACTAAAATTATTAATAATTAAATATAAAACCATATTTGCTACTTTTTTATTAAATAAGTTTAGAGAAATCAGTCGAATGCGCAATATAATCCCCTAAAATAAGAAATCAGAAGAAAATTTTTGAAGTATTTCGAATTTTAAAAATCATATGTCTTAATATACATTTTTAATTTCATTCGATTCAAATTCTACTCAAAAATAAAAAAAATGCCTTACATTTTCATTAAAGTTTAGTTTTATGAAAAAGGAACTCTTTAAGTTGACTGTAAACTTTAAAATGTTTATTATAAAGAAACTTTTTAAGTTGACTGTACACTTTAAAATGTTTATTATCTTAAATCTAAAGTAAGTTTTTTTTTATTTTTGAGTTAATGGGTCTATTAATAATTCTCCCCTGGACAAAATAAGACCAAAAAAACAAGAATCGAATAAAATTTGAAGATACGGCAACTTGATGAATGAAATTGAAAATGTATGAGAATATATGATTTTTAAAAGTCGAAATACTTTTTTATCTGATTTCTTATTTTGGGAGCTTCAACTATTGGTCTTATGCCCTCCTACATAGTTTTCAAATAAAAAAGAAAAAAACAACCCCATATAACAAGTTATTGATATTTTAAATAAAAACTAACTTCTGACACCGATTGTGTAGCCAATACATCCTTAAAAGGTGGTAAATTAATTTCGTATGATTATTTTTGCAAATTCAAGCATGCTTTTTTCATTAATTCATTAATATATAGAATTTGCAAAATCAATTATGGAAAAGAAACCACTTATCATTGTTGAATGAATTCCATTTAACTGTACCAAATTAAAGTCTACCCAAATAAAAATTCACTTTCAAGCACCTTTCTAAAATTGAAGGCCCGCGCTTTTGTTCTTTCACGCTCTTCACGCAGCCCCACGTCATACACCACACTCTCTCTCTTTCTCTCATTCTCGTCCTCGCCTCTCTAAACAACAAATACTCATCTTCCCCTTCTCATTGTCTAACTTTCCCTTTCGCCCTCGCAGCCTGCAGCGGCGCGCTTTATATACGTATATATAAAACGAGTTGACGAGGGTGGATTTCCAAGCTCGATCGTCACGGCGATCGCGCGTGGGCGGCTCCTGCACTTAATGAATTACGAAAGTTTACGTGTGGGGGTCGCGCGTGGCGCATACAAAGAACACCGACCGGCGTCGCACATGTGCGCGCGCGATGATCGCACCCGCGATCGCCAATTAGAAGTGCATTACGACTCTCCGGCTGTATAGCACGTATACCAACTCATCGCTATAAATATCGATTAAGGACGAGGGTGAGAAGCGTTTATTAGGTTTTTAATTCGGGGGAGTGCCCGGTAATTCGGTATTATACGGCCCTGAAACGGGCGAATATTGAATTTATAATCGCGACGATAAATCTGGGTTAACGCGGTTAGCCCGTTCGCGTTATTGAATCGGACGAGAAGGTCTTTGGAGATAGTCGGGTAATATGGATTACAATCGTTTTAATTTTTGCCACTGGCAATGAATAAATTACCATTCTAGCGAAATGTAGAACAGATTTTAATTTATTCTTACCTATACTTGATAACATACAGATGAAATTATGCATCGTAAATTTCTACATTAAAATCATTTCAATATTGCAACGCATTTAAAAATTGCAACGTTAATTTCGACATTAAAATTACTTCAAAATTTCAACAGAATATAATATAAATATTTTGCATAATTTCATAAAAAAAAAAAAAAAAAAAACATGACGAATAAAACCGTCGAACTGATTTAAATGCTCCTCGCGATTTCGCAATCAATTGCCACCGAAAAACACGGCCGCTAAAGATGTCGAGCATTTCGACATATATATACGAAAAAAGGTAAACTCGACAAGATTCGATAAAGCCAGCGCTCGTATATACCATTGCAACACACACACCCACCCATACCAGACGGACACGCACGTGCGGAATGCAATGTAGCAGAAGAACGGCCGAGTCAACGACCACAGGCGCGGCCTATAGGTACTCGCACGCGCGCGAAAATGTTTACCAAACAGCGCACTCGAAATTAATACTCGACAAATCTCTGCACGCGCATTGGGCCACACCGAAAACCGAGAAACACACTACGCGCGCGTGGCCCACGAGAGAGTAGCATAGCAGCCTCGATTCTATTTCCACTGTTGTTTCATTTGCGCGACGAGTGCTCGCACGCTCGTTGGGGTATTACTCGCTGCGCTGCTGCTGCTGCTCGCCGAGACCGAAAATAACATCTCGGTCAGTGTTCGAGATGTGAGAGCGCGGCTTTCCCACTGCGCGCGATGCATATACAGACGCTGCAGTGTGTTATACGTGTCGCGCAGAAATACACCCGACCGCGGGAGCGCGCGGCGACGTGTCGATTTTATACTGCGAATGTAGTGGTGTGCGAGAGCTTACTATTAAGGTTTGTTTGGGGGGCTGCGGGCGTGGGGAAATACATATACAAGCGTCCGGGGTAAACAGGATTGGCTTTGGAATTTTGATATATTGCTTCGCGCAAATTTACGAGAGTTCGCGATTTATGTGTACGCGCACGATGAGGGTAATTGATAGAGGCGCCTCGTAGTTCGTTATTCGTTTCGCTGCTTTGATGGGACGTTGTACAAATACCGAGTTATTTGTGTATTAAACTTAACGTATACAATATAACGCCGTAGTCCGTGTTCAATGCTATTTTGTTTGCCTTCGATTATAGAACTAATAAATTATTTTATACGCGCAAATATATTAGTATTTAACGTGCGGTCCGTTTGAGCCGAACGTATGTACGCTGAATTCGATTAATTTAACTTGTTAAATTTCAGTATAGTGCGTAGAGTTACGAGCTCACGAAAATTACAGGAATATCTAACTAAATAATTATTATCAATTGAATCGAGCATCTAAATAACAGTGGTATATAAATTAATATATTTGAAAACGTATTTAAACACATATTATTATGTAAATAACGAATGATCGCGTACACTATAGTTCAGTCGAATTTACAAAATATAATCATATTAAATGGATTCACAGTTCATTATTCAGCAACAATTAAGAACAAGGTACCATTACTACCCGCGAAACGCTTCAATTATTTCTAGATTACGTAAAGAGATTCATGGATTCGGACTATTTTCAAGTTAACTGCATCGAATGCCAGTGCTGTAACTATATATTTCTCCCATTCTCCCTCTCTCGTGGCGAAACTTCAGAACTACAAGTTGGAACTCGCGGCTCCTAGACGATTGTTTCTATAATAATTCATTGAGAACCTCAAACATTAATCGTTAAACTTTAACGCGAACGCGCGATGCCTATGTTCGCGCGGTCAAAACTTTTCCTCCTCCTCCACTTTTCATCCCCGGGGCGCCGACGACGCGCTGCTCCGCCGCCGCGCCTTCATTCACGCTCCGCGCGGCGCTTATACGGCGCCGTTTAGTCCAGATTTAAGTCGGCCCCCGTGCGGCGCGCTGCACGCTCGATAAAATCCAATATACACTGGCGGGCCAATGGCAATATCACGCCAAATCTCGACCCGTGCACACATATACAGCGGACAATGGCGGCGTAGCAGCCAGGTTTTTGGGGCCGCGCAGTTCTCATTTGCATTTTACGCAGCCGCCGCGTGAGGGGAAGTATCGCGGGTGTATAACTTTTATTTATTTGCCAACGAGCAATTGTACGCGTCGCGCGCGCGCGGCTGCGGCCGATTACGCGCGGCTCTTGCGGCCGGTTAATCGCTCGCCAGGCCGAAACTTTCGCGGGTCTGAATGCTCGCGCGCATATATACGCTCTATTTATGGACAGCGGCGGCTCGTTGTCGATGATACTTGCCCGGTTATTGCTGCCCTACTTCATCTGTTCTTTAATAACCTGCGCGCATATACGCGCGACCCGCGGTATATAGTGCGGCTGTTTTACTATTTCATTAGGAGAATAATGCCCACGGCCGGTATATATGAGTACCCCGCGCGCGTCCGTTGCACTGGGAATTCCACACGTGCAGTTGCGCTATATGCGTGCTTTCTAATTAAAGTAGTGTATAACTCTAAGTTACGCAACTGAACGTATAGGGAAGCTAGTTGAATCTTTATTATAGCTTGTAAACACATTTTCCGTAGTTCTATGGATTATTTGATCACTGCTCGTAATCTGTAAATTTCAAGTTTCCTGAATTACTTATACCATTAAAACTCGCCTTTTTTACTTTTACAAACTTGTAAATTTAGTTCCGGTAAATACCTAAATTGAATTATTTTTACTTAAACTAAGGAATTCGAGAATTTTCCCTCGAGATAAAACTTTTGAAGAAAAACGTGGTTTATACAAAAAGAATTAATACTTTAAGACCGCACTATTTTATACTTAAAGAACTCGCCGGGAACCCTCTTAATATAACTCATTTGAATAACACCATTAAAATTGCAAAAGATTCATAAGTAGTTAAAGCCCGCCCTCCTCTCTCCTCTCTTTTTCACACGGGACCCTGCGCAGCTCTCATTCAACTTGCCAGGGCGCCTCTGGGCGCCCGTGAAACTAAACTTGGCGCACTTGAAAAAACAAAAAGCAGACCCTGGCCGAATGAATTTCCAACGAGAGCAGACGGGAGACGCCAATAAAAAGGTGCCGTTAAAAAAAGCTCCGGCTAGCTGTGGCGCGCCCCACCGGAGAGGTAGATACACGAGCACGTTATAAAATCACCGAATTACCATAAGAATGAAGGAGTTCGCTGAGCAGTCGAACGTCGTTAAACCTTTCCGCAGCCCACGACTAACGCAGTAAAAGTCGTCGCAGGACGCGCGAGGCGTATCGCTAACGAGTGCGTATGTACACGTATTCCGTGCGTATGGCATTAAAGGACGACTATACGCGAATTTTCGCTCGCGAGCATAATCAGCGCGGGACTGGCAGAGTGTAGAGGCTTCGAAGAGCTGCGGTGACGCCCGTAAAACGTCCGGCACGTCGTGTGCTCGTCGCGCGCGTGCGGGGCTGTGTATGCAAATACTGCTGGCCGGCCACATGCACTCGCTGCGGCCGTAGAAGTTGACGCGCGGTAATGGCGGCAGCGAAGGGCGCCGAATAGCCCGAGAGCCAACCAACGCGAACTGGACTTTAAAATCGAGAGGAATAGGGTTTATATGAGCGCGAGCACATCGGATGAACGACGCAAAGAGAGGGAGAGAGATATGGGTTACGCTGTTTGATGGACGCGTGCGCACATACCGTCGCGAATGTGTGGCTTACTCTCGGCGGAGGTAGAAAAAGTGCACGCGCGCGGGAATTTAATGAGAGAAAGAGAGGAGAGTGCGCGCGTTTCGACGTGTAGCCAGGGGATGGATTTTGAACCGGTTTTTCCGCGAGGGTTCGTTCGAATAAGTCCCTTTAATTAGATGTACAACCGCACGCGCGCGAGGGAGGGAGTTATGGAGCTGATTACGGTATGCAGCAAGGTGCACTTTATACATGAAGTTGTATTATCGCCCCCACGTAACCGCGGGGTCTTTAATTGGTGTAAAATGTGCTTTATGGGGAGGATATTTTTTTATCGGACGCGCCGAGAGAGCGTTTTATTTTGCCATTAAAGCTCGCGGAAAATGTATGAAAAAAGATAAAAAGAGCTTTAAATGCGCTGTTTATTACTTCGCGCTGTCGGGGTTTGTTCGGGTGCTTCTCCCCCGTTCGTTTATTACGTTATTTCATGATTGCCGTATTAAAAAATCCTCTAAATTAATGCGCGTTTTTATGAATTAAGCTTTTGATTATCGAGTCAATATAAACCCGTTTGTTTATAAAAAAATATATTCCCGTAGGATACTGTTTTTTCGGCTTGACATTTATTACCCTTTTTTACGTTTCTCGCATGATATAACAATTTGAACGGGCTGTTCTTTGAAAACAAATTTTTTTGTTTTCTTGAAAAATACATGAATAAGTTATTTACCTATATTTTTTGACAGATAATTTGTATGTGTTAACTATTCGTTTCACATACGCCAAATATGCACTGCCGATAACGTTTAAAACGCTCCAAAACTACACAAGTATGTCATAGCTTCGGCAGTCTTGCAACATACACGCTTACGTGCAGTCATACACACGCGTTCACTACCGCGAGTCGTGTGCGAAAGGTGACGCGCGCGAACCGAGGAGACGACAGTCGGAGACGGAGCATCGCTCTCGCTGCATCACGCCCCTCGCAGTCTCGGCGGTGCGGCGGCAGAAGCGGCCGACACATACTCGAATTCCACTCGACGCTGCTATGTGGCACGTCGCACCTACACGTGTGCATGTGTATATATTATGTTCGCGAACTCGTCGAAGCCACAACAACGCGCGGCGCCGGCCAAAATTGCGCGAGGATGACGCCCGAGGGAGTCCGCGCATTGTCCGCGTGACGGAGCGAATCTTGCAGCGATCTTTCACGAGTGTAAGCGCGCCCGCGAGCACGCGGATAAACGAGACGGCTTATTATGCGCTCGAGTGCAGCCTGTATGTAGGGTAGTGTTGCCGTGGGTGCGGTGAGGCACGCGCGAACCTCGCCAGGTGTGAAATATTTATCGCGTCGATATTAATTTACATTGTGCCGGAGGAGTATTCCGATGCGGTGAATGTTTTTTCTCGTACGGTTGTATAAGTGTCGTTGGATGGCGTGTATGATACATATCGATGTATCATTGCGGCTGAATAATTTGTGATACATTTCCTATAATATAACAATATCTTTTTCCTGGTAGAAATGCAAACCAACGTTGGCGAACCGTTCGTCAATTTTTTAATTAAAAACGTCACACCATGATTATGTTGCTATTGTCGATGAAAAATAACTATTTATACATGTGAAAATATTATATTGTAGATGCTTTAAAATAAAGTTGATAGTTTTAAATAGTTTTAATTAAATTTCGATGTTAATCTTGAAGAAATGCTTCCATTTAATTAACATGTTCACCAACGAAGTCGGTCTATTTTTTACTACACGAAACGAAACGGAAAAAGACTGCTTTTTTACAAACACCAACGAACCATGGACACTAAAACGCGATAAGCTAGAGAAAATTCAGACATTCCTGTTTGAGAAAACAGTAAAAAAAGTGAAAGAAAGAAAATTCGTCTTCTTCTTTTTCTTCCTCCTCGCGTCCCCGCGAAGGCTGTATAAGCCGCAGAAGAAGTCGCGGAAGCGCAACGTGTATACGGCAGGCGGCGAGGTAAGCAGCCGCGGAGAAAAAGGACGCGCTCGGCGGCACGGCTCTACCCCGCGCGTGACGAGCAGAAAATGAGAAGTGTGCAGCGCGCGTGCGACTATATACGACGAGGAAAATGAAACGATCACGCCGCGCGGCAAAGCAGCGACGGCTCACGAGCGGGAGAAATAAAAAGACTTGCATAATAGCTTTAACGCACTGCGCCGTTGCATCGGTCAGGAAGCTTTGGCCTGTCGCCAGTTCCTTATATTCTCGCTCGTCTTCTTGCGCGAGCTGCGGCCGTTCGTAATCTTTTCGCGATTTCGCGCGCGCGGTAATGCCCTGTTTATTTCGGGAGTCGGACAGGCGAAAAAGCTCGCTCACACAGCCGGAAGGAAAAGTATGCTTTGTTTTTCGCTGCGGTTGATGGCTCGGAAATGAAGGCCGAGGTCGCGAGGGATGAAGTACGGATTTTTGGCGTGATGGAAAAAATAGTGGAAGTAAAATAATTTTATTGTCGTATTCTCGGGTACTGTAGTGAAAAAATGTCTTTCATTATGTTTATAAATGTAACGCTACTGTTTACTAAGTCTCGGAAATTTTTTTTTACTGTAGCTATATGTATAAAAACTGATATTCAAAATTTAATAATAACAATTTCATAACATTTTACTATACAATCTGTTGAATTTAAATTAAATTCTTTGCATAACATTTCCGAAACCTGTCTCTGAAATTGAATTAAAAAAGTTTCCAATTTCAATTTTAACATTTTACGTTATACAGAAGTTGAAGTGAGTTTTCAAAAATAATTATTTGGAAAAATTATTCTGAAATATGCTTTGTAATTATACTACGTATAATCAGGGGCGGCGTTTGGTAAAAATTATTTTTTACAAGTAAACATTGCCATCCCCCGGGTTATAAGGTTAAAAGCTTTTATTTCAAGAGGAAGCCGCCATTCTTACGTAAAACTTGCACTTCCTTGGATCATTAGGTTTGCGGTCTGTGGATTTAAGGTTTCGGGATTTAGATTGAGTTTTGAATTTCTGATTAAATTCTTAGGTATGGAATTCCAGACTGGAAACGCCGCCCCTGCGTATAATTGTATGCCAAAAGTAACATTATTTTATAAATTTTGTTGTTACACTAAAGACTTCAATTATTTACTGTGAATAAAATAATACACCGATCCTCAATTTAAGATTGACCGCTGTAATTTTATATTTTCCAAAGAAAAAAATGACGTTAATGATGTATGATGTAAATAACAAGAGAGCGATATTTCACATGCCATTATATTTTTCCGCGCTTCGAGAACAAAAATATATCGGACAGTTAATTTATTATTTGTATTACGCCACATTAATTAGCAAGCAAATTATTTAAAGTACATAAATTACCTTGCTAATTACGCGGGTGCGCGCCTCCATACATAAAAGATTACATGAAAATTCGAAACGCGGCTCAGGCAGCGAGAGCGGCTCTATTCGCTATACGCGCAACTCGGGCACGCATATAAAATTTATTTCAATGATGCAGAATTAAGGGAAATTTATTGGGGGGCTCTTAAAAAATAATTGACGACGGCCGGAATTAAAAATTATTACGTGCAGCGGGCGCCGGCTATACGAGACTGCGTATATATACACCATAGGATTAAACAACACGCTCTCCGCTGTTATAATTTCGGGGATTATACGCGCGACTTTTTAGCACTACCCTCGAGCGCAAACGTATGCGCGAGATGAGGGGGAGAGAGTAGAGGGTGAAAGGGTATGTTTTCAACGCGAACGCCTCTGCCGAGGCCGGGTTCGACCGGAAAAAGTCGGACAGCGAAAAGCGATGCATCACCGAGAAAAGCATGCCTGCAGCGCGGCGGCCAAAGCGCGCGGTGAAGTGAGAGGGGAGGCGAGCTGTCAAAGTTTCGAATGATCATTTTTCTGCGGGCTGGAGCAGCACTGGCCTGGCTATAGCTGCTGGCTGCAGTGGAAGAACAAAAGTTTATTGAACTCTCGCGAAAATATTCACTCGAGTTCTCGGTAAATAATGTAAAAGGGTTGCGCTTTATGATTGATCAATGGTTAAAGTGCTGCGGCGAACAGCGAAATCGATAACTCGACGAGGTTTATCATTCGTTTCTTCTCTGCACGGCATATATATTATTAAAGTTGATGATTTAATTTCCGCAATTACATTACGTTAATTCGAAACGTTTAAAAAAACACATCAATTATGATCATAAAAGTGTTATCTAATTAACGTTCGTGAGATTTTTTATACGTTGGATATATGCGATCAATAAAAATAATTTCTAACAACGATAAATATTTCAGTTAACCGGCTTGCATCTCCGCCAAGACATGACTAATACAAAACCGTCGAGCAACAAGAACAAATACTAAATGATATATCTGAATGTATCATCGCATACCGGAAATCGCATAATCAGATCGAAGATATAATAAAACGAAAGAAAATCCCATTCCCATTCATGTCCCTGTAATTATTTGTTTAAACATCTTTTTTTCACTATAGTTCAAATAAACGTCAACCGTTTACAAATGATTTAATTTCTAATACGCTTTCGCAATTAGGCGTAAAACAACGAATAAAAAGCAGCACAAAGCTTTGTATATCCCCGCAGCCTTAATTACGACGCCGCATACACACAATCGCCCCGGCTTATTCTCGGCTAATAATTCACAAAACGACGCTCGCTCGCGCGCGCAACAAAGCTCGCGGAGAAATAATGAGAGGACGAAGCGGTGTATATAGTGAGGACAAATGGAACACGAGGAATTCGCGCTAGCACACATCGCGCGGAGATCTAAAAGGACGACGGGGTGGGTGCGCGAACCCCGGGAGTATTTCCCGAGAGCCAGCCGAAGGGTTGATACCGCGCCGGCAGCCGGTTTGTATTCAAAGCGCGGCCGCAAGTCGGCCGCAACAACGTACTGTGCCAAACGCACTGCCGCTGCTACTGCAGTTGCACCTGCGGAGAACGAGAAATAGAGACAGAGAGAGAGCGAGAGAGGTTCGATCGTGCGGCTACGCGAGGATCTGTATCTGGGAATCGAGTGCTCGCGAGAGCTTTTCCCCCGAGCTTTTAATTCCTGAATTTCGGCGCTGCTGCGGCCGCGCGACCGCGATTTTTAACGGGATTTTTGTGGCTTTAGGGATCGCGATAATTTTATTCTTGTAGTAAAGTACGTGTGGCCGTTGATAACAGTTTTTGTAGTTGTGCGTGTAGGATTTGGTGAAATAGGAAATACGAGATTCGATTAAAATTTTAAATGAGCAACGAATCGTTTTCCATTTTATCGGAAATGTAAAATATCTCGTTAAATATTTAAAGACGAGAATTTAAAGATTTAGAATAGTAAAACGAAAATTCTAAATTAAAGCTCAGTTGAAACCGATGAGCAGCCAATTCCCCACTTTTGCCGCAGCTCTAAATTTTACCATTAAAAGAAAGTTCGCACGTAGTCGTATACACAAATAGAAAACCGCAGAGCATTCGAATGCACTTAACCCAATTCGGCTGGGAAAAAGTCCAGCAGCGCTCAAAGGGTTTCCCACTCCGTACCAACACGACCGGCACTTTCCCACTCGCCTCCGCAACACCTAATCAACGCGCGGATTCGAATTTAAATTCAAATCTAAATTTAAGCGCGCGCCCTTTGCGCAGACACGCACATACACGTTCTCGCTCCGGTTCCTATATGCGATTACACAATTTCCGCGCGGCTTCGGATTCGATTTCGGAAATCGTTCGATTTCCTGCGCAGAGAACTGCACTCCGCGCGCGCGGGGCTGTTTGCAAAGCGCTCGCAGACGTTTCGATTTATCGCGGCCGCTGCGCGAGATGCGCAGACTATAGCCGCGCTCTATCAAAACAGACGCGAATTATCAATTTCGGAGAGAGACCGGCCGGCGCCGCGATCAAAACGAGCGCGCGGCCGCGGGGGGATAGAGATATTCGATTGATCCCTCTCGCGCGCAGAGGTGTTTGCTCCGCGCGCGCCACGGTTTGAAAGATGGATCGAATTGCAATCGTAGCGACCCGCGGGGGGCGACGGTGATCGGTTTGATTTGCCGCCGGCAAACAGACCATGGGAGGGAGCGGGAATTTCGTTTAATCGAATAAATAAATGTTAACGTGCGGGGGCCGGTTATCGGATGATGGATATAATTGCCCCGTGGCTTAGTCCAGGGATCGAACGCGCGTTGCGTGGTATAGTCTGATTATTATTATTACTTTTTTTTTCGTTGCGAGAGTCGGTTTTGCACGTTGGTAGAGTGCCGAATGGAGGTTGTGCATGCGCCGGCCAAATTCAGCCCTCGGAGCGTTAATGACGAAATATAGGGGTAATCAGGAGCGGCGATCGTGACATGCATGGCGTGCTAACGCGCGAGCACGCATAGACACCTCTTTTTTACGCGGACGTCTGTTTTAATTAAGTCGTACGTAATGCACGCTGTGGTTTGCCTTTTTCATTTGCATTTCGGATTTCTTTTCGTAATGGAGATATATTATCCTTGCAAAACCGTTATACAGTTTAAAGAAGTTTCTCTATTGCGACTATAAAATCAATTTTATAACATTTTAAAAATACAGCAGATTTTCGAATACTATTATACTTTTTCTAAAATTCAAAAGTCACATATTCCAGTTGAATGGTCGTGCAAGCAACAGCTCGAATGGTCTACGTCGTCTATAGATTAACACCCGCTTGAATTTACAATCAACAATGCAAAACCATAAATAAAACAGCATTTTTCGGGCATTTTTTCGTCTCCCCCTTTCTCTTCCAAACATACACGTTTTCATTTCATTCTGTTATCGAGTTATCGGCCCGAAATACCTCTCGCAAAATTCTATCTCCGTTCCTTTCTCCCTCCCAAAAAGAGAACGAAAACTGTCACATTTTTCGACCCGTTTCCCGCTCTTTCTCTCTCTCTCTTCCTCCTACTGCAGCTATACAGCAGGAGCAGAAGTACCGGCAGAAATGTATGTATGTATATATGCAACGGGACTCACGATCGCCGTGTCCTCGTCCTCGTGTCAATAATCAATCAAAATCTCTTGTCACGAGAAAGCGGGCCTCGACCGCACGCGGCTCGAGTGTGCATGTGTGTGCGCGCCCGCGCTGACTATTGTCGCTGCTGCCGCCCCGTTGTCTCTCTCTCTCTCCCCTGCTCTCCCGCTCTGTCTCCCGGTTCACGAGCTAATTCGCTAATCGAAATCATCGCCGGACCGCCGACTATCGATTATCTGTCGTTTCGGCAACGGCTCGTTTGCGCGCTGTGCTCTCTCTCTCTCTCTCTCTCTCTCTCTCTCGCTCGCGCTGTTCGCCCCATCTGTCTTGCTCGGATTCGACGCGTCGACTGTGTCTATTATTTTTTTTCGAAATGCCGAGACCGCGTATACTGGCGCGTGATTTTCGCACTGCGCGCGAGATAGTGCTTGAAAAATGGCCATTGAATTTTATGTAGAGGCAGATTAACACGTTTTTTTCGGGCATAACAATTAAAAGAAAAAAAAAAGTGTTTATGTCGCTGTGCGATAATATTTGACATTGTGAAAAACGAGCTCGAGTGACAAGTGTAGAAGTTTGTTATTTAAACATGAAATCACGGTTCTGATAAATATCATAATGCCTGCTATATAGACTTTTTTCAATAACATTTTTTTAACTCTCTGTGCACTTCGATATTTCAATATAAATACAACGCTTTCGTTGAAATCTATTTATATGATCCTTGATTTGATAAAAGCTTTTGAGAAACGCATGTCATAACTGTGCACATAATAAACATCGTGTACAGAACCATGCATTTGAAACCGGAGTGAAAATGACGTTGTCATTCCAGAGTGTACACAATTTTTCCATCAGCGCACATTCCATTCCGAGCTCTCTGAATTTTACAGTTGCTTGCCTCTCATTTCTTATTCTCTCCTCTACGTGTACTTTTTCTGCTTTATCATACCTATTTTCATGGCATTCTTCCCGCTTCTCTCACTCGATTTCTTTACAAAAACTGATGGACGATTACGTATAAGTTACATCAGACTATTTCTATATATCGGTACAGTTCTTTGTTTTACTTTTCGTAATGGGCATATAATAAAGTAATGGAAACGGGCAACTGATCGACTAACGAAATAAGTATAAGATATTTTTTTACTTTTTACAGACCTTATTTCAAGCTTCACGGCAACATCGATATATACTATTATTTTTACTTACATAACGTTAGTATCGACATACAGTTATCCGCAATCAAGGTTTACTCACCTGGAACAAACAAGAAGAAACAAATTGTTAACATAACGTTATTAAATTTTATGAACACGTTAAAGTAATGCACATTTACGTAAATATAATACAACTCCGGGAATGTTTGAAAATCTTTGTAAAATGTAATTACACGTTTATTTATCACCCTATACATTAAATTTATTCCCTCTCTACCAACATAATAGCTTCCACATTTGTCTGCCACACGTAGACAAAGAAATCAGTCACAATAGCGATTCCCAAACCGTCCAGACAAATTCATCACAGAATAGATCATCGCTGCAGATATCAAACGACCATTGCGCAAAGACTCCATCGAAATCGAGCGCGCCACCGCGTTTATTTTCCCATGAGGGTCCAGCATTAGCGATTCGCCACGATTTAATTTATTCAAAATCACAGTGCTCGCGCGGTCGAAGCGAAAGCCTAAAAAGCCGGCAGACACTAGTGCAGGCCTCGCGTGTCCTCGATCAATCACTTTCTCCGATCGCAATCCTGTGCTCGCGCGCGACAGAGATCGCGGGGCCCCCTCCCAAATTACCGGCGTATACCTTCGCAAACGAGCAGTGCGCGTACATATATATACACATACGCGGATCTCGCGCCCGATCCTGACAGGCTCCGCCGGAGCCGAAAACACAAATCGACCCTCCCGTGCGCAAGCGCCCTCTCTCTCCCTCTCCCTCCCGACTAATTAGGTACAATGATTAACAAGCCGTGGGGCAAATCGGCCCGTCGACGCGCGTCGCCCCGATCGATCGTATATATACGCGCGTGTGTAGGTGGGTGGATTTGGCGCGGGGAGGGTCGCGTCGATCCGCGCTCACCGCGGAAACGTGATTGATTCGCCGGAGTGGTTTCGGCGTATACCTCTCGAATCTGCGTTCACCTATGTGTTATACATGGGCCAAGAGGAGAGGACGCGCGTCTTTTTTTTTCTCGTCGGGCCGGAAAGTACATGTTATATGATTTTGTGCGCGGTGGCGATTTCGTAATAATTAATGAGCGAGCAGCAGCGGCGGTGTCGACAAATTTACGATGGGGGAGCCGAAGTATACAGTGTTGCTTCTTTGCTGCGCTGCACGGAGGTAGATGGTATCGTCGGTGATTTACATTTTGATTAATTTATGCGAGAGGTAATTAGGATGTTGGCATCAAAGTGTTCTTTGTTTTTTCTGTGCGTGTAAGTGTAATTTCGATGTTGCAAGGTACAGTGTTGTATGATGGCAGCGGTGTTTTTGTAGATCGCGTATACACACGTCGAGGAAATTGAGCAGAGGCCCGCGGGCATCTCCCCGTATTATAATGAAAAGTCGTTTGTAATATAATTTTAATAACAATAATTGCTGAAAATTCATCATGTAAATTGCCAACAAGCGTATAATGATCGTAAAAAAGCTGAAATAAACATGCTGACAATTTAAAGCGGTTCATTAGATTTAGCACGCATAGTTCACCGTGCGCGCGAGCTCTAAAAGTCCGCGCGTCCAATTTAATAACCGCAGCACTCATTTACGACTTAATTCTCCCAATGCTCTTCTCGTTATAGCATTTATAAATTCATGGGAGCCATCATCCTCCCTCCCCTCTTCCCTCTTTGCCGCAAGCTCTAGTCCAGCCTCGCGCGCCCAACGAACTATCCCGAATGCAAAACACGCGCGCTCGGCCGTTTCCATTTATCAACTCATAAGCACGGCCGAATGTCCGCGTCACGTGCACGGTTCCTCCTCCTCCACCTGCCGCATGCGCGCGCGCTTCAAATGCACGCGTGCATGGAGGCGCGAACTCGCACGCGCGTTTTTTCGCCTTTTTGCCCGGACGCAAAAGCGATTTTACGGCTCGCGCGCGCGGGCACACGGCAAACAAAAATACAAATGTGCGGTCCGAGAGTGCGGGTGTGAGTGTGCGAGGGTGGAAGGAGGGAAGAGAGGGTAGGTATTTGCTGTGTACAGATCACGGGGTGGTGGTGGTAGTGGCAGTACTCGTGCGCAGGATGCTGGCTGCATTGTCTGCAGCGAAGAGTGGATTCGGCCGGGTGTTATGGCCAAGTGCTTTGAATATTTTATATTTTATATGTTTGCGGATATATCTTCAGTTTATGGTTCATATACACGCCAGCGTTTATGATGTGTCGTTAAGATTAGTTTGTTTTCTTTCTCAAAAATTCTCGGCCATTGCGCGGATAAGGTTTATTTCGGTCGAGCTTTAATTTAGCAAAATATAGAATCTTTTTAAGTATTTAATTTAGCATTGCTTCTGGTTTAATATAGAATACACATCACTCGTCTCAATTGATGAACTTTATATAATTAATTTGCTAAAACTCAAATGAATTAAAACTTGCTACTGTAATTATAATAAAATAACGATGATTAAAGAGCGTATATTATTTGATTACATATGCGATTATTCTTAATATAAGCACCATTCATACGATTTGCACACTACACAGAGTCTTTTCCCAATGTCTCTTTGATACAACCAAGTGCACAGACCGGTGCGCAGTCTTTCGCGCGCTCCTTCCACCCACTTGCATAAAGCCATTGCACGGATCGTCGAATATTTGCGCTATTCTCTTTCCCTCTCCTCCGTCCAATCATAATTGAATAGTAGAAAGAGGGGGCTATATGGAGAGACGCGCGCCCCGCGTGCATAACCGATAATTTAGTTGCAATAATGCGGTGTACAATGGCCAAAGTGCCGTACAAAGCGCGCGAGCACGCCCGGCATCAACTTGAAAGCTCGCGCGCTGAGGTAGTACGCGGGCCGAGAACGGCTGGGGCGCGCAGTGAGGGAGAGAGAGGCGTTATTACATATGTGCGAGTTCGCGCGAGGCTCTTTGTCGCCCGTATATATAATTTCGGAGCTGCCGCTCCGTCGAAACAATGGCACCCAAGGAGGAAGAGCCAACAGCCGGGCTATATAGGTATATATAAATGTATAGCAGTATAGCGCATATATAGATCGCGTGCATATACAATAAAAAGTTTGGCCGTTGCTGGCGGAGGCAGCAGCGCTGGATTTATACACATAGACGTACGGTGTGAAACGTAAAATTTTGCGCGCGATATCGCTCGCGGTTTAGGATGCGCCGTATACATGAACCGTATGCGCGAGCGCGAGCGCGCCTTATGCTCGCGGCAGCAGCGGCGTAAATTGCGAGCTGTGCCAAACTGAAAATCTAGTAGGTTTATTTTCAGTACGACCGAGCAGTGCGGTGGCAAACGGCCGAAGGAATATTTAGGGGTGAGCGCTCGTGGCCCGTCCATGCGTTTTTGTCATTTTGCTGTATGATCGATGCCACATGCTCGCGTTGTTTTGAAATAATATATTATATAAACGACGTGATTGAAATAAATTGTTGTAGGGTTGCCTGGTGGCTGGTCATGAACAAATTCAAAAGTAATTTTTTGTATCGTTTACTGCACGTGACTATAGTTAGTATATCAATAAATATAATAAATCAATTGTGTAATATCTTGTTTGTTTTAAATTTGAATGTTGTAATTTTTAAAAGTATATTATTTAAATAAATTATTTTATAAATAAAGGTAGTTATGAAGATTTATTTAAGCCGGAAGAATTTATTATGCCATCACCCTCACGCGCTCGGTTAACTAAAAACCACAAAGGAAATCTAGCTGCGCGCAGAGCCAACACCACTAATCCATGCCAAAAATCATTAACAAAATATAGTTAACGAAAAACAGTGTCTTGAAAATCCGACAAACCAGAATTATTATTATTTTCATCGCACTTTACAATGTCGACATTAATTAGCCTCAGGCTTGTACTCGAGCAGTATTAAATAGACATTGAGCTTATATTTACATGTGTTTATTAGAGTTATCTATATATGTGTTTTCTAATTTTTTTTATTTATTACTAACACTTATGGCAGGCGTGTTTTATAAACATGCAAATAAAATTATGAATAATATATAAAATGGCAATTTAAATGAAATCAATTTTTAGAAAAATTGATGAAACTGCGCCTGAAAATTAAAAGAAAAATATCACATCGTGCATTGAGAAACCTCTAAAGTATCATATATCCCACCTTAACTCTCCAAACTGTGGGAGCTTCACGGCACATTTAAAAGCCCCCGAGCGATTGGCAAAATGACATCTGGCTCTTCCACGTAACCCGCGCGCATTATTACACGCGGTCTCCTGCAGGCCCCGCATACGAAGAAGAATAAAACCGCAAGAAAAACGATAAAACGTCGTAGGATACCCGTACATACACGTACCGCGCCCTGCGGGACCGCAGGTATATAAGGCTCGCTTGGCCGTGTTTACGAGTGTGTTTACGCGCGATTGTAAGCCCGACTTAGCACGTGTGCACGCTGCTGCAGCAGCCCGCCGCTGCATTATGCGCTGCTCTCGCGGCCATCGCCGCCGGCGAAACCAGTGCCAGGAGCCAATAAAGCGGATTCACTGCAGCGCGCCGTGAACGAAGGATACTACTACTACTGAACGCTGCTACTACAGGGCCCGCGCGCCAGCTATTTGCAAGCTCGCCGCGGTGCCGAAGGAAAAGGAGAGGAGCGAAAGAGAAAGAGAGAGAGAGAGAGAGAGATGGAGGTGGAAGGAGCGACAAAGGGAGTGAGCCTTTCCGGATCTTCTTTGTTCCGTCGCGGGAGCTGGCGTTTGCCTTCCGTCGCTTGTCTTTTTGGCCGCCGTTGCCGCCGCTGCCTACGAGGATATGTGCACTGCGGCACTTTTAACTTGTACGACTAGGCACGCCTTCGCTATCGCGCGGCTGCTGCGGAAGTATTGCGCTACTCTGCTACTGTATAATGTTAGAACCGCGGGAGTTTGTCGCTGACATGTTGTGAGCTCGGTGTAGTTTCTGTCCGGGACATAATGTTATAACTATTCTAAACTTTGTATAAAGATGATTTCCTTGTAATTATAGGAAATGAATGGGTACAAACGTTGAGTTTTCACTAAAGTAAATGAATTTTTATTTTTTCGTTTATGACATTTATTTTTGTGATTACTGGGGCAGTTAAAATTAATATCAGAAAACATTAATCAATAACAGGAAGCCAGCGGTTAGCCATTCGACAAAATAAGTCGATTTTTTCACCTACTCTGCCGATTTATTTAAAGGTATTTCTAATTTAATAGACTACACGACAGGTTCAAAAACCCATTAATTTGATTTCAAAAGCCCGGAATTATCGAATCTTTAGCGCTGAGCTGTGCGCTCGCCACGACTCCGCAGATCGACCAAATTTTACGGCTCACTTACTTGATTACGAGACGAGCCACTTTTTATCGATCCTGCGAAAATACTCTCATAAAATGCGAATTATATTCCACGGCTCCTAAGTCTTTTATTCTTCGTCATCAGCGTAAAACGCGGGAGAACGAAGGGCGAGATCGACGAAGTGAAAGAGAAAAGCAAATGAAAAACAAGAAGCTGAGAAGAAGTTGTAAATGTAAGGAAGAGACTTGCAGTAAGAACGTCCAAGTCCGCCGAGTGACCTTCCGAGTGATCGAGAAGAAAAACGAGAGCAGAAAGATTTCACGCGCTCCGTGGCTGCGTGTGTGTGTTTATATACGTATGCACGATGTTTTCGGGCAGTGTTGAGCGACGGATTACGAGCGGTCCGCGGCTAATTGCCCAACCATAAAAATTTACGTCACATTGACACTTTCTTCGCCTAAAATCATTCTCTTTTTTAATGCCCAGAAATATTTTTGTAAATCTGAGAGATGCCATTAATTTAAACTATTTATAAAATGAAATTGATTATGCTGTTGTGCTGACTTAATTTCTTTGATTGACCTCTGCAAAAAGAGTAGCTTGAATTGATGAAGTATCCTTAATATAACTTCATTTGAAATAACGAACATTTTTTAAAAATTCGTTTACGTTGATTTCACGCCGAAATTTCCGGCAGAATTTCAAATTACGATTTTATACTTTTAAAAACGTGTCACGCGGAATGACGAGTACCGGAAAATAAAGCGAATCGGAGCAGTATTAACACTTTTATCCATTTTTCGAACGAATAGTTTTCACTGTTCAATTAAGCACCGACTCGATCCCACATAAAGAGAGACGAGCATTTTCCGCTTGTGTGCGCCCGCGTGCACAAAAAAAGCCCATTTCATCGAGAACGTGCCGAACCACTGGCAAAATGATCGGGCGAAACTAAATTCATTTTTTAAAATCGCCGCGGCTTCTTTTGTATATTTTTTGTTTGCAAATCGTACAACTATGAATTGGCTCGTGCGGCCGAGTGACCGCACCCAGCGCGAGAATATGGGAAATAGAGAAAGAGCGGGAGAGTGATGCGCACGCGCGCGGGAGAAAGAAAAATTCGCGGAGATGCACGTGAGCGAATTTCGATACTTTGGAAAAAAGCACGTTTTTTCACTCGTAACAACGTGATTTTACGCAGCTACAAACTTTTTTTTCAAACCCAAAAAAGTGTATGTAACTTTACGCTTCGATGAGTAATGTGCGTATTTTTTTTTGCTAAATATACGAGAGTAAACGATTTTTAAAATGAAAATATCCGGTTAAAAAAAGTCGCGATATAGTGGATCAAACAGAAATAAATAAAAATTATTCAACAAAAGAAGCTGTAGTAATTATATACGTCAATTAAAAACACTTAAAAAAATATACATTTTAAAATAAAAAGCGACCTTTATAAAGGATACTTGACTCAAAATGAATTATAAAAGAAAATGAGTGTTGTATCAGTAGTAAAGATCTATACCATGCCGCGGACCTTTTTCTTTATCAAACGATTTTTCTTTATCAAAGCTTAATCATTGGACAAAAGGGCGTAATTTTACATAAATCTTCATCCTCGCACTAAGAAGCCTGCGCCATATTCCACGGATATCCCAAAAAAGATCGCGCTCCGTGCCTACAACAAAACGTCAATGTGAACAGAAGAGAGGAAAAGAGGGATAGAGAGAGCAGATAGAAGATAATCCAGCGATCGAGTGAGCGGTGCAGGCGAGCGCATCGCCACGGAAGAATTTTATTTCTGCGATGAAGTTGTGCCACGACGAAAAAGACAGAAAGGGAGAGAGAGGGCGAGTGCCCATCCAATCGGAAAGCGCGGATGGGTAAATAAACGGCGAACGCGCGGGTCGGCTAAAATTCAATTTCATCTCGATACACACGAGGAATCGGCCATTATCGAGCGCTATAACGCGGCCGATGAAAAATTCGCGGCACACTCGACGCGCGCCTTGTAGGTATGCGCGGGTGCGGAAAACAAAGAAAATACGTAAATGGGTGGCAAGAGGGAGCGAACGAGAGAGAGGTGTACTCCGAAAAGAAGATTAAAAAGAGGACAGCGGGGAGACGGAGGAATATAAAGCAGCGGACTCGCGCGCTAGCGGACGGGAGAAAGGTCGTTTCGCGGAGGAGCGAGATGAAAATCGCGGGAGCAACGGTCAGTTTTGTCCTTTTTAATTTGGAAAAGATGGAAATGAGAGATACTTTCAAGGTTTCGCTTTGTTCGTCTTTGTTGAACTATTAAAAAGTAGACGGTAAATACCTGTTAAAATCTAAATGACAAATATATAATGCAACAGTGAAACTATTCTGCTATAATCGTACAGCGAACTTCTTTTAAAGAAATTGAAATAGCTGAGTCGTAAAGCCAGCGTCTGTACAGCGCGAATAAAGCAAATTCTCCGCCATTCAAATAAAATTCACAATAGACTTGAATTAATGTTGCACAAAGGATTAACATTCTGCGAAAATTCGAGCTTATCATGCCTCTCCGCATAAACTTCTCTAGCTAAGCATGAAATATTTTCATTATAATTCTGCATTACTCACGCGACTCCCGCTACATCTCCGCGATAAAACATCTCTCTCTCTCTCTCTCTAGCTCTATCCCCCTACGAAAGCTCCACATTCTACTCGCGAATAATATTAAGATCCATCATTCGGCGGCTGCGAAGTGCCGCCGTAATCCCAATTCAATGCGCGCGCACACCCCGATACATCGCCGATACAGTTTTCCTCTCTCTCTTTCTTTTCCCAAATTAAAAGATAAAAGCGAAACGCGCGCGACTTTTGCCATCTCCCTTCCACGAGATACAAAAGCCGAGGCCGTAGAAGAGAGAAAGAGAGGAGAGATAGACCAGGGTACAAAGCAAAAACCGCGGCGGCGTGCAGTCAATTCAGGCGGGATTGGAAAGCTCTCTTTCTCTCTTGCTCATACGTATACATATAGGGACACATCTTCCTCCGCGAGTGGAATATCGAATAAATCCCGTCTTCGGCGAGCGCGTGCACGCGAGTGTCTGTATATCTATGTATGTACGCAGTGCCGCGGTAAAAGGCGAGCTCGAGTGGAATATTCAGTTTCCTCGGGAACTACTGTGCGGGGGGAGAGGAGGAGGAGGCGGCGAAAACATTATTCTTCGCGCGGCGCGTAGGTACTACGCCGTAGTTGCCAAAAAGGGATTTCAATCTAGCGGCGCCGCGAGGCGTGATTCGTCAAAAATCGCATGGCGCGCCGCCGCGACGTGATTCCGTATACGGCGAACGTCTTGCATTTAATATTTCGCTTTGTCACGCGCATTTCAAATTGAACCTTTTTTTTGAGCTGGATATTGCAAAATTCGTTAATATTTCACATTTGTTTATATTTATTTGATAAACAATTGATATTTACAATGCAAAGGGCGTGTATATTGTTATTGTAAAACTATAACAAATAATAAAATTATTTTATTGAAAAGTAATTATTTAGCAATAAAATCAATTTTGCTAGAAAAAATACATTTTTCATTGAGCTTCAATAAATAAGCAATATAGAATGGACACAAGCAATGCAACGGTTTTTCAAATATTAAATTAGAGACGAAACAATTTGAATAACTGTATACATAAAGACTAAAATAAAAATATTTCATATATTTTTCGGTTTATACGAACAGTAAAACTCTCATAGACCATCTGTATAACAATACAGAGAAAAAACATCATTAGCTATAAAAAAAAGAGAACGCGGAACAAAGCTCGCCGGTAGACAAAGCGTTTGAAAGGGACGTGAAAAAAAAACTCACACAGGACGCGTATAATTAAGTCCCGGAAGGGCGAAGTAGCGCAAAAGGCAGCCCCGGAGTCATCGCGAACAGCCAGGCACCGCAGCTGAATTCAGAAAGGAATACATAGGTATATACATTCCCTCTCCTCTACTACCGACAACTCGGACCTCGCTCTCCAGGGCAATAAAAGCGTCGAACGTGTTCGACATCTGCCGAATCAGTGCATTCGACGGACTTCCCGAAATCCCAGAGATCCTTTTTATCTCTCTCTCCCTCTCTTTCTCTCTTTCTCGCGCGAAGGGTCTCTCCACACACCTCTACCTACCTACGTTTACGACCTGGCGGCCATCTGTCCGAGAGGTGTGAGGGTGAGGGCGCGCGTACGCCGCCTCCCCGACGTGAGTCGACAATATTTGATCTGTCATATCGCGAAAATCTCCGGCTGCTGACGAGGCACGCGCGTCGCCACGTGTGCCCCATGTTGAGGACGGCGAGCGAGCGAGAGTAAGAGAGAGAGGGAGAAGGGGGAGAGAACTTATGGTTTTCCACATTTTACACGCCTGACACGCTTTTGTGGGAAATTTGCCTTGTGCTATGGGGTGGCACGCCAGACGCGCTTTTGCGCCCAACTCGGTATCCGTATAGTTGGCCGGTACGCGGATGGAAGGACCCTTTCTGGATAATGAAGTGCTGATTCGCGGGGACGCTGGAATTTTATTAGAGTAGTGAATGGGGATTATGATTTTATCTCTCTGATTTCGGAGGCCGGGAGTTCACATCATTTTCGCTGGATCGAATCTTCTAGTACCTGTAAGCCGCTGAACTTATATAGCTTTTAATTTTATTTCGACAAAAAGAATTAATGGCTCTTGGATTAACTGAATTTTTCACTTTAGAAATTCTTTTCGAAATGAAACATCTTACTAAGCGATTTTACGATGGAATTTTACATTGCCTATACAAATTGAAAAGTGGTCACTTTATAAGGCACGTTTTATTTATTTTGTAGCCTTGTCAATCACTATAAGAATTAAAGTCAAGTAAGCCGTTTTAAACTCGCGGATGAAATTGCTAATGAGATTACGCTTTATATTTTTATTCATGTATGCAGAGTACAAAAAAATAAATTATTTCGCGTTATTAAACCGGCTTTTCAATCTGATTATAAATATAGTGATTCAATGGTGTACGTACTTATATGCACTGAATACAATCGATGAATAACAAGATATGAATAAAAAGTAAATCCCGCAGAAGGTATTGCGTAAACGAGTAAAAGGATTATACGTATTACGCAGTTACCGTATACTTTGTAAGTTATAAATGCGTTCTTTAAATGTCTGAATGTTGATTTAATCGTAAATCAAAGATATTATTATAGCACTTGACATAATACATAATGCGTATGCACGTTATAGTAGATATTTTTATGCGAATATAAGTTGCAAAACATAAACAAATTAATTGTACGCCGTGTAGTGAAACCAAAATTCGCCATATTTTTGGTAAAGGGCGAAAATTCCTTGGCGTATTTTTAAAGCACTGAAATGCAGTAAAAGGATAGCTTGTGTAACCTCAAAACGTCAAGCGAGAAATTCCATCTTTTAAGAGAAACGAGTAACTCGAGCTGTATTTTTAATGCTTTGTTCGTCTCGCGCGCGCGCGCCATCGTATCGATCCTTACAAAAGTAGTAGCTCCAACTCAGGATATTTTGTTAAACGGATAAACGTCTTTTTAGCTTTCTCTCCGCGTCCATATAAAATTTTCCTTATAAGGAAAATTAAAATTAAAATTAAAATTAAAATGGAATAAATTACATTTTATCGAATTGCTACTTATACGTGGTAGGTTTATAACAATGATAAAAACATCATTATTCGCGATATATCTAGCACCAGGAAAATTATCTTTCAGGTCATTCAACTTTGTCCAGTTTCTTAAACTACCTGCAATTTTAAATATATAAATTCCGGGTAAAACAAATTCGCTTTGCATTTTAATTTTCAACATAAATTTAGTGCAAGAAAAACAACAATTCTCGTGTGACGCGTTCCCTGCAAAAAACGCGCCTCAACTTAACCGATAGCCGACAGCATAAACAAAGCCGGTCTGTCCCCCGCGCGTGCGATAGTCTCTCTACTCGCATGTGCTCGAATACCAGTCTCTCCGGTAATGCACTTACACACACACATACATACTGTGCGCAGGCCGTGCACGCGAGGTGTGTTCAGTGCTCGGCGACTTGATACGCTCTTAATCCGCGAGCGGCCGGCGTGAAGTAAGTAGACCAGGACCCCGCGGTGCCGCGTATACGTAAATACCGCGTGTGTGCGAGCTAGTGAATAGCTAGGCTGCAGCCAACGGAATATGGTGAACGAGCACTCGCGCGAAGTGCACTACTTTTCTCTCCCTTCGAGTGTCTCGCTCTCTCTCCGTCTCTATCTTTCTCTCTCAGTCTAGTCTCGGCAGAGTTGGCCCAAGGCGACTTTCAATTTCTTCGTTGATATTGTCGCGCCGCGACTCTCAAAGGCCCTAGACGCGACTCCGTCCCTCTTTCTCACTTTTTTCTTCTATATACCCCTCATTTTTATTGTTTCGCTTTTACCATCTCGCTTTCTTTCTCATTTTCTCGCTCTCGCGCACAGGCTCCGCGCACAGTGCGAAGCGCGAGCGCTTCTATTTCCCTCCTTCGGGCGCGCGTGCATCATCTTTTTGCCGTCCTCGGGGCGCGCTTCGACTCTCTTCTCTGCGCTGCGCTACCTATACACTCTCTTTCTCGCGCACTTATACACCCTCTGCCCGTTTCATTCCGGGCGCGCCGGGGGATTAATGAAAAGAGGAGCTTTCTTTCGGTTGCCGCCGCCGCCGCCCATCGCGGCCTCGTGGTTCCCTATTTTCGCCGTTGCTTATATTCAGAATAAGAGTAGCGCCGCTTTTGTTACATCTGGACGCACGTGTGTTTTGCTGCTGCTGCTGTTACTACTCGCGAGGCATGAAAGGAATTTCTTTTTCTTCGCTTTTGATGGAAAGCGCCTCAGGCGAAGAAAGCGGCGGCCCACGGCGCGAGACGCGTACCAAGCGTGCAGTGTGTGTATATGCGTATAACCTGGCACGTACACATATTATTGAGCGATGTGGTGGTGGAGTGCTGAAGTGATTCTTTGGACGGTGAATCGCGCTACTGCGCCTAGGAACGCTATGCCTTCTGCAATAATTCACGTGAATCGAGAGGAGAAAGAAGATTGTGCAGGTATAGGTACGCATATTGCGGTTTAAAGGTTTGGAATGGTGAGCTGAAAAATAAAAGGTTCATTTTTTCAGACCAGAAAATTATTTTAAATTGTGTTCTCGCGGATGTAAAAGTGAAACATATTTATTTGCAATACGTATAAGGTAAAACAACCATTACTGGGACATTTACGACCACCTAACTCTTATAAATATGATTTAAGAATAGTGAATTGTTGTTTTTTTGTAAAATAAAAATTGCAACAGATAGTTTATACTTCGTTTTTACGATCGATTTCACAAATAAAATAATGTTGTTAAAATATTATCTCTTCTTAAAAAAGTGATGAGCGGCCACGTTGAAGCATCTAAAGGCTTGATTTTGATAGGTCGATAAGAATAAGGCGCGAGAAATTTACGGTTTGGAATTTAATGTTTGAATTTTTTAATGGAATTTTTACATTTAGAGTAGTATAAAAATGATTAATAAGTTCTGACTTTGAAAAAATACTTAAATAAGTTAAAAGTAAAACGTAATGAAGATAGCATACCTTAAAAACAGAAAAGTACGCGCGAAACGCGTTTGAATATCGCTTGTAAAAGTTAAAAAATACATTTAATAGGTAGTCTATTCATCCTCGAGTGGGACACGATTTTTTAGATAAATCCTAAAGTGGGACAAAGAAAAGCCTAATAGAATAGAATATGGGTTAATTGAACTTCACCCTAAAGTGGGACAAACTGCCGATAGTGGGACAATTTAAGGGGGTGTCGCACTATACTAACTGTTTTATCGACGGAACATGTAAAAGTAATTAATATAAATAAAAGGATAATGATTTACGCCTTGAACAAATTCAGTTGCCCTGCGTAATGGCATAATACATCATTCTACAAAGTTTCGAGGCAAAAAAACGACGACACCTTTGTTTATTTTTGGAACGAAATTTGGTTAATTTTCGTTCCAAAAATAAACAAAGGTGTCGTCGTTTTTTTTGTCTCAAAACTTCGTAGAACGATGTATTAGAGGATTACGCAGGGCAAGTGAATTTGTTTAAGACGCAAATCATTATCCTTTTATTTATATTAATTATTTTGACATATTCCGCCGATAAAACAGGGTTAGTGGTAAAGTAGGACTATTACACCACCTTAAGGTTCTATTAGATGCACTGTTTTAAAAGAGCACTTTTTATTATTTTTTCTTTTAAATTCATAACTTTTTAAATCAAAATAAATCATGTAATTGAATAAATTAGAACTTAAAAATGATTAAAGAATTTTATTTTTATGATTTAAGTTCATATGTATTAGATTATTAATAATATTTATTACTGTGCTGGTATAGGGCGCACTGTTTACGTTGTCCCAGTAATGGCTATTTTACTTTTATCTAATATACTGGAGACAAAAAAAGGTTACTATAAGCTGGAGTGCTGTTCACAATTGTCGACCCACATAGGTTAAATTTAAACGACGACCAGGTAAAAGGAACCGCAAAAAATAAAAATTTGCCTATGAATTGGCACACAAAGGCCACAACGTCTCTAAAGAGCAGCAATCGCCTCCTTCAAAATTTAACCAAGAATAGCAGCTTATACACCGCCACGTGAAAAGATATATAGAGCGCGTCAATTCGCTGCGATCCTGCTTAACTTTGGCAAAAGAAAAAAAGAGACTTGCAAAAACGACGAGGACAGAAGGGGGAAAGAGAAGCCCGCGCATACCGTTCGCGAAAAAAGCGGTGTCGCTCTCGCAAAAAGACGCCTTTGACGCAAAGTTCGAAGCGCGAACCTATAACGTAGCGTAGGCGAGTTTTCGCGCGCGAAAACCGGCTTCTGCGCGCGCGAGCGCTCCCCGGCAACTTACTTATGCTTCATGCTCTACTTATCGGGAACCGGCCACCTTCTCTCTTGCGCTCGTGCGCGCGCGAGCAAGCGTATACCGCTCGAGAGCTCTTTGTTGCGCAGCCGTGGGTTAATGTAGCAAGAGCCAAGAGAGGCTCTATTAAGTGGATACTACCAGGGCCACTACTGCGCCGCTCTTCCATCGCGATCTTTTTGTGAATAATGCGCTTTTTTCCATCGGCGATCATTTATTGCGCATTGAATGCCTCGCGCAGGGCTACACCATCGGCTGTTGTTTTCCTCGGAGGCTCTGAATAGAGTTCTAATGTAATGTTATTGGTGATTTTTATGAAAGTAAAGAATGAAACCTTATATTAGATACATATAGTGATATTAAAATTGTTTATACGAATTTCAATTGTTATTGTTGCGGTCGTGTACAAAAACGAAATATCTAAAATAACATATATTATTGGTTGTATTTTATAGACATAAGATTTTCATGCTTCACATAAATAAAAACTGTAATCTAAAATTTTCCTCAACTACACGCATGTAAAACTGTTGCATTTTTGCCATAAATTTTATAGATACCCTCTACGCAAAAAGTATAAAACTAGTCATACATGCCTTCTTTTTACGACGTCACCGCGGCAAAAGCCGGAGGGGATTGCGAAAAATGTAGCGAGTAAGTGGAATTGGTTTCCAGAAATTTCAAGCGCGCGCGCACGGACGCACGTATGTCAGGGGACGCATGCGCGCGAACCAGTATATAGAGCCCGGCGCGCGCTGATAACGAATGGAACACACAGAAAAGCGCCGATTGAAAAAGAGCGCGGCGGGAGACGGACCGATGATTGATAAGGGCCGAAGAGGGATCGGCTGGAAAAACTTTATCCCTGCGGCGCTCTCTCTCTCCGAACTCTTCCGTAAGTTTTGCGAGATTTATATTTTTGAGCTCGCTCGGGCGGCGGAAAAATGACAAGCGAATAATTCGACGCGGCGCTGAAGTTTTTTCGCTGCGGCCGAGTATAAATGAATACGCTGGGACGGAAGTTCTCTGTTATTGAAACGCTTCTTTTTTTTAATGCTATTTTCAATGTTTTCCAATATTGGCGTTTTCAAACTTTCGTCGAGCCGTCCTATTCCGCGCAGTGAGCTATGTATTTTCTCGTTGGATAAAATACATGATGTCTGTGGTTAAAATTGGGCCGTTAATATATTTATCAGGTTGGATATTCTCAACAAAAAAAAAAAAAAAAGGAATACAAGCCTCGTTTACAAGACTTTGAATAATGAATAAGACTCTTTATTGGTAATGTAATCAAATTTGCCATTCATAAGATGTTTATTAACGCGAATAATAGGAAATTCAATGCATGAGTGGCAGTATATAGCGCCACGAACAAAACAAATGAATACATTAACTCTAACAGCTACCTTAACGGCTGCTTCCCTGCCCCGGAAAATCACTTTAATGAAGCGCGAATACGGGAAATCCCGCGAAAACTATTCGACTATTAGCAAAGTCAATTGGCGCGCGGCCGAGAGTCGAAACCCCCATCACGCGCGCCGGTGAAGCACGTTAATTATACAGGGCCGATTAATTAGTGGCTCGTTGCAGGGAGAAAGAGAGGGAGGGAGAGCGCGAGAGAGAACCGCTCCCCCCATGTAAACAACGACTCGAATAATACGAGGCATTCTTGCCACCGCCGCTGCCCCTCTCAATTTTTCCTCGACGCGCATAACGACGGGAATATGCAAATCGGCCGACCTTCGGCTCGGCAATCCGGTGTGCATAAGGGGAAGGAATGGTGATCGAGAGAGAAAGAGAGAGAGAGAGAAAGAGAGGGAAGAGAGTCGAAAGAGCGCGTAATGAGGGGCGCGGTCAATTACACCGGGGGAATATCGAGGGGGCAACCTTCGCCATTCTTGACTCTAGTACTTCGTCGCCCATGTGTGCGCGCAGCGAGCGCCCGAGGCCCCCTGTGTGCGTCTAAAAGTGTGAGCGTGCTGTGCTGCCTAAGGACAAACGAATTCGTAGCTTTCCTGCGGTCTCATGTTGCGCCGAATATTTCGTTTATTTTCTTTATGCTGGATTGGGCTTTTTCTTGATTATTCTGCGAAGTCAATTGGTCGGATAATAATAATAATAATGTCTTTATTTGGTTTGCCCAAAAGGTTAAAAATACATTCAGGTGATACATAATAAGTACCTATAACGCATATAAAGTATAACGCATAAAGAGGATAACATATCCCTGGTGGAAATCCAAAACATTTTCTAACTATTAACTGGCCATTTATATTAGAAACTTGCTATAAAATGGGAATTTCCCTTTTCCAGTTTCTAGCTCCCGGTGAAACGCTTTTTTCCCTATTATTCGAACATTTAATACATTGAAAAATAGAATGAGTTTTGCGAAGACAAACACAAGCTTGTTCTTGAGTATTTTAAAGGTATTAAAACTGATCAGTTTTTTTAGTCCGGAAATGGCTAGTAGAAGGCCTGTTATTATGACAAGGAGTAAGAGAGACAGAATCTAATGGCAATAAATACATTCTACGTAATATCTTCAAAAGGACTACTGTAAATGGTTTTTCTGTCTGCTCATATTGTTTATATTTTAGTAAGCTATCAGTTACAGCTGAATACCGTCCAATTTAACGTCAATTCTTTAAGTAAACTTAAAACGAAAATTTGGAGGTTATGTCCAATCTATTAAATGTGCGAATAATGGGAGAAAAAGCGTTTCACCGGGGCCTATTAACTAGCCATTTTTTCTACCCATTTATTGAGATTGTTGGCCATTTCAGATAGACAAATTTCTACCAGGGATAGGATAGGACTTCTTTGAAAATTAATTTATAAAAAATAAATAGGGAATAAAAACGTTTTAATAATAAATGGATTTTTATCATGGTAGAATACGCAGTAACTCTAATGATAGAAATTGTGCAATATGATCAGTATATATAAAATTCTGTTCGCAGTAAGAACAGTATATAACTATCCCAATGTAGGTACGCCATTATTAGATGATACATGCGGCAAAGCAGTCATTAAGGTTACACAGCTTATAAGAATAGTTTCGATGACTCATGTTCGCAGCAGTATTCGTGTACATAGTAATTGTTTCCTGCATTTTTTACAACAGCCACGCGGAGTTTCCGAATTAAGGTAACGGTGTTTGCACAATATACAACGTACCGTAAAGCAAACCTCTCTCACTGACACACTTTCCGTACAGTATAATAACATAACCGGGCGATTACTTTATGGGCACTAATCTCAATATTTTGCGCTCTTTAATTTTCACGCTTATGATTCCGGGAAGAATTTTTGGTTTATTTCACGAGAGTTGTATTGCTAAAATAAGTTTTTAACATTATACGTAACCGTAATCTCAATTAAATTACGTATTAATTAAACGTTAAAAAGTATATTTTCATCAATTCGGCCTTCTGAAATATTATAAAACCTCTTCCGTAAATAATACTTATACTTTTTACAGTTCTCAGAAGAGAAAACCAGCAGGGGATTCCGCTTCACCCTGACCCGTACCTGCATCACCGGCACGAACGCCGGATGTCGAAAGACGAGTATATACCACGAAGCCCATATACGCACAGGTACAACGAGATACACTCGGGGGGACGAAGAAAGAAGGAGCGAGTGAGCGAGTAAGAGAGAGATAGAAAGTATCCGCGCACGACTCAACGGTAATCGCCTCGAATTTCATTCGGAGGAAGTGGCCGTCGCCGCGGGAGCGTATTATATGTACGCGTGCTCTCTCATAAATGCGCGAATAAAGCGCACGTCGGGGTGGTCGTTAGCCCCGCGGAGATAGGCGCATTATGTGGCTGAATTGAAATTAATAGAGCCGCGATCAGGCGAGTGAGTATCGGCACAAAGGCGCGAATTCGGCTCTAAGTGATATTGAGCATTTTCCGATCGTGTATAGAGAGGCGGGGAAGGAGACACGCGCGGGAGCTGAGCTAGACGCCGCGCGCGGATTTTGCGCTGTAGAGACGTGGCGCGACGACGAAAAGTGCTGTTAATGCTTTTTTGATACCAGCACTTTTGCGCGATTGCTCGCGTGTTAGAGAGGCGGGAAGGAAATTTCACGGCTCTTTGACCGAACTGTTATTTTCCGTAATAGTCAACTCGACATTTGAATGTTCGCTTTGCCATTGCAAGGTAAAGAAAGTACCGCAGCGTATGCTTTGTTATACCCTCCAGATAATCGCACTAAACACTGTCAAATATTTCTACGAAATAGCCATTTTATCCTCCATTAGCAATAAAATAATCCCGAAATGAAACCCTTTCGCTCTGCCCCGTGAATTATGAATTTAATCATCTTCGGTGCCAAACCATTCGGATCCCGCTGGAGCACTTCTTTCTCGAGCCATATCCAACTCGCGGCGTAACGGAGGACCCTTTTAAAAGATTTTAATCGAGTCGCATGATTCACGTCGACCGAAAATATGATTCAAGGGGTTTATCAATTCGAGCGAAATCCCATCCCGTATATCAGAGGCCGAAGGGCCGCGCGCGCAATCTCTCCTCTCTCTTTCTCTGTGGAGCCCGCTCTTCTCCCCCTCTGCCACCTATCGCGAGGATATACCGAAATTCATTCGCCTTTTCTTCCCTGGCTCAGGGCCCAGGGACTCGAGTACACACTCGAGGAGTCTCCTCTGCGACTGTGTTCGATATCTACTTGGCATTCTAGTGGCTTGCCATCGTCCCGTCGTCGTGGCGGGCGGAGCCGCCGCCTCGCGACGTCAATCATTGGAAATTGCCCGGCGCAGGCAGAAAAGAGGTTATAAGAGTCCTCTTCGCTTCCTCTCGATGTATCCTGTTTTCAGAGCCAGCCACGCGCGCCGGAAATTCGATTCGAAATTCACGATTTTTGCGCGCGCGCGCTCGCAACGACGTATGCGGTGCGGCTCTCTCCCGTATACCGCGGAACGTTATTCGTCTCGGATGGCCGCTCTCGGCTTTCGAACGCGATCGGCATTGTGAGAGCCGAGATTTATCGATAATGGACGGATTCGAAATATGCCGGAATACTCTGATTCGTTCGAATGAAATCTTTTGTGTGTCGTGGAAAAGCTCTTTCATCTGTTTAATGCAAATAAAATTCGTGATTTTCTGTATGTAGGAACATGCTTTCGTAAAAGGGAATATCTGACTTACGTAATGAAGTAGATAGGATTGATTTTGAAACTCACCTGTAACAGAAAAGAAGAAAATTTGCTATTAGAACTTTATAAATTATAATGCATGTGAAAGGAATAACATATTTTAACGTGATTGACCTGTGTTTTCGAGTAAACATATATATAAGCCAGTGGAATTAAATCAGTCTATTTCAATGAAAAACAAGTTACGCAAAACATCCGAGCAATTCAACCGTAACATTTTCGTGAATCGCAGACGATTAAATGCGCACAAAAAGAGTTGTGTAGCCAATTGAAATCTCCTCTCTCCTACCGCAGAAAACTACTGCGGGAGCAACGTTCTTTCTCGCTCCCGCAAGTGTCGGGCAAACTGGCGCGCGAATTGAAAGAGTTTGCCGCTCGCGGCGGCAATGCGAGCGCGCGAGGAGCGAGAAAAACGCCGGCTTTCGCGAAGGCGAACCACAATCCATTGAAAAGGTCTCGGGCGCACGCGGAACGGCGAGTTTCGCAGGAAAAGGCGACTGCCAACGGTATATCCGCGGACCAATATGGCTCGTCGCGAGTCTTGAACTTGACTCTCCGAGCGCACTGGAATTTTTCTAAAATGGCAACTTTGAAAGAGCGAGATCCTGTATGGCAGAGGGAGACCGGATCTCGAGCCATCGGGAATTTCGTCCTCCGTATACATAAATTGCGTCGCGGAAGTTTTTGCGCGAATGGCTCGATCGATGCGGCCGATATATATTTCCTTTCAGAAAACGTTTACTTTGTAGAAATATGGCAGTAATTAAAAAACTATACTCCCGCGCCAACAAAACCTATAAGGGATTAGATTGCCTGTACAATTTTTATTCACAGCAAATATTTTCATAGCGCGGCGCAGCGAAATTTGGCTTTCAATTTAACGCTGAAAGTGTTTTCCAAAACGAGGATACCGCCAAAGAATCGATGCACAATGAACGCGCTTGCTCACAGAACAATAATTAAACTTTTCCGTTTTAATTAAAAACCATACGCGGGCGCATATAGAAAAAAAGGCTATCGGGAAAAATTCAGCGTCCCGGGCGCGGAATAAAGGAACACAACACCCGCGCCGCGATGGGGAAAAAAATCCCCCGCACCAATAATACAGACCAACAGACTCGCTCTGCCCTGTAGCAGTAGCAGCAGCAGCAGTGTGTACAAAAAGCAAAGGACGAAGAAAGAACGCAGAGGCGCGCGAAAGAACACAAGCGAGACGAGAAAAAATGAGGACACGCGCACGACACACACACACCCACACAGTGCCCCGATGCAATCATCTGCGAGCCCCTTTTCCCGAGAGCTTGACCTCGTTTTCTCGATATTTTCCAGGAGTCCCCTTGGGCGCTTATATACGCCCATATCGGATCCCTCTGCCTCTCTCGCTCTCTTTTTCCCTCTGGCAACTGAATCGCGCGGAATAATAGTCGCTTTATTTCCCGCGCCCCGTGTACATATATATGCGAGCGTTCTGGCATTCACGTGCCAGTCATTCTTCTGGCTTGGTCGGGCGCATGTATGCGTATACGGATGAGAAGTCGCGGCGCTGTGTGTGTATAAACGACAAGTGCACTGCATATACACCCTCTCCCTTTCGTTTGTCCCCGTTCGGACTTCCTCGCGCGATGCGTGTCTGGAGGTGCGCGCGTTCCAAGCGCGCAGACGGAGGTAGAGAGAGAAATTCCAGGCGAGCGCGCGCCGATCCTCATCGCTCGCTCCGCCTAGCTCGCAGTCACGCGCAAATTAATCGCCTACGCCTAGTCGTTATTTTTACGGCGCGCGGTAAATCTTCCCTCGTCGATCTTGAACTTTACGGCCGGAGATTTATAATGCGAGATTGCAGCTCTGTGAGAGAGACAGAGCCGAGTCGAAGTGCGAGCATTTCTAACTTGAAATTAGCGGTTGAGGTATTAATCTTTGACTGTTAATGTCTGTTTCCGATCGCGCGCGCTATTAATCTGATCGGGGCAGAGGTTTATATAGATCGTGCTAACGACCCGCTGTATACATTCTTTTTTTGACCTCGGCCCCGATGATGTTTTGCAAAATAAACAACGAAGGTTTATATAATATCTCTATATCGGAATTTGTGCCGATTCACCGCGCGAGTAACGATAATAACCAGCGATTTAACGGAGCAGAAAGCGACGCTAACGATCCGCGAAAGGACAGTTCAAGTCGACAAAACAACGTGTCCCGCGCGACAGCGTGAATCGGCGATCGAGTCTTTTCTGCGAACGGCAAAACGTGAGAAAAGCAGCGCTATAGTTGTGTCTCTCCGCTGTCGTTTGCTTATATACCGGCCATATGGCGTGCACGATACATCGTCGAGGAGCAGCGGGGCCGCACCTGGTTCCCATTATATTATCACGCACTGGCGAGACAACACGCGCGGCGACAGGAGAAGCTGGCCGCGACCGCGTCGACGGTGTGTTCCATATATACGTAGTATCGATCAGAGCGCACTGGCATAATGATCCTTCGCTCGGGAAAGGCTCGTAAATCGCGCATGGAAGCGCCATTACCGCTTTATGGGCTTCCATTTCCGGTCCACGAGCGAGCGTTGCATAGCACGCGGGCTTTCCCCGCGCGCGCGCGCGAGAGGCTCTTTCGCGTAATCCCCCACGCGTGCACGCGCGGCAGCTTTGTCGGATATCCAGCAGCCGGCTCACCTCTCTCCCTCTCGTACGCTGAGCTTTAGCGGTTATTAGTCCACGACGGCGATTACGATTTATCGGACTCGATTCATTAGGGGCTTGAGCGAGCGCGCGTGAGACTGATCGCCTGCTTTAGCCTGGCGCGTGAATGGTAGAAGGGGTATCATATATATACAGGTAGGCAGAAGTGCGAATATTTAATGCGCATTTCTTATAAGGTCGACGCGATGAGGTTTCGTCATCGGGTGTGATGCGAGGTCAACCGACGTAGGCGGACGAGCCTCAATTTTTGACTTTCGCTTATGTGTACTACGAGAGGAGTTAGACACGGACTTTCTTTGTTCTGGTTTTTCCCATGACGCGAGGCGGCGCTGGGATGATCGTGGTTTCTCGGTGAAAGCGTGAGCTGACATACTTCGCTTACAGGTGTTTGCGATGGTAATGGAAACTTAAAGTTTCATTGAATCACGTCATAAAAGTGTGCGGATAGTGATTAAATAATTCTCGATACGTTATACTTATGTAAAGTAAAGCGTAACTGCGTCTATTTTATCTCAATACGGTTTCCATTAATGGAGGTATGAGTCATGAAATAAATGATGAAAATAAAGGCTTAGTAGTAGGTTCAACACGGTAAACGTCTATGAATTCTTGTATAGTCATAAATAGGATTCCCTTGCGGAATTTATGTTACGACTTTGTTAGCAAAACACGATTAACATTTTTCAAATCGAGATTGCCGACAAACCAATGGGAACGGCTGGGAGATTAACAGACGTTTTATTTACATGACCTAAACGTTAATAGCTTCACATAACTTTCAAACAAAAAAAGGATTATGCAATCAATGTATTGATTTATCTAATAAGTATTACTCGTTAGCTACACTTTTTCCCCCTGCTACACTCGCAATTAACCATATCTCACGCAGGTGCATCATCCGTGCAACCACGACTCTAAATAGTACAAAATGTCGGAGGCACTCCATTGCAGTTACTCCGCCACGGCTGAGCGCAATATTTCCGCGCGAGGAAAAATAAGCGCAATGCACTTCTTTTCACGGCGGCTTAAATCTTCCCTAAGAGGCTCGTCAAAAAAAAAGAGAAGAGAAGAAACAAGCTCTCGGGAGTACCCCGAGCGATCGAGTTTTATGTTATTGATCATCTCGAGGTAAAGTGCAGAGCCACGAGCTCTCCAGTCTTCTCTAGCGCACTACAGCGCGAAGAGGGTGGAGCGAAAAGGATGAGCGAAAGAGAGAGAGAGGAAGATCGCTGTCCACACACATGCACACATACGCAGCACGAAATCCGGGGGCCGTAAATATTTGCTGGGTGATATAAGACGTCCGCATGGTCGTCAGATCCATTTGAAAAGTTATTTCCCGCCGTTGTAGTTTTGCGAGCCGGTTAAGCTGCGATAACAAAACTTTGTCTTTCTTTTCGCGTCTGCTGCGCCGCTGTGCCAGTGCACCTCGCTCTATATACCTATATATGTATAAGACAAGTGTGCCGAAATTTCTCGCGCGGATGTATAAAGGACAGGTAAAAAGACCCAGTTTCCGTCTGGATGTGCACAAATAGAAAATACGAAGAGTCTCCTCCACTTGTGAAGGAATTTTTCTCCGGCGTAACTTTCGCAATCTGAAAAACGAAGGAGAATGAAGACGGCTGGAAGAATGATGGAAGCGGAAACAGAAATGGCGCGACACTTCATCCTTGCAGCGGATCTAAAAAAAATACGTAAACATAACAGCAACTTTTTGTAGACCGTGTTTTTACTGCCTGTGTCTGAATTTAATAAATGTAAAAATAGAAAGTTATGTAATACGTTTTATATAACGTTCAAAAAACGAAAATCATATTTTGGAAACGACATGAAAATAATCATAGTTTATGACCTCATGCAATTACCATCACATTCAGTGACACATATGTTCACTGCTAGAAAACTTCGACATATAATAGCTGGAGGAACGAGAGCGTGAGGAGCAGCTTTGATACGTGCTTACAAAATTTATAACTGGAGAAAGTAAAGGCATGTCTATACCGTGCGAGGAATCTTGCATATGCAATAATGATCTTAAAATGAAACAGTACTCGCTTGTGAACTTTTAGAGGAGAATATTGGAATAATGAGTAAACGAGACATGAAAAGCATTTTATAATTTAAATCGATATTTCAATTTAGTTAACATTTATTTTTTGTCCACTTGGTTTCTTCCATTGCAAACTAATTGCCAGTAGCAAATTGACATTTATGATACTACAAGAAGAAAAGTGCAAAAAAATGCATTGATGATGAGGGAAAGGGCTCTGAAAAATGGCACAAATAAAGCTATTTGTTTACGAGACTCTAAAAACTTTTGGCATGAATCGCGCGCGTATATAAAGAGAAAAGAGTGCGGAAGCCTGACGAAAAAGAGCGTAAGAATCGCCGAGAAGGAAATAAGAGAAGAGCTCGGAGCGAAAACCAAAGTTACCCGAGCGAAGGAGACGACCGCAAAAAAGGGTCGTTTTCCTCTCGTCTTTTCGAATCGCGTGCCAAAAGCTGTCGTGTAAAGCCAAACCACAGAGGGAAAAAATTGTTTTGTAATGTTTATGAGGCTTTTTCCAGATATTCATCACGTAACTTTTTCAAACAATAGAAGAATTAATTTCATGATTTATGTGTAATGAAAGTTAATTCTTACTCCAATTTTCACGTTTACTAATTTAATAGCGACATAAAGAGTAACTTTTTGCTATAAAACAGTTTTTAGGGCTAATTTATACACCGCGCTTTACAAGATGTAGTTATCATGTTACCCACTGCCTATATACTACAAATTTTCTCCTATAAATTATTTTTCACATCCCAAAATCTAATTCCAACTTTTAAGATGGTCTTCGGTATATACGATCCTTCGCAGCTGTATAGAAGCAAAAAACCATCAGAAATAGTTAACAACTTATTACGCAAACTCATTAGCCAGGCTACTTAATTATTTTACAGGTATTTAACGGCCCACGCCGCAGCGATATTTTTTCGCGCGTTTATTAAACGAAAATATTCCGCGCCATAAAGCTCCTCCCCTCGTCTGAAAAATCCTCGTCTCTTTCGGGCTCGCTTTTTTTGCTTCATTCTCTCTCTTTCTTCCTCGTAAGGCGATCGACAGCAGGGACACTCTCACCTCAGACTCTCCGCTCGATATATACATAGTCGCCTGGTGCTCGGGGCCAAGTACTTGCGCGCGGTGCTCCCTGTAAGCGAAGAGTCTTTGTGGGTCTTGCGAAAACTAGCCGCCGCGCGCGTATAGCCGTTGAGTAGTCATCGGCGAGCCGATGAACGCGAAAGGCTCGTTAAGTAGATTTTCTTTTTAAGACCCGCCGTAGACGCGCGCGCGCCTGCGACGTTCTTATACTTTCCTTGGGGGTACTCGAGATAATTGCGTGTACACTTTGCCCGGCTCCACCGGCTGGAATGTTCTTTCTTGTAGTTGGCGAGAGGACGGCGCGGCCGCTCCGCACTGGGGGAAGAGGCCGAGAGGAAAAAGCGCGAGGAGGCGCGGTAAAATTTCGCAATAGGAATTTAATATTAGAAGAAACGTTATTTATAGTTATGACCGCGGGCCTCTGCTTTAATTGAACAATTTTAATAATGGATTATACTCGATAAGAAAAAATATTTGAAGACTACGCGAGTTATTCTTTTTTTTCACTCTTAAGAACATTAGTATGCAAAACGTTTTTGTACACTGGGTTATCTCGTCACCATCTTTTAAAGATTTAATGTATGCTCTCTCTCTCTCTCTCTCTCTAAAAACTAAATTGAGCTCGTTATACAATGCATTAGCTAGACTTATTATGCGACTTTCATATTTAAAATGTGTGTTGTACTAACTCGTAAACACCTCTTCTTACAAAACTTTCGTACGATAAAAAAACCATTACTGCGAAGCAACATTGATACAACAGACTTCCATGGCACAATATCCTCTTAAAAGCCCATATCCATAAGGCGCGCTTTCGCGAAGAGTAAGCGGCTTTTCCGTGCACTTCAAACGGAAACTTATACCCCGACGTCTCCTCTCCAACAACGCAAAAGACATAATAGTTTACGAAATGAAGTAGCTGCGCGGGCGTCGCGCGTGCAGAAAAGCCCGTCTCCAGACGCGCGCGTCTTTGTTCGGCGCGAGAAGTCGAAAAATAAAGAAAATTCCCCCCACGCGCGGGCGCGGAAAGAAAAAAGCGAGGCGCCGACGCGCCGGCGCTTCCATTCATCCCCCGGAACCATTCAACCCTCGTCTCACACGCACGCACGCGCCGCACGTATATATACGTTCGTGGCGCGGCAGTTATAATCGCACTCTCTAATTAACGGACGCGGGAAATTGCGCCGGGGTGCATACGGAAGGCGGCGGACCGCGACGCTTCGGCGCCGCCGCCGTCATCGTCGTCCAGTGGCAACTTTTCGCGGTGAATAAATTTGGAGGGAGGGAGGGAGAGAGAGAGAGACGTGAGAAGAGCGCGTGTATACAGTGTCTATACGTATATATACCAGAGCCGAGGCGTCGTGCCACCTCCTCGCGGCTCATGCCGGCTGCCTACGGAGCAGCGCGCACGTGTGGAGCACGCGACTATATGCATGCGTTGCCGAGCTGTGGTTATACACGCGAGCGAGTGTGTGTCTGTGTTGTATACACGTGATACACTTTGTTGCGCGAGCGCGTGTAACGGCGAGGAAGGCCAGGAGGAGGCGTCGCGAAGCAGATGTGCAGCGAGGCGCGGAGGGTGTCGACGAGAGCGAGAGAGAGAGAAAGAGAGAAGAGCCAAGTTTTCTTTTTATTTACTTTCAACGGCTCTTCGAGGGGGTGCGAGCGAGCTTTTGTCTCCTCTTTTTTTGCGTAGATGCGGCGAAGTTTTGGTTTTTGATGGTGAAAATTTGTAAAGTCGGTTTGACATCATGGAATTTTATATTAAGTCGTATATATTAAACGCGTAAAATTTTATATTAGTTTTAACGAGTTTTAGTGAGAGATGTCTTTGAAATGAGTTACGACTTCTTTGAAGATTAAACGGCTTGAGAAAAATGTACAACGTTTATTGCGCTCCATTTTTCTCGGGTCAATTTTCTTCAATTAGACCCGCTGCGACGAAGTGTGTTACCATGTAATTTACTAATTACAGTAAAAATATTACGCAAACCTGACACAGTTCTAAGCAAATAATGATCTACAGTTATTCGGGTACTTGAAACTTCGAACGTTCATAATGAACGAAAGATTTATGCCATTTTCAGATTTAACCGAATTCGGCTATTTAATACATTTAAAAACTGATAATAACTGTATCTATAAAACGACTCCAACGAATTCTAACAAAAATTAGAAACTTTAAGTTAATATTTCGTTCATTATGAACGTTCGGAATTTCAAATATGCAGTTATTCGCAACTAATTGATAATTTTCTAAATTTAAAAAATAATGCTTTTTCAAATAATTCATTATTTTCGTAAAAAATAGGCTGAAATGTAATACCTATAATTCGTTTGAAAATGCAAACTAACTATATTGTTACGGTAGAGCGTAGATACGCACATTCGTTTGAAAACAAACAGAATAGAATGTAACGCTCGCGCGCAGTTGACATCAGCACCTGCCGCGCACTTCACGGCGCATTCTTTGTGCGCGAGTGTGTAAAAAGTGGGCAAAGAGCGCCGTGCGAGCGCGGTACAGAAGTGTGCGTGAGAGGAAGGGAGAGAGAGAGGGAGCGAGCGACAGGGCGTGGATTGGCACTTGACGGTGCAACAGAGTAAATTTCGTTGAATTCAAATTTCATCCTTCCACTCGGCGAATTTCCCCCTCTTTCTCTCACTCTTTCTATCTCTCTGTTCCCCTTTCTCTCACTTATTCCGTCCTTTTTGCACTACATTCGCGCTCGTGTCGCCTATCCCCTTACCGGAGTAATTTCATTTCGTATATATATGTGTGCGCGCGCGCGCACCCACGCGTGTCGGAGAAAAAGGCACGCGCATATATACACTCGGGCAATAGCGCGCGGGGAATTTCATCTACGCGCATTCAAAAGAAGCCTTCCGGGCCACATGAAGATGACGCCAAGTAGGATTATTACTTCTTAACGCGCTTGTTTCGACGATGAAACTCGCGCGCGCCGCTAGAGCATTCGCGATGAAATAATAAAATCTTATGAAGGAATGCGCGCCATATTTTTTCCCAGATTAGAATGAAATTTCACTCGAGCTTTCTATGCGTTTGTGCGGTCGAGAAAGTTTATGTAGGATGGTCTCGTAGTTTCACGTTCGTATTGGCGTTTATGAAAAAATACTTTTCTTTACTGTATGGTACACTTGATTAGCTATATTGCACTACACAACAAACTAGTTGACTTATATATAAAAACTAATTAGCTCTGTAAGTAACGATTTCGTTTATGGAACGACTTAATTTTCGGTAAACTACTCGCGGCTGAAAGTTATTTTTCTATATCCGTGCGATCAGTCGTGCGCGCGCTGCGATAGCTTTCGTCCCCCTCTGGTCCGCTCTTCTCGCGGGCCTTTCGGAAATTTTCTCCGTCTCCATTTTTCACCCCTCGATCTCGCGCGCGTGCGCCGGAGATGAGCGAGATTTATCGGCGCCCCGATCGAGCGTGAAAACACGGGACGCTCGAGGCGAGAACCTTAACGCGCATCCTTAATTCCACTCCGATGAAGGACCAACTCCTCGGGGAGATGATTCCTGGATATCTCTCCCTCTAGCTCTTTCTTTATTCGTCTATCTCGCTCGCTATATATCTTGACCGAGGTGTTCTCGCCTCGGATGTAATTTACTTCTTTTATGATTTACGCGTACGAAGTTTCAGGTCGTAGCACTTGGCGTAGATGTAGTAATGAAATCTTAATAAAACTTGTAAGTGTTCGGGGGCTGATGTAGTAGATAATTTTGACGCAGGTAGAATTGCATATGAAAATTTCAAGGTGGATAAAAATTTAATAAAATTAATGCGGACTGAGCTAAGTCGAGTAAATCCGCAAATATATATATCTTGATGAATTATTCTTTCTCATATAAGATTCTAAAATTATTCTCCACTTATTATATGCTAATTTCATAGAGATTATAATATGCATGTACAATTTCACTATTTAATTATATTAAAGGAATTAAGATTTCGCCAAAGCTAGATTGATACAAAAAACCACTGCCAATTCATTGGCACGTAGCTTCCTCAAACTAATTTATCAATTCCTTTTTTTATACTTTTTAATAAAATAATATTTTTCTCAAAAACAAATGAAGATAATTTATTGAAATTTTAAGCAAATATAGTTTTTAATAAGTGTATTAAGTGGTTGCCTATATCGCAAACAAAATAGTCTATAAATTTCAAGCTTCTATATGAAGTCGTCATTTAGAAATTACGATTATCAAAAAAACGTAAAAAAGTTTTAACCTTAAATATCTCTACAAATCATGAGACAATTCTTTTACCTAAAGGACTTATACAATAAATATATAAATTCTACATTTCCACAAAATTTCAACATGATTAAACCGATTTTTTTTCTCTAGTTATCAGGCGATCAAGAAAGAAACTTTGTAAAATACGAAAATTTTCAATATCAAATATTTCAAAAAGTAATCGTACGATCTTGGTGAAAATTCGCACACATATTATTTATATCACATACAAAATTGTATATAAATTTGGAGCTGATACATCAAACCGTTTTCAAGAAATTACGGTTTGAAAAAAACTTAAAAAATGTTTAACCTCAAATATCTCTGAAAAATCTATCCCTACAAGCAATTTTAAAGCGATTAAGCCAATTTTACTCCAGTTATCGTGCGACATACAAAACTCATTTCTTTTTGTTTTCCATTTTTTTCTCAAAAACTAATCAACAGAATGGATTCAAATATATACAGATTATAGCTATTTATATTCTGCATTATCATGATTTAAAAAAAAAAAATTGACCGTTTAGTTTGGGAGTTATAAACTTTAAAAAAAAGAAACACGTTTTTGTTAAAAACAAAAGAACCGTGATAGACAGAGAATTTTTTTTAGAAAGTATAGCTATTTTAATGTTCTTTCGAATGCTTCCCACATGATTTAAATATCTCAATGTTATCATTTAAAAAAAAATGAAAATTATTTTTTCAAAAAGTGAAAAATCGATATAAAAAAAATTATCCAAAAAACTACATAATATTATTATTTTCTAAAAATCTTGAAAAAAAGAAAAATTTTAAACGCTGTCCGAAAACAATTGGATAAAAATTGAAAAAGTTACAGCGTTACACACACACACACACACACACACACACACACACACACACACACACACACACACACACACACACACACACACACACACACACACACACACACACACACACACACACACACACACACACACACACACACACACACTATGAGGAAGCAAAATAATACATTATTCTTAATTAAAGCTTTCATTAACAACCAATACTCTAAAGAAATCCCATCCACAATACATAATCTCTCCCAACAAAAAAAAAAATCATACGACCGGCATTCAAACGCCCATATACAAAACCTCCCCTCGTCTCTTCTCTCCACCACTACCTAGGCAGGGCGCACTTGTATTCCGCTCCCCAAGGGACTGCGACAACGACGACACGGTCCCGCAGCCACGCCACGCACAGCAACTTTGCTCTCGCGATGGAGGAGCGCGGTCGGGGATAAATAGCGCGAGAGAATTATGCCCGGATTATGACGGAGGGCGCAATCTTTGGCCGCATCGCGGGATCCGCTGCTGGCCGGTCATGCGTGAACGAGCGCAGATCAAAAGGGCGCTCTGGACTGAGAGGGGAGCGCAGGGAAGCTGCGAGGATAATCTGTTGAGTCGCGACGTCTTATTTAGCCCGCGTCAAGACCTCATTTGTAAGGCCGGATTTGTTTCGGGTGTATAAGTATATGCGCGTGTGTATAGGAGTAGAATGTATACGGCGGTTAAATGGCCCGCGATGAGTTTTATGGATTTTTATCTGTTATGAGGAGTTTCGGAGAGCATTAGGGGCGCTTAGGGAGCTGACTTTTACGGATTTGTTGTAAAGCATAACATTGATTTGGAATACGATAAATATAAATCTCGTATTCTTTCTCTTTTAAAGATGATATATTGAAATAACGATTGTGACTTCACAGTAAATATACGTAAGACAGTAGACCGCGAACGTGTAATCAGCCAATGCAATAAATAAAAGCCTGTAAAAAAACACGACGTTACAATTCATCATCCGTCTATAATAATGACGTTCATTAGAAGTTCTCACGCACCTCATCCAGCAACGCAAATCAGAAGCCGCGCACACTCTTGCATATATATTCCCGGCCGCGGTAATAATAATCACGACGCACCGCAAACAGAATAGCGGACGCCGTCGCGCGTGGGTATATAATAATTCCACTCGGCGCGTAAATAAAAATACACGCGCGGCGCGAAGTATATTTGCAATACACACATGCATTCACAGACAGGTAGGCACTCGCGCGAGAGATAAGGCATCTAGTGTACATCCACTCTACCACGGCTGTCTCCGTAATACGGGTAATTCACTCGCACTCGTCATCATATTTCACGATGACGATAATAGAAGATAATCATCATTACCCAGAGGTGGCAATCGTTTGGCACACAGCTGCCGCGCCTGCGCGCACACACCACCCAATCATCCGCGCGTATCGTATATAGTCCTTCCGCGTTAAGGTACGTCCTTCCTCGCGCCCGAGCTCGCGAGAGAGATATAAATACCCGGCGCGCATCTAATCATCATTAAACTCTCCTTTGGCACAAGACGCGAGCCGCGCGCGACTTTAATATCGTTTTCATCGCGGCTGCGCACGGATGGAGATAGGAGGAGAGTGTAGTGAGAGACTCGAGAGGCTTTGTGTGTGTGCAGCCTGCATTTTGCTGCGAGATTGGATGCGCGCCCGAGATGATGATGTGTCGGGACTTTTTTTTTTGCACTCCGGGAAAAGTAGGCTCGACGATAAGAAGCTCTGATTTCAGATGCAATTTCGTTTATCACCATGAAAAAGTGGGTTCCGTAGTTGGAAAGTGTTTAATGGTATTATGATAAGCTTGTTGGGATTTTAATTAAAAAGATATACGTTTTTCATCAAAATTTTTTGTATATTAATTTCCTGTAAAATAAAATAATTCGATATTTAATGCACACACTGAGAGAAGAATATGTTTATATTTAACATGGTATTTTAACTATTAACATGGCATTGTAACTATTATCATATATATTTTAATAGTTATAATGCCATGTTAAATATAAATATTTTGAGAAAAAATTTCTCTCAGTGCACGGAAAAAGAAACTTTTTACATCGCGGCCGCAATTAATCAAACTTGAAAATGGAGGTCGTTGTAATTATGACAGAGCGGCATAACTAAGCGAACGTTTGAAAATTCCATTTCAATTACCCGGCTAATACCTCACCGTGCTAAAAATAAGAGCAAGATAAATCCATTGTCACGATTGCGTTTGGGTGAAAAAGATCCTCTCGCAGCGCAGCTTCAAAGCCAGCAACTGTATCACCGCGCAGTGGCCACTGCACTCATTCCATCACATATACACACGCGACACACATGCCTCCTCTCCTCCCTTCGCTCATCAAAAAAGGCGCAGCGTGCGCCGCAGAGAACCGGAGCAGCTCGACGCGGCGACGGCGCGGCTGATGGCGTTTTTCGCGCGCATCGAAGAGAAGAAACGGTCGCAGAGTAACACAGCAGCAGCAGCAGCCGTGGCCATGGGAAAAACGCGAGGCGGCTCCTGTCACCGGCTGCTGCCGCCGCCGCTGCTGCTGCTACTTTTTGCCCTCGTTAGACTCTAATTTTCCCTCTGCACTGCCGCCCCGCCGTTCTTCGCCGCGGCTCTCGACTGTATCGCTTTGTCTTTGTTTATTAGGGACTTTTTTGCGTCTTCCTCGCTCTCTCTTTTTCCAGCCGCTGCGCACGCTAGAGTGAGAGAGAGAGAGAGAGAGAGAGAGAGAGAAAAAGAAGCTGTATGTATAGTGCAAGCGCCGCTCGTCATTTTCCAATCTGCTATAGAGCTGGCGCTTTTTGCAGCGCGGTCTTGGTTTCAGTTCGCGATACTCATAACTCGGCCTGTATGCGTATATGTGTGTGTGTATGTCGTGCAAGTCTCTATGCGAGGCGAAGGGTATTTTTAATGCACACCATGTGTCGCCGCGGGAGTTAATTGAGAATTTCATCATTTTCAGTGTTGTGGAGTGAGAAGGCGATATTTATTAATAACGTGACGTTTTTTTGGGTAAAAATATGATTACAAAAATTGGGCTTAAATCAAATGTTAGTTATATTAAATGACTGATATTAAAAGAAATTTTATATATTACTGCAATCATTAATGTTTCTTAGATGAAATTACTGTGATTATCCATCCTAATGTTTTGAACAGCAATTAAAATGGTAAATCCTTAATTCTATAGTTTATGTAACAAATATAATAGGATTAAATGAGAAAACGTCAGATAAATTTTATGTACGTAATTAGGAAATTACTTAAGCCATAGTTTATACATTTAAAAGATGTTCCTCGAGTAACTTTATTTTCCCAACTTCATTAACACACTTGGCAACGGCTCGAAAAGTAAAGCTAATTAGCAATGTAGTTTTCTCAACCACTTTAAGTTAGACTTTGCAGCTGAAATTAAAGCAAATTATACGTTAACGAAAGTTGACGTGGTCATTTCTTAAACATCTGCAGTGCTGCATGTGTCAAGTAAAATGTCACGTTTACATTGAAGGACAAAATTTTCTCATCCTTTCAATTATAGACCCAATTCATTTTCCAAAATCGTATGAGAAAACCAACACAAATATCACGTGCTCCTATGAAAACGAGACACGCCGTATCATATCTGCTGCTATGATAGCACTATTTTCCTTTCATTTTCCTTTCTTCCCTCACATTTTCCACTTTTCCTCCCTCCTTATTCCGTATCGCATCCAATCTCCATATTACAATTTTTTATCTAGTCCCCCGTTCTTTGTTTCTTCCCCTTCCGGGAACGCAGCTTATTATTGCGCTTCCCTCCGCGCTTTTATACAGCCTTTTCCACCGACGTTGTACTTTTTTGCGCTTTTTTGGACCGTCGTCGCGACGACGCCATGGCGGCGACGGCCGAAAAACGACGCACCCGAAAGTTAACCGCGCGAATTCGTCGTGTGAGTTCTGCACGCACGCACGTTGTGAGTTCGACCAGCGCAGTTTACGGCCAGTCGTGGATCACGCTCCGCTGTGTTCGCACTCAGTGTTTTTGACGAAGCTAGGGGATGGGAGGTGAAAATGTTGGAAAGCCACTTGATGGATGGTGTACTATGACAATTCTCTATTAATAAATTTTTGACAATTAAATAGTGCATGAGAACGTTAATAAAGTTTCAGTTTTTGTAAAAATGGTATTGTTATGATTAGTATAATGAGATAGAGCTTGCAACTATTGTAGCATTTGATTTCACTAATATACACAAATATTATTAAATACACAATTTATATAATAGGAAGTTTTGCTTCACCAGAAAGCTCCTATAAAAGTGCTTATTATATTACGGAGTTACCATTTCAATTCAGAGTTTTATGACGACTGACATTATGAGAAACGTTGAAAAAGCATAAAATTTTTCTTGCCTCAACCGTAAAAAGAGCACTCCCCCTCCGTGTGGGGCGGGGGGGGGGGGGAATTCCCTAATATTAAAAGAAGAGAAGATCATGCCGAAAAAAGTGCAGCCATTCGAGCACCTAATTCAACGAGAGGAGCCGACGAGGTTGCAGAGGACACACACGGCTGCAGCGGCAGGATGGATGTCCCAGCGATCGTCTGGGCGGCGTCTGCCGCTGGCAGTCCTTTGCGTGTTTTGCGCCGGGGAATCCCCTCCTGGAGACGGCACACGGGGAGAGAGAGAGAGAGAGAGAGAGTAAGAGACAGCGAGAAGGAAAATGGACGCATTCCAAAAGCCCGGCGTCCGCTGCTGCTGCACACAGACACACAGAGGCAGCCGGCCGGCGGCTGGTTGGCTTTATATATAAATCCTGGCCGGGATACCGAAGGGGCGAATCTCTCCCCGGCGGCGTGTAGCAGTCACGTGAAAACGCTGCAGCCGGAAAGGGAGAGGAGAGCGTACACGCGTTCCTGTGTCTGAGTAATGCGCATTCATACGCATTCGTCGTGGGTGGGCGCGGAAAACCGACGGCGCTGGCCGTCTTGTGCAGGGGTTTGTTTAAATAAATGGTTATAGAGAGCTACTGCGAGCAGTGCGGTGGTAAACGACGTGGGGACTCGATAGGGATGAATATTTCATTTTCATTAATAATATAGTTGATCGGATAGTTTTTCAGTCGTATCTGAATCCGTTTATTAAACTGCATTATTATACGGGAAAATGTCATTTAATGATCAAATCGATTCTGGAGTAGATTCTTTCATCAATTTCGAAATTGCGTAACACCATTGAGAGGATGTTTGGTTTGACGATGTAATTAAGAGGAGCTTTATGATAATGGGCTCGTGCTTATGTGATTACGATCGAGCGACAAAACAATAATACGAAAATAGCTGACGCAAATACCGAGTGCGTTAATGTGTATGAAATTAAGTGAACTCTCATGCTATATCATTAATAAACTTGACGTGGATTGTACCTTATCGAGATAAATAAATATCTCTATTTTTCAAATTTCTCATGCCCGTCATTATTCCAGTATTATTGAACGTCAAACTTCATTTCATAATCAAGTTATAATCAACTTTGATTGCCTGATGCCATTTTTAATCGTCAAATCAAATTAACGTGGGAAATGAACATTTCTGAAAAAAAAACAAAATTGTGCTTGAATATTTTACGCTCTTATTTTTCAAATTTTACACTCGACTGGCGTACGTTTTAAACTGATGATACTCACTTCAGACTCCCTGCACTGAGAAAAGGATTTGTTTACTGTTAACATGGCATTGCAACTGTTAATATGCGTATGTTTAAATATGACCAAATATGGGCATTGTAACAGTTATAATGCTATGTTAACAGTTAAGTTACCATGTTCTCATAAACAATTTCAATGTGTTACCTGAGAACATTGATATTGTAATAGTTACAATTTATTATAGTAGTGTTTGAATCTAATAGCCAATTTCTTACCAGGATGATGTTGTTTTATAACAAAAACGTTTGAAATAAAAAGATCATTTATTTTTTTACTCCAACGTTTCGGACATTTTTATTGTTTATCCTGATGAGGGACATAAACAATAACAAAAACTAAATGGAGTTTTTATTACAAACCTTCTTGTTATATAAAAACACCATCTTGGTAGAAAATTGGCTACACTGAGAAAACTGTCGTAGGAAAATTTACTGAAAAGCTAATAAAAATTACTATTTTTTATAGCAACGATGGGATATCATGGAAATTTAGGTACTTTTGCTAACTAATATAGTAATTTTTGTAGCCAAGCTTAAACTTAAAAAAAATTGATTTTCATGATTTTATATCTATAGGATACCTAATATTTATACAATATTTAATATATTATTAATTAAATTTAGCTATACAAGAAATAAATAAGGAAATAAAAATTTTTTTTACGGTGGTTGTGTATTCGAACCCTGGACCCTCCGCACGCTAGGCAGACGCGCTAACCTCTTACCCACGTGAGCTTCTTGAGTACAAAATTTTGGAACTGATACATTGGCTACCTTCGCTTACGAGAGAACTTTGATGATTATTTGATAGCAATAAATAACTATGATAATATAAAGAAATAACTCATAGCTCACCTGCACAACGTAAAAATAAAACAACTGAATCGATATTGTCGATGTTTTTGATAACTTAAAAGGAAGATAATCTCAAATTGCGGGAGAAACATAACCTCAATCAGACACGTGCTCCCGGCGTGCACGCAATAAGTACTACATGTAGAGGGCACTTTTTGCTATGTGTAGTAGTAAAAATTATTAAGATACCTTGTAAATATTCCTGAACTATAGCAAAATTTTTTATAATTTGCTTATATCCCCGCGTTGCTATCAAATACAGTAATTTTTGTTAGTTTTTCAGTAAATTTTCCTACGACAGTTTTCTCAGTGTATTAGATTCAAAAAGTACAATTTACAAGAACTTCTACCATCAGCTACTTTCAAATCTGAATATGTCTATTAGTTAATATAGATATTGTAACTATTAAAATATCACATTTTATCCTTAAACATGTAAAATAGTTGTATTTCAAATAGATAAATATGTTAACAGTAACAATATTCTTCTCTCAGTGTGCAAAACAAAGTCACAGATAGATAACTCCCATCGTGAAAAACCCGAGCCGGCAATAAGGAACATCATCCTTGTCAATAATAAACAAGCTGCGCGCGCTCGCGGCCATATCCGCCACAGCTTGCGCTGTACGAGCCACGGGCAAGCACGATAAATTTAGGGCCGCGATACCGCGTCCGCAGCGAAATTCGCTCCATCATATCGCTTTATAAGACACGCCTCCCGCTGCGGCGGCCTATTGGCACCGGTGCGAGAGAGATCGTAACCGTCGACTGCACAACGACTCGGCCGCGATTATATACCCCCGCGCGCGCAAGAGGTTTACGCGCCGCATGCGAAATTAACTGCGCGCGTCTCTATCTCGCGCGCCGTATATACATGCAGTATATATGTTGGGCTTAGAGGCGCTGCTAGGGGAGGAACGCGAGCACGGGATTTACATTGAAAGTTATTATTGAGTCTTTCATTAAGTCCGCGGGTTTGGTTTCGCGGTTGTTTTGGTTATGGGTCATGGGGTGAGCATGTTGTGCAGAAGATGTGGCATGAGGTTGTTTGGATGATATCGACGTGACCGAAGAGGATATAGCAGTGAAAAATAATTGGTAATTGATTTTTTGACGATTGCGCATGCTATCAGATGTGTACTTTTTTCTATCGAAGATCGATTTTATTCTTCAATAGTTTTTTTTTTCATCAAAATATCTATAACCATATGTTTTTGTTATAGTTTTTAAGAACTCGATATCGAAACATTTCAGAAGTATAATAATAAAAGGTACACTAAAAATGTTACTTAAAATTCCTTTCATAAGCAATTCCCCAATGTTAAATATAGATTTCCACTTGAACTCCATTTCAAGAATCAGAGTATAAGGAAGTGCTAATTTTAAATGAACTCGATGTACAGTAAAAAGCACATGAGTTCAAGTCGATGAAGTAACGCAATAAAGATGTATTTATAACTATACGTTCACTGTAAGGGTAATTTCAAGTGCCTCAAACTCCTTTGAATACTTCTCTCTTACAATACATATTGCACTTTCACTACTAACCTTCCGTTATTTAATAAAGTTATTGCATTAACTTATAACCCCATTATGGCTAATGCATTTCCAAATATTAAAATACTTTGCTGTCACCTGCCCATAAATCCTCTACCGTCGACCGTCACACTGGACGTACACAGAAATTATCAAGCTTGAAATAAAAAAGAATAGTAAAATAATTCCGCTGACAATGAAAACGTTCCATCGCACCGCGCACCCTTTGTCCGTCTTCCCGTGCGCGCGTGCACGCTGCCCGCTTGCGTCGTTCCGCGCCGCTTCTTCACTGCACTCTCCACCTGTCAAGCGCCATTTCTCTTCTCTCTCTCTCTCTCTCTCTCTCTCTCTCTCTCTCTCTCTCTCGCTTACTTCTCCCGCGTCTATACTCGCGACGGCGTATACGTATAATATACATACCTGCGTTCGTGTGCGTCCGCGGATGAGTGCATAATTGAGTTTTAATCTCGGACGGTTGGCAATTTTATTATTGAACGAGCGCGCCTCCAGCGGTGCGCGGCGGGCTAGCCACTTAATTGGGTATAAGGTTGATTGAATTAATTACCCTTCGGGGCGCATATATACGACAAATATAAATAGTACGTTATAACCGGCTGCCGCACGAGCGTGTGCATGAAGTGTATATACGAACGCGTGTGCTATGCGGGGAAACGAAGGAGAGAGAGAGAGAAGCGCTGAGAGCTAATTATTATTTCGAGTTCGAGTATCGTTTATGATTATACGCAATAATTCACGCGGATGGATGAGAGTAGGTAGCGCGTGCCACGCGGCACCGAGCGATAATGATTTTAGGCTCGCCGCCATGCAATGGCAAGTAATAGGAGATGCGAGTACGTTTTTCACCTTTTTGTATTTATGGGCTCGTGTATTACGATGGAATAACGTGACTGAGATCGCTTATTACTGGAAATCAAGAAACAAGTCAATATCGAACATCATAATATTTGGTCTATTGGAAAAAAGATAAATTTCAGTTGAAAAGACTTTATGAAGGATATTCTTATACGGTAAAAAGTGAAAGTGTTTCCATAATTGGTTGTGAGGTAGATTATCTATCCAAATGTATTATCTTTTATAAACAACAAACAAAACAAATGGAAAATTATTAAAACATCAGAAATAATAACATTTTCAGCGGGACCCTGTAAAAAGCTCGCATTAAAAAGTCAAAACGGACACACATTAAGGACTGTCGAGCCCGAGCCGGACTACCACCACTCTATCCGCCACCTATTTCCAGGGAATCTCGGCTCAGCCGCCATTTACTCCCGATAAAAGCGCTGTGTTTTCGAGTGCGCGGGCGAGCGGCATGAACAAAAACTCATAAATACGCTGCCGCCGCGCCGCCTGTGCACACACAACAAACATATACGCGCGTATGATCTCGTAATGGCCTCTTCACTTTTCGACTCGAGCACTCGCGCCACACGCGCGCTCCACTGCGAGGCGAACTTTCATATATTCGCGAAATCCTCTCGAAAGAGGATTCGCGCGCTTACGCGCCGTCTTTCTCTCGGCGGCGCGGTATGACGAGCGCGCGAGCGCAGAAAAGATAAAGAGGCACGTCGCTTTCTGCTGAGATTTAGCGGGTTTTTTTTTGGAAAGAGAGGGGGGGGGGGGTGGACTTTTGCGCCCGACCGTTTCGCGGATTTAGTAATGTACATTGTTACTGAATTTTTTGCCCCCCCGGAGCTGGGTTCGTGAGATAAAGGGTCTAAGTTAATGCGGTTGTTTTTCGCGAGTTTTTACCGAGCTGTTTGGTATATGTAGAGAAGTCGTTTGTAATTTTATCCTAGACGTGGTTTGGAAGAGTGCTATTAAAATAAGGTGAATAGAACCAAGCATAGTATAAGTGGTTAGATGATATAACGCAAATATGACGAAACTTTTTTAATAACGCCCTTTACATGTTCGCCGACATGACGCACAATTAACATTGGAAATTCTTTTATTTTCTCGGGAAAGCTGATGCAATCTCGCATTTAGGTGCTGAATATAATTTTAGTAATTATTTTGTCCGAAGCCGTTAAAACTATGGAAAAGCTGCGAACTACTTTCACATGATATTATATTTTATCGTACACAGCTCCAGGTTACACTGAAAAAGCAATTTAATAAAAAGAATACCTCGCTGTAATTATCTGTTTAATGAGACCGGCGTAATGAAGTGTTTCGCAAATACCCACTTCTTCGTTTTAAAAAAAGGAGCACGTCAGAGCGCCGCTGTCGAGTAAACACGCACCAGCTCGATATTTAATTTCGGCAAACGAATCCGACCCGCGCGCAGTTTTAACGTGATTTCATCGAATCAGAACACGGCCATGCGCTGAATAAGTATAACAGCGTTTAACCCCCCCGCCAACCCTCATCCCTCCAATACGCAGCTTGCATCTGTCCTTCCATCTCCGTCTTTTGAAAAATAAATAGCGAGCCGCTTGCCGAGCGACGATTTATTTATCCTCCCTTCCGCTCTCGCACCTGCTGCGGCCGAGATTCACGCGGAGTCGACGCCCGAGGCGTCGACCGAGACGGCCTCGCTCGTGAAATAATAAGATAATGAAATTACGCGCGCGTACGAGGGAGGAAAAAAAGTAGCGCAGTGAGGGATAGCCAGTGGCGGACTTCATTACGCTCGCGGCTCTTATTGGACTCCGTTTGTCTGATTATTTCCGGCAAATCCGCGCTTTTACGAGGGACATAATTTAATGACGCGCACAGCTGCGCGAGCTTTAATTAGTCGGCGCGCGCAGAAACGGATTCGTACTGTTTCCCGGCTACCTCTCAATTTTTTTGAGTGCTCCGTCATAGGCGATTCGCAAAGGATGCACGCGTATACAGTAACACCGGTCATAAAGAGGATTTCGCTTTTAAACTCTATATGTGTGCGTGCATTTCTCGCTCTGCGTTTTAGCTCGGCGCTGGCGAGTGCAGTGCGAAGCTTAACAGATGGATTTTACATTGTGCACGCTCTCCATCATGTGGCATTTAATAAAACATCAGTCCAAATGACGCTCTTTGCGCGTGTGGCAAAGGGACGATTATTATCGACGCGAGTAATATACGAAACTGTGTATATGTAATATGTATAAAGCAATGAGTTCTTTGCCCCTGGCGATTGCAGCTGCGCGTAATGAGGATAAAACGAGCGTCAGGCGCGGAGGTCCATCAAGAAAGCATTTGTACTAATGGACGAAGGCGCGAAATAGATCAATTGCAGAAGATTTTCAATGGAAATCCGTCAAGTGTGTGTTGACCCTTGCGCAGAGGCGTCGATTCGCATCAATCAGATATGCGCGCACGGCTCGACATAATCAGCCCTCGTGGATTGCTGCCAGATTTGACGGACCGAGAAAGAGAAAGAGGAGGGAGAGCGAGTGCGAAAGTGAGATGCGGAACGAATGATAGAGCGAGAACAAACGAGAGTCGCCGAGTACACGTGTTTTCGTCGACGAGCGGATTGCGTGCTCCGCGTTTCTGTGCAGCCTTATTGGATATTTCGGGAAAAGAAAAATTAATTCGTTTCTGGCACGTTGTGTGTATAATACTACATGTATAATGGAGTTCATTGCAATGAAGTTAAATTGCGGCTGTCCAATTTTAGACGATCGGTGTAATTACAAACACGCCAAAGTCGCCGGTGTAAATGAGCAAATATAAAGCCTTTCTAATTGATTCTGTATTTTTCAGTCGGAAAATTAAAAAGAAAAGTGACGCACGTGTTCTCAGATTCATATTGATAGTTTTTAAAATACACACGTTATCAGTGAATAAATTCTCGAGCGCTTGCACATCTGCTTGTATCGGGAAGAGTAATGGAACCAAACGAAGCCTGAAGTGTTGGTGTACGAGAGGAAAAAGAAGAAGAAGAGACAGAGGAGGCTCATCATAAAGAGGGCCGTGGCGCCATGGGACTCGAGCAGCGGGCGGCACCTCGCAGCGAAAGCTCTTCTCTCTCCCTCTCTTCCTCTTCTAACTCTGCACGCGCTTTCTCTTTCTCCTTCCATCTATATGTCATATATACGCGCCCATTTCCTCCCTCACTCTCGCCTCCAGCCCGAGACACTTCCCAAGTCACGTAACGTCAAATTGGTCATTTATTTTTCCACCGCATCGGCCCTTTTTCTCGGGCTAGCAGCAGCAGTAGTTTGTCTGTACAGGCCATTTCGCATGCCCGGTACGTACTCCCGGAAAGAGAGGATTCGAGTTCTTTCTCCTCTTCCTCGTTCTTCTCCTCTCTTCGGTCTTCGGCGCTCGAGCGGTCTTTTTGTACCTTTCCGATTTCGCGGATTTATCGAATCAATCACACGCGGAACTGCTTCCCCTCGCGCGCAGACGAGTTCGCGCTGCTGTCCGAGAAGGGCTGCCGCTGTGAGAAAAATCGCTTTCTCACGGCGCGCGCGCGCGCCACGTTCCGGCTTCTTTTTGCGGTAAACATTTGAAAGAGTGAGCGCGCGAGCGAGAAGAGAAGTTTAAGCGTGAGAATATTCTATCGGATGGTTAATTTCGCAAGAGAGGCGTCGGAAATAATTGGTGAAATAACGTCGTAAAAGGCAACGTGCAATAGTTTTTACCAAAACTTTAATTAAGTTTGAAGCAAACAGCAGTCGCGCGCATCGCGAAAATGCGAGGGCTCGCGGGTGTTATTTATATCTCGCGTGGTAATCGAATACTTCATTTAGCGCGGATATTTCAATAAAACTGTTTTCCGCGATGCACAAATTCTGTGAGTGTAAATTTTAATTAAATCCGGCGCAGGTTTTTGCGCACGCGTGTGTGCGCCGCCTGCGCGAGCCGATACTATTTTGGCATTTAACGTATTTGTAAAGTGAGTTTAATAAAATTAAATATTTGAATTGAATCGCGCAGCGCCGGGAATTAAAAGTTATGCGTTTATAAATCGCGCACGGGCGTTATTACCTTTACGCGCTTACGCAATTCACGCACGGTGCAATGAATTCTTTAATTAAAATTTATTGCAGGATATTTTTATCCAGCCGTCTTTCAATAATTATGCGATTATTTTCATATACACACTGCGTTTTATTCACACCAATTAAATAACGCACGAAAAGCTACTCGCCCGTAGAATGAACAATACAATAATCTTTATGACCCAATTTTACGGTACATCGATCAATCGATAATGTTTTCTCTCTTTTTTTTTATTCATGATATGAACATCGATTTCAATCGTGATGACTCTAAAAAAAAGATACCTCAACGCGCGCCGGGCACTTGTTACTACATGACGCACCGCGCCGTTACATGCAACCAGTTGTTCAATTGTATAACCGGCCTTTCACATCGAAGTTACAGAATGACTCACTACTCGGGCCAATCGCCTTCGGTGCAAGTGCGTTTCACGGTCGCGCGGTTCTCCGACGCTCATGGACACGCTGCGCGTGTTTTGGTCCTTGCCCCTCGGCCTTCCGTGTAACAATGCGGGATACGATCTTTATACGTAAACTGCTTATTTCAGAATGGTGGTTGACGATTTGATCAATTTTACATCATAGATGTTGCATAGGGCTGAGTATACAGCGTTTATGTATTGTTTGTAATCGCAGATTGGTGACGAAAGTTTCGAATATTTGTGATTGGCATTATTACGTTATTAAACAATTACATCTGTATACTTACGCAGAAACCGCGACTGTAAAATATGCAGAATGCGCAAATGGTACTCACCTGGAACAAAAAAGGCAAAAATTGCACGTTAAAATTTGCATTAACTTTTATTAACAAAGGCTAAACGCTTCGACGCGCATAACTTTCCCATCGAAATAAAACCAGCCAGAAAATTTTCAACCGTGCCAGCACAACTCGCTCGCAACATATGCGCGCGGCGTAGTGAACGCAGCGCTTTGAATATACGCAACGATCCTTATAATTGCGGGATTTACTTCGCCGCGGTAAAAACTCCGAGTCCCCCCCCTCCCTTTTTAGTGCCTTTAAAAATAATCTTCGGACGCGCCGCGCGAAAAGTTTTACGCCGCGCACCTTGCGCTCACTATATCTTTTATATACGTGTATACGCTTTTCGAGTAGAACGAAATTCCCCCGTTCGCGCGAACACAGTAATCTTTCGAGAGCGAAGAATAGCCGAGGGTAGGCTAAGCGCGCGAGCGCGCATAAATATTCGTATCGGGAGCGTGAACGCGCCGTTGTAAACGAGAGATTCTCTGTATATATATATACGCCGTTGAAAGGCGCTCATTCAGGAGATCGCCGCACGTAGTCTCTCTCCCGCTGTTGCGCATTTTTACATGAATGGGAGGTCGCGACGATATAATTCAGAATTCAAGCGGTTATGGAACGGCGAGCGCGCAGACGAGGGTAATAAACGATCGCCGAGAGAGAGGAGAGAGTTTTGTCGCTTTTCACATCATTAGAGCGCGCGTTGGGTCGGGTATGTGAATGTAGCTACATTGTATGGTAAAGGCATTTTTTGCATAGTTGCAGAGTATTTGAAGAGAGGGTATTGTATTCATATTATACTATCGTTATCCTCATTTTCAAAAAAGAGCAAAAATAAGGTGGACATTGCGGACTTATTTTTCTCTAAATATATATAACTATGTGAATTTAATTATTTCTTCTAACGAAAAACATTGGTACAATGAATCATTATTATAAAATTGATTTTATCGGTCGGAATTCCTCAGTACATAATTCACGTACATAATTATATTATATTTAATTAATTTCCTGTCAGTATAGATTATCTACTATTCAGCATTCTACTGATAATATCGATGAATATCAATATAACCGGATTCCCCTATTCATGGGATCAATAGCGTTTCATCCTCTCTTTTTAAGTTATACTTTATTCAAATCATTTTAATTTTATCACGAACAAATACACAATTATAATATCCATGGGCATGGGAAAAAAAGAAAAAAACGTCAGAAAAAGCAAGCTGCACTTGCGGTTCTCAGCCATTTTTGTCCATCGCCACGCTCGACTCGCCTCAAGCTAACAATGCGCGTATCTCAACAGCCCGATCTTCCACGGACACCTCTCGTCGCCTCTCTTCTTCTTTTTCCTAAACACATGACTTGTGCACTCGGCGTCATCAAAAGAACGCCTCAGCCTCTCTCTCTCTCTCTCGTGGCCACGGTTTCCCGTAACTTTCATTACGACACACGACATTATTTTTACGAGAGAGACAGAGAACATCACGAGGCGTCAGCGGAGCGCGCACTACTGCGACTCTAAAAAGAATCCCTCCCCTCCTTCTCCTCTCTAGCTCGCGCTTGCGGACGACTGAAGAAGGAGGAGAAGACGGACGGCGGCATAAAATCTTTTTCCTTCAAACACACTCCAGCTAATTGCATAATTTAACTCCGCGGCAAGGCCGCTCTCTCGCGCGACTACCACTGTCGAAGGGCTTTTACTGCGCGAGCGAGCGAGCGAGCGCCGTTAAAAGTATCTCGAAAGGAAGCGGCGGCACAGAGCGCTAGTTAGAAAGGCGCGAATATACTCGCGGCGCGCTACATGGGTCAGGCCTGGCCGCGCGCGAGCACTTAGGCGGACACTTTCTTGCCCGGGCAAACGAACTATAAATACCCCCATAACTTTGCGAAAAAAGGAGTGGAGAGCGCGGCGAAGAATCTGCTGCTCCTGCTGCTGCTGCCCCCTCATGCATTTATACATCGAGAGATGAAAGTCTCTCTACGGCTACTGTGCGCGAGCTCTGGTCGCCGCCGCCGCCTTCTCAAGTGGCTTTGGCCGATAGCGCGAGAGCGCGTTTTTGCCTCCCGATGAGAGTGCTTTTATTTTTGGCACCGACGAAAAACACGAAAAACGCCGGCTCTCTGCGCAGGCTCTTTCTCTCACTCCCTCTCCATTTCGCTCTCTCGTGGTATGACTGCTGTTGAGAGGACGAAGTACATACACACATGAAAGGGGTCGTGTAAATAAAGCGAATGACTATTTGTTGATCAGGCCTCTTTTTCCTCGGGTTTCTTTTTCATCGATTCGCCCAGCACACACGGATCATCAAAGCGATGGATGTGTGGCGGATATTTTTGAAAAATCCTTGTGCTTCTGGTTATATGCTATCGCCGCTGTTTGTTCGTACATGGCGCTTGCTCTCTTATATTTTCTGTTATACTCGCGAAACGTTACAATCGAGTCATTGCAAATAAAGAATGCAGTTGTCAAATATTAGTCGTGTGGAAATTGTCGAAACAAAATTCTGTCGCTGACAGAATTTTGTATGTGTTTTGACATGAGAGAGAGAGAGAGAGAGTATACAATCCACATGTCATTCAATTTGAAAGAAAGATTTACTGGAAAGTTAAAGAGTTTTCGTATAAAGTTAAGATTTTATTAAAACATTTTTAATTTTTGTTATTATTGTCATTGAGCTTCATTTTGTCATATTACGTAAATCATTTATCTTGAAATATCATAATAACTGATATTCCAGTAACGTGAATGTGATTGATGTTAAGTTATGTAACACTAATTAGGCGTTATTAATTTCACATTCGTTATCTTATTTTCTATGTAAATTTGGAATACACTGATTGGCTTAATGATGCTTGCAGCGAATGGGAAATATGTTATGGGACCTCCACGAAATATATAATTTAACTTCTTGTAATTTAATTAGGTATATATATTGATCAATTTATTTGATAATATAGTTACCCATTTCTAGTTTAAATATTTAAAACATTTATTGCATAGTTAAATGTAGATGTAAAATGTGCTCTTTAGCATTATCAATATTTAATTATTTTATAGAATATAGTAAAATAGTAATCACGAAAAGCATCGATATAACATTAACGGATATATAATTATAGCAAACCAAATTACGCTTTTACGATTAATTAATTACGATATTAATAATCGAGATTATTTGTATAAAAACTAGTTTTCTTCGTCTCAAATAATGCTGTATATACAGTTGATGTCAGAGAAAAACAAGGCGATCATTTCTTCGTACTTCAATTTAACTTCATAACTTCTGTTAATCCGCAATAAATCAAGCAAGTACTTGTTTTCGTAACGCGCCATCAATGTGAATATTTTCGGAATTCTTCACGAATTCTTCGAGGCACACTCGGCCACCAATTAACCCTCATTACAGAAATCTCTCTTACCGACAATTAAACCCCGCGCACGCGTGCGTATAAGACGAAAGAGATATTCCGAGAAATCTAAATTCCCGAGAGAGAAGAGCGAAACCCGAAAGGTGGGGAGACGTGGCCAAATTGGTGATATCCCTCCCTAAAGGAAGATTGAACGGTCCCTTTACTGCAGCAGCCAGTCGGGACGGAGAGAGAGAGTGAGAGAGATAGCGAGGTCATAATTTTTATTATTACCGGCAATTAGTTCTGCAGAGAAAAAGCGGGGACTGTCGCGCCACGCGCGACCTTGGCGTCGAATAATTAATTAGGGCTGAGGGCACGCTTTTTGCATTTCGCGTTCGGCGGGAATCGCGATGTACGTGCCATCGCATCACCTTCTGCAGCGCGCTCGGAGGCAGTGCGGTGGTCCTGCGACGGAAGCCTCTTAATTCGTTTAATCGACGTCGTTTACGAGAAGTGGGCCTCTCTCTCGCACTGCATCGACGCGACGATGCTTTTTGTTCTTCTTCTTCACTAATTTGCGGTACGGCTATTTGCGAAGAATGTAGGTTGGACGATCGGAAGACGTGACTCCGTACCGGAATATTTTCGAATGCCAATTTCATAAATTATACGTATGCGGCGATCAATGTTCCCATTTATGGCGGGATATAGAGAACGGCAGTGTGGGTTATGAAGGATTAAGCGGACGGTAACTAAATAATTTTCTCATTGGTGGTTTAATAACAAATTCAAATAATTTGGAGCATTTGGAAGATCGCGAAATAGCTTCGTTGTTTTATTAATTATATTAGCACACAAATATGTGGATAATATTCAACAGTGAAAAATATATCTATTAGACCGCAAAATATTCTCATATTAGGTATAAGGATACTAAATAATGAAGACGTGATAAAATAGAAAATTAAATTTTAATTAACTATGTAGAAGTGGATTATAACATAATTAAAATAAAATCTCTGTAAACCAATATTCCCACGATATCAAGCACATTACCATAGAACATTCGTAAAGTTAACATTGCAAATACTTCCATCACCACACGACAATGTATAGCTTTACTAAATAGGCGTCGTTAACCTATACACATTATCTTCCTATTGAAGAAACAAACTTTTAATCAATACAAATTGACGAACGCGAGCCAAAGGATGCAAAACAAAGGCAGAAAAAAAGCGCTCGTTTGTCCGAGCCGCCGACGTTTCCTGCGATTAAGCGTAATCAGCCTCGCTCTCGGCTACACGCGTGTGCATGCGCGTGTACATTAAAAGTCGCGCTCTCTCTCTCCTGTCTCGGCGTGCGCTCGCTGCAACCGCGACGACGGCCCGCCGGCGTTTGATCGGGGCCGGGGCATCGGCGATTCGTTAATTAGCCGGTCATTAGCGTCGATGATCCGTCGAGCTCTCATCCGCCTCGTTAAGGCGAGACAATGCGCAACAAATCACTGCGCCAATAAGCGCGCCGGACATCACGAGCTTGCACGCGCGCGCATCAGGAGCTTCGGCGGTTATACTGCCGTGGCATCGAGAGTGCCGAATCAAGGAGGATCGTAAATAAGTAAGACGCATAGGCGAGAGAGGGCCGGAATTTATGTGCGCGATCGCGGCGCACATACGTTAGCACGCGCCGGCAAGGAAAATATTTTCACGTGCGTGCGCTACGAGGGTGGCTGCTGCTGCTGCTTCTTCTTCTTTGGCGTGTGTTTTCTGACAAAATTCTCGACGCGTCGTTATTGGCCGTGGGATGGTATCTTTTTGGCGTAGAGACATACACTGCGCTTCGGCGTTTTTCGACGAGGGGGGCGCGAAGTATCGCGCGCGGTGATATGGTAGAATGCAACCGAGGAGGCTTGAAATATAGCCCGTGAACACATGTTTTCGTAGTTATCAAGTTGTTTTCCGAAATTTATGGGACTGTGGGACCACGGGATGTTTACCCACTTTTGGAAAATTTGTAACGTGTGACGTAACGTGATAATGGAATTACGTGGGACAGAGTTTGTTCAACCGTGTATTTATGTTTGATTATATAAATCAACAAAGATTTAGGGTCGGCTCTCTTTCGACTGCATTACGCGAATTAATCGCGTCATTAGTCAATTAAGTCAATTAAGAGGGAGACGCTGGCTTTTCCGCTGATTAAGCTCTCTCTGTCGGACGAAGCATCGAAAGTAATAACGAAAAATATAGCAATCGACGATAACAACAAACGAGCCAAAGCCTTCGAATCATATAGCACTGGCACTTGCATTATTTATGAAATCCACCCCCAACATAGAGAACGAAAACCCATATAATCCCCGCGCATCTTTTGCGGAAATTCATCCTCTATACTCTTTTGTACAAATGCAAGGAGCAGCAGCGAACGATAACCGTCGTCGGCCACTAGTCCTATAAATATGCATGGGAATCCGGGTCCCGCGCGCGCACTCGACTCGCGAAGCGTATATATGTATACCTATACGGCGCAAGAGAAAGCGAAAGTAGAAGGAAGAAGAAGGGAGCATACGCTGGAGAGTGGGAGAGAAATTCTCGGGGATGTCCCAGAGCAAACATAAAGTCGCGTTTGCGCGCCCTTTTCGTTGCAGCGCGCGCCGCTGATCTACTGTTCTCCCCGCTGCGACGAAAGTTGGACAGTGAGCAATCGCCCTCGATGTCTCTCTTAAGGGCTGTATTTATGATAGTCGCTTTCCAAACAAAGATCGTATGGGGAAAGTCGATTCGCACTCATTTCTCTCGCTCGCTATAGCTTGGCTTTTTTTTCAGGGGAGGGTTATGGGATGACTTTCCTTCCCTTCCCATGTACGTATACGCGTGTACGTGAAGGGGCTTTCGGTTAGATGTTTTTTGTGTTTAAGCTGTGTTATTTGAGACGACAAGAGGCTCAAAAATGTCTGCTCTTTAACTGCCGGGCTCTACAAAAAACGGTTCTTTTTTTTCTAAAGAATTTCTTTCAACACATCATAGAGTCTTTTTTTCAAGAGGTTATTCCACGTAAAAGAATTTTGGGCTTTAGAAAAGATTTAAAAAATGTAGATACATTACAAGCAACTTCTTTCATTAAATAAACTTTTACTAACTTGAAGAATTACTGAGTGAAATATTGTTTTAAAAAAGTGTTAAATTATAACGAACAGAAATATATCTACGTCTCTGAAGTAAACGGTTTATCTCCTTTCACTTTACGTGGTACCGGGAATAAAGTTATGTGGTATACGCAAAGACGCCGTGATAGATAAAGTTTTTCTTTTTAAAGCACCGATCGAAAAATAATAGATATTGCGCCGTGGCAAAGCCTAGGCAGTAAAAATAGCCTCGCAATTGCTCAATAAAAATTTGTTCTATTTTTAAAAGAAAAACTCGCGCGCGATATTGCGCCTGCGCCCACGTATATATATATATATATACACGGGGCACATACGTTGTAACAAATGGAGTCGGGCGAAGCACAAAATATCGAGCAGCATAATCCCACGGGATTCTGTTGGTTTTTCCCGTCGGCCGAAAAATAAGAATGATGCAGCAGGCCGCGTAACACCGGGGCTTTAAAAAAGCGATATCATGCCCCGAAATAATTGTACCGCGTCGCGCGCCCTCCCCTTCCTCGTCCCTTTCTCTTCTTTCTTCCTCTTTCTCTCGACTTTTTTCTTCCAACGCGCGCGCCGCCGCGTTTTTTTTAATTCCGACCTCAAGGCCGCGCCGATAAGTGGATAACTTTCTACAAAGGGAGCATTGTCGGTGCGGGGTACGAGTGTATTGAGTGGGTACGATGGCTGGTGCTGTTGCTTCTGGGCTTAATGGAAGAGAGAGATTTACCGAAATCTTTCATTTCGGTCGGACGGGAGAAGAGTCTCGTCATTATTATAACTCCTGTTTCGGAGCTATCTCTCTTCGATCCCCTTTGGCGCGCGTCGAATCGAAATAGCGATCGGAGCGAAGTCATTCACGGGATTGCCATGTACGAAGGGCATCATTATGTGGAGAAAAAATTGATGTTTCTTCGAGAATGTAGTGTTTTAATTTTTTTCCATGCACGCTGTTCCTTGGATTTTTCGTAATTAGTTTGGGAAAGATACAATAAAGCAATGTCATCACTTACTATTATTAATGACTGCTGCAAAGTTGGATTTAGATGATTAAATATATGGGTAAATGAACTCCTATTTTTGAAAATAATATTTATATCTAAAAGTGTATCAATGTAAATTACAAAACTGAGTGTGCATTCAATTCATCCCATACGTATAGACTTGACTTTGAATGACGCGTTACCTCCTTAATATGCTCGATCTGTCAAAATATTACACCGAAGAGCAACTACTACTCCTCGTCGATGCTAATGGTATCCCTTTGATCCACTGAGATACAAAGAATAAAAACAAGACTCAAAAGAGAGTGAGAAAGAGAAAAAAAATAGGATCAAAAGTCCGATTTTACGGCCCACGCTGCGCGCACTCTCCCATTCAAAGCCACGCGCGCGCGGCCTTATTTCATTCGAAACGAGATAGATAGTGAAAGCAGCGCGCGCGAGCGCTCACGAGGAAAAACGAAGGAAGAAACAACGCGACGAAATAAAAGAGGAGGACGCGAGCTCACGCGCGGCTTTTCTTTCTCTTCAAGAGAGAGAAAGAGAGCCGCTGCACACGCGACGCGCGGTACTGGGCGCGGAGAAAAATTCAAAGACGATTTATAACCGCTGCGAACTGTCGACGCTGCGTACCGGGAAATTTCTCACTGCGCGCGCGCAAACGCGCGTATAGGGCATATAGCACAGGCACACGCGACAGGCGAATGTAGTGACTGGATCGGCGAGCGGACAGATAGTAAGAATTTAGTTCTTGGTATTGTTATTGTCGAGCAAGATCATTGGAAAGTCTTCGCTTGAGATAAAGTTTTTTATTTTACAAATATTTTTCACTTATTTTTAAATATAATAGAAGTATTGTCACATATGTCCAATAAATATATGACGTATAGCATTTAAACCACAAAATTTTTCTGAAATTTTATAGTGTATCCGAATTAAAATCGGTACACGTTTATTGATCAAACGTAATGAACTTTGATTACCAAATCGAACTAATTTATTGAATTGCGCTACCTAGTTAACCGCTTTTGAAATCATAATTAACGATCAAACGAACCTTCTTTATACAGAGCTTGATTGGAGTTGTAATATATATAAACCCCACTGTGATTGATGGAATGAATTCTTAATCAAAGTTTCACGCGCGCATGTCTTTTTAAATTATAAAATACGCATTTTTATTCATGTATGTATTTATATTCGCTTGCGTTTAATCAGTTTATTATAAAAAACACATTGCAATTAAAATGTTAAAATAAACATTCGCCCTTAATATCCAAAGAAATGAAAAATGAAAATTTCGCATAGAATTTCTAGATAAAAAAAAAATCAGCCGCCGCTATCATTAATAAATCTACAGCAGCAGCGCATTACTCGTTTTCCAAACGCGTTCTTGATGTCTCACTCGGCACGAGGAGCCAACAAACTGCGTCCTTTTTCATCCCGAGTAGCGATAAATTCCGGCGAGCGCGCGCGCGGTTGTACACTCCGCCACCGCGGAAGAAGCACAGCTGGACACGAGAGAAAAGAGAGCAGCAGCAGCAACGACGTCGGCAGTTATCTCGGCCAAAGCCAAAGTCACGCGCGCTGTCTTGTTTTCTGAGGAAACAAAGGGGCGCCGCCACTGCCGCCGTACCGTGGCTAGACCGCAGAGAAAGGGAGAGAGAGATGGAAACCGAGGGAAAGAGAGACGGCGACAGGGTCGGTGACATATTGCACTCCGTTTCGATTATATCCCAGCTCTGATGGGTTTTCGCGAGTTCTTCTCTCCCCGATCGATACATCCCCGCGCGATTGCGTTATCACGTTATCGTCGATGGAAGGAGTATATAGACGAAAGCGAGAGACACGCCGGTCAGCTGTTTACACAGGAAGATGAGTGTCTGGGTCCGGGGATCAAGGATCTCGCGTACCCGGTATCGCGAGAGATTACACGGGTATATTTGCCGTTTTATTGCGGCTCGGGCTTTAATCAATGTAATATTTTCGATATCGGGGGAGGCGTTCCGGTTTATCTTGTTAATTACGTTTTTGATAAAGTGTATACAACACCCGGGCTCGCTCGCTGCTCTCCGCGCAAAAGTACTACATTGCTCGTGCACAGAGCCGCATGAAAGCGATTACCGTCTGTATATTAAATATAGTTTGAATAATCGTTTCAATTAGACGGTATATGATTGTTGCTACGCGGTTGCATACATCATGGAAGTTTACTCGATTTTACGACTTGTATGGCTTTGAGGAAATTCGATATAAAGTATACACACACACCTGTATCATTTACATACTCGTAATTGCTGAGGCTTCCAAGTAAATCAATACATATGGTTTCTCTTAATTGATTATTTTTCCAAAAAAAAACAGTTTTCCACGCGAGGTATAATAGTTGTGTCTCTCTTCAGGTAGATTCGTTAATTAACTTTGTAAGCCTCAGTATTAAAATAACGTATAAAAGCGAAATTAGTAAAGCAAACATGTTTCTCAGAGAACTTTTCGTTCGGCCAAAGCCTCCCATAAGAAGAGCAAATTATTAGCGCGATAAGCCCACGTCGCATCGAGAAACACGCTCCTCTCCAAGGTTTGCTAGGCGAGCTCTTTAATTACAACTTCGATTGCCGCAAACTTTGTCGCCGACGTCGATTGCACACCCCTCGCCGTAATACAGACGCTATAAACAGTCGAAAGTTAGCCGGCCCTCGAGGCGAAAAAAAAGAAAATTGGCTTAGGCCGCGTTCATTATACGCGCGTAAACGTTCGCGCGCCGACTACCGAGAAGACGACGACGGCGATGCATCCGGTGGCGCGCATATCTATACGTACAGCGCAGCGCGCGTATATGTAGGCGAGTGAGCGTGCGCGCGAGGTATGAAGTGGCCGCGATTTGAATTTTAATGGCGCACGCGCGCTCGAGCTCGCTTTCATCTCCTGCTGATTACGGCGAGGACTCGCGCGCAGGAAGAAAAAGAGGGAGGGAGGGGAGAGAGTCCATTATACGCCTTTTCTCTCTCTAGGCTGCAAAAGTCGAAGAGAGCAGTAGGCGAGGCTCGCAGCGCGCTTTTAATGCTCGAGAGACTTTGAGAGCGGGATTCCTGCGCGCCTGCTGCTGCTGCTGCGTGCTACTCACGCCCGTTTTGTTCTAGTTGCGTTTTATAAGCGAGCGAGCGAGCTAGTGCCGCGCGCGATGAATTCAGATGCGGGCATTTTTGTTATTCTATAATTATTCACTGGACGTTTAAAAGGAGCTTGATTCGCGCGATGGGTGAGGCACAAGTGCACCGGTCGCGCGCGCGCGCACACGTGCGCACAGGTAATTGCGTATGAGGGATTGATAACGTACGCGTGTTCCGAATAATTACATGAAAATGAAGCAATTGCAGCGGAGAGGCGATTGTTTGAAATGTTTTCCAGTGATTCTTTGTTCTTTTGAATTGGCTTTGAAATTGATTTTAATTTTGTGTATTAAAAAAATGTAAAGAACAATTTTCAATCTAAATTTAAGCGCGATGGAAGTAACGAGTGACATAAAGTGCCAGAAAATGTTACTTCGCACGTACCACCGCGAGAAACATCCAGCAGGTCGGCCGGGCTAATGGAAATTAAATTTACTGGCTACATTAGACCTCACTTGGAGCTGTAAATATAGACGCCGCATATGGGTGCGAGCACTTTCACGCGGGTGACAAAAGGGGCTCAATTAGCCTTACCGCAATTTCTTCTATATTAAAAAATTTTTCCAGCGCAAAATTAAAAGTTTTAACTTCACTTAGTGTTTAATTAAAATAGAAATTTTCTTTTATTTTTTTATCACTTTTAATTTGTCAATGTTAAACTATATACGTGCAGTAAATTTTCTTAATAAATCCATCGTCGTTTTTAATCAAAATCCAAAAATATCGAATAGCCCGCACAGCCTCGTGCAGGCTGGCAGGCCACTTTATCATCGTTGCGCGAAGCGTAAAAGGGGCATTATACTCGCACTCCAGTAATGAGATACGTGCGGCGTCGAACGAACGATGCGTGCGAGGAAACGCTGAATGACTCTATAGTGCGAATTCTCCTTCATTTCTGCACTCCTTTCTTCATCTTTTTTTTTCAATCTCCTCAAAGGCAAAAAGTAGTGTAGTGCAACTGTGGAACGCCCCTGTTTCACGTTTCCGATATTTTCTTTTATTTGTTCAGTCTGTTTGCCACGAGGCAATGAAATTGCCGAATACAACGCGTAGCCTGCGATGCGCGCGTATATTGCGGGAAATCTTTACGTGGAGTTCGGTGATCGATTCGCAGAATTTATGAAAGTCCGGTAAAAACGTACGAGGTTCGGTAGTTTTTACCAGGGGACAGGATGGCTCTGCAAATTTACCCAGAGTCCGTCCAATTTTCATGTTTTGTTCAAATTTTTTCGCGCTTTTTTCTGTCTCTCTTTACACTCTTCCGAGTTTATTTTTAGAGCTGTACGTGAATTTTATTTGCCTTTGCCGTAACGGAATTCCCTACTCCTATTTGCCTGGATTTTTCTCGCTAAATTTGTCAGTATATTGGTACAAACAAAATCTAATTTTGAATTTGACTTTTAACTTCGTATAGATAAAAAAGGTAACCAAACGTAAAGCACTTCGATAAAATTTTTACTCAAAAAGCAAATAATAAATATTTTCAAAATTAAAGTACAAAATCTTACAAATATCATACTTTCATTGAATATCTCCCATGAGATCAATATACTGATATATAAATTAAAAATAAACATTTTGAAACATTCAGAACTCTTATACTTGTTCAAAAGCATTCGTCAGACACTTTATGTTAGCAGTCATAATGCGAGCGATAAACTTGTGATTTTATGAGCAGGGAGTCCCTGCCTATAAAACTAAATCTTCTCGCGTAACCAAAAAACAATCGTTATCTAAAAATAACGTCCGACTACACTTTCGAGAAGAGCATTCGGTAAAAAGTGTGTTTGCTTCCAATAGAGAAAAATAGAACGGCACGCGCTTTCTTGTAGAACCGAAATCAAAAGGAAAACAGTTCGTAAAAGCCTCGGCTGTGCGGATCGGCTTTTCTAATCGACCTCCGTGCGCCGATCTATTTCCGGAGATCATCCCCGTAAAAACTCCAAGATAACGCAGACGGACCGTAAAATTTGTTGGGCCGCATGCGCAGATTCCCTCGTTTGAGATAAGACTCTCCAAATGTGGCACTCGACGGCGCGCGCGCCTCGTCCTACTTTCTCTTTCGCCGCTCCTCTCGTTCATCTCCTACGTTTCGTACAATATGCGCGCAGCGGAGTTGGATTTTTCCTCTTATAGTATCCTCCTCGACCCGTTAATTAACATCTCGTTTGTTTTTCTGTGACTCTCTCGGCTAGGAGAGAAAAGCAATTCCCTAAGGTCGTTATGTACCTTGTACGAGCGCACCATGCGCTTAAGTAAATTATTCCTGTCTGGGTGCGTATAATTTATGCGTGCGTGGTAAAAAAGCTTATCCCCGAGAGCGTTGTTTTAATTATCGAGCCGCGCGCGGGGGAGAGGGGAAGAGATTGATCGCGAGAAAAGAGGATGAAGATGCGCAACGTAAACAAGAGCGTATGCGTGAGGTGCTTTTCTAAATGTTACATTACGCACTCGTAATTTCGGGGCGCAATGCGATAAGCCATCGCGAGGTGCCGTCGATTTTTACATCGAGGTCGAAGAGGCAATTCCACGCGCGGATAATTACTGACGCGATTGTCCGCTGGCGATTTCGGAGTACTCGCGCACGCACAAAGAGCGGATGAACCGATATGGAATCCGTATGATGATTCGTCCAATTGCGGCCGAGCGCGCGGGTGAATTTTTTTCGCGTTTTTGCGCAAGTCACTCCGCGGCTATATACGTTGCAGTGCGAAATTCGATGATGAGTTTAGATTTTAAACGCGCAGAGTTAATGGGGCATTGCTCGCCTCTTGCGAATGATAGCCGAAGTAATTTGAAATGAAACGCGATTCGGCGATGGGGAAGAGAAGCAATTTATATTTGTGTCTTGTGAATGACGAGACTTCTACGTTTTTTTTCGCAATCGAATGGGAATTACGGTTTTTATAGATCGAAGATAATATAGAAGAGAATTTCCTTTGTACTAGAGATATCTATGGAAATATATTGCAATTACCGTATTTAAATAATTACAAGATATTAATTACTAATAAATAAATACTACTTCATGCATTCTCCTAAACTCCTAAACTCATATTCACAATCCCTATATACCCCCACGAAACGATCCACGATGCATCGGCGCACGGCATCATCGTACCGCCCCATTCGAGCGCATCATGATTCTCAACTCTACCAATTTCTTCCACTCGCGCGGAACGCGAATACCGCAGCCGTGCACGCACAATGTATAACGCACGGGCAATGCAGCTGCTAAGAGGCTCCAGGAGAATTCGGGAAACGCACGAGCGGGCTTAAAATCCCCGAGCCCGTGCGCAGTGTGGATAGCTCATGGATCGCCGACCGGGGGGCTAATTGAATTCCACAGCTAGAGAGAGAGAGAGCTGGCGCGTTTTCGCTCCCTCTTTGCGCGCAGCCGCTATCGATTTCGCCCGGAGGGCTGTGGGAGCAATAGAGAGAGCCGCGGCCTACGGATTAGCGCGAGATCATCATAATAATTACCCTCGCGGCAGCGAAATCCGGCAAATAGAGCCCGGCGCGCGCAGCGTGCGGCAGACCTCAGCCGGAACATTCGATGCGAGCAAAGAGAGAGGGAGAGAGGTGCATTGGCCGCTGGTTTTGGCGCGGATGACGCGGAAGAGGCGGCTGCGGTGCGTATATCGCGAGCTCATTTTCTTGCCTATTAATCGCAAGCTTTTGATCGTTAGAACGAGTTATGAGATTCGCTGGATTATTCGGGAGATAAACGTATTAGTATACGTGCGTACGTGTTGAGCCTATAATGGCCAGAAATTTTACTTTAGTAAAATTTAATAATGCGAATTGAAATTAAACAGTTATCAGAAAATGACTTTCTGATGAAAACAAGTTTTCTTAAACAATTTGTAAATATTTGTTGAATGCTCTATGTTTTATTGTTAAACATATTCCACTATTTTCTGAAGCTCGCGAACGCCTTTTATCATTTAAATCTTTGAAACGCTCGACAAAAACACCTCATGCTTACCGCGGTATAATTTCGCTCCCGCTACCCACACCAATACTCCTCCTGTGATTCGACGTAAATTTCGGATGACCTAATAATCGAATGCCCCGGCGCACTATCTACATCGTCATCAGCGCTGTTTGATGGACGGCCGGCCGCGACGATGATGGAAAATTCGCTCTCGCGTGTGCTGGCCTCGGTTTATCCAATCTTCGATCTTGGAAATTGGATCGTGGCCCGCGCGCCGCCGCCTGTCCCCGCTATATTTGTATAATTGAAGGAAGGTCGCGCTGCGGGCGGATATTGAAAAATTGCGGCGATGGGTTATTAAATATTGACGGATTCGCGCTATGGGTTATTGGCGACGCGAGGCCGAGCGTTTGATATTAAAATTCTCTCTCGCTAGCTCCTGTCTCTCTCTCCCTCTCACTTGCGCTCTCACGAGATCGTTAGGAAGTTCGGCCGATAGTTGCGCGCTTTCAGCTGCTGCTGTTGCAGATGCTTGCGAGTGCGCGCCCTCGTTTCGGGACGATAAGAGATAAAGGTGCTCTCGGCATTTGTCGCTGTACTCGTGCAGTTTTGAGTTTGCTACAGCTGGACGTGTATTGTTAATATAATCGCGTATAATAATGTTCTGAGAACTACAATTTCAAATGTAACCTAGTTCTATATATATATATTTTTTTTCAATAAAGGAGATGAATATCAATATTATTTTAGTAACTGATATACATTTATTATTAGATATATGATTAAATTTCAATGTTTTGCATTTGAAGGCCCATAAAGTATCAATAGGAGGAAAGACTGCACTTCAGAAATTGATAAATCTTTCATTTTGAAAATAGAAAGCACCAGCTCATAGCCCTAAACGACTAAAAACTTGTACGTCAAAAGCTAATAGACGACGCAACGTATTACACTACACACGCCTCGGCGATATATAGAAGCTGAGCAGCGCGCTCGCGCGGAGGATCGTCCATCAATGGCTCGTCCGTTTTGACGTCGCGACGTAACTCGTCGCGCGAGCGCGAATTTATCTCCCCTGTGCCGCCTCGTAAGTTTCGCGCCGGTCGGCCCTGGAAACTTCTTAGCTCACTCTCTCGTTCTCTCTCTCTCTTTCTCCTTCGCAATAAAGTGTCCGTTCACTCGCTCGCTCTTTCTCTCTCTCGCGCGTCCTTTCAAGCGCGACTACTTTGCCGCGCGCGCGCTACACCTGCAAATTCCCGAGCGTAGGCGCTCGTAAATCTTGAATTTCCATCGATCACAGATTGTTAAGCGAACTAATTACACGGCGCGCGAGCTTCGCGTCTAATTTTGATACAAAAGCGCGAGCACGGGCGCTGAGGAAAAAAGGCCAGGGAGGGAGGGCGGTTGTGCTGCATGGAAAGAAACAATCTCGGAAGATTTATGAAGCCTCTTCAGGCTCGTTTTGCCAAGACCCGACGGGTTCACTCGTTACTTTTGCAGTTACGCGTACGCAGAGAGCAAAAGAGAGAGAGGGAGAGAGAGAGAGAGAGAGAGAAGCTCGGCAATCGGGTGATTTATTGCCTTCGTATTTTGTTATGGATCCACGTCCTCCGTCTCTCCGCTCCTTCTTATCGTTTTTCTCGCTTTTCCGACCGTCTGTCCTCCTCTCAATTGTTTTCCCCCTCCTCCTCCTTCTTGAGCACTTGCCCTTCCTCCTCCTCCTTTCCTCCGAGCGCACGGCTCTTTTTTATTATTGCCAACCTCTCGCTCGTGTTTCACTTAGCCGTTTCAGCGTCTTTCTATCTATCACTCGCTTCTTTCCTTTGTAGCGCCCGATTATTAATTCGCCTGCCGCCTTTTTTACTCACGTAGCCCTGTCCTTCTCTCTCTCTCTCTCTCTCTCTCACTTGCGTGAAGAGCGCGAGCGCGTCGGCACGCGAAGATCAATGAGAGAGAATTGCGGGGGATCTTTTTCGCGGCGGGAGGTAGCCACCGCCGCCGCTTCATTGTTCGCTGCTCATTGTAACTTATCGCCGCTAATTAAAAAGTTTCTGGTCAATACTTTCGCTCGGTGCTCGTTAATGGCAATGATTGTTGGCAAAAATGTATACGATCCGATTGGTTTATTGCTCATTTCATTGCTACTTTATACAAGTAATAATTGAAAAAATCGCGGCCAATTCATTTTACACAGAATCGAACTGAAATTTTAACCTGAAACTTTTACATAATGGCATACTGTCATTATTAGGTATATGATATAATAATATTAATTGTAATTAATGTACAATATTTTGTGAAAAACTATTAAAACCTGCAGATGCACATACAAAAATTTATGAATAGAAATGTTAATTTATTAAAAAAAAAAAAAAAAAATAAAGATCCTGGGTTGGATCACCTATATGTCCCGCATACAGACAGGAAAAAATATTTTTGTGTATTTTCATGCCAAATGTTTTAAAATATGTTTTCAAACATTTTTTCGTCTCAAAAATTTTTTTCACCGTTACAAAACCTCCTCTTTTTTATACACTGAGAGAAATTTGTTCTCAAAATGTTTATATTTAACATAGCATTATAACTATTAAAATATATATGATAATAGTTACAATGCCATGTTAATAGTTAAAATACCATGTGAAATATAAACATATTCTTCTCTCAGTGTAAGAATGAATATTCATTCAAACGTTTTTCAATTAACCGCCGCTTCAAAGTTCCAAGAAAATTTGTTTACTTTGATTTATTATTGTTGTGTAATTTTGATCATTACAGTTTATCTCCTTAACGACAGATCGATTTATGTCAATTCCACAGGAAGCTTTTTAAAATTTGAATCAAAAGCATATTGAAAAATATCATGCTAATTTATCATCGTCGCCTTTTATGATACACAGTAATCCCCGGCAACACCAAGCGCGAAATAATTGATTTTAGCCGGCTAAAAATTACCATCGCGCGAATCTCTCGAAATGAAATATACCCGGCGCGACTAATAATGTCGGTCTTCATAAATAACCCAAACTTCATTTAACGAGCTGCACATATTAGATAGAGCAGCGTTATATTATACATACGCGCTTGGGTAACACGAAAAAACGCAATAAACGCGCTGTTCATAATGGACTTGGCAGGAGCGCAAAGGGACCGCTCGCACGCTATCTCTCTCTCCCTTCGCATAGTTTTCCCTTTCCCTGCACACCGCCGTGTGCACACAGAGACGCGCAGACAGACAGACGGACGTGTGTACGTGTGCGCGCATAGCGTTCGTATATAGCCCCCCCGGAACGCATTCTTCGCTCCACGGCTCAGCCGTTTTTACGATTTCCTCGAGAGTCTGCGAAACTTTTCGAGCGCTTCGATTACTCTCTAGCCGGGGGAAATAACTTTCTTTCAAGGGAGCAGCGATATACGAAAATAATCGAGATATCGAAATCTTGTTATTGGTTTTTGCGCTTTTTCATCGACGATTAAGTGCGGAAAATTGATAGCACGGATGAAATGCTTATTTAAACCATCGAGAATCCTTTGAGTATTCTTTATACATATGAGTATCGTTTTCTCTAGAAAATTCTATACAAAATTTAAAACTGTATATCACTTGAATCAATATTTTTAAAACTTTTGAGCGTTAAATTTCCCTGTCCATCGATCTAAACTGCCAGGTAAAAAAGCGCAAGAGAAACCACACGAAGCGCGCGCTTCACACATGCCCTGGAAGGCGGAAAATCGAGAGGCGCGCGCTCGCGCTATAAGGGCATGTTCGCGTGGTATGTTATGTACTCACCGAGGGCACGGCAGAACTCGCCCTGCAGCGAATTCCCGGCGAGCTGTATGACGGCCATGGAGATATCGCCGAGCATGAGGCAGGCGACGTGATGGGTCTGGCAGCGCCAGTGGAGAACGTGATGAGAGGCCGGCAGCAGCCAGCCGGCCGCCAGCGTAGCCGCGAGGAAGATGGCGCTGATGATGAAGCCGACCGGGTACAGGGTGAATCGAATGTCACGCTGCGGCACGCCAGATCTGTAATGGGAAAATCCAATTTATTAGTCATTTCGTTGCAGAAGGATTTTGGTGGCTATTATATAAGTTATTTTGATGTTGGAAGCTGCTGTGTGTATAATTATGGGGGTGCCGGTTTCTTTAGTGCGTATATAATCTTTGTATGGGAAATATAACTAATCTATTTTGACAGATTATTGGTTCGTAGAACCTTCCCACTATAAGAATAATCAGTTTGATGATGGAGACAAATTATATCTTCAAGAAGGATACTTACATTAGTATATCTATCTTACTATCAAAATAGCTGTTTTTAATTAACTTTTACAAGTAAAATACCATAACAACCGAGTATATAAAAAATTATTCTAAGTGTTAAAAATTGTCGGAGCTTAGTGGGAGGTCTGTTATAAAAACCAGATTTCCCATTACTAGTACGTTGTAATTATGCTATAATGCAGCACTTTTCGTTACACTTTTATATGTGTGCATCATGTTCATTAGCATGCAATCTAAATGATGGGGAATGTGCAAATTATAATGCTATGGAAATTTTCTTTCAATAGAATTCATTATTAAAATTTTTGAAATACAGTGTAGAAAGGTGTGAAATAAAATTTATAGAATAGAACCTCATTTTAGCATGGTGTCAAAGTTTTAGCGTTCGACTAACCCGAAAAGAACGACTAGCCGTTGTAATGCTTCTTCGTCGAAAAAGCAAAAACGTCAGCCGATTTTTTACTCTATTTGCTCATTTTGAACTGCAGCGATTCCATTGACGTTCGCTAACGAGCCGAGACTCAACTCGGCTTCTCCATTATGGGATCGTGATTTTAATGATAGAGAAGCCGAGGCGAAGCTCGCAAATGCAAATCAAGTGACGAGAATTCATTAGTTCCTCACGAGGCGATTTTAATAATTACTATTTCTATTTTGAAAATTATGTTATGATTGCGCAAGTCACCACAGCTCAATAGTTCATGGTCGCGAATTCTTAAGTGCCTCGATGCGCTCGTACACGCGCTTTCAATATTCCAGTTTATTTACTCACACCCAGCTCATAAAAAGATAAAATATTATGGACGTATACGAGGCTCTGCATGCTAGAATCATTTACAACATTGTAAACGAGCGAAGAAATGTGGTAGAGGGATAAAAAAGTTCATGTTTACAAAACAAGCTCGTAAAAACTTGAAATTTTTATTGCAATCTTTAAATATACGTTAAGAAATCCTAAATTGTAAAACATAAAGAATTCTTCTCTGAATCCATTCATTTCAGACATCCATGTATACATTCGTTCGAAACGACCAAATCCAAACAGGTTGAAGTTAACCTAGTACATTGAAATTTCATGCAAAGGTCCCACATAATTTTACATACTCGTCGACTACAAATTACTCCTATATCTATAATCTATCCCCCCCGACTCTTGCAAAAGATTTCGTAACGTTGAATAATCCGCATTCCCAGGCGCGGCAGCGCACACGCACACGGTTAATTTCTGCAGCTCGTGCCTATAACGGTACAAACTCGTTTGGTCTACGAAAAAAGCGCGCCGGGAGAGCCGCCGCCGCCGCCGCTGCGATGAGAAACCCGCGGGGAGAGTAAAATCAGCCGGCGCGCGCGGTATAATCGATCGGTCGAATAATCCAGCGAAATTGAAATCAAGCGCGCGCCGCCTCGAGAAATTACCAGCTGCTCCGACAATTAAACTGCCCGCCGCTGCCGCGCTCGCTGTCCATTACGCTGCTTCCGTTCTCCATCGCGCTCGATTTCTCGCGGCGCGCGGAATCCGACCGCACGCCGGCGGGAGGAGACGCGATCGGTGAAAGCCTATATATATACATATCGCAATGCGCGAGAGATTCGACGAAGACGGAGCGCGCGAGGTGAAAGCGATCGCGATGAGTCGACGCGTTGTCTGGACTGCTGCTGGTGCTGTCTGAATTCCGTTGTGGAGGTGGGCCGCCCGTGACGTCAATGGAGTGCGCGCGGGCGCTTTCCTCGCCGCGAGACGGAACAGGATTGTTTTGAAAGTGTATCTGGGTCTGATGAGTAATGAATGCACTCTGTGGGTCGGAGCAGTGAAAGTGGATTATTTTGATGGATAAAGTCTTGTGTTCCTAAGTGAACGATTTTTTTTTTTCAGTAAAATAATTTGACGAAGCAAAACCCGTTTTGAAGAACATTCTTTTTTAGATAGTTCCTTTGAGAAGCTTCTGATTCACGCGATGCCTAAAATGGCACGAGTATTGGTCAGCGAACTCATTATTTAAAAATTTTTGTCAAGGACGTATATGTAATTGCGTGAAATTTTTTTGTTTCCAAATCAACTCTCGAATACAACAAAAGTGTTAATTTGTGAGCCAGACTTAAGACGGCACGTTTTGTGTTCCAAAACTATATTTAAATTAAAGTGTTGGAGCCATTATGATGATGAGCTAGCTAAGTTTGGGTAATCCATTACGCATAGCCCGAAAATAAAAAATGGTTTTAAAAAAATCTCTTTTAAATCGTTTCCGCATTATGAAAAAAAAACTATTACAAACATTACGCAAGCGTTTATGGAATTTCGAATCAAAATTTGGACGACGAAAGACTAACGTTCCTCCTTCTCCTCGAAATCGTACATACATCTCGGTGAGGCGCAATCGCGCCGAGACTTCCTTCCCCCGTCATTATGCGCCATAAAACGCCGGGCGCCGGCTTTGTTAAATCTATAGTTTCTATCGCGGCGCGGGCGGGTAATATGGCGCGGTGTGCGAGAGGAGGAAATGGCAAAGTTTAATAGACAAAGTCCTCAAGGCATGCAATAGATACTTCTCCGTAGTAATTCCGGGCCTGCTAAAAGCAGACTCTGCGCCGAACCATTTGACAGCGCTAGAGCGCGCGCGCGCGGTTACTTTAGCCCCCATAATAACACTTGCTCAAGTGTCGTAAGAGCCGGAACGATCGAAATGCCGCGAATTCCGCGCAGTAAAGTTCTAAGGAAATTCACGCTTCGTCGCGGTGTGGCATCGATTAGCTTTCGCAACCGTCCCCCCTTCTTGACGGGTTTCATACATAACCCCCGAGCGTTTTCATCAAAAGACCGCCGAGTCCTTTAATTTGCCGTCTATGCCGCGAAACTCTATCAATGATATTCATTTCCAACTGCGTTTGTAAGTGTAAGACGCGATACCTTTATTGTTCCATTAATTTTAAAAGTTTTACAAGTGTTTTAAACACTTCCGTCTTAGAAATTTAGGACTCAAAACAAATTTTATTTTTAATGATTTTATTTATAATTAACGCTTAAGCGACATTATGACTTTAGACGAAAAAGTTGTTACGATGATATTGAAAAGGTGGAACGAAAACGAGGTTAATTCCTACACCAACTTTTGAGCCGGCGAACCGTTACACTTTTTATCGGGATCATTTTTAATGTGACATCGTTCGAGAGCATAAATCTCTTTAGATTTACATCATTGTTGTGAAGTGTGGCCCATTTTAAACCCACGACATCCTCTCAAAAAAAGTCGTATGAAACAATAACAGTGTACCGAGCTAATTGCGCGCGCTCGCGCGTTTTTTTCGGAAATCCGGCACAATTTTTTCCAACCGCGCTCACTTTCTTCTGCTTCGCGCATTCTCTTTTCATCATTCTTCCCAGCGATTTCTCGGCGCTCGGGGGGCAAAAAAAAACGGGTTTCTTGTTCTCTGTTCTCTCTTTACTTCGCGCCGGTAGCCGATGGGTTCGCAATAAAGCCGTCCCGATAAGTTCGCCGACGTGTATAGCCTGCCGCGAAGATCGGCACGGCCGATATTTTGAGCGCCGAAAAATAAAGAATCCCGCGCCGAGCGAGCGCGTCCAAGTAGGTCGGCCTGTACCGGTTCTAACTCTCTCCCTCTCTTTCTCGTTTTTTTTCTTCCTCTCTCTTTCTCTCCCTTCCTCTCTCCGCACGCCTTCCACGAGTTCTCATTTTCTCGTCTGCGTTTTACGGATTTACATATGTAAGGTAGCACGGGACGGCTTTCCGTTTCGATGTTTGTCTGCGCGCGCTGCGGCGACCGGTTGACCAACGAAAAACGCGGGCTACTTTTCATCTTGTGTCTGTGTATATATGTACATGTAATAATGTAGGTGAATTTGTCATGCGTCTGGTGCAGCGCTGCGCCGCCACTGATGCAGGTTGTCGCTGCGATTTTTTTGTTTTGTCGTGGATATGGATGTAGTACGGTTATTGAAAAGCTTCGTCCTACGGGGGGAGTGGTTTCTTTTCCGTATAAGGATACGAGGGACTCGTTTTCCCTGAGACGAAAGTGTTTTCGTGCGTCTCTCTTGCGATGAGGTTCGCCTTGAAAAGTGGCCAGCTCGTGCAAACATCTTCTTTTCTTTCTTTTCGGCTGCGCCTTTTTGTGCGTATGAAACGCAAGTTAATGATTTCGGCCTTGTTTCTGAAGTTTCACCGAGTAATGATTCATGCTGTATGAAAAATACGCTGCGTATATTTTCAATTTTCATTTAAAGTGTTGACACTCCATGAATTCACATTATAATAAATATCATTCACGTGGAAAAAATAAGAAGAAAGTGTTGTCATTCTTTTCCGATTCTAAAGTTCAATTTTGCTTCAGTGGTTTTATTCTATATATCTACTATACTCTAAAAAATACACGGAAAAAATAAAGCTAACCTAACTTGTTTGCACCAGTTAAATCAACTGGACTAGTAAAAAGTTAAATTAGGATATAAAAAAAAGTAAAATTAACTTTATTTATGGCAAACGCAACTTTATATTTAAAGTTAGAATGACGATTCTACTTTAATAACAGGAAGATTCTACTTTTTTTTATGTTATTTCTACCCTGGTAGAAATTTGTCTATTACGAAATGGTCAGAAAGTCAGTAAATAGCTAGAATAAATGGCTAGTTAATGGCTATGTTAAAACGCCTTTTCCCCTATTATTCGCCCATTTAATAGATTGGAAATAGAATGGCATAACCTCAAAATATTCAATTTAAATTTACTCATAGACTTGACGTTACATTTAAAAAACATTTACAGCACTCCTTTCTTAGATATTAACTGAAACCTATATTTTTCTATTAGATTCTAGTTCTCTCACTCCTCGTCATAAGAACAAGCCTTCTACTAGCCATTTCCTAACTAAAAAAACCAATTTTAATACCTTTGAAATAGTTAAGAACAAGCTTGTGTAAATCTTTAAAAAAGGTCTTTCTATTTTCAATCTATTAAATGGTCGAATAATGTTTCATCAATAGATATAAATGTTCAAGAAAAGTGGCTAATTTTTAGCTATACCCCATTAAAAGTAGCTATTTATTAAGCAAATAATAAAGTCAGTTTCCACCAGGGCACCGGTATTGTTATAAATAGAATTAACCTCTCATATCCAATTAAGTTAAATCAACTGTGTGACAAATAGAATTAGCTATTTTTTTTCCGGGCATCACTTTAAAGCATTATTGTAAGTAAACAAACACTAAATAAATCTTTGATATGATCTAAAATTAAAAAGGCATAAATCAGTAAATAATTTTTGTCAAAGAAAGAAGAGTAAAAATAAGCAGACAGGAAATACTTGGAGCCCGTGAATGGTGTTGCGCATTTCATTCTTTTCAACGAACCACACACACCCGTTCCTTTCTCCCGTTCATAAGCGCAGAAATTCCTTCTCGTCGTCGTACGTTTCTTGGGATTCAAGAGCCGACGCTCTCGAAAGACATTTCCCTTCGTGCTTTAATTGCCGTTTGCACGCGAGAGGCGCGTAAGAAGGTTGAAGCAGTGGCTCATTATTATTGCTGTAAAGAGTGCGAAAACGAATGGGCTTTTTGTCCCGACACTTTTAAAGTTTCGACCCGCCCGTTAATACATTAACACCGATATATTTTTGGATAGACATCGCCCGCTTGCATTTCTTTCCGTATATTATTCTACAACTGTGTTAGCAGATGCATCTCTGGCGACGACGATTTCCTCTCGTCGCATTAGTTTGCCGACAAAGTATAAGGATGAGAAAAAGTGGTGACGAGCAGTGATAGTCCAAATATAGATACTCAGAAATATACATTATCAGAGCAAATCCGGTATATTTAAAGCATCTTTGGAGGATAGAAAATGTAAACATCAATAATGCATTCAAAGTGAATTGTACACAAAAACCATTGAAAAAAACGAAAAATAAATGTTAGAGACGAATTGAAAAGATAACAAAACCATGGGAATACCACAGTACATCTCAACATTAAATCTTGAAATGGCAATGATGAAGTTCATAACCTGCCCGATGCCCTACATTTAGCAGATTTCATCACAAAACGCAACCAGCAAGCTCGCGGCGATATCTAAAAATAAAGAAAAAGCCAGATAATCCGTCGGTGACAATTAGCCTCGAAAACGGGAAAATATTTACACGCACGGCTAATCCGCTAAATAAATGCTGGCTCGCGCGTCCGCGCGCGGCTGTCCCGTTCGAATCGGACGTTGGCAGATAACGCAATCGCAACGGCGCATCGTGCATGCATATGCGTGCGAGCGCGCGCGCGACCGAATACGAGAAGCCAGTGAACTGAGACTCGCACGAGCGTCCTTGCGTCGTTCGTTCGTTCGCGCCTCCTTCGGAGTCGACGGCCCGGCGAATTACAAATCGCTGCAGCGGCTGCAGCAGCGGGATTAAGAGTCGTCGAGCGGGTGCCGATCGATTTATATACGCGACCGAGGAGAGCCGACGGCGAGAACGAGAAGGAGAGGAGAAAAATAAAGAGAGGAGCGGCGGCCGGAGTGCTGATGCTCGGAATTCTGAATAATCGGGTTTGTTGCTCGTGTATAGCGCGCGCACGCGTGTGACATGTTTTCCCGCTGCGGTGAGGTCGGGATTCTAGAGGTTTGAGTGTACCAGAACAAAGATTCGCGGAGAAGAGAGGTATGAAATGTTTCGGGTATGCGGATTTTATGGGACTACCGAGTTGTTTACTGTCGATGGAGAAGATATTTTTCGAAAAATGCAAATAATTGAGAAAAACATAGTAACTATAAAATGAAGATAAGAAAACAGCGTATGTAGCTCTTTATAGAGGAATTCCAAAGACCACCTGCCAAAAAGATTGGATAATTTATAAGCGTCGAAAAAATTAAGATATTAATTCACACTTTATTGCATCCTTCATGAAAAAAAAATTCTATATTCAAACAAAGTATTAAAACTAAACTTCACGCACAAAAGTATCGTAACTTACACGGAAAAAAATTTGTTGGCCTGTAAATTACACGTTAAAAGTATGGCCTTTTTAACAGCAGGTTAAAGAAAAAGTTAATATTTAAGCTTTTGATTTAAACCTCGTTCAAGCAAATCCAAAAGGACAGCATGAAAATTGAATAATGTATGAACTTAAAAAGCTTTTAAGCTCGCATATTGCAATTAAAATTTAGCATATCATTTGCAAGGAAAAAATTCTTTGCTCAGGATAAATTATTATCATAATAATATATTTAAGTATATAGCTGAGCGAATAAAACGCATCAAAATGACAATAATTAATTTAATGCAACGCCCTGACTTTGCAGATTTTTCCCAGTGAAATCTGAATAGACGCAATAATCTAATAAATTATTCACAAACTTTTGAAATATTATAATATTTGTATATACGAGTCCGAAACTTTTAATTTAAAAAAATTCGCCGAAAATGGTCACGAATCCGCCTGTAACACTTAACAGCATCATTATATTTCGCGCGTGCGCTCTAAAAAAGTAAAAGTACGCCTCTTTCTCTCTCGCAGCCCAGTTTCGCTTCGATATCCTCTCCCGCAGCACTCGCATAATACACAGACGCGCATCTCGCATAATACACAGACGCGCATCTCGCACGCACACACACACACACACACACACACACACACACACACACACACACACACACACACACACACACACACACACACACACACACACACACACACACACAGGCAAACTCGGACTCGTCATATAATGCGCTGCACCGCGCGAGACCGAGTGGCTGGCGCGCGGATGAAAAGGCGAAAACAGGTTGCCGGGATATAATTTCATTCGGACTCTCGTTCTCTCTCCCTTGTCCTCTCACTCTTCGTCTCTCTCTCTCTTCCCCTTGGAGCAACAAAGGCGCGCATCATCAGCCTCGTCCGAAAGGGAACGATCGGCGACGAGAAAGACGACGTCGGCAAAACGCGCGGCGGAGCTTCAAGGGCGGGAATGGCAAATTTATGCCGCGCGTAGTAGCGGGGACGAGCCCGCGGTCGGCCGTTCCAATCGTTAAGCCCCGGCGCGAAACGGGACCTCGTAAAAACGGAACGTAATAATCGTTCCCCCGCACTATACGAAGTGTATACAGATATCGCCGGGGTGCTGTTGCGGCTATTCTTTTTGTGACTCATCATCGTCCTCGTCGTCATTGCCAAACGCCGAAGAGCCCGCGCGTCCCTTGCTTTTCCCTCTCTCACGCGCGCGCGCGAACGCAAATATTGCTGAGTTCGTCTTTATGCAAATGCGAGAGGTTCCGTGGAGTGAAGTGGAATTTTTTCCTCTCCTCGAAAGAGAGAGCGAGAGTCCTTTTGAGGATGCCTTTTGTTAACTCACGCGTGCAGCTTTAAGGCGAAGAAGCAAGCGGAGTTTGCAAAGTGCGAATAATTTCCCCTTGCAAGAGAGAGCGTTTCTCCCTCTGTTACCGCGCGTCGTGCAATTTGGACTATTATCAGCTGCTATGAGACCGGAGAGGTAGGGAAACGAAAATATCGTGGGTAGGCACAAATTGCTCGGGAGAAGTTTGCGTGCGCGGCAAATTGCAGAGTCGAAATATTTTTGCGTGTTGGAAGGATAATTTCGAAGGTGATTTCGCAGGGTGAATAGAGGCGGAATATTGGTTTTCGACCGCAAAAGGTTCCGGCGGAAAAAATTTTTAAGGAATACGTTAACAATATTCAGCGCGCGTACGCTCTAAGTAGTTTACACTTCAACGCCCGTAGTTCACGTGCTACTTTAAGCGCTTGAATAGCTTAACAGGGGATACTTGAAAATTGTATGCTATTTGCGCTTAAAACCATTCAGAAAGGTTTGTTTTTACTCAAACTCAAACCTCAACTTTCATTCAACAATAAATAACTTTTGCACCGCACTAAAAAGGCGCAGAAATACGGCTCCGCTCTGAAATATATATAGCTAAAAACGCTTGCCGCTCGGGGACAGTAATTATTCATTCGCTGATATTTCGCATTACACTAACCGTCGCCAATGAAATCCCGATTGCGGCAAATCTGAAAAGACGATCTCCGACGTCGCTGCGCTTATATATCTCGATAGTAGTATACCCGCCATGCTGCTACTCTGTGCGCGCGCGTGCCATTCAAGATTCATATAATCGTCGAAAAGTTCTGCTTCTTGCGAACTCACGCGCGCGCTTACGCTCGCCACGAGACTACTCTTCCTCTCTTTCTCCCCCTTTATTAATGAATATTCCAAAGTTGCGCGCGTCGCGCTGAAAGTTTGATCACGCACACGCGCGGATAAGATACAGGATTCCGGTTGGTACCCGCCGCTTTATGAATAAAAGTGCGTAGAATAGTTTTTTAATTTGCCGAAATGAGAATTTAATTATATAAGACTTCGAGTCCTTCTATAAAATTTAACGTTCGAACAATTTTCAAATGAATGAAAGCATAACTTTTCTCTTTTATATCATCCCTAAACTAAATTTTACAAGTTTGGGTTTCTAAGAAAATGTATTATTTATTTCTTGTAAAGAATGTTGAGATTTTATCAACAAAACATTTACAACTAACAGACGCAAATTCAATTGATCATTGAAACTCCCCAGAGCAACTTTTGTTTATGCGAAATGAAAAGTATCTATACCCTATAAATCATCCAAAAATAAGCTTTCGAAAGCTATATCCTCCACATATTACTCATTAATTCCCAACATTCGCGGGCGAAACTTGGGAAAATTCAATTTCGCACTGTCCCTTCCAAAACTTGGGCAAACTCTGGCTTGCGACAGCCCCTCCTCGTATACACACAGCCGCACGCGCGAGCGGAAGAGCAAAGGCAATATCATCCTTACCCTTTGGGGGCGTGCTCGGAGCAGGCGAAAATCTTTGCGGGTAGCAGCTGCTGGTCGGCGGTCCTTACGCGCTCGATGCAGAACTCCTCGCTCGGGATGTGCTGGCCGTCGACGAGGAGGCTGGCGTCCGTTTGGAGGATGGCGTCCCTCACGTCGCCGATGATCGTGATGTCGACCAGCGGACAGCTGGGAAAGCCCCTCACCATCTCCATGCCCGCGCTCACGTTCGCGTTCGCGTTGTGGTTGCCCACTAGGAGGATCTTGTCGTCCTCGAGGGTTATCGGCATTTCGTCGTCGATCTCCACGCACGAGTTCTTCGTGGAGCTGTAAGGGGAAAAGAGATTGTTGCATTATTGATTGGTCTTTCATTTGATTTGCTATATTGTATCTTAGGTGTAAAGGTAGATTATAAACGTTATTTTTATTTGCATTTTTGTTAGATTTTTTTCGTGAAATTAAGTCTTTTTTAATTTAATCCCTTTACCAAAAGATAACACATTTAATAAATCCCATAAAAATATTTTAATTATATTATTGCGAAGATTAAGTATCTCTGGAAACCAATATTTATTAAGAAAATTTTAGACTTTTACAGTCTTGTAAAACACACACCACAAGTCATAAAAGAAATTAACATCTTAACGTCAACCAGATATTTTGACACGAAAATTACGAATAAAAAAAGTTATAATTTTATGTTTATAATTTTTTCGAAGCGGAGAATTCAAAACTCGCAATTTATTTGCGGTGCGTTGATCCTTCGTTTTGATAATGTAAAAAGAAGACTCAACCGTCTAAAAATACGTTTGGTGGGTTTGATTTGTTGTGATGTCACATTCACGGGGAGATGCCGCACTATTTTCGTCTCGCAGTCGCCAAGAAAGCTCGTAAAGAAATGAATGAGAATGGACTGACTTTTACATAGGCGTAAATTAAAACAAGCGACAGTTAAAGTCAAGATCAGCATTTCGTACAGTATTTAAGTATAGTACTTGTTATCTGTGTACATTGTTTCTAATCTCTCTATACTACTCAATGCGTGGTTGTTTCGTTCCCTATTTAAGTGTATTCATAAACAATTTGATTAAAATTTAAAAGTATACATATCATTAAATTTGATAATTTATATTTTAAGATTAAGAAATGTTTTTAGTATGCTATATATAACGATTCTACACAATTGAATTAGAAACTACGTGTATAAGGTTTCGCTGATAAGAGCTTACTACGAACGCATGGAGTCACGTATTTCGAATTGAAATCGAATTCCGCTATTGTAATTGTAGTACATCCATTAACAATAGTATTTAATTGTTCTCATGTAAATTTCTAGTTAGTGTAACAATATATAATTCACAGTAAAATAAAAATGTCTTTAAATGAAAAAACATTTACGCATTCACTACATTCTGATATAACTATATCCATAACATTTATTTCGACCTTCATTGTTAAATATTATGTTTATCGTAGGAGTTTAAATATTTTTTTTAAATAAAATACGAAAGACTTTGCAATTTTGTAACAATTGTTTTTTACTTATTGTTTTACGAACGACAATATTTGTGAATAATATTAACACAACTGACAAGTAAATATTGTATTGTAATATTAATTTAAAACTGTACTATGCATTTTAAAAGTGAAGCACGTGTTGAGCCATTCTCCCATCGAAAATCAATACGCTTTATTATTCAAAATCGTAGGAGCAGCGCAGAGCTACACAAACTGGCACACCGCTCTTATCTCAAACTTGTCTGTAAACACAGTGCTCAACTAGCAGCCGAGTCCTAGCAGACGAATTCTCTGTTTCTTCCCGATCCCTACGCAGTATATATATACGTCAACACGAACAGATCTACACTACTCGCCATATTTTATCAACAACACGTATACGCGCTTTCACTCTCTACACGCGCTGGGGCGAGAAAGTAACCGCCCGCGCCCGCGACAAATCAGCTGTTGCGGATCAGCTGATCGGCCGGTGGAACGTATACACATATATATAAGTGCGCGCTGCAGCTTCCCCTGTTCCGCGTAAACTTCTAAACTCTCGGGCGAGCAACTTTCGCGATATTTTTCAGCAAACTCGCCCGAAATTCCCTCGTCCGCGGGCCCACGAACCTCCGTCTTCCCCTATCGCTGCCGACCCATCTCATCCCTCCCCCACTCAGCCACAAATCACGGTCTAAAAAAGGTACATCGACTACTCACTTTTCGTAGGCGGCGTTTTCCCCGCAGCACTTCCTGAGCTTCGGCCTCATCGTCGCAGCCGCCTGGTGGCTCTCGTTCCTCTTGGGCATGCAGGCCAGGAGGGTCTTGCTGCCGAGGCAGAACTCGTCGGGCTGCAGAGTCATGCTGGATCCGGCTTCCAGCACGACGATTCCAGAGTCAAACAGGACGAACGGGTTGTACTGGCTGTGGAGCACGTAGCGGAGTGCGCGCGACTCGTGGCACGTGGGTCGCGCCCCGGCGTGCACTCGCCACGCGCTCGGCTTGCTCTCCAGATAGACGCCCTTCTCGGGCGAGTAGATGTGAGGGTAGAGGGTCTCCTGCGCGGGCACGCAGCGCACCTCGCTCTCGGACGTCTCGGGTTTGTCGAGGTCCTCGCCGTCCCGGCAGCAGCGCAGAATGTCCACGATCTCGGCTACGTCGCCGTTGTTCGCCGCGTCGCTCACCTCGACCGCGCCGGCGAGGCAGCTGGACGACGCGAGCAGGAGCGCCGCCAGCAGAAGTGCGGACGCCATCCTGTCGGTTGTACCGGACCGCTCGAGAACGTTAATTAGCCTGCTGTCCGTAATGTACTTGTCGGATCAGCTATATAGACAAGCTGTCGCATGCAGTTCACACTGTTTTTTTTTCTTTTCTTTTATTCACTCACTGTCACACCGCGCACGCACTAAACCTCGCGAGTGTTCGCGCGGAACCGCGCTGCTAACACAGTAGTACAGAACCGTCGAAAGTTCTGGCCCCGTCGCGCATCGCGAGACCGGCCGGTTCCTCCTCTCCTCGATGCTACAGGACAGCCGCTCGGCAAAGGGCGAGACAATACAGCGGATTCTCTTGTGAGAAATATACACGCACAGAGGGAAAAAGGCCCGCGAGTGGCGCGCAGCAAGAGGGAGAGTGAGAGAACAGGTGAGAGAGAGCGGGGCTCTCGAAGCGCGGCCGCTTTTATTTTTGGGGGAAACCAGTTTGCGAAGAGACGCCGGCTATTTTCGTGAGAGCGGCTTCGGTTTACGAGAGTAGCGCGCGCGCAAGCGTATAAATAGAAGGACGACGATGCGCGTCTCGTGCGACGAGAGTGATGGCTGAGAGAACGTAGGGAGAAGCGAAACGCGAGGCTCGCGCGTCGAGCGTTTCAGTGGTACTGGCGCGAGCGCGCCGACAAGTTGCCGAGGAGGGCCGAGCGAGTGAGAGAGAGCATGAGAGAGCACGCGGCACGGCCGGCGTGCTCGGCTGCGCGCGCACACAGCGTCGCGCCGCATGCCTTTCTCTCTCGTGCGAGCCGCCGCCACCGCTGTTGAAGTTTCTCTCTCTCTCTCTCCCTCCTGCTCGCTCGCTCGTTCCGTTCCGTCCTGCTTGCGCGCATCGGTCCAAGGTACCTGTACTATATATATATACCTATATAGGTGTACACATAGCTCTGTGTGGATGTAGATGTATATATATATGTGGGTACGCGTCAAGCAGGCTGTGGCGCCTTTCGGGCCTATTCGTTTTCAGTGGTTTTCGGAAATCCCGGTGAGAGCGGAAGGAAATGCAAGCAATTTCCGCGTAGTACGCGCGATTGTCGGTTGGTAATTGAGGCGGAGTCGTTTAGTTATTGACCTGGACTATTAACTTTTAATAATGCCCCGATGGAGTCGTAGTCAGACATTTGTGGTTTGGCTGTAAGTGATTGTAAAAGAAGAACATTCTTTTATTTTGTTGTTATAGTTTCAATTAGATGATTGTAATCTCTCCAATATGGTTATTCAAGCAATTAATACTTACAATGTATCTTCTGAGTGAAAAAAATAGTAAATGATAATTATGAAATGATTAATTAGATATTATGTTTTTTTTTGCATAAAGGTTCAAATTTATTCAATTTCCATACGATACAGAAATAATATAAATGAATACTACAGTTTATACGTAATTATTTTTTCTCTTATCGTTAATTAATAGTTCTTTATAGTAACTTACTCTGTTGCTATAAAGTAATAAAAGAAAATTGCATTGGAAAATTGTTAACGTTATGAGCTTATACCTTTACTTTGTACGTCTTCATTAAAGTTTAATTAAATTATAAATATTGAAAAAATATATAACATTAATTAATACATTTTTCATATCTTTATAAAATCTAATATTTACGAGACAAATCTTTTCATAATTCACTCTTGCATACAAAGAGACACTTTCAAAGAAAAAGCCCAGTCTCTTTCGACACCGGCATTTAAAGTGCATTTATCACCTAATTATAACGCTATTAATTTCGATCGCGGGTACCGTTACAATAAACGCCACCCAATTACCCGAGCGCTCGTCGGCAAAACAAAATTCTCAAATGCGACGCTCGCTTCTGACTTCTCACACAGTCCGCTCGTCTCGCACACGCATCGAATGTCGTAAAAATTATTAAAAAACTGCGCGCGCAAGTATTCGCGTATATCCCTCAAAGTGCCTCTCTCTTTCGCTCTTTCCGCACTTTTTTCCTCTCAAGAAGGAGAGAGAGAGGCGCTGTGTTGTACACGCGCCTCGCTGATCCCTTCTGCGTGCGTGCGCGTGTATTTTCATTTTGCGAAAAACCAAGAGTCGCGTGCGACCTCTCCTGCGCTCGCTTTTGTCGCAAAACTGCCTGCTGCAGAGTTCCTTCCTCCGCATGCAGGCCAAAGTCTTTTTGCGCTCTTTGCTTTTTGTCGCTACGCGCGCTAGCTCTCTGAGCGCAGCAGCGAAAACCCTTTTGCCGACACGACGCTGCGCCGCGTGTTTTGACGGTCCCCGCTATATGGAGGTTCTTTGTGGGCGAGAACGTCTCTCTTGACCCTTTGGCGTGGGAGAGAGAGTGAGAGAAGGGGAGGGAGAGAGGGAGAGCGAAAGAGATTATTCACCACAATTTCTAAAGCGCGCTACAGTGGTTTATGGCCAAGTTGCATTGTGACTTTACGATTTGGAAGCTGTCGTTGGGTCTAATTTCAGGCCGTTTTGTACGGCGTTTGTTTTGTCGATGCTTTGTTCTAGAAATGAAATCAGGTCAAGTAAAATGCTTTTCACTGTTATAAATTGCCATTTTATGGAGGTTTCTGTAATTCGCGCTAATAAAATCATTTTATAACCAGTTTTGTTGTAAAAGTCGAATTTCAGAGCAAAAAGTGATCCGTTTATAAATAATAAAGTCCTTCAAAGGTGAAAGATATTAGAAGGTCCTTGAAATTGTTAAATATAACTGTATGCATTTGATTATTTATATACCCGTGCCGATAAATCTATGGAAATGGTTTTCTATATCGCGTACTCCGCATCGCGTCTGTTTTTAACTTTGATCTTCAAGCGTGAAATACGCGAGCAGTACATATAAGTTTATTACCAACAAAAATGACTGGCGAAATATTTAAAGGGAATGGTCTTTAATCCGAGTTCAATAAACTTGGGAGATAAACTGCTGGAGTGACATCAGTGTATACAAACTCCCCGTGTAAATATAAGAATTTTATTTTATACAAGTAAAGCGAAATGTACCGAACATTCTCTTAGACTCTTACTTGAAATAAATCGTATCAATATTTACGTAGTCGATATAAGATAATTGTGCTTCACTTGAGAAATACAAACGTAAAGATTTTTCTCGAAAAGAAATATACTTTGTGGTTTTTTAATTTTGTTTATTAATTTAAAACAAGTATTATAAACGTAAAAACTGTTGGGACATTCTATCTCAAATTAATAAAGATGTCACTAACGTAAAACAGTCGAAGCGGAAGATACCTAAGCTATCTGTCTTAGACGTATAAAAACGTTTAACTGTTCAAAGGAGCTATGCATTAACATCGTAAAATTCCAATGCCGATCAATAAAAACGAAATAGGCATTTCGAATGCCGCGCCGCTAAAACTTCCACTTCTGCGGGGCGGCATCGCGCTGGCAGCTTTCCTTCGCTGGATGGAACTCCAAATATTTTTCCGGTTCAATATGCAATTTTCGGGGAATTCGCCGCCGCCACTGCGCGCGTGCGGAGGGAAAAAGAAAGGGAAAAAAAGAGGCAGCAGCCGTCGTCGTCGTCGTCGGTGGAAAAAAGAGCGACGAGTGCAACGCTGCCGCCGGCAGTAAACGATGAAAGAGCTGCTGCTGCTGCGCTGCTGCAGGGGAGGGGAGAGGGACAGGCGCTTGGGATTTTCCCCCGGCGTCCCGCGATACAGCTGTGTGTGTGTGTGTGTGTTTACCTACGGGCCGTCGTCGATGTCGCGCAGGTATACATATGCGGGAGACAAGTAAAGGAGAGGGGGAGATTATCGCTTTTGATTTTTTCCGAGCCGGGCGCGTACGGAGCTCTCTTGACCGAGAGCGTGTAAATGACCGATTGAGGTATTTGCCGACGTCGCGCACGCTGCAGCTCCGATATTGGCGTCGAAAGGATTTTTTATTTTCGATGGTGGGGGGTACGGGCAGCGCGCGTGCGTTGTAAAATTAGGTTGGACAGCTGCAGAACGGTGAGATAAAGAGTGGCAGGGCTAGAGAGAGAGAGAGAGAGAGAGAGAGAGAGAGACATAGAGAGAGAGAGAGAGAGAGAAGGAGCGAGAGAGAGAGAGAGAGAGAGAGAGAGAGAGAGAGAGAGAGAGAGGATTTTATCGAGTGGTTGTGTATAGCAGAAGTTCAAGTGAACGTGGAAAATGCTTTGTTCGGTCATATTTAGTTTGATCAAATATCGAATTTGTGTTATTGGACAGTATTATTTTTTTTTTTAAGGGTGTACATATGTTTGTAAAGAACAATGTACACGAATCGTTAAATTGCGCTAAATAAAAATGACGTAGTAAATATTTAAAAGTTTTTATTTTATAAATAAAATGAAACGCGTAATAACTCTTGAGTAACGTTGGTTAGGCTCATTCAAAAAATGAAAAATGAAATGTATACTGAGAAGGACTTAAGCTGACCACTTGTAGAATAGAAAAGATGTACCCATTTGAAAGTGAACTGGGTTGCTGGCCCTGGCTTCCTGGCGCGTCGGTTACCTGAAAGACTTTTACACAATGCAAGGCTCTAAGGATAGTAATAAAACTCGGATCTGGAAACTTGGGTAGGAACAGGGTCAACATTTCTTTTCAAGAAAAACTTTCAAAACATAGAAAATAAATATAAAAGTTATATTGAAGTTTTCTCACATTTTTATATTTAAAATGAACACGATACTTGTATAAAATAAAAAAAAAAACTTTGAATTCATTTTCAATACATCTCACGTAAACGTTAACAAAAGTCAAATATATAGTTTTAGTTGAGATTTATGCAAATATGCATTAATATAAAATATAGCGAGAAATATGGTGTTAAGAAAAGTCACAAAAATGTTACAAGTTACATTATTAAATAATTACCAACTGTATAACAAGATAATTGAATGGCTTAAGTTCTCTAAGAATTTAAGCCCGGAACGAAAGCATCTCCGACGAGAATTCTAGCGAATAAAATTATATTCTCTGTGTAGGTTTGATTACACGTTTACATTAAATCTTTTAAGGCTGTCTTTAAATCCTAGAGTCGAAACGAACTGGACGCGAGAGGCGCGCTTCCGTGAATTTCACGGTATATAGGGAGGAATCCCGAAGAAAATATACAGGAGAGAACACGAGATCGGCCACCGTGATTCCGCGATTATTATTGACGCACTAAACATAGCGCTTGACGCAAGAATCACGGCTATAGTCACTTCCGCCAGCGCGTAAAATTTACTACGCCCCGCGCGCGAGAGAGCGTGTTTATTTTTTAAAGTAATTTTCGAATTTAATTATGTAAATCGCCTCCGAACTTTTTCGCGTGCATCGCGTGCTTTCCGTATTTACGCGATAAGAATAACTGCGATATATACATGGAAACATTTATCTCAAGGTAGTTCTCGAGTAGCTTTTAACTTAAGATATCAGTTTGTTTGGATTGTTCACTTTCCTTGCATTTACAAACCTATAAGATACACCAAATAACGTTTGAATCTCTGTCGTTTTAAAAAATATAATGTTTTGTGGAATTATTAATTAATGTTCAAGCGAAGAAAATACGATTTGCACTTTTTAATTAAGAAAACAATTTCAATTTATGAAAGTAAAAACTTAATAGGATTTTTTAAAATTATAACTTAAAAGAGCTTACGTAGATAAAAGAGTACTGTACTTTAACGACGTTCTTTATGGTAGGTTAGAAGCGGAACCAATTTAACTTAACATATTTTTTACACCGCTATATACCGCGACGCAAAATTTGCGGAGCTATATACTAATGCACGAAAAAAGTTGTTTGCTCAATGAGTAATCACTTGTCACCGTACTTCAATAATCAAATATTCCTTCCCACGTCATTGTGACGGCAAAAAAGGCCCCAGTTAATTAGCATAACACACTTTCCCCTTCAGTCAATACAGAAACGTAACTCGTCGCGCCGCGTATAGGAAACCTATAGTCCCAAGGTAAATAAGCCATTCTCTGCCCCTCTTGCCCTGTACACCAAAAAAAGAGAAACGCAAGCGCGAGCACAACTCGCGCGCTCATTGGACAAAGTGCCGAAACAGGGAGAGGGAGAGAGAAACAGAGAGAAAACTCGATGGGTGTCCCGGAAAAGTGCATAGCGATTGCGCGCGGGCTTCTCACCCTCTATGCTACGCGCGTGTACACGTGTATATACACCTATACAGACAGGAGAGCGACTAAGGAAGAAACAAGCGCTTCTTCTAACTCGACCGGAAACGCTTTAAAAGTTTCGCGAGCGCGACTCGCTTTCTTTCCTTCGTGCGCGAGCGAACGGCGCCGCCGCGACGGCTCCAATTAAACTTCCTCGGCGAGCTGCCGCTTCGCTGGGCTAAGATTGAAAATTTATGTTTTTCGGCTGGGAACAGCGCGGAGCACGATACCTTCTCGCTTTTTTGCAAAGGAGACCGTGGACGGTGTTTTCGTTCAGCTGGCGCGCGGGTAATTGTATGCGGCGACGGGCACCAGTCATGAGGGACACATATTTCATTTTCGGAGACGAAGGGACGGAACGTCCTTACGTAATTAGTTGTGGAACATGTACTGTCGGGAGGCGTAATCGATTATGCTGAAATTTTGTATCTGGGGAAATTAAAGGATGTATTAGGACATCGATCGAGATGTGATTGATGTCAATTTTGGGCGTGCTATAAAGTTTAATAATACTAGCCACACTGAGAGAAGAATATTGTTATAGTTAACATATTTATCTATTTGATTAGAATTGCAATATTGTAACTGTTACAATCAATATTGTAACTGTTACAATCAATATTGTAACTGTTACAATCAATATTGTAACTGTTACAATATCGTATATTTGAATAGGGAAGATTTTGACGGTCAAACCCAATATAGTAACTGTTACAATATCAATGTTTACCAGTAACATATGGTATATTAACTGTTACAATGCCTATATTTGGTCATATTTAAACATACGCATATTAACAGTTACAATGTCATGTTAACAGTAAACAAATCCTTCTCTCAGTGCATCTCTAAGCGCGCTTCGCGCGTCGTAATTTTGCCAAAACTTCGCGCTACTTTTGTTTTTGTAACCTAGCAACCCGTTACTCCCACCAACCAAATCACGAATAAATTGTAACAAATCTATCATTTTTTTAACATAGGAACATTTTTAAAATACAAAGTTTGTATAGGTTTTTAGTGGGCAAGTAAGGAATAAAATAAATAACTGGTAGCTTTGTTTGAAGAACTACATGTTAATCCATGTAAAATCATATATTTGTTTTTGATTGTAGTCTTGATATTTCGTGGAAATACAGTGTGTATTTAACTCATTGTAAAGGGCACCTCCGAACTTCAACTGTTAATTACTAATTTTGATACTTACTGTTTGAATAGACATTTACAATATACTGTGGATTTTGTTGAATTTCAGTGCGAGTTAAAAATGTTAATGAACGCTTTTTTGAATTAAAAACTTTTACGGTATACGTTGTGGAAAAACAACGAAGCGGCTTAAAAACTCGTAATGAATTTTGGCAAGTAAGTTTCTGGCACCAATACAAAGTATAATATTTTACATAATCTTGTCCGAAAAGAATAGCCATTAAAAGAAAATATAGCAAAAAGAAACCAGTCGAAAGGCTCGATGAAAACTTGAAATGAATTTTAACAAGAAAATTTCCATGAGAGTACATCTTTGAAAAGAAAATTCGTGTCGCACGACAACCTTTCTGGATAATTGAACGTTCTTTTCAAAGTTTTGCAGAAAGTTCGAAGAACCTTGGAAGTAAGAGAAGTGCTGCATGATCGGCTTTGATCTACCTTCTCTCTTTCCCTCATTTCCCACGCTTTTTGCTGTTGCGTGTTCTTCAACAGTTCCTTTCATTATTTTATAAAATACCTGTTTATCGTATAACTGTACTACAACTTTACTTATTAGTTGTAATACTATATAGCACATGAAATATTTAAGACTATACTGATAACTATCATATTTTATCATTTTCTGTTACTCTTATCAGTTCTTTAAAACTTTCTACATGCTTCCTATGGCTTGATAAAGGAATCACCTGTGCTATCGATTAAAACAGACTTCTTATTTTACGTACAGTGATATGAAAAGTAGGTCGAAGTAGAAAATTTGACTACATAATTATCCTTCCCATGTAATCTTATAATTATAAAAAAAATCTAAAATTTAATCAGTTTTATCGATTAAAGCAGATTAAATAATAATAATAATTAATTAATACAGCGAATTATTTATTTATAAAGTTTTAAGAATAAGTGCTTTGAGAAAAAGGCGTAGTAATAATTGTAGGAACAGCTATATTTAACAATTGCCACGCTGTGTCATAAAGCGACCACGGACTGTAAAAATAAGAAAAAATCATTTAGCTTTACAGGAAATTTCACTAAAAATATTGACAAATTGACTCAATTGTTTGAGAAAATCTCGGATAAAATATAGTAACTTTTTGCAGAATAATTTGTTAGAAATTCCTTTTACTACTCGATCCTTTCTCTATATATCTACCGTATACGTTTGACTTGACTTGATACTTATAAACGTCGAATTTTGCACCGTCTATATCGGATCGAACCGAAGTATCTACCTACAGCGACCTCAACAAAACCGACCTGTGCGTGCAGGCAAATTTAATAGCGTGCAATCGCTCCAGCCATCTTCGCCTCTTCTTTTCGCTTACTCTTTCTCGCCGGCCTCGTGCACCGCGGCGCGTGCACTACTCTTCTCTCCCTATATCTGTTATTTTTTATTGCGCTCTATCCGCGTACCGTGCCGCCCGCGGTTCGCCTCTCTTTCCGTTTTTACATCGGCGCGGCTCTCTCTCTCTCTCTCTCTCTCTCTCTCTCTCTCTCTCTCTCTCTCTCTCTCTCTCTCTCTCTCTCTTTCTCTCTCTCTTTCTCTCTCTCTCTCTCTCTCTCTTGCTCTAACAAAACCGTGCGCGCGAACCCCGAAGCTATATAACGCGCTCGTTTGCTCTCTATACATTTATATATGTGTGTGTACGTGAGGGTGTCAAGATAAAATCGGCAATGCGCGATGCGTTTAGGGCTGCGCACACGCGAGCCAAGAGAAACACGTTTAACGAGAGGGTAATATAAAGGTACCTTTTCATTTCGAGTGAATTTCACGATACAGCTGCTGCCGCCTGCATGCACGCGTGTTTCGCTCACTGACTGCTGCGCTTAACGTGCGATTTGGACGTGCGCAGCGATCTCGCGAAGGCACCAATTAACTCGCAAGATGGATCTCTTTTATTTCGTGGTTGACTTGATTATCGCGCCGTGATCGTGCCATTTTTGAGCTTGTTAATTATTGTCTCGTAAATTAAAAACTTGTTTATCGTGGTATAATTTTGTGATGCCCGAGCTGCTATAATTATAATCTCAAAAATTAAAAACCTTATCTCGCGCGCTAAGATTATTATAATAACACCGAGTTATGAGATTTCATGTAAGTTTAATTATCTCTTTACAAAATCTATATAAGTATATCAAAAATACCGTTTCTAATTTCCTTCAAAAAGATTTACCCATATTTGCCCGTTCATTACGAACGGGATTGATGGACAATATGTTTATTTATCTTTCTAAAATTACTATACCGTGTCTATTTATTCAGTCCTTTGCAGAGCTAACTGAATAATAATCACCGCCAAAAACTTGTCTAATGCATATCATTGAGTAACGGAAACAGTCACATTTATCGACGCATCAAATTTCCAGTGTTAAAAGCACAAATAAGTCAATATTTACTACGACGCTCAGAGACAAATGAGTAGTATTGTTCTTTTAAAAGACAGCTTAAAAATCGTATCGTGTAATCGGAGTTCAGAACAAAAGTACGCAGTAAACAGTGAGTAATCTAATATGTGTGAAATGAATTAAGAAAAAGGAAAAAATAGTGTGTCCGTTTGATGATATATATAATAAAAGTGCACAAAGCCTCAAATTCGAATTGCCTTCCGTTATCAACAGGTCAGCATCGAAAACATTTTCTTCCGATATAGCCAGGACTCCGTGAAATCGTTTTCCGCTATCGGAACAATCGTGGCTGCTTTGACGAAAAAGTCGTGAAGCTCTGCGGCGGAGTGGCTGTGCTCGTGATCTTATCGACGTCAGGCCGCGCGCTGCCTCGCCCGGCGCGGAGATAACTGTTGTTGAACTATCTGGCAGCCGGGATAAGCCTCGTCTATGACTGCTCTTGTCGAAGGATCTATCACGGCAATATCTTCTACGCTGCACCTTTTCCCTCGACGCGTTATATTCCAGGTGAAGTGCCCCGAGATGTTTTACGGTGTTTATTCAATAGGCTTTTCATAGCCCTTTGTTACAGCGACTTTTATTCTTCTTTGTTTTTGCCGGTGTTGTTTTCGAATACTTACTTGTACAAAAATAAAAATGGTATTTTATTTTGATAATCTTTTCATACAATTGACATCACATACATAATACAAAGTATTTTAGCATTCAAAATGTTTCAAATCAAATTAAAAATGGTAAAAATTCTTAGTTCGGTATACTTACAAGCTGAGTATCAAGAGTCGAGGAGACACCTGAAACTTAATAAAGCCACATTAACTCTTTCCCTTCATAAACACTCTTGATGAAATACTGCATATTTCGGTAAAAATAAGTAGTATAAAATCCGGCCACAATTAATAACGTAAACACATTATTTTCTTAAATTAATCAAAATTCCGCTATTAACAGCACTTGACAGGCGCTTAAAATATTTAGCCTCCGATGCACCGGCAGCGATAAACTCCGTACAACAGCGGGTGTGTGCGCGCGAAGGCGCGATCCGGGCGCTTTCACCTCCGATGCACCTCCACGAAAATGTAATGATATTGCGAAAGCGCGCACGAGAGAGGTGTTGACGGCGCGGCACGTGTGCGCGGAAATGAAGTTCGCACGCAGGCGTGCGCCCCGCTCTCGCAGCGTATATAAGCGCCCCGCGTGATTTGCGCCACCAGCGCGTGCACGGAACTTCGAATATCGGCCCATCGGTGCGGTCCTTTGCCTCTGAGAGCCGGACTTTAATGCCGGAACGCGCGAGAAAATTACGGGAGGCGGGAGGGGCCTCGCTCGGTCAGGTGTATTTTCGTGTCGTGGCAGCGCCGCGCGTGTGTAGCTCGTGCGACAGCGCTTGCCCGGAGCTTGTGGTTTATGTAGGAGGGGTTATTTCAGATTTCTTTATGGAGCGACTTTTTGAAAGGAGATGCATAGCGTCTTTGATTTTTGAGGATAGGTCGTTTATTTTATAGCGATTCGTTTGATTATATGCAAAGAAGTACAGGGGAAAAATGTGATACAATGGATTATTAGTCAAGAGTAAAGAGACGATGAACAATAGGTAACCATTTCATGAATAGAAATAACACTATAATTCACGATGATTGCCTATCTGCTGTATATTATCATCCGCTGTTAAATATATGATAAGTTTGAAATCTAAGCGCGCCTGAACAATGCAGTATTGCAATGTTTTACTAATACTAGTCTGATATTAGATTTTTTTTTATATCATAATATGTTTTAAAATAATTATGCTTATGACATGTTTTAACACTTCTAAAACCTTGCCTTTTATAAAGTTTAATTTTATTTAATGCAGATTATATCTATAAATCAATCACGTTAAGCTGGAAATTCTGGCATAATATCTTTATCGTTAATCTGCCTGAAAACTTATTTAAAACGCTACGAGAAAATTGCCTGTGCGTGATACTGTTTGGCACACTTTGAGAAAAAAGAAGAAATTAACCACTTAGGGTTACTACAGCGTACAACATGAAATTTTCGTGCCGCGCCTCTTCAATATTTCAAGCGATTATTTCGCACACACGCATATACATACTTTCTAACGAAGTAAAAATGAAAATAAAGCTTAATAGAAATTTATTGCAATATTATTATTGGGGTAGAGACGTTCAAATTCTATACATTGAAAATATGAAGTATTTTATTAAAAAAAAAAAACATTATTCTCTATAGTGGATCTTTATAATAACCAAAAAACGTATTGATCAGTATTCCATAAAAAATTGAATATTCAAATACTCGGTTTCAGACGCGTCACAACTAAATTCCCACAAAATTCGTTTAAAAAATCACTCTGGGCTACCCACTGTGCACGACTAAAAACGTCCGCCGGAGTTCCCTCCCTCCTGAAAGACCGCAGTACTCTCTCTCTGTCTCTCTCTCTCTCCCTCTCTCTCGCACGCGGCGATCGAATTTGCAAGCTCAACGTGCGCGCGCTCGCGTCGGCCGTTTAAGTGCACGCGACAGGATCGTATGCATAATATACAAATGATCGGAGCCGATATGGCCGCTACGAGCGTGTGCGTATACGGCTGTATTAGCATGCATATCCTCTCTCGCGATCGCTCCGCGACGGGCGCGCGCGTGCGAGCGCGATAGAAAAAAAAGGGAACGGTGATTGCCATTAATCAAGCATCGCGCGAAGCGGCCTTGCCGTCTTTGTCTCTGAGTCTCTGTCTTTTCCTCCGCGCGATTGCGCTTATTATCGCGCCAGAAGGCGCGAGGATGCGTTCGTTTGTTCTTTTTCCGTGAATTGATTCATTAGGAGGCGAGTTTATGCGCGTGCCGACTGATTGTCGTCGTTGTAGTCGGGCGCGCGAGAGTGGCGAGATATTTGCGATTTTAATTCCGCGCCCGATTACTTGTTGCATTTGATTTGAAGGTTGTTGCACCGATTATTTGATAATTTGTCGTAATTAGGGAGGAAGCTTTGCGTATCATAATTGCTGGCTATTAGAAAGTCAGGTTTTTAATTTGCAGGGTATGTATACGGGGTGCTGTTTATGATAAAATATGCATTACTATATTTTTATAACTCACTTTTTAATCATATACGTTTTCATTATTATTTACTATTGAAATGACAATAATGATAATATAATTTGTCATAGACGTATAAATATTTTGCAATTAAAGCAAGATTAATTTAAATTCAAGTTTAAACTAGAGATGAAAATATTATCGTAATATTTTTATGAATATCGATACCGTTACGAAATTTATTAAAGTAAATTTATGTTTCAATCTGTAATACTATGAAGTATATGGGCTTTAATTTAATTGCGAAAATTCTATAACAGGATTTATTGTTGCCGCTCAAAAGCTCGGCTATAATCCACGGCCTCTAATTTGAACGCTCTCTAACACAACATTCATATCCTAAAATTCAATTGATTAGCCAATAAAAGCACGATTCCCGCGTCCACGGCATAACGGCGCGAAGCGTCGCTCGGGCGCGCCAATTAAAATAGACAAAACCAGTAAATATGACGTTTTAAGGGGGTATAGGGGACACGTACAGCTGTTCGCGTAATAATAACCCTGCGCTGGTTCGAAACAAGCCTATATAGCACCATACGCGCGTAAATCTAAAATCAAGACTCATTAATTCTGCCACCGCAAACTCGTAAATTCATTTTGACGCTGCGCGCTTTCGCTAAATATACATACGCTCGCCGCGCTACGCTCGCGCGCCCCGACGGTCAAGCCGATAATAATAATAATATCGCATGTATATATAGGTAGGCCGACTAAATGAAACAAATTGCCCCTAGTTCACGGCTCAACTCTATACGCGTCCAATCGAAAGCGGAAGTGCGAACGGTCAAAAAAGAGAACGCAAGTCGCATACCACGAAAGTTGAAGACGCCGGGAGGGCGAAGATGGGTGCGCACCTATAGATAAGCAAGAGGCGGGTGAGGGAAAGAGAGAGAGAGAGAGAGCAGTCGTGTCGCGGAGACATTTTGCAATTAATGCAATTAGTGGGAGAGTGAGTCTAGGTGGAGCCCTCGGGCTCATTAAAACAGACTTCGTTAAAGAGCCACCCGCGCAGTCTCGACTGGAGTCTCGGAGCGCACGCGGCCCAGTTAAGTTCTCTCTCAATTTACCGCTAACAACCGAATTTCGCGGGCTCCGTCTCACTCCCGCAGCCACGCGTGCGCGCGTGGGGAACAGCCCCGCGTTTTCGGCTAATTTGTAAGCTTTCGCCGAAAACGAGCAATTATTTTCCCCGAATAAGGCAGAGCGGGAGAGGGGCGGGAGAAAGGTGCATCTTTCCCTGCTTCATAATTATTTCGCGCGAGGGGGGAAAGCGCCTCAGAGATGATAGTTTGAAGGGCGCAAGTGTGCGAAAGGCCCCGAATTTATGCGCGCAGATACGCAGTATAGTGCGGGGATGTAGGCGTATTGCGTCGCGAAGGTGTACAGTGTTGCAAGGCGACGCAAGACGCGCGTTGCCTCTTTCCCCATATAGAGCTCTGAATTAATTCAGGTTTACGCGCACGTGTAGCGAGTCTGCATAAGAGTAGTGCACGTGTGCATGGGGAGGGATGCGATTTTGTAATGCTCGCGTTATAAACGAGAGCAGGTGCGGATGAGAAAAGCGGCCGTGGCTCCGTGTTCGGGCTGTATTTTCGCGTTGCCGAGGTCTTTTGGCTTGACGTTGATTTGCTACGGAAATGTAAAAGGGATAGGGTTGAAAGCACATTGATTTCTTTACTTGTCTTCATGTTTTGTACGTCACTGAATTTGTAAGTAATTAATACTAACAATGCATTGAGATTTAATAACTTGTCAATTTTACGTGAAAGTGAAGTTCTGTGATTTTTAAACGTTAAAATATATTCAAATGTAGGATCGTTAGCTTTTTATATCAACCTAATCATTCGTTAATTTGTAAATAGAGTATATGTTTAAAATGAAAATAAAACTACAATAACTTTTGTGTATTACACTACCCTGCATGGTTTAAGTTTGTAAAGTTTAATTTCAAGTGACTGGGGCTCGGCATAAAGTGTGTACAAAGAAATATCTTTCTTCGTGCCGAAAGTGCCTACGTCGCAGCGACGCATATAGGAGCAAAACTATGTGCGCTAGAAGAAAATTTGAAAATTCCACGGCATCGATGACCGTAAGATGCTTATGTGGAAGAGCAATTTAAGGGAGGGGGAAAGGTATCCTTTGCGCGCGGCGAATATGTTTGCATCCCTTATTACGGCAAAACATTTTACCGGCGATTTAAGCTACGGCGTGCCGAAACATTTTGCGTGGGATTTAAAATTCAAATTCCCACGACAGTCGAGAGAAACGCTGCGCTGCATACAACGCTCTCTCAGCGTGCGAGAGGCGCTGGTTAATCCTTGCGTTTGCCGACATATTTTAAGGGAAGATTCCTCAAAAATTGTAGGAAAATATCGTTTTATTATGGTAATTCACTGACGTTCTCTTTTCCTCGGCTTTTTTGATAACCAAAACGTTGGTTTTATACTGTATAAGTAGATATCATCGTGAAAGCAGCTTTGTAAAATAATGTTATTTCATTAAAATCGAATTTGCAAATCGCAATGTTTTTATAAAAAGAGCTTGATTAAAATACTATTTGCAAGATCAAAATATTTCTTTGAAATAAGAAATATTATTCTTAAAATAAAGCTTTATGTACTTTAGTTTTTTCACTTGTCTGTAGCCTATTTCTAACAAGTCCTTTCAGACAGATATCTGCCTAGGGCAGAGAACTGACTGTTTTTGCTGAAGCGAAATTGTGTTAAAAAGGATGGAAAAAGCACTTTCTGGAATTTAAAATATGAATGGTGCTTCTAAAAAAGTATGATTTAAACTTCAACAAATATTTTTATACCTTATAGTAAATGTTTATTTCAATTTAATTAAGATTTTTTAAATTTGAATTAATAATACACTTTTATCAATTAAATATTTACTTGTTATTATTAAAGACAGTTATTTACATGGTTTTGAAAAGGCTGGTTATTTGAAATTAAAAATTTGTTTTCCATCTATAGACCTTATTTGGTAAGAACGATAGCCACCAGCTATTATCCCCTTACAATATACGTCATTTACGAGAGTTCGATACGGCGGAATTACTCATCTTGATCGAGCAACTAGAGTCGTGCTCGGAAAAGAGTTTAACCAGGGAACGAATCAACGAGAGAAAATAAAAACCAGACGCGTAGAAGACGAGCAAGAAGGAAAGCACTACCGCACCACGAACGGCGGAAAGTTCGTGCGCCGTAAGGCAGCTCTGTACCGCGCGCGAAAACTCAATCGCCTAACGGCCTATAAAAAGCGCGACCCGCGCGCCCATAAAGATCATAACGGTACATTAAACGTCGTATCGCGAGGGCCCGTGATTCGGTCGTATACGCGCGACCTAATCTCGCCTCGAGCCTCCTTTGTCTCCCTCGTCCTGGCTGTATTTCAGCGCGTGCACACGTTGATCTTTCACCCGGCATTTTTGCGGAGCGAAAACGCGAGGAGGAAGGCGAAGGAGGAAGGAGGAAGGAGAGAAGCTGAGAGTGCACTCGAGTAATGTGTATAACAGGCCCTTGCGATGATGATTGCAATAACAGCGTGCAGGCGGCGATTCTACCCGGGTATTTTTCTCCTTGCCTGCACTTCCGCCTCGTCGAACTCTGAAATTATGAAATGCGCGAACCGTGTTATTTAGAGGGAGGGAGTGAGTTACGTGTAGTACATTCTATTATATGTTTTATTTCATATTTGTATTTTTTGAACGAGCTTTAGTTTATCTTTTAAACTTATTGAATACAAACGTATGTATACAAAAATAACTTTAAATTATATAAGTTGTTTCATTTTAGTTTATCACTCTGAATAACATTTTATGTTGACTTTCGGCAGAAAAATTTCTATGGTAAAAGCTATAGTGTCCAAGCGGGCCATCCACTAGTGGTCGTGATTTTTTTTACCTCGGGGTTAATTTTTGGGATTATTTGACGATCAATTAAATTTTTTTCAAATGAGAACCCATATATTTATTTAATGGTCAAAATATATACTTGAACGTAAAATTTTTTGCTGTTCTCGATCGCATGAAAAATAAGGGGTTTGCTGTAAAACGTCACTCGTGGAGCCCACTAAAAACTTACAACTTCTATCCTTGAATCTTTTCTGTTGGAACCATAAAAAGTTATTTAGGGCTATAGATTAAAATGGGACACGTTGTATCTGAAGAATTCTGCAGAAAATCCACCATTAGAAGGCTTAAAAAAGAAAATTTCAAGGCACAACTCTGCTCTAAATTTGTTCAGTGTTCTCGTCCAATTTAGGTCATAGATACAGTAGACAAAAAAATGCCCAACCAACAAAAACAGTAAACTATTTTGAGCTCAAAACTGCGTAGGCTGGTAGATTATTACATTGAGCAGGGAAACTATCTCTTTATAAGACGTAATTCAATATATTTATTTTAATAATATAGAATTTGCCGAGTTCTGCCGGTAAAACAGAGTGCATGAGTACCACACCCCCTTAATCGATATTAAACTCCCAAATTAGTTAGAAATTGTTTTTTTTTGTCATTTTTTGGAGATTTTCAAATGTACGTAACTTTATGCAGGATTGTCCAATTCTACGTATTTTATTTTTCTTAAATTAAAGCTCTTTTACTTATTACTTTAATTTTTTCTTATGGAAAATTTGTTCGTGCTTTTGGGAGTTTAAGGGGGTACTACAGTTAAATTCTTTTTTTTGGATTCACCTAAAAAATATAAATTTTGATCAGTAATAATTTTTTATATATATATATATTATACTAATATAGTTTATTTTTGATGAAATAGACCCCACCAGAGGTCTGTAAACACCCATTTGATCCAAAGATATTGAGATTTTGAAATTTGTACCCTGCGTAACCTACAGGCTGAACTATTCGATATTTTTTAATGGAATAGGGGAGAAGCGGCTTCAGGTTGGAGATTATTAGAATTGTTATTCAGATTTTTGGCATGCAAGCTAGTTTTTCTTAATTAAAAATACAAAATTAATAAACACACACAAAACCATTAATATTGGAGCCTATTCTGATAAAATATTAAGAAAAGTATTTTTGAGTCACTTTTCATGTGCTTAGTATCATGTTCGAAAATGATCAATTGACAAATCTGAAATGCTATGATAATAAAAACAAATACGCCATAACATAGTTTAATTTATTTACTTTCATATAGTAAAACTCGATTATTACATTTATTTATTTATAATTTGGAAATAAGTTGAAATAATAAAAAAGTCCGAAGCGGCTTGATTGGCGCAGGCATCAAAATACACCGTCTAGCTTTTATTTATCAAAATGCGTGCATTCTTATATTCTCTTGTTATAATATTTACACATTAAGTGTATTATTTGATATTTTTACTCGCTCAGAAATTGTGTATAAAGTAATATCGTCCCTGAGAAAATATTTTGGGGGTATAATTATTTTGATGGGCAAGATTGCAAAAAAATACAACCAGTGGGACAAAGATAAGTTGAAAAGTGCTATAAATGATGTTAAAGATGGAAAGTCTATTCGGGCAAGTGCAGCATATTAGTTTGCGCAAGAGATCTAAAGCTATATACGTGTGCGCTAATCAATCCGCAAGCGACGGGTTGAATGGCGCAAATTTTTTTTTAATAAATCGTTTATATTCAATAAATTGTAAATGCTATGCTGTAAAAAAATTTTTAGTTTGATACAGTAGATGTTTGGCTATCTTCACGTATAGTTCATTTTATGTTTTAACTATTTTTTTCATTTAAATAATTAAGGACAAAGGTTAGGCGCCAATCATGCCGCTTCTCCCCTACGGGCCAAAATTTTTTACTTTAAAAATATTAATTTTAAAAATTAAGGGATGCGAATAGCTTTAGTCAAAGGAGATATAAAAATCAAAGATTTTAGTCCGTATTTCATTAAAAAATATCAAATGGTTCAGCCTGTAGATTACGCAGGGTACGAATTTCAAAATCTCAATATCTTTGGATCAAATGGGTGTTTATAGACCTCTGGTAGGGCCTATTTTATCAAAAATAAACTGTATTAGTATAATATATATAAATAAAATTATTACTGATCAAAATTTATATTTTTTAGGTAAATCCAAAACAAAAATTTTTAACTATAGTATCCCTTAATATCTACTTTGATTGGTTGGATATTTTTCTCGTCTACTGTACGACCTATAGAACGAGAAAAAAATTGAATGCAGAGGTGTTTTTAATTTAATTTTTTTTTAAACCGTCTAATTAGGAATTTTCTATGTAAAACTCCTCACATACATTGTTTGGTATAAACATTTAAACATATCACCTTTCTTAAGTATTTTTCTAAATAATGCGGTAAGCACTTCTCGAATAGAACTCAATTACCCATCAGGAAAGTTTATTCAATCGCCTGCCACTGACGCCTCGATAGCGCACAAGTAACTTCTCTAATTAACGACCGAAGTGCGTGCCTGCACATATACATCTAAGCAGCCAAGTGTATTCATCGCACGTATTGAAAAATTAACGACGCCTCGGAAATAAATCACAGCGCGAGCTACTCGCGTCAAAGAGACAGCGCATCGCTCACGCGAGAGCGACTCCACATCCCAAGTGCAATTACTCCTTTCCGTGACGGCCAAGCTATAGGTACGCGCCGCGTGCATCCTACACATAACGCGAATGCAATCCTCACGATAAGAAAGCAGAGCGCACGGCACTCGACTCTCCACTTCTCGATCCCATCCCCTCTCACACCTCCACCCCGATATCGATGAGGGTAATTTACGCGAGCGTTGTTGCTGAGGAAGATTGATGTCTCGGCCGGTCTCTCTCTCTTTTTCTTTGCGCGATCTCCCCTATCTCTCTTTCCGCATAGCCTCTCTCGCGCGCGTACACGCGTGATGAATTGCATTTTGACACCCTTCGCGCAACGCGGAGAAAACAGAGACTAGCCTCGTCATCACGCCCGGTATTATATATATTATGGGGGTGAGCGGCGGGCGAGCGCGACGACGGAGAGAGAGAGAGAGAGAGAGAGAGAGAGAGTTTGAAAACCGTAGCGGCGCGGCGACGACGGCGCAAGGATCGGAAGTTCATTCTCCTACGAAATTGGATAGGCCTTATTCCCGAGCGCTGTGTGTATTATGTAGGATTAGATGGGACGAGTGATAATGGCCGTTGATGAGCTGCGTGACGTTATCAATGAAAGGGAGAGTGCGCACGTGTGTGTATGCGTGTGTATGTGGTGGAGGGATGATTAAAGCGGCTCATGCGTGATGCTTGTGCATTTTTTTGTCGAGTGATATTGAGCGTCTCTAATGTGAGTTTTTTTCGAGTGTGTTGCGCAACATTTTTCATTGTAATTAATCTGTTGTGTGTGTGTTCTCGAAACGATGTTATCGAGCTTGAGTGTTCGTTTTGCTTCGTCAGTGAAGCGGAGAGAGCACATTGCATTGATCAAAAAACATTTTTTATACCAATGTTGAGTTTCTTAATTGTGTGTTGTATTAATAATTCAGAAATAGGAATGTGTGCGTATAGATATGTATGCATATACATAAAAGAAAATTGCTTCCTGAAGTAGAAAAATGTATGAGTGTCGAGCGTTTGATGGGTAAAAGTAAGCATTTCAGTCCATTTATTCATTGGTCTAGAAATAACCATAAAGTGAACTTTTATTCCTGCATTTACGAGTGTTTGCATATATGCCGTTTATACTCGCTGATATTGCTGTGAAATTATGGATACACGATCTTACTGGAAATATAATAACTCAGTTCCATGTACGTTGATAGTGATGCAATAAAAAAGAAATGTTTTCACGAATACTGTTATAGCGTGTTTGTAAACAGATAGGGCATGAACTCTTTCAAATACGAGAGGTGAAAGCTGTTTAGTTCATGAGCCGGAAAAGTTCATAAAATGATATAGAAACCCAATGCACTTGAATGTTACCAAATGGTGTTAAAGTGCCAGTATCGGTTTATCGTTGTCGTATTGTGGAGAATAGTTACTACCATCCAAAAGCAATATTTATGGAATTCATTCAAAGATGCTGAAAACTTATGCCAATATCAATTAAAAGAAATTACAATATTTTTCACTTCATCGTCTAAAATAAAGTTTCTCGCGTCTAAAAGATATGTTTACAGTGAATTTAGTACTTTACGCGAGTTCCCGCGACAAATCCAAATTAACATCAGCGAAAAAGCTCACCTCGTGCCAGGAAATTATCACCTCACGCGTATAAAAGCCTCGGATTGCAGCGAATGATAACCACGCTTGCGTTCATGCACATTTGCAAAAAATGTCGTGTTCTCGCTTAGTGCATCGCGCGACGCGTCGATCCTCTGCAAGAGGCATCCAAAAAGGAGCCAAGAAAAGAAAAAGCGAAGCGAAGAAGTCTGCAAGGAAAGCGAGAGGAGCGCGCGCGCGTGAGACACATCTGTGCGCCCGATAGCCGCGGGCCGAACGACGACGCAACGCCTGCGTTCACGCACATTTGCGTGCGCAAGTACTTTTTCTTCTGCGGCGAAGAGAGGAAGACTGTATCTCCTCGTCCGGAAAGAGGGAGCGAGAAGGGAGAAGGCGAGAAAGACGTACTTGCGCACAAACGCAGAAACGCGCATGCACGAAAGCTTTCCCCCTTCGCGCGTGCGGCCTCGCGATAGCGCTTGGCGATTCATGGCAACGTAAAATTTTAAACGCGTCGCGCGCGCGTGCGACCTATCCACTCGATATATATGTATACGCGAAATTCAAAGAGTATACGCGAGACGATCCCTTAGATTTTCCCCCTTTCCGAGTGGGATTCCTGCGTTTAGCTTCTCGACGTCGCGTGTTTCTTTTTCTTCGCGAGAGGGCGGCGAGAGAGAAATCTCTCTCTCCTCGGTACTTATTGCGGGATTTTCCTCGCGCCGTCGGTTCGTGCGGCATGGCGAATACGGTTTTATGGACTCTGCACGCGCCCGCGCGCGAGTTGTGTTCCTCGGCGCGTTTGCGCAAATGTTCGACTCTATACACGCGGCATGCTGCTGTTGCCGTTGCTATAAATGAATTTGATACGGAATCGCGAAATTTAAATTCACGGTTGTATCCGATAAAGCCCACGGTGATAGGAATAAATGCGGAAACTGTATACACGGCGTGCTGTTGTAGAATGCGGCGAATAGGACGATAGGGAACGTGAGATTTTGTTTTTTACTTTTTGTGAAGAGCTCCTTCCCGATAGAAAGAAATGCGAAAACTTTTTAGCTAAAAGCTCAAGATTTTGCATGTTTTGTCTTTTAATCTATTTTTTGCATCACTACAGTATTCTGATTTTGACTAACTGCGGTTTTTAAATGATTAAATATCCAGTTCTTAAAATGAGCAAAAAAAAAACGGTAAACTTAATTCTAACCATTTTAATTAAATGTATAACAAAATTATGCTATTTTGAAAACTATTGTTTAAGCCATTTATTTATAGCATTTATTCATTTTCGTGAAATAATGATATCGTAAAGAGTAAATAGCCACTGATCTATTAATATTATTCAGTACAAATTATGTTTAATTTGAGAAAAATAATGAAATATAAATCAAAATTATTTTTGAAACCTCTATTTGTTTCCTAGTATTCATAAAATCGTTTTATAAGTTAGGGTGATCCATAACAATATAATGTATTTTTTACTCGATATCGGCTACTCGGTTATTTCCTATTAATTATTATAATTGCGAGTAATTCGCCCCTTTATGCGTATATGTGCAAATCCGCGGACTACAGACAACAACTGGGGTACAAAAACGGAAAAAATTTTTTTTGAGAGCACACCTACCACATAAGGTTTTTTCGGTTCTTTGGGGGTCCCCCAACATGAAAATACTCGTGTACACTGATTATCTGTTGCCAAACTTTTTTACCGACGAAATCAATTTTTCTTATGGAAATTTAACACGGGAAAAATGGACGAAAAGTAGTCATTGATGATTAACCAATAGCAAACTATTGAAGAGGCCAAACCAAATTCCACGAAAAAGCGATTAAAGTTGAAGAATAGAGCTTTAATTTGAGATGAGAATCGTTAAAATCAGTCGATTCTGTGCAAAGCTAGGTGAATTTGAAAATGGCGAATAATGACGAAAATGAAAGATATTTTTCAAACCCACGTAATTCTTCAAATTTTTGTCATTTTTCGCCATTTTCAACTTCACGTAGCTTTGCACAGAATCGACCGATTTTAACGATTCTTATCTCAAATTAAAGCTCTATTCTTCAACTTTAATCGCTTTTTCGTGGAATTTGGTTTGGCCTCTTCAATAGTTTGCTATTGGTTAATCATCAATGACTACTTTTCGTCCATTTTTCCCATGTTAAATTTCCATAAGAAAAATTGATTTCGTCGGCAAAAAAGTTTGGCAACGGATAATGAGTGTACACGAGTATTTTCATGTTGGGGGACCCCCAAAGAACCGAAAAAACCTTATGTGGTAGGTGTGCCCTCAAAAAAAATTTTTTCCGTTTTTGTACCCCAGTTGTTGTCTGTAGTCCGTGGATTTGCACATATATTGAACAAGAAACAACTATTGTAAAAATTAGCCATTTACTGACAAAATATCATCTCAAACACTAATCAAATCGGACAATTACGTTCGCATCCGCTCTGAAAAGTCACGGTGGGACTCTGGAAGCGACTTCTGCTTCTCGGGATGTACCATCATCGCAAGCGAAGCGCGCGAGCGTCGCCCTCGTCAGTGTTTGCTTGTCTCCTGCTCTCCACCGCGCTCTAAATCACTCCGCTCGTAATCCCCTATTTATTTTTCTCCATTCCCGTGTACAACGAGGAAAAGAAAGAGAGAGAGAGAGAGAGAGAGACGCAAACTCGCGCGGGGCGAAATAGGAAAGCCATCAAGATCTCTTTCTCTCTTCCCCCGACGCTTGTGCGCACTCGCGCGCGCGCCAGGAAAAACTTTAATTTCCAGAAATCTCCCAGGAGCTTTGTCTCTCTGTGCCTCGCTTTGTCCTGCGTATGTATAGCTATATACCGCGGTGGTGGTCGTCTGCGCGCCAGCGGAGCCCTCTTCGGTCGCGCTCCCGTGCACCTGACAGAGATAGCACCGGCAGGCTGAGCGGGAGGGAGAAAGAGGCAGAGCATTGATTGATTGATTGATACTGCTTATCGTGAGCGCGCGGCGCCCGAATGTATAGATTATAAAAGGCCAATAATACGAGAGCGGAGCTTGCAGGCGAGTTTGTATAATTAGTCAGATTTAAATTGTGATTCATTTGGACAAAACAAATTGCTGATTGAATGAACAAAGGATGATGATGCGCATCATTCAAATAAACCTGCAAACAAACACTCATGAAATAATGTTTGAATTTCTGAGTGATTTGATTGTATAAATAAAAGAAGTTGAAAAAACTTTGTGTGAATTGGATTGAAGATCTTTTTTCTTTTAAAACATTTTCAACCAGAGTTCATTAACAGTTTCAATAATCAAATTTAATTTCCATTAGGTAAAATTTCATTAAGAAATTAGGTACATTTTTCATATTCAGTTTCTGAATATTATTGAAAAGCCTTATATTTCGAAAAAATGCAGAACCGTATAAATCTAAGTATAAATCCCTTAAACAAATGAAAAGATTAATATACGAAAGGGAATGAAAAAGTCGCATAAACACGAACCCCGGTACAAAGGTCATAAAAAAGTAGAAAAAAGGATCTGGTCTTGGAAAAGCGAATTCATGTTTAACAAAATTTCGCGAGCGCATGGACCAATTCTGTTCATTCTTTCATAGCCAGGCCGCGCGTTGTACCAACAAAGCCGACTTTATGAGGCGAGTTTCGATTTTATATCTTCTATATAGCTCTCAAGTTACGGTTATTGTCCTACGCATATACACATCCATACGCAAGCAAACTCCATCGAAAAATTGTATTTCTACGATCACGGCATTCAAAATCACAGCGCGTCTTTTTAGCGAGCAGACATTCTATATTAAAATAAAAATGACAGTTTTTTGAGATTTGCAATTCCATTAGTTTAATGATATTGTGGGGAAAGTATAATTTTATAAAGTAAGTGGAAAATAACGGAAATAATTAAAAATTTGTTTATTTTATCGACTTATCTAATTTAAAAAATCCTCAGATATGTAAATTTAGTCATTATTTATCAACATTTAATATTTCATTTTTCAAATTCAAATAAATCTATAAATTTATATTGAATATTACTTTTATCATTTTTTACAATAACTTTGTTGCATTATTCACATATAATTAAAATTATTTTTTATGCGAATTATTCCTATTTTCTATATGGATTACATTTATAACTACGTATTAAAAATCACGATATCTCCTACATACTAATGTCACTCAGCTATAACATTTCTTATTGACTACCCCATAAAGGATCTTCTTTAACCTTTACTATGACTGCATTTTTCCATTCATTCCGAATGACATTTCGTGAGAACATAACTTAACGTCGGCAGAAACAAGAAACCACCAACTCATTGCGGAAGCGCTTCCAAAAATAATCCGACACAACTCTGTGACATCGGAACAAAACGTCTCCCCCTCTGCCACACGCATCTTACGTACCTCGAACATCCGTAAGCCCGCTAATGTACCAAACGCGGGTATTTAAATCGCCGGGGGTATGATCGCGCGTATGTGTGAACCGGGTGAACCAAATTGGGAACACGTGCGTCCTTGCTCCGAGTATTCCCAAATAAAAGAAACAGACAGCACTAGTCCCCTCGCGCGTCTTACGTTACTGCCGCGGCGTTTCGACACGCCTGTATGCGCCGCTTGTCGCGGTGTTGCTTGCTGTGGCAGCTGCGCGCGATTCTGTAGCTATATACGCATATATATACACACACGCACATTCGTACACGCGTGTATGCGCCTCCATCCCCATGAACGATGCTTTCACGCATCGCAAGCGACCCACAACGTGTTCGCTCTCCCTCTCTTTCCCTCTCGCTTTGCGTATATGTATCTTCGTCGTCGCCACGGATACAATCGTGGCAGTAGTGGTGGTGATGCCGGTGGTGTAGCTGTAGCGCGGGCGCGCCAAACATCGAATTTCCGAAGTGGGCGGTGTGTGTATATATGGTATGGGTCTAGCGCCGCGCGACACACGAGATTTCGCTTATTCTCTTCTGTTCGCGATGTTACGGCGGCGTAACCGCGCGCCGCCGTGTAGCCGACGCTAGATACCTATCGTGCTGGGATGCGCCCGGCGAGGAGAACCGGTGTTAGATGAATGGCGCGCGTATGGATGGATTCTGTCCTGACAGTTCTGTGATTTGGACGTCGCGCGACCGCTTGTGTGGCCGATATAGCCCGCCATAAGCGAATTTCTATTGTCGGGGAAGAATTGCGTTGCGGCTTGCGGGGTTGCTTGGAATTTGCTCTGAAAGGAGTTTCTTGCATGTGTTTACCAAGTTTTCATGTATGTCATAATAATTTAGTTTATACAGACCCTGGCAGAAAATTAAGCGTATTTTATAGCTAACGTGTTAATTAAATGGAAGGATTTTTAGCAAAAATCATAATCGAAAAATAATATAATTCATCTAAAAGTTCTACTATCCCTTCTTAAAAAAGTGATGAGCGGCCATGTTGAAGCATCTAAAGGCTTGATTTTGATTGGTCGATAAGAAGAAGGCGCAAGAAATTTACTGTTTGAATTTAATGTTTGAATTTTTTAAATGGAATTTTTACATTTAGAGTAGTATAAAAATGATTAAGTTCTGACTTTAGAAAAATACTTAATCCCTTCTTTAAAAAGTGATGAGCGGCCATGTTGAAGCATCTAAAGGCTTGATTTTGATTGGTCGATAAGAAGAAGGCGCGAGAAATTTACTGTTTGAATTTAATGTTTGAATTTTTTAAATGGAATTTTTACATTTAGAGTAGTATAAAAATAATGAAGTTTTGACTTTGGAAAAATACTTAAATAAGTTAAAAGTAAAACGTAATGAAGATAGCATACATAACCTCAAAAACAGAAAAGTACGCGCGAAGTGCGTTTGAATACCGCTTGTTACTTAAAATAGATATTTTATGAAGTGTAAATGCCATAATTTATTTCTGATCGGTACATAATTATGAAATACAAGCAATTTAATGTTCGTTTTTGTACCCATATAAAGTTAACTGAAAAGTAGCTAATAGCTTTTGGTTAGCATTTCTACCAGGGAATTGACAGTTATTTATTATAGGAAGAAATTATTATTTATCGAAGATTTCGTTCTTTATTTTTACTTTTAAGGTTCATGTACTTGCAACACTTAACGAATAAAACTTATCCAGATGGTGCAACTGTCATGGAATAATGTCCATTTGATTCTACTTAAATAATTTTTAATTGTTTTCAACACATAAGAGCTTAATATTTATTCAAAGTTCAAAATGTTTTCAAGTATTTGACACATATCTTAGTATATATAAAAGAGCCAACTACGAAAAAGAATAAAATTACTTAAAAGTCGACCACGTAAAATGACATTTTTTACGCCAGTTCCATTTTTCTAGGAAAATTCGCAGAGCCGGCTTTTTCGGTGGCTGCACCTAACGGCCGCTACTAAGGGCGTCGGACGAGGTTCTTCGCATTTTTTCGCCATTCACGCGCTACATCACGTTTCTAGTAGCACGAGCATGATTTTCGAATAATGAGGGAGAGTGCAGACGTTGGCCAGAAGCGCCGAAGGAAGAGGGGGAAGGTATCCCTCTTGAGGACGAGCTAACTGGGGGACAAATTGAGTAGACGACATAACCCTGGCCAATTTTGTCCGGGATGCGCAGACGTTACGGTTCCAGAGCTTTTTTACGCTAGGGTGGGTGTGGATACATTTTTCGTTATGGGCGCATAATTGGATCGATGTACTTTTTAGTGCTTTACGTTTTATTCGACTGCTAATTCTTGAATGTCAAATTGAGCTAGTTTTATCGCGATACTTTTATATACAATATCAAGGTAATTAATTTGTATGATAACATTTACTATTGCATAAATCGTATTAATCTTGAGTTCATTTTATATTTCACTTTTGAACGCGCTCAATTAAAATGATAAAAAAAGTATAAGTAAAAAATATTGGAAAAAAATTGATGAATAAAACTTACGACTGCTATTACTGCCCTTTGATGGGCTGATTGAATTATCGTCCATTGAATCTGCTCCTCCAAATGAATCGTCACAGCTGCTTTGAACTTTCAACCTCGTCGCCTTAGTTAATTTTCCGAAACCAAATCACGACTCGCATCATCGATTATCACCCAACACTCGTTCAGCATTCACAAACTCACGTACATCACGTCTATTCGCGCGTCGCCATTATCATGTAAATCATCTAATACCACGGGACTCCCTTGCTGGAGCATATACTCATACCGGGGCATTCAAAATTCATCACTTTCATTTCCACGTGGAATCCATTAAAAAGCCGCGTGCGCCCGCAAAAAGAGCCGCGCTCATCCCCGAGCCACGATGATTGCACATTTTCAATGGCGCCGAGTAAAAAGCTGAGCAGTGGCAGCAGCTATAGAAATCGATAATTCCGAGGAAAATCCCTTTTAATCAGGCGGTCCATTTACATTCCAACTAGTGCTAAGCTACTGTGGCTAGGGCATTGAAATATATACGTATAATAGATACGTAGGTACAAGGGCGCGTCGAGCCGTTTAATTATTTTTATGTTGATGCCGCAGGGATTTTTGGGGGATGGGGGAGGGGGCGGAGTTGCGCTGTATATGAGCGATGACGACGAAAGCACAAGGGCCCCGCACTACTATACTTGTCGAATGATGCTTCTGCTCCCCTTGTATTTTTTTTTTCTGCGCGTCTCGGCTGCGCGAGGTTTGCTCGCGACATATAATGTTTCAAATATATGCGAGCCCTCGAGGGGAGGTTTATCCTCTCGCCCGCGGACTTGGCTGCAGGGACGATTACACGGAGAGCAAGTGAGAGAGTCAGGGAGCGAGACGAAATATATGTATAAGGGAAGTAATCTTCAAGCGGGACGGAGAGGGAGTGAAGCGTCACAAAGAATTGGTTGCGAAGGGGAGCAGAACTAGGGAGAGGTGGAGGAAGAAAGTTAAAATAGTGAAATTCGCATTGGAAGTTTAAGATCAAAGTGAAATAAGTTCTGGTATTTATGCCAAGGCTGATTTTTCGTAGCCTGATCATTGATTAAGTTAATAAGCGTAAAATCGTTTTGCACGCTTGACAAAATTAATATAATAAATTTATTCAGCTATATAGAAATGCAATTGGATATTTATCTGGGAAGATACTTGCGTAGTATCGTCTCCTATAATTCTTTTTCAGTCGTACCTTCGATGTTGTGTAATTTTTAATGTTAAAAGGGTGATAAGTTATTAAAATTAATTATATAAAATAAATAATTAATTTTCTGCCCCGCACATTGTTACGGAAACGTATAATTCCGATATCGGAAGCTTTGAAAATCTCGAATAGAAGCATAATTGACAGAGTTTCATTAACTTTTAAGCTTGAACAAAAGAGTAATGGTCTTACAATTTTCATGAATATAATGAAAAATAAAACTTAAAACTTATAATATTCGAATTGAGTTTTTGCACAGATCAACTGGATCGAATCAATCATTAAATAAATATTCTACATAAAAACTAATTTTTAAAAGTATTAATGTGCAAAATATCTCGTTTTTAGAATATTGATTAGAAAACGATTTCAGTTAATATTGGTATTTTCCATAATATGTCCTATATTTATATATAATATGGTTATTTCTAGGCAACAATATAGTAACAGACATCGAATAAAAAGAACATTATTTTGTTTTGGATCATACTAACCCGCCCAGAGGTCCCATGACCTCAGTGATTCGTAGATTTTTTTTTCAAGGTTTGAAGAGCATTTCAAATTTGTTGTAACTATATTAACTCATTCAAGCCTTAAGAGGGTGTGGTACTCATGTACTCTGTTTTACCGGCAGAACACGGTAAATTCTATATTATTAAAATAAATGTATCGAATTACGTCTTATAAAGAGATAGTTGCCCTGCGCAATCTAATAATCTACCAGCCTACGCAGTTTTGAGCTCAAATGTCAACGGCAACCTAAAAAATTTTGCGAACAAAAATAACCGAAATTTCGTTCGCAAAATTTTTTAGGGTGCGCAGGCTGGTAGATTATTACATTGCACAGGGCAACTATCTCTTTATAAGATGTAATTAGATATATTTATTTTAATAATATAGAATTTACCGAGTTCTGCCGGTAAAACAGAGTGCATGAGTACCACACCCCTTTAAGAATACATTTCAACATCGTGATTATTGCTTTCATTTTTCATTTTAAAATCTTACGTAATTTTGTGATTTTTGGGTTTTATAAATAGAACACAAAATTTGCTCGATAAAATGGTATTGTATACTTCACTATAGTCTTTATTTCAGCCATACCTATTTCTAAACTCACTATATCGTAAAATTGAGAGGCGGAACGTAATGCTATTTTTAATTTTTCGCACCTTCCATAGAAGGCCATTTTTGCAATAACACATTTATTTATCTGTTTAATTTGCTTGACACATATTTTTAATGTTAAATTACTGTAGTATAATAGTTTTCGTCTGTTAATTGTTATCGCTGAGTAGCGACAACTGCAACTTTATGATCTGCGGCGATGTCGACGATTGTAATCCCAACATTTAAATACGTGTACTGACGTCCGAAATGAAGCTACATCTGTCCACCCGTATATCTCTATCTAGCAGTTATATCCCCTGTGGACAGAAATTTACATGCAGTACAAAGGCGGCGCCAGTACAAAAGAGACAGAACGAGGCAGCAGATAAACAGCAGAAAAAACAGCGCGCGATGACGCGCGTAAAGGAGACACACACACACCCGCCCACCCATCCACATTTAGTATAAGGGTGAGCGTGAAAGGGACCAGAAAACGCAGTTAGACAGCCGAAGAGAAAAGTTAGAGCAACGGGCGACCCTTTCGTTGCGGGATTGCGAGAAATCGCACACGCGCAACAAAGCTCAGGGCGAGCGCGGGGGAATGTTTCGCTCTCTGCCGGTTGATTGCGAAATAGAGACTACGCGCGCGCGCCGCCCCGTAGCGAGATTGCGCTCGCGCGCGCGAGCCGGGAATTTATGAAGCTTGAAATTACTCCAAGGGTGGAAAAATGTCACCTCCTCCCCTCTCTCTCTATCTCTATCTCACCGACTCGGATTATATGCGATAGTAGAGGGCGCGTGAGCGAGCGCGAGTTGCGAGATAGTTCGTCGCGGCGATTGACGCGTTCGCCGATTGCGCTCGCGCTGCTCGCTTTGTACTCTCGAGAGCTAGTCGATTGCTTCCTGCGGTTTAATCGTTACTACCGCCGCCGTCGCTGCTGCTGCTGCCGCAGTCATTCGTTTATGTTGCGTAAAATTAATTACAAGCTGTATCTGGGCAAACGCCGTGGAGCGTACGGCCCCCTTTTTCGGAACGGATTTAATTTGTCGGGGTGCAGGTTCACACGCGCCGTTGTAATTTAAATAAAGTGGTAATCATGTAGTTTGTTTTTAAATACTGATTGTCGAGAGCGTATTTTTCAAATGCATGGGCGAAGACATGTATGTGCTTGTGCAAATTATTTGTATTTATTATATAAATACGGTGAGCTTTATTTGCAGAAAAACGCGATGATCGCGCGGCTTTGACGGAATGTATGCTTTCGTTTTAATATATGTCGATTAACTTTTCCAAAGGCAGCCGCTTGTTTGTCTCTTTTTTTAAATATGAAATTTCAGATTAAAATACATTATCAAGCTTTGTTAAGTCAGGAGTGTGGAAAAACGCAAAAAAGATTGAATTAATGTCAAAAGCAGAATAATTGTAGCAAAAAGTAAGCTTTCCGGCTCGACTTTTTCATAAATCCGACGTAGCATATGAACACGCACTCTGCGTGTCCTTTCGCAATGAAAATTTTAATTTCAACAAAGTGGTACGTGACGTTAACGCGGAAGTTTTTAAAACCGAGATTTGCCGGCTTTTTCGTGACGAAACGCATTACGAAAATAGAGTTTGTCCTCGGGTGTCGCCGATGAACATTTTTCCATGTATAATAAAGAGCACTATAGCAGTCCTATACACGCTTTACGCTACGGCGTAAAAAATTGCGCGTCCCGCCGAAAGCTTTAATATCAGAAATTGTCGCGAGCAAACAATCGGCGAAGAAGTGTTTGTCACCGTCAGGCGGCCGCCGGCGCGCGTCACGTGATGCATTAGGCGAGCGAGCTTTTTTCCTTATATCCACTCAGCCGGCCGTATACAGCTAGCCGCCCTTCCATCATTTTCAATTTTCTCCCTCTCTTTCGCTCTCTCCTCTCTTCTCTTTTTTGCTCTCTTCTTCGGCTGCTTGTTAAATGTTTCTCTTACTTCTCAGCGCGCGCGCTTTTTATACTCACCTCTCCTCTCTTCGGGTCTCGCTTTCGTTTGATATTCTTATTTTTTACAGCGCCCGCCCCCCGAGCCCTATCGCGCTCGCACGCGCGAATGTTCGCACCTCGTTTTCGCGCGTCGCTCTCTCTCTCTCTCTCTCTCTCTCTCTCTCTCTCTTATCGCGATTCAACGGCGCTTTGCGACTTTTTTTTATTGCGGATCCCTCTTTCTTCGCTCGCTTTTAATTCCCTTTCGTTTCGTCGTCAGTGTGAGCGCGCGTGCACTTCTGGGTTATATATGTACACTTCGTTATCTTATTTATACGTTTCGCGTACTAAAATGTTTATTAAAAGCCGAGCGTTGATAACATTAAGAAGTACTAAAGACTTTATTCGTGTTATATCGAGGGAAAGTGCCTGATTGGTTGTATTTTAATTTAAAAAGGTTTTTACATGGTATTCTTAAAAGTAAAATTAAGATTAAAATTTATAATTTAGGTACCCTTAATTATTGCTGCGGTGTTAAAATTATGTTTTTATTGTTTAATTTTTGGAATTTATTATGAACTTTATGATATTAAATGAATTCTTCGTAAGTATAAATAAATGTATCTTCTAACAAACAAAACTACTAATAAAATATGTTATCTTAGAAATATGTTTAACGATATCAAGTTCTTTTCATAAAAGCAAACGGCTATAAAGATTGTCATAATCCTTCGAAAAAACGTAAAAATCAATAAAAGAGCATTAAAACATATTCTTCAAAAATATCATAACCATCATCTCTGCCTTTTTTTCTCCCCTCTATATATAAAGACCTTTCACATGACGGTAAAATTTCTCCCTCGAAGGCCTTTATCTCGTCGATCCACCAGCAAATGTGCAACGGGCTTTTACTTTCTTTATTATCTATTTACACGAGGGTTTCGGAGTCGATAACATCCGTTCACGCGTACGCGAGCGCGCGCTTGCGATGATCGAAATGCAACGCCATCGCATGAGATCGTATTTATAGAAACGGCTCGTATGTGCCAGGGGAACAGTTATTTACTTATGCGAGAGCTGCGCGTTGATGATAAAAAGATACTACACGTGTTTCCGCCTACTTGTTCCGCCCGCCCGAGCATCCCTAATTCATTTCGCGCGCACGCGCCCATCTAATTCAAAACACGCGGGCAGATTGCGCGCAGACTGCATCGCATTTTGTCGGGTTAACACGACGGATTATTTGACGGCTTTACACCTTCTCGCCTGGAAATGTTCAAAGTTTGTCTTGGACGACAGGAAAGGTTTTCGTCTTTCGTTTGGCTTTTAAGAAACTTTTTTCGGTGAAAGCGCTTATTTGTTTTGAATGTTTTCTTTTAAGAAGTTTGAGTCGCAGCGACATGATTCCCCAGTAGACGATGTTTTACTTTCGGTATTTCAAAATAGCTGACACCTAGTTGACGCTTTAATGGGTTGGGTATTGAGGGAAAACATTTAACGCAATTTATTATAGTTGCACTTGTAAAAAAGCAAACCAAAACATTCAAGAAAAAGAAAATCAGATTACCTTTATTACTCGGAAATATTCTGGGTCGATGCATGAATAGAAGAAACATGAGATTATTTTAAAAAAAATTTTGCACGCTTATCTTATCTAACAGATAAACTTCTATTCAAGTGTTCAGGTGTGTCATTACATCTTCGCGAATGTATTTAATTTCAGAAGATTGCATATCACCGTTGCCATTTCGCGGATTGAATAAAAATACCGCTTACATTGCCACGATATCTTTCCATAATAAATGATAAAATGATGATATTGCGCGATTCGTTTTGTAGCTTCAAAATGTCATAAACCACTTTCTCCTAGTTTAACGTTTTTCACTTTCAAACTATCAATTGCAATTCAATCCGGCCTGTCAAACTCGCTTAACTTTTTCACGAGTAGCTTGCTCTCCATCCACTTTGATCAAAGCCATGCAGCATCCTCCAGTGCGAAACACGCCGCAGCTATCCTTCCCTCTCTGTCTCTCTCTCTTTCCTTCTCCGAATCCGTGATCCTCCTTGCATATACAGCATCTCGCGCGTATAGCCTCTACTTCGCCTTGACAGTCGCGCGCGTGTCTTATCGCGGCCCGTCATCGCGCGCGGATCAGAAGCAGATGCAGCGGCACTATGCCACCCGCGACGCGCGAGGTTCAAGGCTCGCCTCGTGTCTGTGTTGCACGCAGCGTGCAACATTGTTACCGCCGCGAGTAAAGGCCTTCCAACTGGCTTGCTCTTTGTTTCTCCCATTATTCCGCGCGCAAGGGCGAGCGAGCCCGTGAATAATTACGCGTATTCGTATGATGGAAGTTTATACAGCGAGAGAGAGAGAGAGAGAGGGATGTGTTTCGTATCAAACGGAGATACGATCGGCTCGGCTGAGTTCTATCTTCCACCTCTCGGGATTGCACTCGCCTCGTTTTATTTCTCCGGGACGTGGAATAATCTTAATTTGATTCGCGCATGGGATCTCGAGATGAATAGAGTTTCTTAGAGAAATAAATGTGCACGTGTATGGAAAAAGAGTATTTTTGCGAAAATGGCTATCTAATATTGGACGTAACTGTAGAGCTATAATAATATAATGTCTAAAAATTATACAAACATGAGTGACACTACACTGAAAAAAATGTTCTATGTTCAAGGAAATCGGATCGACTTTGTTTCAAGTAAATATTACTTGTTTTAACTAAATTTTAGTTGAAACAAGCAAGATTTCCTTGAACATACAACATTTTTTTTTCAGTTTAGATTTGTTTTGTCATGAATATTTGTTATTTTAAAAAATAAATGACTTTTGCAATTTTGTGGATATCCTACAATAAAAAGGTGTAATAATTGTTTTCTGTTTTTCCTAAGAAATCCAAAGGTGTTTGCGTGTAATGCGCAAATAACTAAAATGTTTTATTTTTATGTAGCGTAAAATTGATTAAGGCAGCGCTGTATTACATCACGAAGACTCAAAAAAATATATCCCCATACAATAAACCGTTTACGAGCCATGAAGTGTAAAAGTTCATTCCGGCGTTGATTTTTCAGCAACCACTCGCGGGGCGGGCTTATACCTCGAGCCGCTTTCGATTTATAAAAGGCCTCGTAAAAAAGGAGGCGCGCGGGAAGGCATCAAGCACAATGTCTATCTTTATACATAGGGGCGAGGTGTTAAAAGGAGCAGATAAGGACGGGCAGACGGGTGATACAGGTATAGGTGTATGAAACAGGAATACAGCTGCGAACGGGGCAAGATATCCTTCGTGGAAATCTCCCATTACGGGAACATGCGGGAGTTCCACGATCAGGCATTTAATCCGCATCAGCGAGACGCACAGCTGTGTATCCGTAGGATCAACCTATCCGTCCCTCCATTGTATATGATCGTGTACGATTTGCTCCGAAATGAAGCCTCTTGTATGCAAATTTAATGAAAAATTCATTTAATAAATAGTTATTGTTACGCGTTTGAGCAAAATATCTTTGTTTTGATCTGTTTTCTATCTCTTTATATAATTTTTTGGTAACTTTTCTTGGCTTAATCAGTTTTCCGTTAAAAACAATAATGAGTAAATGGTACATGATTCTGATGAAAATCGTGCATGTAGAACCAATATGAAAAATATTCAATATATCCATTTTTCACTCTAACAATAGATTTTTAGTGCACAACTATGGGAGTGCATCCACAGCGCAAACCTCCGTATGCAACTACTCTGTTGGCATATCCCATCCAGCCGATGCACGCGTCGCGGACACTTATGCGGCCGCGTGCGCTTGGTGAGCGCGCAGCGATCCGAGAAGCGGCTGGCCGCGACGCGCTTCGCCGAAAATGCGAACTGATTTTCGCGCGCGCCAAATTCGTATGCGCTTGCGCGTTACCCCCGACCACCCTCCTCTTCCCACTCCTGTCACCCGCACTCGCGCACGGAGTTTTAACCTTTTTTAACGGAGTAGAAAATGCGCATAGCTGCCGCGGACGTTGCTTGCTCTGGCCCGGCGCTTTGAATTACGCGCCTCGTTTGGCCTTTACCACTGATCGACATATATAGCCACTGGTTCGATTTAATAATGGGATTCGAAATCGATTGGCGCGCGAGCACGAGAACGCATTTTGTATGCGTACGACGATATAATTGTTAATTTTTTTAACAGTTGTTGGTGCGCGTATGTGCGCTTTTTTTAAAAGGCTTTTGAACTTCTTTTGTTTGCGTTCGGGCATTTGAGCGTGCGCAGTTATTGGCTTTGACAACTTTTAGGTAAAAAAAAAAAAAGAAAGGAAAATGTCAAACGGAATGGTATTTCAGAGTAAATAAATTCTTTGCATTCAGTTGGAAGCTCGCATGAAAAAATTCTTTAATTAATCACTGTGCTGATATACAAATACACTGCACTGTTACTTTATAAAATATTTCTATTTGCATTTTAAATTTTTACAATAACAGTAACGAACAAAAAATTGTTCTTTTTTAATTACCAGTGGGCATACAAAAAAGTGCAATTCATTTAAGCATCGATTTAAATCCAATGTTTTTTCTATTGATTTTAATGACTTATTTCGTTTCTTTTATACAACTATTCCATTCAACTCCTCTAATGAGTTTTCGCAATTCGGAAAATGAATCCAGCTCCCCGTAATCGTCGCCCAAGCCCGAATCAGCGATTCTCCTCACGACCGTCATCCTCGTCGCTCATGAAACCCGAAGCTCGCTCGCCCGTCGCCTCCTCTCCCACTCTCTTATGAAAAGCCAAATCAAATCTCATCAAGAGTCGTCACTCAATTTGCGGCCGCGACAGTATCTACAATGCGCGCCCGAGAAAATCCGCCTTAAGCCCACGCTCTCAGCTCGCCAGTGTCAATGGAAAACGTAACACCCTGTAAAACCAAAGTTAATTGCTCTTGGCCGTTCACACACATATGCGCTCATGCACACACATACATAAGAACGAAATTTCTTCGGCGCGGCTAAATCGGGAAATAGAAGCTGGGGATTCCCTCTCTTCTTCTCCTGGTGGGAAGAGACTAGACGGTCTCGAAACCCTTATATATATTTATTCGGCGCGTGAAAGGGCTTCCGGTGCGCGCATTGAGTCTCTGGCGACGGCGCACAAAAAAAAAAAGAGAGAAAGAATTAACGGACTGAATGCTACGGCCCTCAAGGTAGAGCGTTGCGCGTGTTTGTGCATGTGTATGTGCGTCTGCGTCCGGCGCCGACTTTGCGATTATGAATGTGGATTAATCCATTGAGCGACACGTACGTGTGTGCGTAAACGTGGACAAAAAAGACTTCCACTCTAGCTCTACCAAACGAGAGCGCGAGTAAGAGAGAGCGAGAGAGAGAGATTATTCTTTGCAATTATATACTCGAGCGTCTCGTGCGCGTGTGTGCGACAAAGGCAGCTAAAAACGGCTTTGTCGAGCTATTGAAAATTCAAATTTTACAAGCATCTGTTGTCGTCGAGAAGAAGCTGTCATGCGGTAGACGGAGAAATTCGCAGAACTCAGAATGTCATTAACGGTTGATGGTTTTTTTTAGACGTCGTCGCCATAAATTGCCTTCTCTCGTATTTAAATTGAATGCAGTAATTAACTAATATTAAACTCTAAAAAATGCATTTTACATTATAATTGAAATCTTTATAAGTAGTTTTGTATTTTCTTTTATAATAAAATCAAACAGAATATATTCTGATATACAATAAACCCATAAAAGCTTTGAAATATAAAATTTTGAGTGAAGCTTAAGAAAGTACAATTTTTTTAAAGTTTTATTTTTGCTTCCTATTTATTATATGTTTTCTGTCAATAACATGCGTGTTTCCATTGAAATTGAAGAAGAATATCCTCTGCTGGACAGTATATTATATTTTCACCCGATGCTATTTCAAGAATTTTCTATATAACCTACACGTTATCTCATTTAAATCAAATCAACTTCGGCTTTAATGAAAATCACTATATTTAATTTAAAAAATGTTCACAAGATATCCAGACCTTTATAGTAAGCAATCGAAAACACTAATAGATCGATCCGATATTAATAGAAAAAGGGAGTTCGGCCGTAGGAAGCGCCAACTTTTCCGGCGCGCCTCTCGCTCGTGTTAGCACGCGTGTGCCGCCTCGAGACAGAAATCTTTCTCCACGCGCAAGGTTAATCAAATAAAGCCCGCGTCGGATGGTTCTTTTTTCCTCTCGGCGTGCGCGCTCTGCTGCGGTGGTAACGCGGCAACTCAACGGGCGCACAAGCGCGCGTGTATATAGACATCGTCTAGAAATAGTGACTGCGGTTTGTTTGCTTGATGAAATTCGATACACCATTGATTCCGCTTAGGATTAAACTATTTCATACGCGTGCGTGTATTTTCTCGGTTCGTTTTTTTCGCTTTGATCATTTTTTCGCTGAACTTGGAACCTGTTGATGAAAGAAAAAAAAGAAACGCACCATCAAGGCATTCAGTTTTTTAAATTTCTGAAATGTTTGTTGACTGAGGTGAGATTATTTTCGTTGAAATCCCCAAGCCTTATTCGTGGAGTTGCGAAAGAAGTATATACCGCGGAATTCATATTTATCGCACCTAGGAACTTTTGTAAATAATGAGAAGCTTGCCGTTTAAAGCGAGGTAATTAGTTAGTACAGTATAATTTGCAACGATAGTCATCGCACTAGACGCATAGCCGAGCGCTGAATTTAAAATGTTATAAAGTCAAGATCATCTGAGTCATATAATTGTCCTTTTATTGAGCGTACGGTTGCTGTCGAGTTTCCGTTAATAAATTCTCTCCCGACGACATGAGTTCTCATAGTTATCAGGTGCGAGAAATGCTAGAATTATGTAAGATGAATCGAAGGAATTATATCTGTACAAATTAAATGAATAACTTCTGAAACGGTATGGTTTTACAAAAGGTTGACTAAGAAATACTGAAAATAAATCAAGGTTATCGAATTAATAGTAGCTAATCAAATGTTTTTTGCTAAGCTTCAAAGCCATTGTTGATAATTGCAATAACTTATTTTTAGTATTGGGAAAAGTAGAATAAGTAATCTGGTATAAAGTAAGTGGGTACCATTTCTATTGATTGGTGAGCTTTTAATAAATAATAAACAATATATTAATGAAACGTAATAATACTGCACCAAATATGTATGAGTCAATACTTAGTAACGATTTTAAATATTAAAGCATAACAGTTCTCACTGATTCTTAAAATAAAAATATATTTTATTTACTTTGAAATCATAAAATTTATTATTGGTTCAGTTCATTTTATATTAAATACGTGACTCTTCACGAACATTAAATTATTTTGAAACTGTATTTTATTTTATGAATTTTATGAATATTTTATTAATATAAATTTTATTAAAGTTTATTTATTATTATTTATAAATAAACATTTGAATTTCAGGCTCTATATATGTATTTTGCAACAAAAATATACAAGAAGGCACTTAATTATAATTTAAAGTGTGACTAAATGAGAAAGTGGAGAGCACCCCGTCGGGTCACGTCAACTTCTCGAATAATGTATTTTGTCGTCATGTGTGCATAAATGAGGGATGTTCCAGCGTGAAATTTTTGAAGTATCAAAAAAAAAAGAAAGGGTTCCGCCATAAATTTATCCGACCAGCCAAGAAGCTGCACGTGACTGAAGTACGTTTCCCGGATTATTAGAAGTGCTAGGGGTTTTTGTGACGTGGAAAAATGTGCCTTTGATGCGATAGTAGGGTAGGTTTGAGTTTTCAAAAAATCTCTGGTTTTAGTCACGTAGGTTGAAAGTAAAAAATAGCACATGGTATACAAAAAGATCAAAATCTAAATTAAATTTTCAAAGCATTCAAAAGTAACAAAGAGAACAATTTTTCAAAAGAATACTAAGAAAAATGCGTACACACTTGCCTTCAGGAAACCCATAAGAAAATTATAGTTTTTTGTAAACAAAAGACCTTTGTGTTTTTCTTGGGTTGACATTGACACACTTCTGCGACGATAATCTGTTACAATTGTGAGTCCTCATGAGAAAGGGTAGCAATTAATAGCTATACCTAATTTGTCTTGTGGAACTGGAGAATAGTCTGTAGATTATAATGTCACCACAAGTATGTCACGATGATCGGCTAAACGCCATAATAAGAAAAATGGGCTGTGGTTTAGCGAAACAGGATTAAACTGATTTTTTCACAAATTTTCTAATCCAAATGTTGACTTTCAATAAATTTTATGTTAAATTCCATTATGTTTATAGTACCTATTTGTTTAATTGTAATTTATAAGCGCATAATTGATCTACATAGATATTCTCTATGTTGTATTAGTATTGCATACGAGGAATCACTTCGCATGAAGTTACATACTATGAGCTTTTTATCTTGTTTATCGGATCGAGCAACAATTATCATTCAAAGAAAGAATAGTTGAATGCCAGTAATTCCGAACTCATTATTTCTTTTTTTTAATGTTTACGTATATTGTATAGGATGTATTTAATAAAAATCAGATAAAAGCGACATTCCCCATTAAAAATAGACTTGTTTTCGAAACTTATAACAAGCAAAGCGGCCTTGATATCTCGACCGGGAACGCCATCGAGCAAACAAAAACACGCAGACGCGCGTGCAAGACCACAAGCGCGTACACCTACGTATATATGAGGCGTCGCGAAAAAATTTCAACAAGCTCGCTGCACAAAGACACGTAGCTCCTCCACGTATGTGAATCAGCGTTCCGAGCTATGCAAGGCGAGATTGCGAAACATCGATGCACGAGCTCTAATGCATTAATTGCACGCGCTCTCCCAACTGTATCATCAGCTGGCGATCTCTCGGGCTTTTCCGCACCGTCTCTTTCGCAACTACGAGTTCGCGAGAGATTCCAGTCGTGCGGCGTTAGGTTATTACTCGCGGATGTGTGTGCGCGCGGACCGCGGGAAAATGAGAGGGAAGTATGCTGTGCGGAGGTCGGAAGAAGAAGAAGAACGAAGATGGATAGCGTGGCGATGAGGACGAGAGAAAAAATTTCCGTATTTTGTCGGTTGGGTTAAGTAGCTGTTGCGCGATGTGTGTGTATGTTTACAGTACGGATAACGCGTACCTACCGGTGTTTATCTTAAGCTCTGCGAACCTCGCATCTTCCGCAGCATGAGCTTAATTGCACAGTTGCCGGCCGAAGTTGGTTTTAAGAGTTGAAAAATCGGAACGGCCGGTTACTTTGGGATTTATACTTTAACTTCCGGTATTTATAGTTACGGTTTAATATTTTGAAAATTCTTCCAAATAAAAGTTCACTTGTATGTTTTAAGTAAAAATTAACGCAACAAATTATATTCAAAATCCCTATAATGTACTATCCTTTTAATCCGCCGCAAATCAACCAGACTAGACGGTAAACGATCTTCTATTAAAAGCGAAAGCCTTTTTGCCTCTCAACGAACGCAAGACGCATGAAATGAAAGCCATCATCTTCTCTATATTGTAACGCGTTCGCTCGACCTGTCATACGCATGAAAATCTGCGTTAAAAGTACGGACTCAGCGGTGCGCGCGAGGCTGAAAAAGTGCCGTTCGCGCGCACGCGCGTAGAATGTCAATCACTCCTCAAAAATAAAAAGACGACACGCGTGCAAATTGCAATAGAAGAAGAGGGATAGGCTCTTATACACGAGCGAGGCAAAAAGAGAGGAAGAACTGGCCGAGCGGGGAAAAAGGCAGCGGTACCGCGCGCTCGCCGTTCCAGCATCCCAGGGTCTACTTGCACTTACATAAACCTTCAATTAGCGCGAGCACGCTGGAGCTCGTGTAAATCAAGCCTGAAAACCCGATATCCTTGGAGTAGCGCACGCGCGTGCGCCGATTGCATCGATCGTTACGCGAGAAGCGAAATAAAAAAGGGACGAGCGGACGTTCTATATACACGCCACGCGCGATTTTTAATCGGCGCGACGATTGCTCGGCGATTCGTAAACTAGCGAACACGGAAGGGAAGTGCGCTAGGGGGGGAGGATGATGCGGGATACCGGGATCAAAGCAGCGGAAGTGAAATCGTTGCCACCTGCACGCGAACGACGATCGAGGGCGTGGGCGCACTACCAGCTTCGAGGAAGCGATTTTCGGGGATTTTCTCTTTTGAGTCTTAATTGAGGCGAGGAGAGGAGATGGAGAGAACGGGGGAGAGAAAATTGGAGATTGGAAGGGGCGGCGAATCGTCGGGAGGCGAGCTTGACTCGGTTGTTGGAGAGATTCGCGAAGATTAGGAGTGAGCGGGAGTTTATCGGGAACCCCGATGATGCGCTTCTTGACTAATGTTTCAGAGCTGAATTTCCGGCTGATGAAATCTTGACTAATTTCCTCTGCTATCCTTACATCGCACGTTTGCAAATTATAATTCCAATTACAAATTTATTGAAAGTTTTAGAAACGTTTGTACGTATATTATATAGTACGCACTTAAATTACCGCAAAAATAATCGTCATTTTGAAGATCCAGAAATGTAAATATTATATATAGAAATACTTTCTTTGTCGTATTCGTAATTAAAACAAAAATAAAATAACGAGCAAAAAGTCTTTCCTTACCCTGTCAGTCAAGTATAAAGCAATTTATTTGCGTATTTAAAAACCGCGGAATCTTAATAAACACGCAAAGTCAACGAATCCGGTAAATTGCCTCCGACAAAAGACATATATTTTGAAACTTATTTGTCACGTCCATTCGTGTCACTTCCAATATATCATCCCCGTTCAATTAAGTGCGAAATCAATATTGTTTTTGGCAAACGTCGCGGGCACCGTACGAGCCGACGCGTTTCAGCTCCCGCGAGACATCCAAAACTCGCGCTTTTTCCAAAGTGCAGTCGCAAACTCGCGAGCGAGTTCGCAACTGACGGGCTACAGAGTGCGCGGAAGGAAGTTGTCATCTCTCTCTTTGCCTCCGCTCGTAAACGAGCCGCTAAGTTTGCGGGCGAATCTGAAAACTGTCAGCGCGTGGGCGCGCGCCACCGTGAGCCCCACGAATACACTGCTATGCTTAATTTGCCAGAAGGGGGAGGAGGAAGAAAGAGAGAGGTGGGAGAGAGAGAAGTTTTGTCTAGTGGGTGCAGAATGCGAGCACGCAGTTGTGTATGCGTGCATGTGTGCGCGTGTGTGTGTGTACATATGAATAAGGTATAATAATGACTCAAAATTATTATAGTCATTACTCATTTAAAATTTTTATTTTAAAGTCATTACTCATAAGTGTCTCAAATATTTTTCAAACTTTTTCCGTACATAAAAAAACTTTAAAATCAGTGATTATTTCATTACATAAGTTTTCCCAAATTCAGGTATACTTTATTAATGCGTTAATCAATAGTTTTATTAATATTTAATTTTACTAGATATTAATAGTTTTATCCAAATGCAGTAGTGGCACGTTTGACTATTGGAAAGTTTACCTTATTTAAGTATGAATATGTTATTCGAGTAATTTTCGTTAAAAGTGAGGAGAGCCGTTCAAGGTTTTTAATGCGTCATAAAAAATTTCAATGAATTATTGACTTGTTTATTTTGAGCGACAGTTTAATAATCATGTTGACATTGTTTTTTGCTTTCAAAAGAAGTAATGATGTTGCACATCATAGTTCGATTCTGAATGTAATTGTAAATAATTACATCATAAATTTTTTCTTAAGATAAGATTTTTCTTAAGATTTTTAGAATTGCACATGTATTGGATGAGTTCGTTGGGCGAAAGGATTGGTTTGTAAATTCTGGCGATATTTCAGGTTCAAATTTTTTCATAGTTTTTTTTCTTCAAATTGTAATTTTGCGAGAACGACTCTATGTATAAGCTTGAAATTTAGAGAGGATGTTGCAAATGATAAACAGAATACGTGTGTGAAATTTCATTAAGATTCGACAACATGTTTTTGTGATGTTTAAAATAAAAAGCCTTTCACAAATCTTTAGTGCGTGACGAGAAGATTTCAGGATCTATTAGACCAATATATTGACCGGATAGAACTTATTCTTTTTATTTTTACTTACATTGTTCGAAAAAATTTTCAATTTTTTTATAGTGATTTTTCCATTTCTAATATTTTATTTTTCTATTTTTTTAATACTTTGAAATCAATATTGCTTATGTATTAATGTACTAGAAGCATCATAACATTATCTATATTAATATCTGACTATCAGAAATAAAGAGATACCGTGATAAAATTTGATATAGCTTATGTAGAAACGTATAACTTGTCAATAATAATTTTGCAACCAATCTCCTTAGATGAATTTTGCTATAAAAACGTTAATTATTGGGATTGAAAATTAATCAATGTAAGGCATCATAAAATTAAGTTTCGGGAAGCAACGTGAAATGATTTGGCAGAGGTTTTTTATATATTTTTGTGTAATAAACGCACATAGGTTCAGAACATTGTAACTGATTAACTGTAAGAACTATTTAAAATTTCTTATCAACATTTACATTTTTTATGTTAAATTTGATTGATTAAAAATTCAAATAAAATGCAGTCGAGAAATTATTAAAAACTATTAATTAATTGCTTAAAATAACGAGTAACTGAAATTAATTCACTTTTCTTGATATTATCAAATAGATAATGTTATACCTCATGTACTGAATAACTCAAGCGAAATGGAGTGAAACGACAGCAATAGCTTATATACGAAACGAGTAAGCACGCGTGTCTCAGCTGCGGCTGAATGTAAAAACAAATAGCTGCTCTCGACGACAAGTAGACGTCTTTTTGTAAACTACCGTGCGACATTCTCCAACCCTCTTTATACACAAGCGAGGCATATAAGCGTCTGTTTACGTACCGGACGACACGTCGTTATATTAAATCGGCCCCCAACCTACGTCAATTTGCACATTTCTTTACGTCTTGTGGAGGAGAGCGTGAAAATCCTATTTTTGTCAGACCGGACAAAGAATATGTTTTCCTTCACTGCTTGTTTTACGTTGAATCGATGCTCACGATGTGAGTGCTTTTAATTAAACGTGATCATATTTAAAATTGAAAAACAATTACAACTAAATAATTTGATCATTAAAAGAATTGCTAAATAATGTTCAAAAATGTACTTAATGTTAAATACTAATTTCTTCTTAAAATACTCATTTTAAAGAGACTTATTTTAGTATACCATAGAACACCAATTGATATGGACTTTGCTTTGATTTCATGACCTATTCTTAGAATACCCTTTCTTAAAATAATTTTCAATTGATAAAAATACTACTCTCTAAATTTAAATCAGTGCATATGAACTGAAACCAAATCAGTGATATACTTATAACTGATAATCAGTGAAAATCCACTGATAATAACAAAATTAATAATTCACTGCAAAACTGACTTGTTAATAAAAATGCTGTCCTTCATTGTAATTATAGCTTTATTTTTGCAACGAAATATTTTTATTTAATGTCTTAAAATTTAATTATTTTTTTGGGACAACAGGCGCCATCTATTCACCATACTGAGTACGTTATTGTAAGTTACCGACAGTAGTTTCATATAAAGTCTGAGTATTTCAGTCTCTATTTCAGTTCGCCGGGAGTCAAGCGATTTCTACTTTGCCATCTATAGGTAACATACCAACACCTTCCATTTGAAATGTAGACTGTATGGTATTTATTAACAGATGAAAATTGATTGCTTCGATGCGTTGCTAAATTTTTGAAGAGGACAGAAGAGAGCAGCACTCACAGTTCAAATATTTATTTATTTATCCATTTTCCATTAATAAAAAGGCCATGGCGATAACTCTAGAAATGAAGCTTAACAGCATTGCTAGATTTTCTTTGAGTTTGCAGTAGGTTAACATTTTAATAAGAAAACAAATCAGATGCACAAGTCGCGTGTGCAAAATCCGCCAGTATGTTTAAATATTAAAAAAAATATATGTAAATAGATTTTTTACTTCATCTAAATGATTTAAAATTTAAATAACATATTAATTAAATAAAAATAACTTTAAATATTTTGTAAAATCTAAAGCAGTCTCCTTTATTTGAGTTATTATTGTTTATTATAATTAAAATTTATTCGATAGTTTACTAGAGTAAACTAAAGAAATAGTAAGCGTAGAATCGATGAGGAAAGTGCTTTTAAGAGATTATTGAGGAGAAGAAATATCTACAATACGGGCCATAAGTAAAATCAGCTAGATATCATTTCTTAGTGTCAAAAAGTACTGTAGTAGATACAGTAAAATTACTTATTTCATGGATCGAAGAACGGCTTCAACTAGTTTGGGCTCAATGCCATCTATTTTTGCTGATGTTTAAAAGAGGGACAAATCTACAGAAATATAACAGTTTATATTAAATAAAAATTATGTAACTCAGTGTTTCTTGAGCTTTTTTATTTTAATTTTCAATCATTGTCAATGAAAAGTAACAATAAATCAAACATATTGTCTTCATTTTGAAATTATTGACAATATTTAAAATAGGGTTTACATTAATTCATCTATAAAAATCTAAAGATCATTACATTAGTTACTTTTTAAATAAACATTACAAAAGATAATTAAGCTACAAAAAAGTGGTAATAGGTTTATTTATGTCAAAACTAAACTTCCGCATGTGTTACAACATTATACGTGAGTCTAAACCCCTGTATACTAGCGTCTTTTATTGCTCGTATTAATCATGCGCAATCTTCGCTGGCCCATTTGCGCCGGTCCGGCGAAATCTCCAATTTATCCTTCGGAGCGGATATAAGCGCGGCAGCGCACTCGGAAGCATCATGTATAGGGCAAGGACCGTTTCACCACTCGACCGCCGCCGCCACCGCCGGCCGCCCCGTCTCCGCGTTTACTTTTGTCGTTCAATACCTTAACTACCCCGCTCTCCACTTTAAATCTCCTCCTCCCCCTCTCACTCTTCCTCCTTTTCCGCTCGCTATACCTTACACCCTCCCCCAGCAAGTGCGGCACTCTCGTACTTTCGGCGCGGCGCGCCGCTCCTTTTTTCGCAAGACCGAACAATCTCGACGAATATATCAAGATTATCGGGGCGGCGCTAAACTGCAAACACTTTTAATGTATGGGCCAAAGATTAAAGTTACTCGGCCGCGCAATTAAGTGGAGTTTCTACGGCTCGCGTCGCCGTGCAGTTACTCGCAGTTCGCCGTTATTATCGATATTGCAGATATGCTCGTGCTCCCGAGCTCTCGCTTGCGGTTATATTAACTCGAGTTTGCATATAGTTCGATGTTTATGAGCGCGCTTGAACAAATAAATGGAGTATGTTGTATTGGGTATATGGGGCGCGTCGATAGCTACACGCAGCCGTCAGAAAATGCGCATCGGAATATTATCGGGCTGTTCATAAATTCAATGCATAAAGGATCCGTAGTGTTATTTTCATAATGAACTTGGGCATTGCGTCTCGTTACTTGTTAGGGATTTTTCAATCTCCTTCTTTACGGGCTCGCCCATTACTTTTAATTGGCTATTAACCAGCGAAATCACTACATATTTAATTAAATCCACACGAGCGATTTTTATTTGACGCAACGTGGAATAAATTCCGCTGCTTCAAGTTCAAGCTTTTATAAAAATACCAAAAAATTATAGATTTAAAAACTAGGCGTCCTTTTTTCACGTACAATTTTATCAAACCACAACATGACGTTAAATGACGTTTCATTAGCCAAGTCTCGCAAGGGCTCATCCCATATCGTGCTGTTGACAGTTTCGATCAGCGTCGCGTATAGCCGTAACTGCGTAAAGTGCCGACGCGCGAGCGAAAAGAAAAACGAAACGAATCGGTAAAACAATTTTCCAGTTTTCGCAATATTAAAAAACTGCTGCGAGTGATAGTCTATAGGTATTTAAAAGGCCCCGTGCACGAATGCAAAATGAATTGAAACAATCAGTTGAAATCCGATCAGGCGAAATCGGTCTCTAAAAATGCAACGGCAGAGGAGAGAGCGAAAAAGAGACAGATAGTTCTTTGCAGTCGCATACGTTTCATGAAAGTCAAAACTAGACGCAGTGATTGCCGCGCGCTGCGCTGTTGCTGTGCAGAGTAGGATATACGTAAGCGCATACGGGCTACGAGATGAAAAAGGAATTGGTAGGTCATGGATAGATGGATTTTCTATTGTATGCTAACGAAATCATGGTCTTTTATTTTTCAGATAGAGAGTACGAACAAATATTTTTAACAGTTCAATTGGCTTTAAAATTTTTATATTGTTATCTGTAGAAGTGAAAAATATCACTTTTTACACGAACCCATTGAAAAAAAAATAGTTTGAGATTGTTTTACTTTTGATTGTATTTTGTGGTTTTTCAATTTTGCAAAATCAAAATCAATCATATATAGAGTTCAAGAATAAACGTTTTGGAATGACAAAACGGTTAAATTTTCTAACCAAATCACAAAAATTGACTCAACGAAAATAGAAGCTGAGCTGATTGCACACCTCCGGGATTGAATTGAGAGGTTGGGTTTATATAAATTATTTGAAATTCAACTAGATTGAAAAGGTACACGGAGAAAAATAACGTAGGAAAAATTGCCATATATGATTGTAAGTCGAGGACAGACTGAAATTCTCCACAAAATTGCCATAATTTATGCTAAAAATTGCCATAAATTTATAGTAATTTTTACAATGTAGGAAAAATTGCCATAAATTTATGGCAATTTTTACCATAAATTATGGCAATTTTGAGGAGGATTTCAGTCTGTCCTCCACTTACAATCAAATATGGTAATTTTTCCTATGTTATTTTTCTCCGTGTAGAAATTCAATCAAATCCAAAATCCAATTAGAGTTTATGATATCTGAATGATTTCGAAATCCATATAACAATACGGATGACTTTTATAAAATTTATTTTCTAATGCTTTCTCTCTTCCCGTTCAGTGTCTGTAAAAAACTCATTTTTGCACATTTCGAGGCATATCATATTAATAAACCAAGCGCACGAGATAAGCGATAGATAGACGATGGGCCAGGTGAAGTGAGGGAGTGAGCGGGAGAGAGAGAGAGAGAGAGAGGAGGGAAAGAGCTAGACATATGCACGGGTAGAACGCATCATCATGGAACTATCACCGCGCGTGCTTGCATGTGCATAGGACGCGAGATGCGCGCATCGGGCTGTAGCTCAATCGCGTTTAGGTGCGCTCTCACTCTCTCGTATCATTCCTCTGCACCACTTCGACCTCTCTTTATACCGCGCGTCCGTGCAGTGGTGCACTGACCCCTAAAGCGATCAGCCTTCTCGTATGTCTGTATGCACGTGCAGAGACCGTGTTGTTTGCTCTCTCTCTCTCTCTCTCTCTCTCTCTCTCTCTCTCTCTCTCTCTCTCTCTCTCTCTCTCTCTCTCTCTCTCTCTCTTACGTATACACACCCGGATCGCGCATTCAACGCGTAGACGCGGGTGGGCGGGCGTATCGCCGCGGCCTCGCGGGCTCGTATACATTTCAAAGCATAAATCTGACAGCCGTAGGAATCTATGAACAAAAGTGGAGCCACTTACGTGCGCGTAAAGCGGAATTTACGGCGGGGTCGCGCGGAAATATAAATGCCTTGCATATCGTAAATTTTCGCCCCAAGGAAGAGAGAAAGGGGAGCTTGAAGAGAGTAGGTGTGTTGAGTAGTGAGCGGCGTGCACACAAAAGGACGTCGCGAAACCAGGCGCGCGGATATATACCGCTGCTGTGGGAGAGGAAGAGCAAGAGAGAGGGAGAGAGAGAGAGAGATATCATGTGGTGGGAAATAGTGTATGATTGCACCGCGTCAATGGTGATGTGCGGTGTATTGATTTCCGTGAGGGAAAGCGTCGAGGTGTGTATGTTAACTCTTTCGTGTATTGAAAGCCGAAACTGTTTCGTTATCGTATTTAAGGTAGTATATATTTCCAATATACAGATCTTGTAGAAAATTATTTTTGTTTTACTTGTATAAGATCTGATAATGTGAGGGATTATAGATGTTAAAGAAGTAGATTTAATAAACTGAAAAACATTTTTAAACCCAAAATTATATAATTGCAAATGCAGATATTGTTTATTGAAGAAATAGTCATACAATGTATTTGTAGATAGAGACAATTAAATGATTACATTGTATTGTATTAAAATATTTATTCGAAACGGGAACAGTATTGAAGGTTTAAAAATTTTAATTTAATTTTAATGTTTAAAAGCTTATTTTGTTGCTTGAATAATTATCTAAAGATCCACCGTTGACAAATTTTGAAATAATTAATTAACAATGAATAATAGTAGATTATGCACCTAGGGAGTAAAGTAGTCTATAATGTATGCCCGCGAGGGTTCGCCCAGCAACTCGTGGGCGTTCATAGCCCTCATTCTCTCGAGGGCAATATACAATTTTTTTGCATTCCCAGCGGAAAGTTATTTGTGCTACCCTGATTTCAGGGTAGAAAACGTCATATAACCTCACTCCTAGAAAATGCGATGCTTATGCTCGTGTGTCTACTTTTTTCCCGATTAGTGGCAGCAACACGCAGGCGGCGCTACTCGGGAAAGAAATAGGGAAACATGCATGCGTGTGGCACTTTCTAGGTAGTACATGTGGTGTTTTATTCCCTGACGTCAGGGAGTAAACACAATACTTTACGCGTGGTATGCGAAAAAATCTAATTGTTTATAGGTTCCAGCACATTTTTTTAAATAACAAATGAGCTTTTTCGATCCTTAAAATTGATTATTTCAGAATTTGTCAATCCCTCACATTACTAGATCTTCTATAAGTAAAATAAAAATAATTTTCTAAAAGGTCTGTATCTTGGAATATAACTACCTTATATGGAGAAACGGAACGATCGGTTGGGTACATTTATAAAAAGGAAATGGGTGGTTGTGAAATGGAATTAAGATACTGATATTAAATTCCCAGAATATTTATGATACATTATTCCATAAATGTAATTATATTAGTCCAGGTGAAACAATATTCTTTATTATATCAGTGTTTGACTTTGAACTTTAATATAATAATTGTGAATATGCGAAGATTAAACCCAAAACTATTTAATAATATTTTCCGATGTAATTTGTGACTCTTATAATATCCACGAGGACAGCTGCTGTCATCAACAATAAAATACTCTTTGTAGAATGATGTTTAACCTTTCCAGAGCCGGGTGTGGTGCAGGACACCCCAGCGATTTTTTGGCCGATATTAAAAAACCTTTATGAAACCTATTAAATTTCATTAAAGAGGCTTTAGTGAGTACTCTATAATTTTTTCAAAGTGAGATATTGAATTTTCAGTTCGGGACGGAAGTTTAAAGTTGCTGGGGTATCTCACAACCGATGTGCACAATTTGTAATTTCTAGGAGGTGTGCACTTTAAAAGTTAAATGAATAATTGCAAAGGTAGACTAAAATAGTGTACTGAATCATTAACAAAGTTGTCAGGATTAATATAGTCTTCGATGTGCTCCTTGCACTCGCTTACAACTCACTCATAGCGCATACTTTCAGTCTAACAGAATACCTAGGGACGTTATATCTGTCACACGGACAACGAATTTCCAGGATACACATGGTCGCATCGGTAATATGCCGTCCGCAATAAAGCAACTAATCCCTACTTAAATTTATTTACCATGTACTGATCATAAAATCCGTAAACACGACACAAGATGTAATAAACGTATTCGTGTTCATAAAATTTTAGTATGTCGTGAATAATACCATTGTTAATTAAGAGCTGTATTAATATTTGGCATTTCAAAAACTCCGAACAGTTTATACAAGAGAATGTTTATCGATTGATTAATTTACTAACATATACTTATATGAAACATGCGGAAGAGTAATATATAATGCATAATACGAAATAACATGTGGTCGCAATCACGAATAAATGCAATATCTTCTCATTTATTTTAACTTTCTCCACTTTTCATTTGATTCAGTTGAACTGACAGTAATTTTGCAAAATCAAACCATAAATATAATTATATATATTATGAAGTGCTGATACAATATTTATAATAAGCAAACATACAACTGTGGAATGACAAGTTTATAAAAACCTAACTAATAATCATGAACAAAATTAGATAGTTGTAGGAGGTGAGAATAACTTTTGACGATCTGACAAAAAAATAAGCTTTTTGCGAGTCTGCTTTGAACTCTTTCTATCATATCTCTCTGACCCCACCCTCATATCTCCGCTCTATAAAGACATCCTGCCTTGACTATCGTGTCTAACAGATATATTTTCCTGCCTAGTGAACCAATTAAAGTAATAACTTTATCAAAAAGTTTGAGTACGGAATTTTATACTATTATTGGTCGTTAACTTTTAATATCATGATTATTATCTTTTATGAGAATGAATTGAGTATGTACGAGTTTTCTCATATCACAAAAGATACTGATATATAACGATTCGTTAAAATGATGTTGAATTAGATCCAATAAACCAGGTTTACATTGTTATGAGTGAGGGCTCGCTAATAAATTAAGAAATCGTCGCTTATGAATAGAAAGGAGATAACTCAGGATCCGGTTTGAAACGGGCTCAGAGTGTCCGCTTTCTATTCGGAAACGAGGAATCGGAGAACTTTAGATAAAACGGCACAACGTATCGGCCAGAGATTGAACCGGTATTTTCTGTTTTCTCTTTTAGCCGAGCCATCGATGTCCTACGTAAAATTAAGAAATGAGATCATATTTAAAAATTCTAATAAATTTGTTTTTTGAATCTAACTTGCAGAGATGTGATATTTTTGTATTGCATCTTTTTCCGTACAAAGTTATATGCTACAAACATCCAAATTTGTCCAGAATACGAAGTTTTGTACTTAAAATAATCGATTTTGGCTATTACATTAGAAGAATTAACTTTGTATAAATAAGTTGCGTAAACTAAGTTCTAGAGTTTATCCTTGTTTTACAATAAATATATTAGTGTTGGAGGTGTAACTTTTTTCGCAATGGTGAAACTATAAGGTTCTCTTAAGTAGTAGCGATCGTACGTGCCTTATATATTATGTAAACCCGAAGCTATTAGATAAGAAACGGGCTGTTGACACTTTTTAAATCTTAGCAAATATGAAAGCCTGTATAGGTTCGAAAAAACACATCATATGCCTGTGCAGAAAACTGAAGTAGTCTTTAGGTACGCCTGTACAAGGCTTTCGTATATCTAGTCAGACATGCCAATTTCTACTCGAGATCCTTAATACAACTCTAATCCGGAGAAGGTCTCTAGCCTAAGTATGGCCCTGATCTAAGGAAGTAACCTGAGAGAGACGTACAGTTTGATAAGGGCCAAATGTAAAGAACTTCCCTAGTCTTATCAGGACCCTATCTATCAACCCTCTTAACTTAATGAAGATCTGACTCGGGATGGGCTTTTTAGCCTCGTAAGAACCTGATCCGGCGAAAGTCAACCTAAGCAAGGTCTTATTCAATAGATTCCAGCAACCTAAGCATGGCCTTATAGAGGGGAGTCCCGTAACCTGATCAAGGGCCCCTAGCTTTATCAAGGTCTGATTTGGAACCCTCTAACCTGCTGGGGGTTTTATTATTACGAGTCCCTTATTTTAGTCACGGCCTGATCTGGGAGAACTCGATAATTTAATCAAGGCGCGATCCAGAGAATTTTGTTATTTAACCAGGGTCTGAAAAAACTTTTAAAATATGAATATTTTTATATACATCTTTTGATTTGTATCTTGATAAGAATCAATATAATAACTGTTATTTTTACATAACAATAACTTGTAATCTATTTCACTTTCTTTCAAGTACGAGTAATTTATAATAAAATTTTACACTTCATTTGTGTATACATAGAGAACAGTTATACGAATGAAATCGCAATATTGTGATAAAATAAAATTACTGCCCTGGTAGAAATGCTAACCAACAGTTGGCGAACCGTTCGTCAATTTTTAAATTAAAAACATCACACCATGATTATGTTGCTATTGTCGACGAAGAATAACTATTTATACATGTGGAAATATTATATTGTAGATGCTTTAAAATGTATAGTGATAGTTTTAAATAGTTTTAATTAAATTTCGATGTTAATGTTAAGTAGAAATGCTTCCATTTGATTAACATGTTAACCAACGAAGTTGGTCTATTTTGTACCAGGGTGGAACTGCACATATAAAATAAATGTAGAGCTGAATTCGTATCTGTTCAATTATTTGAAGAGTACTGTCGGAAAATGGCCTGTTGACCGTAATATTTATATTCTTCTTGAGCCGTCTATTGTAAATAGTCTGAAGCACAGACTAGACGCTACAAATTTAAATACAAATTTAGAGTAATCAACTTTAACTGCAAAATGACGAACCGGCAAAGTTTATTTGTGGTTATTTGATAAGATTAAAAAAATTAATCAGTACTTTTACCTTACACTTTTTGTAATAATGAAAATTTTTTTTATCGTTCCTTGCAGTATCATAGATTATATTTTGCTCAAATATTTCATTTAATTAATTTATTACAAAACGGCGAGCTGAGCGCATTCAGGGGTTCGCGCGCGCTCAAAATACTTAATAAAGAAAGCGTTCCGAAGTTATTGGACATTTTTCATGCGCGCGCCGTAAAAAATACGGCGTGTCCGCGCGGAAGTGAAAAGCGAGAAGAGGGAGAGCGAAGACGATGCGCAGAACAGGGGTGTGTGTGTGAAAGAGGGAGAGAGAGAGAAAGAGAGAGAGAGAGAGAAAGAGAGAGCGAAAGAGAGAGAGAGAGAGAGAGAGAGAGAGAGAGAGAGAGAGAGAGAGAGAGAGAGAGAGAGAGAGAGAGAGAGAGAGAGAGAGAGAGAGAGAGAGAGAGAGAGAGAGAGAGAGAGAGAGAGAGAGAGAGAGAGAGAGAGAGAGAGAGAGAGAGAGAGAGAGAGAGAGAGAGAGAGAGCGGGAGAAAATTGGTATAGTGGAAGGGAAAAGCCCGTTAACTATATTGTTCGTGGGCTTGCTGCAGCGAAACCACGTACCTGCCGCCACTGCTGTCGTCTTTCGCAGGAAGGAAGAAGGTCTTTGGGAGATTCTAATAATTTGAAAGGAATGATACAGGGCGCGAGGGGTGGCGTCTGCGCAGGAGTGGGAGGAAGTGAGGGCGAGGGACCTGTACTCGCGCGCAATATACAGGAGACGTGCGCGGAATTTATCGTTTATGGTCGGCGATATTTCTCTCTTCTGTACACACACTTTGTCCCCCTTACTTTCCTATTCTTTAAGTAAAAAGGCAGTATAAAAGCGGGAGTAAAACGGAAGCGTATCTCTCTTTCTTTCTCCCTTCTCTGCCCGCTTTCTTACATTCGTCGGGAAAATACAAATGTATGTATCGCATTCGATTTCTACATATAGTAGCGGTATGAGATATATCTCAGGGCCTATTTGGGCTTTAACTATCATTTGCTTTAGTACAACTGTTTTGTGGCAATCATCTATATCGGTTCAATGTTTTTTATCACAGTTTTATATAGGAGGTATTTCCTCAGTTCCGAATACCGACTTATAGTGGAATGAAAAAATTGTGATCATGTATAGAACACAGTTTTATCGAATATATTTCCAGTTCGATGCTATAAAATTCATAAAGTTACGCGAGAACTATGAATAGGAATGACAATCACTGGGGTAAAACTTATTTTTCTGCAAATAAAGTAATTTCAAGACAACTTTAAATTTATTCGTGTTCATAATTGTATATGAAGTATTCTAAAATCGAGATATTTTGTATGTAATTTAGGAGGTAACTATCGGGCAATACTTTTTTTAAATCGCAAAATAACATTAATTTCGTTTTTTACGGAATGCCGTTCAAGGATTATTATCTTTTTTTTTTATTGTTAGCAGCATCAAAAGTTATGACCTAAAAACTTTGGAAGCCAACTCCTGCCTGCGAATATTATATAATATGATACTGAACAATTATTGCAATGAACTAAATAAGCAAGGTAAAAATTATTTTTGTCAGATGTACTTTCCAAACATCAGGGATATAGCATATTCTTCGTATCTCTCTGAAATAACATTCAAAGGTGCAAGGACATTTTGAAAAGATAAAATATAGGGATATGGTTGAATTAATCTCTTGAATGCATGTTTTTGTACTATCTTCAGAAATGTAAACAAATTTAACATCGTTTATCAAAATAATATTGACTGTGGTAATAAATTAAAATGTAGTTGATTGAATATTCAAAATTTGAAGCAACATTTAGACACAAATAGAAGGTTTTAATTCCAAATATCAAATAGTATTCAATAATAATTGATAATTAACGGCATGGGTTAAAAGCAACTTCCAATATCATATCGATACATAACCATCCCCTTCATACACACATATACCCTCATGGCAGATAGCTATATGTGGATTCATTTAAAACAACAATTAACTGGCTGCTTAAATATTGCCAAGTCACCAGCTGTTCCCGCCATTATCACGGTCCAGAGACGGCTGCTCGGCGGCAGCCGCGTATTTAACGTTGACGAATTTCAAATTAACTTATACGGGGAGAGAGGGAAAGCCGGCGTGCATTCGGTTTTAATTAAAGTTTCGGCGCGCGCGCGCGGGAGCCGGCTAAAATTTGTTAATCGAGCGGGAGGGCGCCGGATAGAGGCTCTCTCTCTCTCTCGTCTCCCACTCCGAACCGCCATCGCAGCCACCACTGCAGGTTGTCGTTGCCAAGCGTAATCATGGCTTTCGAGGACAACGCCGTGGGTATACCTACGGACGCATCGATTTCCGCGGAAATTACGCCAAAGTACCCACCCCCCTCTTCCTCTCTGGTCCCCTCCCTCCCCCTCTCTCAGATTTGGCAAGTGTATTTAGTAGCTGCGCGCAACTCGCGAAACGCGATTCGCGATTTCTGGCGGCGCGCCTGCGAGGAAATAACAATTTTCTCCGCTTTTTACTCGCCCGCTTCGCAGTGGCCTGATACCCAATATCTGTGTGAGCCCGCGGCTCTATGTATGGACTACTCTGGCAAGCGATGAGAGTAGACGCCAGCGTTTTTCGCAAATAGGAAAATGCCGATGCAAGCAGCGCTCGTGCTCGCGATCTTTCATTACCATTAAGCCCGTTTTATCAGTCTCGCGTGTGTCGATAATGGTTATTTCTTGGGAAGGGGGGTTTCATTACCAGTATAACGCCCGGGGTTCTCCCCAGAATTTACCCCGAAGAATTATACGGAGGCAAGTAATTGTATACGACGTCATTATGGTGTTGTCGAGGATAAATCATAAAATTAACGAGAAGGCTAATAAAGCGCTTTAGTTAGCGCAAATTTTGCACGCATGAAATACGTTGTTACATATATTTAAATGTTAAAACTGTACAAAATTGTCAGTTATAAAGAACCCCAAAATGTTTGTTAACATTTTATACGAATTCTGAGAACAAGTATCAATTCTGACTTTACAAAAATAAATTTTGCCCTCTGTTATCTCGCACGAGTATACTTCGTAAAACTATAATTGTTCGCGTCCGATACGAATATTTTCGACGTGCGCGCGATCGAACAACATCATAAATCCACACAGATGCAGGCGTATCTCGAGGAAAAAAAATACGAACGTTGAATCGGAATTCGGCCGCAATGATCACCGATATACCGGGGTAATCACGCGCTCTTGCTCTCTTTTAATCTCCCCTCCTCCCTTGCTCGTGAATTCCGATCGAAAATAATCGTACCACGTCGGCCATTTCGGGCCAATCACCGTTTTTCTAGTAGCGCCGATGGACGACTATTTGACTCTGGCGTGGCATTCACCTTTTGGATATATTTGCGCTTGGCCCGTCTCGCAAGCCCGCATGATACCCCTACTGTTGTATGCTGTAACGCGAATTCGATACCTCCATTGTAGTGCGCGCTTGCATATACGTCCATTTCGATAAAAATCAGGGCGGCAGACAGGGATTTTGTTCAGGGTTATTCAAGAGCGTAGGCATAATAATAGCTATAATCACAAGAGAGCATTCCTATACTTCGAAATAGAACATTTCTGAAAGCCAAGTAATATGTTATTTGTTTGTAATGCAACTTTTTTGGAACCTATATTTTACAATGTATTAAACATATTTTACTTTCATGCAGTGTAAAAATATTTTTACTTTTATAAAGTACTACACTGAAAAAAGTTGATTCTAGAAGCAAGTAGAATAATCCACTTGAGCAACACTTGTTTCCATTAAAACAAAATCTACTAACAGCTAGTATATCAAGACTTCCTGCAAAATTATCGACTTCTCCATTCGAGTAGAATTTTCTCTTTCTTCAATATTAGTTACATTGGAAAAAAAAAAATAATTATTTCTGCAACGAGGAGAAATCTACTAATTACAAGTAAATTTCATCTTGTCATGCGTTCAAAATTTTCTTTGCCATCACATGATGTTTTTTTTTGTTTTAAGCTTATCCAAAAATTATCCAAAAATTATCCAGAAAATATTCAAGAAATAATATCCAAAAATTATCCATCCAAAAGCTATGCAACCAAAATTATGGAAATTTAAAGGGTGGGTTAAACGGTGAGTTAAAAAGGAAAAAGTGTGAGGAAACATCACTTTAATATAAATAGAGGACATTTCAAAAGAACACGTACAATCTACGAAAATCTGGGTATTCGTTAAATTTTTTTAAATATAAAGCTCAAAATTCTCTCCCGTAAGTGTTATTATCATACGAAAATTAACGGATATTCAGATTTCTATTGATTATGTGAAATTCAGATATAATGAAATTCACAAACTTAAAATATGAATAGGAGTTTACATTAACTGTTAATTTAATTATATATTTTAGCCATCGCATTTAAAATAAATGATAATTATAAAATATATGAATATCTATAATCCATACCATAAACAGTAATACAAGTCAAATAGAATTTAAAAATCTTCCAAATAAAGCCGAAACACTCACTTGATTACTTGCGATTTTAACTTGCAAACTCACGGCGTGTCACACCCGGGCCGACGTCCCAAGACCGGGAAAAAATCACTGAAACTCGGCCGTGCCCAAATGCGCCAGGCCAATTCGTGCACGCACGCGCCGAATTCATTCCGCGCTTATCTGGGGGTGTAAAGGCACACATAGCCCGAACCAGCACCAGACGTATACATATATATATACGCATAGCACACAACGGAAAATGGAAGACCGCGGGCGTAGATAGAAGACGAATCGGCTCGCGCGCAAAATGTATGCGCATACGCACGCGCGCACGCAGGGGTGGGTGTTATAATAATTCGCGTCACTGCGTCCAATTTCAATCTACCTCCGGCGGGGGAGAGAGAAACGCACGTGGCGAACCATCCGTCCTCGCGCAGCGCTCTTTTCCGTCATATATCGTCGCGCGCCACGATTTGTAACCGCGAGCGAATTCCGGATAGCGCGGCATCGATTCTGAGCGAGACAGCGAGCTCTCGTTGTAACGAAGACGTGAATTATGCGAGCCGCGACCTCTTTTCATTCCTTTTTTCGCGGCGGACCGTGTGCCCGGGTCGTTCTATAAACTTGACTCCCGCGGACTTTACGAGCACTTCATTTCGCGAGCTAATTGCGTCCGTCGGCTGCAATGAATGGCTAAGTCAGATTGGAGATCGTTTATTAATTTTTTTCGGTGGTTTATTGGATATACGGATTTATAGCCTGAGAGGGGAAATTTATTGATAAATATATTATACGTCAGATGGATATGAAAAGTTTCGTAATGTCCGGCATACTAATTTTTAGTTTGAATATATTCTTTATTTCCCGTATTCTGTTTTGACAATTCAAAACTGTTTACATTAATATTTTTCTGTTGTTTCTGCAAACAAAAGTTTCCTTTTATTTTAGAATATTGTCACTGTTTCTGTTCTTGGAAGCTTTAAAATTGCAATTGTTTTTATACTACTGGGTTTTTAGTGGTCACAGAATTTTACCTGATAATATTTTGCGTATGCGCATTGTTTAATTATTCGCTACACTCTAGATTCATTTCATTTTTTCATCAACTACATATACAGACTTAATGAAATACCGCGAAAAAAAATTTTATTTCGTGAATGTTTACGCCCACCAGCATCAAACGTTCATTCTGTTAGTTTTCATTTCTGATTTAAACCGGTTTCTACTACTGTTAGGGAACGGAAGCGGTTATTTATTGATTTTCGAAAAAATATTCAACGGCTGCAATACGAAAGTGTACCCATCAGTTCTGTCAGTACCTCGATAGTTTTAAAATAACATCGAACATTTTAAAAGATTTTTTCCGACATCTGTACATTGACCAATAGTGATGGTCCTTTAAAAACAGTAACAAAAGTGGATTGTATTTTGCTGTTGTTATTTCTGCGGTAAAATTGATTTCCTCACTGTCAGTAACAGATGTAGCAGAGGCGAGCCTCAGCGAAGGGGTCCATTTGCAGACAGCTCCAAAGCTAGCACTCCAAGTGAGTATGTGCACAGAGCAAGCCTAACGCACGCACTGTCAATCCTTCAAACGTTTTCGAGATAGACAATATTCACGTACGCATTACGCGTTGTCCGACAGCGCAGTTATGCGTCGGAGCCTACAATCTGTTATTAATCATGCAAAATTCAATTCATTTTCGGGACAATAAGATTATTAGTACCAAGTAATGTGAAAAGAGAAATCGAATGAATGTATTTTCTGCTTTTGCATTTAACTGATATCTATTTTATAGAATTTTGGTATTTTTTAGTAAGTATTATTCAATTGCTAATTTATTAGTAGTAGGTTAACTGTTCTGGAACAACCGGAATTATGAACCTAGAGACTTCCAAAATCTGAACCACAAATGATTCATCAATTTATCATTTATTTTAAATAACAACTTTTACGAAAAAATAAGTTTCCCGTTACGTTCCACTAATTTGTACAATCAATAGCTGAGTCGCTTTTTCGTCGACGAGCTTTATTTGTTTTTCGACTTTAAAAATCAATATATTTCTAATCAATTCAAACAATCTAAATCTTATTTTCTTTCATTTTATATATATTGTGGAAGATAAGTTTTATCTATTTCTATCCAGAACAACAACAATATTTATTATTACATAAAATTAGAATATTCTTGATATATTTACTATGTAAAGTTTTTTCGCTGTTAAAATACGTACCGATTAAAATCCATTTATTCACTTATTTCTACAGTGCTTTTTAAGAATAATTTGTAGTCTTAGAATAATAAAAGTTTAGGGTTTCAAAATTATGCAAAAAACTGATCTCGACAATTAGAGGATAATCACTTCGTGGTGAAAATACAGAAGTTTATCTGACTATTTTAAGATAAGTGCAGCGGTTTCACTATTATTTTCGAGTTTTCTGATTAGTCAGCAAAGTTAAAATCTTGCACAAGGAAACGTCCGTAAGTAAACTAGTAAGGCTAAACTGATTCTATGCAAATTTTCTAAAGTGGCTTAACAGTAGAAGAAAAGATATCTTCTATAGCTTTAATATCTTTAATACAAATAAGGCTCTCCCAAGCAGCGGTCGTGCCTACCGCATGCCAATTCATTGGCACTAAGCTTCCTCAAACTTAAATTATTATTCCATTATTGGCAATTATTGATCCCCAATTTTCACCAGAAACTTTTGTAGCATTAGAATGTTATAAAACTTATATTTCTTTTTACGATAATATAATTTTGTATAATGACTTTATATATCACCTTGTTCTATATGAAAAAGGTTTTTGAAAAAAAGTGCTTTTCTGTTGTCGAACGGTATCATGAGTAAAGATAAATATTCTTTATAAAACTACGTGAATATACTTAGTTATTTATACCAGCATGCTTTAGTGGGTTAGCGGAACTGCACCTCAGCCGCTCGCCAAAAAGTTAAGCAGCGCTATAAGCACGGTTAGTGCTTCGATGGGTGACCACGGTTAACTTGTGCAACTTCGGTGATCGTTTAGACGATTTTTTGTACTTAAACAAGTGTTGACTAGGTGAGTTGAATATGTTTTCGGTGTTTATATAGGAAACTCTACGCGGGGCGATGCAAAAATAGTACAGACTGCTACATTCGTACCCCTGCAGCCGACGTTCGTAGCGGAGAGTGGATCGCTCGATCAACTGCATTTACCGAGTCGATCCTTTCCGACTTTGTTAAAAAAAAAAAAAAAAGGAATAATTCAGATTCTAGTTCAGAGCTGGCGTCAAATACTGTCTGAAACTGAGTGATAAATGTGTTTTTAATGCTTTAAACGTGATTTATAGATGTGTAAAAAGAGGCGATAATTTTAATGGCTATATAAATTTATCGTTACATACATAGATGCATGTCGTAAAATAAGGATATGGTCCAGTACAGCAGCACGTTATTGAATTCTGAATAATTCATTGTGCTCAATATGAATTGAACTTTTTAACATTTCCTACTATAATTTTATATTTGTAAATGTCATTTCTTCTCAAATCCAATGACTTTGATTTCCAATAATGAACCAATATATTTCGAAGAAATTTCTTTTAGAATTTTCCCGATATTGTCTGGGAGATAAAAAATGTAATAAAATTACAGCACGATGCGTAGTAAGATTATATTGGCATTCCATAGACTCGACTTTATGAACTATATACGTATAGGTCCGATATTGGATCACTACCCCATATTGAGGAAAAGTTTTATTTGAATGAAATAAAAGAGGCTGCTCTCAAAACATAGTTTTCTGTTTGCAAAAGTAAATCCATGTAAAAAAATATTGTTTTTAATTTTTAGCTGTTTGTTAAATATATTTGAAATGTATCGACATATTGTTCTCGCAGTACTTTAGGTATGGTGTGGTTTGTGCACATAAGAATTATGCACATATTTATTGTGCACACTTTAGCATTGGTGTATATCTATATCTATGTGTATACTCCAATGCTAAAGTGTGCACAATAAATATGTGCATAATTCTTATGTGCACAAACCACACCATGCCGTACTTTATGTTTAAATGTTAGCTAGACCAGGTACTTTTATCATCTCAAGTGAGCATCGGCTTACAGGTAAAAAGCGCGCAGTTTGCTTTATAAAGTATGCGTATATACACACGCAAACAGGCTCAAAATATTCGATACATTTCACTCATCGCATTCTCGCTCGGCTGCCTTTGCGCATTCAGCGTCCGGCCAAGCGCGCGCACCTGTCGATTCACTGTCAGCCGCGCGCACCACAAAAGAATACGCGAGGCGCAAAAAACCAGATTCCAACCGAGTAAAGCTCGCGCGTCAGACGCCATGTACGCACTCGCGGCTGCTTTGTGTGTATGTACGCGCGGGCGCAGGGGTTGCAGTCAATACTAGTCACCGAGGCAGCGCGGTAGCGGCGACCGAACGATAATGCCCGCGACACGCTGTCCGCCCACTTTCCAAATATCGCAGTTGCGTACCCTGCACCCACTCGGATCCGCGTGCGACCGCTTGTCGAACGTGACTTATATACCTTTCGCGGCGCGAACGCACGCTTACCGGGTTCCCGCGTTAGCCGGAGTTGTACGGCACGCGTGCCTATGTCGAACAGGGCCGAGCGCCCGGCTGTGGCATATGGAGATATCAGCGCTTGACATTACTTAGGGGTTGGGAGATTTAGGCTTTGCTGTGCAGGGCTTTTATATGGAGAGTTTTTGCCAATGACGAGGTTTCGTGGATAAAATGATCGTGTGCAACGTATCGAAAAGGCTATGATTTTCATTAAAAAAAGCAATATGTTTGATATCGACTACAATTTGGCTTCTGAAATCTGGCAAAGACTTCCCTTGACCTTTGCCACACTTTTAAAGAAGAAATAGGAAACTAAAAATTGTTAAAAGTAATCTGTTTTTTTTGGTACTATTTAATGTGTATTTGATCTTTTGATTCATATTTCCAAAGTCAAAATTCGGCTATATCAATGCAAGTCTCATTCATTTCATGGGAGTTAATACATTTGACGTAATTGTACTTTAAACACATTTTAATCTGACAATTTATTTTTTATTAGGTCTTTTTACAATACAGCAACATTTTACACTTGAATGTCTAAAACAAAGTTTTAATTTTTTTCAAATCAATACCCCTTTCCCCCATAAACAGACATTAAGTATATATTAAACAATTATTATTTTTACATATAATAGTTATAATAGTTGTTGAAATGCATAATACCACATGTAAAATGCCTAACTAGGTGGTTAAATGGTATTTGCGATATGAGGATGCACATAGATATAGGTAGCTCAGCAGTGAGAGTATGCATCGCGAAAACGGAAAATCCCGGGTGCGATCCTCCGTGGATGCTCTTCATACCATTTCTTTTTTCAGTCTTTATTAGTTCTTTGTAAGGACTCACTCCTAAGAATAATATGCTTGATCAATTTTTCAGTTTAAAAAATAAAAGGTAAATTTCTCTCATAGCTGCGATAGTATAAAATTATTTGAATTATTTGATGGTAATTATGACTGCATACCTTGATTTCAAATTATACATGTTCTTGAATAATCATTAAAACGCTTCAAACATAATTTAGTTAGCGATGTTGATATAGTTACACTCTTTACTACTAAAGTTGATAAACATAGACGCTGTCAGTTTTTAAGTACTTTAATTTAGTAAGATAAGAATATTAAATTATTATCTAAATATTATCAAATATCAACTTTTACGATAAATCACTTCCATAACATCTACCAATTGCAGCTGCAAAAAGAACATATAATTATGCTAAACCATCCTGAGCTTTTCGTTATATATAGAAATCAGTTGCATTATACATGTTTATCACGACCGAGCTACTTTACGAGATGAAACCGCATCGGTATCGATTATAAGTTTGCTGCGACAAAGCGGTCTTCAATTTTCGCGCGATCTAGCTATCTATACGTTCGCACGCGCGCACACACCCGCAGAATGCCAAAGTTATCAGCGTGACGCGCGCGCGGATGAGGTGAGGCGCTTTTGCACTGGCGTGGTTGACAACTCACCGCTTGAGTTTATAGGAGAGCATGGGTGTTTGAGATTCTCACCCATGTGTAGATTAGTTGGAAAGTTGGATGTAAGTTTTTTTAGGTGGTTGGCGTACTTGAATCAAATTTTGCTCAATGATTACACTTAGGGTGACTCGCCCAGTAGATGAACACCTACCAGTAGATAAACAAAAATGGTTAATAAAATATATTTTTAATGTTTCTGGCTTCATGAATTACCTTTCCCCAACTTCAAACTTCGAAAATAATATGGGAGATTGTGCTCTCTAAATTCGAGTCAGGGAAATTCACTGAAAATTAGTTATAAGTATACCAAATCAACTGAAATATTCAGTGAAAACTAAAAATTAACTAAAATACTCTGGTTGAATAAATAAATAAATAAATATCAGTTGATTTGGTATACTTATAACTGATTTTCAGTGAATTTCACTGATTCAAATTTAGAGAGTGGAATTGTGAGATATATTTTTTGTTCCGTCCATAACTGATTTAGAAATCAATATTTTTGCAACTTTCGGAGATGCAGGTCAGTAAATTTAATGACCTAACTGTTGACTGCCGTAATTTTTTTCTAAACAACTAACAATAATATTATCATGTTTTTCAAAAACATGTTTTTTCATCTTGAGGAATAGTGCTAGTATACTAGCAGAAAAATTATTTTATTATTATTCATTTATTATTTTCATATTTTTATTTATTTTATATTATTATTATTATTATTATTTCGAAGTCGATCGAAGACTTATTTTTACCATAATGGCGCGTCATAATAACTAAAAAAAACAGTGGCCAGAAACACTTTTAGATACCTAAGTTAAACAAATGGCGTTTGTTAGTTCCTTAACGCGCTATAGTTTGTACGCTCAGCGACAGCACAACCTATTATACCATGCGCGTTGTTCTGCTTCTCTCGTTTTCGTGCATGTCGTCTGCTATTTGTGTTTATAATTATTAATATCTTTTTAAAAAGCTCTACTTGACACATGTTTGATAAATTTAAAAGAATGAGGACGAGTCGAAGAAAGACGCGCATAGGCATGGGCAGCTCGGCAGACAGAGCACCGGTCGCTAAACCGAAGATCCGGGGTTCGAGTCCCTGGCGAGTCACGCCATGCCGTTTTGTTATCGAGTTGTTCTTCATTTTATTTATTTATTTGCGAGTTCTCACTTGTAACATCAGCCAAACAAATTTTATTGAAAAATAATTTTTTTAATACCTTTTGACCAATACTTTTACATATAATTTATTTAACGCTTTCCTTTAAATATAGTGAATGATCACACAGCTCCCTGTTTAGGATCCCATCGCTAGGACAGTCAAACCAGAAGATATTCGAGGGGCCAGACCATCTTTGGCCATTGCACCTGGGCGTAATGGCCTTGCAGCTCGATAATTGCGAGCCATCCCTCTTGGGTCCCGCCTCACATATCTTCAACCTTTTCCTCTGGTAAGAGGCTCCCGAAACAGTTATCATCGTCAAGCAGTTATCATCAGGAGTTATCATATTCATCCCCAAGAAGGCTCAGGTTTCTCACCCACAAGATTCTAGCTCAGAGGATGGACGTTACCATCGAGATGGAAGATCAGCAGAGAATCTTCCGAGTCAGGATGGATGGTTGATGCAACATCTGTACTCCTCGACGCCATCTTGCGGAGACGATACCAGCGATTTGAAACCACCTACTGTGAAACTTTACGTATAGAAGAAGCTGGCATACCACTCCAACTGATCCACTGTCCAGCAGTACTACTACACTTTTCGGTACAAAAAAGTATCGCGTGGAGTGAAACCGGACAGTCCTTAGTCATCGGTAATGTTTAACCTAATTATTAACTATCTCCTCAGTTCACATTCACAGTAATGTAGCTCCATCTACAATAAAAGCTATTCGTGTCATAGTCTTTACGGATGATCTAGTGCTGCTTGCTGTCAACGATTGGGCTCCAATACCTGATCACTCAGACCTTATTCCTCGAGAATAATGGCCTTCACCTCAACATCACCAAGTGCCATGCAATTTCGATTGTCCATTGCGGCGGTCGAAGAAAGACAGTAGTCGACGCATAGTGGTCGAAATTGCCGCAAAATGGACAAAAATCGGGCTTCATCTGGATATTTATTGATTTGGATTATCGTAGTTTGGATATTCATAGTTTGCCAGCAAAGTCCATATGTTTCTAATTAGTATTATAATTTATTATTGCTTCCTCCTAGAGGAAGCTTTGTGATAGTAAATTTTTGAGTTGTTGTAAAAACATGTTATAATTGTGTTCCGAGGTGTTAGGAATCAAAATACATGGTTTTTGAAAAATGTCTGTATGGATGTATGTGTGTGTGTGTGTGTGTGTGTGTGTGTGTGTGTGTGTGTGTGTGTGTGTGTGTACGCCTGGATCTTAGCTTCTACTCGGTCGATTTTGACCGGACAGGTCTCATTTTTTTTGTTTTTTTTTTTTTGCGTGATGGCGGGTCAAAAATCCGTTTTTTGATTGGGGCGATCCGTTTTTGTTTTTTTTCAAATTTTCGATTTTCTCAAAACTGTTTTTTGATTTTTTTTAATGATAGGATCAAGTTATTCGAATCTGATGGGTAGCGTTCGAAAGAGAATTAAATACCTATATTTTCTAAAAAAAAAAAGTTTCTAGCTATCACGGTTCTTTTGTTATTAACAAAAACGTGTTTTTTATTTAGAAGCTTATAACTCCTAAACTTAACGGTCAATTTTTTTGAGAAAAATCGTGATAATACAGAATATAAATAGCTATAATCTGTTAAAATTTGAATACATTCTGTAGGCTAGATTTTGAGTAAAAAATTGAAAAATGAAAAAAATCAGTTTTTTATGTTCAACGATTAAAAGAGTAAAATTGACTTAATGGCTTCAAAATTCCTTTTAGAGGTAGATTTTTTATAGTTCTCAGTCGAGTTCTTTGGGCAAAATGATTGGTCCATAAATTTCAGAGATATTTGAGGTTAATATTTGATGTGTTACAAAATAGTACATTACGATACGGGTGTGGAAGGTGATTATTTACCGCAGGAGACATTTTTCGCACAAGCGAAGCGAGTCAGTCAATATATTCACATTAATAATTACAGGCATCTTCCGTACTGTTAATGAGACAGTCCTACCTGAACTTAGCTCTTCTTACAAGCTTCTGTGATACGGAAAAATTATAAGTTTTCAAAATTTCTTTTTTCAATACAAAACTTAATATACTATTGCAATAAATTCCTGGCTGACAAGTGACTACAAACTTACATAAAATTTTGAAACATTATTTCTCATTATATACAGAAAGATTTGATAATTTGACAATTTAAGTATTTAACACTATATTTTTAATTTTATTGAGCAATTTTTTGAAAATTTTCTTAAGATTATAGAATTTAACAACAATGCAACACTTTGATATAATAGAAAATAACTCTATAAATAAAGAAAGTAATCTGTAACGATATGAAAAAGTATATTATTCTGTAACATACATATATACTAAAATTAACACTTTAATATAATAGAGAATATTTTTATTTACTACAGATCATAGATAGTTATATTATAAACTGATGAGAATTTTTCCATCGGTCTTACAGTCTTATAAATTAAATTAAAATAATTAATATTTATGGCAGTCAGATTGCCCTTATTTATTATATATTAGTTATATTATAAATTATATTAGTTATATTATAAATTGGCCTTTGAAATTATATTTTTTAAAAGATATGAGTACTTGTAGTGTTTTAGGAAAGAATCTGGATTACCAATTCAATTTTTTAATATTTTTTTTTCTTCTCCATTACCGCCGCAGCCTATTTAGCCCAGCTGGCGGGGGCCTTCCACCACCTTGGTGTGAAAGTAGTGCCCAATCCTATGACCTCATTATTTTCCCTCTCATATTATCCTACCTATTTCTTAATTCTCCTGCAAGACATTTCCGGTGAGGACATATTTCAGTCTCGCACCGTGTTGGTTATGCCAACACTCTCTGCTCTCAAAGGGCATCGGGTCCGTCTTCCAGGATAAGCCTCTCCGGAGAAGGTCCATATTTCAGGACCAGCTCTCCGCCGGTAAGGCCGGCGTTCCCTGCTTAGTGCATCGGATCGGCCTACCTACCTTGACGTCCTTCCTTGTTCCCTATCACTGCTTCGCATTCGCCCAGGTTTGCACCTGAAAGGCAAGGGAAAACCCGAGATTCCACTGAAGGGAAATCCCGGGAAAAAATCCGCCTTAAAGCAGCGGGTGTCATGGTACTTTTCCTGCTGAAAAACAGCTCGAAAAAAATCCGAGTAATTTCACCGAGAATCGGACCCACGACCCCTGGAACGACGTTGTTTCCGTGATTAGCATGTTAACCACTGAGCCAACGCGCGCGCCTTCAATTTTTTAATATTAGAAATAAACTATATGCTCTTTAATTCGTAGATAAGACTTTAATTTTTATGAAAATCAATACCAAATAAATTTAAATAATACCAATTGAACATAAACTTGCAGCAGTATATTCAGTTCAATCTTCTAAACATTTCGTTTGCCCAAAATGAATGTATCTAAATATATCCTGGCGTGTCAGCAATGTTGTTGCTCGTTACTTCGCACATCTCTTTCTAGCAGCTGCTGCCAAGGCCTTCGCCGACTATATATAATATATGTATGTACGCGCTTGCATACAGGATATATTCGGCAATATTGTTATACGACACGTCCAGGTAAACTTAAACGCGTCCCTTGCATAATAAAGCGCATACAGCACCACGTGTGCGCGTGCAAGAGTTACACACACCCAAACACACGTATACATACGATATATGCCCGCGAGCCGACTATACCCAATATATTTGGTGTTTGCCAATGCCAGCGCACACACGTAATGAGGGACTATATACGCGATGTTTTAGCGGATCAACGTCAATAACGCGCCTTAATGTATAATAGCGTTGTCACATGCATGCTACATGTGCGTAATGGCTACCGGATAACAATGCATTCATGCACAGAGAAAAGAAAATCTTTATATAAGTATATTAAAAGTATACTTTTCTAACTATAAAATCCTGATGTTATTTGTGCCAAACTATATATTTCTTAGTAGTTAATAATATTTCTTAATAATTAAGTAATATTCCTTAACAGTTAAAACGCAGGTCATTTGTTCAAATTTTCTACAATTTCAAAGACATGGTTTCTTAACTATTGGGAAATATTATTTAGCTGTTAAAGAACATTCGTTTGTCCGTATCCAAACGTCCGTTCGTTTACAGTTAATGACGTTCCTTTAATGTAAAGATTTTCTTTTCTCTACGTGGGGTCTTTCAGAAATGCCGCGGGCACAAAATCTCACATGGAATTCCAAGAATAAGTAGCTTGTTTGAGAATCCAAGTTATATATATCGATGTAATATTAAAACTTTATCACATGTAGGTATTAATTATTATTTATTTTTATTATTATTTATTATTTATCCACATTATCTATATGTATTTATTATACATTGGATAGGTATCTTAACTTAGAGCTTTCCTCTTTTGATGTTTTAAGAATAACTTTTGAAACTTACTTCTATAGTTAAATTCATTTATATTATTTATACAGGATGTTCAATATTGAAATATTGATTCAGAATTATTGACATCTGAATAGCTGCTTCGTATTCGCAATTTAAACCAAAATTTCTCCTACCATTTTAAGTATCCGATATTTCTAACTTTGTTGTTCAAATATATATTAAGATTATTCTTAGGATCTTCATAAATCTCATAATTAAGGTAGTTCTCTTGGTCGAGACCGCAGTTTTAGAATTTTTAATTTTTAAACAATGTTTTATTAATTTGATGATCCAAGAGTAGGTACATGTAACAAATATATACTAGAAAAAACATAAAACAATTATTTTCAGATAAATTGAGGCAATAGTTACTATGATATTGTTACAATTAAGGACAAAAACTTCAATAAGTTGCCTAATTTTTGTTTGTTTTTATCCGATTTTAACGAAATAAAGCTTTGTTCGTTAAGAAATTTCAGGGCGAATATCCATGGGAAAATTTATGATATGAGTTACCAGTACGGCGCAATATCAATTTTTGTTAAGAAAAGTAAGTTTTAATAAACAAATTGATATTGTTCCGTACTGGTAACTCGTATCATAAATTTTTCAATGGATACTCCCCCTGAAATTTCTGACGTGTTCTTGTTTATGCACATACTGATTGTGCACATATTAATTGTGCACACTTTAACATTGGTATATATCTATATATATAGATCTGTACCAATGCTATCTGTGCACAATAAATATGTGCACAATCCTTATGTGCACAAACAAGAACATGCCAAATTTCTTAACGAACAAAATAAGCTTTATTTCGTTAAAATCGGATATAAAACAAAAAAAAATTAGGCAATTATTGAAGTTTTTGTCTTTAATTGTAACAATATTATATTAACTATTGCCTAAATCTATCTGAAAAAATTTGTTTTATGTTCCTTCTAGTACATATTTGTTACATGTACGTAGTCTTGGATTATCAAATTAATAAAACATTATTTAAAAATTAAAAATTCTAAATCTGCTGTTTCAACCAAGACAACCTTACCAGAGCAAGAACTACCTTAAAACAATATTGGTATTAATAAAAAATAATTATAGGTATGTTACATATATTTTCGTATCAAAAGTGAAACGTCACGAATATAAATGCTGTTAACTAAATGAATGTCCACTTCCCTAGAATTTTTTTATTCTTTAGGTATTCCATTATAGTTACAGTAATAAAATTTTTAAAATAATGAACCACTTATTTATAATTATTACATAAATTTGAATTCATTATGTGACTAATTAAAAGAGAAATACCTTAATATTTAGTGAAATTTAACGTTAATGATATATTTTTGTTATATAATATTGCTAAAAATGTTTGGAAGCTATTTATTTATTTGAAAGAAATAAAATGAATACTAGGTTATAGAAAACAATCAATAATTTCGAAATATTTGGTAAGATTTTGCTACACATACTGTACCGAATAAACTATCTGCAGTTACAACATGAGCGAGCGCCATAATGTATCTATTAATGCACATTTCCGAAGATTGACGCTCACACGTGAGTCTATTATCCATTTGCGTGCGTGTCTATATATCGTCTCTAAACGCTGCGGGTGAACGATTATTACACACGAGCAGATCTCGTAAAGCAAAGACCTTCATTAGTATAATATCGTAACCATGACACTGTAAATATCGATTCCACCCATTCCGCGCATCAGCACATGCGCAATCTTGCAAAACTTATCTGCCCTTATAGTTATAGTTTCGTGCGCAATATCGCCATTTAACTGAACAAAGCGCACGCTTGCGGGAGCAAGCGCGTCGTATATATACACGTGCGGCAACGGGTGTGCATGCAAGCAAAGCTGTAAGCTCTGTGGCTGCGCGCTGCTACTATTATATAGCTATACGACGTGAAGGGTCGGGGTCAGGCCTCTCAAGGATAGCAGTATAAGGGGCCACTTCTCGCTATATCGCCGCGACAGACGCGCGCGCGGGCGAGCTCGTGCAGCTGCAGTCAGGCGTAGAGTGGAGCGTTAACGGCAACGTTGATGCACTTGGACAACGACAGTGTGCGCGCAGAGAGACGCCGCGTCTGCGCGCGGTGCGCCTCCATCCACTTGTTAAGTAATTGTGTTATGTATTGACTTAGTTTCACGCGCTCATAGGGTGGGGACTGAACAGCCGCAGCCTCACGATCACGACGAGGAGGCTGCTCTCACACTCTTCCACTCTTCCCCCCCCTCTCTCTCTCTCTCTCTCTCTCAGTTTCTCGACTGCTGGGCTAGGTTGCATATTAATTATTTGGTAATTTCAAGTTTAATGGTTATCGCGCTCGTCAGGTCCCCGTGGAGCCGACGTTGAATATCGGGGAAAAAGGAGCGCGGAACGGAGATAGATGGTCGGGGAGGTGGGGTGGAGGGTTCGTCAGTTCCGGAGATACCGTAGATGATAATGTGCGGAAGGTGGGTGGAAGGTGGCACGGTCTGAGCGAAATTTGACGAGGTGGCTTTTTTTATGCGGTTTGAGAGTTTGGATTCTGATGACCCTCGGATAACAAAAAAAGAGTCAACGTATGACAGGGGTTTCATTTAAGATCATAAGTGTCGTTTCGTTCATAAAGAAACCCAAGTAGTATTATTAGTCTTGTCATTTAACGATCTTTTCTGTGAAATAAGACAAATTATTTCTCAGAAATAACTTTGAACGCTTTTATCTGGTGCTGATTTATAATTACATATATCGGGATTCTAATTGAAAATGCTTTTAAATTTTGAATTAATTTTATGCGCCTTAAAATAATTTTATGTTTTAATCGCAATTAATGTATGCTGTTAAATTAATAATAAATGCTCCAAGGATAATATTTTATACAAAGTAAATAAAAAAAAGTTCATCAAACATAAAACAGTTTAAACGAGGAAAATTTCAATTTTAATTAACGTTTCGAAAATAAAGGATTCATTATTTCGCAGATATGGGATATGGGCATCTTTTAATTAAAGCGAAAGCAAAAAGAGCAAATATGTCGCTTTACTATTACAGTTGAATAATTTTCAAAAAGTAATCAGAACAAAAGTCCAATTAAACGACAAATGGAAGTAATGATGCTGATAATAATAATGGATGTGAAAAGTATTGAAAAAGTTTAAACCAATAAACTTCAATGAAATGGTCGTATTTCAAATATTGAATACCATGATATCTGGATAGGTGAAATATTCAAGTCCCGAATATTGGATGCTGAAACCTTTGCTCTATTTTTATTTTGTTTGTTATTTTTATGTAAAAAATGATATATGAATAAATAGTTGGGATTGCAAAATTCCGTACAATTTTATTTCATAAAAATATTCGTTATATTACATTGATAGGTATTCAGTGTTTCTTTAAATTTTTGTTACGCTTTTGCCAAAATTTGTGAAATATAGTAAATCAAATCATAAAAAAATTGTCAATGATACTAGTTTTAATTGAAACCTTTTAAAACTTTGACTGTTAATAAATTAAACATTCAATAATAATAATTAAACAATATTTTGTGTTGTTCTAACTTTGCTTTTTTGGGAATGTTAAAATTAGTTGTTAACCTTCACGTCACTGTTTTACCAGTTTTATGAATAGTGACAGGATAAGCTGAAAAATTACAGTATTTTCGAAAATTTGACGAAGAAAACATGAAACAGGCTAAAATATCATTTAATACTTTGAGATACTAACAATAATACAAATTTAGTATATAGGATAAGAAACTATTTCTAAATTATGCAAGAATTTTAGAAAAAAAGATTGGGGTCAGTATTTTCTTACATATAATTGCAGAGGGTACAGAAGGGATATGAAAAATTGTTCTGATACTCATATATATAATTAATTGTAAACTTACAGTTTTTGAACTACAATTAAATATACAATTGAAAACTGATAAGAATAATTAAATATTTGTAATTTGATACTCCTCAAAATATTAATTATATTTTGTAATTTAAAATAATATGATCATTCGTTAAAATGTTAACTGTAACTATACTACGATCGATACATTCTTGACAAATTATGCCGGAGGGTTTAGCAGAGAATTTGTGGAAAGTAGGAACGGTAAATACTTTCTTTACACTTTCTATTCTTATTAGTTTTTCTGTTTGTCGTCGATTGCATATTTTATATGACAATTAGAATGATCCTTTGTACCAGTTACATACTTCAAATATCCATAAAGTCGGTGAAAATTTTGGACTGATTTTTTTCGATACAAAATTGTTCATCCGAATATTAGTGTGCGAAATCCTGAAATAAAAATAATTGACTGCTGCAAAGAAGCTAAAGGACGCTACCAAAATGAAAAATTGTGTTTACTTTATTTAAGAACCTATTCAGTTTTATGCTATACAAAAATATTTATGCTTGTGCCATTCCTTAATTTGTTATCTGATGTAGTTTCTTATCATAGAATCTATTTAGACTGTACAAAAATCAGTTGCTCTTTACAATCCAGTAATATATCATTCTATTTCGTTTATTTTCTTTGTAGAATGATGTATTAATGGCCCACAGCAAATGATTTTGTTGAAGATCGACATCGATATATTCTTTTTTCATATTAATTATTTTTACATGTTTAGCCGAAAAAAAGTGTTGGTGGTAAAATAGAAGTACCACCCTAAAAATATAATCTATAGCTTGTTAATAATTTAAAAAATGAAACGTTAATCAAGTAAATAAAAATAATACTTTTAGAAAAGAGAAATTCCAATAATACTGTTATGTATACAATAATGTTACTCGGTACAGAATATTGTTTTTAAATGTAGAAGTTTTTCTTCATAATTTAATAAACATCAGCTATAAGAATTTTTCCTTCGCTAAATCCTTTCACCAAATCCTCCGCTAACTTTAAAATTATTTGGCTAATATAGATGGTCTCGAAAAATTCGATATTTCTACTGTATTTCTAAATTTCTTCGAAAGCACGCGTATACACACATTCATATATAGACGTACGCGCACACCCAGCACTCTGTGTTTTGAAAATGCAAATACGCTAGTTCCCATGTAAACACGCCTGATCCTAATACGCGCCTCTCTGCGTATATTTCTCTTCTTCGTTATAACAAAGCGCGCGCGTGCGCCACATAGTCCGCCTATATACATATCTATAATATGCAAATGATCCGTCGGGGCGCGGCTCTCTCTGTCTGGGCCTTTGTGTGAGTTTTGCTCTTCGCTAGAAAATATATATTTAATTTGTCGCGGTGGCGCGAGCCAGAAAGCGGACTTTTCCACAATAGGGGCCGCCGGGCGAAAGCTGCAAACGCGCGCGCACTGTCCGACGGCGTAAAACTGCGAAGCGAAACCGGAATCGTAATTCACCCTTTATGAGCGGATTTCGCTAAATCTTATGTGCCGCCGTTCCCGCTGCCGTTGCAGCCACTGCTGCTGCTGCTGCGGATACTGCTGGGTCTGTACATTTTCGATTGTCCCGTTATAAATGCAGTGAAATAATTATACATACATCTCGCTCGTGGAATGCGGATTATTTTTTAAAGGATTGTGTTGTAATCCATTTTATTGTAGAATTCTACACCATCATTTATGTTGACAAGGTGTGATAATCGATTTCTATTGAAATAAGTGGGGTCTTCTCATACTACTTCTTTAGCAAAATTCAAATTTTTAAATTAATTACAAAAGAATTTGACTTATAACAAATTTTTTATTTTTTCATATATATTTTTATATTAACACCTTGAAAATTATGTATAGACTTACTCGTAAGTGGTATATTTCTCTCAACGCTTGAAATATACTTTAGAGGTTTGTGTAATGAAATATCTACGTTTTAGTTGTATTCAAATACTTTCTTTGTAATAAAAAGGAATAAGATACCGTTGCGTATGTGTGTGTGTGCGTGCGTGCGTGCGTGCGTGCGTGCGTGCGTGCGTGCGTGCGTTCGTGCGTGCGTGTGACTTTATATGCCATCATTAAAAATACATTTTATCACACATTATACATTTTTTTTACAAGCAATTGAAAATTATAAACGATTATAACTTACTCCATATTTAAACATAAGAAAAATAATTTATGGAAAACTTTCTAAATTTTTTATTTTCCAGTTCTCATACTTTTTTTATTGGCCCCTCAGTTTGATCCCAGTCCCAGCCATCTTCGGGGTCCTGATATTCACCTTCAGTATGCATAAATTCAATCATAACCGATTTTTCCGTGGTTGTTCTTTCATAGCAAAGATGCATTTTCTAATAAAAAGAAATTAGTCATATATTATTAGCAAATCATTTTGTAATGCCTCAAAGAAGGTATAATATCAACTTTAATCATTTTATTCTATTCATTGGGATTTATTCTATTTATATTTCAAGTGTGTGGTGTGTGTGTGTGTGTGCGTGCGTGCGTGCGTGCGTGTGTGTGTGTGTGTGTGTGTGTGTGTGTGTAATAGAAAAAAATTTTATTATAATTTAGATAGATAATTTAGAATAGATTTTGTTTCATTTCTTACGTTAATGTCATTACTACAGAGTAACACATCTGTGTTATTTGAAAAAGTTTATTGAATTATTTTAGATAACTTGCAACGCTTACAAAGCCGTGCATTATTTAAAGCAGTAAATTACCAAACAGTGAAAAATACGAGCTATGCCCGGGAAAGCCCGCCAGGGCCGGAGGTGCGCCCCATTACGCGACTTGTTAAGGGCCTCACCAGGTGCCATGTCAGGACCTTATGATTATTTTAAGGCATCGGATAAGGTCCTGGCATTAGCCCTAAGTCAATTTCTGTTCGGGTTAATGTGAAAATAAATTAAAATGAGAAATAAAAATATTTTTTTACGAGCGTTGGGATCGAACCTGCAACCTTCACCGCGGCAATCGGACGCGCTAACCACTTACCCAAATAGGATTCTTGAGTGTAAAATTTTGGAACTTGTACATGTCAAACCATCTATTTCAAGAAAATTTCAGATAATATTAAATAATGACAATAAATAACTTTGATAACACAAAGAAACTTATCATTAATGTGCATAATATAAAAATAAAATAATTGAAGTAAGGTTTTGAATGTTTTGTAAACTTAAAAGCAAGACGAAGTGAAATTCCCGTAGAAACATAACCTCAATCAGACACGTGGGCGCCTTGATCTGCGCAGAAAGTACTAATGTTGTAGCAATTTTTACTATGTTGGATAGCAAACTTTCTTATGGCCTGTAGCAATTTTTGAATGTGGCACTTTTTACTATGTTTATAGTAATTTTTAATACGCTACAAAATAAAATTTATACGCTACAAAATAAAATTTAAACGCTACAAAATAAAATTTATATTCTATTCTAATAAAAATTAAAAGCATATATTTTAAATTTTATTATATCACAGTTTTTGCTATGTGTATAGCAATTTTTTTTTTATTTCGTAATACTTTCTAATCAACAACTGTCATAAAAATTACAAGAAATTTTGTAATTATTCATACAATTATAATAAAAATGCAGCATAAAGTGTATTTGTCTCACCTTTACTATACTTTATAGTAATTTTTATTACAGTTATAATAAAATTTACTACAACATTTTTCTCAGTGTAGAATAAATTTAATTTATAAGTAGAGAATGGATTATTTCATGGAAATTCGGCAATTATCAAATAATTGAATTATTTTTAATGAAAAATTATTTTTCAACCTTACCTTACAATATTTCGCATTTTCTTGACTTTGACAATATTCTTTTGGATCATCACAATTTTCAGAAATTCGCACTTTAGAGTGGTATGTCCAGGCCCCCTAATCAACGTATATTTAGTATAAGCTAAAGTTTAATTTAAAAAGTATTACAAAAATGTGTGCAGCATGTTGTTTATCTTTAAAGTTGCAATCAAAATTGCTTGTGTATAATTATTTTAATATTTTTTTGCTCTATTACCTGTTTTTCGGCCAACAAAACAATTATAAATAGAATGGTGACAACAGAAACTTTCATTTTGAATGTTATATTCAATAAGATCCTCTTATTTGTTGTCTCCAACCTTACACGTATATATATGCCGAACATTGATTTCTTTGATGGACACACAGCAGCCATCTATCGAGTAAGAGTAATACTTTTGGTGTTCTTTTATAAATGTTCTAAAGTATTTTAACTTAAAATATATTTATTTATGAGAAAACATTTTTTCTTATTTTTCTATAATTACAATTAATATAGAAAACTTTTATGTTTTATAATAAAATATTTTTAATTATGCGTAGACTATTTATCAATTTACACAAGTATCTGAAATAATCGTTGTGATATAATATTATATCATAAAGTATGATTTTAATAACGTATTTTAATACCGTAGAAGCTACATGTCGACATTTCTAATAGATAACACTTTACACGAAAGTGCGTCGCAAAAATCGCTCTCGAGATTAATGCCGAAAAAGAAAAAATCACGTGACATCTGTCAAGCACAGGCGCAATCTTATGTGCACCTATACAACAAAGTCGGACTTTTTTTATCCAAGCCCGCAGTATGTTGCACCCGAGCTTACCCGTATCGCCGGAGCTTATCGTGTATCCGCCACTGCCTCCTGAGCACGTACCCGAATAACCCGCGCGCACACCCGTACCCACATCTACACACATCTACACATACACACCCACACTAAACTGCCTAGCTGGAATGTACTCGCATACACGTTTTCGGCCGTATGAACGTACAAACGCGGTCACACACACACACACACACACACACACACACACACACACACACACACACACACACACACACACATACACACACGAAACAACACAAATGGATACATGTCGGCAAGGACACACACACACAAATCAAAGCGAGTATATACATGTACTACATCGGGCTGAATGGGTGTGAGTGTAGCGGGGAATTAGCGCATTTCCCGGGATGACTCTCGGAAATCTGGCGAACGACCAGGAGCGCGGCAGACCAACCGGAAGTGCGGAGCGAGTGACTTGCGCGCGGGTCAACCCTCTGGAAAAATTACACGGGCTTTGATATATATGTGTACGTGTCGGGACATAGTGCTGGCAACTGCGCGACTTTCTAACGCTGTGACTTTTGATCACGCTTCCACTCCCCCTCCTTTCGGGAATGATTGCCGTGATTGTGCGTCTACCCAATTACAGCGATGAAGATTCTGATAATTGAGTTGGGCGATGATTCCATTCGTGATCGAAGTGCATAATTGAATGAATTCCGATGGATGAATAAAGATTTATATAATTGTATTGTTTGATGTATATTTTGCAACAAACGACGTAGAGTCGTTGCGAATATATACTTGCCTTCGGAGCGCTCTCGCGCTCCTTGATATAATAATCATCATTTTTATATTTCAATTATAAATTATTTAAAAGTCACAAAATAAAAGTAAAAATTCCAAGTAGTATCTTCATTTTTATATTTCAATTATAAATTATTCAAAAGTTACAAACTAAAAGTAAAAATTCCAAGTAGTATTTATGTATACTTTTAAGGGAATTTTATTTTAACTATTGACTTGTATACTGAGATAACGATAATGTTTACCTTCAATATTATTTCAATATAACTGTGAAAACATTTTCACGACTTTTCAAAGTATATTCTAGTAAAATATTAACTACACAAACTTTTTGATCTCAGTAAATGTATTGATATAATTTAAGTATCATCGCATTGGAGAAAAAAGGGGTTATTTTTGCGACGAGTAGAAAAATCAAACAAAGCGTTATTTACAGTTGGCGTCAAAGAAGGAGCTAGTTCGGAGACACTTTTTTATGCAAATTTATGTTGGCAACTCTGCAGATACATAAAAAACGAAAAGAATTTTTTTATGTATTATGTATAACGTACGATTTATAACATCAACGTAATTACTATATCATTTTCTACAATATTAATTAATTTCTTTAATATTTGTCATCTTCTCTTCTCTCTTATATGTTACTTATTATTTTATTTGATTATTCTGTATTTTTTTATAATTTTAAATAAATATGAAAATCTACTTCACAGTGGCATTTAAACAAAATTCTCAGATCAGTGTAATACGATTAAAAATTTTATCTAAATGCTTTTATAGTAAGCATTCATACGTCAGTATATCAATAGATTTATTGAATATAAAAATATGGAATTTAAATTAACTATATGGAGGTACTAAAACTCAATTTCATTTTCAATGTTAACAACCTAAATTCTTGAAAAACAATTGTTTGCGCGATAACTTCTTCTTCGACACTTACTCAAACTAGCTCTTTTTTGAATGCGTTAAATTATAGTTTTGTAAAGTTTAATATTGATGTATAGAGTATATTTTTTACAATAAGGCATTAACTAACTTTAAAATTAATTAATTTATTTATACTTTTGTTTTGTGTATTACTGAAAATGATATTTTATTCATAGACGACTGTCAGAATTTTTATTAAAAATGCTAGTTACTCTCCGTTGCTTATTTTTCAATATTATTCGAGCGTTGAATCTTTTCTTCTTCCACTTCTTTCATTCCGTGTTATTTCTATTTTCAATTCTTGTTTTTTTCTCTTTTCTTCAACCTCCATCGGCTGCACGTGCGTCACACAGTAGACGAGTAGCTCGACTGTGGTTTCGGGGAAGTACATTGTGATTTCGACTTGCCGAATAGCTCTTTTCAAACGCAAAGAACGCGATCGCACGATGGGAAGAGCCAGTCTCGCGCACGAATGGCCACGCGCGAATAGATCAGTTATGCGACGTTCGCTCTTACCCGTTATGATTGAACGAGAACCTTTTAAAGTAAAAGCTGCTTGAGTAGCAAACATTAGAGGTTAATTTATTTCCAAAGTGCAGTTGGTATTAAATAGAATATAGCTGGTTGAATGGTGGTTTCGAATATTTTGAAGTGGATGAAGCGAAAAAACTTTTGAATACGCACTTGGAGATTTCCGAGTAAGAAGGAGAATCCTATGAAATTATAAAATTTGATTTTCTATTCTAAAGAAGGCCGGTAACTGCATTGGCTCTCGGCCTTCGCAAGGAGCGTGTACTTATTTCTATATATAAATGACCTTTGCGGTAGAAAATAAACCAACTTTGTTGGTTAGCATCTCAATTAAATGGATGTAGTTCTACTTAAAATTAACATCGAAATTTAATTAAAACTATTTCAAATTTTAAAGCATCTATAATACATAGAATATTTTAATATGTATAAATAATTAGTCTTCGTCGACAATAGTGTGATGTTTTTAATTTAAAAATTAACAAATAGTTCACCAACCATTAGTTATAACATTTCTATGAGGAATAGCATTACAATAGTTTCTATTTTTTGGCATTTTTCATCATTGTTATAATTATCACAGTTAAGTCTAATCTTTATAAGAAATAAATTTAAACGGAACGTTTTACAGACGCGTGCAAAAAAAGTGAATCGCGCAAAAAATCTAACAGCATTGAAACAATGTCTACCGTTATTTATCATTCGAAACTTTGTTTTAGAAAACAAATTTATTTCTATATAAAACATTTTTACTGGTCTAGTTCTCAAATTTTTTGAAAGTTCAGTTTCATAACAAAAACTTACTGACCTATTTTCCGGAAGCTTTCAAGCGTGACTTGGGTAACAAAAACAAACTTTCATATAGAGTTCAGTTGATATCTTAACTAGTTTACGAACAGTGATGAAATACGAATGCAAACGTACGCGCTATGCAAAGACAAACTCTCCTACGTATGTGTTCTCTCTCAATTAAAATTATGAAATGCATTTTGTGTTGATATATGCAAGTAATTTTATTGATTTAAAAGTATAAAAATCATCTGAAAAATATTATACTTCTTCTATGAACAATAAACTTTCCATTAGTAATTAATTTACTAAAAATAGCATTCTTAAAAAGCTTTTATATATATATATATATATATATATATATATATATATATATATATATATATATATATATATATATATATATATATATATATATATATATATATATACACGTAAACGCTTGTTAAAATTAAAATCCTAATTAATTGAATTGAATTGAACAGTTCTAGTTGATTAAAACTTACAAACAGAATATAAAGCTGGCTTTATATAAAGAATGAAAGCTGGCTTTGATCGACTTTTATACTATTTATCATATATATATACATATATATATAGAGGATAAATAGTATAAAAGTCGATCAAAGCCAGCTTTCATTCTTTATATAAAGCCAGCTTTATATTCTGTTTGTAAGTTTTAATCAACTAGAACTGTTCAATTCAATTCAATTAATTAGGATTTCAATTTTAACAAGCGTTTACGTACCAATTATAAATTTAATTAAAATAAAATACAATTCAAAATTTGAAGCCCAAAAAGGTAAACCTTTTAAATTGTAATAATCTTTCATTATTTATATATTTTTGCCATTTGCGATTAACATTCTTTTTCACAAATAATTTTTTCACGAACAATACCGAACGTAAGGCATTTTCGTGTCGAATGTAGATAAACATTCGAGTCGCGCAACCGGAAATCGATAAACGCATTAGCTTGGTTTCAATCACTTGCGAGCAAAAAATCATTCGCGATGCAATAAGACATCCACGAAATCCCGGAAAACGGGCAGAAAAAATCCACCAACGGAGAAAAACGAGAAGAGCGAGAGAGTCAGGGAGAGCCCTAAACCTCTGCTGTGCGAGAAAACGAAACCAGATGCAGCTGTGCAGGAGCCATTGGAAGAGAGAGAGAGAGAGAGAGAGAGAGAGGGGCGGGAGGGGAGAGGGAAGAGAGGAAAACCGGGTTAATGGCCAATACAGCAGCGCGTCGATGCAGCACTGCTCTGGTGCGCCTACATACAAAGGGAGGCACGAGAGCGAAATTAGAGGCTGCGAATCTGGCGCACTTCGGTGAAAAAAAAGAGGGCGCAAGCGCGACCTCGCGGAAATTTTGGAAAACGCCGCCGGGCTAGCCCTATATATGTATACCTGGCACAGTGCAAAAAGTATCGGAATTCCTCGGGCAGGCCGTTATATGCGGCCGCTGCACCGCAATCACGACCAGCCGCGCGAGCTGTTACACTCTGGCTTGGCTGCACATACTTAATGGATTTATGCTCGCGGCGAAAAGTTCTCGACCACGAGCACGCAGGCGCACGCACGCAGCTGACGTTGATCCGCCGCGGCGTTAGCGCGCCACTAATTACGCGATTAGTTATTTATCTCGGGCGGATGCGCGCTCGCAAGCGCGTGGCCAGCCACGTTAATGCACTTCGCAGCCGCCGCTGCCGCTATAGGTACTCGCTGCTCGCTAATCGAAATAACCGGTTATATTAAGTGCTCGATGTACCAGGTTGGAGGGTTCACTCCCTCGCGCGCCGATTCATTCGTTTGGGCTTTACTGCTGTGTGTGTGTGAGGGTTGTACGCTCTCACACACTCGGGTTTCGCCTCTCCGTACTCCACCCCCGAGGGCCGGTCGTTAATTTTGTCGGCTCAATGGGACTTTCGAGGGCATAAAGAACAACTCGATTTTCCGGTAATTATGCGATCGAATGTATGCGCGCGTCCATGTGCGCGAGCGCGGACTTGTACTTGTGCCTCGTTGTTGCAGGTGCCACTCGTATAGCTTTTATTGAAGGGCAATTGGCGTGAGCGTCCCCGATGCGCTTATTGATTAACGCTGATTTTTTGGCTTGTTTGCGCGCTGTATTTTTTTAACCGTTTGGCAGTGGGAGAGAGTACAGCATAGTGAAATCAGATATTTTGCGCGTGATGCAAAAGCGCGAGGTGATACCATTCCAGTCCATTTCGGTTCCATTTATATATAGTTGCGAATTAAAAGTGTTTTGAAGGCATTTGTTTTTACGGCGTTTCAAATATCTGTAAATATTTTCGCTTTTGAACTACTCTTGTGAATTTAGTCAATGTTTACTTTTTCACTTTAGTTTCAGTAAAAAATATTATAGAAGCTCCTACCTCGAATGCGGATCATTCAACCAGGAAGTATCAAACAATTTTTCAAAAAATGAAAAATAAAAAATAGAGGAAAACATTTAGATATTTCTGCAACATAAACATTTTAATTTCTTTGAGACTTGCATTAGTTCAAAGGGAGTATTAAAATGCACAAAAAATCGTACAAATTAGGATGGACGGATTTTTGCTGTTTGTTAGTATGTTTCATGTATTTCGAAGTTAAACTTCAAACTAGCATTACTTTGAAAAGAATCGCGATTTTTCAATTTCGAAAAAAGCTTATAGGAAAGCTCATTTTCTCTAGTTATTCTTTTGAAAGTTTATGCTCTACTTGCCTAACTCAAACGATTCATGTTCAAAATAGGTGATTTTACAAGCAATATTTTACATCAATGTTAAAGGATTATAACAAAGACGTTTTTGTTTATCGTTTACCATTTTAGTATGCGAGGTAGAGGATGATTAAAAGTTACCATTGTCAATACACTTTGGAAAAGTAAGGACGAATAGCGAAGTTTATCGTCGATGAAGAATTAAAGTAGTGGGATCCGAAAGGCCGTCAGTAATTAATTTACTTTTTAATATGATTTGTTTCAGTTTTTATACTTTGAGCGGTCAAGGTTGAGAAAAATCATTTCCTGAAGGTGTCTTGGAAAAAATTTTCCGATCACCTTATAGACGCTAAAAATTAATATTTTTGTAAGTTTTATTATATAATGAAACGATATTTTTTATTTAACAAAGAAGTTACTATTATACAAATATATTCTATATAATGAGATGCTGTTTTTAAGAAAAACACTCCACGTAATTGACAAAGCACGCCCCATCGCTGCAAAGTCAAATGGACGACGACAACCCCCTCTCATTCATGCTCCTTTGAAGCGCGAGACCTCGTCGCCCTCGTGCTCGATATTTTCGCCGAGTTGTTTTTACACTTTCTCTATATAGCTGCGCGGTTCCCCTTTGTTGTTGTACCTTCGACCTGGAGAACCTCGGTATATTTTTTCTTCTCTCCCCTCCATCCCCTCTTCGGTCACGTCGGTGCCGTGCCATTTTTTCCCTTCCCCCAACCGTCTTTATCCTTTTTTCGTTCGCACGCGTCTCTTTTAGCTCCGCGCCAATAAAAAATTCCTCGCGTCTGCAAGAAATAGGACGGAAGAGCGCGCGCGGCGATGTGGCTATGAAGGCAACTCTATATATATATATATATATATATATAGATAGAGAGATACATAGGCAGGTACGGATGGCACGTTCCACAAGTGAAATCCGGCGTGTGCGCGCGATACACTTGGTTCGCGCCGGATATAAACTCAATCCTTGTGGCGGCAGCCGCGTGAAAACAGGTCTTAACGCTCCTTCGGCTGGAGAGAGAAAGGGTGTGAGAGATGGGTGGGTTGAGGCGGGCGGAAGGGGGTAGTGAGGAGACGGGAGATCGATGGGTGGAGACGAAAAAACGAAGAAGAGGGTAGAAATCCGGCGCGTCGATGAATAAAATGCAGATGGTCGGTTTTCTGCTGACGACGAGGAGAGCGAGGCCGCGGGAAAGCTGCTGATTTGGATAGATATAAAATTTTTCGCTCTATTTTTACCATGATGATGGTGATAAAGTTTTTAATTTTGTTGAAATGTTCTTAAATTGATACGTATAAAGAATCTCTTATGATATTGCATGTCCTTATTTGCAAAGTCTGACAAATACTTGAGAACAGTGGAGACTTCAAATATCATCATAGTATTAGTAATATAAACAGAATGAAAGGGAAGTAATTTTTACTTTTTTTTTCTTTGGTTTTGTGTTTTATCAGAATTTTTTATAGAAGAAAATATTAAATGCATTTCAAAAGGAAACAAAGCAGATCCATACTCTGTTATCTGCTCTTATTTTATAAGAGGCTTCGACATTAAACATTTACGTATATAGAAGTATAAAAGGTTAGTCTACAGGTAAGCTCAACAGAGCATTTTCGTAAATTCTAAAACGATCACTGAACTGTTTGCTGATATACGTATACATAAAAGATATTAATATAAGACTCATAATAAGTTAATAATATTAGTTAAAATAAACGAAAAAATTAATTGGTTTTGTAATATTCTAAATGATTATAGGTACATATATGCAGCAAATAACTGGTTCCTGGTATATAATAACAGAGAGATCACGAATTTCCATTAAATCTTGACAATGATTCAAAGATCAATTCAACCTCTCCGTCTCCAGCTCTCTCTCTCTCCCCTCTCCCTCTCCGTTTCTGTCACCCATGCACGATCAATGGTCTTCGACTAGAGTGAAGGACCGAGACCGCTGCACGGAGAGAAAGTCAGAGAGCGAGAGCGCCACATGCTACAAAGCTCGTGCGAAACATCTCTCGGGTAGTTTAACCGTTTACGAGGCGATCAAGGGATCTCAAAAGCCCTTAGTTCCAAACCCTTCTCTACCTCTCTCTCTCTCTCTCTCTCTCTCTCTCTCTCTCTCTGTCGCCGCTGCGTCTATCGTACGCTTGCGGCTGAGGCGCGCGTGTAAGCCGGCGTGCACAAGAGGACCGACCTGTGCGTGTTGCGAGCGAGGTAACACTACTGCAGCCTGCCAATGTTTAGCGTCTAACGCATGCTACCGAATTATAGCGAGGACGTGTAGTTGTTAGCTCACCAATACACTCCATGATTCGATATTTTGACGCTCCCTACGAAAACTAGCACCTTTTTTGGCCTCCTCACGAAGACTAGCATAACTCACGACTTTGCCATTCACGAGTTTGCGCCGAATAATAGTACAATTCGTAAGATTGCAACGAAAAGTAGCACGATTCGCGAGTTTGCGACGAAAAGTAAGACGATTCGCAAGCTTGCCGCGAAAACTAGCACTTCGCGTCACCGTGTTAATTTACATAAGAGGCAGTGGAATGTGCTAGTCTTCGCCGCAATCAAGCGGATCGGGCTAGTCTTCAACGCAAATCAATGGGGCGTGCTAGTCTTCGCGGCCAACGCTCAAATGGACTAGTCTTCGTGGCAATCTGAATCGTGCTAGTTTTCGTAGGGAGCGTCGATTTGATGAGTGGCAATGCAAAAGTAAGCACCGGTAAGTATCGAAGTATTAATTATAAAGTGATGGTGGAGCGAACGATATTCGATCGATTGTAGCGATTTTCGTATGGGTGCTACCAAGATGAAGCAGGACTCTGTGGCTTCCGCCGAATCGTCTCCCCGGGGATCTTGTTTTAATGGGATTGCCGAAGTTTCGAGGCGAGTGTGGTGTATAGCGCGAGACAAATGCTGTAGAACGCGCACTGACCACAGGCCCTAAAAGTCATGGCGATAATTAAGGAATTATTGTTTGCAGTGAAATAGTATGAGGATTACAACTTGAAAGTTTCGGTCGGATGTAAAGTAGAGGTAATAGCCCGTGACTTAATTTATGGAAATATTATCGTAACTCATATAATCTTACAACATTTAATCTTACATAAGTAAGATATAATGCAAATATACTTAACGTGTCATACGGTTTTTTCTGTTTTCGATAATCTTCTCGTCAATTAATCATATTTAAATACTTTCCTTTTACTTTTTACTTGACATTAACGAGCGCAGATACGTTAACGTGCATACGACTCTTGTTAAATAACGGCTCATGAAATATTTAAAACAAATTGGTAATCAAATTAAAATTTCAAAGGTTCGTTAGTGTAGAAATTTTCACGAAAAAATAAATAAATACCCTGGTAGAACATTAACCATATTTTATAGCTAATGTGTTAATTAAATGGAAGCATTTCTAGCCAAAATGATGATAGAAAAGTAATATAATTTATCTATAACTTTACTGTTACTTAAAATACCCATTTTATGAAGTGTAAATTCCATAATTTATTTCTGATTGGCACATAATTATGAAATAACAAGCAATGTGCCTTTTTAGCCATAAAATTAAATAAAAAATAGCTAACTTATCGTTAAAATTTCTGCCAGGGTTCAGAGTTATTTATTTTTTAACGCAAAATTAATAGAACTTATCACAAAAGCATCCGTTTAAACTAGTCCTAAATTTCTTATGATCCTCTAGTAGCTCTTCCTCGAGATCTATCATTTCGATGAGCGATCAATTATTCATGGCACGGCATTGGATACTTCAGCGGCAGCTATTCAGACAGGGAGAGCGAGGGCCACTGCTGTGCATACTTACAGTAGTTAGGATAGGTGGCGCGTACTGCGCTATGGCACATCTCCCCAAGCGGGCACACTGCGCTGCGATTGCACTTTGAAAGCGGAGCCGTCAAAGGGGCCACGCCGATTGCGGCCCGCACTGCTCTTTATTTCGCTTTCCGTTTGTCTTGAGCTGTTTTGTGACTCTAGCGAAACTGTAATCAGGGAAGTTGTAATCGAGGCTTTTGTGCGGCGATGGGCGCGTGTTCCCTTCGATGTTTGTTCTTTGACTCGTCTGTGGCATGCCGGGCTTTTTGTCTTTGCGAAAGGTAAATGATTTTCTTAAAATCAAAACGAACTGTCCTGGAACTGCTGAGCATCGGAGTGTTTACATTGCCACTTCGGAAGTTTTAAATGTTTACACCTCAAAGATTTTAGAGTATATCAAAACTTAGTTGTTGAAATAGTAACATTATTCGTAGATTGATTGCCAATACGATCTTTGAGAAATTTAAAATGTTTTATTTTTTAGTTTGTTGTATTTTTTTTTATGATATTGCAATTAAGACAAAACATTGTTTGTTACATTTAAGAACTAATCTATATACACATTTATTCTACTTTGATTCATTTCGCTTGAATTACTCATCAATTCGGTGATAAATTATTCTCTCCATTAAAAGTGCTTTATTGAACACTGATAGGCGTAAAAAGAATATGTAATATTGTTGCTATACATACACTGTAGAATATAGTTAGTATTTTATATGGTCATATTTATGTCACCAGTTTCAAGAGAACATTACGGGTTCAGAAGATAAATTACAGTCAGTTTGGTGTAGCGATAAAAAGAGATGGGAATTGGATTCTTGGGGTTAATTTGTACCCTCTATAAAAACACGCAACAAAGATAAACGAAGATTTCAACTCGTTACGAGCTTGAGTTTACAGCTGGGTACAATAACTCCCTAGTGAAATCACAAAATTTATCGATTCCCCAAGGCACATTGGTCGAATTTGTTTAATGCTCTCGGTGTTCAAAAGTACAAAACACAAGTAGTTGTATATATTTTATGATTATAGTCTTTTACCCGGTATTCTTGGTTAAAATTCATATAAAAAAATTTAATTAATCATTCTTTAATAAAATGTTAAACTGATTTATGTACATAAGAAGAAATGACATTGGTCATTTTACAAATAATGTTATGGCAATGTAAATTATATTTTTGTAGACTAATAGCTAACGAGTAAAATAAAATATAGACATTGTGTGCTCTAATTCGAGATTTTAAAATTTATCATAAAAATAATTTAAAGCAAAAATTTGTTTCAAGCTGAAGAACATCGTAAAATTTTATTTTATTAAATCGATATCCTAGTTCGAAGTTCTAATGATGCTTTATTATTGGAGGTTTTTTCTTAAAAAACTTTTCAGACAAATTTTTGATAATAAATATATTTAAGGAGGAGTTTTTTAATAAAACAATTTAAAGACTTTTGTATTTTTTCTTTTACTGACCCACTAAAGACAACGGACGAATACGCTGGAGTAGTAACAACGCACAAATATGATATAGGTGACCTGAAAACATTGTAAAATGTAAGTACACATTTTGTGTTCCTTTTAAAATGTCATCACTCATAAAATTTTATTGTGCATCATATATTTGTGGAGAATAAAAAAATGCGGGGGAGAACATCTTTCTAGCGTAAAACCCGTAACGCGTTATCGGACAGTAATAATGCAACCGATATTTCCTACCAGTGGCAGCTCGTAAAAATGCGAGTACTTTCATATCTCTATCATAATAATTCTCGCGTTGCATGTTTTATATCAACAAATAATTTATTTTTCATATTTTTTATATAGGTACGTATAGTATATCATATTTAGCCTATTATGTGGAAGAAAATACCATATTAAATATTCATCCAACAGGTCATTGTTCTTCTTATACAGTATTTGTTATATGCCGTATAATAAATAATACTTCTTACGCAATACACACACATATACATAGAATTTATTAAAAATAATAGAAAATAACCTTTATTCATTATATTATAATCCATTATAATATTTTTTCTTTTGAGCTGTTACTAAAACACAAAAAGTATAGTAAATAATGCTACATTTCAAGAATTATACATGAACTATAATAAACCATTTAAGAATCGAAATCTATAGTGTACTAACAGATGTTCTATTCCTATAGTCGTAAAGTCAAATTTCTATTACCTGTACAAAAAATTGCATTAACTACTGTTATTTGCGTTTGCACCTATAAATTACTTGTACATTATCTTCTATTCCATCATGTCATTCGGCGGGGCGAGGCTAGGGGGATCCCCTCTTTCCCCGCGATGGCTCGCACTGCTCAACGCGCACCTCCTCCCGCAGCCAATGAACTCGGTGTTTTGTTTACGTTTTCAATTCTTTCCCAAATGCCTGACAAGTGACCAAAATCTCTCTGCGTTTTTATTCTTTAATCATTTTTTTATTTTATTTCTGCTTTTTTTGTAAGGGATTTTATGTTTAAAGATCACGTAACCTCAATCTTCCGTAACAGCCTATGTTCAAAACTTGTTTTTTCAAGAATTATTTTCTCCAAAATGTGCGTAATGAAAAATTCTGAAAACAATCATGTAATCTTCTTTTATACCACTCTAACCTCAAAATCATAACTTTAATATTGATTACTCGGCTCTCGTGGTATAATACTGTTCGAAATTGGTGCGTAAGAAGATTTTTAGCTCATGTGACTTTTCTCACTCGCTTTGCTCGTGCGAGAAACGTCACACGAGCTAAATAATCACCTTCCGCACTCGTGTCGAAATGTACTATTAAGTTAAGGAATAACATAGGTATAAAAATTCTGAATTGTTGGCTGCTTTTTTGCTAAAGGTAGGAGAGTCCTTAAAAGGGAGCTAAGGAATCTGATTAGTTGAGTGCCCAAAAAAGAAAAAGGATGTACAACCGTACATCGCTGCAAAGAGCGAACAAGTGTTTTCTTCTAAAGGGACGGGAAACTGACATAGAGAAACGTCAAAGAGCTTAACGAGCCGTTTAAGACTTATAGAAAGAACAGTTGCAATGATCCTCTGTCGCATTTTATCTATTCATTTTAATGAGATTCAATATCATTCTAGTTAGAAAAATCAGTTTTTAACTGATGGAATTTTACACTAATCCAGAAAACATGGTATCTAAAATAAACTAGCAGAAAATGAGGTAAAATATCGTTAAAAGTTTTGTATATAGCCCTTTAATCTATTTAAACCCCTTAATAAATATTAGAACTAAATTCAAATTAATTAGCTATGGCGATTACGTTCTGTGTTATAATTACTAGGATCTAGCAATGTTATTATGAGACATCCTCCGCTAGATCCGCTCGATTTATGAAACTCTCATTAAATAAGATGGTATAGTGCTTTGTTGGCAATAATAAGTAAATAACATATTTGCAATAAAAAAGACAAATGTCACCTAGATTTAAAGTGAACAAGCGCCAGCGCTCCGAAGGCAAGTATAATGTATTATACCGTCAAAGTATAAAACGAACTAAAAGTGTTTTATGTTCTATTAATTATCTATTCTTTTCTTACCATCTAACTATAGACTGTACTTTGAAAAATTCCTATCTTTAAAAAATGATGGATTTGTTATGATATCAATTTATTCGTGATTTCATTGGTGGGAGTAAGGGGTTGCTAGGTTACAAAAACAAAAGTGGCGCGAAGTTTTGCTACAATTACGGCGCATGAAGCGCGTTTAGAGATAACTAGTCATAATAAAAAATGGAAAATTGTGTGTATATAACTTTTTATATTTAAAAAAAAATTTAATCTGTTGATCAATTCCATATCATTTTTCCAATGAAAGTAAAAACAGAGTTTTATTGATGTTGCTATATAAACTGTTTTTGTTTTTTTTTTTTGTATTGTAATAAAAATACTATTCTTTAAAGGGATTTTTACCCACAAGATATGGGCTGACGCAAGAAAAGTAATATTTTTTATCTAAACTCCATGACGAATATTCATTCAAAAATTGATGTTCATACTAAGAATTTCTTTCCAAATTTTCTTACTAATTTTATGCAGCGCATCCTATACAATTCAACTGTCATTACTTCCAATATATTTGAAATTTTGCTTATTCCTCTTGTTCTTCGTGCTCTAGCAGAGCAAACCCACCTTAATAAAATCGGAAATTCCGTGCAGACACTCTCGGCTCCCTTCGATCCGTCGCCGACGTCGTTGCACGCGCGCACCCGTTTCGGATTTATCCCGCGAGACGTCAATCCGACGAAACATTCGATGCATCCAGCGTCCCCTATTTGAAATTTATTTCATTGCGGCTAGGGCACAGAGAGAGGGAAAGAGAGAGAGAGAGAGAGAGAGAGAGAGAGAGTGTGTACGCAAGTCGCGCATAACGACGAAGGGAGAGAAATTCTGCAGCGACGAGGAGTCACGTCTCTGTCTGCAGCAGAAATGCAAAAATACAAAAGGGCGAGCAAAGATGCGGGCACGCGCGCTCGTCCCTGGAAGGTAGCTCTGGCCTTTCTCTCCTCTTCTCGCGCGCTCTCCTCTATCCTTGCCTTCTTTGCTCTGGCTCTCGATGTCGTCACTCTCCTTTGACACGTGCGAGCTCCCTCCGCAGTTGCGCACGGCTCGACTAAGTAAATGCAAGCCTTTCGTCTTTGCCGTCCGCCCGACTCTTTGAAGTGTGTACATATGCATATATGTATGTATACATGTGTCGTGTATGTGTGTATGTATGTGTGGGTACGTAAGAGGGTGCGAAAAGCCTAATAGAAATGCTATTCTCACGATGGACGGATCTGAGAAAATGTATAAGCTGGGTGATCCGACAGTTCACATCTGGAGGATTCGAATGAAATAATTTATTTATGGCCTTATATCTCAATAGAAAAATTTTCTTATAAAATATTGAGATATTTTTTAGAAACGTTATTATTTTATTAAAAAAATGTATTTCAATGAAGTTAAATGAAGTTTTTCCTTCTTACTTGGTGCAGAATTGAATTTTCAAATCCCAAAAAACAAAATAAATCCAAACAATTAAATTAAATAACTCCTAATGTCGATAAAAAGCTTCAAAATTTGAGTACTTTATAAATATATTTGTAATTCATATGATCTTTGGAATGACTTTTACATAAAATGACATCAAATTATAGATAAATTCCATGCAATTTTAGGAAAAAATTTTCTAGTCACAGGAGATATTTGTAGAAAAATTTAGGAATACATTTACTTAATTTGAAATATTGTCAAAACTAAAAATGTATTCATTGAAATATCGGATATTTTTTGTGAAGTAAAGTAAAAACAAAGTTTAAAACGTGTTTTTCAAACAATTAACCTTTTAGCTGCGGGGCTGGTCCATATATGGACCAGCAGTCAGGTCAGCGACTCTATCTGAAATATCCAGTGATATTATGTATACATTTTACATATTCTGAGAGGTCAATTTGTACTGAAATTTCTCCGTAGCCTAAAGGTTAAAATAAAGGGTGTGATGCAATATTTAATCAATTTATTTGCTGATATTCAATGTGCGATGTTTTCGTTATACAAGAACTAAATTTATTCTCGCCGAATTTCCACAGCATAAAAACAAATAACAGGTAAAAGTTTTACAACCGCGATACCTATAAACAACGTTTCCAGGGGATTTGCACTCACAGCTAAACATCACTCGCGGCGCTCGTATACACTGAGACATTCGCGTTTACGCCCTTTCCCTGTTGCGCACTTTTTACCCGTGCGCGTAGGCTCGGAATGGATATTTTGAGCTCCCCACGATTGAAGCATAGTGCGCTTGCTCACAAATACGTGCACACGCGTGTGTCCGTGTGCTAAATACGAGCTGCGCGCAAATACATTAAAAGTTAATGTTTCGAAAGTTTGTCGGAAGCTGCGCGCGGGAAAACACGCTAGGCGCGCTCTGCCGCTTATCGCGAATCGAACGCCGCGCCCGCTGAAGCACGAGGGCAAAGACACAGCGCGAGTGCGCTGGGCAAAAAGAGAGGAAGAGAGCGCGGGCAATAAACATGACGGTAAAAGGATTAGAGTTTACGAGCAGAGCCTCGTTTTACGCGTTATCTCGTAATTATTCGACAAAGCCCATGCCTTTGCCTCCCCCTCCCGGCCAGAAAGACCGAAGGGAGCGCGCGGCATAAGCTCCGAACTTTCTAATCGCTGTATACGCAAAATGAAGTTCCCTCAAGTCCCTCTAATTCTAAGTCGTCGGAGCGATAAATACCAAAGTTGCACAATTCCTGGCGCGAGCCTGCCCCTCCCGAAACTCTCTCCCTCCCTCTCTAGGTCCAGAAACTGAGGGAGGGAGAACGCGAGGGAAGAGCGCGGGGCTAACGAGATTGTAATGTTGACGAAGTAACCTCCCGTGGGCTCGGCGCCACTTGTCCCGGCTCGCTGCTGCGCGGATTCGGCGAGCCGACTTATATATACCGGGGCAGGCCGTACGTTAGCGAAGATACGGAGGAAGTACGAGACTCGCGGAAGGCTTTTTATCGCCGTCGCCGAGCCATCGGAAATGGGTAAGGGAGTCGCGGCCATTTTTCACGCGGGTTTCAGCCGAAAGTAAGACCTCCCGTTCCTTTTTTCAGTCGAACGCGACGACGTTAACGCTGCGATTGAACCGTTCGTTTGCGTTTGGGACATCCACGATGTAAGCTGCGACTCGCGCAGAGATTTTCTGGAATAACGGAATGCTTGCATAAGAGTTGTATTTATTGAGTACTATTGAAATGATATTGCTAATATTATTTTATAACCGTTCATCTGTTTTTAAAAAACTTTTTAGTTATTTAAATTAAAGTATTCGAACAAGGAAACACTTTCCACATTATATTGTAGATAGTATCAAGGTTTGAAACGTTTATGCAGTTGATACAAGGTCTTTTACGATGCCATCTTTCGTACACATTTCCGACATAGAAAGTAACATTTTTGGTGAATTTCGTTAGTGGTAGGCGTACACGTACATACGAAACATTTACGAGTGTAAAGTCATGTTTTGCCACACGATATGGATCTCGTTTAAGTTGACTGTATAGCGTACATAGTGACGAAACCCAGGCGGGTTATTTGCGGAAAGGTACTTAAAGTTTATGAGTTGCAGGTTTAGTGTTTGTGAGCAAAATGTACGTGACGAAATGTATGAAATATGAGCAAGAAAGTTTATATTTATGTTTACTTCTTCAACCATGTAGTTGTAATTGCTTTTAATTATTTAAGATTTCCTTCTTGTAAGTTTATTGCTGTTAAAATGTTGCGATGTTTCCCAAAATGTTTTATACTAATATGCAATTTGTAATTACCTGCAATAAGTAATTTTAATAAACATCAAATTAACAAAAATAGTAAGATAGCTTTGCCTACTCACACTGCCCTGGTAGAAAATTAACCATAAGTTGGCCATAATATGGTTAACCAGCATATGATTAGCCATATGCTGGCCAACTTATGGTTAATTTTCTTCCAGGGTGTCTATAAATTATTATTTAAAATATAAATATTTAAAAATGTGTCACTTCTTTAGAAATAAATCAATATTATTTTACCTTGAAAAGAAGAATACCAGCTTCTGCTTACTTTAATTTTAGAAGTGCACCTTGGCAAATCTGTGCTATCATTCAAAATGTAACAAATATGAAAATTAAAAACATTTGATCAGCTTGTCGCGTGGAAGAGGTAACAAAATGATAAATTACAATCTAATTCTACAGACAATACGTGGAAGTAGTATAGATCTTGTTTAGTCAGACATTGCCGTTTATTCGACTATTTTGTAACTTTCTTGTTCAGTGTTTTGATCAACTTTTTTAAAATCTCATCATTTATTATAATCAAGAATTTTTTATAACATTTTGGGTTTCTTCCAGAGTAATCTAGAAATTGAAATTTACTATACATTTAGTTAAACCGTAAAAGCGGTTCAAGGGGCAGTATTCGCGACATTCCGCCGATTTTATGAAACTAGGCAAAACCCGAAACCATCGCAAAATCCACTTTCGCAAACTCGACGGGGCAAAAAGACGTCGACGCATTAAGAGGGCAAAAACGTTTGACGCCGCAATTTCGCCGGCAGAGGCAGAGAAGGAGAAAGACAGAGTTAATGATCCCAGCGCAAAAGCCAACGGAATTATAGGCAATGTGTTCACGGGCGGACGGCCCCCGCGTGAGGTTCATCAATCTTGCCGTGAGCCACCCGTGTATAGGAGGGCCTACGTGCGCACGCGCGTTCACATTCCTAAATCCAAGAAGCATCACAGGGATTGTTCTATGATGAGACGGCTCCCCCCTCCCGCCCTTCGTGGCCTTTGTGGACTGTATAAATTGGCAGGGATTGTCGATGCGGTTATTTAAGCTGTATAAGCCGCTGCTGTGGCAAGATTGTCTACTTAATAGTTGTTTCCGTTGATTTAGAAATTCCAAAATTAATGAAATCAATCGTTAAGGGCCGACAGGGTCACAGAATTCATAGTCGTGCATATCATAATTATTACAATAAAATTTCTGCTGAATAATTACGTAATAAAGAAGACGATACGGCCATTACCTATAACAATAAACGAACGAGGTTAAATTATTCTTTGCAAGTAAGTTCTTAAAAGGCTAATTATATTAGATGACGCATAACATTGGTGCATAACAAATGCATACCATTGATGTAAAAAAAAAACATGAAAGAAAAAAAACAAATTGAACAAAGCTTTAAAAAAATTGACGACCATTGAACGTACTAAATGTTTTTACACGCAAGAGCGGGTCGACGAGAAAAAATTAATACGACTCGTCGACTTCCGCTCTCACGTCGACGAGGAAAAATCCCCTCGTGCCAGCTCGTTCTCCCGCTCGGCCGCTGTCGGGAGTGAGCGAACGCGAGAGATCATTTGTCTCTCGGTGCGCGTGAAATTGAAATCGCGCATTACACGCGAAAAGTCACCGATCGAAAGCTCGCGTCCGTCGTCTAGCTACAGCTCTGGCTCTCTCGCCTTCCTCGAACAAGATAGGCCAAATGCGCGAGCAGGGGAGAGACGAAGGCAAAACGAGGAGAAAGAGGAGCGAGAGAAGGACGCCAGGGGTTGGGAAAAGACGAGTGGGAAGGCCAGCGCGTAGCTGCCGTCATTCCTGGGACGCCTGGTGCGAATTCGCTCTTTCGCCCCGGCGCGCGGCGGCCCTCTCTCTCTCACCCTGCGCCAGCAGCCCCGCGCCATTACGCCGAGTGACATCCAGGCTAATATCCTTCTACTTCCTGTCATTCCGAGAGCGAGAGAGATAGCGCACGTCTGTACCGCCCGTACCCCCACTGAGTCGTCCTCCTCCTCCGCCTGCTCTCGCGCGCCGGGATGTTTTCGTGCCTTCGCCCGGCAGCACCGGCTTCGTGCTCTGAAATGTTAAAGTCCCGAGAAGAGAGGGAGGGAGAGAGAAAGAGCGAGAATGTGCACGTCGTCGTTGGACGATGTCGTCGAGATAAATGGATTGCGAAATGATGCGAAATGGGAGAGGACTGCGGACGTTCGTTCCCTTTTCCTCTCTCTCCCTCTCTCCGTATATCGATCTTTATAGTTTGATTGTTTCAGGAGCTTTTGACGTTGTTTCTGTTTACGAAGACAGCACAGATAGCGAGAGTATGCGCGGATTGAAAAGAGTTCGGATAATAGATTCCAAATCCAGTGGCGCATGCCGGCGAAAGAGTTACTTGCAATGGGATTATGTTCCATTGCAGCGGGGATAATCGAATGCATGTAGAGCTTCACGAAATTCACGTTGATAATTTGCATACTCCCCATTGTTTCTTGATTTTGAATAAAATCTTTTCTTTATTGAAGTAGTATCTTTTTATTTGAAGTTTTTGAATTATAATGAGAAAAAGATGGGTTCTAAGATCTTTTTATAAGAATGAATAGTATATTACACCCCTAAGCAAGCAAAAGTAAAGAATGTCCTAGATCGCATGTAAATTATCACCCGAGCCGAAGGCGAGGGTGACAAGCATGCGATCTGAGGCATTCTTTATTTGCTCCCATGGTTAGTATACGATTTTTTTGCCTAGCGAAGCCGAAAATACAACATTCGCGATCGGGTGCCGGGAGCGAAAGTGGCACTTTCGGCCCACTAGGCAAAAAAAGTATTATTAGCGAGTCTGCATACGGATCAGTATATTTGGTCAAATCTTCTGTCATAAGAGATTAAAAATGCAATCATATCTATAGGAAATGTGCGGTTCAACGAACTTACCTGAATGGATAGCTCGATCGAAACTATACTATAGTAGAGATATGATGTGCAATAATACCGCTACTCATTAGTTATTATTAAAAATTTTATTATATTTACCCTGGTAGAAATTGTCTCTATTGAAAATAGCCAGGAACTTAATAGGAAAATAGCTAATTTCTGGGTAGTGATGAAACGATTTTTCCGGTCATAATCTCTATTTAATGGAGATAAGGTAACCTTAAAATGTTTTTACTAAATTTTCTCTGTAATCTGATCATGTATTTAAAACTAAATATTAAAAAAAGATATTTAACCAAAACGTAAACACGAATTATTGGTATTTAATTCGTTTATAGTACTATTTCAAGGGATATAAGTGAAAACAATGATTTTTTCATTTGATTATGTCTCTCTCACTCCTCGCCATAATAGCTACTAGCCATTTCCTAACTAAAAAAACTGTCCAATTTTGATATTTTTTAAATACTCATAAATAAGCTAATGTAAATTTGTGAAAAAACTTATTGTACTATTCTGTCTACTAAATGGTGAATATGATCGAAAAAATCGTTTCATCGAAGGATAGAAATGGCCAAGGAAGGTATCTAGTTTTTCACGATTATTAGTGAAACTATAGCTATTTATTAGTCAAATAATGGAATCAATTTCCACCAGGGTATACGTCAGTTATATGTATTTGTGCGTGGCAGCTGATGATAATGAAACTTGAAGCTTTCCTCATAAAAATGACTACAATATATAGTATTACGTACGTACGTACGAAAATAAATAATAAAGCATGGAAAAATAAGCGACGAGCGGGACGCGAACTCACGGACCAGCGGTTTGTAGTCCCGCGCTCAACCACGGAGCTAATCACGATGCCATGACGAGAGCATCGCGAGCTAGTTGTTCTTTTGCTGAGTCGACGGTCTCTCGTCTTCTATGTTCTCTAAACGTCGATGGAAACCTTTGTGAAGATAGTAAAAATTACTAATATATAAATCGTAAAGATTATAAAAGATTAGCAATTTTTAGTATAAATTGTATAGTAATTTTCATGAAAGTACGAGTCTGTCTCACGATTACTATAGAAAATAGTCATTTTTACTGCAATATTTTTCTCAGTGTATAAAACATAAACATCCATTTATAAAAGAACCAACATGATAAATCTCGAATTGAAAGTAACACTTTTATTTGTGCTCTGATTGGTAAATTTTCTAAAAAAATCTAGCCTACTCACGTTATTTGTTTTATACACATATGCGTAGTTAAAAGTTGATGTACCACGTGCACGCACACAAAAATCCGCTAGTGATTTACTATTCGTGATAAAACGATACTGAATATTATATAATGTTTGAAAATATTTTTAAAATTAATAGCTAATCATGATTTTAATTCATTCATTACGGTTGATAAAATTGGTCATTGTATTACCAATATAAAACATAGATAAATTAAATTAGACTCGTTTCCCGCGCAAAAAAATGAAGACTGGCCAATATATTGCTCGGAATGTGGACAATGTATGGGATATGTCACTTCCCATACATGGCCGAAATTTCTCCAGATTACTCTCCGTACTCTTTTCCCATAGGGGAAGGCGGGGCATGGCGTGTCAGGTAGGTAAGTTTGGCAGCCTCATATTTTTAATATTAATGAATGCAAAAAATGTAATTTTTACGTAAACCTAATTAGATATGCTTTTAGAATTTTCCTCTATACTTTTGAGATTATAGACAATGTTTAACATTTAATTTAATAAGATTGAAAATCGGTGCTTAGAAACAAGGTTGGCTTCATTTTTAAGTCGCTTGGAGCAACGAGAAAATGATTTTTTTTTCTAAATGAGACCAAACCTATTTGATAGTTTCAACTTTTATCTTTCAAGCCCTGTTTTTGTTATTTTCAGAAAATCTTTATAAATAATATAATTAAAAAATGAAAATGGTATTAAAATGGGGCATGATGTGGCACCCTGGCGGGGCACGCGTGGCACACTCGGGCGTATCAGTGCGCCGCGGCGGTCGCCGAGCAAAGTGATGTAACCTATAAACCAAAAACGGAGCAAGATGGGTTAACAACTACGCAGTGCAATAATTTAGTTTTAACTAGTTTTTAGTTTCAATTATTAGATTAATAAGTAAATAACGATTATTTCGACTGCGTATTAAGTTATAGAGTAGAAAAAACAATGGTAAGGAAGGAATCAATTGTAGATACTCAAACTGCCTTTTTCAATGGTCAGGTAGTTCAAATATGCTACATAGATGAAAATGATGCGAAATCTTTAAATTTAAACTTATTGTAATAATAATGATAATTTGTTAATCAAACAAAAGTATTATGTTGTGATCATATTTTATAAGAAGGTATTTATAATATAAAATCATTTATTAAAATGTAATAATTTATTTTAAAATAAAAATTGTTATGTTCCTTAAAAAAAATAAAATTTTAAATTTTCAATAGACTGATTAATTATTTGATTTTTGAAAATTTTATTATGGCATAATTATTAAAGTATTAATTACTGGAAAAAAGAATTGAAAAATACCTATAGTAAAATATTAAATTTGACCGTGCCATGCGTGCCCCGTCGGGTGCCACAATCCACCCGCCGGTGGGGCACGTAAAGCATTTTTTTCAGAATTTCTTTTCTGTATTTTATCAATAATTAAAAGAAAATGAAAAAAAAGTTAATAGTTTATTTTATTTTTTTCTGATCTAATTATTCCGTTTTTGTACATTTTGAAATAATACACGGTTTAGTTGTTATTTTTAATCAAAGTTAGGGTGTCACACGTGCCCCGCCCTCCCCTATATGGGGGAACTTTTGGGGACTTCTATAGTTCTATATGTATAATGTAGTTCCGAAGCCGCCACCAGGCGGCGCACTGATGGTGTAACACATGGATAAATAGGAACCGTGCGGGTATATAAGAAAGTATGAGACAGTGGAGTGGGCGGGTGGAACGAGTGCTTCGCTTGTGTGTGTGTGTGTATATATATATATATATATATATATATATATACACAAAAATTTTTTTCCGTTATGTTAAGAACCCTTTTTCCTGCCCATGTATTGGACAAGTTTACTTTCAGTTCTTCGTTAACAAAAAATTGTGTGTGTGTGTGTGTGTGTGTGTGTGTGTGTGTGTGTGTGTGTTAACATAACGGAAAAAAATTCGGAATACGGTTCAAGCCGTATCTATATACATGCTGCGATTCCCTGCCTGAGCCGAAATTCTTTACACTTTGCAGGTTTTGAAATTTTTCCAATTTTGATATGGGTACCTCCCCCTGAAATTGGACAAGGAAGAAAATGAGACCTTGAAAATTAAAATTGAATGAAAAACAAAAAAGATTATAAATACTTATTGAATTTTTTTTTTAGTGGACAAAATCTATTTTTGCAACATTGGAAATTTGTTCACAAAAATTTTTTTTCGTTATGTTAAGAACCCTTTTTCCTGCCCATGTATTGGACAAGTATTACTTTCAGTTCCTCGTTAACAAAAAATTTTGTGTGTGCGTGTATATATATACACACACACACACAAAATATATATATATATGTGTATATATATATGTATATAGGAGTCGCGGTCGCTTGCTCTCATTAGAGGAATTCGGAATACGGTTCAAGCCGTATCTATATACATGCTGCGATTCCCTGCCTGAGCCGAAATTCTTTACACTTTGCAGGTTTTGAAATTTTTCCAATTTTGATATGGGTACCTCCCCCTGAAATTGGACAAGGAAGAAAATGAGCCCTTGAAAATTAAAATTGGATGAAAAACAAAAAAGATTATAAATACTTATTGAATTTTTTTTTAGTGGACAAAATCTATTTTTGCAACATTGGAAATTTGTTCACAAAAATTTTTTTCCGTTATGTTAAGAACCCTTTTTCCTGCCCATGTATTGGACAAGTTTACTTTCAGTTCTTCGTTAACAAAAAATTGTGTGTGTGTGTGTGTGTGTGTGTGTGTGTGTGTTAACATAACGGAAAAAAATTCGGAATACGGTTCAAGCCGTATTTATATACATGCTGCGATTCCCTGCCTGAGCCGAAATTCTTTACACTTTGCAGGTTTTGAAATTTTTCCAATTTTGATATGGGTACCTCCCCCTGAAATTGGACAAGGAAGAAAATGAGACCTTGAAAATTAAAATTGAATGAAAAACAAAAAAGATTATAAATACTTATTGAATTTTTTTTTTAGTGGACAAAATCTATTTTTGCAACATTGGAAATTTGTTCACAAAAATTTTTTTTCATTATGTTAAGAACCCTTTTTCCTGCCCATGTATTGGACAAGTATTACTTTCAGTTCCTCGTTAACAAAAAATTTTGTGTGTGCGTGTATATATATACACACACACACACAAAATATATATATATGTGTATATATATATGTATATAGGAGTCGCGGTCGCTTGCTCTCATTAGAGGAATTCGGAATACGGTTCAAGCCGTATCTATATACATGCTGCGATTCCCTGCCTGAGCCGAAATTCTTTACACTTTGCAGGTTTTGAAATTTTTCCAATTTTGATATGGGTACCTCCCCCTGAAATTGGACAAGGAAGAAAATGAGACCTTGAAAATTAAAATTGGATGAAAAACAAAAAAGATTATAAATACTTATTGAATTTTTTTTTAGTGGACAAAATCTATTTTTGCAACATTGGAAATTTGTTCACAAAAATTTTTTTCCGTTATGTTAAGAACCCTTTTTCCTGCCATGTATTGGACAAGTATTACTTTCAGTTCCTCGTTAACAAAAAATTTTGTGTGTGTGTGTGTGTATATATATACACACACACACACAACATTTTTTGTTAACGAGGAACTGAAAGTAATACTTGTGTATATATATATATATATACACACACACACACACAAAATTTTTTGTTAACGAGGAACTGAAAGTAATACTTGTCCAATACATGGCAGGAAAAAGGGTTCTTAACATAACGGAAAAAAAATTTTGTGAACAAATTTCCAATGTTGCAAAAATAGATTTTGTCCACTAAAAAAAAATTCAATAAGTATTTATAATCTTTTTTGTTTTTCATTCAATTTTAATTTTCAAGGTCTCATTTTCTTCCTTGTCCAATTTCAGGGGGAGGTACCCATATCAAAATTGGAAAAATTTCAAAACCTGCAAAGTGTAAAGAATTTCGGCTCAGGCGGGGAATCCCAGCATGTATATAGATACGGCTTGAACCGTATTCCGAATTCCTCTAATGAGAGCAAGCGACCGCGACTCCTGGACGTGTCGAGACGGCCGGGCATTTCAGAGGAAAGCAGGCTGGCGCGGGCGTACGAAGAAATGACGCAAGCAGTGGCCGTGTGCGTTGTGGAGAGCAGTCTGCGTGCTGCAGGGGCCGATTACCCTCACCTGCGAGCCCCGCGAGAGGGGGTGTTAGCGAGCACCCGAGCGATCTCGGGGACTTTTGGGAGTGCGAGCCCGAGGAGTGAGCATCACCCCATCGTCCATCTGGTTTTGGAATAAATTCAGTTTTTTCAATTGGCATGTGCTTTATTATTTTAACGCCCAATATCCTTCCTAACAACTCAGAAGTGGGATAAAGGACAATTTCGCGAGTGGAAGTTTTCTCTCGGATATTTGGTTTTGAACATTTTGAAAAATTCGGAATTTTTGCGACGGTTTGGAACTATAGAACACGCGGTAGTGAATTTTCTTCTTTACGTTTCTGGTGTGAGGAGACTGTGATTTGACCGCGTTTCAGTGTGTGCCAATGTTGCTGTATAAGTGTGATTCTCAGAAAGTGCACGTGCGCGGTCAAAATACCGGTGGAACCGACAGATTTCACTGTGGTTGAGCTAAAAGAAGCTCTTCGCGATAAGGGTCGCATCTTTGAGTTGGACAAAGGCTGAATTAATTCAGCGATTGATGATGGCTGATTCAGCAGTATGGGACGCTCTTGCCAGGAAGTGAATAGAAAAAGCTCAGAAGGAGCAAGAAGCGCGACGCCAAGGAACGCGCCGAGCGGCAGCGGTTTGCCGAGGAAACAGAGTAGCAACGGCTCGCCGAGGAAACGGAGCGGCAGCGGCTCACCGAGGAAACGGATCGGAAGTGGCTGGCTCAGGAGGCCGAGCAGGCACGGCGCGCTGAGGAGGCATGAATCGCCGAGAAGACCGAGCGGCAGCGACTTGCCGAAGAGACCGAGCAGCAGCGGCTCGCTAAAGAGGCTGAACGAGAGGCTTGCCAATGAAGATGTTGAGTTTGATCAAGAAATGACGCAAAATGCTCAAAGATTGGCGAATTTACGCTGTGATGCGCCTGAGCAACTGAGAGAAATAGAGCTACTGCGAAGAGAAAGAGACCTGATGAAAAGAGAAATTGAACTTCTGCAGCGCGAACGACTAGCTAATGGCAATGTCATCAACACAGTGCCAAATAGTCCGCTGAGCGGTACCAGCTTCGGAACGTCGCTGACGACGACAATCAGCATACGATCAATCGGTGAGCTTTTAAATAATTTTGATGGCAAGGAAAATACTTTCTGGTTTTGGAAGCAGTAGCTTACTTTGTTGAGAGATACGTATAAGCTCGATGAAAATACGACGGAGGTTCTAATCAGCACAAAATTGAAGAGCCATGCTTTGACGTGGTTCCATTCAAAATCCGAGCATCTCACATCCAGCGTGAGTGAGTTATTGAAGGAGATGACGACCATGTTCGACCACCGCCCCGGAAAGCTCGCGCAGGGGCGTGAGTTCGAATCGAGGAAGTGGAAAAGCAACGAGCCGTTTGCAGACTACTACCACGACAAAGTAATCTTCGCAAATAGAGTACTAATCGCCGAGAACGAAATGGTAGATTGTATCATTGATAGCATTCCAGACGAGCGTCTTCAGGACCAAGCACGCATTCAGAGGTTTGAAGAAAAATCTGTGCTTTTTAAAGCATTTGAGAAAATTTCGGTGAGTTCAAAGAGAAATGAACTAAGATCAAAAGAACATTCAAAGCGCAACGACTCTTATGTCCACAAAGACAAGGAAAGTGTAACGTATTTTAACTGTTCGGAAAAGGGATACTTTGCCCCGGAATGCAGGAAGCCAAGGAAGCCGGACGGACCCTGCTTCAAATGCGGGTCAAATGAGCATAAGCTGGCGGACTGTCCTAAACTATGTCCGAGAACACCGGACATGAGAACGCAGATAAGCAGCACAGTAGTGACACAACCGACCAACACACAGCAACTGGCACTTCTCGTTGCTCCGTATATGGTAGCAGTTAAGTACGCGATCGCCGATGAAAGTGGTAATGTATGTAAATATAGGGTAGATGCGATGATTGATTCAGGCTCGTCGATCAGTTTTATAAACAATTCGTATGTACCGTCTCATGTAAAATCTCTTGTGCCTGTGCAAGAAAGTGATTTCTGCGGCATAAATGGGTCGCGTTTGAACGTCGTCGGTAAATTCACGCGTGATGTTGAAATTGAAGGGATTGAATCGAAAGTTATGTTTCATGTTGTACCCGATGATACGATGGCACTTATGGTTATTTTGGAAAGAGATTTTTTATCCAATCCCTCGCTAAAAATAACAATGAGCGATAAATTAAAAATAGAGAAAATCGAAAATGTACAGTCCGAAAATATAGAGAGCGCAATTAATGAAATTTTGAATATTGATTATGTTGAAGATCCTTTTAAAGTTGATAAGCATTATAATATTACTCCGGAAATTGGAGATCAAAAAATAAAATTATTTAAAGAGCTGTACGATTTCGATTATATTAAGAGAAAAGAATCTTGTACTGAAAAATTAAATTTTGAAATGGAAATTGTTTTGAAACACAAGCAACCAATAAGTTTTAGGCCGAGAAGATTAGCATTCTCTGAGAAGGAAAAATTGCTGATAATTGATTATCTGCTTGAGCGAGGAGTGATCCGGGCGAGTAATTTGGCGTATGTCAGTCCTATACTCATTAGGCCTAACAAATCGGGAGAATCGCGATTAGTTATAGACTATCGCGAGTTGAATAAAATTACCGTAAAAGATAATCCATGTCGATTGATAGACGATAATTTGCATCAACTAAAGGGGAAAAAATTTTTTACGTCGTTTGATCTGAAAGATGGATATCATCATGTGAGAATGGCAGACAATTCTATTAAATACACGACTTTTGTGACACCGCTTGGTCACTATGAATATCTTGCGTGCCCTTTCGGGTTGATGAATGCACCAAAAGTTTTTATTAGATTTTTGACTCTTATTTTTAATGACCTTATGCAAGCGGGAAAGTTGCTGCTATACTCAGATGATATTTTAATAGCGATGTACGACCTTGAGGAGCATATCGAAATTTTGCACGAAGTATTTATTACTGCCATTAAATAACAGCTTAATTTTCGTCTCGATAAATGTGCATTGGCACAGACAGAAATCATATACTTAGGCTACCGAGTGAATGTGAATGGAATTTTTCCGAGCGATGAAAATGTCGCATCTGTAATGCACTATAAAAAGAAACTTTGGATTTTGTATGTCTGGCGAGCTATTTCAGAAGGTTTATGCCAATGTTTTCGATTATAGCTAAACCATTATGGCCGAATCCATTTCAAATCAGGTGGACCGCGTATGCCTATGTCATCGATCATTTTGGAATTAAAGTATTCATGTTCTTCTTCAAAAATTATTTGACCCGTATATTTTTATTTTTTTGTTGCATCAAAATTTCATGCGTTCAGCAATGGCAAAAAATTCCGAGAAAAACCTTACTTAGAAAAAAATTTTTTCAATGTAATTTTCAAACCACTACTGCTTCACCAGTTTTTTAAGATTTTTAGCTTGTAACACATAATTTCACTAAGGTTTGAGCCCTCTTTCACGTTCTTTATGTTATTTAAAAAAAAAATAAAAAATGCACGAGTTATGTACTTTTTACTGAAAAATGCACTTTTTAGAAAAGTGCATTTTTCTCAAAAATGCCATTTTTTTTTTGCTCAATTTTTTTTTGTCCTGATAGAGGACCTAAATACCTATCTAGACGTATTTGTGAAATTCCCGACCCGTGCCCAGGAATAGCGATCATTAATGAGATAATACACAAACAAATTTTTCACGCTTAACCCTTACATATAGTCAATGGTATAACAGTCAATATAAAGGTTTTTATCTTTGTGCGTAAGCAATATACAAGTACACATAGTATCTGTTGTATTTTTTATTTTTGTCTTTTAGATTTATTTTTATAACTACCTTTGTTTTTAGTAGTTAAGTAATACATATATGTACATGAGCGTAAGTAATACATATATGTACACGTATGAGTTTATGTACTTATACATTGGTCCGCTAGATGGCTATCGTTAGATCTTTTATGTACCAAGAAAAGTTCGGTTTCTGCTATAAGTACACCTCCAGTATTTTTTAAAACTATCATATTTTTGAAAATTATTATATATTTCACCTGATTAACTTAACTACGATGTCTCAAAATTATTCAACGAAGAGAATCAAATGTGCAGATTTTTTAAATAAGCACAAAAAAATTTTTTACGAACCTAATTCCGTGCGTTTTAAACAACTTGAGAATCTTGCTCATCCATTGAAGCTTCTCTATCCTGATTTACCTTTGACCCCCTCTACATATCTGTGTAGACGTTGTTACGAGCATGCTTTAGAATTGGTGACTAGCACTGAAAATGAATTTTCAACGGATGATAATTTTATCGACAACGGAATCAAACGGATCAACTGCATGCCGTTGTACAGAATGGGTACAAAATGTTGGTTTAGCCTTGCAAAAGTGTTCTACGGTATCAGAAAAAGTAAAAATTCTGACTTTGCTACCCTCATCCTTAACGAAAAATGAAATTTTATCTTTATTTCCAGACATAACATTGTACATGATAGAAAGAGCGAAAAGTCTTGCACAAGAAAAGGGAGTTTATTCAGAACCAGAAGCGTACACAGGCCATCCAATTGACGAAAGGACCGAACAAATTGTTATGGAATATTATATAAATGACGATTTTAATTCTTCAAGACAGAGTCCTAATAAGAGTGACGTTATTACCGTTAAAATAAATGATAAAAAAGAGAAGAAAGTTAAACGTTTTCTTACTCAAAGTCTGAAAGCAACGTATAAAGCATTCAAAAATGATTATCCGGAATTAAAAATTGGTAAATCGAAGTTTTATAGTTTGCGACCAAAATATGTTTTACTTAGCCCCATCAAAGAAGTTTGTCTCTGTATCTATTGCGCAAATTATGATTTATTTCTTACGAGCTTGATTAATTTCAGAGGGAGTAACATTACAGAGTTGGATGAACTTCGGTCAGAAATAATAAACGCAACAAAGTGTTCTGAGCCATCTGATTTATGTTATTTGCAGGAATGTAAAATTTCTCCAGGCAGTAACGGAATTACGTTTCATGTTCTAAAACTGCAAGATGTAGAAAGCACAGAAGAAATTACGTATGCTTTGTGGGAAAATGGTAACTTGATTAAAGGAACTTTCGGTTTGGACCATGAAGATTAGTACTCACATGTATGTAAAAAATATACAACGCAAAGCTATAAAAGCAGAAAGAGAAAATGCTAAAAAAGACCCACATCATTTAGTTCTTCAAATAGACTTCGCTGAAAACTGGGCTGTAATTCATAATAAAGCTGTTCAAGGAAATCATTGGGTTAATGATCAAATTTCTATTTTCACAGCAGTATCTTATCAAGGGGATTCGACACAAAGTTTCGCACTCATAAGTGATGACCGAAAACATGATTCAGCGTATGCTTTGCTAACAATAGAAAATATTATAATCTACTTGAAAGACAAGTCGTGATTCAATAAAAAAAATTACCATTGTATCAGATGGCGCCGCTAGCCACTTTAAAAATCGCTTTCAATTATATGAATTAAAACGAGCACCATTTGATATAAAATGGTTGTTCTCTGCTACTGGGCACGGCAAAGGAGCTGTAGATGGTGTGGGTGGACTTATAAAGCATTATGCTACTTCGCATAATCTTCGAGGTCCCCATGAAAAATCCATTCAAAATGCTAATGATTTTGTAGAGCACGTTCAAAAATATACAGATGCAATTAAAATAATACATTAACAAGACGTTGACGTAGAAGAGTTTAGAAAAGTAAAAAATGTTGATTGGCTTGCTACTCCTAAGTATCCTGGAATTCAAAAAACTCATTTATGGATTAAAGAAACGTGCAATGATAAAGTACATTGTTTAACAGCAAAGACCGCTGATTGTCCCCTTACTGAAGTAAGAACAATGAAGCAGAAAAAGAAAGGTAGATATAAAAATAAAAAATCTAAAAGACAAAAATAAAAAATACAACAGATACTATGTGTACTTGTATATTACTTACGCACAAAGATAAAAACCTTTATATTGACTGTTATATAACCATTGAATATATGTAAGGGTTAAGCGTGAAAAATTTGTTTGTGTATTATCTCATTAATGATCGCTATTCCTGGGTACGGGTCGGGAATTTCACAAATACGTCTAGATAGATATTTAGGTCCTCTATCAGGACAAAAAAAAATTGAGCAAAAAAAAAATGGCGTTTTTGAGAAAAATGCACTTTTCTAAAATGTGCATTTTCAGTAAAAAGTACATAACTCGTGCATTTTTTATTTTTTTTTTAAATAACATAAAGAACGTGAAAGAGGGCTCAAACCTTAGTGAAATTATGTGTTACACGCTAAAAAGCTTAAAAAACTGGTGAAGCAGTAGCGGTTTGAAAATTACATTGAAAAAATTTTTTTCTAGGTAAGGTTTTTCTCGGAATTTTTTGCCATTGCTGAACGCATGAAATTTTGATGCAACAAAAAAATAAAAATATACGGGTCAAATAATTTTTGGAGAAGAACATGAATACTTTAATTCCAAAATGATCGGTGACATAGGCATACGCGGTCCACCTGATTTGAAATGGATTCGGCCATATACGAATTAATTTTACTTTTTCTTACATCACAGCTGTAATCGTACCAGCCAGAGAAGAGAAAAAAAATAACTACAGCTGAGAAAGATTTGATCTCATCTTTGAGAAACGTGCTTTCAAATGCTAAAAACTGGGATAGATCCTCTCAACGTTAGATTAAAATTCAACTTTGTATTTTTCTAGTGTTTAGAGTTACCATTTTATGATATTAGTTAATAAAATACAATAATTGATAAATAAGTCTACGCTAATAGAATTTTTTATAAACATGTTCCTTTATCCTTTTTTCATTAATAGTACATTATAACTTCACGCTGTGCAGAGTGCTACTAAGGACACAAGTATCATGTAGAATTTTATAGCACTGCCTGCCCTAAGCCCGCTGTCACGCCTATCCGTGCCCTAAGCAGTTCTTTTTTGCACCGTGAGATTAGCGTAAGAGCCTAGCGAGTATGTAAAGTTTGTATTAACGTAGCGAGTGGGTGTAAACTTTTACGCCCTAGGTACGAAAAATACTATTTCATCGTAGTAGGCGTAAAGTGCGTCTTCACGCATACAAGGCATACAAAAATGCCGTTAACATTTTTTAATTTATGCCTTGTATGCGTGAACTTGCATTTTGTGCCCACAAAACGGGCGTAAAATGAGTGCTTCATGCTACTATAACGAAATAGTATATTGTGTGCTAAGGGCGTAAGTAAGAGAGCCCTTGGTGCACATCATATTTTTTGTAACGCAAGTATAGATTTTTACGTTTTTTCAAAATATCGATGATTTTCTTAATCAATCTTGAAAAGTGCATTCAAAAACGTCAGCGGGCGCTTTTCGATTTTTTACCGCCCACTACTGCGAGCAGCGGGCGCTTTTGAGATTTTACCGCCCGCTACTGCGAGCAGCGGGCGCTTTTCGATTTTTACCGCCCGCTGGTCGACAAGCGGTCGCTTTCGGCTCTATTAATAGGTTCAAAAAACGCGAAAATCGTGCTTGCAGTACAAAATAGTACATTACGCAACTAGTGCGAGGGGAACACGATTTACGCACGCGTGGTAGTTCGCGCCCGAGTGAAGCGAGGGCGCTGAACTACCACGAGTGCGTAAGTCGTGTTTCCCTCGCACGAGTTGCGTATACTATTTTTCATAACAAGTGTCGCGGAGCTCGACATTATACTAAACTAAATTCAAAAATGAATTATTTTTAATAGATAATTATTGCATCTTTTATCAAAAAATATTAAACTAAAACAAAAATATAGTGTATCGTACATTGTAGTTAATTATGATGATTATGTACATTAATTGTAACATTACAATTATTAAAATGAAAAGAAATATTTTTGTCGCTGCTTTCAATAGTAAATGATTGTTCGCTTTTTTCATCACTGTTTTGTCTACGTTTTTTCAACGGTGAACCACATGTAGCTTGCTGCGTTTCGGTTAATCGATAAAATTCATCCTCAGCGTGTGGTTCATTATCATCATCTCGACCTTCTGAATCAAATCTGGTTCTTTTTAACGAAACTGTTACAGATTTTTTGGGCTGATCAACTGTAATTTCTGCTCCAGAAGTAGATGCTACTTGATTGTCACACTGCGGTATATGGTTATCTGCCACTACAACTTCAGTAGGTTTTAGGACGATCGATTTAGTTATTTTTTTATGAATTTGTTCCTTATGATTCATAGATTCATTAATGTAGCCCTCAGCTACTGTAGACGATTTCCAACCGCCATGTCTTTTTAAGTCAGTAAGATCACCTCCTCCATCGACTAGCAAAGTTGCTGAAGTTCTTCGAAAACTATGACCAGTGTATAAGTGAGGATTTGGTAATTTTAACCAATCAGCTATTTGTTTTGGCATTTGACCGATTGTATTGAGACCAATCGGCTGTCGTGTGCATTTTCCGTCTATATAATGTATGAAGAATCTTTTGTGTTTATCGATTTCAGTTGGTCTAAGATTCATGTAATTTTTACATATTTGATAAAATTTTCCACGAACTGCAAAAGAACGAGGGACATTATTCTTCGTTACTGCAATTTTTATCAATAATCTCGTCGAATCATCTTCAATGTCATCGGTTGCTATATTAGTTAATTCTCCTCTTCTCAACGCACCGAGAATTCCAAAAATAAGAACAACCTACAACGAAATCAATTCTCGTAAATTGTTGAAAAATGAAATAAAATTTAAAATTTTTTTATAAATAAATTACTTTTTTCACTATATGTGCTTCGTCCGGAGCATCATTACAAAATCTACTAACGTTTTCCGCAGCGAAAGTCTTGGATTTTTTTTTCGAATATTTAGCATTTTTTTTTTTTGATGTAAGCTAAAAGTTGATGATATTGGCTTATATCAATATGATCAAAAGTTTTTACGGTAGTCTTCAACATTGAATAACGGTTCCATAGTGTCGGAGGAGAAAGTGTCATTGCCAATTCTTTGAAATAAGCTAAAAATATTTCTTCAACGAACATTGTGGTTTTTTTTGTTGAACGCCAAGACTTAAACTTGTTGTATGTTGCAACATATTGACGTTTTGATTTGTCCGGAAATAGATCTAAAGTTACTTCTTTAGCTGCTGCAGCGATTTCGGGTGGAATTTCATCTCCATAATCGGATATATCGTCTGTATCACAAGAACTATTATCACTCATATTTACTTTTCGGTTAGGTACCAATAGGTTATAAACAAGACGTCTTGCACTAATGATATACAATTTCGCAATTATACATATGTAAAACAAATGACAGCGACATGATAGGTTTCCCCACGCACGCTTCAAATGTCCCTGCGCACGCTGTGAGAGAGCGTGCCTAAATCGATAACTTTAGCGCCAAAACAAATGACTCTAAAGTCGAGCTCCGCGCACGCTGTTATGAAAAATAATGTTCGCAACACGGGCGACTTTACGCTCTTATAACGAAAACTACTATTTTATAATTATCAATTAAAAAACAAAACAGAAGTGTCATTCATAATATAAAAATTTATAAAGAATATATATTTAACCTCAATATTTAAAATCTTAATATGTATAAAGCATTCCATAAAATTATTTTTTTTCACACTGTCGGTAAAGCATTATTATTATTAATTGGATTATTTTTATTGTATACCAAGTGTGTGACGTGGTTGCGTGGCCATCCCTCGCTTTCGGCGGTTGTTGTCTTACCTTTTCAAGTTTACTACATTAGCCCCTTGTAGAAGATGTCAACCCGCTCGTTCACGCCGCCACGTCGCAAAAGTGAGCTCCGGCTAGCTCAGGAGTTGGGATGGGATCGGATTGAGACCGATATTCAATAGTAGAAATCCGGTTCGGTCAAATAACGGAAGCAATACCAAGCAATCAATTTTCAAAGAATATATTCTAAAAATACGTATCTTACAAAGGGACGCTCGCGCGAGTCTTCAATTCAATATCCGGCTTAAGGGGATGCCATACTCGTACCATTACCGACCGAGCAATTCACACAGTTTTAAGCTGATTATAAAAAAAGTACGTCGAATCATAAAAAATCAAGAGAACACTCTTCTGTGTTTTTTAACGTTCTATCACCCAGTCAAAGTTTGGAGTCGGAATATCAAGCCGTTTTTTCAAAAACTTTGAACGAAATTAAATTTCGCTTTGTTCAAAGTTTTTGCAAAAACAACTTGATATTTCGACTCCAAACTTTGACTGGGTGATAGAACGTTAAAAAACACAGAAGAGTGTTCTCTTGATTTTTTATGATTCGACGTACTTTTTTTATAATCAGCTTAAAACTGTGTGAATTGCTCGGTCGGTAATGGTACGAGTATGGCATCCCCTTAACGCTCGGGTTCGCTTTTTCCTACCTTAAAACTAGATTCGCGGACAGTGATTTTGCACTAATTATCGCGCGGCGCTCGCAGTGCGCCGTCGTGTTTCCGCACGGTGTGGTCACCTAGTTTCGCGTCCGTTAGACTCGGCTCGCGCGTCCTCGAGACGATCTCGCAGGCGTTTGATTCGCGTACCCAGAGAGGAGCGTATGTAGGAGAGACTTACAGCCTTGCAGCGGCGGCGAAGATGACCTGGCATCTGCCGGCTGGACGCGGTTGGAGCACGCGGCAGCAGTCGGCGCCTGGCTCGGGGCGGTCGTGCCTCGGAGGCGGCAGATTCCTTTCTCACTCGTAACCTGGCGGCGCCTGCTCATTTCGGAGTGTCACGGGCGCGCGACTTTGTACGTGCCGAATTCATGTTACAAGTGAATAATTAATTATTTTAGTTTTTTGAAAATTAAGGATCTGTAGGCCAACGGCTCATTAACTCAGTACACAAATTTATATAATTTTTAAACCAATGATTGGTTCAAGTGTTGGCTAAGCGAACCATTATTTTGTGACGAAATTAGTAGCATTTTAAAGCAAGAGTTGGTTAAACCGTTAGCGAACTCGTTTCGATTTCGCCAACCGATTGTATACTATTGGTTAATGTTTCTACCAGGGTGATTTTAATTAAATTGTGAAAATAAAGAGAAAAGTAAACAAAGTTCCGTAACGACCTGTTTTGAATTTGTAATTATTTTTGTTTAATTCGAAATTTCGAAATAAAAGTCGAGTCACGTGCTGATTGTTAAAAAAAAGGATTTATCTTTATATCTATCGCATTTTTAAAGTGCAATAAAAAGATGAATCAAGATTTTTTATCGAAAATAATTTAAATTATTACAAAATAATTCCATTGGATTCGATAGTGTTATCTTCAAAGTAAAATTAAATTAAAATGAATTACGTATTACCCTGGTGGAAATTTATCACATTTTTTAACTAGAAAATGGCAAGCTAGATTCGAAATGGCGAAAAAGTGGAGACAGTTTTTTGCCATCGATAAGACGCTTTTTCTAATTACTCGAACATTTATTGGCGTGAAAAATCGCGTGCGATCGAAAGAAGCTATAGTTTTTAGCTAGTTTCAAGCTAATGCAACTAGCAAAAACATGACCCCATCACGCCATTTTTAATATTAATAAAAATCCAGCGTAATAGATCATATCTTCTTATCTATTTATTGTTAATGTCGTGATAAACTATCTGTTGCAAGTAAATATTTTTAAGTACAAGAGCAAATTACTACAGAAATAAAGTAAAAAAAATTTAAATTTCTGGTCATTCCATTAAATGGGAGAAGATGATCAGAAAAAGTGTTTCACCACGATTTTGAAACTAACCATTTTTTTAGCCATTTACTGTTTTTTTGCAAGAGGCAAAACATTTTCAACAGAGGCATTTCTACCAGGGTATGTATATGTTAAAATTGGACCTTTTTTGATATTTACATTAATAAATACATTATCCGATTAATTGATTGGCTCAACTTTATAATTAATGCCTTAACTTACCATAGAGATCCTGCGTAATCAAAACACTATCTACGGCGATTCGACATCGATGCCGGTACCGAAACGATTCAATTCGCTTCGGTCGTAAAGCCCATTAATTACAACTTATTGCGCGCGTAACAAGCTCGCCTGCGTAGCCTCACGCAGATTAAACGCGTTTTCGCGTTCTCCCTTTTCCCTTCTTCCGTTCATCCTGTACTCTTGCACGCTCGATAATGCCTTTTTAATATTTGATGGGCTGCTCTCTTTTGCGGGGTAAACACACGTGTCGGCCGGACGGGGCGCGGATAACCGCGTAAATGTCACATGCACGAGCGGGCTCTGGGAAACGGAGCCCCGAACAAAACGTTATTAAAATGCAAAGCGCGTACGCCCACGGCCCGGATCAAAGGCCTACGCTAAGGATCAAACAAAAGCGCATTCGATGCAGCACACCGGTGACACGCACGCGTGCGCTCGCTCGCTCGCGCGATGGTGCACGTACACAGAGCGACACCGAGAGGAATCGAGCGGAAATGTGTTTTATGGAATATACGGTAAGAGCGTGTGTGTATAAAAGAGAGAGAGAGAGGTGGGGGGAGAGATGCGGAAAATTGATACTGACTAATTTTCCCGAAAGTTAGATTAATTAATAATGGGTTGCAAGAGACCCGTAGGCGCTTTTGGGGAGCACGTAAAAACATTATTAGTTAACAATCGCTTGCATTGTAAATATTTGCTTGGATGCGGCGATGGCAATGATAGAACGGCTGTGGAAACGATTTGCTTTGTCGCTTAACTAAAGGGTGCAGTTAAATGCTATATGTATATAAATATATAAATGTTGTATATTTATTATAAGTAATAGTTTACGCTATAGTTCGTGTTTATGTTTTCGGTAGCTTAAGATTTCAAGGTCCCAAAGTAGGCGCCTCAGAATATTCAGTAATTACATGTGCAGTGGGTTAACTGCACTGGGACGATCAAGGGGAGATGTGACTGAGGACGTTAACAGAATGTCATAATTATAAAAACAAATAATAATCAATACATTGAAAAGAAAACGACTACTTTGAGAGAAAAACGTACGGTAATAAATAGAAATATTCTTAAATTTACAGTGTTTTTAAGAAACCTACACTATAATATTTAAAAGATAACTATAAGATTTTGGTTATAAATGAGATCTGTTATGGTAAGTATCCAGTACTTAGAATAACAAGATTTTCTTGTAATTTTAAAAATCACAACGCCGCATATTACTATATTAACCTCAAAATGTGACATGTTGCGATTTTTCAAATTTCGTCTTTATTTTCCGATAGATTTATCTGAAATTTGACCGGGAATTAGATAATAAGTTTGACTTTGTACGTCGAGTCTCAGAATATAAGAAAAAGCTTCTAACAATTAATATTTAATTAAAAACATTGTGGTCGGTACAGCAGAGAATTCTGTCGGTATAAGGCATCCCCTTAAGGTTTATTAATAAAGAGCTCTCTCTCGGTCTCTCTCTCCCACACGTCCGTTCAGGTCCAGCGCTCTGGGAGAACTAGCGCTCGCAGAGACAGCCGCACGCATTACAGAAAAGAGGGCGCTGCCCTCACTCACATACATAGACTCACGCATACACACACGGGGGAAGCGCGCATACTTCCAACATTTTGATTAACAATGGTTATTATATTCTATGATTGTGCCATTATCGAACCATACAGTTTGACACTTTTATAGTAATGGTTGCGAGAATTGTCAGAGGCTGTTGCATAACCACACACACACACACAAGAAGTGATTAAAAGTCTAATAAACCAACACAATAAAACCTGGAAACTATTTAAAGGAGGCTGTGTCTTGTTTGTTCTCTTTTTAAGTTGCTTCGTAATCGAGTAAAAATCGAGATACGTAATGCCAAGTTTAATTTTTTTAAGTCAAGGGTAGCGAACTCTTCTAGTTCGTCGGAAATGTGGAAAACTCTTAATGATCTAGGTTTATCGAGGTGCTCTTCTGACTCTCCTACAGTGAGAAAAAAACAAGCTAGGTTACCTTAAGTCGGGCATGGGGGCATAGCCGAAGTACGTTAAGCTAAAACCGCCGAAGAGTCCGGCTGTTTCCGCTGGATAGTTAGGCAGTTTCTTCCGGAGAGTCGGGTAGAAACAACATAAGCAAAGGTCACATGACCTTTGGCGCTCGTACGTGTGCTCGTCACTCAGGCTGTTTTTACCGGAGCGCTTGGGCAATTCTAGTCTTTGCTATCCTACCCGACGACTACGGCTATTTTGACCGGAATTTTAAGCAGTTCTGTTTTTTTCTCTTAGTATATTATATACCGTTTAATGCTAACCCTCTGAACTTGCATTTCATCAATACCGTTGTCAATTCCTCGGCCATCCGTCAATAGCTCTCCAGGTGAACAATTCTTCTTTAAGGAAGTTCTCTCGGTTTTGAATAAGAAAGCAGATTTTAATAAAATTTGAAGGACTGGTTCATATAAGTCTTAAAATAACTCAGTTAAATTCTTGGAACCAAAAGGTACCGAGGAAGCAAGATATGAATGTTTTCGTTTAAGTAATTTAACATGGAGTCTTATGGGGATTCGCACAAATTTACGTATTTTGTTTTACAGAAAGAGTAGTTTGTGATGAGAAAATTTTCAGCTAAAGATAAGCATATAACGAATGATTCAGTCTACTCTGAGACATCGTACCGTTCGGACGTGTTTATACTGAGTAGTAAACAGAGACCGCGTGTTTCACTCTCAAACCCCAGTTATTGAAGGCTTTGATAATAATGTATATTATTAAGCCGATTTAATTACACATATCACACATTCAGTGCAGTTCAGTGCACACTCTCGCTCCCAAGATGAGCAACTCTGACTACAGAGTCTCAAATGGGGCCCAACTCAACGATAACTCATCCCAACCACAGTCAACTCAATCAACGCAAATGAACTACTCCAAGGCAATACAGTCTGAAAGCTTTCTAAAAAGGGCAAAGCTATCATTATCGACTCAATCAAAGGATGCCCGATAAAAGACTACATCACAGAAATAGCGAAATGTACATCACCATCGAATATAAAATTCGTCTCAAGAATTTCAGGTGAGCGTGTCTGCATTTACCTTGCAACAAAAACCAATGTAGACGACTTGTTAGACAATAAAAGATCGATAACAATAAATAATTAACAACTCGATATCAGACCTCTTATAGGTCGCGCAAAAAGAATTATAATATCAAATGTGGGTCCTGTTATTCCCCATTCAGCCCTAGAAGTCGTCTTTAATAAATTCATTGTTACACTCGAATCAAAGGTATCGTTCATCAGGGCTGGTTATCCAGAGCCCGGCTTAACTTAGTTTTAGACGACAGGTCTATGTGAACCCATCCGACTCTCAAAGAACGTTTGAAAATACATCGTACTGGATATATTTCTCAACCGACTCATTAACGTACTTCCATTGCAAAGAAGAGGGCCACCTAGCTCGTAATTGCCCAAAACAACAACACACGTGGATAACATTACAGCAGAGCCGGATGATCCGACCCACATACCAAAAATTCCAGAAAATGTAAACAGAAGCCAAGTATTACTTGACAACGCCTCAAACCCTATACAAACCTCAAATCTATATCCCGAGACCACTAATATTGACACAATGATGCAAATAGAAGTAAATAAAGAAATTTTTAAACGACCATTACCAGCCAGCTCATCACAGATGTGTTCCTCTTCTCAAGTAGAAAGCTTCTCTGGATCGAACTCAAGCCTTGATTCCCTCCAAGATGAAAAATATACACTAAATACCCACAAGAAATCCAAAAACATAACTCAACCAAAAAAAAGGAAAAACCGCTAAATTAAACGAAGACAAACCGAAAAAGATGAATCAAATATTCTCTCACTTAAGGCACTCTTCGAAAACGAGCCATCCATAATCCCCTTTGATTTTTAACTTTTAAAAGCTTCTACGATCAAGCCACCCACTCGATAGAACATGCCGCTTTAACTGCAAAAGACTACGTACAGGATATGTCATTAATATCAACAATGCTAAGAAATTTATATCCTAATCTTTTAAACTGTGGTACAAAAACAAGATTTACGAAACTGATAAAACAAATTCAACTGTCTCTCCCGTCTAAAGAAGATAATGGCAAAGACCGATACAATCTTCGGAAAGAACAACAAACTTTCGCAAACCAAGATGGAACCTAATCTGATTCAATGGAACCTCAACGGATTCTTTAAAAGATATGTAAATCTCCAAGTAATAATAAAAGAGCACAACCCTAGCGTTATATGTTTACAAGAGACGTACTTCAAAGGCGATTATTGCACAAATATAAATGGTTCTGATAAATATTTTCTAAACAGACAATCAAACCAAGCAAGCGGAGGTGTAAGTACATACATTAAAAATAACATCTATAGTGAACAAGTCAATCTAAATACTCAGCTCGAAGCTGTCGCAGTAACGTGTTACTTCCCATACAAATTCACTATTTGTAACTTATATCTACCTAATAGCCAAACCCTACCACTAGTAGATTTATTAAATCTAAAATCACAGCTTCCTAAACCATATCTGATTCTAGGTGACTTTAACGTCCATAATGAAATATGGGGCTTAAAAAAAACTGATAAAAGAGGTAAAATAGTCGAGTCATTCCTAGAAGACCCTCACAATGTGCTTATAAATAGTGAGCAGTCTGCACACTTCAACAATAGGGATGGATCCCAAAGCTCAATAGATTTAACCATTTCATCAGCAACCGAAACTGATAAAATCGACTGGCAAGTTCTCGATGATTTACACGATAGCGACCACTACCCAATCTTAATAAACATAAACACTGGCCTCTATAAAAAGAATAACATTACAAACTCACAATTAAATATAACTAAGATCCGTAACTATAAAAAAGGCAATTGGAAAAAATGTCAGATGGAAATTAATAAAAACATATCTCTTCTTGAAACCCCTAAAACAGATAACAAAAATAACATAGATAATCTAACTGAAAAATTTACTGAAATGATTCAAAACGCAGCTGATGTATCAATTCCAGAAATTAAATTTAAAAAACATAAAACCAAGTGCCATGGTGGAATCAGGAATGCTCGGAAGCATTAAAAAAGCCAAAACCGCCTTTAATAGATTTAAAAAATACAATACAATAGAGAACAAAATAGAACATAATAAAAGAAAAGCAATATGCAAAAGAACTCTTAGAGAAGCCCAAAAATGTTATTGGTTAGAATTTGTTAAAATTTTAAATATTCACACCTCATCTGCAATCATCTGGCAAACATTACAAAAGATTCAAGGTAATAAAAAACCTTCTAAAACTACAGCACTCAAAATAGATAACAAAGTCATTAAGGATCATCAAGAAATAGCAAACAAACTAGTAGAAACTTTTACAAATAATTCCAGCGATGAGAACTTCGAAGCAAAATTCAAAGTATTTAAAAGCAATATAGAATAACCTCAAAGCAATATAAAACCTATCCAAATAACCAAACACAAAGAAATATCACCTATAAATAAACCTATCATATATGAAGAAGTAGTAGAATCCCTAAAACTGAGTAAAAATTCTAGCCCTGGACCTGATCAAGTCCCCAATATTCTATTAAAAAATTTGCCAAAAACTGGAATCATATACCTTAAAAATTTGCTAAACCTAATCTTTCTTGACTATTTCCGACATCCTGCAAAAATCCCCACCAATCATACCACCGAATACATCAAATATAGAAATTATAAACGATAACTTCTTCTCCACACAACAATCCAAAGAATATATACCTATTATCATAAGAAAAAATAAAACCATAGCTAAAACTACATATTTAATCACAATAGGAAAAGAAAAATTCGAAATGCTCCCTCACGACCTCTACACAGAAGCGGAATCCTAGCTCTATACAATAATGAAAACATTGGAGTTAATAGAAACCTCGCCCTTTAGCAAATTTATAATTGACATCGACTCTAATATCTTTATAAAAGAAATTCTAAACCCATAAACAAAAACTATCCTAATACAAATTATTCAAAGCAAAATACTCAACCTCAAACATAAAACAGTAAAACTCTTACACCAAAGCATAACCGCAGATTATCTAAGCATGCCTTTAACCAATTCTAAATACTCACCGAACACACCAATACTCTTAAACAGAAATGATCAACACATATCCCTTGAAAGAGTACAAAAAACAATAATTAATGCCATCCACAATCACTGGAATAAAACATGGAAATCTAGCCGAAAAAACTTCCTACAGAACATAAGAGAAGATACCTTCACCAAATCCAACATACAAAATCTCTCACGAAAAGAACGAATCTCCATCACCCGCCTAAGAATTGGACACACAACAGCCACCCATCAACATCTACTACAAAAAACACCACCAGCACAATGCAACACCTGCAACAAACCTGTAACTATCGACCACACGCTCTGTGAATATAAAAAGTATGAAGACTCAAGAAGGACCCATCATATTATTGGAACCGTCAAAGATATGTTAAATACACAAATTCCAAACCTCATCCGCTTACTCCAACAAACCAAGTTAATCAATGATATATAACTGGTATTATTTTCTCTCCTTCTCACATTGTCTTGTAATACTATAATCAAGTGTACTTAACATATTTATAATGTAATTATATATTTACACTCTTTCCATGTATAATCTAGATGTAATATTGTATACTATGTATTTTTTATATAACTGTAGTCGCTAATGGCCTTGTTGTCGATGCGACTTTTAAATAAATGAAAAAGAAAAAACGAACGATTATTGCTCTTAAAAAGTATCATCGGGTACCTTTATGTATAAAAAAAAATTAACTGACGTCAAAAACTATACATTTAACCTCAAAAAATGAGTCAAATCATCTTCCTTACGAAACTTGTTATTGATAATCCAGACGAATAGAATTGTTTTGTTTGAATGTATATTATTATTTAGTTTACCGGTATTTGTAATGCTTTCTTCAACAATATTTACTTTGTAAATTAACAAATAGATAAACAGCCCTCATTTTGACTAGTTATGTATCGAGAGAACTCCCTTAATCACGTTGAAGCCTCAGATGTAGTCGAAACTACCAAGTCAGGCAAGTCAAGCGCCAACGGACCAGATAGAATTCCGATGTGGTACCTGAAGGATTGCTTATCAGTAATATTCATCCTTCTTATGCATATTTTTTATTTTTCTCTGCAATTTGGTGTCTTCTCTTCTTCATGGAAACGTGCAATTGTTTTTCCTTTTCTGAAAACTCCATGTAAAATCTTCGAGTCTCTAGCCGCTAAGCAGATCACTATAGTTTTATTACTAAAAGAGGTATCTTGGATTCTTACTAGTCAGGATCTCGAGAAGGCTACAGCACTCACACGGCCGTTGTGATGATGGCTGATGATTTTAAAGTAACCATCGACATCGAACGCATTACCCTTCTTGTTACTATTGACTTCTTGAAAGCCTTCGACGTCATATGTATCAACGTACTTATTGAGAAACTCCGTTTGATCGTCTTCTCAGTCACTGCACATAGATGGATTCGCTCATTTCTATTGGTAGATAGCTATGACTCTACGTCGGATCCGCTCGAAAGAAAATCCGGAGTCCCGCAAGGTAGCGTGCTTGAGCTGCTTCTTCTTTCGCTATTTATCAATGACTTGTCATCTGTCATCGAATTTTGCAAACACCACCGATGATTTTGATATGTACTTCAGCGGACCCTTCAAGAGTCGTTGGGCAGCTGAAAACGGGCTTGCTATAAATATCAACAAAACCCAAACTATTTGGATCGGCTCCAGAGGCTGTGTAAGCATGATCCGGGTCCAAGATTTTCCGCCGATTTGACTAGAAATAAGACTATCGAGATCAGCGACAGCCTGAAGGTCGTCGGAGTTACTCTGGATAGCACTCTCTCATGGCGTAACCAGTGCAATACCACTGAAAAATAGTATATTACGCCACAAGGGAAGAAAGTGTGCCATTCGCCTGTGGCGCGTAGTTGCCGCCCGAGCGCAGCGACGGCGGGATACGCGCGCCGAGAGCGGCTAGCATACTTTGTTCCCTAGTGGCGTATACTAGTTTTTCTCAAACCGGGAAGAAAGTACATCCCATAGATTAACAATAGTATAGATATGATTGGCATTAAAAAGTGTGTTTTTGGGTAACCTCGTATGTGACTATGCGATAGATCGTTACGTTTATTGCGCTTAATCTGTAGACTGTAGAGTTTCGCGAGTGCGCCAAGAACGGCTGTTACATTTTCTGTCCTAGTAGTGCATACTTTTCTTCAAACCGGGAAGAAAGTACGATCTGTAAATATACTGTAAATATATTGTATGTATTACCAGTGATTTCAGAGTGAGTATAATAATATATTTCTAATATTAAATGGACAGTTTTGTGTGTGGGATACAAAACTAATTCTAATAGTAATATTTCAGAGCTAATCCTAATCTATAATATTCTCATTGCAGAAAATGGACCTTGATTCATCTGATTCAGATATAGATGACGAATCAATCAACAGAGATTTTGAGGAGGAAGGGAGATTGGTTATTAATAAATTATTACCTGAAAAATCATGTGCCAAATATGAGAGCACGTATAATAGTTTTATGAAATGGAAAACTGACCACAAAGCAAAATTATTTGAAGAAAATTTGCTGATTGTTTACTTTAAAGAATTTTCAAAAAAGTTGAAGCCATCTACTTTTTGGAGACAGTGGTCAATGTTAAGAACCACATTAAATCTTCGACATGATCAATATTAATAAGTATGAAAATTTAAAAACCTTGCTTAAAAGCTAAAATTTAATTAAAGAATAAAATTTTTTCTGAATTTCCTTATATATTACATACACCAGTGAACACTACCTCCGTAAAAGTTTGCGCCGATGTCGCGCACATGAAATCTTTCTACGCACGCCCACCAACTCACCCTCACCGACATAAAGAATGAGCGACTCAATCAAAGCATATCCGATTGAAAGCTCGCGCGCCAGCAGCAGTGGCAGCGGTCTTTTTACGTTCATTGACGCTTCGCAGCGCCAGGCTTTCCCCATTGCTGCACGCGCGAGGACGCAGACGAGTTGACTCGAAGAATGAAGCGCACAAAAGGGAGACGCGCGCAATAAAACGGAAAAAGGTCCGAGACAGAAAGAGCGAGGAAAGGCGAGATAGATGGAGGATAGAGTGAAAAAGAGAGCTAAAGAGAGACACAGAGAATGGGAAGGAGAGGAGGGGAGGAAGAGAGGCGAGAGGCGTAAGCCGAATTTAATTGCGTACCGTCGGTGCCATGCGCACGCATATATGCGCACGTCTGAATAAAGACGCTGGCTAAAGCCATGCGCGCCGCAGCCGCGGCCTCGCTTTCACCATAATTACTTTATTTCCATATCGCGGCATGAAAAAAAAGAGAGAGGCACCCGACTGAAAAGCTGCTTTCCACGCTCTCGCGCGTCCGTCTCCCCGGATACGCGAGGTACGAAAAATACCCGAGAGCCCGAGGGAGAGACTCGTCGTGAAAGCGGATGGGACGAAGATGGAAAAAAAACACGAGCTCGCGCCACGAGCGAGATAAATTGAAGTATGGAATTAAGGGGCGAGCGCCCGAATTCACGGACAAGCGAGCGCGAAACGGCGCGGAGACGCTTCTACCGCTCTAGCTGCTGCTGCTGCTGCTGCTGTAGCGCGATTTCGGGGGCGGTGTACGAGAAAAGCTCGTTGAGTTATGTGCCGGGGTAGAGCGCGAGCATGCATGCAAATGGGAGAGAGCCGAGCGAATGCACGCGGGCGCCCGGGAAATAGTTTTTTCGAACGCGAGGTACTAACGATGCTGCTGCTCGCCCGAGTGTACTTGACGTACCTACCACTGCAGGCGAGTGGGATGGAGAAAGTGGAGAAACTAAGAGGGTTTCGCATATCATTTTTTTTTCTCTTTTCGATGCCGTTCGAGGGTAGTTAGAGTCAGGACTTTCAATGTGTATCGCGCGCAATTAGGCATCGTGGCTTTTATTCCTGAGGTATTGGAAATTCGTTGCCTGCTTTGCTATCCGAGATATGTAGTGCTGAATTAATTTGAATGTATACCCATGCATGTAATTCAATCTGAAACTTTTTATATTTAAAAAGTTAGTTATACGGTACAAGTAATATGACTTTTAATTATTTTGATTGATTTTATTGATATACATTTGCATTTTTTTCGTGTAAAGAAATAGGTAGAATATGAAGAAAAATTCTTTGCTTGTTCATGTTCGATGATTAATATTAATGAACATATATTCCTTGCTCGGATGAATAGACGACCCCGAACGCTATATTAACAATCATATTATATCTAGCAAGATACGATCTAATAATAAGAATGGATGAATTTATTACAAAAATTAGGAAGAATAATTTTGTTTTCATCAGAATTCAGATAATATTGCAGTAGAATTTATTTCTACTATGTAAAAACTAGTTCACTTCCCTTTATGGATTTAAAATGCGGTTCCGCATTCCAGAAAAAAACTCTTCGCTCATTATTGTTACGCTAAACTATTTATTCTCAAAATAACATTTGAAATATTTGAATGAATTTATTCGTATGAGTAATACTAACTAAATGTGTACGGCAATGTTCATTGAAATAATGTATAATATTCATACGCCGCTCTCCAGTGGTAAGTTCCCGTATATTTTCTACGAAACAGTAAAAAATATTTTCCAAGTAAAAACCGCAATTTATCACCACAAATCAACGAGTATTGATCCCGCGCAGCAAGGGCCGCGACGTCAAGCCCTTTCATTCTGCATAAAACACAGGGACAGCGTGTCTGCCATCGTAACATAATTCTCGCGGAAAAACAATCGGAAAGCAAAGAATTAGCTCTCTTCATCCAGCTTCGCAGAGACCTGATTACGCGCATTACAAATCCCTGGCATCCCCGGGCTGCGCGACGGCGCGGTGAATGACGTTTTCAAGCGCGTTGTCGCCGTGACAACTCTTAGCCTCGCTTTTACACAATCCGCTAGCAACGGCTCTGATGCGGCGCTTCATCGCACTGCGTGGAATTCGCGCAACAATGCATCCATTCAGCGCTGAATTTTTCCAGAACGCAATGTAGGACACGCGTGCCTGCGCGCAATGATAAATCTCTCATTTGGTTCTTCTTGCTCGCGGGCGCTTGCATGTGCGCACGCGCGCGGGAAGCCGTTGTTTGCCCCTCTCGTGTGCAATTTTAATACGCGCCGAAATACGCGAGCTACGTGAACCGCATAGTGAGAGAGAGGGAGAGTTGAGCTATTCGTCGTTGTATGGTATCGCAATGAAAAAATAGGACATGAAAGGCGTATCTACTCTTTGATACTCTAAAGAATAGGAAGAAAGCTCAGCAGTATCGCGTGAACGCGCCAAGAGGAAGCGTGAGAGAGATTTTGTGTCACACGTCGGCTTCGTGTATTATTTATGCTAATGGAGTGCACGCGAGAGCAATACCCCCGACAATTGGTCGGTCGTACATTTTTAACGATAAATGACTCAATGAAATCTTTATCGCATCTTTCGTGCATTTTGGAAGGATTTCATTACGTTGGCATATTATTTATTAGGCTGCCCGGCACGTATTGGCGCGCGTGTTTATTTTTTGGTTATCGGTTACTGTTCGTTTATTTACGACTTCGCTTGTTCTCGTGGCTACTTACTCATTCATTGCTGGTTCGAATAATTTTAATTAGTTTAATGCATTATGTAAAGGGCGTATGCTTCAATAAACCTGCATAAAATGCAAAGGATAATAATAATCAACTAAAATATTTATTTCTATCGTACATAATAGCAAGGCAATCTTTGTTATTTCGTATTACCAATAAATGAGATTATTTACTGTACGAATTGTTCTTTTTTGCATGCCATATTCAAATTGTAAAGAGCTAATTAAATACAGGAGTTTTATTAATATATAACATGAGTAATATCGGGAAATGTAATTAGAATTTGAGAAATAAGGCCATTCGTATTTTCGCTTTTAATAAACGAAATACCAACTGTAATCCGATTCCACTGTTGAAAAAAAAAAATACATTCAATTGAAGCAAACTACTCAGTTTTACTAGACTAAAAGCAACAACTAACGAATGAAATTCGACATGATGCTAAACAAATAGAAATATATCTATATAGTAAGATCAAGTTCAGATAAACTATATTCTATCGCTATCCCTTATATAAATTGAGCATTCGAGACAATAATCTATTTTGCCCTCGAACGATCTCGAAATCTCGAATAATAGAATCCGTCTTGAATCTCGAAAGGAGAGAAACAAAAGACGAAACAGTGGTGCGCGTAGCGCGCTGATTAACGCTAGTATGTAAAAGTTTCAAATCAAAAATATCAATATTAGGCCAGTAAACGAAGGTCTGAAATCGACTTTCTGGTGAATGGCTGCATTTTGGATATTTGGTAAAACACATCGTCTAAAAACGATGGTCAAAAATGCAGCTTCCGAAAACGCCGGCGTCACCCCTAATTTGGCGAAAAACCACCCCCGAAAACGGTTTTTCGCTTATAACTCGCGAACGATAAGAGATATCGAAAAAAGTCCCAAACAAAAGTTGTAGAGCGTGAAATTTTACATAAGGATCACCTATCACTTTTTTGCATTTGATAAAATGAAGCCTGAGAAAAGCACGCAGAAGTAACAAACAGCAAGCGGCCGGAGGGGAAGGGAGGTGGGGTCTGTGGCCACGTGGCTGCGGCAGCGGTAACGCGCCTCGGCGGCAATGTTGACATGTGAGCGCGCGCGTGGACTGCGTGTCTCTGCGCCACTCGAGTCATTTTTCATTTTTTAGCGATTCTAGCTGGCCCAGGCGCCGGAAAATTTTTCGCTTCTGTCTCCCCCTGTACACCTGCTGACGCAATTGCATAAAGTAACCATCGCTTTTTATAGATTTTGATTCGTAGAATCTAAATTTCGAGGTTACAATTTAACAAAATTGCAAGAACTTTGATTTAAATGCATTTGTTTGAACAAAAACGCTATTTAAACAAATAAAAACAATCTTTTGCGATCAGAATAATTTTTTCTTGAAAATTCCGGCAATTTTAAGATTAAAATGTTTCATTCAATATCTACGAGAAACCAATATTCAAAGAGTTATAAATTTTCAAAATATTAATTCTTAGCATTCAAGAGATTTTTAATAATAGTCACAAAATTAAACATCAAGTAAAAATTGTTTCAGTTACTAATCGTTTACCATCTAAAAAGAGATGTGCATAGTTAATATTACTTTGTATTATATGTAATTCACATTAATATAGGTACGAGTAAACGAGGAACGCTTAACTTTTTTGGGAACTCCAAAGTTTAAGCAGACAAATGAATCAACGCTCAAAATGTTTGCCTTGCAATAAAAAAAAAATTAAAAAATCTATTATAAATAATGGTAACGAATCAGCTGCGTTCATAAATGAAAAAATTGTTATTAATATGCTTTTCCTATCGATATATTTATCTATATAGAAACAGGAACACACTTACGATCGTTGTACAATTTGTTTAGCTTTTTTGTGTGTCAAAATCTTGAACTCGAGTCCTGGTAGGTCGATGTGCTATAAAAATTAGCCGAAATACAAGATTATTAATTTTCTAAATTTTTAAAGGAATTTTAGGGATAAAAAGTTATTGAGATTTGAGAGTACGTATTGATTAAATTATCAAGGGGAAGACTTTATTATTATTTAAATAAAATAATTTTCTATTTAAAGCTAAATTATACTTTGACAAAAGAAATTACCTTTTCAGTCTAAATCTCTGTAGATTCAAAAACAATTTTTCTTTTTATGAAGACTCCATTCCTACTATCTGAAAAGTAATTATTTTTCTTCGCGCAGGATTTTCTTCTTAATATTCGTAATTAATATAAGATAATAAAAAAAATATTCCTTTGAAGAATAGATCATATTATGAGTATTTATGACGGAGTCCTTTTGCAGCAGAAAATATGAGTATGCAATACAATTAATTAATTACGATATTAACTACAATGCAATTTACTGTTTGTATTTACATTATATATCTACATTTTAATTTACATTTAACCTGCAGGTTGAATCTTATATAAAAAAAATAAATTTTAACAATGACAAATTATAGAGATATGTAAAAGTTATTTTTATTGATATATTTCTATTTCAGCAAGTTTCGGTCAGAAACTCTCGAGGGAAGTTGCTCACGTCTGGATTGTGGATGTGGATACAATTTCAGAGTGTAATTTTGTAGCTTAAAAATGACATCATCAAGTTTTAATAAAATCCATGCTCAGTAAGTTAGAAGCTCTTATTTTCAGCTAGTTATCATGTTAAAATACTATAAATAAAGTCTATGGTTTGATTACCCATAACTGCACCTCTGGATCTATCTCCGAATAACTTTTTTTCCAATTTTATTATAAGTGTAAAAATTCATCATAACAATAAATGGCAATAAGTAAAATATTTTTTTATTAAAACTTTTTAAGAGAAAATGTTACTATAGTGCTTCGGGGAGGGAGAAATTTACTCTTTACATAAACAGATTTCGATTTAAAAAGATTTTTGTCTAGAGTAGATGAGGGTGCCTTAAAAAAAATTATAATTTTTTTCGAGACGTAACCCTGGTGGAAATTTGTCTATCTGAAATGGCCAACAATCTCAATAAATAGGTAGAAAAAATGGCTAGTTAATAGGCCCCGGTGAAACGCTTTTTCTCCCATTATTCGCACATTTAATAGATTGGACATAACTTCCAAATTTTCGTTTTAAGTTTACTTAAAGAATTGACGTTAAATTGGACGGTATTCAGCTATAACTGATAACTTACTAAAATATAAACAATATGAGCAGACAGAAAAACCATTTACAGTAGCCCTTTTGAAGATATTACGTAGAATGTATTTATTGCCATTAGATTCTGTCTCTCTCACTTCTTGTCATAACAACAGGCCTTCTACTAGCCATTTTCGAACTAAAAAAACTGATCAGTTTTAAAACCTTTAAAGTACTCAAGAACAAGCTTGTGTTTGTCTTCGCAAAACTCATTCTATTTTTCAATCTATTAAATGTTCGAATAATAGGGAAAAAAGCGTTTCACCGGGAGCTAGAAACTGGAAAAGGGAAATAAATTCCCATTTTATAGCAAGTTTCTAATATAAATGGCCAGTTAATAGTTAGAAAATGTTTTGGATTTCCACCAGGGAAGAGGGGAATAATTTTGGAAATAGCGCATATACTATTCTATTTTACTATTCTACCATATCCTTACCGAAAGTACCACATTCACGGTTTCAGCCGGGAGCGAATTGCGAAAGTGGTACTTTCAGCCAGACGGCATGGTGAAAAAATTTTGTATTTCGGCTAATTTTTATAGCACATCGACCTACCAGGACTCGAGTTCAAGATTTTGACACACAAAAAAGCTAAACAAATTGTACAACGGTCGTAAGTGTGTTCCTGTTCCTATATAGATAAATATATCGATAGGAAAAGCATATTAACAGCAATTTTTTCATTTATGAACGCAGCTGATTCGTTACCATTATTTATAATAGATTTTTTTATTTTTTTTTATTGCAAGGCAAACATTTTGAGCGTTGATTCATTTGTCTGCTTAAACTTTGGAGTTCCCAAAAAAGTTAAGAGTTCCTGAGATTTACTCGTACCTATATTAATGTGAATTACATATAATACAAAGTAATATTAACTATGCACATCTCTTTTTAGATGGTAAACGATTAGTAACTGTAACATTTTTTACTTGATGTTTAATTTTGTGACTATTATTAAAAATCTCTTGAATGCTAAGAATTAATATTTTGAAAATTTATAACTCTTTGAATATTGGTTTCTCGTAGATGTTGAATGAAACATTTTAATCTTAAAATTGCCGGAATTTTCAAGAAAAAATTATTCTGATCGCAAAAGATTGTTTTTATTTGTTTAAATAGCGTTTTTGTTCAAACAAATGCGTTTAAATCAAAGTTCTTGCAATTTTGTTAAATTGTAACCTCGAAATTTAGATTCTACGAATCAAAATCTATAAAAAGCGATGGTTACTTTATGCAATTGCGTCAGCAGGTGTACAGGGGGAGACAGAAGTGAAAAATTTTCCGGCGCCTGGGCCAGGTAGAATCGCTAATGAGTGAAAAACGAGTCGAGCGGCGCAGAGACACGCAGTCCACGCGCGCGCTCACATGTCAACATTGCCGCCGAGGCGCGCCGCCGCTGCCGCAGCCGCGCGGCCGCGGGCCCCACCTCCCTTCCCCTCCGGCCGCTTGCTGTTTGTTTCTTCTGCGTGCTTTTCTCAGGCTTAATTTTATTAAATGCAAAAAAGTGATAGGTGATCCTTATGTAAAATTTCACGCTCTACAACTTTTGTTTGGGACTTTTTTCGATATTTCTTATTGTTCGCGAGTTATAAGCGAAAAACCATTTTCGGGGGTGGTTTTTCGCCAAATTAGGGGTGACGCCGGCGTTTTTGGAAGCTGCATTTTTGACCATTGTTTTTAGACGATGTGTTTTACCAAATATCCAAAATGCAGCCATTCACCAGAGAAAATTGATTTCAGACCTTCGTTTACTGGCCTATATGTTTTTTGATTCCTAAGCTTTGGAGAGAATTTTTACACTGCGGTAGTAGCACTTCAAAACCATGTTCAAAGCCTACGCAAAAACAAATTGATATTTTCACTTGGAACTTTTACAAAGTGGTAGAATTTCATAAATCATTAGAAATATTGTATAATTTAATTTTTATTCAAGGGGACGTATCCATTTAACTAAATATCTCATGGAGGCACCCCATTAAATATTCTAGACAATAGTGTAGAATTCGTAAATTGTAATGTGAAAGTAGTTTTAAGTTAAACACGAAAATTCATTTTTTGACATTAAAAACAGTTGAAATTATTCTGATACTCATAATCGTAAAGTAAAAAACAATTTTACAGTGTGTATAAACTTGTTTTAGTAATGGTATCCCACGTTTCTGAACTCTTCATTATTAGAATAACGCCGTAAAACGTATCATAAAATTATTATATACGTTACGAACTACCAGGAGTAAAAATCATCAGCGTAAAGCCGCAATCACAGCCCAGTAAATTAAATACGCCCGCCACCTGTGCGCTACTCAACCCACCATCGCGCAAGCATCTTCATCACCGGCAAACAAAACATCGTCAGAGCGGGCAAGTTACGCGCGCTTGCGTATACTAACCCTCAGCGAATCGCCAATCGCGTCTCCCTTACCCGTAAAGTCCTAACCCCCTGGCGCGCGTAAAGGTGCAGTGATTCTCTTCCTTCCTTATCCTCGTCTCTCTCTCTCTCTCTCTCTCTCTCTCTCTCTCTCTCTCTCTCTCTCTCTCTCTCTCTCTCTCTCTCTCTCTCTCTCTCTCGAGTGCTCGCTGTGCGTCGAATAAAGCTCTCGTTCGTTCCCCATCAGCCGCCTCTGCGCGCGATAGTTTCATTTAACATTCAGCCGCGCGCAGAGAAGACGTAAAAGGCGTTCCGCGCGCCGGGACACACCGAGGGACGGCATTAAGGAAACACGTTGGAGTAGAGGGGGTGTAAGTTGAGACCGGCGGCGCCGTCGCGTGCGTGGAGGATCGATCGCGGGAAGGAAGAGAAACGGCCGGATTCGTATTCCGAGGTGGAAGGAGGAGTTAGAGGAAGACGCGCGCGCGCGCCGACGATCGTGAAATCCGTTTAGAGCCGAGCGCGGCGGCTTCTTTGAAGGCGATTTACTTTTCGTCTCAATCTAACGGGATTATTTGATCGATTTCGGCCGCTCGGGCTTTGCGTTCCACCAAGGAATACTGCAAGAGCCGCATTTTTGAGCCGCTCTATATGTGGGTCTCTGTGTGCGTGGACTTTTGCGCTTCGGTTGAGCCCTGGGGTGAGCTTATCGCGCATGGCGGGTATACAGAGAGGCTAACTTATGAGGGCTTGTTAAATATTGTGTATAGACGCCTGATTGATTCGCGTTGGATTTCTTAGGGGGCCGGGTCGGGTGATACTCGTTATTTACCGCTAAACGGCGTCCTATTCAGAATCATTTTTGATGATTAAGTCTTTACACACTCTTACCTCTCGACAATTTCGTCTTTTTGCCACGCGAGAGATGCTAACAAAGAGTTTTACTAATTTTAACCTATGAAAAGCAAATTGTTTTTAATTTTATCTTACATGGATTTCTCATTAATATTATTCGATGTTTATAGTATTACTAGATTCTTATCAGATATTTAAAAGGGAGATAGACGTCAGTCGTGCTTGTTTGCAGTCGATTGATTTTGCTACTTGTTATATTATTGTACAAATAAATAAACACATATTAAATAAATTAAATATCAAACATTATTAAATAAATTAACACAGATTTATTGCAAGAGTATTACTTAATTCTTCACATTAATTTTAGCAAGTAGAATTGACAATTAATTCGACTTTAATTTGAATGTACAAGTGTACTAGATTAAATTGGATAACAAGAAAAAACATCAGAAGCCAGCCGGTTACTTGTTACGATTATGATAATACAGCATTAGCATTCCTTCAGTCTCAGGCACGCCAGTGTTTTCCGGTGAAAAAGGCCGTGGAAAAAAAAAACGAGAACGAACAACTGCAGACTAAAGCCGGTTCTCGGGCGAGATGGAGAGATGGAGAGAGAGAGAGAGAGAGAGAGAGAGAGAGAGAGAGAGAGAGAGAGAGAGAGAGAGAGAGAGAGAGAGAGAGAGAGAGAGAGAGAGAGAGAGAGAGAGAGAGAGAGAGAGAGAGAGAGAGAGAGAGAGAGAGAGAGAGAGAGAGAGAGAGAGAGAGAGAGAGAGAGAGAGAGAGGAAGAGAGTGAAAGATTGAAAAAGAGAGCAAGAAAGGAAAGGAAGAAGAAAACAAAACCGTCGATACTTGGCGGAATTTTACGGAAATTGGGCTCGAGAGGTTCACGTGGAGCGAGCCACTGCCTATTCCTCCCAGTTACGTTTCCCGTTCACCTTCTTTCTTTTTTTTCTTAACTAACGACCAATTTCACGAGGAATCCAAGCTCTCGCGTAGGTCCTTCGTCCTCTTAAAACTTTTATCGGCACTTTTACCTTCGACTTCTCGCGATTGCATAGACGGGGAGTGGGCTAGAAGAAAAGAATGCGTGTATGCATACTGCATATATTTGTAAGTGTGAGAGGAAAAGAGTAATAGGAAATGGAGGAGAATAAAACTCGTTGAGTTTTCAGATTATGAAGTTGGTAATGTGTTCATTTTTGAAAAATTTTTCTTCTATTGGAAAAACGTAAAATCGTTTGAAAGTTAAAATAACTGAAAAAATTGTTGTTTTGGTCAATTCTGACCAGATCCGTTGGGAGCAGGAAAGAAAATAGACTACGATGTTAAGTAGTTGCAACGTTTCGTCGACGGGTTTGTCGACCTCTTCAGGCTAAGTTATCGCACAGCGATCCGTCGAGTAATGTGAAAGTGTTTCACATTACTCGACGGATCGCTGTGCGATAACTTAGCCTGAAGAGGTCGACAAACCCGTCGACGAAACGTTGCAACTACTTAACATCGTAGTCTATTTTCTTTCCTGCTCCCAACGGATCTGGTCAGAATTGACCAAAACAACAATTTTTACATTTGACAATGGGGAGTAAAATTGTGAATACAATTACAAACTCAAGTTAAAATAACTGAGTATATTTAATGGTAAATGGGAATCTACTTTTCCTATATATACATCCGCTGCGTGCGGTAAAACTTATTTTTATGGATCATTAAATTTTGTTGATTTTATTTCGTATTTTACGAATATTTTATTCTGATCAAACTATCACTTTATTACCTTCATTTTATATTAAATTTTAATAATATAGTTACCACTCTCTAAATTCGAATAAGTGGAATTCACTCTCAATAATTGAATATTCACTTATTGAGAGTGAATTCCACTTATTCGAATTTAGAGAGCAGTATCTAATTCTTTCACTAAATAGTATTAGTAAGAATACAATTTTATAGCTAAATAAGAATTTTATTCATATTTTTCTTTTACACTAGGGGATATCCCCTACTCGCTTCTTCTAAAGGGCGCCAACTTCTTAATCATTTGCAAAAAAAATTAATACTCTTAACTCGGGGGAAACTCCGTAAAACACAAATTGAAAATTCAGTAGTCTGGTGGTTTAGGCTGGTACTACTGATCATATAAATGTATTATTGCGCTTTATAATGCCTTTACATGGTTGTAGAGGGCCAAAACAAAGCATGCACATGTATTTTATTACAAAGAATCTAATTATCCAAGAGAGAATAGGGAGTCAACCATACTTTTTTTATTGTCAAAAAAGCTCAACGACATAAATCACGTCACACGTATTATGGTCGTTTAAAATGCCTTTGCATAGTTTTAGCGGGTTACAATTGAGCGTGCACATGTATTTTTTCACGAAGAATCTAATTATCCAAGAAAGAACAGGGAGCCACCTACACTTCTTTGTATTGTCGAAAAATTTCAATGACCGAAATCACGTGAACACGTATTATGGCCGCTTAAAATACCTTTGCATAGTTTTAGGGGACTACAATTGAGCGTGCACACGTATTTTTTCACAAAGAATCTAATTATCCAAAAGAGAACAGAGAGCCACCTACACTTCTTTGTATTGTCGAAAAAGCTCAACGACCGAAATCACGTCGGCACGTATTATGGCCGTTTAAAATGCCTTGCATAGTTCTGGGGGGGCCACAATTGAGCGTGCCCACAAAATACCAAAAAATCGAAAATACTTCTTTTTGTCGCGTGGTTTATAAATATGTTAGAAGTACGAGTATTTTCTAAAAAACTTGCAATTTGCTGTTAATTTATTTTTTCGGTTCAATAGGATAATGTAAGTCGTAAAAAAAAAATAAAAAAGCATCTAAAAATCGAAAGTAGTTTTTTTTACGCTAAGTTTGGAAATATGATTGAAATTGGAACCTTTCTTTTTTTATATTTTTTTGGAGTAAATTAGATAAATATTAAGGGAGTACCCTCGGTACGTAGCTGGTCACTTAAGAGGACGCTTCGACATGTCATTGACTCACAGTAACAGTCGCAAGTTTGGCAATGTAGTACCATATCGGCGCTCCCTACGAAAACTAGCACGATTCAGATTGCCACGAAGACTAGTCCATTTCAGCGTTGGCCGCGAAGACTAGCACGCCCCATTGATTTGCGTTGAAGACTAGCCCGATCCGCTTGATTGCGGCGAAGACTAGCACATTCCACTACCTCTTATGTAAAATAACACGGTGACGCGAAGTGCTAGTTTTCGCGGCAAACTTGCGAATCGTCTTACTTTTCGTCGCAAACTCGCGAATCGTGCTACTTTTCGTCGCAATCGTACGAATTGTACTATTATTCGGCGCAAACTCGTGAATGATGCTAGTTTTCGCGGCAACCTCGCGAATTGTACTAGTATTCGCGGCAAAGTCGTGAGTTATGCTAGTTTTCGTTGCAGTTTTCTGAAATATGGTAGTCTTCGTGAGGAGGCCAAAAAAGGTGCTAGTTTTCGTAGGGAGCGTCGATATTATATGCCTCATGTGATTCTGACCTAATTAATAGTTCAAGAGCACGTGTGTTATTCGAAAAAGAGGCGCTGAATGATAATTTTGAAAGCAGATAGGAATCACAAAATTTGAACCAGAGCTTCAGTGCACTTTAATACAGCTGTCACACAAATATCAAACGAATTTTATTTTGAATTCTATTACCGAGGGTACTCCCTTAAGACGTTTAAAAAAATATACATTCAGAAATCTTTGAAGATCGAAAAAGATTTTCATATGCGGGTTTTAGTAGTTTACTGGAAATGAAAGCATATCCTTATACTTACTATTCATTTCCTTTATAAATATATTTTTATTCGGTTAATCGAGTATTATTAATTTTATCTTAAACAAAAGAGAAATCTTAAATCTCTCAGTGGTTATTGTGATTTGTCATGAATTTTTCGAAAGCGACATGAATAAGATTCGAAAAGTCATTGCAACAATTCTACCTAGTGGACAAATCTCTATGAGAAATAAAAAACGAATTAAATCACAGCAAAACGCATGTGGTAGTCCCGATCCAAAATTAAATGTAATTAATTAATTAATTAAATGTAAAAAGCCATTATACAATTTACATGATGATTTACAAAATTATCGCAGTTCAACATTAAATTGTCTTGCATCACTAAAATAGTTCAATCAATTATTAAAAAATAGTATTTAGCTAAACAAAATTCTTTATTACAAAAAAACCATGCATGTTATGAATACAAAGGTAAAATTCCATAAAAAAACACGTCAGGAAAAAATTTAAATTAACAAAAACAACAACAAACAAAAAAACGGCTGCCAATTGATTGGCACGTAGCTTCCTCAAACTTAATTTACTGATTCCTTTAATTAATTTTTAATTCCAATATTTAAAATTTAATACTTCAGAAAGACAGAAATAACAAAACTCCAACATAATTTATTCAAATTTTTATAGATTATATAGATTCTGACCAATCACCATGATCATTTCTGACTAATCACGAAAGCTCAATGACTGTCATTTTTGTATTCATGGATTGTAAATTATATCTATTAGTTATTGTCAAAATGTTGTAAAAATGACCGTCATCTAAGCAATGTCGGTAATTTTTATATTTATGTATTGTAAATTATGACTATCAATGACGATAAAGATTTTTTTCAAAATAACTTTAAAGTTAGAAAATTTTGTCAAATGATCATCCCACATTAATGCACAACTTTTTACGTAATTTTCATCTCGCAAGAGATAGATGAAATTATACATTTTCATATAAAATTAAAATTCGAAAAATAAATTTTTCACGAAAAAAATTGGAAAAATTTTATGGAAAATATTAACTTGTAATTTTTTCATGGCCAATTCATATTCAGTGGTAGAAATGTACCCATTCTGCACCACTACCACTGAGTATGAAATTGGTAGATGTCGGACAACAAATTTATTTTCGTGTTACGTTGAACATTGAACGTGTTATATTGAATGCGTTATGTGGAAAGGCTGTTATAATGTGAGGGGATGTATTTTAAAAAATTTGATAAAGACAGATTTTTGTTTTCATTTTTCAATTTTTCAAGTTTTCCATTTTTGTTAATAATAAAAAACCGCGATAACTAAAAAATTTTTCTTTTTAGCAAATATAAATATTTTAATTCTCTTTCAAATGCTACCCATCCCATTCAGATACACAGAGCCATCCTCAAGAAATAGATTTTAAAAATGTCTAGAAAAATTTTAACCTCAAATATCTCTGAAATTTATGGACCAATCACTTTGCCAAAAGAACTCATCCGAGAACTATCAATAATATACCTCTACAATGAATTTTGAAGCGAATAAGACAATTTTACTCTTGTAATAGTTGAACATATAAAACTCATTTTTTTCATTTTTCAATTTTTACGTTTTTGTCAATAACAAAAGAACCGTGATAGCTAGAGAATTAATTTTTTTAGAAAATATAGGTAATTTAATTCTCTTTCGAATACCACCCACCCCATTTAGATACATAGAGCCGTTCTCGAGAAATTACGATTTAAAAAAAAATTGAAAAAAAATTTAACCTCAAATATCTTCGAAATTTATGGATCAATCCTTTTGCCCAAAGAACTCACTCGATTGGTATACAAAATCTACCCCTACAAAGAATTTCAAAGTGATTAAGCCAATTTTACTATAGTTATTGAACAACAAAAAAAATCACTTTTTTTTATAAATTATTTCTTTTCTCAAAAAATAATGAATAAAAAAACCTAAAAATTTAGTAAGTTATAGTACTTAATATCCTTTATAACAAAAAATATTCATGTTAATATCTTTTTTTAATTTCGAAATATAACCTATTTACAAAAAATTACGTTTTCATCAATAACTTATGACGAAATATAGCTACCGACTTTTTTTTTTTAAATTGTAGATAATTGTATCCTACATACAGAGAATTAATGATATATAAACAATATTTGTTCTAAATATTTAAAAAATCGAAAAAAAAAATTTTGAAAATTAAAAAATGGCTATAAAAAAAAAATTAAATTTTACAAAAATAGAATATTGACCCCAATTGTGGAAGCAAAATCTAAAAAAATGATCACTCTCCCGTTAAAATCGGTCGAGTAGATCATGAGATATCAGCGTATACGGACGTACATACACACACACACACACATCCATACGGACATTTTCTAAAAATAGTGTATTTCGATTCCAAATTTGCTAAATAACATTTCTAACACATTATCTCATAAACTTTTTTTTTTACTATCATAAAGCTTCCTCTATGAGGAAGCAAAAAAGACAGAATAAAATGGAACGGATGCGTCGCCACGTCCACGCCGTAGTTCTGGATTCGATAGAGACCGATTGTAAAGTAATGTAAAATAAAATGTATACAAAATATGTTTTGTTTTGAAACTTCAGTTATGCATACGTTAAGAGACCGTATTAGTGTGCCCTTAAAGCAGACGACAGTTCGTATAAGTGACACTTTTTAAGTTACTATTATTAACAAATAATACACAAAACTGAGTAATTTATGGGATAAATAGTCTTTTTACTCCTTCTTGTAATAGCCTCTTATTATTTTTAAGGTTAGAACCATTTTCTTAGATCAAAAATTCCAAAGAGGGCACAAAAATACAGTCAGGCACACTAATAGGGACCAGTAGCCTATAAGTTAATTTAATAATGAACAAGAAAATGTGACAAATGCCTGCGCACACACAGTTATCCGCTTAAAGCCTTCTAAAGGTATCCCAAATGGCCATATTGCATGCCGGTGTGAGTCCGATCATTGAACTTGAAAAGAAGTATGGGGTTTCATTCCCTGTTCTCATTTGGATAAATAGATTCTTTGTGAAAAAATGCGCAGGTATGCTCAATTGTAGCTCTCTACAACTATGAAAAGGTATTTAAAACCGCTTAATACGTGCCGTCGTGATTTCTGTCGTTGAGCTTTTTCGACAATAAAAAGAAGTATGGGTGGCTCCCTGTTCTCAATTGGATAATTAGTTCTTTGTGAAAATATACGTGTACACGCTTAATTCCAGCTCCTTAGAACCATGCAAAGGCATTGTAACTGTATTAATTTAAGCATAAAATAAATGTTTAATGTATTATTATTATTAAAATTTCCTGCTTGACGAGAGAGAGAGAGAGAGAGAGAGAGAGAGCGAGAGAGAAAGAGGGCGTGAGAAAGAGAGAAAGGGAGGTAAGAATGTCTCGCCGCATCGGGAAACATAGTAGCCGATGCGTAGGCGTGCGCGCACGGCATTCTATGAGGTTTGTCCGGGGCTGCTTTTGTTTCTCATCACCGGTCATATCAGTGTCCGATAAAAGATGAAAATTACGGGGCAAAGGAACTGAAGTTCTTTGCGGACGGTTCGCCATAGAGACGTTCGATTTGGAGAACAAAGGAAAGAGTTATTTCCATGACAACAGAAAAAAACAATATTCTCGTCAAGTAGCGAAAGCTCATTCGTTTACTGATCTTCATGCGAGTAACATTGTACTTACTTAAACCTTAAAAATAATAAAAAACCTTAAAACCTTATCTTTGCGACTCAAGTATAATTTTTGTACGCGAAAACTATAGTTTATAGTTACAGGCATTTTAAACGTCCATTACATGTCTTCGTGATTTCGGTTGTTGAGCTTTTTCGACAACTAAAAAAAGTATGGGTGGCTCCCTGTTTTGTCTTGTATAATTAGATTCTTTGTGAAAAAATACGTGTGCACGATCAATTGTGCCCCCCTACAACCTTGCAAAGATATTCTAAACGGCCTTAATTCGTGCCGAAGTGATTTCGGTTGTTGAGCTTTTTTAGCAATACAAGAAATTATAGGTGGCTCCTGGTTCTCTCTTGGATAATTAGATTATTTGTGAAAAAATACGTGGGCACACTCAATTGTGGCCCCCAGAACTATGCAAGGTATTTTAAGCATTTTCAGACGTTGAGCTTTTTCGACAAAGAAGTGTAGGTGGTTTCCTGTTCTCACTTGGATAATTAGATTCTTTGTAATAAAATATATGTGCACGATCAATTGTGGCCCTCTAGACCCTTGCAAAGATATTCTAAACGGCCTTAATTCGTGCCGACGTGATTTCGGTCGTTGAGCTTTTTTAGCAATACGAGAAATTATAGGCTTCCTGTTCTCTCTTGGATAATTAGATTATTTGTGAAAAATACGTCGGCATGCTCAATTTGGACTCCCTAGAACTACGCAAAGGTATTTTAAACGGCCATAATACGCACCGTCATGACTTCGGTCGTTGAGCTTTTTCGACAATAAAAAGAAGTATGGGTGGTTCTCTGTTCTCTCATCGATAATTAGATTCTTTGTGAAAAAATACTTGTGCACGATTAATTGTGGACCCCTAAAACTATGTTAGAGCATTTTAAACGGCCATGATACGTTTGGACGTGATTTCGGTCGTTGAGCTTTTTTGACAATAAAAAGAAGTATTGGTGGTTCCCTGTTCTCTCATCGATAATTAGATTCTTTGTGAAAAAATACTTGTGCACGATTAATTGTGGACCCCTAAAACTATGCTAAAGAATTTTAAACGGCCATAATAGGTGTGGATGTGATTTCAGTTGTTGAGCTTTTTCGACAATAAAAAAAAAGTATGGTTGGCTCCCTGTTCTCTCTTGGATAATTAGATTCTTTGTAATAAAACATGTGTGTACGCTTTATTTGGGCCCTCTACAACTATACAAAGGGATTATAAAGGGCAATATATTTATATAATCAGTAGTAACAGCCTAAACCACCAGACGACTGAATTTTCAATTTGGTTTTTACGGAGTTTCCCCGGGGTTAAAAGTATTAATTTTTTTTGCAAATGATTAAGAATTTGACGGCCTTTATAATGGTATAGGTTACATAGGTCTTTCTCTCAGGGATAAAATGCATAGGTCCTCGGTCGAAAATCCTAATTAAAAAAGTCATTCTCCGTTACCGAATAAAAAAAGCTTCTCTCTCGATTAGGAATCCACTTTACTCTCCGGTGCATAGCTCGCTTACCGCAAGAGCCTTGCCACAAAAGAGCTGCCGAGAGGTGAACTCCATCATAACGAACCAGCGCGTGCACTCAGTCACTCATTCTCTCTCTCACTCTCTTGTTCGGTCGCACGAAAGCAGCTTAAAATCGTGAAACTAAACTAATCTCCTGGTCTGACAAATGAAATCCGACGATGACTCGCGAGCGACCGTTATTCGCACGGCTCTCGGGCACAACTGTGCACTTGCGAGCGTAGCGCGCAGTTGGCGTCATGAGAGAAGGAAAAAGGCTATTCGGTGGAGGTTTGCGGGCGTTGTTCGGTGGCAAAGATCCGCGCGCGAGCGTGAGAGCGAGTTAAACGCAGCGGCGCGACACTGCCGGCGGCAGCGGTGGAAGCGGCAAACTCCATTTCTAAATGGACGATCGGATTTATTGGAATTGTTAGGTCGAACGAAGACAAATCGTTCGTCGCTTTCAGGCCGATCGATCCATCCGTTTAATCCCCGCACGCTACTTTCTCTCTCGGCGTGGCGTGGCAATGTCGGGAGAGAAATAGAGATAAAGAGAGAGGCGTTCAAAGGGGAAAACAGAGACGGTTCGATTAAGTTAAAACGGCTAGAAAAAAAGAGGAGGAGGAGCGAGTTGTCCGACAGAAACAAATGTCGGCTGTGTTTGGACGAAGCGAGTCGAGTTTGGGTAAAACAGTTTGCACCAACCGGCGCTACTGATGTGCATTATTTCCAGCCACAAATGTAAAAGAAGAACGAGAGAGAGAGAGAGGAAGAGAGGGTGTAAGAGAGGGAGAGAGAGAGAGAGAGAGAGAGATAGAGAGAGCTGGAGGGGGCGGGAGGGAAAAAGGGGGAGATTAAATTTATCTATCCAAGAATTACATTCCTACAGGATTAACTAATACCTTCACCAATTTGCTTTGTAACAATATTATTTTGAACATATTGAAACAAATATGAACACAAAAACGAAAAAAAAAAAACATAAAAAACATAAATGTACGATAGATGTAGTAAGGTATTATATATTTTATATGAAAATCTAAATAGTTTTTCAGTTAGGTTTGTACGGTTCGGATATGCGGATAAAACGGTGTAAAGTACTAACCTCAATATTTTAATTTAAATTTTTAAGATTCCCATATAGACAATAATTTGCTAAAACAATGAGTTTAACTGTGCCGGTAGATTTTTATGATAGTTTCGAAACTGCAAAGCCTTTGCTACAGAACCTGAAGTGGGTCGTCGAAATGGGCTTCTCCATTCTATTTTGGTTGTGGAGAAGCGCTTGCGGTGAAATTTTGGAAATGGGTGACAATTTCATTGAATTCATATCCAATTTAAAACTTGATTAATAACTGTAACTTGCTTAAATAATTATAAAACGATCTCAACAATAAAGTTTATTGTTTTATATTAAAAATGTTTATTTTATTTATTTTCAGCATATCAAGTTCACTCATGTTAGTGAATGTAGGTCAGTCAACTGCTCGGGGGAAACGATCGATACCGTGAAACCATGTTTCGTACGATAACTAATCGGAAAGTGCCAAAAACAAAGATGACACCCGATCCACTTTTAAATTAAACTTTTCGCCGTTTGACCGTTCGGCAACCCTTTGACGATTTCCGAAGCGACGCAGCGTACCTCCTCAAAGAACTGGTAGATCAACGCGGAAAGTTCGACAAATAAGCCGGCGCTCGTACTGGGAAGCTGTGGTCATTCGACGACGAGTGAGGAAAGTGATGCTGGTTTGAAACTAGTTCGAAAATGGCGTCGGGGAATTGGTCGTTAGTTGGTCAGTGGAAGAACTGAAAGAGCCGTCGTTCGCACACATGTACGTACTCACACGAGTGCGAAAGTACAAAAGACCACGCGCTCGCCTCGGTTGTGAAATTGCCGTAATTTAGACACGCTTGCACGTTGAAAGTACGCAAAAATGAAAAAGAGCCAGGATGAAGGTGCTCTGTGGGGATATTTATACGCATGCAAGTACGCAACTGTACACGTGTATCTGTGTACACGGGGGTTAAGCGGCCGGGAGGAGATCTCATTTTGAAGGGCCGCCCGGAAATTATACACTTTGCGCTTTGTGCCGAGTCGCTTCCCACAGCTCGGGGCCGGAGCCTAATGGATAGAAAAGCTTGCGCTTTCTTATTCTTCGTTTTCACTTTTAATTGCGTGTCCGAATGGTTTTCCTTCGCGTCTTTGCTCGCTTTGCTTTTAATTTCTCGCCTTTCAGGGGAATCGAAGGTGGAGGAAAGGCCGGTAATACTTATCGCGCTGAACGAGGCAATTTTCCGTTTTCATGGGTACGGTTCCATGCGCGCTCGTTTTCTCTTTTCGCTAAGTAGCTGCATTGTGCGAGAACTCATTACGAGGTGCGAGGGTTTTTCTTTAATTTTAATCGCTATTTGCTAATTATTGAGCAAACGTGCGTTGAAGTAGTTGCTTTTGTACGTTAAAGGGAGTGCTTACTACAGAAAGACTACTTATTTTTATTTATATATTTATATGCATGCATACATTTAAGAATAACTGAGAAAAATGATCTAATAAAAATTACTATAATGCATAATAACGTCGCGACATACTTGCAATATCAAAATAATTACTATGTTTTATAGTAAAAATTCCTATGTATATAGTAAAAAACCGCTGCCATTTCATTAGCACGTAGCTTTCTCTAAATTAAGGTATCGTTCCTATATATATAGTATATATTTTAAATATAATAGTACATTATGCACCGAGGGAGTAAAGTGGGCAAACACAGTGCCTACCTTGCCGACTGTACTCTCGAGGTGCATATACTACTTTTCCCTACATCAGGCGTAAAGTGCGTTACAATTGGATTTATCATTATATATTTATTTGATCATTATATATTTATTGAGATGGTACAAAAGTTGATACATTTCAGTTTATAAAAAACTTTATTTTGATTTTAAGATAGTACAAAAGTTGGTTATACATTTCAGTTTGTATAAGTATTTCGATTCTTAACTTATTATCATCTACTTTTCATAACTTTGGAACAATGCTTTTCTTATTTCAATTTTCAACTTGCTATCTAAATAAGTATTTTAATTTTTATCTTATTAGCTACCTGCCATAATTTTGAAACAATGCTTTTACTTTTCAACTTTCTATCTATATCTTTACATAAATAATAAAATTATAAACTTGTGAATTTTGATCATTCGAAGGAATACAATTAGTTGTACTATGAGGATGATTTGAGGTTGATGGCTTCGATAAAACTTGTGCCCTTTAATCATTCGAATGAACAAAACTAGATGTACTCTGAGGATGATTTGAGTTGATGGCTCCGGTAACACTTGTACACTTTGATAATTCAAATGAACATAACTAGCTGTACTCTAAGGATGATTTGAAGTTGATGTCTCCGATAACACTTGTGCACTTTGATCATTCAAATGAACATAACTAGCTGTACTCTGAGGATGATTTAAGATTGATGGCTCCGATAACACTTGTGCACTTTGATCATTCAAATGAACATAATTGGCTGTACTATTAGGATGTTTTAAGGTTAATGGCATATCAACAGTGGATATTTCTATACTTGTTACTATTGAAGGTAGTTTAGCGCGCAAAGAAACTAGAAAACTCAGGTTATCTTTACAAAAGAATTAATTTATTTAAGCAAAAACAGACAGTACGATCTACAACAACTTGACGGTAACGCAGCTTAAACCAGAATGAATAAATTCGCTCTTTTTTCTTCCCTATCACTTCTTCTTTTTTCAGAGCTTTTCACTTATTTTTTATAAACACCTCCTTGATAAGCCTTAGTGAGCGTCTCGTTGGCTATCCGTTCGCGAGAGCGCCACCGGTTCTCCTGCCCCGTACTTCTATCTTTTATCGGCGGCTTTTGCCACCGATGATAGAGTTGAGCGGCCCCGGACAATAACCACCCACTCATATCGCATTGCACTCATGCCTACGCAACACCAATTTTGTTGCGCTGAGACGCTCGCACCTCCCTTCTCTACGCATTTTCTCTCAATCTCTTTCTTTCCTATACCTCCTTTGTCATTTTCTTTCTTATCGAAAAACACCTTCTCTCTCTCTCTCTCTCTCTTATTGAAAAACACCTCCTCTCTCTGAAAAAGTAGCGATGTACATTTTTACACTCTATCGGAAACAATACTGTTATTAATTGCATTATAAATATTGAAATTGGGCTCGGGTGTCTGATGTAACGTATGTCAGCGTGTACCTCACTCCGAACTGTAGCGCCGCGGAGTTCGAACGAAAGGTGGCGGCCCTCGAGGACGCGCTTAGAGACATCCCCGGCTCCGTTATCTTCGCGGGGGACGTTAACGCCAGGGCCATTGAGTGGGGCATAACGACGACGAACAAACGTGGACGGCTGCTGTTGGAAATGGCCGCGAGGCTAGACCTAACAGTAGCAAACGTGGGACAGGCGACGTACAGGAGACCCGGCTATGGCGCATCCATCCCAGACGTGACCTTTGTGACGACTGGACTTCTCCGAAGTGTCGAGGGGTGGCGGGTGTTCGAGGGCTACACGGCCAGCGACCACCAGTACATCATCTTCGGAGTGACCGACAAAGCACAGAACTGAACAGGGACCGCCCCAACTCCCGCGGGATGGAACATAAAAAAACTAGACGTTGACAAACTGACGACACAGCTGGACAGGGAACCGGACCCGACAACGGCGATCCCTCGCGGCATCGGTGGTAGGGAAAAGGCTGAAAAGCTAACAGAGGAAACGTTGGGGCTCTTGAGACGGCTCTGTGACGCCTCTATGCCAAGAAAACGGACGAGACGTGACAAAGAACCGGTGTACTGGTGGACCGAAGATATCGCGCGCCTCCGACGCGAATGCCTACGGCTCCGACGGAGGGCCCAGCACGCCCGCGACAGAGCCGACGCGATGGCCCACTCGGAGGAGTACCGGGTAGCGCGCAAAAAGGAAAGTTGGACCAAACTGATTAACGAGGTGGACTCAAACCTTTGGGGAGCGGGTTACAAGATCGTCACCCGCAACCTGGGAGGCAACAATCCACCGGTGGTCAGGGACGAAGAAACGATGGACAGAATCATTGACGGACTCTTCCCTACACACTTTGAACAAGGGTGGGGGGGGGGGGGGCGACGATACTGGCGACGACGAGGTGCAGGAGTTCACCCGGGGTGAGCTCAGCTTGGCTGTTGCGCAGCTCTCGGCGGGGAAGGCACCAGGTCCGGACGGCATCCCAGCGGAAATCCTCGGGATTGTTGCAAAACGATGCCCGGGGATACTCCTGAAGCTATATAATACATGCCTGGCGGAGGGCGTGTTCAGCAAAGATTGGAAGACGGCGCGGCTGATCCTCATTGATAAAGGAAAGGGTGGGGACCCGGACTCGCCGTCATCCTACAGATCTCTAAGCTTGCTGAATACACTTGGCAAGCTCTTCGAAATGCTCCTGAGACCGCGAATCCAACAGGCGGTTCGGGACGCTGGCGGCCTATTAAATAATATCATGAAACATTTATTTTTTCTTTTAAATTTTCTGTATTATTTTTTAAAAAAATTATTCTTAACATTTATTAATTTTTAAAATATTAGGTATATTTATATTTAACAAAATAATGCATAATATATATGTAGTTCATTATTACGTCAGCTCTGGTATTATTTGTTATTTATTGATTATAAACTAAGTTTTCAGCGAAATCCAGTAATATTTTAATTCTTGCCCGTCATTTTGAATTTTTAAAATCTGAGTTCAGATTCGTAATCAGCGAATCCATAAACCTCCTAAATACAATTTTCGGCAAAAACTGGTAATATTTCAATTTTTGACTGCCATTTTGTATTTACAAAATCTGAGTTCAGATTCCTAATAAGCGAATCCGGAAACTTACAATATACAATTTTGAGCAAATTCCGGTAAAATTTCAAATTTTGGCCGCCATCTTGGGTACACTATATTGCATTTTCAAAATCTGAGTTCAGAGTCGTAATCAGCGAATCTATAAACCTCCTATGTACAATTTTCGGCAAAAACTGGTAATATTTCAATTTTTGGCTGCCATTTTGAATTTTCAAAATCTGAGTTCAGATTCGTAATCAGTGAATCCAGAAATTCCGTACATACATTTTTCAGCAAGATCCAGTAATAGTTCAATATTTGGCCGCCATAATCGATCCGTCATATTGAATTTTCATAATCTGAATTCAGATTCCTAATCAGCGAATCCAGTAAAACCCTATATACAATTTTCAGCAAAATTCAGTAACATTTCAATATTTGGCAGGCATCTTCGATCCGTTATATTGAATTTTCATAATCTGAATTAAGATTCGTCATCATGCGAATCCAGAAATCCCCCATATACAATTGCAAAATTCAGTAATATTTCAATATTTGGCCGCCATTTTGATTTGGCAAAATATGAGTTCAGATTCGTAATCAGCGAATGCAGAAACTCCGTATATACAATTTTCAGCAAATTCCAGTAATATTTGAATATATGGCAACCATCTTAGATTCGCCATTTTGAATTCTCAAAATCTGAGTACAGATTCCTAATCAGCGAATTCGGAAACCCCTTATATATAATTTTTAGCTAAATCGAGTAAAATTTCAATTTTTGGTAGCCATCTTGGGTCCGTCAGTTTTAATTTTCTAAATCTGAGTTCAGATTCGTAACCAGCGAATCCAGTAACATCCTATATACAATTTTCAGCAAAATCCAATAATATTTTAATATTTAGCCGCCATCTTCGATCCGCCATTTTGAATTTTTATAAGCTGAATTCAGATTCGTCATCTTGCGAATCCAGAAATCCCCCATATACAATTGCAAAATTCAGCAATGTTTCAATATTTGGCCGCTATTTTGATTTGGCAAAATATGAGTTCAAATTCGTAATCAGCGAATCCAGATACCCCTATATACAATTTTCAGCATAATCCAGTAATATTTCAATTTTTGTCCATCATTTTGTATTTACAAAATCTGCGTTCAGATTCCTAATCAGAGAATCCGGAAACCCATAATATACAATTTTCAGCAAAATCCATTAATATTTGAATATTTGGCCTCCATTTTGAATTCTGAAAATCTGAGTACAGATTCATAATCATCGAATCCAGAAATCCCGTACATACATTTTTCAGCAAGATCCATTAATATTTCAATATTTGGCCTTCATCATCGATCCGCCATTTTGAATTCTCAAAATCTGATTACTGATTCATTACCAGCGAATCCGGAAACACACTGTATAACATTTTTAGCATAATATGAAGAATGGATTAAGTATGGTGGGCTAGGTGGAGGGGTAGGTGGAGGGGACGTGGAGGGGGCAGAGGGGGGTAGAGGGGCAGACACCCTTCAAAACAACGTAAAATTTGAAAGAATTTCACCGTAAAAAGTGGAGGGGAGGTGGAGGGAAAGTGGATGTGGGTGGAGGGGGGCGGAGGGGATAGGTACCCATTTTGAGCCTTACAACTATATAATGCAGGTGTGTGTGTGTGTGTATGTGTGTGTGTGTGTGTGTGTGCGTGTGTGTGTGTGTGTGTGTGTGTGTGTGTGTGTGTGTATATATATATATATATATATATATATATATATATATATATATATCGGTGCAACCGATAATAGTTTCAGCATGACAGTTGATCAGCAGTATTTGCGGGAGAGATCAGCAATAACTGCTGAACTCTACAGCAAATATAACAATGGCACGACAATCTTAATAACTGTGCTTAAAAATTTTATAAATTAGTACTTTAATTTATAAAATTTTTAAATTTATAATTCGCAATGAAATAGAGGTTAGGTTATAATAATTACTGTTATTAAAATTGTCCTATCTTTTGATAGCCATTGTAACGGGGTGGATACGGAGGAGAAGAGTAAAAAATACGCGCCGGCATCGGGAATCGAACCCGAGCCGTCCGGACCGGAGGCGAGTGATTTCTACCGCGAGACTATACCAACGCAGTGCTCCGTGGCCCTCTATCTGGTGTGCTAACCGCAGGTGCCGGTAACACAGGACCCTATTCCTGCGCCGGCTAGCGCTGTATCATACCTCGTTATATCCCCCATCCAAATTGCGAGCGTTAACGTCTTCGAGCGAGTGTATACCCTAAGAAGGTTTCTCCATGCTCAACCGCCATTCAGGAGTAATCTCAACTGAATGCTTCTGCGGGAGTCTCGTAGACTTTGTTCTACGTGGAGGCTGGATCAGTGCAAGAGAAATCCTCTCATTTCCTTGACTGAAAACATGCGGCCCTCGCGCGATCAGACTTGAGTGAAAAACCCCGCTCGGTTCTTGCGACTCAAGTTGCGCGTGTGGGTGGAAGGAAGAATTTCGATCGGACTTCTTTCGGATCGTGGAGTTTCAAAGAAAACGTGGATTATTTCATTGGACGACATGTAACGGGGTGGATACGGAGGAGAAGAGTAAAAAATACGCGCCGACATCAGGAATCGAACCCGAGCCGTCCGGACCGGAGGTGAGTGTCTACTGCGAGACTACCAACGCACTGCTCCCTGGCCCTATATCTGGTGTGTTAACCGCAGGTGCCGGCAACATAGGGCCCTACTCTTGCGCCGGCTAGCGCTGTATCACACCTCGTTATACCATATAATAGATACTTTCTTTTATTATTATTATTATTATTATTATTATTATTATTATTCTTATTATTATTATTATTATCATCATTATTATTCCTGCTTCTATCTAACGATAGATGAGCATTTTTCCATGCTACCGGGCGTGTCCCCAGGTTGCGGATCGGGCAAGAACCAGCCGAGGCTGGTCAGCTGTGAATATATTAAATAAGCAGGTGCGGACAAAGGAACGTGAAAATGGGCGAATGAATGAGCATAGTATGAATGAGCTGCGGCCGATGGATTGTGGATATTCCCGCTAGACTAGCCAAAGGGAGAGTAGTAAACTCCCTAACCGGGGTGTTACGAGGTGTCAGTACCTAATCTCTGCGTTAGCATTGATAACTCATGTTTAATGTGGAAGGACCGGTCAAGTACTCACTGATTGGAGCCAATGGTGGGGTTGAAGCAATCATTGTTGGGCCTAGGTGAGAAGGATTACCTGGTCAGTATTTCCTTATATCCGAAGTTGCGTAAGGCAAATCGCACACCGTCTAGCCCGAGGTTTGGGCCAGGTGTTAGGACGGACCCGACATCGCCCACTAGGTAGGGGTGACGTTAAACCTTTTGCTTCATTATAGCGCAGGTCTATCCCTAACCTTTATCTGTAGAGTCACTAGGTGCCGATAGGAGTGACCACCCGACAAACCGCCTCTCGGCTTCGGCATTTGTAACTAGGGCTTCCTTTAGGCGAGGATAGTAGCCTGTCGTGTTGGTCAGATAAAGTTCTTACTCAAGATTCTAATTAAAGGAATTCTGATTACCGACCAAATCTCCCGCAGGGACACGAGCGACTCAAAACCAACTAGAGATTAGCTATAATAGTCCCAGCAGGAAATTTGAAATCCGAAACTTTTTTTGTCCACTAACAAGGCATTATGCATGTAAAATTCAGTCTAAAGATGTCATCAAATATTGACGATTTATATTGTAAGGTAATAATAACCAAATACTAAATTTTCCATTTTATGTGTTACTCACTTTTAAATCACGCGCCAATTAGTTCCAGGCGGCGCATAGAGCAATGTAACTAAATAGTTACATTGCGCCCACGTGGAGATGATGCAATAAGACAAGGAGGGGATGATAGGCGTGTGAATGACTGCGAGTGAGACAGACGACGAAAATTGTTATTTTAACATATCTCGTGATCTATGTTGTCCCCAGAGGGTAATCAAAGCATTTCTCCTATGAAATAGAATATTTCCTATGTAGTTGTATCAAAGCATATCGACCCATATCTCGGAAATTATTTTCCCATCGATGGTTTTCATATATCTGTCTGTACTAATTACCTTTTTTCCAGACAAATAACTAACGAGCATGATGTGTGACCGTCCTGACTCCCTTAATATATGTTTCGTCCACCCGCATTTTTTCCATAGGTCCCATTATACATAATAATGCAGTTCCGTGGTGAGCTGAGGGGCAAGGAGGGGGCTGTGGCATGCCAGCCTGGAGGGGCGAGCGGTGCTGGAAGCTGCGCAAGCCCAACCCTGCGTGTATGGAGACAAGCCGACTGCGCATCCCCCTAGGAACAGGTGAAACGAGGTCACATAAATAAGGGTGCGCTCCCATCAGAGCGCCAGTTCACCCTCTGCAGCAGCAACGTGGAGACACGCGCAAGTGTCTCGCTGAGGAGTCCTTTCCTATTTTCTCTAGCCACGCGGTCGACCACCTGGGGACGTGCCACCACGTGAGAGCCACGTAGCTTACTTGTTTAATTTTTCTGCCCTAGTGCTAAGGTATAGTGAAAGCGATAGGCCTGCGATTACTCCTTCGGGATAAAGCGGGCCGAGTCGAGTTGGTTCGCCCAACTCGGGCGATTAATTATCTTACCATTAATCGGGCGTAGCGGCGTAAAGCCAGGGAAGACATAGTCCCTCCCGGACCCGGTGTTTTTCGACCGGAAGGTCACAAACACAGAAGGGTGCCGGGTCGCCTCTGCGTTACGACGCAGTGCGTCGCGAGGACAAGATAGTTTTTTTTTTCTTTTTGTGTCGGTTATCTATATTTTTTTTGTCATAACTTCGCGGAATTTCAAAATAATTCAGAAAATCATTTTTGCCCGTGGATACATACCTCACGGGGAGTAGGTATATATATTTGCGTGTTAGCAAATAAACTTTGAAGCGTCATATCTTGGTGAGTTTTGCTGATAATCGAGAAATGCCTTTTGAGTATCGTAACATACCTCTCGGGGAGCCATTTTTTGCTTAGTAGTAGTTCAATATTTAAAGCGCCATATCTTCGGGAGTTATGGGCGGATTCCAGAATTTCCGCGTTTTAGGGGGACTATCGACCACGGCGGACTCGCCTATGCAGTTTAATTGAATATTTTTTTTTATACCTAGTCAGGTTTTATACCAGAAGGTTTTTTTTGTTTTTTTTTAAGTGCTTAGGGGTGACCTCGGTCACGGTATAGAACTAGAGGCGAGTATGTTAATAATTAAATTGGTTACGTTATATTGTTTATAACAAATAATTTTCCCCTTTTTTGTTTCGCTTATTGTATTATATTGAGTCATTAATAAAGGTGTTTTTCCTTCTTTTATATTTTTTTTATATGTTTTCACTGTTGTATGCAATTTTTGCATAAAAAGTTTTGAATACATACCCAAGTAAGGGTAGTGAATAAATAATATTTTCTATCACATTAATATTGTTATTTATATGCCTGGGCGTTATCGACTACCAAATCCTATCTCCTTTCATATTCACTATAGTTATAAGTGATTCATATTGAGCAAACCAAAGTCAGTCAATTATTATTATTATTTTCTAAAAGCTTATATTTTTTTGCTCGTATATAATTGCATCGCATCTTTATCTTTGATCAACTAATAATTATCATTACCTATAATAAATTTTCTTATTTTTATATATATATATTTTTTTCTCACTTTTATTATTGAATACAATTTTGGAATATTAATATTGCGGCGACGGAGGACAACTGCAGCAGTGATCATCAAGACATACTCATCGTCTACACTAACAATCACCATTGCACATCGGTGATTCCCAACCTCAGTTCCCTCCCCTATCCTTAGAACCCTTACATTGGCATCCCTTATGGAGATAGGGTGAAGGGATCACGCCCAGTGATCTAAATAATTAATAACAACTAAACAAATATTAACCTTTAGGTTGCGGGGAAATTTCAGTACAAATTGACCTCTCAGAATATGTAAAATGTATACATAATATCACTGGATATCTCAGATAGAGTCGCTGACCTGACTGCTGGTCCATATATAGATTCAGGACCAGGGTACGACAATTTTCGACCTGGATTTGAGCATCTCCGACCGCATAAAAAATCTCGAGAGGGCATACGAGGGTCAGCGCAAATACGCAGAGGTCCTAAGCGATTGGTGCCGGTATAACCTATCGGAGATACGGAAATTCGAAGGGAAACAGAAACGTATCGGAAAACACTTGGGCAAGATCACGACCTTTGCGATCGGAAAATATAAGAGCATCGAACGGCGTCCGGATAGAGCGGAGCCTGACCTTGGCGCGTTGACTGAGCGCTTAGCTCAATTAAAAATAAGATAAGGTTGTTTATCATTATACTTTTTTTTTCAATGACTTAATAATTCATTAATATTTTTAAAATTGTATATTTTTTTCTTATTATTGAAATTATTCATTATTTGACACTTATTTTATTTAAAAAAAAAGTAATATTTTGAAATATAAAATTAAAAAATTGCTATCTACCCTGAGGTCAACTTACTCACATTTTCAAAATCATATATAATGACTCCATTTTCTACAATATAAATATATTATTATTCAATAATTGTGTATCTTTATTATAAATAATTGTCTACATATTATAAAAATTGAAATTATACTTCTAATTTTGATTTTTTTAATGGTCCGTTATAATTCTTGTCATGCTCTTCTATTATTTTCAATAAAATATTGTTGATTGTTGGTTTTATCATTTCTTACACCATCTTAATAAAAAAAAAGCAAATAAAATATTATGTAAATACAAATATCAGTTCTTAAATAGTGATTATTCGAAAAATTAGTTCAAACAAGTTTAAACTTTAAAATTTGTATCTCAAAATTGAGTGAAGGTAATTCTTACTATATTCACTTCTTAAATCGCGATTATTCGAAAAATTAGTTTAAACTCAAATATAATTTAAGGTAGTTCATCAGGAAATTGATTTTCTTTCAATTTTCTTAAAAATTAGTGTATACCCGACAGAAGTTGATTCTTTCCGAGTCAATTTTAAAATCCTGCAATTTGATTGGACGATTCCAATTTAGGATTAATGTTTACACAATAGTATACAATGATAAATGAGGATTTTCCACCATATATAATATGCATATAGCACAATTTTTCCGATATTGTGATTTTTATGACGGCATTGTCCGGTCAACTACCTTAAATTTAATTATTCGTTGCGATCAGTTTTACCCGAGTAAAATTTTAAATTTACTCACATTATCAAAAAATGAAACATTACAACAATTTTACTCCAGTTATTTAAACCCGAGGGAAGTTGATTCTTTCCGAACGTGCCTAGTCAATTTTATAATCCTGCAATCTCATTGGACGATTCCAATTTACTTTTTCAATGATTTAATAATTTATTAATATTTGTAAATTCCATATTTTTTCTTATTATTTAAATTTTTTGCTGTTTCACACTTATTTTATTCAATTTGTTTAAGACACAAATAATTATTTTTAATATTAATGATTTTGACATATTCAGCCGATAAAACATGATTAATGATAAAGTATGAGTACTACACCATCTTCATTAAAAACAAGAGCAAATAAAATATTATGTAAACACAAATATCAGTGGCAGCTAATAAAAACATTTACATAAATTTCTAAAGGCAAAATGAGTGTATATAAAATTATATGCCCATGAGTCATAACCGTTTCAACTTCTATTAAAATTTTTATTAAACTTTTATTTAAAATTTTTATTTCAAAATTGAGAGAGGGTAATTCTTACTAGGGTGACTTCACCAGTGAAGGAACGAATAAGGAAATTGTAACATTTGTTATTTAATTAAGTCGTTTAAAAATGGATTAAAAGTAAAACCCTTTTGAAATTTATATTCTAAATTGTTCAAACTTTACGTCGGTGAGCAAATTTTGAATAAAGAATCAAAGTAAAAATATTATTTAATGAAAATCTGTAAATATCTCCTAAAAACCAGTAAAGGAACATACAATCTTAGTATCTACAATAAATACGTTTCACCAGTGAAGAAATACATCGCCAGTGAAGAAAAAATAGCGATTTTTTATTTTATTCTTAACAAGATGATTTCTTTCATGCAGAATCTTTATATAAAATGAAATAAAAATTTTCAAGGATTCGAAAATTATCATCATGTTAGATAAACAATACATAGAAAGCTTGAATATTTTCATATATATAAAGAAAATGTTCGTTAATTGGTGATTGCACTTCAAATCGCGATTATTCGAAAAATCAATTCAAACTCAAAATAATTAGCCAGCGTATCTGACTAATTTCATGTTTCTGCAGAGTTCAATGTAAATTAACCTCAATAAAAAAACAAAAGCAAGTAAACAACACGCGCACGTATTGCGCGTCATTTCCATTTTCTAATAACATATACATAAAATAATAATAAAACCGTTCCCAAAAAAATTACGATTTGAAAAAAGGGCTAAAATAGTTTTAACAATTTTAATCTCAAATATCTTTGAAATTTATAAGCTAATTCTTTTACCCTAACAATTCATGTCATAAATAATATACAAACTCCACATCTCCATCAAATTTCAAAGTAATTAAATTTTACTCTAGTTATTGTGCGACATAGAGAGTCATTTCCAGAAATACAAAAATTTTAAATATCAAATATCTCAAAAACTAACCCTATAATCGGGATGAAATTTTACATAGGTATTGCCTATATCGCATACAAAATAGTCTATAAATTTCAAACTGATACATTAAGTCGTCATTGAGAAATTACGATTTTGAAAAATACGTAAAAAAATTTTAACATTAAATATTTCTAAAAATGATGAGACAATTCTTTTACCTAAAGGACTTATATGATAAACATATAAACTCTACATCCCTACAAAATTACGATTTGAAAAAAAGGTTAAAAAAATTTTAACCTCAAATATCTCTGAAATTTATTGACCAATCATTTAGCTCAAAGATCTTAGTCGAGAGCTATCCAAAATCTACCTCTACAAGGAATTTTTAAGCAATTAAGTCAATTTTACTAAAGTAAACGTGCTTCATACAAAACACATTCTTTTCATTTTTTAATTTTTGTCTCAAAATCTAGTCGACAGAATGGATTCAAATTTTTACAGATTATAGCTATTTATATTCTGCATTATCATGACTTTTTAAAAAAAAATAACCGTTTATTTTTGGAGTTATAAGCTTTAAAAAAAAACACGTTTTTGTTAATAACAAAAGAACCACAATAGCTAATGTAATTTTTTTTTTTTGGAAAATATAGTTTTTTTGTATGCTTTTTCGAATGCTATCTGTCCGATTCAAATATCTCAATGTTATCATTAAAAAAACGAAAAAATGAATTTTGGAAAAATCGAAAATTCGAAATAAAACAAAAACGCATCGGCGAATAAAAAAGAGGATTTCCTTCCCCCATTCACACAAAAAAAAAGAAAAAAATGAGACCTTTTCGGTTAAAATCGATCGAATAAATCCTCAGATAAAACGGTATACGTACACACACACACACACACACACACACACACACACACACACACACACACACACACACACACACACACACACACACACATACACACACACACACACACACACACACACACACACACACACACACACACACACACACCCCTACCAACACACGCACATACACACACACACACACGCACACACACATCCATACACAAATTTTTTAAAATCATGTGATTCGAACTTCTATCACCTCTATTCGTGTTTTTAGAGCGATTTAACGAATCTTAAAATTTTACTATTACAAAGCTTCCTCTAGGAGGAAACAAAATACTAACACATTTTTACTATATAAAACATAGATATTATTTTGATATTGCAAGTATGTTCCGACGTTACTATGTTTTATTGTAATTTTTATTAGATCATTTTTATTAGTGTATAATCCTCTGTGATTCAAGATTTAATTCAATAAATGCATAATTTAATCAATAAAAACTGTGTAAAGTTTAATGAAAATTGCTAAATAGAAGATGGTTAGAATTTCATTTAATTAAAAAAAAATAATTATATTCCGTCTTTTCAAAATGGTAGATTAAAGAATTTCTTACGAGAAATCATCTTTTGAAACATGTACTTTTAACATCACTCATATTATGTGTATACGCATTGTTGACTTTCACGTCTCAATGAAGCAAATTAAGTAATTTAAATAATTAATGAGAAGGTTCATTTTCTTGAAATTAATTGAAAGGACGTGTTTGGAAGCACTCATTAACCTTAGTAAACTGAACTTTTATTGCAGTAACGAAGAATAATTATCACGCAAAACCCGAGGTACAGAATGCAGATACAAGAGCTTCTTCTCGAGTCTGTATTCGAAATAAATTGTTTTGATGTCTCACATCAGAGATATCTCGAAGACTGGCTGTTACGAGTTTATAAAAGGATTACCAGCGCACATCCGAGTGCAAAGAGCTGGAAACAAAACACCCAAACGTCATCTTCGACCTGTGTCCCCCTTTTTACTGCCACAGCAGCAGCCGCAGCCGCAGCAACAGTGGGGACGACTACAAAAGCAACACGGCGAAAGAAAAACCGGGAGAGAAAAAAAAAACGAACCCCCGTTCTCTCTTTCCTTTCCACTCCCTTTGCGGAGTCACAGACGCAGAAGAAATTGCTTCGCCACCCCGAGCAGCATTAATTAAATGATGCGTCGCACCGCCCTTACCCACAAGGAAGAACGTGCGCCGAGGTTTCTGCTTGATACCGCCCCAACACCAAGATACGCGTACGTACATCTTATACATCTCTCTCTTCTCTCTCTCGCTGTCTCTCTCTCACTCTGTCTCTCTCTGTCTCTCTCTCTCTCTCTCTCTCTCTCTCTCTCTCTCTCTCTCTCTCTCTCTCTCTCTCTCTTTCTGTGGCTGATTTTCTGGAGAGCTGCGACCTACATTCTTCGTCTCGCTCACATCTTCTTCTTCTGAGAAGCTCGAGCTCGCGCGAAGCTAGCAAGAGGAGGTATCACTGCATCTTTTTCCTTTCGAGCGGCTTCTAGGGCGCCGGACACATTATAAATCTCTTTCTGTCCTGTTGCAATTTTCTCTCTCCTTTTCTCCTTCTTTCTGATGTTGTGTGTCTGTTTATTCCTCTTTCCTCGTCCCTCTTTCTTTCCTTTTTATATATGTTTTTGCCCGTCCATCTTCCTCTTTTCTCGGGGCCGCTATTGTTACTTTTTCCTTATAACACAGCCCAGTCCTACGAAGGTATCGTCCAGTCACCGGTGGAAATCGCCCCTGGAAATGGGATCACTGTACATGAAAAATGCTATGTATTTATAAATTTTAAGAATTTGGGAATTTTTACATTTGAAGGGGTTTGAGTCAGTTAATAATGTTGAAGCCTAATGGAGTTGAACACCATTAAAATGACAAACAAAATGGATATTTTTTGCCTATTCCGATAGAAAAACACCTGTAGAATGTGCCCCAATTTGTTTAAAAGATATTTTTTCTGAAAATATACACAAAACACTGACAGCATTTTATTTGTAGCTTCCTTCTAGAGGAAGTTTTATGATTGTCAAAAAAAAATTTTTCGAGGTAATATGTCAGAATTGTTTTTTTGTTACTTCTAGAATAGAGATATACAGTATTTAACAAATGTTCGTGTGTGTGTGTGTGTGTGTGTGTGTGCGCGCGCGCGTATGTGTGTGTGTGTGTGTGTGTGTTCATTTCAGCGGAAAAGGGTCGCATTGCAAGTATTTATGATACGAAATTGAGCAAAAAAGATCATAAAAGTAGACATCAAAAGCTAAAATTTAAGTTCTGAGTTGTTGAAAAATATTGGTTCTTCAGGAAATTATAACCAATCAAAGATAGCGTAAGAAAATGGTTACCATCTTCTTCTTGTGCTATCATCATCATAAATGGTTTATAATAAATTGTAATTTAATTGTTTGTTAGTAATTTTTAAAATTTTTTATTTTTTTTATTTTTTTAAATTTATTTGTTTGTAACTTCATCTTTAAAGTTCTTTTCTACATAATTTAAGATTTTGACTTTGCCGTAGCCTGCAGGTCCGGGAACTTGATGGATTTTAATGGGACCGGTCTTAAATTGTTGGTATTTTATGTCATTTTTGACCGAAGAGTTAAACGTATCAAATTTATTTGAGTAAATAATTTTTTAATGCCAAAAATTACTCAAAACTCATCAATTAAGGTACTGGTCCCATTAAAATCCATTAAGTGCCTGGACCTGCAATTTGCGGTAATGCCAACATTTAGAAATGGCCATATCTCTAGTGCCGATTTTTTAAGGCTCATTTCAACACAAATTTAATATACTTTCAGAATATTACTTCTAAATATTATTATAATAATTGAAAAAATTAATTTTTTGCAGGTCATTTCAAGAAAAAAAATTTAAAGGTGTTGAACCGCCTTAATTTTAAAAAAAGACGAGATTGCAAAAATAACTTTTGACACTATGATTATTGTTACAACATTAAAGTTTAATATAACTTTGTGAATTATTTATTTGAAATATGTTTAATAAAATTATATTTTACATCGTACCATAGTTGTTTTTGGGTCAAAAACTGACAATCTGCTTTCGCTGTCGGATGTCTTCTTAGATGATACCTGTAAATGCATCTGCGCCGAAAATTATTTCGATGAAGTATTTTAAGGTGATTTGTGGATCGATTAAATGCAACTCTTCCGTGACTGATAAACTTGATTTTACAACTCGTAGAGATGGTGAATTCTCGGTTAACTTCGTTCCAAGTCTCAACAACGGTTGCAAATCTTGCGGTACAGTTTAGACTAACGCTGGCGCTATGAAACAAGACTTTTCATAATGATCGTGGTCCCAGAATACGGATTTATAAGAGCTTGCGTGATCCAGGATGAAGATAGTAGGATAGCGCATAATTGAGACGTCACTGCACACAGTTTCTGTCATGAATTCTCTATAAAATACTATGTGATGTCTCCCTTGGCACACATCGCAATTAAAAGGCAAAGGATACGTGGAAAGTAGATACAAATTGTTTAGATTTTTAAAATTTCTTTTTTTTATTAAAAAATATATTTAATATTTACTGATTGACAAACGAAAAATGACAAAATTTCGTTGCAAAAATCTTTAAAGGTGTCGTTGAAATTGCAGTATAATACATTATTAGTGTCCGGCCGGTTCAGTGGGTAGGACAATAGATGTCGCTATTCCCAACCCCCTTAACGATGAATGCTCATAGGATTAATCTGATTTAGGACAAATTATATGAAATTATTTTGTATGTAATCAGTATCAATAATTCCATGTTATATAAGTTTTCATTCTATAAAATAAAGTTTTCTTTTTAAATATTACGGTTCAAGTGGAAATTATGGTGTAATCTAAGCATCTTATGTATTATACATAGTTTATGTATGAGTTGATTAATCTTAGCAGATATCGAATCAACTAATTACTGCCCCATAATCGTGTTAATTTAGCATAAATATTCATAAATTCAAAGTCAACTTGCTCCTTAATCATTCGTGTTATAGCTTCCATAAATAATGGTAAGCAAGCTTCTTCAAAAGATGCTTGCTCTTTTCGAAAGGACGACACTCCCGGCTGTATATCCAGCCGTACGCCCTGAAGACGGCATATACTCCGCGAGCACGCGCGCGTACATTTTTCTTTTCGGTCGCTCTCTTCCTTTCAAACTCATCTCGCGAATCGCCGACCCAGCACCTCATTTACTTCATGCGCGAGCGCATCCCTTTGAATCTACGGAGTAGCAACGGCCGTAGGCAAAATGAGAGGCGTGCGCACGCTCTCTTTCCTGTTTTAGATCACGAGGGTCCAGGCGCGTGCAACAGCAACGGCTTCATTTGAACTTACCCTTACAGTTTTGCCACGAGAGCGACGAATGTGCGTGATCCGGAAACTTCTGGCATGAAAATTGTGTGAAAATGTTTGTCGTACTAGCAAGGAGGAAGGCGTTTGGTAAATTTTAATGAGTGGGCTTTTAAAATCGCGCATAAGAAGATGCTAAAAGGAGGAACGATAGAGATAAAAGAGGAATAAGCAAAGCGGAGAGAGAGAGAGAGAGAGAGAGAGAGAGAGAGAGAGAGAGAGAGAGAGAGAGAGAGAGAGAGAGAGAGAGAGAGAGAGAGTACTTTTTTAATCATCGTTGCCCTTAATGGATTTCATTCAGGGAAAGGCGAGTCGACGCGAATAAGAAAAGTCGTTTACAAGGGCTTTGTGCATTTTTCAATGGAGTTAATTTAAATGTCAAATCAAAAATTCTGATTAAAAAGTCGTTATACGCGTACGTCTGCAGACCGTTGGATCTTCATATTTCTATGTACCCGTGACGCAACTGGATTAGCGCTTATTGTGAGGAAAGAACACGGAAGTGCTGCCGGTGATAGAATTAATTATTCTTGTATTGTATCTTCGTTACCTTTGTTTACATCTTCGATAATTGAATCTTTTGTGATTTTAATGAAATTGAAGAAATAGTTAAGTCTCTTATTTGTTTGAAATGAATTTTTTATTGATTCATACAAGTTCTAAAATAAAACAATCTTTGTTCTACATCTTAAAGTTGTTTTTACAACAATTGCTGTTACGTATACATGGTAATTATAAATATTCAGGATTTTAGAAAATAAAGTTTATATAAATTCATCATTATTGATTGTACACATATATATTTACTCCAAATACGATTAATTCGAAAAACAAGTAAAACCCGTCGTTGGAAAGAAGTTAAGTTATTTATTTGTCATTAGTGATCAGTCTTTGCGTACCCTTTGAGTAAGGTGCTCATTAATCGTCGTTACAATAAATGAAACTTCGGACTATTTTATTCTTATTATTATAATTTACATTCATCTGACGCGAGTTCCGTTTTGTGTGGAACAATTGCTTTACGTAATTCTAATACTCTTCGTACTACTCGCATTAGTACCTTTTGTTTTCAGATATAATTTGAGCTTTTATTGGTCGTCGCTTATACTCTTTTCTGTACTTAAGCTTACTAAAAGGGAAAATAATGTAATCCAGTAGTACATGATAGAAAGGGAGAAAGAGAGAGAGAGAGAGAGAGGGAGAGCGAGAGGGGGAGAGAGACATGAAGCGAGAGATAGAGTACGAGAAAGAGAGTAAAACTACCTCGAGCCAGAAGTCTCGGCGTTAAAAACTTAAGAACTTATGGGCAGCCCGAAGCTGAAGAACAAAACTTTGCTCGTGTCTGCACTCGATTATGAATTTGTTTTGAGAGAATTGGCGATATAATTTTAAAGTTTATGATGTAACCAGAATTTCAAAGACGAAAATTGTTAGCATTTGTATTTTTTTAACTGCTACAGGCGCATGCCAACAGAAACAAAGAAAGGTCGGGTAGAAACTTTGCCCGAGGAAGCAATCATTGTCATACACTTTTTCTGATATTCATTGGTTCTTGCCAAGTTTAAAAAAAAAATTTCTTTGCTGTTCTTTACTGTTCTCGGGGAAGTTTGTGGAAAGAAGTGGAACAATTTAGATGAGAGATCCCACGTTAATTTTGAAAAATCTTTTCTGAGAGTAAAGTTAGCTGACTAAATTAAAAGAACGTATAATTTTATAATTCGAAGAAGTATTATAGTAAATAAAGTAAAAAGAGATATTGAATGAAAATGTATGTATTATATATACTAAAAAAATAAAGTAATTAAAACAAACAAAATGAATAAATCGCTATTTTATTTCAGGAACATACGGATAATTTTAGACCAGTCAAAAAGCATTAGCGCCCATATTTAATTACCGCGTGAAACTCGAATCGCCAGCGAGGTGCGAGCGTACATTTTTCGCGAATTGAAGCCAGCCGATATTATGCCATTATAAAATTACAGCCTCGCGAATCAGCGTTTCACATAACCGGTGCGCACTAATAACAGAACCGAGTCCGGGTGTCAATTACGTTAATCTCGATGGATGTTGAATTAACAACAACTCGCCAATCGATGCCCCATCGAGTTTTGTATTTCGTTCGCACTCTCCGCGAGTACGTGCACACGTAACAGCACTCGCGAGATTTCTAGCACATTTTAGCTCCAACGCGCGCGTTTGTTACCGCTCGAAATTGAGAGGTTCGAGGAGTTTAGGTGCTGCATGTAAAATTGAACTTGTCGGTTGGTACTTGACTAACGTGAACTTAGCTATTCAATAGTTAACCTGTAAATCATTTCCCATGTGTCGATTCCTTTGTGTAACCTTTCATTCATACATTGTTCGACACTGTGCTTGAAACGATTATGTCAAATTCAATTTATGTAGTTTAACTAAAATTTCATTCACAGAGTGCATAAAATGTAAACGATTATTAAATGTGCATGTGAAACGTAATGAAATAAAGAGATATGATGTACTATTTTGAAGAGTACTTAATTAAATTTTAATAAATGTTAATTGAAATGCTGTGTAAAGATCTAATATTTCTCTGACAATTTAATGAAAATTCGAAGTACTGGAAGGTTAAAATAGATTGATAAATTATATCTTTTAATAATATGCGAGTCAAAGTCCGTTATAAGAGATGTGGGGCAGGAAAATATCAAGATTTAAACAAATTTTGAAAAAATTCAAGCTTATGTAAAATTTAAAATATTTAAAATTATCATTGTACACAATTTCAAGCAAATAATATCCCTTTTTTTAAAAAAAAGATGGATTAAAAAGAAACATAACATATTAATAGGGCATTATGCAACAAGTGAGTAAATTCGTAGATTATTCCCGTGTTGCATTATACTTATAAAACTTTATTCCGTGCTCAACTGTGCCCACTTTGTTGACTTAGTATAGTGGGACTACATCAGGCAACGTTTTCAAATATGCCGCGATTCCGACGGTATATCATATTACTTTATTCTCTGTTATGAGGGAAATAATAGTACATTATGCAATAAGGGACAAAAGTAGCACCCGCGAGAAAAATCTAATTTCGTCCCGTGTTGCATATAGTATTTTATTCCACTTTCGACCTGGCCACTTCTTGTCTCTGAAAAGTGGGTCAACACGTTTTTTATATTATAAACCCAATAGTATTGAAATTTTTAATTTATTTTTGCCCCGCTTATTTTACTTTCGTACCGCAAATTTTACCTTTTCCCCGCTAATTTTACTTTCGCCCCGCTGATTTTACCTTCGCCCCGCTGATTTTACTTTCATCCTGCCTGGTATTTGCAGTATTTCACTTGAGGAATTTAATGAATACGACATTTTTGCTTAGTATATAAGATTACGTCACAATAAAAATTTTAATTTTGTCCACATATGTGGACATCTACGAGAAAAGGTTAAAGCGGCCATTATAGTGGAGATGGGAATAAAGTACTTTATTTCTTTTCTATGAGGGAAATAAATTGTGAGACGGAATCAAATGCTATTTTTGTCCCGCTTTTCGTGTCAATAAAGTTGCCATTAGAGCGGAGTCGGGAATACAAAATATTAAGACGTTCTCGCGGTGCATATAAAAATATGTAGAAAAGATACAAATTTCCAGGATTTCAAATATTTCTAGTCAAATTTCAATGGAATTTTATATACGTATTGCATATACTGTATTCCCTATAAATTAATCAGAAATGTCTGAGCTTTAGATACATCTGTTAAACTAATTAGACCGTTATACGTACAACTCTTCAAAAAATTTGAAAGCAAATAAATATATTTTACTACACGGAGAGAAATTTTGTAGTGAAAATTACAAATATTCCAGACAAAATTACCAGTTTCTATGGTAATGGATGGACAGACTGACAATTTCAAACTTTTTACCAAAGTGCCTTGGTAAAATTTTTTTTTAGTTAATTTAAATTAAAAAAATTAACTTTTTTTATCCATATTGAGGATATATAGTATTTTAATATAGAAATAGAAACAGAAACAAGGATGAAAAAACATTAAACTGAAAAAAAATTTTTACGGAAGCGGGATTCGATCCGACGATCTTTGGGTTGAGAGTCCGACGTTCTACCGACTGCGCCACGGAAGCTGTTACCAACAGTCATTTGAATCGCCGTTATTACTTACTGAAAATATGTGTATTGTTTTCATTTTAACGTCGCGCACGCCTCTAGTATCAATCTTCTGAAACACAATAATGCGCAGTGCGCATGCGCGAGTACACAAATACCAGGTTATTTGGTAAAATTTATCAGTTTTCTTAGTAAAAATTCTTAGGTTACCTTGTAAAAATGACTAGATCTCAATTTTTACCAGTGTGTCTGGTAATTTTTATTCCGATAATTTGGTATTTTGTTTAAGTGGTTATGGTAGTTTTTCCTGGGAAACTTATAAATTGTATTAGAAACCTGGGAATATCACGGCTTTTGACAGTCCATCCATGCGCTACCAAGGCACCTTGGTAATTTTTACTCTAAAATTTCTCTCCGTGTATAGTCGCTGTATCTTGCAGAAAAACCACTATTTCTTCACTTATTATAGGGCAAGTCCAGACGTCAACATCACTATCATTAGTCGCCACTGCCACCCCGCTGTTTCGCGCGGTTCGTCACGTTTTAGCGTTTTTTTATCAGTTCTACTTAATCAACCATGTTACAATATATTAAATATAAATTTCAAGTCTACCATTACTTGAGCGAATTTATTTTTCTTATGCTGAATCGATAAGGTATAGTACTGATAACAGAACGTCGGAACGAGACGAAACGCAAAAACCAGAGCGGCGACTTCGAATTATTACAAAATTGAAAAGTAAAATTATCACTGGCGATAATTCTTGAGAAACGGAAGAAAAGTTTTATCAATCTTCTGTAATTTTCCGTGTATGTAAATCAAATATTCTAATAACCGCTTGCTAATAGTTTACAATGCGAATTTGAAAGAACTGTTTAAGCATCGCAGTGCAAATATCCTTATCTTGATGAGAAAAGAAAATTGATTTTGAGAACAAGTTCGTGAAAATTACACAATAGCACTACTTTATAAACTTATAAGTAATATTTTCAAATGTATTCACTTCAAGTATACAAATCACGTTTTCATCACTTTACAGCCGCAAAACATACATCAAATGCCACGAACAAAAAAGAGAAAGCAACAGCAAAATTCAAAGATTGAAAAAACTCGAAAAATTGGCCACCGAGTCCATTGTGAGGCGATACGAGCGTCCGTATACGATACTATTCACGTTCGTGCTCGTGAAAATCTTTCTACTAGACCTTTTTTCATCCAAGCTCAACCGCAGCAACACCAGTAGAATAGTAGCCGAAAGAGGGGGACGAGAGCAGCAGTAGGGGCGGCTTAATCCGCGGCGATTCTTCGTCATTGCGGAGGGCCGGAGAATCCCGAAAATCGGCCATGGAGACGATTGAAAAGTTCGAGCACGGGGGGCAATTTGGCCGTGACCAGTGCCATAGCGCGACACCGGCACGTATAAGCGAACGTTGTTACCCGTGCTTCGTGCTTCGAGCTATATATGCCGTCCGGTTTCCAGTTTCGATTCGATAAATTTGCCCCTGCGCACAGCGGGCGAGCTGCGCGGCTCGATGCACGTTCGAATTTCGCGTACGCACGTGCGCCGCCGTCCTATATTGCCTGTTTGCCGGCCTCGCTCTAATGCCGTTTTCTCTCTCTCTCTCTCTTTCTCTCTCTGTCTCTCTCTCGCTTGCTCGCTCTCTCTCTCCCACTTGGTTCTCCTGTTTTTGAGTGCTGCGCATTAATCGAAGCTTTTTTTGCATTGGCGTGCGAAGCGGGGTTCTCGCTACTTTCGCCGCTGATGCGCGCAGCCAGTTTTCGCTCTGGCTTTCAAGAACGTTTCAAGCGCTACGAGTTGCTCCCATGTTTGCGCGGTCTTTTTTCGACCGTGTCTGCGATACTGTAGAGTGTTGTGGACACTTGATGTCAACACTTATTTATTAATTCGTCCTTGGAAATAAGCAAGTGGATCAGGAGAAGAAGTTTATATCCAAGAGTTTTTTTAGGAAAGCTTTGTATCATTTTAAATATTTTAAATATGACACGTAAAACTTTTTATTATTGATATATACATATACCATAGTAATTATTAAGTAATTTTTAATATTCACATGAATTATTTCATTCACAATTCTTACAGTAAACACACAAAATAGCGCAGTTTTGTAAAAAGTTTTAATAACATTTTATTTTCGAAAGGAAAAAATACGCGACTTTAATATCGTTATGCGGAAACAGCACTGAGCTTAATTCATTTTATTTTATTTTTCAAGCTGCGGTATACAAAGAAATTGTTCGAAAATTAGTTCAAAAGGCTCATAATTACAATAGTACATTTAATTTCATTTCAACGGATGTCAATCTAAAAACTGATGTAAGATTACAATGGGGAACATTTAACTGGTTCTTGCAAAACAAAACATTTCACATTTTTCTCGACGCTTTTACTTTTTTGAATTTCGGCCTTTTGGCTCTGTCCACTCCTCGTTTGTATTTCCAATGTCGCATGCGCGCGCGCGCAAAAGCGTGGTGCATAGAAAATATATAAAGAGCAACAAACGTACCGCTGACGAGTCGAAAAATAGCTTGGCAAACGCAACCTACAAACGCATGAATGACAATTGAGAGACAAAGGCGAAGTAATGAGGGGCCATAAGCGGAAACAAAGCCATCGTAGGGGGTAAAGGCCTCGGCGCGGGAAAAGCAGCCGCTGGAAAAAGTGTGGGTGGTTGGAAAAAGGTATTCGCGTTAATTTTGTGCTCCCTCTCTTTCTCTCTTGCGTGGAAATACGGGTTGTAGCTGCAGCCGCACGTGAAATGGAGTTGGATGCAACGTGTGCGAGCTGTTGTTCAGTTTTTGCCGCGTAACTGCGGCATTATTTTTAAAGTACATGGAATTAATTTAAAAATGCAATATTAATTATAAAAATTAGTTTGTAATACAGAATTATTATATTTATAGTGCATTTCAAGTTCTTTGTATTAGCAGACTATTGAATACGTTGCATGGTTTTATTATAACAAAAAAAACATTTAATATTTTTCTTGCTTATGATTGATCTAATATTTAAACATTATTATAAATAGTTTAAAAATTTTTCCTAAAGATTTCTAAAGTGTATACTTTGTTTTCCTCGTGTATCCAACGATTGGAGATGCGGTGCGATGAATGTAAATGAAGTTGTGTAACTAGAACATACAAGCTTGTACACTGAGTTTCGGATTACGAATTCTCCCAGCCCTGATACCCTATTTTTCTTAGCATAACTTAAGTTCGAAATAATTGCATCTAATTATAGGTTTGGAGCATGGTATTTACTCAAAAGTACAGTGTAAACTCCACATGATCCAATAATGAGGGGTGGTCCCATTTGTCTTATGTTTTGTGAATGTTAACATTGTCATTCTTATAAGTTTGAATTTACAAATTTTAGAAACAAAAATAGTACGGTAATTTAAAGTTAGTGGTGCATCTGCGTCTTCCCAAACGACGTACGATCTTTTAAACGGCAGCATCAGTACGAAGAAAGGTGGTGCGGAGGGCGAGTTGCCGAGAAAGGCGAGGCAGAGATAAATTAGAAGGGGGAAGTTTGCATCGGATGAGGGCTGTACGCTCACCTTTCAGGGAAAAAGCAAGAGAGAAGCGCAGCGCGCAGCAGTGGACGATTACACGCAGGTGGATGAAAGAGCGGTCGGGCGAGAGCACAGCCCTGGAGCTTTGGGTTAGTCACATATTTGCTGACGCGCACGGAAGGACTAAAAGCTTTTCACTACAGCATGGCCCCATTTCCGACCTGTAAATCGGGTTCCATTACATCGCGCTTAGCCCAAGCTAGCGCGCACGCGTTTCGCTGCGAAACAATTACTTACTGGTATAGAGAAAGCCGATGAGTGGCAGTGGCTAAGGATGAAAAGAGAATGGGTACACAGAAAAAAGAAAATCTTTGCTGTTAACGAACTAACGTTTGGATATGGACACATGAATGTTCATTTATAGTTATACTCAAACGATTCGTGACTTAACTGTTAGCGAATTTGTCTAACTATAAATGAACATTCATTTATTCATATTCAAACGTCCGTTCGTTAACAGTAAAGATTTTCTTTTCTCTGTGTAGAAAACATCTGATACTTAGAAATTGATAGTTTGTGTTAAAAGTTTGTAATTTATAAACAGTTATTAGAGTTCCAAATGAAAGTGCATACCGTTACAGAAGTTTCATGTAACTGTATTTACTTCCAAATCTGGAATCGATGTTGCCCTACCACTATGTTACTACCTAACCCTATAACGACAGTCGTGATTGGGTAATAAGAGCTGAATGGTAGCTGAGTTAATCTTAACAATGAATATTACTTACTTTGTGAAACCCGTGTATTATTGTGGTTCATCGATTTGTAACAAAGTATCTATTATTACAGACTTTTTCGTATGTAATTGAATTTGTTAACAAATATTTAACTAAAACAAGAAAATAAAAAAGTAAATTAGATTTAAGAAATAAAGTTTGATTCCATCTAAAGTATTGATACCTAATTCCACCAACTAATTAAAACTGGTGAACATATTTTGGAAAACTTGTGCAATGGAACATTTTGACCAAACTTTCGACCCGGGAAAATTTGTTTACGCGTGTTCAGTTTCCCCAACAGATACAAAATCCAATCAACCACTAACTATTCTAAACTATTTCGAGATGTGAGTGTTGTGAAAGCTTATACAAAGAAAATCTCCTCCATTATAACATATTAAATAAATTATGTTAAGTAAATTATTATGTATTACACTGAGAGAAAAATATTCTTGCCGTAAATATATATGTTAACTATTAACATAGTATATTCGATTTTGGAGCAATGATATATATTTTAATATGTATATGCGCTATAGGTGTGGTAAGTATACGAGCATACGTGAGCCAAATAGCAGTATATGTTAATAGTTAACATATGGCTTGTTCTCACAAGTATACCGTCGTTTGGCGATGATAATAGTATTTATAATTAAAAATTTGCATATTTCAGCATCGAAAAATTAAATACTACACAATGAATGTTGAAACAGCTTTATTTTTAATATAATATTTTATAATATTATGAAACATATTAAAAAAACTCTATTTCTAACTCCAGTTTCCTCAGCTTGAAAATGGATGATTTCCTCCTTAGTTGAAATCTAATAAATAAAAGTTCAATTAATATAATGATATGGTAATGAATTATTAAAATAATCTAAAAAACATTTACACTTTTACACATTCGTTTTAATTTCAGTCTCACACCAAGCACAGGGAATAAATCTTTGAAATCTTGAGGATTTTGAATTAGTTCTTCTAAGGTATCAAAATCAGTGATGTTATTTTCTGTATGAATGTAATAAAGTATAGTATTAGGAAATATAGTTTAATAATATGATAAAGGATAAGTGGAAAATACAGTTTTACAATATAATCAAGGATATTATTAAGAAATGTAGTTTGAGGTTAGAAAGACTAGTAAATTTACTCAGCGCCACATACTTACACTGAGAAAACTGTCGTAGGAAAATTTACTGAAAAGCTAATAAAAATTACTATTTTTTATAGCAACGATGGGATATCATGGAAATTTAGGTACTTTTGCTAACTAATATAGTAATTTTTGTAGCCAAGCTTAAACTTAAAAAAAATTGATTTTCATGATTTTATATCTATAGGATACCTAATATTTATACAATATTTAATATATTATTAATTAAATTTAGCATATACAAGAAATAAATAAGGAAATAAAAATTTGTTTTTTACGGTGGTTGTGTATTCGAACCCTGGACCCTCCGCACGCTAGGCAGACGCGCTAACCTCTTACCCACGTGAGCTTCTTGAGTACAAAATTTTGGAACTGATACATTGGCTACCTTCGCTTACGAGAGAACTTTGATGATTATTTGATAGCAATAAATAACTATGATAATATAAAGAAATAACTCATAGCTCACCTGCACAACGTAAAAATAAAACAACTGAATCGATATTGTCGATGTTTTTGATAACTTAAAAGGAAGATAATCTCAAATTGCGGGAGAAACATAACCTCAATCAGACACGTGCTCCCGGCGTGCACGCAATAAGTACTACATGTAGAGGGCACTTTTTGCTATGTGTAGTAGTAAACATTATTAAGATACCTTGTAAATATTCCTGAACTATAGCAAAATTTTTTATAATTTGCTTATATCCCCGCGTTGCTATCAAATATAGTAATTTTTGTTAGTTTTTCAGTAAATTTTCCTACGACATTTTTCTCAGTGTAGTGTTTTGTAAAAATATATGTTATTACACTTACCTTTTAATATCTCTCCGCATTCTTCAAGTTTCCAAATCTTCAGAATTACTTCCATATTGAAGAAAACGACTACACGATGAAAACCACAAATCCACAGTTACTCCTAAATTGATACAGAGAGCCATCAGCCAAAAGGCGGGAAACCGGCAAAACGTGATGCCGATGATGCCGGAACTGGATGCCCTCTACAGGCAATATTACGCATGATCACCGTAAACTTCATATGTTAACTATTAACATATGAGCGTATATTACATACAATCCATTTCGATTAGGATAAAAAATATATTGATAAACATAAAACTATTACATGATATAAGTTAATATATTGCGACTATTTGATCCTATCATATATATAGATTAACAATAAGAATATTTTTCTCTCAGTGTACATATCATTCTTTAGTAATGAAATCCAAAAAGTCTAGAGCACATCTTACAACAATTCAAATGTTTGCTCATCTGCCTCGCACAGTTATATTTTTCACCGACGCAACTGTACCGTAAAAGCACGCGTAGATGCACTTTCGTACTCTATTTAATTGAGGAAGTATGTGCAGAACTAATACTATATGTACAACGCCGAGTCGTGGCGTGGATAGTGTCAAATCGAAAATTCAGCAGTGACATTTTGAGCCACTTTACGACATCATTCGATACCACAGTTCGAAAACGGTCAATCAGAGGCCACCCACACAGGACGAAAAGGTTCATAACTTTCGGCGTGGGGCTTTATGAGTGAGCAAGTCTGAAAAAGTGAATTCCATACGGGCAGAGTACTACAGCCCGGCTTTTGGCCTATGACGTGCACAAAGCGGCCCTTTGTGTACTTCAAGCCGCCCGCTCGCCGCTAGCTCGCCTGCCGCTAGTTCGCGGTTTGACGGCCCTCTTCCCAGAGGAAATTTGCGGCGTCCGCATAACCTTGCGCTGCTGCTGTTGCGCTGCCTCCTCCTTCCTCTCTCTCTCCCTCCCTCTCTTTCTCTCTCTCTCTCTCTCTCTCTCTCTCGATGTGTATCCCCCCGATAAATTTCGCACGCGAGCAAAGGGCGCGAGCGCCAGATATTTGGGTCAGACAGGGGCTTTCGAGCGGTGGGAGGGTCCTCACACTACCAGACGCTCGTTACGCACGTAAAGGAAATAAAAGGGCGAGAATGGGAAGCTATTAAAAACTTTTTGGGTCAAAGTGGAGAGCGGGTGTTAAAGTGTAAAGGTGACCGGCATGTGTAGGTGGATTTTAGAGACTCTCGGTTATCGACGTTCATATCAATTAAAATCTTATTCTAAGAAGAAGAACGTTCACAATAGAAATATAAAATTGCAATGTATTCTTGTCGTATCAAATATTATTATTTTATTTGTTTTAGCTATAGTCAGATAATTAAACATTTTAATAACAGAGTACACGGTTCATGTGCGCTATGTAATTGAATTTCTGTGAGAATCTTTCTTCAGAACATGTGTATCAATTTAATGATCAGGATTCCAAAATGTGATGACCTGTATATAGGTATGACCATATTAAGTGGTATTGTAGTAAATTGCTTCAATTAACTGTATGATGTAACATTATGAGAAATAGTATTCATTATCTACAGCAAATATTTGCATGGTTTAATAGCATGCGTAAATAGTAACATTTCAATTAAAAATACTTATTAAGTGTAATTTAAGTTTCTTTCGACATTCCTTTAGGATGAGTTCCTATCAGTATTCCGGTCTTTATTAGTGTACTTTTTAGGCGTGACCGCTATTCGGGAGAGCCTTATAATTTCACCAGAGCGAAAATTGTCGGAATACAAATACTGAAAATTTAACGTGTAAAACTCATTTTCCACTCATAGTGAGTGCGTTTTAAGCGTTTTCTGAGATGTATGGTCTGTACGTCCGTATGCAATCAAGTTACCTGATTATTTCAATGAATTTCCGATCGATTTTATCAGAATTGCGAGCAAATGCTCCTTTAATTATATCTACCCGGTGGTCCTCTACTGAGAAAGATCGATGAAAAAGTTTAGGAATACGAGCACACAGAAAAATTAAAAAAAAAATCGATTTTTAAGCACAATGTCTACAAAAATTAATTTTAAGTTATATCTACACATCTATCTCCTAAAACTAATTAAAAGACATCTTTTTTCTGTTGGACATTTTTTGCTACGAGCAATATTTGCCAATACAACTGCGAAAAACAGCTAAAAAGGTAAACAATGGACGATTTTCGGCTATAACTTGACAGGATTTAACTTTACACAAATATATTAAATATCAAAGTTGTAGATTATAATAAAAGAAAACTTTTTCCCATTTAACATTTTCATATACAGCCAATTCCTGACGAGTTAGATCTATAACAACGATTTTAAACGCTTAAATAAAGATAAAATGGACGATTTTCGGCTATAACTTGACAGGATTTAACTTTACACCAATATGCTAAATGTAGAAGTTGTAGATTATACTAATATAAAACTTTTTCCCATTTAACATTTTCATGTACAATCAATTCCTGATGAGTTAGACCTATAGAAACGATTTTTAAATGCGTAAATACATCTGAAATAGTCGATTTTCGCTTATTGTTCAAGGATTTGACTTTACACAAAAATACAAGATTTTCCTCAGAAGTGCGGTCATATAATGTAAAAATGAAGTTTTTACAAACGCAATTAACTAACAAAATTTTTTCAATAAAATTTAAATATTTATTCATTAAAAAAATACATTTTTATATTTAAAAACTTCAAACCCTGAGTAATTCGTTTTTAAAAATGTCGTCTTCCAATTTTAGCAGTTTAATCGACTTCGCTTATGAAAAGCTCTTAAAAACTACTACTTTTCGTAAGTTAATAAATAGCTAATAAAAGCGATTTATAGCAAATAAACTGTTTCTCATTCTCATATTAGAAGAACAGTTTATTTAAACAATATAGTAATAAACCTAGCATATTTTGTGCTCTTTTTTAATATTTTAAGCGAATCCACTAATAGCGACAAGCTTTAAGATCTGTGTACCCTTGTGCACTCTTCTGTGATTGCGAACCTAACCTTATTTTACTGTGAACTTAGCGATGGCTTCTCACTCAGGGTTTGTTGCGGTGAAAGGTACGATAAGGCTTATACACGTGAAGACTTAAATATGCCAGTATGAATAAATATACTAACTGAAAAAGTTGTATAATATACTATTTATTCAATATTTAATTAGCTTGCGAATGGTGCAAATGGTGCAAAATGGGTATTTCAAAAGGCACATTAATGGGGAGGCACACACTTAGGAACAGGCACACAAAATGGGAGTGCACAGATACATTCAGCGGTTGGCGAAATGGCACACAAATACTAACATAATTATTATTTTTAATGTAATTCGTATTATTCGCAATACTAAAAATACTTTTAGCAAAAAAAAAAAGGTTTATGCTATTGATTAAGATATTACCCTGGCAGAAAATAAAACAACTTTGTTGGCTAACATATTAATCAAATGGAGGCATTTCTACTCAAGTTTAACCTCGATATTTAATTAAAATTATTTAAAACTATGACTATATTTTAAAGCATATATCATATTATATTTTCACATGTATAAATAGTTATTCTTCATCGACAATAGCAACATAATCATGGTGTGACGTTTTTAATTTAAAAATTGGCAATCAGTTCGACAACCATTGGTTAAAATTTCTACCAGGGTATGTTAGTAGAATAAAAATCTCATCGTTTAGTATTTTGTGTATGATTAAAAAAATAACCTTAACGGCACACTAATACGGATTCATACCCTACTAACTTACTAAACACATCAGAGATCAACAAAATAAATTATGTTATGAAGTTTTCATCAGGATTAATTTCAAGTAACGATCCCAAACTCCAGTGTTTACTCCGCGATATCGAAAAGTAGCGCTCGAGCCACACCACGCGTTCATTCTCATTTTCCGCGGGTAAACAAATAACGCCGCCCGTATTACGGCGGCGACGGAATCCCAAAAGCGCCCCTCGGAACACATCCACACATACACGCGTTCGTGCACGCGAGAATAATTCTCGGATCCCCGTTTGCGCGGGCGTGCATCGCCGCTTATACGCCCGAGCATTAATTCTCGTGCGCGTGCGCGTGCGTTCGCGTCGATTTGAAATGTATAAGCGCGCCGCGGCTCACCGGATTTTACTTCCTAATCGCATTTCCCACAGCAGCAGCGGCGGCGGCGGCGGCGGTAGCAGCATGCGAAGCCTTTGTTCGCACTGCCGCAGCCGGCAGCACGGCCCTTAACGTTATGGTGGTTGGCTGCGCGAGCGCAAATGCATGGATTTCTGCTGCTACGATACGCGCTTAACTTGCCGGCTGGAGTGCGCGTAATGCGCTTGCTTACACGTTCGTTACATTTGCGCGAACTAATGTATTTAATGTTCAAGGTTTGGCGTGTCTTTAATTCAAAATGCGGCTGGTATTCCTCGAAATAGTTGTGGTCTATACACTTCTAAGTGCAATGTTATATTTGCTAAATAATGTTTCTTTTTACCTCTTGAATTCTTTAGTTTTTCTTTTTTTAAGAAGCTGGCTAGGAGTAAGAGGAAACTGGAAAAAAGTCATTTTACAAGTGAGAAAACATTCGATGATGGCTTCTAGAGTTAATTGTAATAAGATTTAAATAAGATAGAAATTTAATTCTAATTTTTTAATTAAATAGAAAAAGGTAGCAATAGAGGCTTTTATGCAGTTGTTAACTTTCTGAGAAGCGGTAGATTCATTTACTTCAGTCATAAACATATAATTTTATTTGCCTTATAGCCCGTAGCCTCTTAATTCTTTATCGTGGTAACCGCCAATACTCGTTATCCTATGCCACATGACACAGACCACGTAACCGCTAATCTCATGGCCACAAACCTCATAACCATTTTGTAACATGCCGAAACGTTATCTTACGACGTACATTTATTTACGTATGAAAATAGCAGAACTTTTTTGTAGTTGAATGCAACAATTTATTTTATTATATGTTTGCAGGGACCACAATTTAAAATGTTTCATTTGCAAACCCCTAAGGCCATCAAGTCAAACACTGTTCGAATACTGAAACCCATGTTAACACTCAATAGATAAACACTGACATAATAGAGCATTCTAGCTCTTGCAAATAAAGCATCATAATAGTTCACCAATGGCTTTCTGACGACATGGAAATCGATTTACAAAATTTAGAAAAAACAAACGTTGACACAGAAAATAATACGGAAACTAAAGTTAAAAGAGAATCCATTCCGAAATAAGCTCGATTGAATCACAGAAAAAGCTAAGCCACAACAAATCTGATGCAGTACCTAACATAAATAAAGAAAAAGCAAAATAGATACTTAGAATCAACCCCCAAAACTTAGGGTTCTAAGCAGTAACTTAGATAATAAAACTATCGAAAATAAAAAACAAATGCATCAGGATTAAAGGTGCATCGAATGAGAATGCCTATAGGACCGAATCCATCTCAAATCGAACAGCCAGAGTATGCCTACTACACCGATCATTTTGGAATCAAAGTATTGCTGTTCTTCTCAAAAAATGATTCGACACGTATTTTTTCATTTTTCGATTGCACTAAAATGACATCCGGGTGACAATGTAAAAAATTTTTTACAAAATCCTAACTTTCAAATTTAATTTTTCAAGGTCATTTTCAAACAGCTGCCAATTTACGAGTTTTTTAAGTTTTTGAGTAAACTATACGCGATCTTACTCAGATTAGTGCCTTCTTTCATGTCCTGCATGACATTTGCATAAAAATAAAAAATGCATAAGTTATCCAGTTTTTACTAAAAAATGCACTTTTTGGAAAAATGCATTTTTTCAAAAACCCCGTGTTTTTTTTTATGAAAATTTAGATGAAGATAGGGGGTGTTAATACCTATCAAATCGTGTGTGTCGGATATTGTAGTTTTGCCCATAGAATGAGAAAAAACATAAAATAAAATACAATAAAATTTTATTAATTCAATATAAACGGATAGTTGTATATATGTAAAGTAACACACACACACGCGCGCACACATACTCACACGCATAGGCAGTATAGACGGTATACAGAATCATACGTGCATGCTTGTATGAGCTTATTATGTACTTATACATTTGTACGCTAGATGGCGAACATGGAGCTTAACACTTGCCAATAACTGTATGGTTTTAGCTATATATGACTGTAGTATTTTTTAATACAATACACAGTTTTTTGAAATTTATTACATATCTCTATTATATTAAAACAACCACTATGTCTGAGTATTTTTCAAAAGATAGAATTAACTGTCCCAATTTCTTTGGGAGACATAAAAAAGCCTACTATTTATCGAATGAAACACGATTCAAGGATTTGGATGATCTTGTTCATCCATTGAAATGTCACTATCCTAATTTACTTTTGACACCGTCTACAAGTATATGTAACGATTGTTATAAGTTTGCTTTAAAATTGGTGGATGGCACTGACGATGAATTTGCCGATATCGTAGTCGATGTAGCAACTGATAATGAAGTTGGCGATATTGAAGTTGATATAGATGAAGATTTTTTACCAAGTACTCCAGAACGCATCGAAGAATTTAATAATGAAATGATCATTTTTAGTTCATCATTTTTAGGCTCTGTGTCACCACTTAAAAGAAAAAGCCGCTGCCAATTAATTGGCAAGATGCTTCCTCAAACTAATTTATCGATTCCATTTTTTAAATTTTAAAAACAAAATTAAATTTTTAACCACGAAACTTCATTAATAAATAAAGCTGTCTTCTTTGTTGTTCTTTGTTGTTTGTTAAACAATTTTACTTAATATAAAAAAAATCCTTCCATTGAGTACCATCCTTTATTGCTTTTTTTTTTATTTTACATCTTTCATGCTATCCTCGTGGTGGCGAGGTGAACTATCGTTGGCCAGGCTTTAACGCTATATTATAGAACTGGCTTGTCTGCGCCATGTTGGCTATGGCTAAGGTATACCTATGTATAGTGGCCACTTATCCATCTCAAACCCTAATACTTATACGTTACCTCCTGGCGCCTTGTATGTTGTATATTCGGTTTTTGTAAATATTTTATTTTATTGCACTATCCCAGGAATAGTCATTTTAAATTGACTTCTGCGGCACAGTGTACTAGAACATATCCCCGGGAAAGTCATTTTAGATTGACTCCCGCGGCACCGTGTACTAGGGTCTATCCCCGGGAAAGTCATTTTAGATTGACTCCCGGCGCACCGTGTACTAGGGCAAAACTAAAAAAAAAAAATTCACCTTCAAAATATGAATACATTCCATGAATTTCATAAAAAATGTGAAATATCTATGGTTACAACAGACAATTTTTTTTTTTTTTTTTTTTTTGGCAAAGAACTGAATCCTTAAATATAAAAAAAGCTCATTCTCTGCCAAATTTCAAAACGATTCATTGATTTTTACTTCTGTTATCGTAAACGAAAGAAAATGCATAACCTCTTCATTTTAACACAATGTTGTATTCGAAAAGTGTAATAAGTGGTAAAAATTTTGAATCAATCGAATATTCTTTTTAAAAATGCAAATATAAGAAATTTATAAAAAAATTTTAACCTCAAATATCTTTGGTCACAACAGTCAGATTTATTTGGGCAAAGAACTGAATCATTAGATATAAAAAAGCTAATTCTCTGCCAAATTTCAAAACGATTCATTGACTTTTACTCCTGTTATCGTACAGGAAAGAAAACGCACATTTTTTCAAAAATAATTTTTTTCTCGGAAACAAATCAACATAACCTTTTCAAATTTTAACGCAATGTTGTACTAGACAAGTGTAATAAGAGATAAAAATTTTGAGTAGATAAATGAAAAAGTTTTTGAGATATTAATTAAAGAATTATAAACCATATTTTCATTAATAACAAATGACAGGCTAAAGATAATTTAAATTTTTAAAAATGAAATTGTAGGTAATTTAAAGACCTTTTAATAACAATTTAGTTTATTAAGTAATACTGGCTAAAAAAAATTAAAAAATCAAAAAATCGAAAAATTCAAAATCGTTTTTTAGTTATAAAAAAAAATCTATAAAATCAAAAAGTAGATTATTCTATCTCTATTTTCCTCCGAAACGAAGAGAATAAGCCTTTTCCGATCTAAATCGGTCGATAGGTTCAAAAGTTATCGCCTGTACACACACACACACACACACACACACACACACACACACACACACACACACACGCACGCACGCACGCACGCACGCACGCACGCACGCACGCACGCACGCATGCACGCAATTTTGTAGTACCCTCGATGCTAAGTTAAAGACACTCTTTGACGTTTTTGTTGAATCAAATGAATCAACCACAGCTCTATGTCATTGTAGGGAATGGGTACAAAATATTGGATTATCCCTACAAAAATATTCTACGGTATCAGAAAAAATAAAAATTCTGACTTTGCTATCTTCATCCTTTACAAAACATGAAATTTTATCTTTATTTCCAGAAATAACAATGTATATGATCAACAAATCCAGAAATCTTGTTAAAGAAAACGGAATTTATTTAGAACCGGATGCATATTCAGGTCATCCGATTGATGAAAACATGGAAAAAATTGTTATGGAATATTATATAAATAATGATTTTAATTGTTCAAGACAAAGTCCTAATAAATGTGACGTTGTTACAATTAAAGTTAACAATAAAAAAGAGAAAAAAGTTAAGCGTTTTCTTATTCGAAGTTTAAAAGAAACGTATAAAGCATTTAAAAATGATAATCCAAAATTGAGAATTGGACAATCGAAATTTTATAGTTTGCGACCAAAATATGTCTTACTTAGCCCCATCGAAGAAGTTTGTCTCTATATCTATTGCGCAAATTATGATTTATTTCTTACGAGCTTAATTAATTTTAGAGGGAGTAACGTCGCAGAGTTGGATGAAAGTCGGTCACAAATAATAAATGCAACGATGGGTTCTGAGCCATCTGATTTGTGTTATTTACAAGAATTTATTTATTTATTTATTTTTCTTCTATCTTTCTTCTTTTTACATATTATCATATATACATGCCAAATGTACTGTACAACCCGTCGGTAAAAACAAGTTTGGTTCGATGCCCAAAGAGATTGCTTCGTACTTACAGCTTCCAGATATTGATTTATATACTGGGCACTGGTTTCGCCGTACTTCTGCAACCGTATTTGCAGATTCTGGAGCGAACATTACTACATTGAAGAGACACGGAGGGGGTGGAAGTCAAGTGCGGTTGCAGAAGGTTATATCGAAGAATCTATAACGAATAAATCAAAAATAGGAAATATAATATCTTCAGCAGTCAATCTCTCGGTAACTGATTCTAATAATTCAAATAAATCCGAAGAGCCTCCGACAAAGCAGTTAAGATTAGACTCTGTTGTAGCTAGTACTAGTAGTACGAGTATGTCTTCAGTACAAATGCAGACTTCAAATGAGAAGAAATTTTTTAATTTTGATAATTGCTCAAGTATAACCATTAATTATTATGGAAAATCTGATTAATGTAATAAGATTGTTTCTTATATGAATGTATATTGCTAGCTTATAACATTATATTTTATCAATAAGTTGTGTATTATTTATACGTTACAAATTAGATAGTAAAATATTAAATTAATCTAAAAAAAACTAAAATTTGTAATTATTAAAAACATAAAAAGTACATTAAAATATGTAATTAGTAAAAGTAAGACACGCAGATAAAGAAAAAAAAATAGAAGAACGATTATTGAAAACGGTTACTTTTGCGCCCGCTTCGGCTACTTTTGCGCCCGCTTCGGCTACTTTTGCGCCCGCTTACCTACTTTTGCGCCCGCTTAGCTACTTTTGCGCCCGTTGGTCTAAAACCGTTCACTTTTGGCCCTACTTTTAGGTTTAAAAAACGCGAAAATCGTGCCTGTGTTACAAAAAAAAAATATATTAGTTACTAATAACTGATATTCTTGAATCTTCAAGAAAGAATAGGATTTGCTCCCGCTACACCTTGTACAAACACATGCATACAAAGTTACATACGTATATGCCATTTCGAAATTTCAATCTCGTGAATTGCCCCAATAAAGAAAATTATACCTTTGACTTTCTCATAAAGAATAAATTATGATTTCTTCGAATGTCTTTCACATACGATCTTCATCGAACTTAAATACGTTTTCGCGGCATCACATCGCCTTTCCACCGTAAAGAAAATAAAGCGTCATTTCATAGATGCCATAAGGCAGCAAGGCTTGGCAATCATCAGAGAAGCAACTCACAGAAGGGAACGAGGATTAATAAAGTGAAATCGCGTACAGGCTCATCGGTATAATTGAATTTCAGCGTTAAATATCTCGAGGGGACCAGTGGGACTTGCCGATGTATTATGGCCTTCTCGCATGCGATCCGGCCGTGCACACACACACACGAGGTCGTAGCAAGGCTCTCGCTCTCGTTGGGTAAATAAAATTGACGATTATTACGCGAAACGAGGTGGCCCCGAGTTAAGTTCGAACGCATTCTGCACGCGGACGCGGAGAGCGCGTGTAAAGACAAAGAAATTGACTGCAGTGAGAATGAGAAAAGGAGAGGGGAAGGGGGCAAAGAGGCGAAAAAGTTGTCAGAGATAGAGAAGGCGCGCACTCGCACACGTGGCAAGAAAAAAAAGTGGGGAATGGTTTGCGCGAGCTCGCGGGTACACCGATCGCACCAGCCTGATTCGCGGATGTATATATATGCGACTCCGTGGCAGGCGCGCGTATTTCCTCGTAAATCATTGGTGTATGGTTTTAAAAAGGGATTCTTATTTTATTGCACATGATGATAGGGAAGGAGATACTTATCACGGGGCCAGTCATGTTTTGCCTCTCGCGATCACGCGCTTGTCTCTCCCTCTCTCCTGCCCCCCTCCCTGCATTCGCGCGGCGCGCATATATCGGTTCCGAGCGTGCGCGCACACAATGTTGTGTTATAAGAGGATATTTAATCAGTGGTCCATTCGGTCCCTCCCTCGAATTAACGATCGGCAACACACGGTCACGATGATCGCACGGCCTGCGGCGCTGGACCCCGTGACTCTACCACAAGTATTATTTTTATTTCGAATGGGCTTCCTTCATCTATGCTTCTTTCTCTTTCTTGATGCCCTCGCCCTTTCTCTCATCTCACTCTGGCACTCGCCTTCCTCTTCTCTAAGCACGATTCTTCTCTTTTCTTCCTTTTATCAGTCCCCGTTCGAAGGGAGCTTGGCTCTTTTTTCTGACGTTATACATGACGCACGCGATGAACTTTTAGTTTTATCTGTCATGGAGGTAGCCTTTCATAAAAGGAGAACATTTGTACGAGAAATTCAGTTCGTTAAAATTTTACATATTTTAGATTTTGTTTTTAGTTAGATTGATTTCATATTTACTTAATTGTTTTATTTAACTGTAAGTATTGTGTAATGCAGCTATTATTTATTCCGGTAGTAGTATAATTTTCCAGTAAGCATTATAATTTCATTCATTCTTAAAAATGTAATAATGATAAAATATGGATTCGAAGCGAATTTTCGTTAAATGTTCAAAGGATAATTGTCAACTACAAATTATTTTAATATATTATTTTTATAACCTATTTTGAGGTCGTTGTAATGGTATTTAATGGTTTTTATATGCACTACCTTAAGAAATTATTTTATAATTAAGAACATACTTTGAAAGAATGTATAAAATGATTGTATAATTAAGGGGTTCGGTTACATCTACCTGACATTTTTTGATAATATAGACTGGCCCTCATCGAGGACCAGGGGATACTGTTAATAGAGATAACGAAGTTAAAGAGATAAAACAGGAAATGCCATCTACCTCTAAACAAAATTTATTCGTAAGAAAAAATCCGCTGCCAATTCATTGGCACTTACCTTCCTCGAACTTAATTTTTTAATTCTATTATATAAACTATTAGATTTAAAAATTATATTGTAAACAATTATTAAATTTAAAAATTTTAACTTATTAAATTATTTAAAAAAAAACTTCAAAATTTGTTGAAATTTTCATGTTTATAATTTTTTATAATCTTATCAATTATTATAAATTTGCACAGAATAGTACATTTCGACACTGGTGCGGAAGGTGATGATTTACTTCACCTTAAATAATCAACTTCCGCACTCGTTTCGAACGGTATTTTATACCACGAGCGCCGAAAAATCATACCAAAGTTGTGATTTTGAGGTTAGAGTGGTATAAAGAACTAAAAAACAGTACTTTTTCTCATTAAAGAAAACGCTTTTATTTTTAATTTTTGTGAAGTAATAAATATTAGAAGTAGAAAATTGATGTTCTAATCTTGCTTCCTCAAAGAGGAAGCTTTTTAACGGTGAAAAAAATTTTTGAAACAAAAAATGTTCAAAAACATGTTTTAAGACTTTTGTCGCTAAAATCCGATGTTTTTGATAAAAAAAAGTTTCGCGCGCGCGCGCGCGTGTTTGTGTGTGTGTGTGTGTGGGTGTGTGTGTGTGTGTGTGTGAACTTGCATTTTGTGTCCACAAAGCTGGCGTAAAATGAGTACTTCATGTTGGTATAATGAAAAATAATGTTCGCACCGCGGGCGTAAAGTTCAACTTTAAGCAATCATCTACTTATATGTTAATGTGTATGTTGATAATTAACTGTACACGTTACTACACGTAAAAATGAATAAATGTTACGAATAATTTAAAAAAAAAATTACAGAAAATTTAAAAGAAAAAATAAATGTTTCATGATATTATTTAATAGAAGATTACCCTTATTCATTATTGTTAATATTTATTTTGTAAAAATGGAGGTTGGCGAGCGGAGGAGCAGGGGGCGAAGCCTCCCTTTTATATATATGATTCTCCACGTCGGTTTATGTCGCCCATTCCGTTGGATCCCCTAATGAGGTTATTTCTTTAGTTTTATGCCGCCCGGACGGCATAAGCAGGTGTGGACAAATATGTGTATGTATATGGGAAAATCCACCAAACTTTTAATATTCGTGTTACCGTTGCATAGTTTCTAAAGAAGTGATTGTACACCTTTGACCAAAAAATTTTACTAAATTATGGTTGTATGAACATGTTCTGCTATCGTAAAGGTAATTATAAACGAATGCACTTTCATGAAACTAAAAACAAACATCAATTTTTCATTACTTCTGTGTGTACTTGGGTGAATTTTTTATTTCTTTAAGCTATTAAAAAAGTGCCTATCGTCAAAACATTTTAAGATCCTAGTAGAATCTTCGTTTTTACTCATATTTTCGATAAATCAACCTCCGGAAACTGTGCCCATAGACAATAATTAGATATAAGAGCAAACGCGAGCGTAGTCGCATTTTTCTCAATTTTAATTTTTTATCGGAAAAACCATTTTTCGAAAGAGCATTTTTTACATTTTAAATTATTCATGACTGCACGTATATCTTTTCACATAACTAATTAATTCATACCTGAGTTATAAGTGTGCAGTCCATAGGAATAATATTATAGCGAGACAAAGACAAATCGCTAAATCGTGAATTGTTAAACGAAATCATATTTACATCTAGAGTTTCTCTCGGATAACTTGAATATTATAATTGATTAGCGTAATCACAAGTAGTGATTAAAAGCTATAAAATGCCTTTTTGAAAACTTTTCTAAGATAAAAATTCGCGAAGATATGAGCATTCTAATTTATCACGTATTAGTCAAGTCAAATCGATTATTTTTCAAATTTGAATGGAAACTTCCAAAGCACTCGACATTGCAAAAAACAATTATAAAAATTTTTGAAAAAACTGTTTCAAAGCTTTTACTGCCTACGTTTGATTGTTTTATTTCCACAATTACTTTTATATATGTATCTTTAGAATTAAAAGTGATTAATGAATACGTGAGATCATATTTTTTCATATAACGATATAAACATACGAAAAATAAAGTTACACTGACTAGGAGGGGCCCCGAACTTCGGATCACGGATTCGGCTCAAACTTTGCGATATATTTTTGGATGTAGAAATATAAAGAAAGCTGCAATATTAGACCCTAACGTTCAAAAAAACTGAAGTTCTGCGCCTTTTTAGCATTATTTTGAAAGAAGGCTTAAAAAAAAACTTCTTCTTGAAACGGTAAACCATTTAACTCCGGGGAGTCTTAAATATAATTTCAAAAATAGAAAATAAAACTAGAGAAAATGAGCTTTCATTTGCTTTTTTAAGAATTAAAAAATGTTGATTCTTTCAAAAGTTATGTAAGTTTAAAATTGAGCATCGAAAGTGCATCAAAATATGCCGGCAGTCGAACAGTTTAATTTTAGGGATTAAACAGTGCATTTTCGATGCTCTATAACTTTTATAACTTTGGACGGAATCACTATTTTATAATTCTTAAAAAAGCAAATAAAAGCTCATTTTCTCTAGTTTTATTTTCTATTTTTGAAATTATATTTAAGAGTTCCCGTGTTAAATGGTTACCGTTTGAAGAAGAGATTTTTTCAAGCCTTTTTTCAAAATAATGCTAAAAAAGCGCAGAACTTCAGTTTTTTTTATCGTTAGGGTCTAATATTGCAATTTTCTTTATATTTCTACATCCAAAAACATATTGCGAAGTTTGAGCCGAATCCGTGATCCGGAGTTCGCGGCCTCTCCTAGTGAGAAAAAAGTTGTTGGTACTGTTAACTATATTACATAGTAAAACTCAATATTATTGCCTTAACTATGTTTTTTTGTAAAGTGGACTATAATATGTTAATAATAAATATGTTCATAAATTCAAAGGATTAAACAGTTATAGTAACTTAATTATTATACATATAACTAAATTGTCGTAAAGCTTATTATATTTATTTAGTATAACATAATATTTCCATTCGAATTCCTTTGATATTTCAAATTTTACTATAAAATGTAGTACCCAATAACATATTTCTAGCTATCTTGGCCATAACTATAGTAATATAAACAGTACTATAAAATAAGGTCATAGTCAAATAATACTATATTGAATAGTACTTTTATGTCAAAATATACTATATTCTTTTTCTCAGCGTAGAATAATATCATACAAGAAATAAGTATGTAGATTAAAAAAATGTACGATACATAAACTTTTGAATCATAGTGCAATATAATATTGAATCAATTGCAACTAATTTTTATCTAATCCAATTATATGTAATAATGAGCGAATACGTAAATATCGTCAGAAGGCTGTAAAATCTTATACAGTATTCATTCGCAATAAAGTCGCTATCTGTCTCTCTTACTCTAACGATTTATAAGAGACAAAGGACACATAGCGGTCTTATTGCAAAGGAATGCCGTATTAAGTTTTGTGTTTTGAAAAATGTCCAATATGATCCCATTCCTCCCGAATTCCCTATTCATACTATTCGGGAATTCAATTTATTTTAAATTTCTATTTTTTTTAATTATTTAAAGGGCTTTTTCGATAAAACAAGTAACGCTTTTTTTTACCATTTCGAAACATTTTGAATAGGGTAGGCTTATGAGTGTGCTTTACAAAAAATTTATTTTATTTCTTCAATATCGAATATTAAAAGTTTGGGGGATTTGCTCGTATATCTCCCTATATTATATTTTGATGTTTCAAAATTCTTACCACCCAACCCCCCCTCGCGCCCCCTCGTTTCCTCCTCAGCTCCCTCTCAAAATAACAGAAAAATGTGATTATTTATACGTGTTTTGAGAAGACCCGCCCCCCTCAGCGCTCCCTCGCCCCCTCTCACCCACCTCAAAATAATGTCATTATTTAAATAGTTTAGACGCCACCCTAGGGGAACTGTTAATAGGCGTGTGGAATTTATATTTCAAGTGGTATCCTTCGCCAGTAGCCCTACACTGAAAACAAAGTATTGAGCTTACAGCAATACCGAGTTCACAATACCGGATGATGTTGTAAGAAAAATATCGGAAGTGACAAGAGACAAATGTTTAGTTATATTTACAAAATACAGTATTCTCTCACAGGCTAAACTGAGTTTAGTTGTGAGAGCAATACCCGTGCTTCAAATTGACAAAAGTTATGGTTGCCACACAAATACTTTTGGTTCCTATAGTCATACGCGTAGCTATAGATACCACGCATGACAATGGAGATAACCTTTAACTATTTCCTTGATTTATTTTGAATTGCACTTATATTAAAGTTATAAGCCTCACCATGAGTAAACTTCATTTAAAAATAAGTTTAAGATTAAAATAAAAAATATTTTATATCCATAAGTAGTCTCACAGTAAGATATTATCGTAAAATTTGGTACACGGAATCTTTCCAGGGCCGAAACCACAGTACAGCAATACGAGTATAGTGGTCACAGCTATACCGTATCCGTATAGGCCGGACATCGATACTTTTATTGCTGTAAGAGCAAGAATAATGTTATATTTCATATACTTTTTTTTCAGTGTACACTACTTTCTAAAAACTGCCGAATAAATAGGATACCGTGATTAAAAAGATGATTCCTCTAGGGCAAGGCTTTTATTAATAGTCAAAGAACCTTCTAACTTTAAAACAATATGGATTTGAGAAAAAACTAAGCTTTTTTCGAACTATTTACAGCCATATTGGATCCGCCATTTTGAATTTGAATAGTCTTATAGCAAGATTGTCATTAGCGACCTCAAAATATAAATCTTTATCAGCGAGCTCAAAAACTCCTGTATACAAACTTTAAGCAAAATCTGAGCTCCTTCGAACTTTTAACCGTCAAATTGGATCCCCCATTTTGAATTTCGAAAGTCTGATAGCAAAATCGTGATCAGCGACTTCGAAACCTCTGTATTCCAATTTTGAGAAAAATCTAAGCTTCCTTCGAACTTTTGACAGACCTTTTGAATTTCGGAAGTCTTAGCAAAATCGTGATCAGCGACTTCAAAACACCTGTATTCCAATTTTGAGAAAAACCTAAGCTTTTTTCGAACTACTAACAGCCATATTGGATCCGCCATTTTTAATTTGAATAGTCTTATAGCAAGATTGTGATTAACGACCTCGAAAGCCCCTGTATAAAAATTTTAAGCAAAATCTAAGCTTCCTTCAAACTTTTGACAGCAAGAAGATGATTCCTCTAGGGCAAGGATTTTGTTAATAGTCAAAGAACTTTCCAATTTTAAAACAATATTGATTTGTCGATACAAAAGTATTGCACTATGGTCAAAGAGGTGATTCCTCCTAGGCAAGGCTCTTGTTAACAGTCAAAGAACCTTACAAATATATAATGTGGATATCTCAGGCGTAAAATTTTTCAACAATTCCGTTGAAAAAACTTTCAGAAGAATTAAATATATAGTCAGAAGCAATTCCTTTCGAAAAACTTTTAGAAGAATATAAATAGCATATCGTGATCAAAAAGGTGATTCCACCATGACAAGGCTTTTAATAACAGTCGAAGAACCTTCTAACTTCATCAAAGAAAACGTAAATTACGAACGTCCATTTCCCCCGCCCCCCCAAATCACTAATCCTAAAATAAGCAATTGGATAATTTTGTACACTTTTTTTACAATTAATTACAACCACAATCGATTTTTTTACAAGTGTATAAACAAAGTTATAAACAAACAAAAAAGGGGGGGGGAGAAATATTTCGCCAGCTCCCACATAAAAAAACCACAATTTCCAGAACGATAACGTAATCTACGATTTATTTACAATTATTTACAAGCACAAAAACTGGTAAAAGTCGATTATTTATAACAATTTTGAGCAATAATTTCGCCAGCCTCCCCATACGCCAAAATCAATTTTTCAAAGTGCTAACGTAATCTACGATTTATTTACAATTATTTACAACCACAAAAACTGGTAAAAGTCGATTATTTATAACAATTTTGAGCAATAATTTCGCCAGCCCCCCCCATACGCCAAAATCAATTTTTCAAAGTGCTACCGTAATCTACGATTTATTTACAATTATTTACAACCATAAAAACTGGTAAAAGTCGATTATTTATAACAATTTTGAGCAATAATTTCGCCAGCCCCCTCATACGCCAAAATCAATTTTTCAAAGTGCTAACGTAATCTACGATTTATTTATCATTATTTACAACCATAAAAACTGATAAAAGTCGATTATTTATAACAATTTTGAGCAATAATTTCGCCAGCGCCCCATATGCCAAAATCAATTTTTCAAAACGTAAATAGTCTATATTGTTTAATATATTTTTAAATCATAATTTTATTATCCATTGTTGGGCTTTCGTTTACCAAATAATACTGCCCGTCAGGCTAGGTGCGGTTGTGATTCTGTATGACTATTGTTACTCGGAAAAAATGTATGTGAGGAAGTATCGCGGTTGATCGATGATAGAAAATGGAAATTTTTACTCTCGTAAATATTTAAATGACTAGTAGCGGCTTAGGGTTACAGATGAGAAATTCAGATGAATCGGAACTTGGAGCGAGTACGCCGATTTGCGAGTATGATACTCTATATAGTATAACTGTTATTATAACTGTTAGAGGCCTGCGTTTATTACAGGGATGCAACTGTCTCCTCTATTTCCTCTTTTTTTCAATCCTCTATTTTACCCTTTTTCCAAGTTACTCCTCTATTTGCTCTATAATCAGCGATCTCTCCAATTTACCGATGAATTGCAATGAAAAAGACGCGCGGACTACAATTTGAAAAGACTTGGTCGTCTCCTGTAGGTAGGGTTGCCACCGTTTACATTTGAAGTTGCTGGCCGACTGATGACTGGCGGTGGGGGGGGAGGCAAGTAGGCGGGGGATATGGGGTCCATGCATATTAGGGAACTACGTAGCCCTGCAACAATGAGCAAGACAATTATTTAAACAATATTTAAACCAAAGTAGGGTGGGGATATGTGGCCCACGTATATTAAGGAATTACGTAGGTATGCAACAATAAGCAAGCGAAATATTTAAACCATTTTCATACCCAAGTAGGCGGGGGATATGAGATTCACGCATATAAGGAAGTCATGTGGACATGAAAAAAATACGCAAAACGTTTATTTAAATAATTTTTAAACCCAAGTAGGATGTGGGAAAACGTCTATTAAGCTAGCAGATCACTTTTATGACGCGGGCTTATAAACAATGCCATAATTTTCTGCTAATTTTCTGCTAATTTTCTAAGCCCACCCGGATTTTTCTGCTCCAGCCGTTTCCGAGAAGCATGCGATCTGCTAGCTTAATATTAAGCTAGCGACCATTTTCGGCTATCTTGGCGCGTTTTTGCCTTAGCCAATTTGGAGAGAGGGCATATTTTGGTGATAATTTTCTGCTGCAAGATGCTCGGAGCCAAAAGTTCCAAAATCTTTCGTAGGTCCCAGAAATGTACGTAGGCCCAGATTAATACTAAGCTAGCAGGCCGGTTTCGGTTATCTTGGCGAGTGTTTGCAATAGCGAATTCGGAGCGGCGGCATATTTTGGTGATAATTTTCTGCTGTATTATAGTCGGAGTCAGAAATCTCAAAATCCTTCAGAGGCCCAGAATTGGACCTAGGCAGGAAGCCGAAGCTACCCGCTACACATTCTATACGCCCCAAAACCCGCACTGAAATAGTGGGGCAAAATGAGGCATGTAAAAATTTCGCATTAAATATTGTTTACAAGCACGCGAGTCACATATAAGTGATGACAACCCATAGTAGCAAGGACAAAATATATAAATCAGCGTCAAAAAATGTTTGGTGCTAATTATTTAAATAAACAATTAAGCAGCTTACTTGCATAAAAAGCAAGGATATCCACAGCTTTGCGAATTTTGGAGCTGTAACTTCGGTTCAAATTATGACAGGACAACGAAACTGCGGGAAAACGATCTTCTGATCTAGGCAAACACCTCCTTGTAGGAGAATTTGCGGCACCAAATATTTAAATAAACAATAAAGGGGGTCAGACACCTTTACAATTTTCTTCATAAAAAACCTGAAAAAAATTAATTTTCATAATTAGAAATATTTAGAAGTAATATCCTAAAAATATATTCAATTTATGATAAAATGAGACCCAAAAAAAATATTTTGATCGATTTTAACCAAAAATGTGGCCATTTCAAAATTTTTGCTCTGCCGTCGACTCCAGATTCAGGAACTGCATATATTTTAATGGGAGAGGTTCTAAAATTTTGGTATTTTATATGACTATTGACTGAAGAGTTGTATGTATCCAATTTATTCGATTAAATAATTTTTTACGGTCAAAAATTGCTAAAAAATCTTAAATTTAAGTGAAATTCAGATTTTTTAGCAATCTTTGACCGTAAAAAATTATTTAATCGAATAAATTGGATACACACAACTCTTCAGTCAATAGTCATATAAAATACCAAAATTTTAGAACCTCTCCCATTAAAATATATGCAGTTCCTGAATCTGGAGTCGATGGCAGAGCTCAAAATTTTACATTATGTAGAAAACAACTTCAAAGATAAAATTACTACAATACTTCTTTATTTCTTCTTCTTTATTTCTTCTTCTTTATTTCTTAACTCCATCTCTGCCCCGAAATACAAAAAAATATTGTTTTTCGCTCAAAATATTTTACATTTAGAACAAATATTCTGGTACCTCAGTATACGATCTATCAGACTTGTAAGCTATGAGCACGGGTAACAGTCATATCCACATCAGTCAGTCAAGTTTGTTAAGTGGTTTAATATGTAGATCCTTTGGTGCTTTTAAATCCATATGTTTTTAATAATCTTTATCACATATATTAGATTCTTATACATATAATGAGGTAAATAAAGAATGTATTGAGGAATCCAAAATCCTTCATGCATGTTATGAAGCCAGTATCGCCATAGCCAAATGCTTGAAAAAAATGTTTATAGCAGCAACATTCCTATATTGATCTTTTTTTAATGTCTGATAAGGTGAACTTCTTTACTTGTCTTTCATTTTTCTTTTTCACATATAATATTATTACTTAATAAAGAGAATACGGCTGATACATATTTATTGCAGTGCATAACTGTTTTTACTTCAGAAAATAAAATGTCAATTATATCATAGTGAGATTCAGGCAATGGCTGATAATGGTAGCTTTCTGACAGAAGCGAAGGTTCCATAAAATTTTTCTGCACAATAGTATATCTTTCCTTCCTTTAAAAGTTGATTTATATCTGTACACTAAATGTTTTTTGTAATAGTCAATATAGACTTAATTTTTCTTTAGTATCAATCCCTGTTATTTTAAGTATAAAGTTTCCAATAAAAGTTCAAGTACTAAAAGCTATTTCTAAAACATTAATTCAACTGTCACACGTATTACTCAAACACTTTTAAAAACTGATTTAAAATACATTTACGTATTATAATACACTAAATGTTTACTCTAAAATTCGTTGGAAACAATGAAAATTAAGAACAACACTTTGTATAGAAAAGGTGCTGATGCTGATATCACAGTGTTTATATGAAATGACAGCTGTGCACGTTTACATTGCTTGCGGACTTTTACATAGGTTAAAATACGCTCTGTTAGAGTGAATCCACATTGCATGCCGTATGCGGTATGCCGTCAGAAAAAAAGTTGTTGTCTGAAATCTATAGAATTTATAACTCTATGATTATAAATTCTATAGGAATTGTTTAAATAAACAATTAAGCAGCTTACTTGCATAAAAAGCAGGGATATCCGAGGCTTTTCGAATTTTGGAGCTGCAACTCCGTTTCAAATTATGACCGGCTAACGAAACTGCTGGAGAATGTTTTTCTGATGTAGAAGAACACATCCGCGTAGCAAAATTATCGGCACCAATTATTTAAATAAACAACTAAGCATCTTACTTGCATAAAAAGCAAGGATATCCGCGGTTTTTCGAGTTTTGCAGCTGTAACTCCCTTTAAAATTATTACAGGATAACGAAACTACGGGAAAATGTTTTTCTGATGTAGACGAACACCTCCCCGTAGGAGAATTAGCAGCACCAATTATTTAAATAAACAATTAAGCAGCTTACTAACATAAAAAGCAGGAATATCCGCGGGTTTTCGAATTTTGGAGCTGTAACTCCGTTTCAAATTATGACCGGCTAACAAAACTGCGGAAGAATGTTCTTCTAATGTAGACGAACACATCAGCGTAGGAGAATGAGCGGCACCAATTATTTAAATAAACAATTAACCACCTTAATTGCATAAAAAGCAGGGATATCCGCGGATTTCGAATTTTGGAGCTGTAACTCCGTTTCAAATTATGACCGGCTAACAAAACTGCGGAAGAATGTTCTTCTAATGTAGACGAACACATCAGCGTAGGAGAATGAGCGGCACCAATTATTTAAATAAACAATTAAGCAGCTTACTTGCATAAAATTTCGAAAAACTGCGAATATCTTTTATTTTTGTGCAAGCTGATTAATTTTTTATTTAAATAATTGGTGCCGCAAATTCTCCTACGTGGATGTGTTCGTCTACATCAGAAGAACATTTTCCTGCAGTTTTGTTATCCTGTTATAATTTGAATCGAAGGTACAACCACCAAAATTCGAAAAACTGCGAATATCCTTGCTTTTTATGCAAGTAAGCTGCTTAATTGTTTATTTAAAAAATTGGTGCAGCAAATTCTTCAACACGGGGTATTCGTCTAGATCAGAAAACGTTTTTCCGCAGTTTCGTTATCCTGTCATAATTTGAAACGGAGATACAGCTCCAAAATTTACAATGCCACGGATATCCTTGCTTTTTATGCAAGTACGATGCTTAATAATTGTTTATTTAAATAATTGGTGCCTCAAATTTTGCAACGCGGATGTATTCGTCTACATTAGAAGAACAATCTTCGGCAGTTTTATTAGCCGGTCATAATTTGAAACGGAGTTACAGCTCCAAAAATTCGAAAAGCCGCGGATATCCCTGCTTTTTATGCAAGTAAGCTGCTTAATTGTTTATTTAAATAATTGGTGCCGCTAATACCCCTACGCGGATGTGTTCGTCTGCATCAGAAGAATATTTTCCCAAAGTTTTGTATCCTGTCATAATTTAAAATGGAGTTCAGCCACCAAAACTCGAAAAATCACGAATATCCTTGCCTTTTATGCTAGTAAGCTGCTTAATTGTTTATTTAAATAATTGGTGCCGCAAATTCTTCTACGCGGATGCATTCGTCTACATCAGAACAACATTCTCCCGCAGTTTCGTTAGCCGGTCATAAGTTGAAACGGAGTTACAGCTCCAAAACTCGAAAAACCGTGGATATCCTTGCTTTTTATGCAAGTAAGAAGCTTAATTGTTTATTTAAATAATTAGTGTCGCTAATTCTCCAACGCGGATGTGTTCTTCTACATCAGAAGAACATTCTCCCGCAGTTTCGTTCGCCGGCCATAATTTGAAACGGAGTTACAGCTCCAAAATTCGAAATGCCGCGGATATCCATGCTTTTTATGCAAGTAAACTTCTTAATTGTTTATTTAAATAATTGGTGCCGCTAATTCTTCTACGCGGAGGCGTTCGTCAACATCAGAAGGATATTTTCGCCCAATTTTGTTAGCCGGTCATATTTTGAAACAGAGTTACAGGTCCGAAATTCGAAATGCCGCGGATAACCCTGCTTTTTATCCAAGTAAGCTTCTTAATTGTTTATTTAAATAATTGGTGCCGCTCATACTCCTACGCGGATGCTTTCGTCTACATCAGAAGAACATTTTTCTGCAGTTTTGTTATTCTGTCATAATTTCAAAAGGAGTTCAGCCACCAAAACTCGAAAACCCACTAGTATCCTTGCTTTTTATGCAAGAAAGCTACTTAATTGTTTATTTAAGTAATTGGTGTCGCAAATTCTCCTACACGGAGGTGTTTGTGTAGATCAGAAGAATGTTTTCGCGCAGTTTCGTAATCCTGTCATAATTTGAAACGGAATTACAGCTCCAAAACCCGAAAAACCGCGGATATCCTTGCTTTTTATGCAAGTAAGATGTTTAATTGTTTATTTATATAATTGGTGCCGACAATTTTCCTACGCGAATGTGTCCGTCTACATCGGAAGAACATTTTTCCCCAGTTTTGCTATCCTGTCATAGTTTCAAATGGAGTTCAGTCACCAAAACTCGAAAAACCACGAATATCCTTGCTTTTTATGCAAGTATGATGCTTAATTGTTTATTTAAATATTTGGTGCCGCTAATTCTCCAACGCGGATGTGTTCTTCTACATCAGAAGAACATTCTCTAGCAGTTTTGTTAGCCGGTCATAATTTGAAACAGAGTTACAGCTCCAAAATTCGAAAAACAGCGGATATCCTTGCTTTTTATGCAAGTAAGATGCTTAATTGTTTATTTAACTAATTGGTGGCGCAAATTGTGTTACGCCGATGTGTTCTTCCACATCAGAAGAACATTCTCCAGCAGTTTCCTTAGCCGCTGATAATTTGAAACGGAGTTATAGTTCCAAAATTTGCAAAGCCGCGGATATCCTTGCCTTTTATGCAAGTAAGATGCTTAATTGTTTATTTAAATAATTGGTGCCGCCAATCATGCTACGCGAACGTGTTCATCTACATCAGAAAAACCTTCTCCCGCAGTTTCGTTAGCCGGGACCTACGAAATATTCTGGGACTTTTGACTCCGAGCGTCTTGCAGCAGAAAATTAGCACCAAAATATGCGCCGTTCCCAAATTGGCTAAGGCAAAAACTCGTCAAGATACCGATAAATGGTCTGCTGGCTTAATATTAAGCTAGCAGATCGCATGTTTCTCGGAAACGGCTGGAGCAGAAAAATCTGGGTTGGCGTAAAAAATCAGCAGAAAATTAGCACTAAAATTCTTGTTAGTTTTCTTTTCGATAGAGATGGTCTGCTAGCTTAATATCAATCTGGGTCTATGTCCAGTTCTGGGACCTACGAAGGATTTGGGACTTTTGGCTGCGAGTATCTTGCAGCAGAAAATTAGCACCAAAATATGCCCCCTCTCCGAATTGGCTAAGGCAGAAACTCGCCAAGATACCCGAAAATGGTCGGCAGGATTAGTATAAATCTGGGTCTATGTCCAGTTCTGGGAACTATGTAAAATTTTGGGACTTTTGGCTCCGAGCGTCTTGCAGCAGAAAATTAGCACCAAAACATGCCTTCTCTCCGAATTGGCTAAGGCAAAATCTCGCAAAGATACCCGAAAATGGTCTGCTAGCTTAATATCAATCTGGGTCTATGTCCAGTTCTGGGACCTATGAAGGATTTTGGGACTTTTGGCTCCGTGTATCTTGCAGCAGAAAATTAGCACCAAAATATGCATCCTCTCCAAATTGGCTAAGGTAAAAAACTCGCCAAGATACCCGAAAATGGTCTGCTAGCTTAATATCAATCTGGGTCTATGTCCAGTTCTGGGACCTATGAAGGATTTTGGGTCTTTTGGCTCCCAGCATCTTGCAGCAGAAAATTAGCACCAAAATATGCCCCCTCTCCGTATGGGCTACGGTAAAAACTCGCCAAGATACCCGAAAATGGTCTGCTAGCTTAATATTAATCTAGAAGATCGCATGTTTCTCGGAAACGGCTGGAGCAGAAAAATGCGGGTGGGCGTAGAAAATTAGCAGAAAATTAGCAGAAAATTATGGTATTGTTTATAAGCCCGGATCATAAAAGTGATCTGCTAGCTTAATAGACGTTGTGGGAAATAAGGTCCACGCATATAAGGGAGTCATGTAGATATGAAAAAATGAAAAAATAAGTAAAAAGATTACTTAAATAATTTTTAAACCCAAGTAGGCGGGGGATGTGAGGTCCACGTATATAAGGGAGTCATGTAGACATGAAGAAATAAGCCAAACCATAATTTAAATAATTTTTAAACCCAAGTAGGCGGGGGATGTGAGGTCCACGTATATAAGGGAGTCATGTAGACATGAAGAAATAAGCCAAACCATAATTTAAATAATTTTTAAACCCAAGTAAGCAGGGAGTATGAGGTTCACGCATATAAGGGAGTCATGTAGATATGAAAAAATAAGTAAAAAGATTACTTAAATAATTTTTAAACCCAAGTAGGCGGGAGATATGGGGTTCACGCATATAAGGAAGTCATGTAGACGGGGGGGGGGGGGGGGGTCCAAAGTTTGGACGACTCACTTGAAAATTGAAGTCAACTATAGACGTGCTCGGTTTCGGTATAAGCTACTGCAGATTGTGCAAAATTTCGAAATTCTAAATTACGAAAATCATATTCTCGAAAGTAACAATTCACCTACTGTCCAAAACATCGAATTTCAGTAATAGAATTTTAATAGGGATACAATAAACATATTTCGAAATAAATCATTAAAAACAAGTTATCTTTGCTTTGAAATCGTATTGATGAAATTCGATGTTTTGGACAGTAGGTGAATTGTTAGATTCAAAAATATAATTTTCGTCTTTTAGAATTTCGAAATTTTGCACAATTTGCAGTAGCTTATATCGAAACCGAGCACGTCTATAGTTGACTTCAGTTTTCAAGTGAGTCGTCTAAACTTCTAAACTTTGGAACCCCCTCCTCATGTAGACATGGATAAATAAGCCAAACGATAATTTAAAAATTTTTTAAACCCAAGTAGGATGTGGGAAATAAGGTCCACGCATATAAGAGAGTCATGTAGATATGAAAAAATAAGCAAAAAGATTACTTAAATAATTTTCAAACCCAAGTAGGCGGGGGATGTGAGGTCCACGCATATAAGGGAGTCATGTAGACATGAAGAAATAAGCCAAACGATAATTTAAATAATTTTTAAACCCAAGTAGGCGGGGAATATGAGGTCCACGGATATAAGGGCGTCCTGTAGACATAAAAAGTAAGTCAAACGATAACACAACCCCACAAAAAAATGAAAAGGTTCTATACTTTAGATCGGATTATCATATCTCGGTGTATTTTGGCCCCCTAAATATGATTCCAAGGTCAGAATTCGTTCATCACGTCTGAATTTGGAGATATGATTAGGTATAAGATTTTTGAAATATCTTAAAAAACAAAATAAAAACAATTTTTTTGTTAATCTTTTCTACAAAACAATGTAGCATTGTTTGCGCCCTTCAAGACCAACTTTACACCATCCCACTACAGTTTTTTATCTCGGAGATCTGAATATATAAATTTCGAGATAGAAATGAACAATTTGATTTTAAGAATTATGTGCGAGTTTCCAAAATTCAGGTATTTAGATCTCGAAGAAAAAAATTGTAGAGGGATGGTGTAAAGTTGGTCTTTAAGAGCGCAAACAATGCTACATTATTTGTAGAGAAGATTAACAAAAAAATTGTTTGTACTTTGTTTTTCAAGATATCTCAAAAATCTTATACGTAATGATATCTCCAAATTCAGAGGTGGTGGACGAATTTTGACCTTAGAATTGTACTTAGGGGGTCAAAATACACCGAGATATGATAAAGTACAGAACCTTTTCTCCTTTTTTGTGGGGCTGTGTAATTAAAATAATGTTTAAACCCAAATAGGCAGGGAGTATGAGGTCCACGCATATAAGGGAGTCATGTAAACATGAAATAATAAGCCAAACAATAATTTAAATATTTTTAAACCCAAGTAGGCGGGAGATATCAGGTCCACGCATATAAGGGAGTCATATAGACATGAAAAAATATGCCAAACGATAATTTAAATAATTTTTAAACTCAAGTAGGCAAGGGATATGAGGTCCACGCATATAAGGAAGTCATGTAGACATGAAAAAATAAGACAAACGATAATTTAAATAATTTTTAAACCCAAGTAAAGTCACCGGGTTACTTAGGTTTAAAAATTATTTAAATAAACGTTTTGCTTGTTTTTTCATGTCTACATGACTCCCTTATATGCGTGGACCTCATATCCCCAGCTTACTTGGGTTTAAAAATTATTTAAATTATCGTTTGTCTTATTTTTTCATGTCTACATGACTCCACTATATGCGTGGACCTCATATCCCCTGCCTACTTGGGTTTAAAAATTATTTAAATTATCGTTTGGCTTATTTCTTCGTGTCTACATGACTCCCTTATATGCGTGAACCTCACATCCCCCGCCTACTTGGGTTTGAAAATTATTTAAGTAATCTTTTTGCTTATTTTTTCATATCTACATGACTCCCTTATATGCGTGGACCTTATTTCCCACATCCTACTTGGGTTTAAAAAATTTTTAAATTATCGTTTGGCTTATTTTTCCATGTCTACATGGGGGGGGGGGGGGGTCCAAAGTTTAGACGACTCACTTGAAAACTGAAGTCAACTATAGACGTGCTCGGTTTCGATATAAGCTACTGCAGATTGTGCAAAATTTCGAAATTCTAAAAGACGAAAATATATTTTCGAATCTAACAATTCACCTACTGTCCAAAACATCGAATTTCATCAATACGATTTCAAAGCAAAGATAACTTGTTTCTAATGATTTATTTCGAAATATGTTTATTGTATCCCTATTAAAATTCTATTAATGAAATTCGATGTTTTGGACAGTAGGTGAATTGTTACATTCGAAAATATGATTTTCGTAATTTAGAATTTCGAAATTTTGCACAATCTGCAGTAGCTTATATCGAAACCGAGCACGTCTATAGTTGACTTCAATTTTCAAGTAAGTCGTCGAAACTTTGGAACCCCCCCGTCTATATGACTTCCTTATATGCGTGAACCTCATATCCCCCGCCTACTTGGGTTTAAAAATATTTAAATTATTGTTTGGCTTATTTCTTCATGTCTGCATGACTCCCTTATATGCGTGGACCTCACACCCCCAGCCTACTTAGGTATAAAAATGGTTTAAATAATTCTCTTGCTTATTGTTGCATATCTACGTAATTCCTTAATATACGTGGGCCACATATCCACACGCTACTTTGGTTTAAAAATTGTTTAAATAATTGTCTTGCTTATTGTTGCAGGGCTACGTAATTCCCTAATATGCATGGACCCCATATCCCCCGCCTACTTGTCTCCCCCCCACCGCCAGCCATCAGTCGGCCAGCAACTTCAAATGTAAAAGGTGGCAACCCTACCTACAGGAGACGACCAAGTCTTTTCAAATTGTAGTCCGCGCGTCTTTTTCATTGCAATTCATCGGTAAATTGGAGAGATCGCTGATCATAGAGCAAATAGAGGAGTAACTTGGAAAAAGGGGAAAATAGAGGATTGAAAAAAAGAGGAAATAGAGGAGGCAATTGCATCCCTGTAATAAACGCAGGCCTCTAACAGTTATAATAACAGTTATACTATATAGAGTATCGTACTCGCAAATCGGCGTACTCGCTCCAAGTTCCGGTTCATCTGAATTTATCATCTGTAACCTTAAGCCGCTACTAGTCATTTAAATATTTGCGAGGGTAAAAATTTCCATTTTCTATCATCGATCAACGGCGATACTTCCTCATACATTTTTTCCGAGTAACAATAGTCATACAGAATCACAACTGCACCTAGCCTGACGGGCATTATTTGGTAAACGAAAGCCCAACAATGAATAATAAAATTATGATTTAAAAATATATTAAACAATATAGACTATTTACGTTTTTAGAAATAGATTTTGGCGTATGAGGTGGCTATCGAAATTATTGCTCAAAATTCTTATAAATAATCGACTTGTACCATTTTTCATGGTTGTAAATAATTGTAAATAAATCGTAGATTACGTTAGCGCTTTGAAAAATTGATTTTGGCATATGGGGGGCTGGCGAAATTATTGCTCAAAATTGTTATAAATAATCGACTTTTACCCGTTTTTGTGGTTGTAAATAATTGTAAATAAATCGTAGATTACGTTAGCACTTTGAAAAATTGATTTTGGCGTATGGGGGGGCTGGCGAAATTATTGCTCAAAATTGTTATAAATAATCGACTTTTACCAGTTTTTGTGGTTGTAAATAATTGTAAATAAATCGTAGATTACGTTAGCACTTTGAAAAATTGATTTTGGCGTATGCGGGGGCTGCCGAAATTATTGCTCAAAATTGTTATAAATAATCAACTTTTACCAGTTTTTGTGGTTGTAAATAATTGTAAATAAATCGTAGATTACGTTAGCACTTTGAAAAATTGATTTTGGCGTATGGGGGGGCTGGCGAAATTATTGCTCAAAATTGTTATAAATAATCGACTTTTACCAGTTTTTGTGGTTGTAAATAATTGTAAATAAATCGTAGATTACGTTAGCACTTCGAAAAATTGATTTTGGCGTATGGGGGGGCTGGCCAAATTATTGCTCAAAATTGTTATAAATAATCAACTTTTACCAGTTTTTGTGGTTGTAAATAATTGTAAATAAATCGTAGATTACGTTGCCGTTCTGGAAATTGTGGTTTTTTTATGTGGAGGCTGGCGAAATATTTCTCCCCCCCCCCCTTTTGTTTGTTTATAACTTTGTTTACACTTGTAAAAAAATCGATTGTGGTTGTAATTAATTGTAAAAAAAGTGTACAAAATTATCCAATTGCTTATTTTAGGATTAGTGATTTGGGGGGGCGGGGGAAATGGACGTAAATTACGAGTTACAATAAAAAAAAAGGTACCGTAATCAAAAAGGTGGTTTCTCTAGGAAAACCTTCCAACTTTAACAAAAGAAACGTAAATGTACTCCAAAGAAATTGACATTATAAAAGAACAAAAATTGTATGTTATAGAACTTCAAAAGGATTATTGAATACATTGAGACCATAGAAACAAACAGAATAAACATACGGTCCAGCTCAAAAAGCTGGTTCATCCATAATCCAGTCAAATTAGACTTTTTTCAAAACAAAATTAATAGTAGGATGGGACTTGGTTTTTCCTGTTTAGTACGCCAATACAGAGCTAGTGTAAACAAAGAACCTCGCAACTCCTGGTGGAATTGTTTATATCGTTGTTTGAAGGTGCAAAAAATGGTTTTTTGCATTTTGTGAAAAAACTATTTCTCGGATGAAATTCAATGTATGGAAGAAGTTGTAGGTATTAAAAATACTTACAAAACTAGATTTTATTCATTAAGATTATTTACGTCGAAAATTGAATAAAACTGTTAAAATTAAGATTTTGGTTTTTTTGACATTAAAATTTTTATATTATAGTTATTAAATAAAAGTTGACATTTTTGAATTGGTCTTTTCAAGACGAATAAAATGCTGTTTTGCTGATTGCGATAACTTAATTATTTATTGCTAAAATCAATTATGCAACTAGAAATACTTTTATTTAAAAATTAATTTCTACAGGAGTGAGAGGTCACACGGATATGAGATAAAGCTCACTCTCTTTGTAAAGAGTTGTACTTTAATTCCTCCATAAGAAGTATATCACTTTTTTTAGTTTAAAACTGTGAAAAATGGCTTTAAAAAAAGAACAGGTAATTGACGTTATCATTCGACCGCGCGCTGCGTAAAATCTGAATTGGTAAGTTCAAAATGACATACGCGGAAAAATTTAGCTTTTCTCAATAACTAATTAATGGATTTTAATGAATTCTTTTTTAATTTGGGGTAGCACCAAAAATTATGACGATCTAGCCTAATCGTTTTTTACCAAAATTGAGTTTTATCTGCAATTGTTTATTTAACTTTTAATTTTGCAAAATTAACCAAAAATTGCTTTTTTTCTAAATTTTTTGGTTACATTAATTAAAGTTATTTGCTATGAAACATTTTTTTTCATTTATAGTAATTTTTTCTATTTATTATTAAATATTCTTGTACTAATGTGTGGGTCTATGTAAGCTATGTAATAAAGGCAAAGAAAGTCAGGAATATTTTGGAAATAAGGTATCTAAAGTAATTTAAATCAAGCAAAGTACAGTTTTACACTTTTGAATTGAAGTTTTTTTCACCCTCCATGGTTGATATGTGTAAGTGATGCTTTTCTCGATCAGGCGGGGGTCATGTATGAAATAAAACACCTTATTTCATGTAAGTTTTTTTAAAGCGACGTTTCGTTGACTGGTGTGTCAACCTCTTCAGGCTCTTAAAAGTTGTGTATGTTAACGCATGTTATGAATTTTCGATTTCGGAAATGCGATCTATGCATCGGAAATCTATGCATCGGAAATCGCATTTCCGAAATCGAAAATTCGGCGAAATAATGTCGGTCGTTCGACTTGTTAACATGCGTTAACATACACAACTTTTAAGAGCCTGAAGAGGTTGACACACCAGTCAACGAAACGTCGCTTTAAAAAAAACTTACATGAAATAAGGTGTTTTATTTCATACATGACCCCCGCCTGATCGAGAAAAGCATCACTTAGTTTTACACTTTATTGATAAATATATTAACAAAGAATGTGTTTTACAAAAAATATTATTAACATTTATTATATCAAAAATGTATTGCATATTGACGCTTTTTTACATTTTTTCTTACTTTTCTTGGTACATTATTCTTCATCAACTTCCTTTTGAGTGTCGTTATTTATCTTCTGGTCATTTTCTTTGAAATTTAAGATGTCAGTGATTTCCGGAGTTTCATCATCGTTGCTCACTATCAGACGCTCCACATACCTGCAGCTTTCCCCGTGACAACCGTCGAATAAATTTCTGCAGTGTAAATCGTACGTCGGGCAACTGTACGTTGATGTTTTGCAGCCTGTTTCACAACGACAACTTATTTTTTTTATTAATTCCGGTGGAATTAGCAAATCTTCACTATAAACGCACTGCACTTATTGCCAAAATTACTTTTTTTCCAACCCCATTGCGTTGTTTTTTTTTTGTTTTCCAGCCATTATTACAACTGATGGTATTCTTTAAAGCAATGTTGTACTGCTGCTCCTTCTGTCGGTGGCAATGACTCTAATTTAAAAGATGAGCGAACTGTCGATTTTTGAAAATGTGCGAATCTTAATTCATGAAGGTCCCCTTTTTCAGATTTGGTGCTGCATAAAGCTGCTATTAATTCTTTTCCATTTTCGACAATTACAAACAGATCTGCATTTGCATCGTTAAATACTGCAATCAACGCTTGCAGTTCAGGTTTGTTAGCTACTAATTTGACAGATTTATTTTTCCCTTGTCCATAAAAACAGGAAGTTGTGTCACAGCCCGTAAAATAATGTAAAAATCCAATAAACTATTGTTTTTGCTTGGTTTTAGTAAGTAAATATTTTATGTATTTGGTGATAATTGAGTCAAAATGACTAGCAGATCTGTATTTTGACCGTAAATTAAAACTTTCTGATGCGTGTTAGCTGCTTCAATCGCTGTTTATACAATTAAAACATCTGCGTCTTCTCCAGCTATTTTTGTTTGAAAACCAGCTTGTATAAGCGAATTTGCCAACATACTAATTAAAGTGGCTTTATTTTTTTCATTTGACAAAAATTTATCTTGACAAAATGCTATTTTAGTATTTTTATTGAAATTAATTTCAGGGCCAGCACTTTTTAATTTACGTGGGCGGTTCAATAAGTCCGTGACTTTGAAATGAAAAACACTATTTATAACAAAAATTCCAATTTATTTTTCAACATAGTCCCTTTTTAACCGTAAACATTTATTATACCGGTACTTAAGCTTATTTATGCCCCCTAAAAAGTAATTTTCATCAAACTCCTCAAAATACTCATTTGTCGCAGCAATGATCTCTTCGTTCGACGAAAATCTTATATCTCTAAGCCAAGCTTTCATGTTAGGAAACAAAAAATAATCGGAAGGGGACAAATCTGGGGAATAAGGTGGATGAGGAAGTATTTCGTAGCGTAAACTAAATAATTTGGCCGTTGCAATGGCACTTGTGTGAGCTGGTGCATTGTCGTGGTGGAAAAACACTTTTTTTTCGCCAGATGGGGCCGCTTTTCCTTCAGTATGGCATCAAAGCGATCTAATAATGTGGCATAATACTCTCCTGTAATAGTTTTTCCCTTCTGGAGGTAATCGATTAATATTATACCACATGAGTCCCAAAAAATTGTGGCCATGACCTTACCGGCTGATGGAACCGTTTTCGCTTTTTTCGGCGCAGATTCCCCAGGCCAAGTCCACATTTTCGACTGATTTTTTGTTTCTGGCGTATAATAATGAATCCACATTTGATCAACAGTTACATAACGTTGCAAAAATTCCTTTGAATTACGTTGAAACATGCCCAAACATTGCTCCGACGGAACCACACGAGCCCGCTTGTGATCAGCTGTGAGCAAACGCGGCACCCATCTTGCAGACAGCTTCCTCATGTCCAAACATTCATGTAAAATGTACCATCCGCGCCCTACTGAAATGTTTACAGTTTCACTAATCTCACGCACTTTCAATCGATGATCGTTGAGTACAATGTCGTGGATTTTATCGATCATTTCTTGAGAAGTCAGCTCTTTTGGACGACCAGGACGCTTAGCGTCACTTGTGCTAATACGGCCGCAACGAAATTCAGTGAACCACTTATCAACCATGTCATGCGATGGAGCAGACTCCTTATAATATTTTGCGAGCTTTTCTTCAGTTTCCTTGATTCATTTTCCTTGTAGAAAATAATGTTTAATAAGCACGCGAAACTCGCTTTTTCCATCGTTTTATTTTAACAATGAAACACTAAATTTAAATGACTGTAAAAAATTTTCTAACCAATGTATACGCACTGATATTAGATGGTATTCTCTTAGAGTAGTAACATATTTACGATAACAGCACCATCTTTCGAGAAGTCACAAACTTATTGAACAGCCCACGTACGTCGGAACGCTCAGTTGCTTTTGTGCTTGAAGACAAGGTACAATCCGGATAGCCATAAAAAATTACACATGTATTATCCGCTTATATATACTAGATAGCGTTCTTAAGAGAGATGCATGGCTTACTCAGGCCTCGCACAGGTCAAAAATTCATTGACTTGACTCTCTTGGGGAAGGCCCTTTACCCTCGAAAAATATACCTACCCAACAAATGTTGAGAAACAGAGAGATTTATTTTATTGGGACCATAATGACTTTAATCTTTTAATGTTCGCTTAATGCTATTTCAATGGTTTACTTGAATAAATAGAAATTTACTTAGCAAAACTGTTCACTTTCTCCATGTGCTATTACTGTCAGACAATATAGTTAATGTGATGCTACTAAATTATACATAATTTTCCATAACGGTTAGTAATTTAAGGTTGAAGAAGTGGATTTATTTTAAACCCAAAGTACATTTAGTTAACACTGTATAATGTATTTTCTTTTATGTCTTTAATAGAAAATAATATTTTTGATAGAGAATATTTAATAGAGAAAATTAGTACAAATGAAAAAAATTATTCGTAATAAAAAACTTTAATTATTGTAATAAAAAAATTTAGAAAAAAGGCTATTTTTGGTTAATTTTGCAAAATTAAAAGTTAAATAAACAATTGCAGATAAAAAACAATTTTGATAAAAAACTATTAGGCTAGATCGTCGTAATTTTTGGTGCTACCCCAAATAAAAAAAATCATTAAAATCCATTAATTAGTTGTTGAGAAAAGCTAAATTTTTTCATGTATGTCATTTTGAACTTACCAATTTAGATTTTACGCAGCACGCGGTCGGACGATAGCGTCAATTACCTGTCTTTTTTTTTTTTTTTAAAGCCATTTTTCACAGCTTTAAACTAAAAAAAGTGATATACTTCTTGTGGAGGATTTAAAGTACAACTCTTTATGAAGAGAATAAGCTTTACCCCATGTCCGTGCGACCTCTCACTCCTGTAGAAATTGATTTTTAAATAAAAGTATTTCTAGTTACATAATTGATTTTAGCAATAAATAATTAAGTTATCGCAATCAGCAAAACGGCATTTTATTCGTCTTGAAAAGACCTATTAAAAAATTATCAACTTTTAAAAACTATAATACAAAATTGCTTCCTCCTAGAGGAAGCTTTGTGATAGTAATTTTCTGAGTTGTTGTAAAAACATGTTATAATTGTTTTTCGAGGTGTTAGGAATCAAAATACATGATTTTTTAAAAAGTCTGTATGGAGATGTGTGTTTTTGTGCGTGCGTGCGTGCGTGCGTGCGTGTGTGTGTGTGTGTGTGTGTGTGTGTGTGTGTGTGTGTGTGTGTGTGTGTGTGTGTGTGTGTGTGTGTGTGTGTGTGTGTGTGTGTGTACGCCTGGATCTTAGCTTCTACTCAATCGATTTTAACCGGACAGGTTTCATTTTTTTTTGTTTTTTTTGTGTAATGGCGGCTCAAAAATTCGTTTATTGATTGGCCGATGCGTTTTTGTTTTATTTCGAACTTTCGATTTTCTCAAAATTGATTTTTGCTTTTTTTTTGAATGATAAGATCGGGATATTTGAATCGAATGGACAGCAATCAAAAGAGCATTAAAATACCTATATTTAAAAAAAAAAAATTTCTCTAGCTCTGACGGTTTTTTTGTTATTAACAAAAACGTTTCTTTCTTAAAGCTTATAACTCCCCAACCTAAATGGTTATTTTTTTGAAAAAAATCATGATAATGCAGAATATAAATTGCTATAATCTGTAAAAATTTGAATCCATTTTGTCGACTGGTTTTTAAGAAAAAAATTGAAATATAAAAAAATGAGTTTTGTATGTCCAACGATTACGGGAGCAAAATTGACTTAATCGCTTCGAAATTCCTTGTAGAGGTAGATTTTGCATAGCTCTCAGTTGAGTTCTTTGGGCAAATGATTAGTCCAGAAATTTCAGAAATATTTGAGGTTAAAATTTTTTTAACCTTTTTTTCAAATCATAATTTCACGAGAACGGCTTCATGTATCAGCTCCAAATTTATAGACAATTTTATATTTGATATAGATAATATATGTGCGAGTTTTCATCTAGATCGTACCATTACTTTTTGAGATATTTGATTTTGAAAATTTTCGTATTTTACAAAGTCATTTTCTTTGTCGCATGATAACTAGAGAAAACAAAAATTGGTTTAATCATGTTGAAATTTTGTGGAGATGTAGAGTTTATATATTATCGTATAAGTCCTTTAGGTAAAAGAATTATCTCATGATTTTTAGAGATATTTAAGTTTAAAATTTTTTTACGGTTTTTTTCAAAATCGTAATTTCTCAATGACGACTTCATGTATCAGCTTGAAATTTATAGACTATTTTGTATGCAATATAGGCAATACCTGTGTAAAATTTCATTCAGATTATATAGTTATTTTTTGAGATGTTTGATATTTAAAATTTTAATATTTTTGAAAATGACTTTCTTTGTTGTCGCACAATATAACTACATTAAAATTGTTTTAATTTCTTTGATATTTGGTGGAGATGTAGAGTTTGTATATTATTTATTAGAAAAGTTCTTAGGGTAAAAAAATTCGTTTATGAATTTCAGAGATATTTGAGGATAAAACTATTTTAACCCTCTTTTAAAATCGTAATTATTCGTGAACGCATTTATGTATACTAGAAAATGGAAATGACATGCGCTGTGCGCTATGCGCACGTGTTGTGTATCTGCTTTTGTTTTGTAATAGCCATTTATTATTTTTAAGGTTAGAACCTTTTTCTTACATCGGAAATTCCAGAAAGAGCACACAAATACGGACAGGCATACTACTAGGAACAAGTACCCTATGTGTGAAATTTCACAAAGAAAATATAATTTGAAGTAAAGGTTATTTAGGAATTTTAAAAGGTTTTGACGATAATATTACAATAAATTATATCGCCTTAAAATATTTTTTGTCTCAAAAATTTTTTGACCGTTACCAAGCTTCCTCTATGAGGAAGCAAAACAGTAAGTTTAATGATAATTTTTGCAATTGTCATAACGTATGTTGTCAGGAAACTCCTATTACTATTTGTAGGTTATGTCATCCATGTGGTTTTAAGTTTATGAAAAATACAAAAATAATGTACTATTGTCAAATAAAATGTTAAAATATGTAATAGACTACTTATTTTTATCTATCTCACAGTTTTAAATCATGAAAACAGGAAAAGAAAAAAGGGCCTATACCGCCCCACCATCACACCCATATCGCCCCACCCGTGGGGTTATATGGGTTTTTAAAGTCGGTACGTATAGAGTAAAAATTAATAATTTATGTTTTCCTTTATTTAAGCTAACCTTTTATAACTTCTTTTTTTATCAAAGCTTTTTATGCAGATGTATGAGCTAACATAAAAAACGTGCCTATTCCGCCCCACGTTCCCCTACATACCGGTATTGTTGAACACACATGACATAGTTGAAGAGCAAGTTGTTTAGAGTAACCCTACGAGAAATTCCAAGATAGATTAAAGAGTTTTATCAGACTAAAATGTTTGTTTTTATGAGTTATTTCAATAAATGATCGTTGTCTATATTATGTAAATATAAAAGAAAAATTACGTGAATAATTATGTCAAATCTTATTTTTACAGAATTTAACCCAGCTTTGCCCTTAAATGAAAATAAGTGAGAACCAATTAAATAAAACAAAATTCAACAAGTCATGGTCAAGTATATAATATCACAGTTATTCATAAAAATAGTTTTTTGAAAACTTAAATTACTTGAATCAACTTCATTTAAAAAATGCGGAAAGCGTGTGCATTTTCGGACAAGAAACAAGGGGGTGGTGCATCCCTTACCGATCTACTACTCATAGACAGTTTTGGTTATCCCGCTGAATTCTGCCCTATCTATGCAAGCTGGGACCGTAAAGTCCGTTGTACCTATGTGTAGCAATAATTCTCTCTCTCTCTCTCTCTCTCTCTCTCACTAACTCTTTCAGGTCAGGCTTAGGGAATACACGCTGTGTTAATGGCCGGTGCATATTGGTGTACACAGTAAAATTTACCTGATGTCTCCCTTAATGGCCTGAGTTGCTATTGGTTGTTCCTACGAGTACTGCTCCCTATAAATGAGCAGCTGAGGTGAACAAGGTTCAGTCGTCTTCGAGACACGGACAGTTAGCATCATGTCTGAAAAACAATCCAGTACCGCTTCCGAAAGGCAGTGTTATTTTTGCAAGGGAGAATGTGCAGTAGATTTCGACAGTACGAGCTTGTCGGAGATCATAGATCACTATGAGTTTTTATTAGCGCTGAACGAATGCAAAGGCGGTGGGCCCTACAAAGACGTTAAGGTATTTATTAATCATTTTAATTTATAAATAATTAATAATTATTGGAAACTGAACACAAGCGAAAAGATAAAGTACGGTCCTTGTTATGTAATAAAAGAAAATTTAATAATTTATTAATAAGTCGTGTTTGACTGAGTTGAGGTAGACGAGACTAACTGCTATTTCACTACATACTTCTAATAGTATCGTGTTGCAAACATAACTCAAATAAACATAGTTGTACATTATTATAATTGACAACGTATATAGGTCATAATTCAAAGGAAATAAATATACAGTCCCACGAAATGAAATTGTGAAAATATAATTCAATAATAATAACTAAAACCTACGTACAGGTAACTTCACTACTTCTCTATAGAACTATATACTATAGAGAACTACTTCTCTATGTAACTATATACTATAGTTACTATACTATAGCATATAGTTACATCGGACTTCTTTGCGTGAATCTCGGTAGTAACCCGATGTATATACTTTGCATAACTCTGATAAATAAATAAAAATAAAATAATATTTTTGTTTTTTTTAGTTTAATGATGTCCTGAATTCAATGTTGTGCGTGCCTTTTTGTCTCACTCAAAGCATGGTTGTCGCGGCTTTCAAAAAAGAAGAAGTAGGAGGAAGAGAAAATCAAGGAGAAAAAAATGTAACCGGTGAACAAGAAGGAGCAGACGAAGAAGAAAAAGGAGAACGAAAAGAATTAGAAACAGAAGAACAAGGAGAAGAAGAAAACAAAGGAGATGAAGAATATCCATATCTTATATTATACCATTCGATAAACAATTCGCCATATTCTCAATGGTCAACCGCCGAACTGGAAGAAGTAGGAAAAGCAGGAGCAGAAGAAGAACAAGAAGAACAAGAAGATGAAGAAGAAGAAGAAGAAGAAGAAGAAGAAGAAGAAGAAGAAGAAGAAGAAGAAGAAGATAAAGAAGAAGATCTATCTTCCAGTGTTTCTTCTCTTTGGTCGATTAACTATTGGCTAAATGACTGTGAGATGAATGTGTATGATTGGTTAAATAAATCATATTAAATATTATTAAAGTGAAAAGTACAAAAAGCGGCGCAGAAGAAGTACAAATTTATCGAATCAAATGTTTGAAACTAATAAACTTATTAATTTGTACTTTTCTATGACACCAAATTTGATTTTGTGAAAAGAATAAGTATGGAAATTCAACCTTTTTGAATGAATAAATCAGTGAACGATGATCTTTGAAATGTACACATACCAAGAGTTCTACTGTTTAAAGAAACAAAACACATAATTTGTACATTGTAAAAGTACAAGTAAAAGTGGCCGGTGGCTTCCTCAAATTTAATTTGCTTATTTCTTGAATTAATTTTTAATAACCAAATTTATAATTTTTGCAAGAATTTATGACATAATTATAATTAAATTAATTTTTAAATTATGTATAAAATATGAATAGAATAATATGTATGATTTTTTTTAAAATTATGTGTGAAAATAAATAAAATAATTGATTGTAATATTATCGTCAAAACCTTTTAAAATACCTAAATAACCTTTACTTCAAATTATATTTTCTTTTTGAAATTTCACACATAGGGTATTTGTCTCTAGTAGTATGCCTGTCCGTACTTATGTGCTCTTTTTGCCACTGAAAAAAATTTGGCACAGCAGCTGCCTTCCTCATAGTACTGGAGTACTCCCTCTGTTTGGCACGGGAGAGCTCTCAATTTCGGCATGGCTGATATGCCGGGTTAACCTAACCTTACCACTGGTGTCGCGCGTACACCGAAAGGGGCATGAGCGGAGCGGCGCTGGGATGGGAGAGCTCCGCTACGGGCAAGGGCCATGCCAAGTCATGAGATCGCACAGCTCCGCCTTTTGGCATAGAGGTTATACCGTCAAGGGCAGCTCCTGTGCCAAATTTTTTTCAATGTGGGATTTCCGTTGTAAGAAAAAGGTTCTAACCTTAAAAATAATAAATGGCTATTACAAAACAAAAGCAGGTACACAACACGCGCGCATGGCGCGTAGTGCGTAGCGCATGTCATTTCCATTTTCTAGTATACATAAATACGTTCCCGAATAATTACAATTTTAAAAGAGGACTAAAATAATTTTAATAGATAATATACAAACTCTACATCTCTACCAAATTTCAAAGAAATTAAAACTATAAATTTTAATGTAGTATAACGAGGTGTGATACAGCACTAGCTGGCGCAAGAGTAGGGCCCTGTGTTACCGGCACCTGCGGTTAGCACACCAGATAGACGGCCAGGAAGCAGTGCGTTTGTAGTCTCGCGGTACACGGATAGAATTTTCCTGTAAAAGCTACCGTGAAATTCACGGTAAAAATTACCGTGAGCATTGTAACTGCGGAACACCCGAACGTTCCGGAACTTTTTATGATGCACACAAGAAAATTTGCCGTGATGTCACGGTAAAAATTTCGGTTTTCAAGAAATTAGTACTAAACTATTTAATTGCATTGTTTTATGCTTTTTAATTCAATTGTCTCCCAATATTATTTATAATTTTAGTTTTAAACAATATTTTAGTTTGTATTTGTCAAAAAACATATAATAATGAATCTATTTTAAATTCAATGATCTAAATATTTATAGGTTATGTGTGTAGCACGTGCCAGTCGCCGGAGGCGCAAGCAGCGCCACCGACGTGTGAGTTTCGATATTCCCTTCATGTCAGGGTAAAATTTGTACAAAGGGCAGTAAAAATTACCGTGACAGTCCGGCAAAAAATTCCATAAATCCCTATAACTTTTATAATACTTTCGATGGAAAATTTACTAAACTCAAAATTTACCGAGTGTCCGGTAAAATTTAACGTATGAATATTAAATTTTTCTAAGACTGCAGCAATAATTATAGAAAATACGCGTAATAATTTCCAGAAAAATCAGTTGTACGTCGATTGACACGAATTTCACGGTAATTTTTCCAGAAAAATCCGGACGGCTCGGGTTCGATTCCCTATGCCGGCGCGTATTTTTTACTCTTCTCCTCCATATCCACCCCGTTACATGGCGCCCAACGAAATAATCCACGTTTCCTTTGAAACTCCACGATCCGAAAGAAGTCCGATCGAAATTCTTCCTTCCACCCACACGCGCAGCTCGAGTCGCAGGAACCGAGCGGGGTTTTTTCACTCAAGTCTGATCGCGCGAGGGCCGCATGTTTTCAGTCAAGGAAATGAGAGGATTTCTCTTGTACTGATCCAGCCTCCACGTAGAACAGAGTTTACGAGACTCCCGCAGCAGTATTCAGTTGAGGTTACTCCTGAATGGCGGTTGAGCATGGAGAAGCCTTCTTAGGGTATACGCTCGCTCGAGGACGTTAACGCTCGCAATTTGGGTGGGGGATATAACGAGGTGTGATGCAGCGCTAGCCGGCGCAAGAGTAGGATCCTGTGTTACCGGCACCTGCGGTTAGCACACCAGATAGAGGGCCAGGGAGCAGTGCGTTGGTAGTCTCGCGGTAAAGACACTCGCCTCCGGTCCAGACGGCTCGGGTTCGATTCCCGATGCCGGCGCGTATTTTTTACTCTTCTCCTCCGTATCCACCCCGTTACAGTAGTTATATTGTGCTATAACAAAGAAAGTCATTTTCAAAAATACTAAAATTTTAAATATCAATTATCTCAAAAAATAACCATATAATCTGGATGAAATTTTACACAGGTATTGCCTATATCGTATACAAAATAGTCTATAAATTTCAAGCTGATACATAAAGTCGTCATTGAGAAATTATGATTTTGAAAAATACGTATAACAATGTTAACCTTAAATATCTCTAAAAATTATGAGACAATTCTTTTACCTAAAGGACTTGTGTTTTAATGCTCTTTCGAATGCTATCCATTCGATTCAAATATTTCGATCTTATCATTAAAAAAGAAGCAAAAATCAATTTTGAGAAAATCGAAAATTCGAAATAAAACAAAGACGCATTGGCCCAATCAAATAATGCATTTTTGACCCGCCATCATGAAAAAAGAAAAAAACAAAAAAAAATGAGACCTGTCCGGTTAAAATCGATCGAGTAGAAGCTGAGATCTAGGCGTACGCACAAGCACACAGGGTGTCTCTACAACCTTGCGTGTAGCGCGTGCGAATACACGTGCGTGCGAGCGATTGAAGGTGAGGGGACAGAGGTACCAACTGTCTCGCGCGGAGTACACCTAATCTAAAAACGGGCTTGTTACAAGGCAGCAGCACCGCATGTTGAGAGCAGCACTGATTTATTTGTTATTATATTTGTATATACTTGTTAATATATTTTATCACAAACCGTGTATAATAACAAATAAATTAGTGCTGCTCTCAACATGCGGTGCTGCTGCCTTGTAACAAGCCCGTTTTTAGGTTAGGTGTACTCCACGCGAGACAGTTGGTATCTCTGTTCCCTCTCCTTCAATCGCTCGCACGCACGCGTATACGCACGCACTATACGCAAGGTTGTAGAGACTCCCACACACACACACGCACGCACACGAAAGATACTATGAAATCCAAGTTTGATTGTATTGACAGAAATTCGAAAAAATTTCGAAGGGGAATAAAATAAAAAGCCATTGCAATTATATACTTTCGATGTGACGATTCACATGCAGGTCGAAGATTCCGATGAAAGCTACCTATCGAATGAAAAATGAATGACGCGGTGCCACGTGTCATGCCGCGCGACGTACCGCGTGGTACTGCGTGTAGGAAAGGCGTTACGTCTACTCTTTCGCATTTTATTTCTCGAAGAAAACATCTTGATTACTTTTTGAAAAATATCATTTCCTATGTAAACCGCTGCCAATTCATTGGCACGTAGCTTCCTCCAAATTAATGTATCGTTCCTATATGTATAGTATATATTTTAAATATAAAATATGTTTATTCATTATAATTTGGTTTAATAATTCATTAATATTTAAAAAATTGAATATTTTTTTCTTATTGTTGAAATTATTTGTTTTTTGACCCTTATTTTATTTAAAAAAAAGTAATATTTTAAAATATAAAATCAAAAAATTGCTATCTACCCTGAAATGAACTTACTCACATTTTCAAAATAATATATAATAATTCCATTTTTTACATTATAAATATATTATTATTCAATAATTATGTATCTTTATTATAAATAATTGTGTACATATTATAAAAATTGAAATTATACTTCTAATTTTGATTTTTTTATGGTCCGTTATAATTTTCGTCATCCTCTTCTTTTATTTTCAATAAAATATCGTTGATTGTTGATTTTATCATTTCTTACACCATCTTAATAAAAATAAAGCAAATAAAATATTATGTAAACACAAATATCAGTGGCAGCTAATAAAACATTTACATAACTTTGTGAAGGCAAAATGAGTGTATATATAATTATATGCCCGTGAACCATAAACCTTTAAACTTTAAAATATTTATCTCAAAATTGAGAGAGGGTAATTCTTACTACATTCACTTCTTAAATCGCGATTATTCGAAAAATTAGTTCAACAAGTTTAAACTTTAAAATTTGTATCTCAAAATTGAGTGAGGGTAATTCTTACTATATTCACTTCTTAAATCGCGATTATTCGAAAAATTAGTTCAAACTCAAATATAATTTATAGCACTGCCTGCTTTAAGTCCGCCGACACACCTTTCCGTGCGATAAGTAGCCCTTTCTGGTAGCGTGTTTATCGTACTCGCTACACTCGTGCACTAACCCCACGGTGCGAAAAAGGACTACTGAAGACCATAGACATAAGAGAGATAAACTGCTCTTATGTCTATGTTGAAGACACGGAAAGGCGTGTCGGCGGACTTAAGCCATTAACGCCGGAGCGACCACTTTGGGACACTCGAAGAAAAAAAAATGTTCTCGGCTACATAGAGCGATGAAAGCGATACCCTATAAGTAGAATGAGCTGTTCTTTCGAATCCCGGTATTAGTTTTTAGCTATTACCCCTCCTAAGGGGTGAAAATGGGGTGTGAATTGAAGAAAAGTAAAAAAAACATGAGACAAAGAAGAAAAATCTGTTCCATAGCTTTTTTTTACTTTTTCTTCAATTCACACTCCATTTTCACGCCTTAGGAGAGGTGATAGCTAAAAACTAATACCGGGATTCGAAAAAACAGCTCATTTTACCTATAGGGTACCGCTTTCATCGCTCTATGTAACTGAGAAAATGTTTTTTTCTTCGAGTGTCCCAAAATGGTCGCTCCGGCGTTAATGGGTTAAGGCAGACAGTACTATAAAATAACGTACGATACACGTGTCTCAAGTGACACTTAAAACCCTTGTATCGTAATGTACTATTTATAGCACGCTATGCTCGTGCGCTAACCTTACGGTGCAAAAATAGACTGCTTAAGGCACGAATAGGCGTGACAGCGGACTTAGGTAAACGTGCTATAAAATATCGAACTACACTAGTGCCTTAAGTGGCCCACTGCACAACGTGAATTATCATCTTCGCTGCGCTCGGACGCTAATTTCACGTCGTGCAATAATGGGCCACTTAAGGGGCTGTCGTAGCAAAAGTTGCACCAAATCGCCACCAAGACGCTGGCGCTGCCGTCAGGTGGGAGATTCGTGACATTGGTCACTTTAAGCATTGATTATGGAAAAAATAGGAATTTGCATATAAAATAAATAGAAGAGTGGCGTAGCCATGACAATAATGAATCATTTTCATCAGTCAGACTTTGCCAAAGATGCTTATTTTTTCCTATTTCTTGGAAATACAAAATACTGCCCGAGCCCGAAGCGACGCCATGTCGGCATACGCCGGGAGCGGAGTAGTAACGACATATTTCCGGGAGATGGCACGGAGGGCGCTGATTTGAGCTAGAGCGCTAAAGCAATAGTATATTACGATACGTGGGCCGGGAATTGGATTTCCGGGGCGTGCGTGGTATGACGCCCGAGGCGAAGCCGAGCTCATACCACGTACGCCCAGGGCATCCAATTTCCAGTCCAAGTATTGTATACTATTTTTCTTACTCCCCAGCCGAAAGTACGTTCTTTAATTGTTAAATAATTAATAAAATTGCGTTGTCGTCTGCTAGCTGTGTTTGAGTGTTAGTTTTTCTTTCGGCCCGCTCGATAGTAGTGCCTCTGTTGGCCGCTTTGGGTAGCTCGATCGATATTACCGACTGTTTTTTCTTTCGACCCGACGTGTAGAGCTGGTTTTTTGGGCGTCTGCTACTTTCGCTGTTGCAGAGATGGTTTGATGCCCGCCCGACATTTGCAAGACCGAGGCGAAACCGAGGTTTTGCTGGTCGGAGCGGGCATCAGAAACACATTCATTAAAAAAAGAAAGAAATAAGGTGATGAAATAAGTACAATAAAGTTTGATCAACTAACTCTTTTTTCTCGTCACCCGTGCACTTTCCTCTGCCTATTTCGTACACCCAATGGACATTGATTCGTGTCGAACGTGCCCGTTAGTGACCGTCACGCATAACCTTTTGAACGTTAACATACATAAGAAATGATAAAACAATTGAAAAGGTCGCGAAGCCTATATTGCTTATACGTTTTTCTTACAATTTTAGCTAAAATTATTAAAATTATTAGTACTGCAGAGTCATCGCAACAAAAGTAGCATGACTAAGTAAGATTCTAATTTTGTCTATAAGTTGATTTTTATTTAGTAACGTATTGCTAGATGCTGAGCTTTTTACACAGATAATTATTTCCATAATTGCATGTAAGATTGAAAATTGGCTTCTAGAATGGAAACATGTTGTCTCTTTAGATTATCGAGCTCCTTGTTCTGTATATACATGAATTTATTAATGTAAATGTTTGCCAATACTGCATGCCCGCCTTTGCTTACTAAACTGTAGGCTTATACCCTTTATTATTTTGCATACCTTTTTAATATTTTATAAATGATACCTATGAATTTAGGTTATCACTAAAAGATAGCATATGATGAAAGTTCAAAAACGAAATCAAGCGCATAGCAAACATGAGCTTTGACTCAAAATGATTTCGATTAAACTCATAAAACCTAAATGCATGGCTTTGAAAAGATTCTTACCACTAAACCTGCATGCTTATTCTTTATTATTTTATTGGTTTATCACTTGCAAATAATTTTATTTGATACTTATCGGGTTATCACTAAAAGATACTATCATGATGATTGGAAAACAAAATCAAGTCTATGGCAAGCACAAGTCTTTGCTGAAAATGATTTCTGTCAAGTTCACTTGACCTCAAAGCATTAATTATAAAACAATTTTTATTTATTGCATATTCTCTTTGCTAACTACAACTCTATGCTTACTTTTTACTATTTTATCTATTCAGCTAGTATATTTAGATGTATTAGAATCAAATTTTATGCTGGTAAATGAAACAATAAAATATTCAATAAATAATAATACATTCATTTACATGTTGTTTTTTATTATTTATTGTTTATCTATAATATGAAGTTGCTTTCATTGACCACCGTATCTCAAAAAATATTTTTTCTGTCCTCCGGCCGGAAAACGCCAACTTTCCAGCCGCTGCATGAAACGAAGTTGCCGCTTTCCGGCGCCGTCGAGCAGAAAAATAGTATACAGACCTTGGCCAGTAAAAAAGAAAGCCTCAGATCACATGTAATTGTCGGCCGAGGCGACGCCTCGGCCGACAATTACATGTGATCTGAGACATTTCTTATTTTTACTGCCTAGGTGTGTAATATACTATTTCTTACTCCCCCACCCGAAAGTACGTACTTTCGGTCCGCATCTCCGAGCCGAAAGTTAACTTTCACACCTTATTTTAGACCAACCGCGCGCTCTGATTGGCTGCCGACATTTCCCGACCCGCTGCGCTTGAGCGACTCTGTCTCATGCGCACCGGTGACGAGAAAAAAGAGTTAGTTGAAATAAAAAGTGGTGCTGTTTGATCGTGGTCATTGTTTTTTTCTCTTGTTTTCTACACGTACTTACGAGTCGCGTAGAAACAATTAAGTAAACGTGCGGACGGGAGCGTCCGAGCAAAAGATGTTTGTGCGGTGTGAAGGTTAGACATGTACACCCAATGGACATTGATTCGTGTCGTTAGTGACCGTCATGCATAACCTTTTCAATTGTTTAATCATTTCTTATGTATGTTAACGTTCAAAAGGTTATGCGTGACGGTCACTAATGGGCACGTTCGACAGGAATCAATGTCCATTGAGTGTACGAAATAGGCAGAGGAAAGTGCACGGGTGACGAGAAAAAAGAGTTAGTTGATCAAACTTTATTGTACTTATTTCATCACGCTTATTTCTTTCTTTTTTTAATGAATGTATTTCTGATGCCCGCCCCGACCAGCAAAACCTCGGCTTCGCCTCGGTCTTGCAAATGTCGGGCGGGCATCAAACCATCTCTGCAACAGCGAAAGTAGCAGACGCCCAAAAAACCAGCTCTCCACGCCGGGTCGAAAGAAAAAACAGTCGGTAATATCGACCGAGCTATCCAAAGCGGCCGACAGAGGCATTACTATCGAGCGGGCCGAAAGAAAAACTAACACTCAAACATAGCTAGCAGACGACAACGCAATTTTATTAATTATTTAACAATTACAGAACGTACTTTCGGCCGGGGAGTAAGAAAAATAGTATACAATACTTGGACTGGAAATTGGATGCGCTGGGCGGGCGTCATACCACGCACGCCCCGGAAATCCAATTTTCGGCCCACGTATCGTAATATACTATTGCTTTAGCGCTCTAGCTTAAATCAGCGCCCTCCGTGCCACCTCTCGGAAATATGTCGTTACTACTCCGCTCCCGGCGTATGCCGACATGGCGTCGCTTCGGGCTCGGGCAGTATTTTGTATTTCCAAGAAATAGGAAAAAATAGGCATCTTTGGCAAAGTCTGACTGATGAAAATGATTCATTATTGTCATGGCTACGCCGATCTCCTATTTATTTTATATGCAAATGCCTATTTTTCCACAATCAATGCTCAAAGTGACTAATGTCACGAATCTCCCACCTGACGGCAGCGCCAGCGTCTTGGTGGCGATTTGGTGCAACTTTTGCTACGACATCCCCTTACAGCGCGTACAATAAATTTTTCTATATCGTCTTGCGGTTTATTACTTTCCGTCTACTGTGGATTAACAATTGAGTAATTAATATATAAGTGAATTTTATTAACGGCTTCATCCAGGCTAGCTAAACCACACCCGCGAAGGTTCTTCTAACTCGACGATGAGTGGTCTGACGACAAGGAGTAACTGAGCACTGGAGCAAGCGCGTTTCGGGTATTTAAATGCTTTGTCTCTATTCGGTAATAGATAATTATCTATTATCTGCTGACCTTCCAGAAGCTTCCAAACGCATTCAGTTTCGATGATTTTTCCGTAGGTCGAAGTTCGGGTTAATCGATCGATTCGTATGCACCCGCGCTGGCTCCGTGATCGGGCGACGATCCATTGTTACATATGGGAAAAAACGCTTAATTTTATGTGTTTTCCACATCCGTTCAAGCGTGTTTTCCGTTTACACTGTATCTTCGTTTCATTACGAACTGAATTTCTCGATTACATTTTAATACATTTTTGATTTCTTATAGATTTTTAAAAGAAGAAATTGACCGAAAAATTGAGTTCCTCACAAAAGTAAACGTACTTCATACAAAACGCATTTTTTTCATTTTTTTTTTTTTCTCAAAAACTAGTCGACAGAATGGATTCAAATTTTTACAGATTATAGCTATTTATATTCTGCATTATCATGATTTTTTTCAAAACATTTTACCATTTAGTTTGTGAGTTATAACCTTTCTTTAAAAAAACACGTTTTTGCTAAAAAGAAAAGAAACGTAATAGATAATGCAAATTTTTTTGTGAAATATAGGTTTTTTTACGCTCTTTCGAATGCTATCTCTCCGATTCAAATATCTCAATGTTATCATTAAAAAAACGCAAAAATGAATTTTGCGAAAAACGAAAATTCGAAATAAAACAAAAACGCATCGGCGAATCAAAAAGAGGATTTTCTTTTCCCATTCACACAAGAAAAACAAAAAAAATGAGACCTGTTCCGTTAAAATCGATCGAATAGATCCTGAGATAAAACGGCACACATACACACACACACACACACACACATACACACACACACAGACACGCACATGCACACCCACACACACACACACACAGATACGCACACGCACACCCACACACACAGACACGCACACCCACACACACACACACACATCCATACAGACATTTTCTAAAATCATGTGATTAGAACTTCTATCACCTCTATTCGTATTTCTAGAGCGATTTAACGAAACTTAAAATTTTACTATTACAAAGCTTCTTTTAGGAGGAAGCAAAATGGAAAAGGTATGGAAAATATTAAATAAAATGGAAATAGATGGAAAAAAACAAAAACGATATCAAAAGGAAAGTACGTAAAATCTAAATTGAAAAAATGAAAACATGAAAAAATGACAAAATTAAAAGATGAAAAAAAGGAAAAAAAGAGATAAAAAAAATAAAAAAATTGGAGAAAGAAAGAAAAAAATTAAAAAGAAGGATACAAAAGGATTTAGTAAGAATAATGAAAAAAATTGATATATCAATTTTCATGTTTCAATTTGAAACGCATTCATATTTTTTTTTCTTCATTATTCTTAGTAAACCCTTTTAAAGCCTTTTTTTCCATTTTTGTATTTCTTTCCTCAATTTTTAATTTTTTTACTTTTTTTTTACCTTACGGAAAAAAGGCTTTAAAAGGATTTACTAAGAATAATGAAGAAAAAAAAATATGAATGCGTGACTAAAAAAATAATCACTCTCCTGCTATGAAAGTTTCGCAGGGGCCTACTTCTACTTTAGATATTCAGTTTTTTGCGAAAATTATAGCAATGCAGTCGGTAAAGCCTTAATCGACGCCTTTACTAACACCTTCAGAAAAACATTCAAATTCTTCCTCTTCTTTCTCAAAAGCTCCCATTCTTCCTTGCTCCATGGCACAAAACCCCTCTTTTTTCATCTCCCGCTTAACAGACTTTTGGCGGAAAAGGTAGAAAAAAAAACGAAAAAAGCGAAAATAAGAAAAACAGCCCTCAACAAAATATTGACATAAATAATCGTTCTAAAATATATCACGATGTTTTTTAAAAACTGTATCTAAATAAAAATTGCAAATTTTGATGATGTTCCTGAAAATATTGCATTGGTAATGTATAATAATATTTTATTGAAATATAATGTATTTGATCAATTCAAATATTATACCTATAATAACTATCCCTTAAAAATTTTTATTTTTCAAAATAATGTAATGTCGTTTCAGAAATTTGTTTACGTACTTATAGTGCTTGTATAATAATAGTATTCTCTTGCAGAATCCTAAATTTCCATTTATTGAGTCAGTGCAATTTTACTTTACAGGTAAAATAATGATAACTTATTAAATAAATGAATATTGACACTTATTTATTAAGTGAAAGAATTTTCACTTATTAAATAAGTCAAATAGTTTTTACTCATCGAATAAGTGAAATAGTGTTACCTATCGAATAAGTGAATATTCACTTAATCGTAGTGGGCGACTTTTTACTTTCCAAATAAGTGAATATTGACAAGTAATAAGTGAATTTTCACTTACGGTGAGGCAGTGAATAGGCGGTAGTGGCAAATTAGCCAAGTATTAGCAGTATATTTCTCAACAAATTTTTGTAAGATATTTATTTGTTTTAAATTCACTTAATAATTTCGAAGCCTCGTGACACATATAGAATGTACGAGGGGTGTTCAAAAAGTAAGTTTCCCTAGTCTGCCGTTTTGCCCCAGCGCAATCTAACGAGCTGGGACCAAACATAGTTTTAGTTTAGGATATACCGATAAGAGCGGAACCGGTCTTAGCTGCCGAAAAATTTTTTTTCATCAGTACCGGCTCGGAAACCATGGAGCTACCTGTGAAAAACGTGTCCACCTGTGAGTTGCGTGCACTTATTCGCTTTTTAACTGCAAAAGGGCTTAATGGCAACGAAATTCACACTGAATTAGTGCATGTTTATGGTGACAAATGCATGAGTGTGCAAATGGTGCGTCGGTGCAAATTTAAAAGTGCCGTTAAACGAAAGCGTCCTGGAAAATTATCGAGAAAAGTGTTGCTTTTTCACGACAATGCACGGCCTCATTCAGCAAAAAAAACACAAACCTTACTGGAAAAATTCAAATGGGAAATTTTTGATCACCCACCCTACTCTCCAGATCCCGCACCAAGTGACTTTTTTCTTTTTCCTAAATTAAAGGAAAGTTTGGGTGGCCATCACTTCAATTCAAATGATGAAGTGAAAGACATCGTTAAATTATTCTTTAAAAAACAGGGCACGGATTTTTATAAACAAGGTTTGTCAAAGCTTGAGAACAGATATAAAAAATGTATTCAAGTCCAAGGGGACTATGTAGAAAAATAGTTTATAAGTCAAACAATAAATACATATGTTACTTTAACCTAAAAATTGTGTTTTGCTTTTTTCCCGGAGCAGGGAAACTTACTTTTTGAACACCCCTCGTAATATTCAATATTCAATAGAAATTCTATTTTCTTATATCTTACTCTCTAAATTAAATTCAGTGAAACCTTGTTCCGCTCAACCGTCGATATGCACTATTTCGACAGTGCCCGACTTTACACTCTAAAATAATCATTTTTCACTGAATTTAATTTAGAGAGATATTATGACGTAACGTTTTCAAACGGCAACATTATGTGGATCATCACAACCGGCTCATTGCCTTACACGAATTGAACCTTCAATCAGCTGCAGCCAGCCTTATTGTTAATAATACCTTCACGATCGGACTCGGGCACGCCGTCGCATCTCATCACACTTAAGCATGCGCACATGTGCTTCGCTAATTAAACCATACTTAATTCATTGATTAATCATGCCTCCCCCCTATCCCTCGTTTTCGCGAGTTTAAGCACCATCGTCCCGATGCAGAGCCACGCAGCTCCTCTCTCTACAACCCTCTCTCGCTCTCTCTCTCTCTCTCTCTCTCTCTCTCTCTCTCTCTCTCTCTCTCTCTCTCTCTCTCTCTCTCTCTCTCTCAGCGCACACATGCCCAGACACATGTAGACAAAGCTATATACGCCGCGGCGCTCTCGCATTACGCGGCGCCCGGTTCCTCTCCTGTTTACACGAGATAGAGGTATCAGTTGGCATTATGCTTCGGGGGCTACGCTCCACCTCCGCCTCGGCTTCTCCTTCTCGCCGCGCGGATATTAATTTTCGAGACGCAACTAATCTCGCGTAATGGTCTCCTGATCGCGAGGCGGCGCCTAAGCGTTTCTTGTTTGCGGGGAGTTGGGATTTCGCGACTTGAGTATATAGCTCGCGAGTGTGCTTGCGTGTGTGTATACTTCTACACGCATACGCTGAATGTCGCTTGTACGGGGGTGCGAAAGCGATGGCCAATTTCGATGCGAAATTACTAAGGGGAGAGGGAGGCTGCGGAGAGATGGAGCAGAAAACGATGTGCTGAAGGAAGAGTCGACGAGCGATTAAGCGAGCTGCCGGAGGTAGGTATGTGGGAAACGCGAGATGCTTAGGAGGAGCGAAGTTGGGTGCGTATGTGATTTTTGGTTGCAAAGCTTATTTAGGCTCATGCGCTCCACTAAATCATGTGTACTGAACACGTAGTAACGTATTACTTCCATAAAATTAACTTTTTCCAAAAGTAAAGAACTAGGGCAGTATCAGAACTTAAATCATCTTTTGTAAATAATTGTGCTTAAATCAAAATAAATTCCCAAAAAAGTTTGATTTGAATATAAAGGAATGAAATTTCATAATTACTGCGTTCTAATCATTTAAAAATTTATATATATATTAGGGGATATGAGTCCGACAGAAAAATGAATGAAATCCACACAATGATAGTTCATACATAAATTTTCTAAACACGCATAAACCAAAATAAGTTAAGTTCTGAAAATATTTTATTTTTAAAATCATATATGAGAGACAGGTTCAACTTCATACACGGACTTATCAGAAAAATATCAAAATGTGATGTCCATTTCACTGTACAAGCTAATTCTAAACATACTTGGTGGTCATATTTACTGTGATGAAGAAGGCTACAAAGGAACTAATATTCTAAAGGGAAAATGAGGAGGAAACCCATACGTTTCCTATTATATTGAATTAATGTCATTGATAAGGTGTAAAAGATTTCTATTGATAGAGTATAAAAAATATTTTATTTAATATAGCGACTAGTATTAATGCACGTAATGCATATGATTCTAGAATTCATTTTATAAAGGGAGGGATACCCCTCAGACGTTATTTACATCTGTTATTTATACTTGCGTAGGACCATTGAGGCTCTTTTTAATATTTATTTTTATCGATAAATAACAAATTGCACAGAGTGTGGTATACAAATGATGAAATGTTGCAAATTGAAATTAAAAATGTTCATCAAATAAAGTGAACGCTATTTGGTCTCCTCTCCTGCATATCACGTTAAACTACCAGCAGCTCTATTTCAGCTCACTTTAATTAACCGAAGTAATATCATTTAAAACATCGCGCGTTCGAACGGAAAACATCGCATAAATCCTGCTATCTGCAGCCGCATACGTTTTTCAGCTCTTTCTCTCCCCCTCTCACTCTCACTTACTCTCTCATACGCGTTCGTCTCTCCATGCAGCTAACTCTTTCGAGACTGTTTTCCTCTGGCGCGCATCTGCCCCGGCAAAAAAACTGGAGCAGCCGGTACTTGTTAATCTCTCGTAGAAGCGAGTGTGCATACACTCGGTAATTAACCCGACAATTACGAAATGTCCCCCGGAGGACCTGGCGCGGCCGAGGTTGCCATCGCCTCCCATGTGCAGTCGAAAATTTCCCTTTGCCCCCCCAGCCCGCTACTTTGAAAGAATCGCGTTGTGCAGCCGCTTTGGAGGGGGAAGAGGGGAACTGGACTTCAACCCTCTCGAGGTATGTGAGGTAGTTAGTGAACGCGTACTTCGTTTTTTTTCGGGGTCCGTGGGGATCTTGACTGTCGCGTTTACTGAACCTATCTGTCGCGCTTTTTTCCGTCGGTAAGGCATGATTGCGAGAGTAACTCACTATCCGAGATTAGATTATTTCTCTAAAAAGCGTTTGTGAATAGGGATCGATACAATAAATATTTAATAAAAACTTTAATGAATTTTACTTTGATTTCGCATTTATCGGAACGATATAATAATCGTACAAAAATAAAAATTCTATTTGGCAGAAATAGCAGGAAATAAGAATAAGTTTAATGAAAGCACACAATAAAATTTATACTGACTGTTTATTGGATGAAAAATATAAAATATATATAAATATGCTTTTTTATACATAAGCTTTAATAAAATCTTTTATTTAGAATAAGTGTCTGACTAGGCTAGCCCGTTATCTACTGAAATTTATTGGAATATGTTTTGTTTTGAGTTTAGATCAACAGTAAATCGTTAATTTGTCATCTTTACTTGCATTTGTACATTTTAAACAAAAAAATTTGTATCTTTTTAATCAATGTAGTATTTAAATATGAAATTACTAAGCAATATCGTTATAGATTTGACATGAAATATTACCATTAGTCTAAAACATTAATCTTCTATAGACAAGAATCATTAAAAAAGCAAAGAAACAGTTATCATTTGAGGTATTTATCTATTTAAAATAAATTAACTCTTCATTTGACACAAAAACGTAGGTTAAATGCGAAAGCCCAGATATGCCTTATATTTATGTGCACGGGGAAGCCACATTGGCGTGATATCCACTGGTCCCAACATGGATTCCCCGAAAGAAGCGCTGTCAAGAAGCTCGACCTCTTTTCTCACATGAAATTAAAAAGACACCTCCACCTTTATACCTTCTGCTCCGCAAGTGACCCCCTTCTTGGGGGTCTCTGTCGTTACCGTTGCCGCCCTCTCTCCCCCGCCCCTCTCAGTCTCTCCTTCCTTCTTTCTTTCTATCTGTCGCTCGTCCCGCTTCTTTTCAGCCTACTTATATATACGCCCCAGCCAACGCCACGTCTCTCTTTTTGTTTACTTCCTCTTCATTCGAGCTTCTCAAGCTCACGTGCACATCTCCCTTCCCCCTTAATCCTTCACACTTCACCTACTTTTCGCCTTCCTACGTGAGCCCTAGCGTCTGCGCGAAATCTTTTCGTCACTCACCGGTGGTAGGCTGATCGACATTTTTTCGCCTTCGATGTGGAATTTCGACGATTCGGCGGATTTTCACGTCTTTAACCCTACTCGATTCACTCATTTCGTCGCTTTCTGCGAACTATGACAGAAATTGTGTTGAATCGATAACCTCTTTTGATATTTTGAAAGTAGAACCAGGTTGATATTTTGTTTGCTATACAGATATAGTCCACGCAGCTATATATAATTTTAAATGTTATGTTATTTGTGTAAGGAATATATTTATGCTGTTCGTCATTAAAATTATTAATGATGTAAAAAAAATTATTCTTTCTTATGAAAGGGGCAGGCCTGGGTTAAAGCTTCAAAAATACATGAAGGTATAATTAGACAAAAAATTTTTTTCTTAATCTATGCAAAAACTAATTATAATTATTAAAGGTACTTACTAAAACCAACATTTTAAGCCCCACCAGACTTCTCTATCTAAAATTGTGTAAGCTGTACTTTTTGTTTTTCGCAAATAAATAAATACCTCATTTTTCAAATCTGCTTCACTGATTTTATGAAGAATCAAATTGCTATTTTCTTCATGCAGGATACGACACACAACATCTAGCAAACTTACAAAATAAACTATTGATGTCAAATAGTACATTGTGCACTAAGGGGAGAAAATAAGCTATTTCTAACGAGGGTGAGATGTTCCGCAGGAGTCGGAGTCAAGGGCGCCGAAGGCACCCGAGATAGAGACGAGTGCTGAAAATAACTCACCCGGGTCTGAAATAGCTTTTCTTCCCGTGTTATACACCGTATTTTTTTAACGAAGGCATGACAGGGCCTTTTTTGCACGTCTGAGTGAGAGAGAGGATTGGGCATTTCTCACCAGTTATTCATTTCTCACCTGTTTTCAGGGTAAAAATAGCTATTTCTCACCAGTTTCATAAAATACGCTCGAAATGCGAAATTTTCTCTTTCACTTTCACGCGTGGAAAAGGTCCTATTTCATGCCTGAGTTGAAAAAAATCCTATGTTTAAATATGCTACCTTGAGCATTGACATCCATAATATTTCTATTCAACGGAAAACTTATGGATCTTCTCGTTGGTTATATATATATCTTCTCTCCGGATGTTGAAAAAATTGAAAAACTTGACTTGGTCGAGAAACACCTACTTTGAGTCCTTGTTGCGTAATTTACATACTATTCGACACAGTAACCAATGGTCTATTCGAACAAAAGATGAATGATTCAGCTTGTTGACGATATTGAGATCACGATCTATTATCTTATCAAACTATCTTTTATCTTACCAATTTATTTATTTTTCAGATATTTTTAAGATGTTGGTTATCTTTATCTTATCTTCATCTTATATTATTATCTGAATGTTATCCATTTTATATCAAATGAATCTTACTTCCCGCGCAAAAATCATCGCTATTGGGCATATAAAGCCAATATATTGGATATGGCTATATGCAATTATAGTGGAAACATATTGGGTCTAGTGTTGGCAATATATCGCGGTACGTTCGGCAAATGCGCACTCTCCAATATTCTTTCCACATATTGCCAATTTTTCAACAGAAAAGAGGTGGAAAGTATTGCCAACATATGGGACAGATTTATATGCTATACGGGAAATGCCATTTCCAATATAGTGCAGCTATTTGAAAAAATTATTTTTGTTTTATTATTAAAAAATTATTTCACGCAGATATTGCGTACAATTTTGAGTTCTCTACATAAAGGGAGGTAACAAAAACAAGGCAAGCCTTGTAATTTGGATTCTTCGTAGAGTCATTCGAACGGTTGAATTGCACGGCTTATATACTCTCGGCCTTCTTATACACCCACAGGAGTCACAACCGCTGCACTGCATAGCGGCAAACAGCGGAAGCTTGCTTATTGAGAGCTGCTCATCACAAGCTTCCGTTTGCGACCGCTATGCGGCGCACAATGGTCCAGAATAGAGAAATTCGCGTGCGTTACTTATTTTTCGTTTTTTTTTTATGAATTAACCCATCAAATTATTTTTCAAAGTACGTGAATTTCTTCGTTTTTTTATAAGGAAGATGATGATAACCAGTAAAATATAAAAAACTGAAGTAAAAATTAAGATACTTCAGAGAAACCGAGAACTTATGAAACACAAAATTTACTCTTAATCTCGTATTTGAGATTAATGCATGATGAAATTTATTTAAATGGTAAAAAAAAATTTAATAATAAATATATGCAATAATTGTAAAAAATGTTAATATTTATCGAAGAAGGTAGAAATTAATACAAAAAAAACATCTTTAAATCATTATATTTCGACATATTCAACATCAGATAGATTTTCATTTTCATTAAATTGATAATGAGATGTATATTTCAGTAAATCTTTTACTTCTTCAGGTAAATAAGGGTCTGACATTAACATAAATCTATTATAAATATCTTGTAAATTACTCATCCTCGAACTTCTCCTTGCGAAATTAGTTTTGTAGGATTTAAATTTTTTATTGCAATGTTCTAATGCTTCCTCTGACATTTGTCCTATAAATGAACGGAGAATTGTTAATTTTCTTGATGTAATGAATAAGATATAAAAAAATTGTAATTTTATGTCAACTTGCCTACTGGTAAAATCCCGTAATCAATAATATCTTGCCCATGTATAAGTACTTTATGTACTGTAGGTGACATTGGCCACTAATTGTAGTTATTCACTAATAATTTAGCAGTGTCAAAAGCATACACTCCAAATTTTTCTGCGTCTATCTCTTGGGATGTATTTATAGCAATCAAAATATTTGAAAATTTTGTTATCAAATTAACATCAATGTCAGTGATTTCAGATGTAAGTCTTTGAAAAATTTTCTAGCACTCTTTCCGTCATTTGCAGATCCGTAACCTTAAATATTACATTTTTTTAAAACATTTAAAATTATTATTATTATCGACGTAAAATAAATTTGACCTTGCTTTGGCATATCTATATTTAAACCTAATTTTCTTTTTATTTCTTTTTGAATATATTTTTTTCTTTCCGCTAACAACAACTTGCTTGGTTCACTTAATTTCGAACCTTTCTTTCTTTCTGACTCGGGTAAAGTCAACCTTTAACATAAAATGAAAAATTATACAAACATTTTTATTTACTGTCGATATCGAAAATGCAAAAATTTAACAGTACCCGTAGGATAGTTTTAAGAGATAAATTCCGTGAATTTAATTCGAGCATGTAAGGGTGATATTCCATACTTAAGCTTTTCTCTCGTTTCAGTAGTCATAATGCAGTATCTTTTATTAAGATCATTTAAGCTCAAGCCAGATGATTTACAAATATAACAAGCCTTGCATGTATCGACAAATTATTATTTCAAAATTTAAATTGCTATTAAGAAACCTTTTCAATTTACCTGGGTTGTTTTATTACTTTCTATAATATTAATGCACTTCATATCAAACATTGTTAAAAATAGTTTATGAGTTGTAGTAGTAGTACCATTTTCTATGATTATCTCCGTTGTATTCAAATTATCTATTTCATTATTTAAACGATTGTATTCTGCTTTAATTGAATCCATATTTTCTTTTTCATAAGCAAGTCAAAGCGGTTTGCAATAGCTAAATAGAATCAATTATAATTATGATTAATAACTTAAATTAATTTAAAGTTAAATATTTTTAAAGTTGGTAACATAGTTTTGTATAATAATTAAATAAAAATATTACCTTGTCGATGAAGGAGCTGGATTTTGCCATAAAATAGTATTATTGATTTCGGACACTATTCTGATTGGTGTAACTATAGTTATTAAAACTGATGAATCCAAAACAGTTTCATGTTCAAATAGATGTTTGTATTCAGATGTCCGGAACTTCGATCAAAACCTACTTTATAATAAACAGTGATATTTTCGGATAAGGAAGATACGGTTAGGCACATTAAAAGTCTTTGTAAATTGTGATTTAAAAGATCTTGAAGCGAAGATCTTATTTCACTTTCATCTATGTATGTGCCTTGCGGATAACAAAGAGTTTTAGCATTCAGTAAATCATGATAATTCAGATATATATTATTCCCTGATAAAAAGTTCCATAAACAATTATTAGTAAAAATAAAGTATTGTTAAATTTAATAGTAATAAAATATTACCAAAGTCAATTGAAGATTTTCTCAAATTTAAATACTGATTTTTTGATAAATCACAATTTAAATATTACGCCAAGCTTCATCTCCACTCATTTTTTTGACTTCGCGTTTGGATGCATTACTATATGCATTCATAATTTTAATAGGTCTCTGAGTAGCGAATGTTAACATTTCTATTTCTTCCTTACGTAAATCTAATAATGAATATAATGATGTTTTGATTAAAGTATTAAAAATTAATATATATATATATATATATATATATATATATACACGTATAAATTAGAATATAATTGGCATCAATCTGGAAAAATTCTGAGCAACTCTGCTTACAATTTGGAAACTTTTTCCCATTTAATGTGCTATACAAAAAGTTTCAAGTTTTTGAGTTAAAAAATCATGAAAATTGAAGATTTATGAAAAAATTCAAAATTTTCAAATTTTCAATTAATTCTAACTTTTGAACGATTGAATATTTTGCTTTAAAACTCTGGGATTGTGTTTTGGGGCTAATTTGGAACTAGTAAAAAAATTTTGAGCAATTTCAAAATTTGTGTGACAGGTCAAAATTATACGCAAATGACATATTTTTAAATGTTCAGTCTCCTACGATCATAACTGTCGAGGTGCCTTGAAACTATATAAAGTGAAACTTATTTAAATTATGACGCATACGAAACTTATTTCGTAGTGTTGTATTAAGAATAACCAATTTCAATGTGATAGGAATGTGATCACGCTCCTTCAGGCTTTTATATTTGTCTGCGGAGCGCTCCCGCATGGGTGCTTGTCGTAGCAGCAGCACCCGACGACACCGAGTTCTAGGGATCGGTTCGCGTCTCCCTGGCCTCCCGTTCACCATCATTCTATGACGTTATAATGACTTGAAAAAAATAGTTTTTTGTGACGCCACAACGACAAAAATGTGACGTGATAATGACGTTGAAAAAACGTCTTCTTCTATTAGGGAGATTTTGAGCTGTGCTAGCCTTCGTAACGGGGGCGCACGCTGTGGACTTATGTCCTTTTTCAAAATCTTTTTTTCTCAAAATAATCTACGTGTACATTATGACACCTTCTCAGATGATGTATTGGAATTCATACAATGTAAAAAATGATAATTTAATTTGAGAAATTTAATTTGATCACTCTGTTTCATCGCAGTTTGAATTGTTGAAATGCTTTTAAATACAATGCATTAAATCAGCTTTGCATGCGTTACTATTTAAATAAATTTCACTTTATATAGTTTCAAGGCACCTTGACAGTTTAGATCGTAGGAAACTGAAAATATGTTATTCACTTATGCTTACATGAAAACTAATTATGAACAGAAAATCATATTATGCATTATTAATTTTTCTTTTCAATAATTTAATAGCTCGCGAAATACTAATACGACTTGGGATTCATTTTATTAAGATGGTTACAGAGAATTTTAACTCGTTTAGTAATAGGATAATAAAGTAAACATGAAATGTATTTTTTTATAACTTTATTTCTGCAAGAATTAAGAACAAATGTTTACATGTTTAAAGATGAACTCTCTAGTTCATTCACAGTAGTATTATAATGAAAGAACAACTATTTAACTGGTGCAAACAGTTCCATGGCCTGGGCTGAGCTGTACGCCGTAGATTTGGCACAGACCTACGCCAATTCCGATGTTGATCAAGCCTACAACATTACTGCAACCGTAACCACCCTTAGAAACATTGATTGCAACGTCGACACCGATTGAAGGCCTGCATCTTATACAAGTAATCCTGCAGTCTGGAAAATTCCTGTTTAAGTTTGCAGGCGCTCCCAGGGAAACCTAAAATAAAAAAATTGTATATATATATGTGTGTGCGCGCGCGTGTGTGTGTGTATATAGGTACACAATATACTATTTTCTACACGAAATAATGCACATTAAAACTACAAGTTTATGTCAAATTTTTTAAACATAAGATTGAAAATGTCCACAACTTGAGACTTTTCAGCGTTGAGACGTCCCATTACAGCTCTATTCAAGTTCTGGTATATTCCATATATGAGAAAGTGTTATTGAATAAATTATATATATATATATATATATATATATATATATATATATATATATATATATATATATATATATATATATATATATATATATATATATATATATATATATATATATATATATATATATATATATATATATATATATATATATATATATATATATATATATATATATATATATATATATATATATATATATATATATATATATATATATATATATATATATATATATATATATATATATATATATATATATATATATATATATATATATATATATATATAACAAACGGGAAGTTTGAGGCTTTTTTGGAAGTTTGAGGAGCCTCTTCAAACTTCCATGGAGTACGCGATCGGAAGTTTGAGGAGTTATCTAGAGTCCATTTTCTGAGAGTCGGTAACCTGAGGGATAGTATTTCTTTAGTTACTCTCACGAACGGGGCCCGTGTAAAAATAATTACGTTTGGCTAAAGTTTGTATCAAGTTGACGTTTTGGATAACTTCTCAGCAACTGTAGCCAATGGGACGCTGCCAAACTTCAAATTTTCGTAGTTCAATGTTCGGCGTAACTTTATAATAACTTTATCAGGACTTTACACGAATATCTTTTGCGTAAATTTCTGGGTAGTACGTTCAGCGTAAGTTTAGGATGACTTATCTGGATGTTTATAGTAACTTTATACAAAGCTCTGTGAAACTTTTTCTAAAGTATTGGGGTGCCCAATAAGTTTGGGGCAACTTAATCCCAATTTTAGCCAAACTTCAAATCAGTCAATAATTAATACAATAAGTTTGGCTTAACTTAACCCCCACTTTGGCAAAACTTCATGTCAGTAGATAATTATTACAAATAATGTTCGGCAAAAGGTCAGGTAAACTTTTGCAGGGCCCACACGCAAGATATACACGGTCTACTGCCTCGATAACGCTACTGGTGACCGGCCTCTAGTAACAAAATTTACAAAGATTTTATACACACTTCATAATTTTCAGGATAAAAATTCGTTAAACAAAAATGCTACTATATAGTATACTGTTAGATTTTTTCTGAAGATTAAAAAGACATTAAATAATAAGAATAGATAACTTTTGAAATTCAAATAAAAATAGAATAATTCAGAAATACATATATTATGTACATATTGTCTTCTCATACCATTTCATGACACCTAAATACCGTAAACGAAGCAGGCAGGGGGAGATACCAGCAGGAATACATCTATAAGTTGTACATCTCACCATTCTTCCTGCGGAAATGTAATAAATTTTTCGTTAGCCTTTGTACTTCAAAATAATTTTCGTGCAAAAACTTTAAGTTTCCAGCATTCATGAATTGTAAGTTCTGCAACAACGCCGAATTTATGCACGTATAAACATAACAATTCACAAAGTATTTGCTCTGACATTTTGCTAGAATTTGATTGTAAATTTTATGATTGCAATGTAGGTATGGATACAAATATTAAGGTTGGAAGGTTAGTCTACAATACAGTATTTATACAGTATTATAGGAAGAAAGACTTATCTGAAAATGGTGCCTTTTCCTTTCTGCGGATCATGAAACTGTTGCTCACCGGCAGCATTGTCGAGGCAGTAGACCGTGTATATATCTTACGTGTAGACCCTACAAAAGTTTACCTGACCTTTTGCCGAACATTATTTGTAATAATTATCTTCTGACATGAAGTTTCGCTAAAGTTGGAATTAAGTTGCGCCAAACTTATTGTATTAATTGTGGACTGATTTGAAGTTTGGCCAAAGTTGGGATTAAGTTGCCCCAAACTTATTGGGCACCCCAATACTTCAGAATAAGTTTCACAGCGCTTTGTATAAAGTTATTATAAACATCCAGATAAGTCATCCTAAACTTAAGCTGAACGTAGTACCTAGAAATTTACGCAAAAGATATTCGTGTAAAGTCTTGATAAAGTTATTATGAAGTTATGCCGAACATTGAACTACGAAAATTTGAAGTTTGGCAGCGTCCCATTGGCTACAGTTGCGGAGAAATTATCCAAAACGTTAACTTTATACAAACTTCAGCCACACGTAATTATTTTTACGCGGGGGGTTGATATCTTCAAACTTCCAAACTCTATAATATATATATAGTTAAATCAATAAGAATAATAGAAAATTATTCATCATACACTGAATTATGGATTTCATGCTTTTTTTTATCAAATATTTACCAACCGGAAGTTCTTCTCCGTTTCTGTGATTCGCTCAAGTCTTTAAACGGAACCCTTTTTCGACCCCCTTCAACGCAAGCTTTCTTTTTAAATACATATAACTGAGAATCTAACCAATTTTTATTATTATCCTCAAATCTTTGGCGCATTTTATTCGATTTATCCCACCTTACTTTAAAGTTTTTAATAAATAATCTAGCTACGTCTTTCTTAACCTCCAATCCGTTTTTATTTGCATCTTTTTCAATTTTTTCAATTAAAGTGTTAACTTCTGAATGATCATTAAATACACTAAACTTTTCATAAAAATATCTTTTACTATTTACTGAAAGATATTATAAAATTAAGAAAATAACTTACACTCATTAGAGTTACACTATTGACAAGATCGTAGATAATAAGCAAATCGCATTTAATTGAATAAAGTGATTTAATTCTTACCCATTTTCACTTGTGTGTCTTAATACTTGCTACAAAAGTGTAATCATAACTGTACATTAGTTTCAACCATACTTTGTTCTACACATAATACGGAATGAAGAAAACTTTCTATTGTGAAACAGAACTTTACGGTTCAACTAATATGGTAAAATATGAATCTACTATATATAGCAACGATTCTGTAGACAATATTGAGACAATTTTTAAAATTTTTCGTTGTGGGAATAATTTTTGTATGGAGAAAATTCACGAAAAAAAAAAATAATTTTAAAGTTGTTACCGCAATATTAGTGCAATATTTTACATCTTAAATACAATATTGAGAAAAATTTGTGTAACAAAATTAAAATTATTAGTCAGCAACATTTCTTAAAAATTAGAAAAGTTGTATTGTTTCAACATTGTTTCAATATTGTTCCAATATAGATTAAACGAATTCATCTGAAATGCAACTTATATAATTAATAAATTAACGGTCTTTTCGCATCGTAACAATATTGTGGACCAATATTGTCACAATATAGTGCAAAGATATGATGCTATATGGGAGCGATATCGGCCGATAAACGGACCAAAATAATTACAACAGTCGTCTAAACTAGAAACCATTTTTCATTTATTACAACATTAACTTATAAGAATTATTATAAAAATTATTATTTCTCAATAATAAAAGTTATTTATTGGAGATTGTCGATTTTATTGGGTAATTGAAATATTGAGTAACGGCGAATTTTCGAATTTGAAATCGTATTTCTCGAAAAGGGGCAGCTCGGGGCAGCTATAAAATCAATGCGATCTTATCCTTTTAGTATTAAACTTTAAATATTTACAAAATCCACCTTGGACAAATACAGCCAAAATTACTTTTGGGACTTTAAAGTTATAAATTTTTTACTTGTTTGGTGAAAAAATTAACTTTCCTTAACTCTAAAGAGTTTCTCATAAAAAATATATATCAAAGTTTTATTATAAAAAACCGCTGCCAATTCATCGGCACGTAGCTTCCTCAAACTAATTTATCAATTCCTTTTTTTATACTTTTATAAAATAATTTTTCTCAAAAACAAATGAAGAAAATTTGTGAAATTTTATTAAGAAATATTATCTATTAATTATACAAAATATCACAGTAAAATAATTTGGAGGTAATATTAATTATGAAAAGGGTTTTTATATATCGTGAATTGAATGTGTATTAGTTGCGATCGAAGTAGGTAGGTTATTTTGTATTATTTATATCTTAACATAAATACTTTTGTGTTGACACATTATTAATTGCATCTAATAAATGATTTAAAGAAGCGATTAAGTCAATTTTACTTCCAAAATCGCTAGACATACAAAGCTCAATTTTTTTCATTTATTAATTTTACTAAAAATATTTTAACCTCAAATATCTGAAATTTATGGACCAATCATTTTGCCCCAATAAATCGACATAAAAATCTAAAAAATACACCTCTACAAGAAATTTTGAAGCGAATAAGTCAATTTTATTCCAGCAATCGTTGCACATACAAAACTCATTTTTTTTTATTTTCTCATTTTTCAATGCTTGCGTTTTTTTATAATAACAGAACACCCTATAAAAGAAATTTTTTTTTTAGGAAATATAGCTATTTTAATTCTATTTCGAATGCTATCCATTCCCTTCGAATACATAGAGCTATTCTCGAGAAATTACGATTTGAAAAAAGGTTTAAAATATTTTAACCTCAAATATCTCTTAAATCTATGGACCAATCATTTTGCCCAAATAACTCGACCAAAAACTATACAAAATCCACCTCTACGAGGAATTTTGAAGCGATTAAGCCAATTTTTATTCCCGCAATGGTTAGACATACCAAACTCATTTTTTTTTCACTTTTCTATGTTTACGTTTTTATTAATAACAAAAGAACCGTGATAGCTAGAAAAATAATTTCTTTTAGAAAATATAGATATTTAAATTCGCTTTCGAATGCCACCCATCCGATTCAGATACATAGAGCCGTTTTCGAGAAATTTCGATTTGAAAAAAAGTTTAAAAAAATTTTAACCTCAAATATCTCAGAAATTTATGGACCGATCATGTAGCCCAAAGAACTTAGCCGAGATCTATCCAAAATCTACCTCTATAAGAAATTACAAAGCGATTAATCCAGGTTTACTCCATAAAACGTGCGACATAGAGAACACATTTTTTCCATTTTTAAATTTTTTTCTCAAAAACTAACCAACAGAATGGATTAAAATTTTCACAGATTATAGCAATTTATATTCTGCATTATCGTGAATTTTCTCCAAAAAATTGACCGCTTAGTTTAGGAGTTATAAGCTTTAAAAAAAAACACGTTTTTGTTAATAACAAGAGAACCGAGATAGCTAGATAATTTTTTTTTAAATTATAGGTTTTTTTATGCTCTTTCGAATGCGACCCATCCGATTCAAAAATTTAAATCCGATCATTAAAAAAAAATCAAAAATAAATTTTTCGAAAATCAAAAATTCGAAATAAAACACAAACGAATCAGTAAATCATCAAAAATTATTTTCTTCCCGAATTCGGAATAAAAAAACAAAAAAAATGAGAACCTGATAGTTCAAATCGACCGCGTAGATCCGGAGATAAAGCGGTATACATACATACACACACACACATCCATACAGACATTTTCTAAAATCATGTGAAACAAACTTCTAACACTGCTAATGATATTTATAGAGAGTTCTAACGAAGTTGAAAATTTTACTATTACAAAGCTTCCTCTAGGAGGAAGCAAAATAACTTATTTATACTAAAAAATAAAATAAATATTTATGGGTTTCATAAAAAAAATATCTGTTTTTCAATAAAAATTTGTATACGATATAAATCAATTAAAAAAAATAACATAATTTCATTAGTTAATTTTTATAAAAACTCTTGCTTCGTACAGACTATCCAGGCGTTAGATCTTAATAAATGAACTTGTTAGTTGTTATTTAAAGTATCTAGAAACAGTGTGCAGCATTAGAATATTCCCAGGAAAATTTTTTTTTTTCGATTTTGCGCGCCAATTGCCTATTTCTGGACCATTGTGGGGTGCACCGTTAGTGTCTCCTGCGGGTGCATCAAAACGCCGAGAATACTCTGGGCTTATATGAGGAAATCCACGGAACCTTTAACTGTTTTGATACTTGTTTTTTAAAGTAATTTATTGCTGCTTTTAGCGGAGCGTGCGAAGCACATAAACGAGACAAGATGTTAAATCTTCAATTTTTACGTAGAAAACCAGTCAAGTAATCCATATTAGTGTGCCACGCATGCTCAAGTCTGGGGATGTAAAAAACTGTCGAAAAAAGTCCACTTTTCGGAAAAAGTGGAAAAAGCAAACACCTCCTCCCCGTATTAGATGCCTTCTCAGATCTAAACGCAAAAAACTACGGAGCGCCACCTAGACTCCATCATCGGCCACCCTAAAGACCTAGACCACGCTTTCGATTCTTTTAATTATGGATAGTTTACCATAACCATTGGCTAACCGTTCGTCAATATTTTTGTTATTCGTTGGCCCAAAAAAATGACCAACAGTAGAACCATAAGCCATTTTGGTTGGGTTATTTTCTACCAGGCATTAATTAAATAATAAAAATATGTAAAGTTTTAAATAAAATAAAATAATTAAAGATGCTGATAAATTCGTCTCTAAAAATATAATAATCTTGAAAGATTTTTCTCCTTTTCCAACACCACAGCTAATGTCAGCTTCTAAATTAATTTTATTACCGATATAAAACATCAAAGTGTGTATGAGAGGGCAAAGGTCAGGGCTCTGCACATACGCATACATGCATCTACTTCTCGGTTCTTCTCCTTCCTGAGGGAGATAGAGAGTAAGAGCGAGAAAGAGGGAGTCCCGGAGTTATTAATTTTCATGATGCAGATCGCGCGCACCCTGACGCTCTTCGCGTTCCCATGCGGCGAACAAGGAGGCGCGTGTGTTTTGCCCATCTGGCCGTAATGCCTCCTTTCCCTTGGACGTGCGGGTTGCCGAGGCAACCATGTTTGCCAATCTCGTCGTCTTGTCCGCCGCTGCCTCCTCCATCTCTCTCTCTCTCTCTCTCTCTCTCTCTCTCTCTCTCTCTCTCTCTCTCTCTCTCTCTCTCTCTCTCTCTCTCTCTCTCTCTCTCTCTCTCTCTCTCTCTCTCTCTCTCTCTCTCTCTCTCTCTCTCTCTCTCTCTCTCTCTCTCTCTCTCTCTCTCTCTCTCTCTCTCTCTCTCTCTCTCTCTCTCTCTCTCTCTCTCTCTCTCTCTCTCTCTCTCTCTCTCTCTCTCTCTCTCTCTCTCTCTCTCTCTCTGTCTCTCGTCTTCTTACCGTCGCGAGCGCGCTAGAGAGGGACTTTCGAGAGAAGAGCAAAAAAGCACCGAAGAAGATAGTCCCGTAGTCTCTCGCGAGCTCGCTCTCATTGCGAAGAACCACCGATAGTCGACGTCTCGAGTGCTCGGAGCTTAGGTTTTTTTCGCAGCTCTGACGATATCGTCGACGTCGTCGTCGCGTAAGTGATTACTGGAGATCTTTGCGAGAGTCGAATAAGGAGAGAGAAGATCGGCAAGAAGTATATTACACTGATGAATATATGTCTCAAGGGTTAATGTTTTTGAAAGGATATTGCGGAGCGTTTCAGGACATTTACCTATAAAGTAGATCAAGTTTATTTAACTAGAAAATTAATTTCAAAGTTAATCCATTTTTGAGTGGTTACATATTATTGTAATATTCTTGTATGGTATGACATTATGGTAGTGCTTCTTTGAAAGTTGAATTTTTCAACAATTCTTTCAACTCTAATTTTATATACTCTGTGTGAGTTGTTAACATTTTGATATCCTTTTTAGGGAAAATATTTTGAAAATATTTTGAAAAATATTAAAATATTGAACTCCGAAGATTAATTTTTAGGCACGAGTGACACTCAAGAGAATCTTATATTTTTATATAGTACTATAGATTCGTATCTTGAGTTTAAATTCAAAACATTTTTATTCTAGAGATGTAGTTTTATATATCTGACAATTGCAAGTTATTATAACAGAAAAATCTTCAAAATATCAAATAAAAGCTTTTATACATTTAAACATATTGATTAGGTGAAAAATTATGGACCATCAGAGTTGATGACAAAAGGTATATTATTTTATTTAAATATTTATTAGAGACTTATTTAATTAGTAAATGGAAACAAAAAACGTTTATTGAATGAGTACAGACTGAGAATCGAATATTCAGGAAAGAAAAAATAGAGCCTTCTTCTCCGTGTGAATGTCAGAACAGGAATGAGAGAAACAAAAATTTTGCCCATCTCTCCGCCTGGTGAGAGATGTTCATTTATTCAAAACAACACTAGGCAACGCAATCAAACGCGCTCACACACCTCGGGTGCCTCTAGAGACCCACCCCACCTCCGTGAAACATTCTCACCCCGTGCCCCCTCCGATTTCGATAACAGTTATTGACGGAGGAAGATTGTGCCCATGCGCGATCAACAATGACCGGCACGACACGGCCTATAACGCACCGGCGGCAGCTTACCGATGCGCCGAGACGACCACACACACACACACACACACACTCTCTGTCTCTCTCTCATTCACCCTCTCACCAGACGGCGAAACGTTTACAATTTAAAACCGTAACAATTACTTCTACATAAAATTTATTTTTTGCAGGTTATTTCAAGAAGGAAAATTAAAAATTGTCGACCCCCTTAAGTCTAATGACAAAACTATATAATTATCGGCACCTCAAGAGATCGTATAAATTTCTTTACCAAAAACAAAAAAAAACCGCTGCCAATTCATTGGCACGTAGCTTCCTCAAACTTAATTTACTGATACCTTTAATTAATTTTTAATTCCAATATTTAAAATTTAATACTTCAGAAAGACAGAAATAACAAAACTCCAGCATAATTTATTCAAATTTTTATAGATTATACATTTCCACAAAATTTCACATACATAAAATATATATCACAATTGCCTATAAATTTGCAACTGATATTTAGAGCTCTATGTATTTGAATGTAATTTATAGCATTCGAAACATAATTAAATTACCTATATTTTCTAAAAAAAATTTCTAAAACAACAAATTTATTTTCGTATTACGTTGAACATTGAACGTGTTATATTGAATGCGTTATGTGGAAAGGCTGTTATAATGTGAGGGGATGTATTTTAAAAAATTTGACAGTCTTCGTCGGACCACTACGGTGAGTAGACGTGTTTACTAGTACTCTGTGTCGTATACGAGTAAATAGGCTAGTAACAATAACCAGGGGCTCTGCCCTGAAACGCTTAGCGTTATCGCGTGTGAAACGCAAATTGCCATCATGGCTTTCTTCCAAGAAAGCCTACTCAAAACTTCAGACATCCCAACCTTCTACGCTACAACCACCCCCAGTGCAAGCTACTCAGATGCCACCCAACGAAATCAAACACCAAAAAGAGATCAAGGCTTAATCATGGATTGTGTCGAAGGCTTAAACCTCACTGACTACGTGTGTGCGATTGGTGACAGACTGCAACCAAAGAACATCTTATTTGCATCGAGAATTTCCAACAACAGAGTCTGCATCTACCTAACAACCAAGGATCTGGTGAATGAATTAACCGATAAATATGAGTTTATAGTAATTAATAATCTTAAAGTAACGATACGTCCTTTACTGTACAAACATAAGCGAGTTGTATTTTCAAATGTATCTCCTGATATCCCCAATCACGTCTTGGAAGATTACTTAGAAAAACTAAACGTTAAACGCGGTGCTCAAGTATCTCATGTAAGAGCCACCATTACTAAAGAGGGATACAACCATGTCGCCAGCTTCCGTCGACAGGTATACGTCAAGCCCGAAGACATTGCAAAGATTCCCGAAACGTTTAAAATCAATCTTAACGAAATAAATTACTTCGTATACGCAAGCACAGACACATTACGATACTTTACATGCAAATAAGAGGGGCATTTGGCAATAAACTGTACTATCAAAGACAAGTCCTTCAGATCCCCCCCAATACAATATCAACCAAACAACTCAACCAGCATCTCAACAAACGACTATGTAGAACCTGTAGATCCCAGCAATAACTCTATACTAGATTCAGGCAAGATCGTAGATAATCAGACACAGGAGTTCAACATACAGACCGAACACTCAACTCCGCAAAACCTTCCTCCCATCGACACAGCCTATAAACGCACTCACTCTCAAATAAGCTCAACCGAGTCGCAGACTAGCAACAACCTAAACTTAAAGAAAAAATCCAATGCCACACAATTCTCTCCAACCATTAATTTACCAACTCACCCTCCCAATAACCAAACTAATATCCATTAACTCCCTCAGAAATTCAATCAACAACCGATAACCATCATTTTCTTGACGATATGGATAATAAGCTGATAAGCATAAAAAATTACCTAGAGCAGGCAGGAACACTCTTAAATTATTCCCAGTTTAAAAGTCTGATGGAAAACATTAAAGGAAACAAAAATCCAATCGAAATTGTATCACAATATACACAAGACCTTAACAAATTCACTAAGTTCATAAAAGAAGACATTTACCCGAATGTTCGCAACAGCAGCATCAAACGAAATTGTACTATTAAAATGTATCAAAAATTCAACAGCTATAATCACACCAATTCAAACTCCGAACAACTCAGATACCGAATCTTAACAACATTACAAACGACAATCAACAATGACAAAAATAATATAGTGGAATATCAATAGCCTAAAAAGTCAATACGAATCACTCCAAAAATTATTATCGGATGAAAACGCCGAAATAGTTTGTTACAAGAAACAAATTTAAAAGCCGATCAGAATATTAACATCAAAAACTTCACCTCTTACAACAAAAACAGACTAGATTGTAAAGCAGCAAGTGGTGGAGTAGCCACATTAATACAAAACAACATCTTTAGCCAAGAAATCAAACTAAATACCCAAATCGAAGCAATAGCAACTAAAATAGGGATAAATAACAGACCAATTGCAATCTGTAACATATACTTAAGTAATCGTTATGAGATTAATGTGGAATTACTTGAAGAACTAATCAAACAGCTCCCAAAACCCTACATCATTCTCGGAGACTTCAATAGTCACAATAAATTATGGGGCTCTTATAAAATAGATGAAAGGGGAATACTAATCGAGAAACTACTAATAAGAAACGACATTGTATTACTAAACGACGGCTCCCCAACACACTTTAACATATCAAACGCTACTACTAGCTCAATCGACTTGACTCTCTGCAGCAGCAGCTTAGCTCATGGGTTGGAATGGCGTGCTCTAACATACCTATACGGCAGCGATCATTATCCGCTTATCACGAAAACCCTATGCAATCAAAATAATAAGAACACCCACATACCAAGATGGAAATTCCACAAAGCCAATTGGCCCAAATATCAAGAAATAATATCAGGAAAAATAGAGGAGCTTGAAGCAATTATAGATAACAACATAAACAATAACAAATACAACATAGACCTTATAATGAATACTCTATCAGAAATCATAATAAAGGCAGCCAATGACAGCATACCAAAGACCAAAGGCTCTCCAGAAAGAAAAAATGTACCTTGGTGGAACAGTAAGTGCGAAACAGCAATAAAAGAAGCCAAAAAATATTTCAACAAATTCAAATAAAAGAAAACACTACAAGCTAGAGTAGACTATACAAGAAACACAAAACTATCGCTAAAAGAACCATTAAAGATGCAAAAAAAATTCATGGCTAAATTTTCTGGGAACAATCGACACCAACGTACCTATCGGAATAGTATGGAAAAAAATAAAATCCATCGAAGGATACAATAGCCTGCAAATTCCAACACTAATAGAGAATAACAAACATATAAATGATATACCATAGCCAACTTGCTAGCTGAGAAATTCGCGGAAAACTCTAGCAATAACAACCTCAACGCTGAATTCTTAGAATACAAAACAAAAATAGAAAAATCAAACATAGATTTAAACCTAATAGATGACAACAAGGAACACCCACTTAATTCTGAATTTTCACTAAACGAACTAATAGATGCTCTAAAAAACAGTAAAAATACCAGTCCCGGACCAGACGATATTCCAAATATATTCTTAAAGCAATTACCAGATAAAGCAATAGCTTCCTTATTAAAAACATATAACTTGATTTGGATCAAAAAAATATTTCCTAGTATCTGGAACCAAGCCACAGTAATTCCAATTCCCAAGCCGGGAAAAGACAAACACGATAAAGAGAGCTATCGCCCGATAGCGCTAACATGCTGCATGTGCAAAATCCTTGAGAAAATACTAATATAAACAAAAGGCTCAGATGGTACCTAGACATGAAAAACATTCTAAGTAAACAACAAAGTGGTTTCCGCGAAAACTGTTCTACAGCTGACTGTCTAGTTAATCTTGAATCTAACATATGCGACGCCTTCTCAAGAAACTAACACCTAATAGCAGCATGCTTAGATATGGAAAAAGCATATGACCTAATATGGTGTCGTAGAATAATAAAGATACTCATCAAACTTAAAATTACAGGAAACATATTACACTTTATCGATAAATTCCTCCAAAATAGAAGTATAAGAGTCAAAGTAAACAACTGTTACTCAAAATCAATAAATATAGAAAACGGAGTTCCGCAAGGCTCATGTATAAGCGTGACGTTATTCTTACTAGCTATAAATGATATTCAAGAACACATCGATCCTCCTGTCCTTACCACTATATTTGCAGATGATGTAACAATTTTCCTCGCAGGCAAAAACATAAAAACAAGTGAGAAAATCTTGCAACAAACCCTAGATAAACTAGTAACTTACACGAAAACATCTGGCTTCAAAATATCTCAGAGCAAAACTCAGGTAATCATTTTCAACAAATCACATATCAAAAATGACCCCATAGAATTAAAAATAGATAACAAAACTTTAAAAACAGTCAATCAAATAAGAATCCTAGGACTACTTTTTGATAATAAACTATCATGGATACCCCATATTGATAACCTAAAAAGACAATGCATCTTTCGAATGAATGTAATAAAAGTCTTAGCAGCCAAGAACTGGGGAGCCTCTCAAAAAATCCTTACAAACACTTATAAAGCACTAGTACAATCGAGAATTGACTACGCATGCATGGTGTATAGTTCCGCTAGTGATAAAACCCTAGAAAAACTCGACACTATACTCAACACCAACATGCGAATAGCAAAAGGAGCTTTTCGAACTAGCCCGATCATCAGTATACTCAGCGAAAGTGGAATGACACCTCTGAACCTTAGAAGAGAAAAACTGACAATGAACTGTGCTATCCGACTGTACACCAATCCGGAAAACCAGGCTCACCATTTATTACTCAAGAATATCAAAACTTACAAAGATGCCAGAACCAAAACCAAATACCCCTTCTATTACCGAGCAATATCACTTTTCGATAAATACAATATTCATTTAAACGATACATATGTTAGTAAACTACCAACCAATATAAATTCAATAAACGACGATATTCAAATCAATGAACTCTGCATAAACAAAAACAATAGCTATTACACAACCATAAAATCATACCCTAACTACACTCACATGACCACATCCTGCGCCCGAAATAATAACTCAATAGGAGCAGTAGCGTCCCTACCTCAAGAAGAAAACACATTACTAAAACTACCATCATGGATCAGTCTCCAATCAGCGGCAGAAATTTTATTATCAGTAATAATGAAAGAAAATGACTTCTCCACCAATAGAATAATGATTCACACAGATAGCAACGAATTACTCAATAGACTATTAAATAAAAAACCACAAAAAACACTGACCAAATACCTAATCCACAACTTAAATAAGCTCGATAAAAAAATTCTCATTTGCCACTCCAAATTCCCTCTTGAAGTATCCAAAAAACTCAAACAACTATCCACTCTTGCAAGCAAATTAGAATTCGCAAAAGTGTACCAGAGTATTGACAAAAAGGATATGAAAAAATTAGTCAACATCAACATTAAAAATGAATGGAACAAAATCTGGACTTGTGAAAGCAACACATGTCAACTCCGAAGAGTCAAAACAAACGTATCAGATGGAAACCCAGCTATCAAATTCCAACGCAAAGACTAAATTATCATCACTAGACTACGTATCGGTCACACTACAATTAGCCATCAACATCTACTCAGCAAAGAAGAGAAATATTTATGCAACCACTGTAAAGTACTCAGTAATGTAGAACATATATTAATCGACTGTCCAGTTTTTGAAGACGAAAGGAGAAAACTCAATTTAACAAAAAATATACCAGAAATGCTTAACAACCACAAACATTGCAAATCAATAATTCAGTTCATAAATAATTGTAATCTCCGACACCTCATCTAAATAAAAATCTGTTAATTATAGTATTTACAATGTAATACACAACACAATGTAATATAACACCAATTCAGTCTCTATTCCAATATAAATATGTAGAAATATGTAAATAAATGTAAAAACATGTAACGTTGCTAATACCCTACGCTGGGGGATACGACAGTAAATTATTCAATAAAAAAAAAAAAAAAAAAAAAAAAAAATTGATAAAGACAGATTTTTGTTTTCATTTTTAAATTTTTCAAGTTTTACATTTTTGTTAATAATAAAAAACCGCGATAACTAAAAAATTTTTCTTTTTAGAAAATATAAATATTTTAATTCTCTTTCAAATGCTACCCATCCCATTCAGATACACAGAGCCATCCTCAAGAAATAGATTTTAAAAATATCTAGAAAAATTTGAACCTCAAATATCTCTGAAATTTATGAACCAATCACTTTGCCAAAAGAACTCATCCGAGAACTATCAATAATATACCTCTAAAATGAATTTTGAAGCGAATAAGACAATTTTACTCTTGTAATAGTTGAACATATAAAACTCATTTTTTTTCATTTTTCAATTATTACGTTTTTGTTAATAACAAAAGAACCGTGATAGCTAGAGAATTAATTTTTTTTAGAAAATATAGGTAATTTAATTCTCTTTCGAATACCACCCACCCCATTTAGATACATAGAGCCGTTCTCGAGAAATTATGATTTAAAAAAAAATTGAAAAAAATTTTAACCTCAAATATCTTCGAAATTTATGAATCAATCCTTTTGCCCAAAGAACTCACTCGATTGGTATACAAAATCTACCTCTACAAAGAATTTCAAAGTGATTAAGCCAATTTTACTATAGTTATTGAACGACAAAAGAAATCACTTTTTTTTATAAATTATTTTTTTTCTCAAAAGATAATGAATAAAAAAACCTAAAAATTTAGTAAGCTATAGTACTTAATATCCTTTATAACCAAAAAAATATTCATGTTAATATCTTTTTTTAATTTCGAAATATAACCTATTTACAAAAAATTACGTTTTCATCAATAACTTATGACGAAATATAGCTACCGACTTTTTTTTTTTAAATTGTAGATAATTTTATCCTACATACAAAGAATTCATGAGATATAAACAATATTTGTTCTAAATATTAAAAAAATCGAAAAAAAAAATTTTGAAAATTAAAAAATGGCTAAAAAAAATTAAATTTTACAAAAGTAGAATATTGACCCCAATTGTGGAAGCAAAATCTAAAAAAATGATCACTCTCCCGTTAAAATCGGTCGAGTAGATCATGAGATATCAGCGTATACGGACACACACACACACACACACACACACACACACACACACACACACACACACACACACACACACACACACACACACACACACACATATCCATACGGACATTTTCTAAAAATAGTGTATTTCGATTCCAAATTTGCTAAATAACATTTCTAACACATTATCTCATAAACTTTTTTTTTTACTATCACAAAGCTTCCTCTATGAGGAAGCAAAAAAAAATATTTTAAGGTAATCTCTTTATTATGAACCTCATTTAAAAGTTAAAACCCTCAAAATAAATAGCTGATTCGGCAGTCGACATGTGCGAGCTGCTGAAAAATTAACCGAAAAAAGACACTGGAATCGACTGCCACTCGAACAAATGCCGTTTTACGTCGATTCTCGCCTGCCTCGCAAAAAAGAGAAAAATTCGAACCCCCTTCCATCAATTAATCCCCCCACGGAAATTCAGGTCCCGGCGCGCCATAATGTCGGCGAATTTCAAGAATCAAAAGCGAATGCGCGGGCATAACGAGGTCGGCCGAACGCCCTAACGGAGGGAAAACCTTCGGCGACGAAGAAGGAAGAAAAAGGGGACGAAAAAAGTGCGCCTCTTCTGAATTTTCATTCTCTCTCTCTCTCTCTCTCTCTCTCTCTCTCTCTCTCTCTCTTTCTCTCTCTCTCTCTCTCTCTCCCTCTCTCTCTCTCTCTCTCTCTCTCTCTCTCTCTCTCTCTCTCTCTCTTTCTCTCTCGTGCTTTCCTCGTCTGCCCCATGAAAAATGCCGATCTCTCACACGCGAATGAGCGCGCACATGTCTATATATATGCCAGGCAGTTTCCTCCTCTTCGTCATGCATATTCCGATGCCCTTATGCACCTAGAACGGCACAGCGGCGGCGGGCGGCGCAAGGCCATAGTTATACCTCTTGCGGAGGCTCTTAATGCAAATAACGCTCGAAGAGAGCAGGCGCGAAAAAAGGATGGTGGCGGTGGGAGCGGAGGAGTATATGAGGCACGAAAATAAAAGGATCGAAAGCGAGAAGAAAAGAAAATCGCACGAATGAGAGGATGTTCGTATACACACGGTGAAGCGCTCGGGTGCACACGCGTCTGTGTACATGTAGAGTATGCACGGCACGTAGCCACTGGGACTTCGATTTTCATTTCCTCCTCCCTTGGCTCCCTCTCTGTCCCTGCCCTCTGTCTCTCTTTTTCTTCATCTCTCTCGCTTTTTCTTTCACGGCACGGGCTTTAATTTTCCCGTCGGTGCTGCTCCTGCACGGCCGACCGCTCGCTTTTAAAAGTGCGCGAGGGAGCGGCAGAGCGCGGGCATCTGATTGACTTAATTCTGATACGGCTCTCCCGAGAGCTTCACACCTCTCGCGCTCGACGCTCTCTCTCTTTCTCCCTTCCTTTCCGCCTTTTTATACGCAGCCACGTGTATAGCGAAAGCGAGAGAGGAAGAGGGAGGGAAAGAGAGAGGGACTATCGCTTTCAACGTCGGGGCCAATTTGAAGATTAAACAATTACGGGAATGCGAAAATGTAATGGACGCCGTGGCGAGGAGGGCTCTCACGAGCAGAGCGATAGAGATACACGCGGCGCCGCGAGGAAGCGTGGATAACATTTTTATTTTTAGCTCGCTCGTCCGCGTACACCGAGGCGCTTTATTGTGTTAATTTTGTTGCTGTCAATTTATTTCTTGTACACCGCGCCGGTTGGCTGCATGCCCCTTTATTAAGGCGACTCCTGCAAGCGCCATTTTTCTATGTTTTCATTTTATCTTTGGGTAGAATAACTTTATCCGCAGTGGAATGACTGTGCACGGTACAAATGAGGCAAAAAGATACTTTTTGGTATTTTAATGCGATGTTTTACCATGTGAAAGGTTTTATGGAAGAAACAGTTATAGCGTTATTTAATATTATACTTATATTTATGAGTTTGAAATAAAAGAAAATATACATTGCAAGTATAATAACTCATGGAATAGATTTATAACACAGACTCGTAAAATATTAGAAGTATTAAAAATAAGGACATAAGGTGGTTACTCATAGGAAGACCCTCAAGTTAATTGAGTATCCACAAATTTTTGTTGCCAATAGTATTTAACTTACATATTTACATATATCTTTAAAATATGACAACTTGTCTTGGCAGTAAAGGCGCGACATATACTAATTTTTGTGGTATATAGAGGCGTGAAATGTTAGTCTTCGCGGCAGAGGTGCGAGATATGTTAGTTTTCGCGGCGCAAAATGAAATGTGTTAGTCTTCGTAGGAAGCGACGATATGACGTATATTGATGTACTATATTACGTCAACCTAACCTATCTTAGTACTTTTACATGGATTTTTATATTATTAACTGATTATCTCGAAAATAACCATGGCTCCATACATTTTTTATATTATCATTACAAAGCTTAAAGCTTGAACTTTAACGATCTCTTTACTGAACTTCCTCCGCAATCGATTTCGGTATTAATTTTGAAAGTTTCTACGCAAGGCACATGGTTTTACTATAATTTACATGCAAAAGTATACATTTTCAAGAATTTTTTACTGAAAAATAAGCGTGGCAACCTGTATTGAAAAAAAAAAACCAAAAAATGTTTCATTATCTGCAGATGATATATATTTTTTTTGTAAATGTCCGCAGGAAATGACATTTTCATAGAACCGCCTTAAGGAGGTCAAACACCTTTAAAATAACGAAAAATCGATTTTTTTTACATATTTCAGAAAAAAACGCTTGTAGAATATGTCAATTTGTTTTAAAATATTATCTATTTTTGTTTTGAGAATATACACAAAATACTGATAAAGCTTTTCATTTGTTTTTTGTTTAAATTACATTTTTCCTTTTGTATACGTATTTATATAATCGTACATTGATTTCTATGAATTTTTTTTTATTTCTTTGTTCTTAATGTATTCAAAATTATCTCTGCATATCTATATATCGACGGCTGAGAGGAAGAAGAACGTATACTGACCGTGTACTGGTCATAAGAGCGCCGAGATACGTCATTCTTCATCCTCGCGGTGAGATACGTCGTTCTTCATCCACGCGCCGACATACGTCGTTCTTCACCCGCGCGCGAGATACGTTCTTCACCCGCGCGCCGAGATACGTTCTTCTTCCTTTCAGCCGTCGATATACTTTAAAAAATCCAAAAATAATATTTTAGCCATTAATATAAAGATACAAAATAAATCATATAATTTATGGGATTTTTTACAAAAATAAAATATTTGAATTTGAAACTTATAGCATTTAAGTTGGCACCGTAACAACCTGACTAATTGACAGCCACTCACTCCTTTATTGTAACGTATATAAAAGTCTGCAAGCATTAGTGTAAACATGTACAGCTGTCATTTCATATAACCATCTATGATATCAGCACCTTCTTTATACAAATTGTTGTTTTTAGTTTTCATTTTTTGCATTCATGAACGTATTTTGGAGTAAACATTTGGTATATAATATGTGAAGGTATATTAGAAAAGTTTATAAAAGTGTAATACAAGTGTGCAGTGACAGTTGAATTAAAGTTTTAGAAATATCTTTTTAGTACTTGAACTTTTATTGAAAACTTTATTCTTAAAATAGAAGAGATCGATACTAAAGAAAAATTAAGTATACACACTGACTCTTACAAAAAACATTTAGTATACAGATTCAAGTTAATTTTCAAAGGAAGCGAAAGATATTCTATTGTGCAGAAAAACATTATGGAACGTTTGCTTCTGTCACCATCATCAGTTATCGTCTGAATCTCACTATGATATAATTAACATTTATATTCTGAAGTCAAAACTGTTATGCACTGCAATAAATATACATTAGTCGTATTCTCTTTAGTTATAATGTTATATGTGAAAAAAAATAATGAAGTAAAAGTAAAAACCCGCTGTCAATACATTGGCACTTAGCTTCCTCAAAATAATCTATTTATTCATTTTTTTAAAATTTTTTATAACAATAATTAATTGTATCATACCCAATTTTCTTTATGAATATTCGTAATAAATTAATATATATTTTTCGAAAATTCATTCTTGTTACTCTTTTTCTCGTGCGACAACCCGATATTTTTATAAATCAATTTTTTCAAAATATTATCACATGTTCAATTAGTTTTATTTTAAACCTCAAATATCTTTCGTCGTAATAGTTCGATTTTATTGGGCAACGAATTCAGTTTGAAGATATAAAAAAAATATATCTCTCCCAAATTTTAGGACAATTGGTTGATTTTCTTAATATTGTTATCGCGTGACAACAAAACTCCTACTTTTTTATAAAACATTGTTTTTTTAAAAAACAAATAAAGATAATCTTTTGAAATTTCAACCAAATATATTCTTCAATGAGTATAATAAGTGGTTAAAACTTGAAGTCGATAAATCAATTATTATTTGAAAAATTTATTAAATAATTTTGAGCACATTTTCGTTAATAATAAATGACAGAGTGAAGATAATTTAAATATTAAAAAAAGAAAATGTACATAATTTAAATATCTTTCAATAAAAATTTATAATGTTAAGTAAACCTTAAAGTAAATCTGTAGCTGATTCATAGAACCGTTCTCGAGAAATTACGATTTAAAAAAAAGTTTTAAAAATATCTCTGAAATTTATGGACCAATTATTTTGCCCAAAGAACTCGACCAAGAGCTATCCAAAATCTACCTCCACAAGGAATTTTGAAGAAATTACGACAATTTTCCCTCCGAAATCGTTGGACATACAAATAGTACATTACGATACGGGTGTGGAAGGTGATTATGTACCACAGGAGACATTTTTCGCACGAGCGAAGCGAGTGCGAAAAGTCGAATGCGGTAAAAATCACCTTACGCACCAGTGTCGTACCGTATTTTATACCACGAGAGCCGAATAATCATATTAAAGTTATGATTTTGAGGTTAGAGTGGTGTAAAATTTATTTATAAACCCCTAGCTAAGAAAAAACCCTCTACCAATACATTGACACGTTGCTTCTGCAAACTAATGAATTGATACCTTGTTTTAATTTTTTATGTCAATAATTAAGTATATCACATCAAATTTTATATATGAATGGTAGCAATAAAACTAATATATAAAATACAAATTAAAATATACATTAATGTCAAATTATGTGATGTCAGTCGCAATTCTTCTTATAAGGAATAGCCGCATACTAACCGCGCACCTAATCGAAATCTACCACTGAAATCAACCTGTCATTTTATTGAGTTTTTATACATAATTTAAAAATCAGTATAGATAGATTGTAAATATATTCATAACATATTAATTCATTATAATATTAACTTAAAAATACCTGAAATTACTAAATAACTTGTGTTTCAAATCATAATTTATGGATCATAATTTATCCGAAATTTATGGATGAATATTTCTGCCCAACCAATTCATTTGATGTACAAAAAGTGCCATTAATTATACTAACTTCAAAATTCATGAAAATAAACACGTTGATTTCAAAAAATCGAAAAATCGAAATAAAACAAGCTTACCTTAAAATATTACAATATTACGTTTTATACCATAAACAAATGAAAACACACACACACACACACACTCAGGATTGTGACAGAAGCCAGGACAATGGGATAGGCAAAAGGCGGGTACTGTGTGGTTATAACCCTCGATGTAATACCGCTGGACGGGAGCACATGTGTCGGGCACTGAATGTTAAGATGCCAGACTATCTATTCAAAGTGGTTAGCTCTTACTTCCAGCAAAGGAAGCTAGTAGTCGATACAGACCAAGGAAAAACTGAAGTCGACCTGTCGGCGGGAGTTCCTCAAGGATCGGTTAAAGAGCCATTTCACTGGAATATCCAGTACGACAGTCTTCTTTGATTTAGCTATTCTAAAGGGGCCCCTGTTGCAGCATATGCGGATGACGTCGTGATGATGGCGATGGCGGAAAATCCGATCAAGCTTGAAATAATCTGCAACCAGGCACTGGAAATGATAAACGAGTGGATGAAGAGCACAGGTATGGCATTGCCTGAACAAAAAAGCGAAGCTGTGCTGATAACCAAGAGGTAAAAGTTCAAACCGCCATACTTTTAGTTGGACGGCTTCGAGATACCACTTAAAGACAGGTTTAACTATCTAGGGGTATGGATCGACAAGAACTGGTCCTTTAATGTTCATGTTACTGAGGTAGCCAAAAAAGCAGACCGCGTGGCATCGGCTCTCCAATAGTTGATGCCCAACGTTGGAGGATCTAGGACCGACCAAACGACGATCGAGGAGGAGGTAACGAAGACATTGTTTTAGAATTACTAACCAAAAAAGCAAGTCCAGATAAAGATGGTGAAGCTATTAAGAAACCACTGATGTTAGTTTCACAAAATAAAAATATTGAATGCAAGGAGTTGGCCAATGCACGCGTGAATAATACAAATTTTCAAATGAAGGTGAACAACCAAGTAACTGAAGAATCAGTAAAAATGTTAACGTTACGATTAAGTGAACACAAAAATAACATTATTCAAAACCTCTGTTTGGAATTAATTTTGAACAAGATTAACCAATTTATTGAAACTCGCAATTTAAATTCATACAACTACTTTACTGTTTTATATTTTTCATAGTATTCATGTCATTTATAAAAATGTATTATTATCTTAAAATGTTTGAACACTATTTTGTAAACAAAAATTGAATAAATATTTAAAAGCCACTTTTTCTTTACGTTTCTTTATTTGTAATCAAGTCATAACATATGTTAATCCCGGTATTTTATAAGTTTCTTCAGCTGTGATTTATAACCGAGAATATCTAGCCGCCAGACTCTACCCGCCAAACACATGGGGTGTTTATTTTACGGGTATTATGCAGGTAGAATGTGGCGGGTAGCTTCAGCTTCATTAAAGATACTATCTAAAAATATCTACACTCCTAAAATAAATATGTAAAAAAAGTGTAGTTATTCAAAATCAAATACATTAAAAATACTATTAACATTTGGTTACAATTACATCCTATCCCACTGCCATTCGATAGCTCCTTCATTTGACACAAAATATTCTGTCAGTCGTTGACAAATTCTAAGTTCTGTTAATACATTTTGATTGTCCACTGGAATCACATTATTATCTAAACCTTCATTATGAATCCTATTCCATCTATTGAATACTTCATTCAGTTTTATATCGATCAAATAATTATGTAGACATATAGTTGAAGTAATTATTTTTTCTAAACTTGATAATTTCCATGATAACGTACTTTCATTAACTAACCATGTTTAAGACAATTCACGAAATGCATTCTCAATTACTATCCGTGCATGGCTTAAGCGCAAATTATAGATTTTTTGAGGCACAGGCAAATTAGCATTTCTCACATAAGATCTCATCACATACTTTTTAATTCCAAATCCTCCATCAGCAATCAGAAAGTACGGAGAAGGTATGTTTGAATTTGGCAAAAGTGTTGAGGCTGGTAAGTCAATGAATTCTTGGACAAGACCACGTCCAAGATCGCTGTTGTTGAAAATTCGAGCATCGTTAAAAGATCCTGTAATAATTATTTTATAATATGTTATAAAATTCATTTAAAAATAGTTGATAATAAAATTTCTCACCATAGTCACCAACGTTCGCCCAAATAAAACGTTTCTTTGAGTCGCAACAAGCCATCAAAACGATGCTATGAAACTTCTTATAGTAGAAGAATAGGCTACCACTATTTTTTTGCTTTTTTATCCTGCAGTGTCTACCATTAAGCACACCTATGCAGTTTGGAAAATCTAAATCTGTCATAAATTCTGTTGCTATACTTTGAAACTGCGGAGCAGTTGGAAACATGACAAACAATGGTATCAGTATTTCGCACAAAACATTGCAGACTTCTGGTATCACATTCCAGATTATTGATAAACCAATACGATAAAACCATTTGTTTTTTGTTATTGTATCACCATGTGCTAAGTAACTAAAACAAAAATAAATTTTATAAAAACAAAAATATTTTATTTATTAATGACTCGTACTTCAGTATTAAACTTAGTCTTAACTCTGGTGGTAGGGGAAGCCTTTTGCTCCTTTTCGTTAATGCAGCATTAATAAGACTGAGCACATACTCAAATGCTTGAACACTCATTCTTGTAAATGTGATGAATTCCTCTTCATCATTTAATTTAAAATATTTAAAAACAGATTAATAGTTTCCATATCCTGTTAGATAATTATACCTGATCAAACGCTTACTCCACCAGCGTCTGAATTTTTTTTTCTTAAAATCAATTGATAATATTTAATATAGGCAAGGCCTAATCCGCAATATTTATAGCCATTTCGGGATTTTCCATTTTTATCACTTCTTAAACAATTAATCAAATTTGTGTAAATCCTATTTATTAATAATGCACGATAGCAATTGAAATGATTACTTACCAGGTTTAACTTGAAACTTTTTTTCAATATCTAAATTTCTTTAAATTATTAAATCAAGACTACGCACCTAACTTTAAGAAAAGTTGATTTAACAACACTAGATTAAACAGATTTCACACATTTTTTCTAAGTGAGATCCAACTACTACTCTCTTGCTGCCAGTATAAACAGAAAAAAAAATTTCACACTCTCCAAACTACACCTGTGGCGATACATATCAAGACTTTGAACATATACTTTGTTGGGTACTGTCCTAAATACAACTCAGTAAGAATCACATTGAAATCAAAAGTTAACCACTACTGCTCTAAAAAGAAAATCAATACCTACTACACCAACGACAACAGACATAACCAAGTAAGCGCTACTCCGATCTACCGCGCTTCGTGTGCGTAGATCTGTTCTTCGAAAGTACTAGTTATTGCACTGACATTGCCGCTATTGGTAACAGCAAAAATCACTAGATTCTTCGTTAACGTCAGACGCGTTCGTAGGCAGACGTCCGCGATCGTACGCGGTTATGTGATTAGGGCATAAGAGCTCATCCCTGGTAGAAACCAACTCTATATTTTACTAATAAATAGCTATAGTTTTACTGGGGAATTACGGAAAACTAGACATTTTTCTTAGCTATTTCTATCTGCCGATGAAACAATTTTTCTGACATTATTCAACTATTTAATAGATTGAAAAATAGAAAGCTTTTTTTACAGATTTACTCAAGCTTGTTCTTGACTATTTCAAAGGCATTAAAAATGGCGAAAAAAAGAATCACTTGCCCTGGTAGAAATTGTAACCAACCGTACGCCATCCGTTCGCCAAATCGCAAGGATTTGGCCAACCGTTTAACCAACAGTTAGCGATAAATACCGCTTATTTCGTCACGGAATCACCCTTGCGCTTGGTCAATGAATGCTTAATATTAAAAATCTTAAATAAAAATCATTTACACAACTTATTATTTAAATAAAACTCTCAAAATTTGTATTATTCACAGAATAATCAAAACCCACATATTAATAGTATTTTCCTTCAGATAAATATGGTTAAATCGGTAACAGGTATAGTTTTGTTTGTTCAAATTGAGGTTAGGGCGTGTTAATGTGTAGTGTGCGTGACTTTTTGACGTAAGTCAGGACATGTACACCCATCCTTGAGTGTACCCCTCCTCAGTTTCAAAATCCTGGTATCCCGTTGGCCGATTCCAATTGAAGGTTAATGGTTACACTCGAATTGTGCAATGAGATTGCAGGATTTTGAAACTGAGCAGGCACATTCGTCAAGAATCCATCAAAGATGGGTGTACAGGTGGATACTTACATTTTTTTTAATTTTAAAGTATCCTATATTTAAAATTTGAAAGAATCCTACATAAAAGGTATTCTACATTTAAAATTTGAAAGTATCCTACATAAATTCTTCGTACTCGTATTGCTCCGTTTTCTACACGGTGCTTCGTTACCATCTGACCTTTACAGTGAAGCAAAACCACGCGATCCCGGTAATCCCGTCACGTGACTCGTATGAGTCTACACAGTTAAATACTTTTACCTATACATAACACATGAACCTGCGATCGCACTCGTGTGTATGTAATATGTGTGTATTTATGTGCATGTGTGCTTGTCTTGCGAAAAGCGGAATGCGGATTGCGGACAGTAATTTCGGAGCATAGCCCACGTGCTACGCTGTCTACTTAACCTCCAAATAAATTTACTCCCAACTTCATTCAAATATTTTTTTAATGCATTACAATAATTTTTATTATTGTTTATGTATCAAAATCTTTTTACATATCTATATTTCTTATTAATTTCTATTATTGTTTTATGAGTTACTCAATGTTTTATTATTGATTGATAGTCCACCAACCGTTGGTCAATATTTTTCTTATTCGTTGGCCTAAATTATTGGCCAACAGTTAGTAGATAAGCCATCCGAGTTGGTTTATTTTCTACCAGGGTGGTCAGTTTTTCTTAGGAAATGGCTAATAAAAGGCTTGTTGTTATGGCGAGGAATGGGAGAGACAGAATCTGATGGAAAAATATGAATTTCGGTTAATATCTATAAAAGAAGGGCTGTAAATGTTTTTTTTAGCCTGTGTTTATTGTTTACATTTTTGTAAGCTATCTATTACAATCAAATGCTCTTAAATCTAACGTCAAGTCTATGAGTAAATTTAAATTGAATATTTTGAGATTATGCCATTCTATTAAATGGACGAATAACAGGGGAAAAATCGTTTCATCGCTAGTATGAAATGTTCAACGGCCAGTTTTCCTACCTGTTTACTGACTTTCTTCTTATTTCGTAATAGAGAAATTTCTACCAGTGATGAACCAGCAAAACACGAAAACATTAATATCTCAACTACTATCTCACCTAGCCTTGTGAAAATTTATATTAGTATTTTTATATTAGTATTTAACATATATCCTAATTTTAATTCTATTACTGATAGAACCTCCTTTTTGTCCTAAAATTATTTTACCTTTGAACGTTGAGTCTCAAAATCTGAGAAATCATCAGTAACAAGATACGTTTAATTAAAGGGGTCAGACACCTTTAAAATTTTCTTCATAAAATGACCTGAAAAAAAAATTTCAATAATTAGAAATATGTAGAAGTAATATTCTGAAAGTATATTTAATTTGTGATAAAATGAGATCTAAAAAAAAATTTTTATTGATTTTATCCATAGATATGGTCATTTCTAAATTTTGGCTCTACCGCCGACTTCAGGTCCAGACATTGTATATATTTTGATGGGACAGGTCCTAAAATCTTGGTATTTTATATGACTATTGATTGAAGAGTTGTGTGTATCCAATTTATTCGAGTAAATAATTTTTTACGGTCAAAAATTATTTACGAATAAATTGGATACATACAACTCTTCAGTCAATAGTCATATAAAATACCAAGATTTTAGGACCTGTCCCATCAAAATATATGCAGTTTCTGGACCTAGAGTCGACATATATTTTTAATAAACTTTTTCGCACATATTTTGTAATTATATACTGAGGTAACTGGTATAATGTGTTGAGAAATCCAAAATTCTTAATGCATGATTCGAAGCCAGTATCGCCATAACCAAATACTTAAAAAATGTTTACAGCGACAACACTCCCATTGATCTTCTTTTAATGTCTGATAGGGTGAATTTTTGCTTCCTCATAGAGGAAGCTTTGTAATAGTAAAATTTTAATTTTCTTTAAATTGCTCTAGAAACATGAATAAAGATGTTAGAAGTTTGTGTCACATGATTTTAGAAAATGTCTGTATGGATGTGTGTGTGTGTGTGTGTGTATGTATGTATGTATACCACTTTATTTTCGGATCTACGCGGTCGATTTTAACCGGAAGGGTCTCATTTTTTTTTTTTATTCCGAATTCAGGAAAAAAATAATTTTGTACGACTAACTGATTCGTTTTTGTTTTATGTCGAATTTTTCATTTTCGAAAAATTTATTTTTGATTTTTTTTAATGATTGGATTTAAATTTTATAATCGGATGGGTAGCGTTCGAAAGAGCATAAAAAAACCTATATTTAAAAAAATAAAGATTTCTCTAGCTATCACAGCTATTTTGTTATTAACAAAAACGTGTTTTTTTTTTTAAATGCTTATAACTCCCAAACTAAATGGTCAATTTTTTTGAGAAAAATCATGATAATGGAGATTATGAATAGCTATAATCTGTATAAAATTGAATCCATTCTGTTGGTTAGTTTTTGAGAAAAAAATGAAAAAATGAAAAAAACGTGTTTTAGGTGGCGACAATTTACGGGAGTAAAATTGTGTTAATCGCTTCAAAATTCCTTGTAGAGGTAGATTTTTGGTTGTCACCTGCACCTTTCTTTGGGATAGATGATTGGTTCATAAATTTCAGAGATTTTTGAGGTTAAAATTTTTGTAACCTCTTTTTCGAATCGTAATTTCTCGAGAACGGCTGTATGTATCAGAATGGGATAGGTAGCATTTAAAAGAGAATTAAAATACCTATATTTTCTAAAAAAAAAAGTTTCTAGCTATCACGGTTCTTTGGTTATTAACAAAAACGTAAAACATGAAAAATGAAAAAATCATTTTTTCTTGATGCCCTGGTGGAAAGTACGTGGTTTCGCCATTGTTTTCGATGGCGAAAGAAGGACATTTAACCATTGATTCTGAGTTGGTAACTAGGCAACTGTAGACTTTATTAATAGATTGTTTTAGAGGTTTTGTCAACATATTCAAAGTCATTAACCTATATTTACATATTTACAACAAAAACTATCACTTCTGATCATCAAGGTACACCCGATGGACATTGATTCTAGCAATGCATGTCCCGTTAGTGGCACTCACACATAACCTTTTGAATGTTCATATAATTTTCGAGGTATGTTAACGATTTAAATATTATGTGTGACAGTCACTAACGGGGTATGCATTGTCAGAATCAATGCGGCTCATCGGGTATACAAGTGATTTATATTGCTTTAATTTGTGAAATGGATAAAAGATTGTTCGTTAATAATGTCGCACTTTTTGTGAGAATTTCTTCTTGAGTGATCATTTATTTTTTCAGATACAAATAAAGTAGTTGACTTTGTTGCTGCAAATGGAGCAAAAGTACTGCATGTTTAATAATTGTACGTGTAACAATTGTAACAATTACACGTAAAATAAAAATATTTTACATGATCTTCAGTAAAATTCACTTATTAAAATTATGCACGTGATGTTTTCGATGCTTTCGATCTTTCCTCGGCTTCGCCTCGGGCGCCAACTTCACGCAGTGGCGGAACTTCAACTTTCGTCACTTGTACTGTAATGTACTATTTCTTGATGCCCTGGTGGAAAGTACGTGGTTTCGCTATTGTTTTTGATAGCGAAAGAAGGACATTTAACCATTACTAGGGCTTTCGCCACTGGCAGCAGCTTTCGCCACGCATGCGTTTGAGTTGGTAACTAGGCAACTGCAGATTTTATTAATAGATTGTTTTAGAGGTTTTGTCAACATATTCAAAGTCATTAACCTATATGTACAACAAAAACAATCACTTCTGATCATCAATCAACAAGCGATTTATATTGCTTTAATTTGTAAAATGGATAAACAGTGCATTACGATACTAGTGGCATAATAGTTGCACTTTACGCTCTTAGACATAAGAGAGATAGACTGCGGGTGTAGGTTAGCGAGAGTGGCACCCGTTGAGAGAGAGACAGATGCATAGAAGGTATATGTAATAGAAGGTATGCTGCCTCTCTCTAACGCGTGTGCGTGAACATGGTTAGAGGTGCCACTCTTTCTAACCTACACCCGCAGTCTATCTCTCTTATGTCTATGTTTACGCTACGCTCGGGCGCTTATACACGCCGTGCCATAAAGAACGACTTATGACACGTGTATCGTACATTATTTTATAGCACTGACTGCATAAATCCGCCATGTCACGGATAGGCGTGACATAAATGCGAATTTATGCCACGCAGTGCTATAAAGATTGTTCATTAATAATGAATTGTCCTCATCCGACGAATCTGAACATGAGGAAGAAGTGCGTAGAAAATTGATGTTTTCGAACGTGATGTTTTCGATGCCCCCCCCCCCCCCCCCCCCGACAAGCAGCACTCGCTGCGCTCGTGCCGCAAATGTCAGGGCGGGCATCGAACTCAATACGCTCGAGCTTTGATGAAATGAAAGACTCCTAAGAGTCAGAGCAGAAAAAGTGAGAATTAGTCGGGTTACATGCGAGAAGCTGAATGCATGCTATTACGGTGTTATCATTGTCGGTGGCAAAATATATATATCAGCGAGACCAATTATGTAATAGTACATTATGATACGGGTGGGGAATGTGATTATTTACCGAAAGAGACGTTTTTCGCACGAGCGAAGCGAGTGAGAAAAGTCGAATGCGGTAAAAATCATCTTACGCACCAGTGTCATACAGTTTTTATACCACGAGAGCCGAATAATCATATTAAAATTATGAATTTGAGTGCTATAAACGTACTTTCCACCGGGCATCAAGAAAAATAGTATACGGTACACAAGACGAAAGATCAAGGCCCACCACTGCGTGATATGGCGCCCTCGGCTTCGCCTCGGGCGCCAACTTCACGCAGTGGCGGAACTTCAACTTTCGTCATTTGTACCGTAATGTACTAAATTTCACTGTGCATGTTTAATCTTTATTGTGACAGGTATTGATTAGAAATTAATGGCCTAATCTGGATGATAGTCTTTTTAAACGCGTCAACTGTTTTGCTTTTTCAAAAAGAAAGCTTTGTAATGATGAAATTATAGGACTCCGATATTTCGACGATTTTCTATTAATTCTTCTATTATCATTAATTGCCAAAAGTTGCCAGCTTAATTTTCTTATAAGTACATATATTTGCCGGACGCGTCAGTTTGGGGTTTATAGGTAAATATCGCGCGACAACAAAAAAACGATTTTTTTCTAAAATAATTTTTTCCTCTAAAACAAATAAAGATAATCTCTTGAAATTTATATATTTTTTTAATATTCTCTTCAATAAGTGGAATAAGTGGTTAAAATTTTGAGTCGATAAATCAAATATTTTTTGAAAAATTAATTTATGAATTATAAGAACATTTTCCTTAATAATAACAAATGACATACTAAAGATAATTTAAAAATTAAATTTATATATTGAAGTTGTTTTTGTCTTCGATCTGATCTGGGGTCAAGGTGTTAATTAAATAAAACTACTTGTTTTATTTAAGAAATTGCGACGTTTCGTCGACCTGTATTGTCGACCTCTTCAGGAACTTTATTACCTATTTGTACAAAGATAATTTTACAATATTAATTGAATGTTGTAACTACAAAAAACAAAAAGACACACACAACTAGGGAAAAACTAGCTTAGTGTACCTTTTGCTTCCTCCTAGAGGAAGCTTTGTGATAGTAAAAAAAAAGTTTATGAGATAATGTGTTAGAAATGTTATTTAGCAAATTTGGAATCGAAATACACTATTTTTAGAAAATGTCCGTATGGATGTGTGTGTGTGTGTGTGTGTATGTATGTCCGTATACGCTGATATCTCATGATCTACTCGACCGATTTTAACGGGAGAGTGATCATTTTTTTAGATTTTGCTTCCGCAATTGGGGTCAATATTCTATTTTTGTAAAATTTAATTTTTTTTTTTATAGCCATTTTTTAATTTTCAAAATTTTTATTTTCGATTTTTTAAATATTTACAACAAATATTGTTTATATATCATGAATTCTTGAATTCTCTGTAGGTAGGATAAAATTATCTACAATTAAAAAAAAAAAAAAGTCGGTAGCTATATTTCGTCATAAGTTATTGATGAAAACGTAATTTTTTGTAAATAGGTTATATTTCGAAATTAAAAAAAGATATTAACATGAATATTTTTTTGGTTATAAAGGATATTAAGTACTATAACTTACTAAATTTTTAGGTTTTTTTATTCATTATTTTTTGAGAAAAAAAAAAATTTATAAAAAAAGTGATTTTTTTTGTCGTTCAATACTATAGTAAAATTGGCTTAATAACTTTGAAATTCTTTGTAGGGGTAAATTTTGTATACCAATCGAGTGAGTTGTTTGGGCAAAAGGATTGATCCATAAATTTCGGAGATATTTGAGGTTAAAATTTTTTTCAATTTTTTTTTTTAATCGTAATTTCTCGAGAACGGCTCTATGTATCTAAATGGGGTGGGTGGCATTCGAAAGAGAATTAAATTACCTATATTTTCTAAAAAAAAATTAATTCTCTAGCTATTACGGTTCTTTTGTTATTAACAAAAACGTAAAAATTGAAAAATCAAAAAAAATGAGTTTTATATGTTCAACTATTACAAGAGTAAAATTGTCTTATTCGCTTCAAAATTCATTGTAGAGGTATATTATTGATAGTTCTCGGATGAGTTCTTTTGACAAAATGATTGGTTCATAAATTTCAGAGATATTTGAGGTTAAAATTTTTCTAGACATTTTTAAAATGTATTTCTTGAGGATGGTTCTGTGTATCTGAATGGGATGGGTAGCATTTGAAAGAGAATTAAAATATTTATGTTTTCTAAAAAGAAAAATTTTTTAGTTATCACGGTTTTTTATTATTAACAAAAATGTAAAACTTGAGAAATTGAAAAATGAAAACAAAAATCTGTCTTTATCACAATTTTTAAAATACATCCCCTCACATTATAACAGCCTTTCCACATAACGCATTCAATATAACACATGTAGCTTTTATATATTTTCAGATCGAGTTCGTTCCCCAAAAAAATCGGTCCATTACGAAAAAAGATATTTGAGGTAAAAAATTTTTTAAAAAAATTTTCGAATCACGTTTTCTCAAAAAATACTTGATTTATCGACTTAAAATTTTAACCACTTATTAAATTTATAGAAGACTATATTTGGTTAAAATTTCAGGAGATCTTCATTTGTTTTTTAGAAAGAAAATTATTTTAGAAAAAATTTGCGTTTTCGTTGTCGCACGATAACAAGAGCAAAAATTACCCAATCGTCCTGAAATTTGACACAGATGTAGCTTTTATATATCTTCAGATCAAGTTCGTTGCCCAAAAAAATCGATTCATTACGAAAAAAGATATAACGCACAGTTTAAGCTGAATCCGGACCCATGACCCTCCCCTAGTTAGTCTAACCGTACAAGATAAAGTATTAAATTTTAAATATTAGAAGTAAAAATTAATTAAAGGGATCAATAAATTAAGTTTGAGGAAGCTATTTGCCAATGAATTGGCAGCGGTTTTTTAATACATGTTGTGCATTTTAGAGAACGATTGGACGTTCTCAGTCAACTTGTGGATTCAAACAGGCAAGTTTGCATGGTACAGACATATGTCGAGCCGTCAAACTCCAATCAAAACATAAGAAAAGATCATTGAATTTTTAACCAAAACATAAGCAAAGAGAATTGAACTTACAGTTATTTAGATATCGATAATTTTATTGCATATGTTACTTAGCATTTGTGTATTTTCTTTATCATTTATAGCATTTCTAATATTTCTTTGAATACGTATCATCTCAGACACAAACAGTTTTTTATAATTTCTCTCGATATGTAGTATCTGTACATTTTTCCAATCGAATTCATGTGTAAAAATGTCATGTTGTGGAATAACCGCTTCTTGATTTTTATTGTTCTTATGCTGTTTCACTTGGTCTTTTAATACTCTTTTTGTTTGGCCTACGTAAATTGCAGGACAATCTTTACACGGATAGAATTTTTCTGGAAAAATTACCGTGAAATTCGTGTCAATGGAGGTACAACCGATTTTTCTGGAAATCATTACGCGTATTTTCTATAATTATTGCTGCAGTCTTAGAAAAATTTAATATCCGTACATTAAATTTTATCGGACACTCGGTAAATTTTGCGTTTAATAAATTTTCCATCGAAAGTATTATAAAAGTTATAGGGATTTATGGAATTTTTTGCCGGACTGTCACGGTAATTTTTACTGCCCTTCTGTACAAATTTTACCCTGACATGAAGAGAATATCGAAACTCACACGTCGGTGGCGCTGCTCGCGCCGCCGTCGACTGGCACGTGCTACACACATAACCTATAAATATTTAGATCATTGAATTTAAAATAGATTCATTATTATATGTTTTTTGACAAATACAAACTAAAATATTGTTTAAAACTAAAATTATAAATAATATTGGGAGACAATGTAATTAAAAAGCATAAAACAATGCAATTAAATAGTTTAGTACTAATTTCTTGAAAATCGAAATTTTTACCGTGACATCACGGAAAATTTTCTTGTGTGTATCATAAAAAGTTCCGGAACGTTCGGGTGTTCCGCAGTTACAATGCTCACGGTAATTTTTACCGTGAATTTCGCGGTAGTTTTTACAGGAAAATTCTATCCGTGTACATGAAATGTAAAGATTGTAAACAATGCCTGTATTGTCTAGCTTTGTAAAAAATGCCTGTATTGTCTAGTTTTCCAGTTTTATCTTTACCTGGCTTAAGGGGGTGTCAAACTCAATTTTTACCGACCGAGCAAAAAATATATTGTTTTTAATAGAAAAAAAAAAAATATAACGATATATGAAAAATAATGAGTGCATTGCCCTCCGTAATTACATTATTAATCATTCTGCAAAATGCCAAGTCAATATTCAAAAGCGTCTAAGAATGGCATTTGAACGAAAATTTCGTTCAAATGCCATTCTCAGATGCCTTAAAATATCGACGTGAAACTTTGCAGAATGATTCATAATGTCATTACGGAGGGCAATGCACTCATGATTATGCATAATATTAAAAAAAAAAAAAATAGATTATTGTACCATATGGGTAATATGTAGCATCGCGAGCAGCGGTGTCAGACAAAATATTCTCGGCGGGTGTTGGCTTACTTCAGAGCGCTCAAGTGTATGGGAAGTGTATACACTTATATATGGGAATCAGCGCTCTGAAGTAAGTCAACACCAACCAAAAATATTTTGTCTGACACCGCTGATCGCGAGATTCGCGAGTCGGCGACGGCAGCGACGGCAGCGACGGCAGCGGCCAGCGGCGCGGCCTTGCCCGTGTGTGTGTACGCGCATGCGCTGCTGGCTGCAGCACAGCTGAGCCATCAGTCCATCGCCGATGCCTGGGCCTAGGCCCTCCGGGAGGCGGTCCCGTGTTGCCGCCACCACCTCCGCCGCCACCTTCGCCACCTGTGCCCTCCTCTATCCATTGCTAATCGACGTGTCATCGGTGTGCCTGCCGCCTGGACCGCTCGCAGACGGCGCAGCCTGGAGCGCCGCATCAGCCGCCCACCTCGCAGACCGTAGCGTCCGTACCGCACCGTGTGCGTGCACACCCAACGGACCGTGCCGCTTGGACTTGGCCCCGCCGTAAGACAGAAAAGTAAGTCATTCAAAAATTTATTTATTTTACGGCGTTGTTATTTGTACGACAGATCTGTCGTACAAATAACCTATAACCCACTTAGAAACGTGTAAAAATCACTGTTTTGAAAGTCTGAGATGGAAGGGACTATTATTTCTTTAGTCAAGCGTCAATCCTTGCCTATTTTTTTCTTTAATCAAGCGTCAATTCTTCGGCTAAAGAAAATTGAAGGTTAGGTTTTACGTATATATAGGTATACCTATCTAGCAATCTGGCGTATAAATAACAACGGCCAACTATAGATTTGATGCGCTTTTTCGACTTTTCATTTCAAAGATCCCTTTCCATTCTCTACAAATATTTCAAACTTTACACACACTATGTAATACATGCTGAGAGACTGTTTATCAAGTTTAAGATCTAAATAATTAGCAAGTGAGGAGATATTGCAATTTGTATGCTCTTTTTAAGAAATGTTCAAGTAAAAAGTTATTTCCCCTACACTGGCTGATTGAAAAGATCTAAATTTAATATACAGTGCCTCAGCATGCATTGCATTGTGTGAGAACATTCTGGTAAACTATGAGAAAGAGTGAGGAGGTTTTTGTCGCAAATGCACATGCGGCTTTTTGACATTTCGTTCCAAAGATCCCTTTCCATTCCCTACAAGTATCTTAAACTTTCCATACATAATGTAATACATGCTGAGGAACAATTTATCAAGTTTCAGATCTACATAATTAGTAAGTCTGGAGATATTGCAATTTTTGTGCTTTTTCAGGAAATTTTTAAGAAAGAAAAGTAATTTCCTCCAAACTGGCTGATTGAATAGATCTGAAACCTAATATACAATGCCTCAGTATGTACTGGATTGTGTGTAAACATTCTCACACACTTTAAGCGAGGGTGAGGAGGTCTACATTGGAAATGCACACGCGCTTTTTCGACTTTTCATTTCAAAGATCCCTTTCCATTCTCTACAAATATTTCAAACTTTACACACACTATGTAACACATACTGAGGTATTGTTTATCAACTTTCAGATCTAAATAATTAGCAAGTGTGGAGATATTGCAATTTGTATGCTCTTTTTAAGAAATGTTCAAGAAAAAAAGTTATTTCCCGTACACTGGCTGATTGAAAAGATCTAAAATTTAATATACAATGCCTTAACATGTATTGGATTGCGTGTTAACATTCTGGTAAGCTTTGAGCAATGGTCAGGAGATCTTAGTTGGAAATGCACTTGCGCTTTTTCGACTTTTCAGTTCAAAGATCCCTTTCCATTCTCTCAACATATCTTAAACTTTACACACACCGTGCAATACATGCTGAGGGACAGTTTATCAAGTTTCAGATCTACATAAATAGCAAATCTGGAGATATTGCAATTTTTGTGCTTTTTCAGGAAATTTTTAAGAAAGAAAAGTCATTTCCTCCAAACTGGCTGATGGAGTATATCTGAAACTCAATATGCAATGCCTCAGCATGCATTGCATTGTGTGAGAACATTCTGGTAAACTATGAGAAAGTGTGAGGAGGTTTTTGTCGCAAATGCACATGCGGCTTTTCGACAATTCGTTCCAAAGATCCCGTTCCATTCCCTACAAGTATCTTAAACTTTCCATACATAATGGCATACATGCTGAGGGACGGTTTATCAAGTTTCAGATCTACATAGTTAGCAAGTCTGGAGATATTGCAATTTTTGTGCTTTTTCAGGAAATTTTTAAGAAAGAAAAGTAATTTCCTCCAAACTGGCTGATTGAATAGATCTGAAACCTAATATACAATGCCTCAGTATGTACTGGATTGTGTGTAAACATTCTCACACACTTTAAGCGAGGGTGAGGAGGTCTACATTGGAAATGCACACGCGCTTTTTCGACTTTTCATTTCAAAGATCCCTTTCCATTCTCTACAAATATTTCAAACTTTACACACACTATGTAACACATGCTGAGGTATTGTTTATCAACTTTCAGATCTAAATAATTAGCAAGTGTGGAGATATTGCAATTTGTATGCTCTTTTTAAGAAATGTTCAAGAAAAAAAGTTATTTCCCGTACACTGGCTGATTGAAAAGATCTAAAATTTAATATACAATGCCTTAACATGTATTGGATTGCGTGTTAACATTCTGGTAAGCTTTAAGCAATGGTCAGGAGGTCTTAGTTGGAAATGCACTTGCGCTTTTTCGACTTTTCAGTCCAAAGATCCCTTTCCATTCTCTCAACATATCTTAAACTTTACACACACCGTGCAATATATGCTGAAGGACAGTTTATCAAGTTTCAGATCTACATAAATAGCAAATCTGGAGATATTGCAATTTTTGTGCTTTTTCAGGAAATTTTTAAGAAAGAAAAGTCATTTCCTCCAAACTGGCTGATGGAGTATATCTGAAACTCAATATGCAATGCCTCAGCATGCATTGCATTGTGTGAGAACATTCTGGTAAACTATGAGAAAGTGTGAGGAGGTTTTTGTCGCAAATGCACATGCGGCTTTTCGACAATTCGTTCCAAAGATCCCGTTCCATTCCCTACAAGTATCTTAAACTTTCCATACATAATGGCATACATGCTGAGGGACGGTTTATCAAGTTTCAGATCTACATAATTAGCAAGTCTGGAGATATTGCAATTTTTGTGCTTTTTCAGGAAATTTTTAAGAAAGAAAAGTAATTTCCTCCAAACTGGCTGATTGAGTAGATCTGAAACCTAATATACAATGCCTCAGCATGTACTGGATTGTGTGTAAACATTCTCATAAACTTTAAGCGAGGGTGAGGAGGTCTACATTGGAAATGCACACGCGCTTTTTCGACTTTTCATTTCAAAGATCCCTTTCCATTCTCTACAAATATTTCAAACTTTACACACACTATGTAATACATGCTGAGGGATATTGTTTATCAAGTTTCAAATCTAAATAATTAGCAAGTGTGGAGATATTGCAATTTGTATGCTCTTTTTAAGAAATGTTCAAGAAAAAAGTTATTCCGGCTACACTGGCTGATTGAAAAGATCTAAAATTTAATATACAATGCCTCAACATGTATTGGATTGTGTGTTAACATTCTGGTAAACTTTAAGCGAGGGTGATGAGGTCTTAGTTGGAAATGCACATGCACTTTTTCGACTTTTCATTCCAAAGACCCTTTCCATTTTCTACAGATATCTTAACTTTCCATCTATCTACTCCCTCTGTTTCTGGCAGGTCGATACTGCTATCCTCATTCCTATATGCTTAACACTTTATTAATATATTCTGTTTTGCCCTAGGCGAAGAGCTCCTGCAGAAGACAACACGTCTTCATATAATTCTACTCTCCTCCAGGGCAGCCAACACAACTACCACGTCCTGAAGACATCAGCTAGACAAACATATCGTAGAAGTGAGAGCGAAGGTGTATATAAATATAGTTTGATCTCCTGTGCCAGACTCGAGTAAGTATTTCACTTCGGATTTGGACTTTATCTTGTAGTACAGCCGAACCTAGTCTCCAACTTTCCATCGGTCTACTCCTCTGTTCCTGGCAGTTCGATACTGCTATCCTCATCCCTACTCCTTAATACATTATTAATATATTTCGTATTGTCCTAGGTGAAGAGCTCCTGTAGAAGACAACAAGTCTTCATATAATTCTACTCTTCTCGAGGACAGCCAACGCAACTACCACTTCCCGAGGACATCACCTAGGCGAACACAACGGAGAAGGGAGGGCGAAGGTGTAGTTGAATGTAGTTCGCGCTTCCGTGACACTCGAGTAAGTACTTCACTTCGGATTTGGACTTTATCCTGTAGTATAGCCGAACCTAGCCTCCAACTTTCCATCTGTCTACTCCTCTGTTCCTGGCAGTTTGATACTGCTCTCCTCATCCCTACTGCCTAAAACATTATTAATATATTTTGTTTTGCTCTAGGCGAAGAGCTCCTGCAGAAGACAACAGGTCTTCATATCATTCTACTCTCCTCGAGGGCAGCCAACGCAACTACCACTTCCCGAGGACATCACCTAGGCGGACACGACGGAGAAGGGACGACGAAGGTATACTTGAATGTCTGCGCTCCCGCGACAGACTCGAGATGTAGTCTAGGTGCCAGGGGGGTTTCCGTGGCCGATGGATGTCCACACTTCCACCAAAGCTTTTCTTACGTATTTTTGACTGCTGATTCTGAATTTCGAAGGTGGAACGTCGCCAGACTGTTAGTTTTTTGTTATTAACAATTTAATTGTTTAAATTGCTGCCAAATCAATATGATTAATTATAACTGAATCCTAACTGCCTAAAACTGTAGTAAATTGATCTAGAATATGCTCGTTTTTTCAGAATTGAAAAATTTTGATTAGAACCCGAATTATTGCAAATTTAGTGCAATAAGTCGCGAATTCGAGCGCAAACGTGCATAATTCTAGATCAATTTACTACAGTTTTAGACAGTTAGGATTCAGTTATAATTAATCATATTGATTTGGCCGCAGTTTAAACAATTAAATTGTTAATAACAAAAAACTAACATTCTGGCGACTGTCCACCTTCGAAATTCAGAATCAGCAGACAAAAATACGTAAGAAAAGCTTTGGTGGAGGCGTGGACATCCATCGGCCACGGAAACCCCCTGGTGCCTAGACTAATGTCAGTATTTAGGGCACACCTGATTTTTAGGTACGAATTATATCTCCCCAAAAAGTAACAGTTTTCTGCGGGTGCACACGGAAAGAAAACTCTTACTGCTACAGTTAAAACGGCTTACTCGTGGAGTATAGGAGTTCCTTTACTATATAAGTAAGGTGGTTTTAGCAATCTTAGTAAGGGACCCATACTTTTACGGTATGTTGCTTTTCATACTACAACAATTACACAATTATACGATCGTTGGATCAGCGGCATATACCGACGTAACAGCGTTACACGATTTTAGTATACATTGCTTCCACCTTCAATTGTAAGGGAGAAATACTATAGCGGTAACGGTTGCTACCTGCTAATACGGAAATGACAACTATTATAAGGAAGTGTTACTTATCGATAATTGAAAGCATCGAATGCGTCGTCTAGGTCTTTGAGGTGGTCAATGATGGAGTCGAGGTGATGCGCTCCGAAGTTTTTTGCGTTTAGATCCCAGGACGCATCTAATACGTAGTCAAAGTGTTCGGGGTAGCCGATGATGATGTCTAGGTCGTGCGCTCCGTAGTTTTTTGTCTCTAGATGTTGGAACGTATCAAATGCGTGGTTTAGGTCTTTGTGGTAGCCGATGATGGAGTCTAGGTTTTTTGCATTAAAATATCAGGGCGCATCTAATACGCAGGTGTTCAGGGTAGCCGATGACGAGGTCTAGGTGGTGCGCTTTGTAGTCTTTTGCGTTTGGATATCAGGGCGTATCTAATACGTGGTCCAGGTCTTCGGGGAAGCCGGTGACGATATTTAGGTGGTGCGCTCCGTAGTTTTTGGCTAATAGGTGTTGGACATGTCAAAACTTAAAGTATTACTAATCACGTAATTTTATACTATAAGTAAAAATCGTGATTATAAATAAATACTTATTCGAACGTAATTACGTTCAAATTGACATGTGTTTGTAATAAAAAAAATAGTAAATATTAAAATGCGTATAGGCGAAATACGCACAATTATTCATAATAAATAATGCGTATATGCGAAATGCGCACAATTATTTATCATACAAAAATGCGTATAGGCGAAATACGCACAATTATTTATAATAAAAAATTCGTACAAGCGAAATACGCACAATTATTTATAATATCAAAAATATGTATAAACGAAATACGCACAGTTGTTTATAATGCAAAAATGCGTATAGACGAAATACGCACAATTATTAGTTATAAGGAAAGGTGTATGGGCGAACATATTTAATTATAACAGAAAAGAATTACAATTACATGAGTTTATTTAGTTATCTATTTATAAGAAACTAGATGTCTTGACATAAAATTAATTCTTTTCCGTTTTTTTTCAACAAAACTCATAAAATTTGAAAAGAAGCTAAAGAAACTTATGAGCCTAGCTCAATGAAATTATAGTAGCTCTACTTTTGCCAATCATTCAGTAGCATGACAAGTATAATGCAAAGTAATTATTAATGACAATACTTCTAATAATACAAATTTTGTTAAAATGTTCAATTTGCAGTTATGCGTTTATATGATGGAAGGTGTATATTTTAAAATGCGGATCAACTTATATACCATACTCAGGTTCATTTGAAGTTCAACCCTTGGTCTCAAATTTTGTTACACCCTCCTGTTGTTTCACGTATATGGAATATTCACGTGAAGTCAGCAGCTCAAAATTTTAAAATCCCTCAAAACTCGTTTTCTTTTAGTTTTTATGAATAAAAAATGTTCCTCAAATTTTAGGTCGATATTTGCAAAAATAAAAAAGCTATGCAATATTGAAAATTCAATTTTTTTGCAATTTTTTGTTAAAATCCAAGTTTATTCATTTTTTAACTGAAAATCTTGAAACTTTTTGTATAGTACATTGATTGGCAAAAGGTTTGAATTTTTTCTGTAGAATGTGCCAGTATTTATTTTATGACCCTTTTTGAAAGTCTCTGATTGGCTGCTTCTTAGTATACCTTCATCAAAGGATATTGAGGCTGCGGCCAAATATTCTTTATTCGACAAATTTTTTTTTGTATTCTTCTTCGAAAACCCTTCAAAATGCTTTTTTATCAATACTGGCAGAGCATAGGGAAAAAAGTTACAATTTTTTTAAATATCAAGAAAAATCCATAATTTCAATTTTTGATAACATGATTAATGAAACTGAATATTATTCATACATCTTATGGCATGGACCGTACCACTGAATTTTGTTAGAGCATCAAATAGAACATTAGAAATATCTATTTTCAATAATATTAGGCTTACACAATAAGCGATACCTAATTATGAATGAAATTATCAGTCTGTTGCCTGATTTCATTTTGACAGCTTTATAGTAATTAACCTCTATAGCTTAATTTATTATTAATTCATAATTAGGTATTGGTTATTGTGTAAGCCTAATATTATTGAAAATAGATATTTATAATGTTCTACTTGATGTTCTAACAAAATTCAGTGGTACGGTCCATGCCATAAGATGTATGAATAATGTTCAGTTTCATTAATCATGTTATCAATAATTGAAATTATGGATTTTTCTTGATATTTCAAAAAATCCACTTTTTTCCTTTGCTCGGCCAGTATTGATCAAAAAAGCATTTTGAAGGGTTTTCGAAGAAGAATACAAAAAAATTTGTCGAATAAAGAATATTTGGCCGCAGCCTCAATATCCTTTGATGAAGGTATACTAAGAAGCAGCCAATCAGAGACTTTCAAAAAGAGTCATAAAATAAATACTGGCACATTCTACAGAAAAAATGCAAACCTTTTGCCAATCAATGTACTATACAAAAAGTTTCAAGATTTTGAGTTAAAAAATGAATAAACTTGGATTTTAACCAAAAATTGCAAAAAATTGAATTTTCAATGTTGCATAGTTTTTTTATTTTTGCAAATATCGATTTAAAATTTGAGAAACATTTTTTGTTCATAAAAAACTAAAAGAAAACGAGTTTTGAGCGATTTTAAAATTTTGAGCTGCTGACTTCACCTGAAATATCCAATATATTTTTAGCAGCAAATACTTAAAATCTACCAAAAGATAACTTGATTTCATATTGACATTTTTTTTATGGTTAGATTGAATAAAAAAATAAAAACATTGAAATTTGTTTAAATTTCAATGAACAATTAAACCCTCAACCAAAAAATAAAAACCAAATCTAAACTATCTCTTGGTAGAAATTTTGTAAACTACATCCAGAATATGTACAAAAAGTGCAGTACAGTGCCACAAAATTTCAGATACAGGTAATATTTTGAAAATCATAATATTAAATTGGACTCCATCATCGGCCATCTAAACACCTAGACCTCGCATCCGACCTGTCCCTTCACCTGGACACAAAAACCTACGGAGCGCACTACCCGGACTCATCGACCATCTGGAACACCTAGACCTCGCATTCGATTTGTCCTGGCCTCTGGACACAAAAACCTACGGAGCGCGTCACGTAAACTCCATCATCGGCTACCTGGAACGCCTAAACCTCGCATCCGATCTGTCCCGACACCTGGACACAAAAATCTTCAGAGCGCATCACCCGGATTACATCATCGGCCATCTGCAACACCTAGACCTCGCATCCGACCTGTCCCTTCACCTGGACACAAAAACCTACGGAGCGTACTACCCGAACTCCATCATCGGCCGCCTGGAACACCTAGACCTCGCATCCGATCTGTCAAAACACCTGGACACCGAAGTCTACGAAGCGTATCATCAGCCGCCTGGAACAGCTAGACCTCGTATTCGAGCTGTCCCGACACCAAGACTCAAAAACCTACGAAGCGCACTACCCGGACTCCATCATCGGCCATCTGTAACACCTAGACCTCGCATTCGATTTGTCTTGGTCTCTGGACACAAAAACCTACGGAGCGTATCACGTAAACTCCATCATCGTCCACCTGGAACGCTCAGACCTCGCATACGATCTGTCCCGACATCTGGACACAAAAATCTTCGGAGCGCATCACTTACACTCTATCACCGGCCACCTGGAACAGCTAGACCTCGTAATCGAGCTGTCTCGACACCTGAGTACAAAAACCTATGGAGCGCATAACCCGGACTCCATCATCGGCCATCTAAACACCTAGACCTCGCATCCGATCTGTCCCTTCACCGGGACACAAAAACCTACGAAACGCACTACCATTTTTAAGAAAACAGTTGCAATCATGCGAGGCGACGTCCTGAATTTTGAAACGTCAATAATAACTGAGACTATATAATAAAGTGACGAATCTGCATCTCATTATTATAAGAAATTTGTATAGGCGAAATGCGCACATTTATTTATAATAGAACATGTGTATAGTCGAAATACACAAAATTATTTATTATAAAATGCGTGTAGGCAAAATGCACACGATTAATAACACTGAGAAGTGCGTATAAGCGAAATACGCATAATTATTTATAATAAAACATGTGTATAGGCGAAATACACAAAATTATTTATTATAAAATGCGTATAGGCAAAATGCGCACAATTAATAACACTGAAAAGTGCGTATAAGCGAAATACGCATAATTATTTATAATAAAACATGTGTATAGGCGAAATACACCAAATTATTTATTATAAAATGCGTATAAGCGAAATGCGCAGAATTATTTGTAATAAATATGCGTATATATGTGAAATACGCACTATTATTAACAATAAAAATGCGTATACGCAAAATACGCATAATTAATTATAAAAAGAAATACGTATACGCGAAATATGTACAATTGTTTGTAATAAAAAAACGCGTATCTTTAATATTTTTGAAATATGTAGCGCCATCTATGTTAAAATCTATTACGATTTTCCAGAGATGGCGCTTGTGTCATATTTCATCAATAGTATGTACTTCCTACCTTACCGACCTATGGGTCGGTCAAATCGCAGAATTGAGTTTGACACCCCCTTAATGATATTGTTGAGAGTTTTTGTAACTGTTGGAACTGTTTTTATAATTTGTTCTTTAAAGGTATTGAACATTTTTTATAGAAATTTTTGATGTGTGGTAGTGGAATTACTATTCAAGGATTATGTGAAGTAGTCTTATTTGTATTATTCTTATTATTATATTTTATAAAATTGATTCTTGTTTTGACAAATTTTTCAAAAAATAATTTTGAATAATTATTGTTCAATAAGATTTGTTTAACAGTATATATATTTTTAGTATGAAATTTTTGTAAAATTATCTTTGTACAAATAGTAATAAAGTGTCTGAAGAGGGCGACAATACAGATCGACGAAACGTCGCAATTTTTTAGATAAAACAAGTAGTTTTATTTAATTAACATCTTGGTCCCAGATTAGATCAAAGACAAACAACTTCAATATACATATTTCTATAATGAAGGGTGAAAACAATGCATCACAATTAATTAAAAATTAAAAAAAGAAAATGTAATTTAAAGATTTTTCAAGAAAAGTTCATTCTATTAACCCTTTGAAGCATACATTTTTTCTTGAAAAATTGCATTTTTTTACTATTTGTTTACTTATAACAATTTAACAACAAATAAATTTGAAATATTAGTAGCATAGAATTGTAGCCTAAGCTTTTAGCTATCAGAAAAGCCTAAAACCATTCATACATAATGAAAAAAAACAATTTTTACAAATAAAAAGAGCAGATCAAAAAGGTGGTCCCTATAGGGACCACCATGCTTCAAAGGGTTAAGTAACATTGGCTGCAGCATATAAGAAAATCAAAAGAACGAAAATGGGGGTTCATAGGTTACAAAAACAAAAGTGGTGTAAAGCGCGCTTAGAGAAGACTAGTAATAACAAAATTTATAATTTTTTGCAACAATTTATAACATAATTACAATTAAATTCATTTATCAAGATTAAAAAGTATTAATTTTTAAATTATTTATAAAATATGAATAAAATAATAGGTATGGTTTTTTTTCAAATTGTGTGTGAAAAATAAATACAATAATTGATTGTAATATTATCGTCAAAACCTTTTAAAATTCCTAAATAACCTTTACTTCAAATTATATTTTCTTTGTGAAATTTCACACATAGGGTACTTGTCTCTAGTAGTATGATTGTCCGTATTTGTGTGCTCTTTCTAAAATTTCCGATGTAAGAAAAAGGGTCTAACTTTAAAAATAATAAATGGCTATTACAAAACAAAAGCAGGTACACAACACGCGCGCATAGCGCATAGCGCATGCCATTTCTATTTTCTAGTATACATAAATGCGTTCCCGAATAATTACGATTTTAAAAGAGAACTAAAATAGTTTTAACCTCAAATACATCTGAAATTCATAAACGAATTCTTTTACCCTAAGAACTCTTCTAATAAATAATATACAAACTCTACATCTCCACTAAATTTCAAAGAAATTAAAACAATTTTAATCTAGTTATATTGTGCGACAACAAAGAAAGTCATTTTCAAAAATACTAAAATTTTAAATATCAACACATCTCAAAAAGTAACCACATAATCTGGATGAAATTTTACGCAGGTATGGCCTATATCGCATACAAAATAGTCTATAAATTTCAAGCTGATACATGAAGTTGTCATTGAGAAATTACGATTTTGAAAAAAATCGTAAAAAATTTTAACCTTAAATATCTCTAGAAATCATGAGATAATTCTTTTACCTAAAGGACTTATACGATAATATATAAACTCTACATCTCCACAAAATTTCAACATGATTAAACCAATTTTTGTTTTCTCTAGTTATCATGCGACAAAGAAAATGACTTTGTAAAATACGAAAATTTTCAAAATCAAATATCTCAAAAAGTAATGGTACGATCTAGATGAAAACTCGCACATATATTATCTATATCAAATATAAAATTGTCTATAAATTTGGAGCTGATACATGAAGCCGTTCTCATGAAATTACGATTTGAAAAAAAGGTTAAAAAAATTTTAACCTCAAATATTTCTGAAATTTCTGGACTAATCATTTTGCCCAAAGAACTCAACTGAGAGCTATGCAAAATCTACCTCTACAAGGAATTTCTAAGCGATTAAGTCAATTTTGCTCCCGTAATCGTTGGACATACAAAACTCATTTTTTTATATTTCAATTTTTTTCTTAAAAACCAGTCGACAAAATGGATTCAAATTTTTACAGATTATAGCAATTTATATTCTGCATTATCATGATTTTTTTCAAAAAAATAACCATTTAGGTTGGGGAGTTATAAGCTTTAAGAAAGAAACGTTTTTGTTAATAACAAAAGAACCGTCAGAGCTAGAGAAATTTTTTTTTTTTAAATATAGGTATTTTAATGCTCTTTTGATTGCTGTCCATTCGATTCAAATATCCCGATCTTATCATTCAAAAAAAAAGCAAAAATCAATTTTGAGAAAATCGAAAGTTCGAAATAAAACAAAAACGCATCGGCCAATCAATAAACGAATTTTTGAGCCGCCATTACACAAAAAAAACAAAAAAAAATGAAACCTGTCCGGTTAAAATCGATTGAGTAGAAGCTAAGATCCAGGCGTACACACACACACACACACACACACACACACACACACACACACACACACACACACACACATACACACACACACACACACACACACACACACGCACGCACGCACGCACGCACGCACGCACAAAAACACACATCTCCATACAGACTTTTTCAAAAATCATGTATTTTGATTCCTAACACCTCGAAAAACAATTATAACATGTTTTTACAACAACTCAGAAAATTACTATAACAAAGCTTCCTCTAGGAGGAAGCAATTTTGTATTATAGTTATTAAAAGTTGATAATTTTTTAATAGGTCTTTTCAAGACGAATAAAATGCCGTTTTGCTGATTGCGATAACTTAATTATTTATTGCTAAAATCAATTATGTAACTAGAAATACTTTTATTTAAAAATCAATTTCTACAGGAGTGAGAGGTCGCACGGACATGGGGTAAAGCTTATTCTCTTCATAAAGAGTTGTACTTTAAATCCTCCACAAGAAGTATATCACTTTTTTTAGTTTAAAGCTGTGAAAAATGGCTTTAAAAAAAAAAAAAAAAAGACAGGTAATTGACGCTATCGTCCGACCGCGAGCTGCGTAAAATCTAAATTGGTAATTTTCAATTTTTTTCTCAGAAACTATTCGACAAAATGGATTCAAATTTATACAGATTATAGCTATTTTTATTCTGCATTATCATGAGTTTAAAAAAAAATATTGACCGTTTAGTTTAGAAGTTATAAGCTTTAAAAAAGAAAACACGTTTTTGTTAATAACAAAAGAACCGTGATAGCTAGAGAAATTTTTTTTTAGAAAATATAGGTACTTTAATGCTTTTTCGAATGCTATCCATTCAATTCAAATATCTCGATCTTATCATTAAAAAAAAAGCAAAAATCAATTTTGAGAAAATCGAAAATTTGAAATAAAATAAAAACGCATCGGCGAATCAAAAAACGAATTTTTGACCCGCCATCAGGCACAAAAAAACAAAAAAAAATGAGGCCTGTCCGGTTAAAATCGATCGAATAGACGCTGAGATCCAGGCGTATACATACACACACATCCATATAGACATTTTTCAAAAATCATGTATTTTGATTCCTAACACCTCGAAAAACAATTATAACATGTTTTTACAATAACTCAAAAAATTACATTCACAAAGCTTCCTCTAGGAGGAAGCAATTTTTTAATTTTTTTCAAGACATAAGAAGGAAATAATTTTTGGAATCGCTCATATACATATATGTCCAAATCCGCGGACTACAGACAACAACTGGGATACAAAAACGGAAAAAATATTTTTTGAGGGCACACCTACCACATAAGGTTTTTTCGGTTCTTTGGGGGTCCCCCAACATGAAAATGCTCGTGTACACTCCTTATCCGTTGCCAAACTTTTTTGCCGACGAAATCAATTTTTCTTATGGAAATTTAACATGGGAAAAATGGACGAAAAGTAGTCATTGATGATTAACCAATAGCAAACTATTGAAGAGGCCAAACCAAATTCCACAAAAAAGCGATTAAAGTTGAAGAATAAAGCTTTAATTTGAGATGAGAATCGTTCAAATCGGTCGATTCTGTGCAAAGCTACGTGAAGTTGAAAACGGCGAAAAATGACCAAAATTTGAAGATTACGTGGATTTGAAAAAAATCGCTCATTTTCGTCATTATTCGCCATTTTCAAATTCACGTAGCTTTGCACAGAATCGACCGATTGTAACGATTCTCATCTCAAATTAAAGCTCTATTCTTCAACTTTAATCGCTTTTTTGTGAAATTTGGTTTGGCCTCTTCAATAGTTTGCTATTGGTTAATCATCAATGACTACTTTTCGTCCATTTTTCCCATGTTAAATTTCCATAAGAAAAATTGATTTCGTCAGCAAAAAAGTTTGGCAACAGATAATGAGTGTTCACGAGTATTTTCATGTTGGGGGACCCCCAAAGAACCGAAAAAACCTTATGTGGTAGGTGTGCTCTCAAAAAAAAATATTTCCGTTTGTGTACCCCAGTTGTTGTCTGTAGTCCGCGGATTTGCACATATATGTATTTTATACCACTCTAACCTCAAAATCACAACTTTGATGATTTTTCGGCGCTCGTGGTATAAAATACCGTTCGAAACTAGTGTGTAAGTCGATTATTTAGGTGGTGTGACTTCCCCACCCGTGTCGAAATGTACTATTATACCACTCTAACCTCAAAATCACAACTTTGGTATGATTTTTCGGCTCTCGTGGTATAAAATACCGTTCGAAACGAGTGCGGAAGTTGATTATTTACTTCGTGTGACTTTTCGCAATCATCACCTTCCGCACCAGTGTCGAAATGTACTATAACCGAATTTCCTGATTACCTCAGCAATACACGCACACATACAACGCACAAGCACGCACACACACACACACACACACACACACACACACACACACACATATATATATATATATATATATATATATATGTATACACATGTACATACGCATGCACACGTACACACAAGCGTGCGTATATACATATAGATGAACTATTAAGGTAAAGTACCCTATCATGACACAACGTAAAAAGTGGTTCGTATTATGAAACAGTCATATAAAAATGAATTTTCTACATAATTAAACATCATAGAAATAAATATTAAAAATATACTAATATCTATGGACTATATGCTTCCCAAATATATAAAAATATATATCATTCTTAGTGATGTGAGATCTTAAAAAAATTCAGAAAAACTTGCTATCTACAAGTACATATAAATTGATTGCGAGATGAGCCAAAACTGTTCATTTTTACTGTTGACTTTTTTCGTGATTATTTGATATTTTAGCTTTTTTTAAGCGCATATTATAGTTCATAGTTTTTGAACCATAGATTCAGTTTATATACACATTTACTAGTTTTTCTTACTTTTTCATAAAATAAACAGCTATTTCACAATAGGTGCCAAAATTTACGAGGGGCCCTATTTATGAATCGGTAAAAATGGTCTTTTTTAAGAATTCCTTCGATCATTTCACATTAATTTAAGTAGAATAAAAGTTTATATGTTGTTCTGAACTTATATTTTCATCGTTAAACCTACAAATTCTTCAAAAAGTATAAATTATTTGTCCAGAAATCTAACCTCTAAAACGTGTGTACATAGGAATAGGCGGTGCACACCTACGCTACTTGTGCACATTTAGTAATATATAAGGTAAATAATATTTTATTTTACAGAAAAATGAAGATAGAATATTTCTATGATGTTTATGCAAATTTTTAAACGGTGAATTCCACCAGAATCAATATAATTTCCAATTTATAAATGAAACAGTAGGAACTGTTACACTGTATAAGCATTTAATTTAGAATTATTGATAAATTTGGAAACTAATATAAAGTAAAACTTTTTCACATTTTTTGTATATTATAAACAATTTTAACATTAAGAATAAGTTGTGTAAGTACCAAAAACGTGATAAAAGCTAGAAAAAGGATATTTTATTCTGTTTCATAATAGGGGTTGTAATTATGAAACATAGGTGCTAGCAGGAAAATCGTGTTTCATAATAGGCACTAAAATCACTGTCACTATTTTGATAATAATTTATGAAATATAGAATTAATTTCAAATTTGAAAAAAGATATTTATTCTAAGAGAATTAGCGCTTCGAATGAGCTATGATAGTATTCACTTTTATGTGATTTAGTTATTCATTTTTTTAATTGAAAAAAAGCCCCGAAAATCGTTTCAAATTGGGTACTTTACCTTAAATTGGATCTATCAATTGCGAATTTCGTACAGCTTTTCAATATCATAAAAACAAAAAAAACAGCGTTGGCTTTTAACAATGCATCAAATTTTCAGATAAATGGCAACATTAAAGGAATCTATTCTATCGAAACAAGAATGTTATTGGAACAGTGTATTTCATTTTGCGCAAAATAATTTTATATATGCGACTAATGACAGAATGAGACAAAGATGCATCTCCTCCGGGGAGAGAGAGAGAGAGAGACGGAGAGGGGGGGGGGGAGACGATTTAACACTGTGACGGGAAAATTAACGAGCCTTCGAGTAAGGTTCATGTGATTCTATACAGGCAAGAAATGTTAATTTTCCAGATGCCTGGGTAATCTTTCCGACACTTGATAGTCATAACGTTTAGCTTATGAAACATTTCGCTCTAGTGCACTTGAAAGAGAAACCTTGAAAACACCCGCGCTGTCTTGACTTTAACAGGGAATTTCTCGATCATTTCACTAGCATACTAATGTAATTATAATATATGAAAAGGTTTCTTCAATCTTCTTTGTATTTATTAGCAACGGAAATGACTTTTTCTTCCTTATAAGAGCAGGTGTAAAAGAAATATAACAACCTGTTTACTCCCATGGTTATATTTGAAAATTTAATTTATTGAATTAGAATAATTAAATTCATCTATAAAAAAAGGACAAAATAGTATTTAAATGTTTCTGTTTGTTGAAAAACATTTTTATATTTATTAAATACAGTTAAGGTATATTTAATCTCGAAAAATGCTATAAATACAAATTTTTTAATTTTATTGCAAGAGAATGGAATTATAATTTCAATTTTTAAAATAGTTCTCTATTTCATTTCGTAAATAGTTTTCAATTGCACAAAGTAACATGAAATTGGAATAAAAAAATTATTCTTTTATGTTGAGTTTTTTATTCAAACAATTACTCGAGAAATAATCGTCAAAATTTTACAAAAATTGTCAAGGTTTCTTCAACGTGTTTAGTACAGTATCTGACTCATCATACATATAATAGTAAAAAATTATCATGATGCATGTTAGTACTGTATGCTTCACTGTTTAGTAACAAGCGTGTGAAATTTTTTTTCATATCAATTATCCGGAACGTGTCTAAACTAGGAGTATGAATGCAAAAAAGTCAATTTTTTTGAGTAAGCTGTCAATGACTCATCTTTTAATTACATAATTCAAGTCTATCTACAGTAAAACTTTACTTGTTTTTTTTTTTTTTTTTTTTTTTCAATGTGTAGCTATTGTTAAATCTAAAAACAACTGAAGCGTTGCATATCCAAATTGAAAAGGCCATTGTTAAAAAAAAAAACAAAGAAACTTTACGTATTGTACGTGATGGCTTATTTTTTCCAACGTAAAGGTAGTTCGCTAATAAATGACAAATTGAAGTCGTTAGATGACTAGCTTTGTTTTACTACGTAAGATAGGATTTATAAATAATATTGACATCAATAATTAATTTCTGACTGACATAATTAATTATATAGTCCATTATACAATTACTCGAGCTGTAATAACCACTGACCATCACTATTATTATTGTGGTTAATTGTATTCGTTCAATTAACCTTGCTATTGCTTATAATGAGTATAATTTATTAATTATCCTCTGATCAGAATCACTTTGATTATATTTGCTAGTATGTAAATGGTTCTTATGAGCATTTTTCGTTTAAGACAAATTTTGTATCCAACCGTATTACATAAACAAAACAAAAATGGCAAAATGAAAGTTTTTTATTCTCATAACAAAAAGTTTACTTTTTCAACGAAAATATTACAAGATAATATGTGATAAAAGAAAAGGTGTGTCTGTGATAAAAGGAAAGGTTTTTGAATCTAACCAGAAAATAGTTGCATACAAAACTTTTAATTGCTTACAAATGGGTACTCTGGTTATTCCTTGTAACAATTATTTCAATTTGTTCAATATTATGATGTTATGAGTGAGGACTCGTGAATAATAAATGAATGGAGCAAAACTGGATAAAATACCGCCACTCGAGATATGGCGTGTCTCGGCCGGGAATCGGATCCGGGGCCTACCGTCTTCGTGGCGAATGCTTTTCCACCAGAACTATAAAAACTTATGCGTGTCTTCTATTGAATGTTCATCACATTGCTAGATATAACCTGATCTATCTCGTATGTCACGCATTCCACACCCATGTGACAAAATTGTTAATGCAATGGTGTGTATTTGTTACCAAATATTACATAGACAAAATTTACGGTAATTAAAGCAAGTGACCTTCAATCGTTTGATTCTCATAGCAATTACATTATCGGCGTTCAAATGTTTCAGGGAAGTCTCTTAACGATGCGCGGTATAGCGGCGGCAAATGGAAGCCTACATATAAAAGGTGCTTATCGATCAGTTGATACCGCTGTCAGTCCGCGATCAGTTCCAAAGTATTTCTTGTTATGCGGGATATTTTTTAATTCACATAGCAACCAAAAACATGAAATTCAAAATGTTATTCTTTGTATTTTCTATAATAATCATATAACAGATGATCCAACACGATTTAGGTGTAAGAATGTCAATAATTGACATTAAATAGATTAATATAAAGCATCAGTAGTTAAATTTTTCTGAAGCTACACACCAATGAATAAGCAGCAGGTTTTTATTGCCATAAAAAATAAGATGAAATAATTAAAAAAAAGTATTAACTGCTAAGACTGATATCAATATATTCACAAGCAGATAAAAGACAAAACTGCTGCCAATGCATTGCCTCTTAGCTTTTTTAAACTTAATTTATAACTCTATTAAATTAATTATTGATAACAAGTTTGCTATAAATTAACTTAAATGTGATTTAAAATTTTTAAAGAGAGGTAGGATGTCATAAAACTTAGGGGATATTGTATTTCTTATTTTTTTATGATTCAATATACCTCTCTGTTTTATAAAGGTTGGTTGATAATTTTATTATCGTACGGTAAAAAAAAAACGAATTTTTTTCTAAAATATTTTTCAACTGCTAGTTCAGAAGAAATCGTGAGATTTTAATGAAATTATACACATATATAATTAAATTATATCATTTACTATAATTACCCTATGAATTTGAATTTAATATATCAATAATTGTCAACAAAATGGTGATTTGAATTTTGACGCTATTATCGTACAAAAATGAAATCGAATTTTTTCTCAAAAACATGTAGATAGATATGTATTACCGGGCTTCAATTTTGATCTATTTTAATTTTCAAAAAAGATTTTGTTTTGTTTTCGCGCCAACTTTCAGAAATAAATTAATTCATTTCCCTAGAATTTCATAGACCTCCTCTATAGGGCTGAATATGAACATAAAATTCTGTGTTTTTGAGGTTGTGTTTGAATGCCTATACCATTTCATGAATTATGAACTGATTTAAATTTTTTAGGTCGCATTCGATCACACACACACACACACACACACATACACACAGCAACACAGACACACACACACACACACACACACACACACACACACACACATACATCCATACGGACATTTTATAAAAATAGTGTATTTCGATTCCAATGTGCTAAACATTATATATATTTTACTAATCCCTATAGAATTTTAACTTTAATTGAATGAGTATGCTATATTCCTTAACACTAAAATTAGTAAATCACACTCCTATATACTGTTGAATCTCGTAACTTCTCTTCCGCGCCCCTGGCGCGCCTTCCGCGTTTCCCGCGCGAGCGCGCGCCGAGTCCCACGGTCACCACGGCGACGACATTGCAGCCGAGCGCGGGGGAGGCTTGAGCAAGCGGGCGCGCGCGCGCGCATTCGAACCCGTCTCGTCGACTGGTGCGCGCGCGCGCGGGCAGAGAGCGACGACCGATTCAGTGCACGCGCCGACGGCCACCCGAGCGCACACGTGTGCCTCGTTCCCGAACCCTCGCTCTTCCGCCTCCCGTCGCCCAGCTCTGTGTCCCCGCGAGCTCGCAAGCTCCGGAGTTCCGTGGTTCACGGTTCTCGCGCTCGCGCGTATCGAGTGCTTGCTATAGGATAGTTGAAGTAAGTTTGGAGAGAATCAAGCTGACTGCTTGCCGAGGTCGAGAGCTTGTCGATCGAGCCGCATTGTAGGCTGACACACATAGAAGCCACTGTCTTTGGGATCGAAGCGAAGAAGGTACAGTTTTTTCGAAGGTAGATCTATAGTTTCACTCTATAAGACCAGCGTTTGTTCTTTTTTGTCTGCTTCGTTGACTTTATTTTGGTAAAGTGTTTTTAGTTTTTGTGAATTATAATATAATTCTTCTAACTTGGGTGTTTATGTACGAAGAGTGTATAGTATATTATGCGGCAGGTTGTATTTATTTAAAGAAAAATCCTATTTTCTCCACAAAAATGTCAATTAGTTGAGTTATTAATATTAACTTGAAAAAGTTATGTATAAATGTCAGAAAAATATAATTACTATATTGCCTTCACCGCCGTCGCCTTCACTCGCCGACGCCTTCAAGACCAGTGTCATAGTTTGTATATTTAGATCTAGAATATTAAGTTTGGAGTATATTTTTACAGCTGTTTAATGTAGTGTACTATTTATGCATTATGAAATTCTCTCTCTAACTTCTTTTGTAAATTTATAAGTAAAATATCGCGAATATTTGGATAGGCGAAATATTTTGTATTGTATTTTTATTTTGTGAGAAATTAGTTTTAAAAATTATATTTATCTCGATACAGTTTGAACATATATAATTACCGTTGTTATTTTGAAAACTCATCATTGCCATATAGAATTTAATTTACATGTTGATCATATTCTTGTATTCAAATTTATCAGCCATTTGCAGCTTTTACGACCCTGCGCACATTTACAGTATTTCTGATAAATTTCCTGTTTATTGGCATTTCACTAAATCATATTCCGAAATGCGGAAAGATCAGTTTAATTGTATGTTTTTCGAATGAGTCTCAGTAAATTACTTTTTGCTTCGGACAAAACACGCACACATACAAGTCATATAATCAAGATATCATACAAGTAATTACATATTTCATTTACTTCACTGGATTTATAATACGATAATTTAAATGTTACCAAGCAAAGAAAAAATTTGTATATTACTCAGGATCGATCTGAATGAAAGTAGAAGAAAAGAAGCATCTTGGGTACGAGCAAGTTATTAAACTTTTTTAATTAATGGTTGACGTTGACGTAATGGTATTAACTCTTTCGTACCGTATGGGTCCTGTAGGACTCACTTTGTTCAACATGCTGTAGAAATCTGAAATTAAATAATTTTTTAAATCTACTTATTTAGTCATGTTCTCTTATTCAAGGGGAAGTCCCTCTATCCATTAAAATTAAATTTTTTTGTTTTTTTCCGTTTCGTTCAGTACATTAAAAAAGGGCTCGGCGATGAAAATTGGGATTTGACGAAAATTCGAACCTTGAATGGTTTATTTTAGAATAAAAAAATGGTTAATGGTTTTTTTTTTTTTATTCTGAGTGGTTAATGAGGCAACGTACTAAGAATTTATCACTATCAGAGTTCAATAAAATAATTCTATTGGCGGGTATGGATTGTATGGGTCCCCCAGGATCCACTTGGAAAATAGTACTTATCGACACTTTTGGAAAAAAAACTGTCGATTGATCTTAGTTAAAGCCTCCACAATTATAGTATACAAAACAAAGTCACTTTTTTCCCGGGAAAGGGGTCTCGGTACGAAAGGGCTAAATTGCGACGCACCATTTACATTTCTTTTATTAATATAATTAAATTAATTTTATATAGTAGCAGAGTGTATGTTTCCTTTTGTTTATTACTTGATTTACCTTTAGTGTTGTCATTTATGTTAATTAAATGAATTTCAGTAAATAATTAAACAATTTTACGAGTTATTTATATTTATTTGTCAATTACGTAGTTAAAAATTACATAATCTTTCATCACTTCAACTTCCTCATAAATAAGATGTAAGCAAATCATTTTTGAGTAATTTTAAACAGACAATTTTATCCATAAAACATACTTGAAATACCTAAAAATTATACTATTGTTTAATTAAAACTGTTATTTGCAATATTTAGAAAATTAAATATATACTTTACGTATACAATCGATAAATTGTAGATGCTTATAAAAGAATTTCAATACATAATAATAATTTGTATTTATTCGTTTACGTACATAGAGATATAAAAAGTCGGATATACGCGCAATGTAAATGATTCTGCACAAGAAGTATAATCTATTCATTTTTATGATTGTAATTAGGTTTTATGATTATAATTCTTTGGAATTCGTTTGAATTCGTAAAATAGTATGAACTCCATTGTTAAGGTACTAAACTAGGTTCTTACAATCGTCTATCTAAAAAAGTACATCATGCTATAGCATATATATATGTGTTTATGTATAAGAGTAATTAAATATGTACTTTGTAAAGTTTTAATACTATAATTTTTTCATATTAAAAGCACAATAATGTTTTTGACAAACAAAACTATTTCCATATTTCAATTTTTGTTTACAAAATAATAATTATATCAAATTATTTAAACACACATACAATGTAAAATTAATTGTCTATAATTATTTCACATTTATTTATTGTCTAGTTTCCTTCAGCTACTTCAATATAAAAATTCAATTAAATCTTATTTATTATAGTACTAAGTAATTGGCAGTATATAACCTGATCAGAAAAATATATCATTGCCAAGCATTTTTTCAGTTAAAATTCTAGAAATTGTATTTTCGGTTTGTTAACAGTCATACTTATTCCTTTTATCACGATATATTATAAAATCTATTATAAAACTTGACAAAATAAAAGTAACTGTCTGAACTACCGCAGAATTTTATTAATTAGACCAAAATCTCTCTCTCTCTCTCTCTCTCTCTCTCTCTCTCTCTCTCTCTCTCTCTCTCTCTCTCTCTCTCTCTCTCTCTCTCTCTCTTTTCTCTCTCTCTCTCTCTCTCTCTCTCTCTCTCTCTCTCTCTCTCTCTCTCTCTCTTTTCTCTCCCTCTCTTCTGTAAATCTATACGTAATATAAAAATGATTGATAGTGTCAACGCTTTTAAATTTGGTTTTCGGAATTAAAATTTAAGTTCACGTATCTTACTTTTTAACAACAAATTTCAGATGTAGGGATAATATATCTTGGTGTACATCCCCTTGTGAAACTTATTTCATATATAACATAATGCAAATATTCATTTGCCCTAAATATAAATTTTTTATAATACACTTCAAAACGCATACACCAACTATTATTGTCACTTGTTTACAACTCTCGGGCATCATAGCCTTTGTCATAGAAAAGTGATTTGCTATGACAAATCACTTGCCGTAATAATACGGCAAATTGTGTCATATAATACCTCATGACTTAATTTATAATGAAGTAAAGTATTCAAAATTGATCAAGTTTTTAAATCAAAAGTACTATTAATGATTTTTTGTTTGAAAGAGGACATTTTAAAGGAATATTTTTATGTAGAGCTCTTCTTTTATTTATAAATTATGTTTCTTTAAACATAAATATTCCTTTATTCTATTATCGACTTTACCTTATCTCTATTAAGGAGGTTCGATGGTATCGTTGGGCTAGAAGAGGGATAGAGAGTGGGCCCAAACTTTAAAAAAGTGGTTTAAATCTCGGCTTCCCCTGAATAGTTATTCGGGGAAAACGGCTTGCGTAAGTGTACTACTCAATGATTCCAAAATTATTTTGAAAACATTTTTTTTCAATTTTTATAAAACAATTTTACAGTTTTTTTAGACTTTGAAGTTAATACTTTACTAATATAAATCATACACTCGATGCAATATGTATCAATTATCTATAATGAAAACAAATTTCCAGCTATATAATTTAGCTATATAATAAAAATATTATTAATAACTAAGGAGGTACTTAGGTTATATTTCGATATTAATAAAAGATATCGCGATGAAAATTGTTATACTTATGCCTAATATACGAATTGTTTTATGAAAAATCGTTTTCATATGTTCAACGATAACTAGAGTAAAATGAGTTCTACAACTGTTCTGATTGCTTTGTAATATATTTTAATTCAAAACTTTATTTATATTTTGATTTATTTTATTTATATTTTTTTATTTGACAAACAATGATGCTTATCATGCTATAGAATAAATATAGTTTAAAAATTGATTTTTTCAAAATTTTTTAAATCTTTTTATTCTCATGTCATATCTTTTAAAACAGATTTCGGCAAGCACATTTTATACAAGATTATTACAAAATATAATGTAATGATAATTTTTTTTTAAATTTAGGATACGATATTTGAGGTAAACTTTGTTTATGCGTTTTCGTTGTTGCGCGATAACACGAGTCAAAATAAACTACCCTTCATGAAATTTTGCAGGGATCTAGTTTTTTAAATTTTTAACCGAGTTCGTTGTTCAAGAAAAATCATTTATAATATTAAAAAAAGTATTAAGGTTTAACTTTTTTTATTTCTTTTTTAAACTGGCTGACTGACTGACTAATCTTTCATCAATCGTTTTTTTCTCAAAGAGAAAGCTTTATATCTGAAATTTTTGACTTTGAGATTTCGGTGAGTATCGATGTTTCTGACTTCCCAGAGTTGAAATATGCATTATTTAGAAAATGTGTGTGTGTGTGTGTGCCTATATGGCACACACGCCCCGCACCCTCATAGGTATTATATATACATTACCTATTTATTGGTATTTCGTATTTTCATTATTTTTTTTTAATTATTGAGTTTTGCTTATTATTTTTCTTATATATTGTTTCTCAACTGAATATGAAGAACTGATGATTAAACTTGTTTTGAATAATTCAAAAACCAAATCAAATAACGAAAAATTCTATGAAGAAATCTGTAATACCTTAGAGATGTAAATAGCTTTGTATCTCCATAGTTTTGCAAAAAACGTATTTTAAAAAATTTTTTGAATTACTAAGGTAATGTGTAAAGCTGTTATTGGAAATTACATAAACATAAAAAATAAAGAGTAAATTATTCTAAGTTTTATAACATTCTACCACTCTATTAAAGTTTTAGGTCAATATTTATGTTCGTATTTCGTAATTTTCTTTTAGTTAATAACTAATTTAATGGAATAATAAATTAAGTTTGAGGAAGCTAAGTGCCGATGAATTGGCAGCAGCTCTTTTATTATTTAAAAGATCTGTAGAGCAAGGCTAAGTTTTAGCTGCATGAATGAAATAGTTCTTTTCATTAATATCTGTAAGTACCGCGTTGCACAAAGAATTTTTCAAAAGTAGATCATGTTCCGCAGTACAACAGAAATGTTCCATTATATTAATACTTTTTCAGCTGTAGTTTATAATTAAAAATGGATATTACCTGATCCAATATGGTAATAAAGACTTACAACTGTATTTCTATAACTGGTTTTGTGAAATATCCTGAAAACATTGTACATTATTTGTTTCGAATATCCTGCTGAAAATTGTCCATTTTTCTCCCATTTGTGAAACGATTTTTTGTTATATATATAAATAATAATTTAATATTAATTTAATATTATTTTTTTATGTTATATATTTAATTTTTTTTTTTTAATTAATGTACTCGATATTTTAATTTCATTGACTTAATAAATTATCTTATATAAATAGTAGCTAGATTTAAATGCAGATAAGCGAGATATTTTCATTGCCATTGAATTTGATTGTATTTAGCTTAGTAATTTTATATTTACTAGGTGTAGGTGCTCTACGACTAATTTACTCCAGCCGTCGTTCGAAAATCATTTTCTTCTTTTAAAATATCGTATACACGACAACAATAGTGACGTCAAAAATCACTACGTATATAATACGTGTCATCTAGCTATACGGTAAGGACGGCGACGACCCCGCGGAAAACAAACCCGGGACTTCCGGCGGGTGGGTGCATCCATAAAACTTCGCTCCAAAGGAGTGAAATGAAAGCCACTACATATATACATACACACGCCAGCGGTACAGCGGGTAAGATCGTTGGCAGCGGGTTTCGGTCGTCAAAAAGCTCCGACGAAAGAAACACAGGATGCGCCGGGGTTTACGGTCCGAAGAGAAACGGACGTAATATATAGGATAGTGATTCTCACTGCGGCTAGACTGTCGGCCCATATCCCCCCGCGACTAATTCTGTGCTCGCCAAGACTATGTGCTGCGAGAAAAGGAGTGTGTGCAGAGGGATGTATGCGCGTCCCCCGCGAGGGAGCTTATAAATGTTTTGCGGTCGAGCCGTATACGAGGAATCGCGAGTTTAATGGGATTTGAGTTGGTATGAGATCAGCAACGTGGGATGAATTTATAAATGCCAATTTTAGTGGGTTGTATGAAACTCGATTCTATACTGCATTAAAATTAGTTGGAAATATCGCTTATTATATATATAATACTTGTCTCCCATTAGTTGTTTAATTTTTATTTTTCTAAATTTAATACAGTTATGTGAATATTATCAGATTAATTAAGTATTAAAGGGTGGATATGTCAGTATATTTAATCGACATATACGTGGAAGTTGATACTTGAGTTCTTTTCATTGCTTACTATGAACAAGAATTTATTATCAATTCTCGGCATCCTAAAATTAGTAGTCAATTCGTATAAGCATTGGATTGATTCCGTTTTAGATGTCAAAACGAATGAACATAGTTGAATGATGAAACTAAATACAATATTAAATGAAAAGTTGAATAACTAAACTCAGTATTGTAAATGTCAGAGTATTGTTTGTCAGAATTCATTGAACACTCGTTAATTATATGTAATATCCAACATCATCAGTTTCTATTATGAAATAAAACCTAGAATCCATTGATATTTCAAATGAAATTTCCAATATCCACTTCCATAGTTAATTAAAACTGTGCGGACGCCGGTAGCTCAGTGGTGAATACATACACAGAGAGAAAAAATTACTGATAGATAATTAATCAATCCTTATTTATTTATTATTAATAACACCACATCCTTAATAATTTTAAATTCATTTAGTCATCAAACCTTAGCTACTAGTAATCTTTTCTCTCTGTGATATTGTGTATATATATACTCGTAAAAAAATTGAGCAGTTCAAAATATACAAAGTAAATCCACAACTTAATGCATTTCCACGCGATCAAATCAATTCATTCGCCTCCTTGCTAAGTCTTCCAAACGGCGAGTGCCCCCATAAAACATTTTCAAAATCCCATTTTCAACTCTGAACAGTCGTCGGACTTACGCGCTGAACTTTTCTTTCGGGGTCAGAAATCCCATATCCCCTGGGCATCTCCCATTTATTCACATCCGTGTAACGTGTTCGTTTCACGCGCCCACCGTCACCAAACCCCTTGCTACACGCACACACCCGCGTACCCACGTATACGCAAAAACCTCGACATACAGCTAGGAAAGAAAAAGTGTGCGAAACGCGCGGGCGCGCAATGTGCAATTTATCCTGGGCGAAACTGCGCTGCGGTGTATCCGGCTCCGACATTGTCCGGGATCGTCATTTGTCTGGCGAACGAGGTGCTGGCGCAGTGCTCGTGCTTGTATCGCGTCCCGAATGTCACCCCTCCCCCTTCTCTCTCTCTCTCTTCAGCTTGTTCGCTCTTAGCCTGATAATGCTAGCATAGGGCGCGCACTGGCTGCAGAGCGCGCGCACCGAATCACGGCAATTCCTTTGTGAAATCGTAGCACGGTTTCTGACGTTGCGCAAGCGACGGCCACTACTGCAGGCCAAAAAGCCATCGCCTTTGGGTGTAGGCAGAGGACATTACGCTCTGCGCTATGCTGCGGTTGCCCATTGAAATGCTTAAGAAGGGATTTAATGATCGTCCTAAGATGGCTTTTATTGCAATGCACGCTTCGTACGCGAATATATACATACGAACACGAATACCTAACTGAATTTGCGAATGTGAACGGTCTTCACGGTTCACTCAATTTTGAAAACAGGGTTGTTTTTAGCATTGCATTATTTATTTTCGACGCGTTTTTCACGCCGGAATTCGAATGCAAATGGTGTATTCCTGTTACTACAAGAGTATATATTGTGCTTTACTTCACGTTTAAATGAGCATTGTTTTCGTTGCCCAAAATTCTCGCGCCTTTTATGGATTTAATTGTTTACATACTGACAGTGAGTAGTATTTATATCGGTCCTCTAGAATTTCAATTTTATTAATATTATTTTATAATAAAATACACTTTAATACATTTTAATAAATAAATCAAATATATTTTTTCGTCGTTTATATAATTATTATTGAAGCGTTATATCAGTTTTGAATAAACGGTGTATGCGGAAATGCACATATAATATAATACATTCTCTTAAAAAAACAGTGCTCAACATTTCGATAATGATCTAAATTTTAAGAATTTCTTATGAATAACATATTTTATCGAGTCATCGATATCGATAGGCCTCGTTCAATTATTTATAAGCTTATAATTTATAAAAATATTTATGAACGATAAAATAATACTACAATATTTTCACTGCGTAAATCTCAATTTACCCGGTACAAGTGGATCGTGTCCAAATCATTACGATGACGACGGCAATTAAAATCACGACGTCCGATTTCGACTCTCTCTCTCTCTCTCTCTCTCTCTCTCTCTCTCTCTCTCTCTCTCTCTCTCTCTCTCTCTCTCTCTCTCTCTCTCTCTCTCTCTCTCTCTCTCTCTCTCTCTCTCTCTCTCTCTCTCTCTCTCTCTCTCTCTGTCTCTCTCTCTCTTTATCTCTCTCTTCATAATATCCACGTTAATTAATTGGCATGGACACATCAGCCTGGAATTTACGAAGATGACTCATATCGCGTGAACTTACATTCTAAATTAGGGGTTGTTGAAAACGTTGATACATAGTGGGTATTGTGCGTACACGGTAGTTCTAGGATAGATCGTGAGCGGCGTGAGTTATAATTTGGTCGGTGCGGCCTCGCGGCCATGTGTATACACCACTCTGCGTGATTTACCTCCGATTTGTGTGTGAGTATGTACGCTAGGCCACGTCATTATGCCGCTGTGTGTATAACAATTTGTTTGTTTGCTCTAAATTGTGGATAATGACAAGCTTGAGAGAGAGAGAGAAAGGGGGAGAGAGAGAGAATTAGTCGGCTTAGTGTGTGCAATATGTTGTCGCGATAGGTACCGAAGAATTTGGATGGACGTATTTGAGCGTAGTTTTATTGTTTCTTGTGGTAAATATGACTAAAGATAAGATAAAACAATAATAGTTTCGTTACTGTTGTAAGTGTTTGTTCACTTTTGAAGCACTTTTGTAGCGGGGTACTACTGAATAATTTACATAAACATTGTTGGTATTGAACTTTTAAGTAATTTTGTATTCTGTTATTATAAATACTTGTACTTTGTAGTAGTACAACAAATATTTGTTGATATTTATGAATTATAATTTTATAAAAATGTTGTAGATAATGCAATAAGCTTTTTGAATATAAAGTTACTAATCGAAAGTTGAACCTTTAGTAATCCACGCTGATGATCATAAAGTGAAGCATAAAAATGGAAAAAAATTCTTTCCTTCGACTTTTAAGAGCAGTGAAGAAAAGTTTGATTAGAATACACGGTATTATGTGCATATATTTATAAACTTTTCAAAGTTATTTCTTTAATGTTAGTCTACTTTAACTTTTACAATACTATTTAAATAGTTTTTTAAATAGTTTTCTATTATAAATTTTTTTACAAATATCTACAATATATCAAGGAGCGCGGGAGCGCTCCGAAGGCAAGTATCTGTCCAATGTAGAAGAAGCCTGAGGGACGACCGCGCTACATATATACTTTGAAATGGGTGTGCGAGAATTTCACTTATTTTTTACGACTTTGTGTTATGTTTTATCTTATATTTAAATATATCACTGGATAGCTTTTTTGATATACTACATGTATAAAAAATTTCAATTAAAAATATTATGTCGTTTTGATGTATATCTAGTTTATATATTCCGAGGGCTGTTTTTCTTATCCTCCAAAATTTTTCTTCTTCTTCTTTTCTCTCCTCGATCAGCTGTTTTGTTCCGACCACTGCTCTGTAACTATATATATATATATAGATAACAGCAACAAAACTGCGACTCTACAATAGCCTCAAAATATCGTATGTCGTATATGATATTTTTAATTTTTAAATATAAACATAATACGTATTTTTTAAATATAGTACGTAATTAGGTTAAAAAAAAAAGATATGAATTTCAATCAGCTGATGGCATGAGCATACTTTTATACATAGATAAGTATTATATAATAATAATTATAACTTGAAAAAAATAAAGTAAAGAATAGATACTTTGTAAAAAATTTTTTCATTTGCAGATTATAGAATTTTTCACAGACTTTGAGCTCTGGAACAGATTTTTATCGAAGGAGCAGCACCAGGAGTAATGCCAGCAACTTCTCATTACATTGACAAAGTCTTCATAGACTACAAGTAATACAATTATTAGATAGACTTTTAGAAGATGGAATAGATAGATAAAAACACACTAAAAAATGATGAAGTTCATTGCATATCAATGCATCAAAGAATGACCAAGAATTTTAATAATATAAACAATCAAGAAAGAAGATGTAAAAAAAGTGTAAAAAAACCATGGAAATGTTTTTAGTATACAGAAACTAAAAGATTATGTCAAATGGGAAAAGCGAAAAGGATGTGTTAAAACTGTGACTCTACAATAGCCTCAAAATATCTTATGTTGTATATGATATTTTTAATTTTTAAATATAAACATAATACGTATTTTAAATATACTACGTAATTAGGTTAAAAAAAAAAATATGAATTTCAATCAGCTGATGGCATAAGCATACTTTTATACATAGATAAGTATTATATTTATAATATAACTTGAAAAAAAATAAAGATAAAGAATAGATACTTTGTAAAAATTTTTTTCATTTGCAGATTATAGAATTTTTTCACAGCCTTTGAGCTCTGGAACAGATTTTTATCGAAGGAGCAGCACCAGGAGTAATGCCAGTAACTTCTCATTACATTTTGACTAAGTCTTCATAGACTACAAGTAATACAATTATTAGATAGACTTTTAGAAGATGGAATAGATAGATAAAAACACACTAAAAAATGATGAAGTTCATTGCATATCAATGCATCAAAGAATGACCAAGAATTTTAATAATATAAACAATGAACAAAGAAGATGTAAAAAAAGTGTTAAAAACAATGGAAATTTTTTTAGTATACAGAAACTAAAAGATTATGTCAAATGAGAAAAGCGAAAAGGATGTGTTATATTATGAAAATTTCAAAAAATAAAAGTGCTCAGTTATTCTCGTGTTTGATTTTCCCAGGGTGGAAGACGTCAAAAGTTTGATCTATACAAGAATATCAAGAAAGCTTTTAGTGATTCTCAGTTCATAAACTGGTTGTATGATATACAAACAATGAAGAAAGAAGATGTAAAAAAAGTGTAAAATAAACAATGGAAATTTTTTTAGTATACAGAAACTAAGAGATTATGTCAAATGGGAAAAGCGAAAAGGATGTGTTATATTGTGAAAATTTCAAAAAATAAAAGTGCTCAGTTATTCTCGTGTATGATTTTCCCAGGGTGGAAGACGTCAAGAGTTTGATCTATTCAAGAATATCAAGAAAGCTTTTAGTGATTCTCAGTTCATAAACTGGTTGTATGATATACAAACAATGAAGAAAGAAGATGTAAAAAAAGTGTAAAATAAACAATGGAAATTTTTTTAGTATACAGAAACTAAAAGATTATATCAAATGGGAAAAGCGAAAAGGATGTGTTATATTGTGAAAATTTCAAAAAATAAAAGTGCTCAGTTATTCTCGTGTATGATTTTCCCAGGGTGGAAGACGTCAAGAGTTTGATCATTCAAGAATATCAAGAAAGTTTTTAGTGATTCTCAGTTCATAAACTGATTGTATAATATACAAACAATGAAAAAAGAAGATGTAAAAAAAGTGAAAAATAAACAATGGAAATTTTTTTAGTATACAGAAACTAAAAGATTATATCAAATGGGAAAAGCGAAAAGGATGTGTTATATTGTGAAAATTTCAAAAAATAAAAGTGCTCAGTTATTCTCGTGTATGATTTTCCCAGGGTGGAAGACGTCAAAAGTTTGATCCATACAAGAATATCAAGAAAGTTTTTAGTGATTGTCAGTTCATAAACTGGTTGTATAATATACAAACAATGAAGAAAGAAGATATAAGAAAAGTGTAAAATAAACAATGGAAATTTTTTTAGTATACAGATTACAGATAGAAGGAAATATCGGCTATGTATGAAATGACTTGTTTTTGTAATATAAAAGCCATGAGGTTTTTCAGTGAAATATATTTGTCGACTTTTATGGAAGTAAAAGTATATTATAGACTATTTTGACTAATTAAAGAAAACAAAAGAAGTGATTTCAAAATTAATTTATGTGTCATATAAACAGTATATCAGTAGACGAATATCTTGAAAGCTCCTATTTTGCAAGGAATAGATTGTGCAATATTATGAATGTAAGGAATAAAGTACCAAAAACTTTAATGAGAGCTTAAATATTTTTTTTAAAACAATCAACACGTTTTTTAAAATCTAATTTCTTAAGTACGTTTTAACAATACAATTTTTCTAGTCCTTTTAATTCTTCTAGTCTAATCTATTCAATAAGCTCTCTATACAAATGATAATAATTTTTTTCATGACTACAAATAATAATTTTTGTTAGTATAAAACTTTCTACGAAAGTATAAAATAAGGCAAGTATAAACATTTTTCCTTTATAATCTACTCTCCCTCCCACTCTTCGCCCGCCCTCTCTCGCCCTCTACCCCCCCCCTCTCTCTCGCTCTCTCTCTCTCTCTCTCTCTCTCTCTCTCTCTCTCTCTCTCTCTCTCTCTCTCTCTCTCTCTCTCTCTCTCTCTCTCTCTCTCTCTCTCTCTCTCTCTCTCTCAATATCCGTCAAACTCTGTATCAAAAACTTTAATGAGAGCTTAAATATTTTTTTAATACAATTAACACGTTTAAAAAAAAATTCTTTTTAAGTACGTTTTAACAACACAATTTTTGTTTAGTCTTTTTATTTCTTCCAATCTCATCTATTCAATAAGCACTCTCTGCAAATGATAATAATTTTTTTCATGACTGTACAAATAATAATATTGTTAATATAAAACTTTCTACGAAAGTATAAAATAAGGCAAGTATAGACGTTTTTTCTGTATAATATCTATTAAATAATAATATTTATGATTTTGTAAAAGAAATAAAAAAATACCAGTGAAAAAGTCTTTTACTTCTTTGAGTCATTGTATAATGAACAAATTATATGTAAGTAAGTACATTCAAATTGTTCACTGCAAATCAGACAAATGAAAGTTGTGAAATCAATTATCGATAGTCAAGTAATGCAAACCACTCTCGGAAACTACTGTATGACTGTTCTCAGAAATGTATTCAAATTTGTTAATCTTTCTGTACAAATTAAACACAAGAAAGTACTGAAATCAATTTATTGTAGTCAAGTACCCATAAGTTAACTTGACTGACATAATACAACTTTTCGTACCTACTCATCAAACATATTCAGCCAGCGAGCATAAATTACTACTTAACGCCCAAGGGGCGTAATAGCTCATATATACAGCTCTTACAAAACTTTATAGAACCTACGCACTTTACGTCCATGTGGGAAAAATTATTTGAATTGTATAATATTATATATAAGTACATTCAAATTATTCATTGTAAATCAAACAAACGAAAGTTGTGAAATCAATTACCGATAGTCAAGTAATGCAAACAACTCTGCGAAACAATTGTATAACTGTTCTCAGAAATGTATTCAAATTTGTTCATTCTTCTATACAAATTAAACACAAGGAAGTTCTGGAATCAGTTTATTGTACTCAAGTACCCATAGGTTAACTTGACTGACATAATACAACTTTTAGTACCTACTCATCAAACATATTCAGCCAGCGAGGATAAAGTACTACTTAACGCTTAACAGGCGCAATAGCTCACATACTCCTACAAAACTTTATAGAACCTACGCACTTTACGCCCATATGGGCGAAAATTATTTTAATCATATAACTACTATGCCTTCTTTTTATTTCTAAAATTCATAAGAATTCAGATATTTACGAAAAGTCAAAGCCTATATAAAAAAATTACATAGTTACCACCATATCACCATTTTTCATTATTCTTTCTCAATTTTGAAATTTCTATAATATTACGCATCTTGGGAGGGCAATAGAAGTCTATAGAGCTGCTCTAGCAGGGGTGGTCTTCCAATCTCCCATACATACTTGGCGGGCCCGACGGTTTGCAGTTTACCGGTGGGCTTTGTAAATGTAGAATACTATATTATTGCATAAATTCATTAACAATGTTTATACTTATAAGTCCACTATAAATAATTACATTGGCTCTAATTTTGAATTGATACCGTTTAAATATAATATCCCTACATGTGCAAAATCTCATGATGTACTTCCATTACCCAAAATATTTTTCCTTGTGTCCGTTTTTTTTAAGCGGGAATCTGATATAAAAAATACATCAAATTTATAGTCTACTCAAAAGTGCTTTAGATTTTACTAATCATTGTATAAGCCACTAATTCTTTATCCTTTTCCAACGTGTAAATATCATGTGAGATTTTATATGAGTATTTCAGACATCAGATCTCATATGAGGTATGATATATGTGATGTCATCTGCAATTTTATATATTATGGGATCTCATGAGATCTTATATGAGATCTCATATGATATTTTCATGCGGGTTTGCACTTTCTATTTAAAAACAGAGTAATACATTCAATACGTATTAGTATTTAATATGTAGAAGCAACCTATTTATTCATTTTATCTGATCTGTAAACATATGAATATTTATATGAAAATGATCATGTCTACACCTTAAACTGCAAACCGTCGGGCCCGCCAAGTATGTATGGGAGATTGGAAGACCACCCCTGCTAGAGCAGCTCTATAGACTTCTATTGCCCTCCCAAGATGCGTAATATTATAGAAATTTCAAAATTGAGAAAGAATAATGAAAAATGGTGATATGGTGGTAACTATGTAATTTTTTTATATAGGCTTTGACTTTTCGTAAATATCTGAATTCTTATGAATTTTAGAAATAAAAAGAAGGCATAGTAGTTATATGATTAAAATAATTTTCGCCCATATGGGCGTAAAGTGCGTAGGTTCTATAAAGTTTTGTAGGAGTATGTGAGCTATTGCGCCTGTTAAGCGTTAAGTAGTACTTTATCCTCGCTGGCTGAATATGTTTGATGAGTAGGTACTAAAAGTTGTATTATGTCAGTCAAGTTAACCTATGGGTACTTGACTACAATAAACTGATTCCAGAACTTCCTTGTGTTTAATTTGTATAGAAGAATGAACAAATTTGAATACATTTCTGAGAACAGTTATACAATTGTTTCGCAGAGTTGTTTGCATTACTTGACTATCGGTAATTGATTTCACAACTTTCGTTTGTTTGATTTACAATGAATAATTTGAATGTACTTATATATAATATTATACAATTCAAATAATTTTTCCCACATGGACGTAAAGTGCGTAGGTTCTATAAAGTTTTGTAAGAGCTGTATATATGAGCTATTACGCCCCTTGGGCGTTAAGTAGTAATTTATGCTCGCTGGCTGAATATGTTTGATGAGTAGGTACGAAAAGTTGTATTATGTCAGTCAAGTTAACTTATGGGTACTTGACTACAATAAATTGATTTTTACGACATACAATGAATACATTCTTCTAGAACTATTGGTAAAAAAAGTATAATTTGTTTTTCCATAAAGCGTTTTATGAAATACGAAAATTATATATTTTAATGAATATAAACAATCAGACAAAAAAGAGTGTTAAGAGGGCTGTGTTTCGAGTGTTGCGTGATAAAAAAATCGTAAAATAAATATACAGTAAAAAAAGGACGGTTTTGATGAAAGGTAAAACAATGAGCAAGTTATTGATCGTTCATGCTTTTGTAGGTAGCGACAGGCATTCAAAATATCTATATGTACATGGATTTAAAAACTAGAGCATTTAAATTTCGCCTGCCACTTTTTACATTCATCATTTTTGGCAAAAAATGTCAAATATTTTTACAATTGCTAAAATACTTCTTCGGTTGTATCTATGCTAAAATCCATTTCACACAAAATAAATATGAATACTGTATTTACATAAAACATTATTTCAAATAAAATATATACTCGCATAAACAGTACAAGTTGATAAGCATTTATACAATAAACCATATATATATATATATATATATATATATATATATATATATATATATATATATATATATATATATATATATATATATATATATATGAGTCCCACAGTAGCGGCCAAGCTGTTAATATTGGTCACCAAGTGTTTCTTGTTTCTGGCGGTATTTATATCGCAATGAAATACTGTGATCAGATCAATGTTATTATTTTATTAACCATACTTTGCATTGAATACTCGAAATTAAGAATGGAAACAACAATTACAGGATTGAAAGCTATTTTCGATATCTCGCCTTGTTTTCTGCATATGAGTTAACATTTTCTCAACTATTTTAGTTAATTCTGTAAACCTAGATAAAAATGTACATATCGCCGAGTTGTAAAACCTCCTTGTAGCTCCGTAAAATCTAAAATCGAATAATATATTTTTATAGCTAGGTATCTTCCATACAGGGAATACAGATATACTTCATATTAAATAAATTAACTATTATTTTTACAAGTCCGTTCACAGACTACTTTCTTTTTTTAAACGTTAATTTTCGTTGAGAACATAAAAAAGCATGGATGAAAAAGTAGCGAGAGCCTTTATACCAAATAAGTAATGAAAGAAAACCTTTAATAATCTTCATTGTACAAAACCGAATTTCGCAAAATTTTTCTATAAAGTTTGAATTATTTTATAAGTTTTTTGCCTTAAATCAGCATTATACTTACACTTGGAAAGACCTTTGGGAAACGATAAAACGAAACTACTTTCCAACGTTCCCATTATCTCGAACACACATCGAAGCATAGCTTTCTCCATCGCCTCCGAGGTCTGTATGTATATAGTAAAGCTCGTATACGCACTAGCGAATAAAATCCTCTGGCGGAAAAAAGATATAGGAAAATCCAAGTCAATATCGGAGCGGCGGGCGCGCAAGCGAACTTGGATAAACTCTCAGCTGTCATTTCGACCCTCGTATCAATCGAAATAACACCGCGCGACGGTGCGGGGCGCGGCGTATCATCATAACGTCGGCTATACGCGGCACGTGCTGCGAAGGCTCCAGTGCCTTATCCAAGCCGCCGGCGCTGACGTCGCCTTCTCTTCCGGCCGACTGCGCGCATCCTGTCCCGACATTCAACGCTGCTCTCTTGCATCCTCTTTGGAGCGTCAAAGTGCACCGTCGCGTCGCCACCTCTCTTGTATAGTCGCACGGTTCAGCGGTCGAATAATCGCGCGCGCGCTACCAGTTGCATGTCGGGCGCAAACGGTGGTTTGCCTGAATCTACTTCGAGGTGAGCTTTCTTTGAGGTTCGACGAAAGGAAGAGTTGAAGAAATTTCGGCGCGGAGTCGAGTTCTTTTGAAGTGTTTAGCTTTATTGTGGCTAAGAAGCTGCGCCTTGGCTGTATTCAGAAACGCTCAAGCTGTTATTTGGTTAGTCGGTTATGCGATCGTCTTTAAAGTGGCTCATGCGTTTGGTGCCGTATCAAGTCGGGGCCCCGCAAGGGGCTTCTTTATTATTGCCAAATTAAGTTAAAGTAGTTTACGTAAATTTATTGTAAATAACTTCTTAATTTTCAAACAAAAAAAAATTTTATAAATGAGTAAAAACTTTGCTAATTTGTCGCTACATTTATATGACTGGTCGCAGTGCGCATGCGCAGTAGCACATTTGTAACGTTTATTGTTAATATCTTTTCTGTTTGGTCGTTAACCTATAATTCTGATGATATCATTAGATTCTTCACAAAAAAATCTTTAATTTCATACATTGTAAATTAAAAACTGCTTTTTTACAAGTTACTACGAAGCAATAAACTTTTCATTCCCATAAGGTTATGTGTTAAACGTACCTATTTATAAACTCAGTTTTTTCGATAATTAGGTCGTTGACCTACAATTTTCTTAGTACAGATCGAAAGTTTAATGTCTAAAGAACATATTTGTTAAGTTTAAGATGTATCTGCTTTTTTATAAGAAATCGCATGAGCCACCTTAAAGGTATATTTAAACTTGAAAGTTGAAAATTTTAATCAAAACGTATCTTAAGGAAATGAATCAGAAAGATTGAATAAGCATTTATTTTTAAAATAATGAAAATTGTAGATATTACAAAATATTAATTATTGTCGCTCAGAAATGTTTTTCGCAATTCGAGCTTATTTATTATCCATTTATAAGAATTCCTTCGGATCCAAATAGATAAGTGATGATTTAAATATATATTATACCACTCTAACCTCAAAATCACAACTTTGATATGATTTTTCGGCGCTCGTGGTATAAAATACCGTTCGAAACTAGTGCGTAAGTCGATTATTTAGGTGGTGTGACTTTTTCGCACTCGCTTCGCTCCTGGAAAAAGTCACACCAGCTAAATAATCGACTTCCCCACCCGTGTCGAAATGTACTATTTTAATAAGTTTTATTTCAATTTCAAATACGAATCTTTGACTCTGATAGACTAAACACTTTAATGCGCTTAACATCCATTTGTTTTGACCAAAACAAAGAGTGAATTCTCTTTTTAGTGGAGTTCGTGATTTGTTTCGAAAACTCGGTACTTTCCTTAAACAATCTTGTAACGTATAGCAACGGATTTATTCTTTAATTTTCTTCGTTCTTTTGACATGATTTTCAAATATTTACCTTTTTGTCAAACGCCGAAAGTTCCACGTCTACGATTACCGTGTCGCGATCCTTCGTCTTATCGACATAGTTGGTGGAAGGGTTAAATGTAACCTAGAAAACTAAACATTTTTGCGCTCTCGCATAACTGTTAAGTAAAAAACCATTCTCTACAAGCATTCGTAAAATTAATTTCTGCGTTCGAAAAATAAACGAAAGGTGGTTATAATATTTATTTTAATGTTAAACTTATTTAATTAACGATATTGGTACAATATCTGCAAGTTAATTTTGATATAATTCTAATTTCATAGGAATTATATTTTGAGATAATAACCAATTATTTTTCGGAATACGCGAAAAATTCAAGAGCCTTTATGGAGCACGATAATTAAAGTATACATTCTCGGAATAAAAGTAATTTTCGTTAGTCTACAGAATATAACTTCAAAGCATACTGTGAAAATATCTACCTAGAATTTCTCTCCAATCTTATTTCTCGTATTTACAATTTCATGTCCGAATTTCAAATACTACAGCAAAATAATTTATGAAAAAAACAGTCTGGCCTGATCCACTTTTGCTAATGGTAATCAAATCATCTGAAATGCTATCCAAATCGAGATCCATATTACTATTTCAATTCACTCGGAGTTCGGGAAGGAGTAACCAAATTCCACTCAACGCTTTCCCAAAACATTCCGCGCGCTACCTGCAGCAACAGCAGCTGCTTCTGATTCCTTATTCCGCCTTATTTCTGCCAACCCTATCACTGCGCCTTCGTTCCTTTGTGCAATACCTCCTCGCGCGTCTTTCTTTCCCTCTCTTTTCCAGCCAAGTTGCTGCTCTTTTCTCTGAAATTCGCAGGGAGGCGTGCGCCCGCTATTGCGTGCAAATCGTCGAATCACCCCATGAGAGAAGGAAGAAGAGAAAGAAAGCAAGACTCTCTCCACCGCTCCCTTTCTCTGTCTATCTGTGGTATTTCACGCGTTTCTGTACATACAAAGCGCCTGGCGTGCTAGTTTTTCCCCTCAACCCTCGCGTGTTTTCCTGTGTAGATGACAGGTTCCTCTCATTCTCCGTAGACGTGTGCGTGTATATATATCGCGCATACACATCCGCGCTCGTGCGCGCAAGATAACTCGCGACCTTTCATTTTCGGACGAAAACCTACATTTTCCGCCGTCGCGCGCGCGTGCGCGCCTTGCGGAAACGTAATTTCGCGAAGTACGAGTTTCCCTTTCTTTTTCGCGGGCTGCTAGTGCGCGCGCTCATTTTCTTGTCACTTTTACGCGTCCTAAATAAGATTACGCCACCGGCTCCCGAGCATTACTCAAGAGCCCGCTGCCGCACCGTACATTTTTTGTCGTCCCGGCTTTTTCCCTGCTTTCTCCGGCTCGTACCTGGCGAGGGCATTATTCGCTGAAAGATTTACTAACGTCATAAGACACTCGGCGCGGAGGCCTTTTTGTAGCGCGCAGGGCACGAGAGGATCTTAAGTGGCGCGAGCTGCTGGGGCTTTTAATGCAAAGTTTTCTGCTTGTCGGTCTTCGTGTATTATGTATGGAGCGGGTAGAAAACTCCGGGCCCACGTCGTGCGTTATGTCGCGTCTCTCTTACGGATGTGCTTGCAGCTTTGGAGAACTTGCTGAAACAATAACTGGCTTCCTGTTAACAACGTCCGGGAAAAGAGTAGCTGGAACTTTGGCATTCTATAGAATGTGCTTAAATTTCTTGTTCCAATTTGATAAATAAAACACAGTCTCATATCTAGATTTTTATTGAGCTGTTAAATCTATAACTATTCTTCTCTTATAAAATGCAAACAATTTATTTGGCGCTCATTATACATTATGTAAACTAATAGTAAAATATACCTACCTTATTATTACGTAGATGAGCATGCTGAACTTATCTTACAAAAGATGGTTTGTTACATTGTTTTTTACACATTTTCTAAAGTTATATTATTAAAAACTTTTTTCTTTTAAATTATTTCTACCCCTGGAAGATGCTTTGAAAATCTATGTATATCCTTATAATTAATAACAAAATTAAAAGTCTGAAAAATAGTCAGGATCCATCCCACCAGCGAGTGATTAAACTTTTGTGGCTAGACATCAGCGAGAATCCAGTCCAAATTCGCCCAAACGCTTTTTAACGCGGAGTTAGTCTTACTAGTAAGTCATATTCGCAAATAACTTATATACTTTATAACTTTGTAGAACCCTGGTAGAAAATAAACCAACTCGGATGGCTTATCTGCTAACTGCTGGCCAATAATTTAGGCCAACGAATAAGAAAAATATTGACCAACGGTTAACCAACGGTTGGTGGACTATCAATCAATAATAAAACATTAAGTAACTCATAAAACAATAATAGAAATTAATAAGAAATATAGATATGCAAAAAGATTTTGATACATAAACAATAATAAAAATTAATGTGTAATGGATCGATCTGACGGAGGCAGGTAAAAGAATAAGAAAAACAAAGTTTTTTCTTTATATTTTCTTTATATTTTTGCAACGTTTCGTTGGCATGATCCGCCAACCTCTTCAGGCTTATTCATATAGAGCATATGGCATGGCTCTATATGAATAAGCCTGAAGAGGTTGGCGGATCATGCCAACGAAACGTTGCAAAAATATAAAGAAAAAACTTTGTTTTTCTTATTCTTTTACCTGCCTCCGTCAGATCGATCCATTACACATTAATAAACAATTGGAGTGCAATATTTATACTATTCTCAAAATAATAAAAATTATTGTAATGCATTAAAAAAATATTTGAATGAAGTTGGGAGTAAATTTATTTGAAGGTTAAGTAGACAGCGTAGCACGTGGGCTATGCTCCGAAATTGCTGTCCGCATCCCGCTTTCCGCAAGACAAGCACACATGCACATAAATACACACATATTACATACACACGAGTGCGATCGCAGGCTCATGTGTTATGTATAGGTAAAAGTATTTAACTGCGCAGACTCATACGAGTCACGTGACGGGATTGCCGGAATCGCGTGGTTTTGCTTCACTGTAAAGGTCAGATACTGTAAACGGAGCAATACAAATTATTGCGTTTTTGTGTATTGTATTTTCAACATGAGTGGAAGTAAGAACCGTTCTAAAAAATATAGGCGTAGAAAGAAAATTAAGGAAATGCAAGAAAAAAGTAAATATGCTGTTAAATTACTTAAAAATTTACCAGAAGTAAATACATTCCAAAGTAGTTCAAGTGATGATGTAACTGAAAGTGAGGAAGAAAGTGAAAGTATAATAGAATTTGAGAAACAAAATGAGTCAAATAATATTGCTGAATGTGAATCAAATGGCACTGAGGAAGAAAGTGAAAGTGAATCAAGTAATATTATCAAGTGCGGAATTAAAGAAATAGAGGAGTTGAAACAGTGGACTGTTAATAACAAAATACCTCATGTGCATGTGGACAAACTTTTAAAAATCTTAAAACCAAGACTTTTACCTACACTAGCACACTACACATTAACACGCCCTAACCTCAATTTGAACAAACAAAACTTTACCCATTACCGATTTAACCATATTTATCTGAAGAAAAATACTATTAATATGCGGTTTTTTATTATTCTATGAATAATACAAATTTTGAGAGTTTTATTTAAATAATAAGTTGTGTAAATGATTTTTATTTAAGATTTTTAATATTAAGAATTCGTTAACCAAGCGCAAGGGTGATTCCGTGACGAAATAAGCGGTATTTATCGCTAAATGTTGGTTAAACGGTTGGCCAAACCCTTGCGATTTGGTGAACGGATGGCGTACGGTTGGTTACAATTTCTATCAGGGAAACTCTATTTTAATATCGTTTCTTATATTTGTCCAATGATATAGGATATCATTTTTCTAGTCGTAAACAAAAACTGAAAACTATACTCTCAAGTAATGTATACTTTACGTCGACGTTTGTACAACAAACATCTTTTAATATTGATTTCAAAAGAGTTTCTAAAACGTAAGTTTTAGTGCAGTACATTTTTCGATAAAAAACTATTTTTGGCATTTTAGATCGACCGAAAAAAATATGATCGCGCAGACTCGCTACTTACTCGAAACTTTTTCAACCGCAAAAAACTTTTTCACTTCTCTCGCGATATTCTGTATTCCCCTTATGCTCCAGCACTCTGCAAGTCTTCTAAACGACACACCGCGCGATACTCTATTACCACTTTCGCATCCAACGTCTCCCCGTTATCGACGAGACTTCTCTCTCCCTCTCACTTTTTTCTCTCTTTTTCGTCATCTCCGTCGTCGTCGATATAGCACCTCGTGGGGGGTATATTTTCGTGTCTGCCTTATATATATTTCCAGCCGTCCCGTTTCTCGGACTGTTCCACCGCGTAAATAACTTCCCTCGCGCACAGGGGCAGGAAAGTTGCCGGTTCTAAGGCGGGACCTACGCCGTAGTCAGAGGGCGATAAACCACCCAGTGGGGGATGGGGGAGAGAAGGGGTGAGAGAGAGAGGAGGAAAGCGGGAGGGAAAAAGCATCGGCTGTTTTCCAGTTTTCGGCGCGACGCGCAGCCGCGGGAGCGTCTCGCGCTATCTGTCTGTCTGTAATACGCGTGTCTACGCGCTTGAGGCTTCACGCGAGGAGAGGTAATGTAGCGAGTACTGTGAAGATATACCAAGAGAACGAGAAAATTTTCGAATTTGAAAATACATTCTTAGTGAATGGAAGAGTTTTTCAGTTTATAACGTAAAGCCATATTTTTAGTATGCGTTAAAATGAGAATAGAAAATGAATAATAAATGAAATGTCTTGTATATTATTATAGTTGCATTTAAAATATGCATATACTCAGATAATCTAAAAGACTATGTGAATAATATCAAGAACATTATTAACAATAAAAATATCAATAATCGATTTCAATGAAAAATGCATTGAGAGAAGGATTTATTTATATTTAATATATATGTTAACTATTAACATTAAAGTAGCTGATTTTGGCGAAATAAGGGAATATTTGACGGAAATATTCTAAGTCTTACTATAAAGATGCGTATATTAATAGTTAATATATTTTTCTGTACATTTTTAATATATTTTCTTATTAAATATAAATAAATTCTTCTTCAGTGTGCGTAGGAATTTCATAAATTCATAAAAAGTTTGTATAAGTGTTGATAAAAAATGCTTTTTTTAATCTTGGTGTACGAAGTTCTACGCGCAATAATGCGAGAGAACAGGTACTTTGCACACGCTAAATACGTACAGGTTGTCTAATTTCTTGCGCAGGCTCCCAACTAATTTACACGCAATTCTGGTACTAGGATGATTTTTACTCTCTTTTTTCTTAATCTCAACTCACGCAAAGTCATATCTACTTTGTGCACTAGTTGTTTAATGAACTATATTTGCATAGTTGTACTGACCTCTGACAATCTTAAATGATTTCATTTGCAAAAGAAACAACCTGTATATACTTACCAATAAACGAAATTAACGTTCCGTTAAATTACATTCTACTTTCATTCATACTCACATTTTACAGTATTTCTAATAGATATGATTTTTTTCATCTCATTCATTCAATTGACGGTATGTTTCTAATTTGATGGTTTTTACTTAGTAAATTATTTACATTCACTATATACCGTCTGCTTATTTTCTATTTTTTCACCCACTCAATTCGGTTGCACACAACCTGTAGCATCGCAAATTTTTTAACAAAAAAAAAACACACAGATCGAAAAACATTCGCCGGGTTGAATAAGCAACAATGAATCAGCCATTCCCTTTTTCTCCGGCAAAAGATACTCGCTGCGAGTCGTGCGCTCAAGTATCGCGAAAGGGAGCACGATAAAGCACAAAGGGACACGCGGGGAATGTGCTCGGCCGGCAGTCAGGCACCCCGTATAAAGAAATCCCGCGACGTACGGTCGCGCGAGCGCGCGAGGCTGGCGGTGTGCGCCGAGCCCGGGCTCCGCAGTTCCTTCGTTTCTTTCATACTCGAGAATTCTTAGTCGGGTGGATAGTTCGAATTTCCGGCGAGCGCAGTTCTTGTCCCGCGCGCGGAAACGCACGGGGCCGGAAGACAGAGACGAAGAGACGCTCCATCCGACTGTCTGGCTGGCTGGCTGGCAAAAATGCCTTACCGACCGTGCCGCGCGACCTCGAAACGAGCGCACGGCGGTAGCGGCGACACGAAGAGAAATGGAAGAAATTACCGGCGATGATTTACGAGGCTAAGAAAGGGGATGGGGGCTGAGCGCCCACGCGTGAATCTTTCGCGAGGGTCCAAAAGTTCCGCGGGGGCTGGAGAGGAGGACAGTTGCGCGCCAGCCGAAGACGAGCTACCGGGCGTATATATCTTCCTTATTTGGACGGATGTTATTTGCCGCGAGCGGAATTGTACGAGATACGTCGGCGAAATTTTCGCTCCGCGAGTGATGAGCGAAAAAGAGAGAGAGAGAGAGAGGTAGAAGGTAGCGAGCGGCGGATTAAGAGATAGAAAGTGAGAAGGAGCACGAGATGTAGAGAAGTAAAGGACCGAGTGGGGAGAGAGAGATGTAGAAAAGGGGCATATATGCGCACAGCGGTGAAATTGAGAATTTCATATTTTATTATATTTTCGAATGCGCCCGCACGGTCGTCTTGACGTCCTTTTTTGCTTTATAGCTGTGTGTTACGCGAACGCGCCGAGTGGCGATGTTTTTATGAATGTTTACGAAATGAAGTTTAAAAATTGTGGTACGAGAACTCGCTGAAATGCTCTGGCATATTTATTTATATTCGAGCGCCGAGCAATCTAGATACTTTAAAGGGCGCAAAACAGTTTTTAGCTTACAGGTTGGCAACATAAAATTAGCTTCGTGTGTGCGAATTTTAGTTAAATGTATATTCGTACATCGCGAATTAATTAACGTTGTATAACGCAGTATATTTTCACGTATGGTATAACTGTTTTATATTTTAGCCATATTGATAACGTAAAAATAAATAAGACCTGGAATTTGTGGAATGGAGCGTATGTGGAAATATTGTATTACCATGTACAATAAATGATATTCAATATCAAGGCTAGTATGAGTGACTAATGTATAGAAAATGCGTTCTCTTTATACAGCTAAATTGGTGCGCCAGAAATTATAATTATAATTAGCATAGTACAAAATCATTAGGATTTAATGAAGAAATGTTCTACTAAATGAAATTTATATTATTACTTCAAAGGTTTCGTTGCGTTACAAAAGTTCCAAGAATAACTGAATTTCCAACACAGAAATATGAACACGGAAATATATAAATTCCGCGAAAAGTCCTCAACTGTAACAATTGTAGAACGCTAGAAATTCATCAAAATCATGGATTCAAATGCTCCCACCGTTACAAAGCTCTTCCGCTTCCTCGTCGCAAGCAAAAACAAGCAGTTAAACTCGCTCCAGTTCGGTAGATTAAGATTTGTACCTCTCTCTCTCCCCCTCTCACTCTCTCTCGTGCGCGTGCGCGTAACTTTTTGTCCCGCCGTGATGAATGTGAGAACGTTAGCATCGAGAGAAAACTCGCACGGGCGCGCACGAGCGCTTCCGTCCGCGCGCTTCCCGCAGAAAAACAAAGCTCGCCATTAGCCCCGATGAAATAATTCGCCGGGTCGCGCGCGCACACGATCTGCGGAAATATTCAAAGCGTGTCGAAATAGAAAGCTCGCGCGGCCGTTGTTGGTGCCGCTGACGTCGCGACTGACTTACAGTTGTAAATTATTGTTTGCCCAAACTTTACCCTCCCCCGTACCGAGTTTACCTCTAAATTACAGACAAACTTTCGGCATAATTGCGCGGGCGGGGATAGAGAAAGAGAGGGGGTAAAACGCCGAAAACTCCGCGTTATTCTATTTCGTTTCATTACACAAATTTTGCAGCAAACTTGCGGCGCGCGCCAAGTCCGACGGAGAATGGAAGGGAGATGGGACGACGCGAAGCTCTATACCCGAAGCTCGAGAGAAGAGCCCCGGATTCGCTGGCGGCGCGCGGTAATTAATTAATTGTTCAAACTTTTAACTTAATCGTTTCCGCGGCCCAGTATTCTTATCTCCATTACGGATTCTCCGAGCTTTCGACGCTCGCCTTTTTTTCTGGAATCTGCACGAGCGCCGCGCTTCGCCACTCTGCGCAAAGACCCCGATTCATCAGCACTCTAGTGAGATTGAGGGAGAAACGGTTTTTTTTTGTCAAAAGGGTTTGTTTAATTTTGTAGCAGCCACGCCCGTTTTACAGATTATTTATTAAAGCGGAATGGATAGAATTGACATCAGGTTTCAGGTTTATTCAGCGAGCGCGCTTGTCGAATGATTTTCGAATTTATATATATATTTCCATCGGTTTCGATATTTCCAGCTCTATAATTCAATTAAAACGACTTTTATTCGCGAAAAATTTTATTGTATTAGGAAAATTCATCGAAATTCTGATTTAAAAATACCAACGTTAGTGATTGATGAATTCCATCTGTAGAAAATACTATATTTTTCGTTCCGTAACAATAATGCATTTAAATCAATCAACGTTTCATGCTGTCAACGCAATCCGATGGTAGACTCAATACGTTGATACGATATATTGGCGATTTAAATGGTAAAACAATCAATGAAAACAATGAAATATTGTAACGAATCGCATATTTTGATTCAATAACCATTTAGCTTGGAATAATTGAGGCGAAGTAGCATTGGAGAAATGCCGTTTGAAGTGCTTTTCTTACATCATCAAATGAAAAACTTATATTCGCATAGGTAGCCTTCATAAAAACAAAATGAATCGAAAAGAAAATCTCGCAATTTAAAAAATAAAAATCCACATCAGATTGTTCTCTCTGGTTGGGCATTTAAATTATAAAGTTCTTACAACTCGTGTTGCTCTAACACCAGAGATACACTGAACCTCGGAGCATGTACAACTTCTGTGATAAATAAATTCCACCCTGCTGTGGAATCCCGCCAATCCTCTTACTCTCCACGCGCACTTTCAATACAACGAGCTCGAGTTTGAAAAAGTCTCGCGCAGCCTTTTAATGCCTAATAATAACAAGGCTGGGTAAACGAACGCGCCGTCGGATAATTTCCTACTTCAGCCGAGCGAACGGAAAACCGCGAGAACGCGAAAGAGAAACAAACTCTTAAAAATATAACCCTTCCTCGCGCAGGCCCCTTCCCGCCCTCGGTTTCTTCTCGCGCTCGGGGTAGGCAGTGTGTTGTTTGGCGTCGCGAGTAAACAAGCTGCGCAGAAAGAGAGGCTCGAGAAGCCGTACGATAATCGCGCACGCGCGCGTGTGTGTGGGTGTATACCTGCCCCCTTGTTAAAACGGAGCTACGAGCTGCGCCCGTATCGCCTGACGCACGAAGGCGAGAAGTGAGACGGAAAGAAGAGAGAGGGAGGGAGCGAGAGAGAGAAATGCAGGGAGCGCGGAAAGAACAGAGGGAGAAAAGTGCGGAGAATAAGGGATGATAACGAGGGAAAAGAGTAAAGACCGCGATACGCGTCGGCTGCGGAGCGTACCGCACATACGTATGTATGTAGGTACGTATACATAAAGTTTCGCGTTATGGAGGCGAGCGTGCGCGTCGGCTTTAATGGCGTCGAGCCATCGGAAATAATTCATTTTCAATGACCTTTCCTCGTTAACGTACAGCCTCCCGCGGTCTCGTTAATTCTTGCTCGTTTTCCCCTATCTGTCTGTGTCTCCCCCGCACTCTCCCACCTCCTCTCTCTTTCTCTTGCTAGCGCCCTCTTGTATGTGCGTATGTACGTTTCCGTGCTCTCGCTCATTCATTTTTCCCCTTTTAATGCATACATACAGAAGTACGATAGCTCTGAATAATTGCAGTTGTTGCACGTCGCCGTAGAAGCGACGAATTATATATGAAATGAAGCGCTCCGGGCCGATTTAAACTTGTAATAGGGCCGCTTTTTATGCCCGGGTTATAATTTCGTTTTATTTTCTACAACCGCGCGTTTGTTGAATAATAACTACTGGGCGTAATGACTTTTCACATTATAAGGAGCATTTACGAACACGTTTTGATTAATAATTTTCAATTTATAATACCGTTCGAATTTGTATTTAAAAACCTTATTCAAGAGTATTCAAGCTTTAAATGTGTAAAAGTTAGTATTAGTAATTTTTCTATATTAACTTCGTTTTGAAATTATGCCAAAGATAATCCGTAATAATGTAATTAATTGAATTTGTAATATAGCTTTTAATTAATTCTCATTACATGTATCAATTTCAATTGTTACTTTCATAATGGATATTCGAGAAAATGAAATTTTAATGGATTTTATTATACTTTATTATTTAAATTTTTTTTAATTTGATTTAATTTTTAATTTTTTTAATTTAGTTTTAATAAACTTACTAATGGATTTTATCCTACCAGTAATTATATTGTAAAACATAACAAGTGAAAGAAATCAAAATATTGGATATTCGATGTTTAGTTGAATTGTGTTAAAGTTTACTTATTGATGTTACTATCAAAGATTATTGTTCAGTTGTCAAAATTATTTGCTCATAATTTTATCCAGATCTAACTATAACCTAATTATTTTTGTTTTGTTCAAATAACGCTCTGTCTTCACCGAAGTTGAATCAAAGCTTTCATGCAAAATATACTTGTAGCTATTGGATACTAGCTGACCATCCTCGATATTAAAGGTGGCCAAATAACAGAGAGGGAATCTCGGGAAACCCCAAAAATGCCCCTTTCACTTAGCGTATACCCCGGCAAATATAACCATTTAGACCCACTTTGTTCAATAACTTTTTTTTATTCTTTTACATAAGTATACTCATATATAATAAATTGTAAGCAAAGATTAAATTAATCGCGGCTCCATTATTTTTCCATCTAAAAGCGGTATCGTACAAATAGCTGTTTTTATTGACTAGGTTTAACATTACACCTTAGCTCATACTAAGATTTTACGAAATATTTATAATTACACTGAATTTACGAGACATCCCGGATTTCCTTTATTAACGTAAAAACACTGAGCCTAGGCTTTAGCCAGACAAATCCTGTATAAGACACTATTTTTATGCTACCCTTTTTTCCCAACCAGATTATCTTTAAAGCCTTTAATTCTTCCTTAAAATTTAATCTAATGCAGCTCATTCTTCATTTCCATTAAACTTACTTAAAGCGACATTCCCATTTTCGTGTGAAAATCCGTCTATAATAAATTACTCAATCACAAAATCGGACAGGCCTCCGGTGCGCACTGTCAACCCGTCGGCGACGCGAGCCTCTCCAAACTCGGCGACCATTAATCGGCGCGTGCGCACTCGTCGTCGAATGGAGCAGTATTCGTCTACATATACATACATACGCACGCTCGCACACACATGTACCCCGACGAAAAATCGCGGACTCATTTGGATACACATCGCAGGCACTCTACAGCGGCACGTGCGCGCGCGCAATTTTCCCCTAATGGCAGACTAAGAGCGTAACGAGGTCGGAGAGGGCCGCGAAGAGTGTATCTTGTATAGCTGCTGCAGCGACGTCGACGGCGCCGTAAGGGAAAGACGGATAAATAGATTGCGAGATGAGGCGCGAGGGTGAGGTAAATAGAGCCGGAGTAGTGCCGCTAGCGGGCCGTAACGAACTTATGACATTGTGTGTCAGCGAGCTTAATAACGTAACGGGAGAATCAGCTCTGATGCGCGTCCTGGCCCGCTGTGCGCCACCTTCTATGTCACGTATTATACACACACATATATACGTACACGCGCGAGAGCCAAAAGCAAGCTGGCAAGCTGACGCACCCTGCGTTTGTCTGGGCGCGCGCGCGTGCACTTAAGTGTGTCTAACTATATGCGTCTGGTTCTAGACGCATACGCGAGCTCGCTAATTAAGCATTCGCACACGTATACAGTCGGGGATTGTTTACGGATAAGTGCGAGATTGTTTTCTTGTGAAATTTTTCCGCCCTCTCGAGCGACGCATCAAACTAATCACGAGAGATTGCAATATTCCCGGGATATTAATGGAATTAACGCGGCGCGTTGCCGGCGCTCCGCAGGCGCCGAGCAACTCGCTCGTCAATCGCACGTAACGAGATTAACGCGTGCGCGCACACCCGTCCGTCCGATCAACTTTTCTGTTTTCGTTCATTATGGAATCGCTTATTTTCGTATCGGATATTTCGTATCTCTTCTCTTTTTTTGCGCGTCTCCGTGGCGTTGCCGAGCACCGCGCCACGAGCGGAAATGTTTTTCCCCGTCGTTACGGTGGAATCCACTTTGGTCGAGGGCATATTAATCTTGATTTACGATGTGATGGATTTCTCGCCATGCCCTGCTCGCGCCCGAGCCGGAGTAATCCCTTCGCAGTTATAATAAGTTAATGCTGATATACTTTTGCATAAATGTTTAATGGAATCAAAGGAAGTTTTTTTTGTTGGTTGTGGCACGTTCTCACTTTGACGGTTAAAAAGGCTGACTTTTGGTATAATTTTCTTTTTCTCACGTAATTTCGACAATTGGGTGAGGCCGTAATTGCTTGCTATATATAGGCAGAGAATCTAAGGCCTCTTTCCACTCGGCTCAAGAAGCCGGAGTACCAGAATCCACGTTTCTGAAGAGCATCGGAGTAGTGTATGCCAGGGAACGTAGTGGAGCCAGGTTGGGAGAGCCAGCGCGGCCGACCCCTACACAATTAGATAAGTAGTTGCGATTGTTTACAATAAATATAGCGTCGCCCATTAGGCGTATTGTGGTGACGCGTCTTCGCGGTAAAATTTCATCTTTATGTGTTTTTCTAGCCTTAAGTGAATAATCTTAATTTTGTAAGTACGAATCAGATAGTAGGTACCCGTTATAAGGTGGTGACACTAGTGGTTGACCATACCCTATTTGTCAGACATTTTCGTTGTAACAGTTACACAAAAATAAAATTTGCTCAACTAATAAATCGTAAAGTAATGTAGAGGTTATTTACTTTGCAGTCATCGCTTTAAAGTTCAAAATCGTTTTTTTTTCCATCAAAGAAAAAGTAGCCGAGAACTAAATTAGATGACCGACAGCTGGTGCTTTTATTCTATCTAATTATATATACCTATATACGTATATCCTATATTCCGAAGGGGATTAGTCAATCTCTCGGTCGCATGAGAATAGAATTACATAATTGTCTAGTTTTATCAATGAAAAGTGTCTACAGGTATTTCTGTGTTAAGAATCTTTAAATAAAGCTCTACTATATATTTCATTTTAATTGTGTTTAGTATTATTGTTTCTAGCATTTATAAATCTATTAAAATATTTATTTATCATTTTTACATGTACATAATATATAATTATTCATTCGACGTAATAAATAATTTAGACCTATTTGCACTAATTTATTATACAAACTATGTAAATAAAAGTTACAGTAACCGAATATTTACAAAATAATTTTCGATTCAATTAATTTACTAACATTTTTGAATACGTATTATTTTACACTTATTGGCTTTTTAACATTGGGCATACAAAATATTAAAAACGGAGTTTTTCACAATAAGCGAGTAAAATCTTTAAAAAATGTTCACATTTCCATGTAAAAAAGTTTTATGTGGAACAATTAACAATCCTGTTTCATATTAAAAAAATTCAGAAAATATAATGAAACGAATTTTTATAGCTTCACAAGCGTCATTGTGCTAAAGCATTTCCATTATTTTGCAATAAAATGAAGAGCTTTTCGGCGTCATTCCACAAAATTCATTCTGGTACCTACAGGAAACCTTTTCTCTTAATCGTCTGCGCGACTGATATATAAACCATTCACGAACATCACAGTAATTATGTAAAATAGTGAATTTAAATAAAAAGCTACAATATCCGCCGAATTATATCCATCCTTTTCGATAATTCTAAGTTCAACAACATCGCATACTCTTATATTATTACACTAAAACTGCGTCATGGTCGTCCCACTTTGATGGGCGGCTACGCAACTCTGCACGATTATTGTCTCCGATGCATAACCTAATTCAATGACAACTGGCCCATGCGTAACGCAAACAAATATCCATTCTCATTCGACCGAGTTCTCCTGCCTTTTTTCGCTTCCTATCTCTCTCTTCTCTAATCTCGTTTTGCCACCGACGTCCGACAGTCGACCGCGAAGGAGAGCGGGCGGCCCGCAAATACCTGCAGGCCATTATTTATGGCAAAGTGCATCTCAAGAATGTTTCGCGGATTCTCAAGAGCCTAGCTGTTTCTGCTGCTTGGCCCTCTGCAACGTCGCGGTATACCTCTTTTCCTGAAAGTCTACAGCGTATTCCTAGAGAGATACAAAGAGCTAGAGAGAGGAGAGAGAGAGAGAGAGAGGGAGAAAGAGAGAGAGGGAGAGGGAGAAAGAGCAAGCTCTGGGGTAAGAGTCGAAAAGGCACATGCAAGGTAAGACTTAGTTATCCCAGCAGGGTGGCTCCGCCAAATAGGATTCTCCAGTTTCAAACCGCCTCATTTCTCCATACCTTGCTCTATCTCTGTCTGTTGCCCTTTCGCGCACGCGCTCTCTTCTCCCCCTCTCTCTCTTGCTCACGATGTTCGCTGCACGCTCTATACGATCATTCAATTTTTTACTTCATTCTCCTCTTTCTTTCCTCCTCCTTTTCCAGTTTTGCGCTACATGTTTCGTGTGCTGAGTTCTTGTTTTATTTATAGGTATGTGCTTCCCCGATGCTCTCCCCCCCTCTCCCTCGTATTTTCTGTTTCGATATGCTGCGTCTTTGCTGTCAACGTTTCTCTCATCCTATTACTTGGTGTTCTTTTACGTACCCAGGCTGTGGGCGGGACGCCTCGCTCAATTTGTTTTTTTTTCTGTTTTGGTTTATTTCAGAGTATCTTCTGTATTGAAAATATTGAATATAAAAATTCGAAAAGAAGTTGATGAAGCAGCAATCATTTGCAGAAATATCGTAATTCATAAAAAAAACATTAACATTTTTTAATTGGTGTGTACACGAATTCATTGATGTCTACTTGTAAAAAGTGATGTCCCGAAAGTTTAGTTGAGAAACTATATGATATAAAATGTTTAAATAAAAAATGTTATTCAAAAATATTTGAAATCTTGATTAATCTATTATTCGGGAGCATAATTAGATACAATTTTTGAGTCTTGGTAGAATGATGAAATACTTAAATATTTTATCAATTCTCAATATCGACATTGGTTTTTTAAAATTTTGATCTTTTCATCAAGTAAAAAGCTTAAAATAAGAGCACTGAGCTTCACTTCAGCTATCAGAAAACGGCTGTCTAAGTCTGATCAAAACCCTGTGAAGGTCCTTATAAGTAGAATTGTTACTACAACGAATAAGTTTATAAATGTTACCATGTAAATCCTCTCTGTAACAACTTGGTTTCACCAATCATTCAACCAATTGTTATAAAGAAAAGTTACAACAAAGCCAAAATGTTGAAAATGTTATATCTTTGCATAAAATGGTACAAAAACTTCTACTTTGGTTCCTTTGATTAGAAATCCCGTCTACTTATGTTATATCACTTCTATATACAATATTGACAGATTTTTGTTTTGTTTTAGAAGATGTTTGTTTCAAAAATATAAAAGTATACAGCGGCCTTAAATTGTTTTTCCTTTATCCATTTTCAATTCTTTGTGAAACATTTTTATTCTAAAATGAATTCTCTTTGATTCTTTAAATACGTAAGTTTTACAGAGAAATATTAGAATTTCAAATAAGGAATGAGAATGAAATGTCGGGATTTCCAGACAATATTAAACGAAGAATGAGACCATTACAGCGGAATTTTAATAGTCGTGTTATACTAAAAAATCAACGAAATCTAGTTTAACGATGATTACTAGCGAATTCCTGAGAAATTTCAGGTAATTACGTTGAACAACTAGAATTTGTCAAATTCTGTTTAATCACAGCAAATTCTGTCTCCGAGAGCTTCTAGCCAAAATTACGTTGACTTTTCTCTGAGTGTTAAAAACTTACCTTTTCTTCCTACCACATTCCCGGAAATTCATCTAATTTCTCCATCACTCTTCTCCTGCTGGGGTAGTTATTCAAGTTTACCTTCGAGCTCTCACCTTGTCGACGCCCGTGTTTTTTTCGTTCCGTTGCTCTCTGCTCTATCGCGGCAAGAGAGGTAAGCCTTGCCTTGCCGCTACCACCGTCCAAGCCCCCCAGACGAACATATCTTTTTATGTTACGGCCGTGCGAGAGAAAGAGAGAGAGAAAGAGAGAGAGCTCTCCGGTAAAGCGGTGCTCAACGTCCGCCTTCGCCTCCTGTCTTTTTTCTATCTTCTTCTTGCCCATGCAGGAAGATCGCCTTCTTCCTCTCTGAACTTCGAACTTGGTAGCGGCGTTCTCCGCGATTGCCGCCCCCCGCGAGCGTCCTCGGGGCTTTTTAGAAAATACCCTTTATGGGTTTATTTCGCTCGGCAGTATTCAAACTTCGGCAGGCGCGCACAGGTAGCGCGAGCTTTCGTCACTCCGGCTACGAGATGGGCGGCTGAGAAAGAGGAAAGAGAAAAGGGGGGACAAGTAGACGAGAAAGAAGCAGAAAAAAGTCGACGAATAAAGGAGGAATTCTCGCTATTTCGGGTATATATAGATGTGCAAGGAGCGCCACTCGCGCGCAACTTCTTTTTCATTTAGGTGCTCGGCGCGGAATTCGAAAGCAGAGCCTCGAAATGAATTCGAGCGTATTCCAAAATGAGACTGAGTTACGTAAGAAAGTAGCTCAATCGACCTGGAAACTTCGATCAACCTGACTCTGGGAGAGGAGAGCGCGCGGAAAGGGGGAACGTACCTATATACACACGGACGAGCGCGCACACGAGCGCGGACGAGACTCGAAAGAAAAAAAAACTCAATTCCACCGTGCAGAGCTTCATGAATATATCGCAGATGTCGCTCCATCCCTCTCACAGCTCTCCTCGACTTTTTTCTCAGCCGCGCGCGTGCATAATCATTCCGCTGGTCGCACGTGCTCGATTCTCCTCCCATCGAGAGCTTTATTATATATAATCCGTCTTTTCATCACTCTTATTTTTAACGTGGATGCGCATCCATTTCCGAGCAGCAGAATATTCCAGATTATCTTCTAGATTGAGATTGCAAAAATATACTTTCGAGTAGTTTAATTTTCGACGAAAAATTCATTAAATTCAAATTTTTTCATTTGATACGACTTTAATTAAACCATTTCAATTGGTTTAATTCAATTGTTTATTAATTATTTTTAATCTATGATTCAGATTAATTATTTTGTTATACTAATGAGCAATAATTATATAATGATATTATGTTTTACAGTAATATACCGTGATCCTTCAAAATGCAGGTTTTGATAATGCTGTAGAAAGTAAATACTTTAAGTTACTTAAAAATTTGATTATTTAAATTATCTTTTACGCTTGTTATTGTTGAATATAATCAGTAGAGTTATATTTAGAAAATGATAATTGTAACAAATTATTAATGGATTCGAGTAAGCCTTTCTAAATATAATTGCGAGATCCCGGCTTTAACTGATTAAAAACATTTAATAAGTAGACACAAATATAGATAACGCATAATAAATTTTATATAAACATTCAAAACTTTTTGAAATCCATGCGATAACCAATTCAGATTTTCTTAGCTATATAACGTTAAGCAAAAAATACAGTTAGAAGCCTTATATCTACATCTAAAAAACTGCTGCCAATTTATTAACACGTAGCTTGCTCCAAATTAATTTATCGCTTCTATATGAAATGTTCTATATGTAATCAATGTATATAGTTAAAATATAAAATATGTTTACTCATTCTGCATGTTTTTTTAATGATTTACAACTTCATTAATATTTACAAAAATTACACATTTTTTCTTGTTTCTGAAATTCTTTATTAGCTGCCACTGATATTATGTCAATAATAAAAAAAACCTACCTGCTCGGAGCGCAACTAACACATATGCACTACACCATCTATTCCTACATTCTTTCCTACATTCCTATTACTTCACAATATTCTGTATAATAAATGATAATTCTTGATGAAATTTCACACATATACCACACACAAAATTGTCTATAAATTTCATGATTCTATTTATAAAAGATAGAATTTAATATCGAACTGTAGTTAAAAGTATTGTTAAATGTATTTCTTGGCATCTAACTGGCCAACGAAACTGGCTAATTCCATGTTTCGGCGAAGTACACTGTAAATTAACCTCAATAAAAAACAAAAGGAAGCAAACAACTTGCGCGCGTAGCGCGCGTCATTTCCATTTTCTAGTATACACAAAGCCGTTCTCGAGAAATTACGATATGAAAAGAGGACTAAAACAATTTTAATTTCAAATATCTCTGAAATTCATAAACGAATTCCGAGACGAATTCTTTAACACAAGAACTCATATAATAAATAATATACAAACTCTACATCTTCACCAAATTTCAAAACAATTAAAACAACAATTTTACTCCAGTTATTGTGCGACAAAGATAGTACATTTCGACACGGGTGGGGAAGTCGATTATTTAGCTGGTGTGACTTTTTGCACGAGCGAAGCGAGTGCGAAAAAGTCACACCAGCTAAATAATCGACTTACGCACTAGTTTCGAACGGTATTTTATACCACGAGCGCCGAAAAATCATACCAAAGTTGTGATTTTGAGGTTAGAGTGGTATAAAAGTCATTTTCAGAAATACAAACATTTTAAATATCAAATATCACAAAAACTAACCATATGATCTGGATGAAATCTTACACAGGTATTGCTTATATCGCATACAGAATAGTCTATAAATTTCAAGCTTATACGTGGAGCCGTCATTGAGAAATTAGGATTTTGAAAAAACCGTAAAAAAATGTTAACCTTAAATATCTCTAAAAATCATGAACCAATTCTTTTACTGAAAGAACTTATACAATAAATATATAAACTCTAATCTCCACAAAATTTTAACGTCATTAAACCAATTTTTTATCACACGTGCTTGGAAAATGTCATATTGCGTGAAGGTCTTGCGTGCGCTAAATGGACATATTGCGTGAAAGTCTTGCGTGCGCCAATTGTACACTGCGTGTCTTTTTTCTATAACGCACTCTCGAGCATTATACGCAGCGTCTTCTCTGTCTAACCTCTAAAAGGTGAAAAGAAACGTCCTCACTTGCATTGTCCATGCACTTATGATAAAAAATATTGTGTGTAATTCGTGCGACATAGATTCTAGTAGCGAACTAGTTACACAATATTCTATTATATTACAGAACAGGGATGAGAGTGAATTTGTTTTAGAAAAGTACAACTTTTTCCAAACTTACTTTTGATAATAAAACATAGCTTTTCGATATCTATGTATACGTAGTGAAGAGTGCATGCTGCCCTAATTTAATTCAGGAACATCTTCCCTTTTTCCCTACACTCCGGCTTGACCTATACTGGTTGCTTTACTTCATACGTCAGTCTGGGCCTGATGATTGCTTCATAGAGTCATCTTAGCTTGTGCAGTTTAAGGTCCCAAATGATCTCGAAGTTCTGCTGCAGGTTCAGAATGTGCTATTTGTTTTATCGCAACTCATACTTATGTGATTGCGCTCAGTCTAATTACTTGAGCTACATAAGAAAGATTTTACCTTGAACAGCAGTTCTGTATAAATAGGTAATCCAGTTCATTTTTTTCGGGTTTCTGCTGGGCCTTATTTCTGCGGTTCGTCCCTTGATTTCGACGACCATATGTTTGTGATCCATGATGGAGATCTCAGCTGTAACTCTCCAGCCTATGATCTCATGCCACAACTTCTCGAAGCTGTGGTAATGTTAATGACGTATTCCCTAATCGCGTTTCGAAACATCGATTCATTTCCTTAGTTTAAGAAGTCTAGTTTGGCAGTGGTCAGAAACTTCCAGAATTTTTCTTCTCTGGCATTGTGCTCGAGCTTCCTTACGTAAGGTGGTTTGCTTTAGCATTGCATCCTAATATCAAATACCATGGTTTCGCTTCACAGAATCGTATTAGTTATATTACTTCTGCCGTAGGGCAACTCTGAGTTATAACAATGTTTGGCACCTTCTGGTACCGTCTCTCTCAGCTTTTTTTTGCCATTTATGTGCCATATTTGCTGCCGCCAGGTCTCGTCTACAGTGTCTGGTCGGTTTCACCTCAGACCCTTGACTAAAAAGCAAGCCATTGCTCGAACAGCATTGCAGCAGGGTCTTTGCGGGTCAAGCTTATGAGACCGTTGGAGCGACGTTTGCGTTCTGTCATTAGCAACGAAAATCGAGAAAAAGAGAATAAGAGAGTTAGAGCGAGGAGAATGAGCGCGCAATGAGAGACGGCGTCGAAACGTGCATCAAATCTAAAGAGAAAAGGGACAATTTTGGTTACATCTGTCTGCACGCTCTTCCCTCCATAGTGATCGACTCGACGGCTCTGTTCGGCATTTCGTTTGAGAACACCTCCCCAAATCCCAGTACCTTTCAGGTATCCACTTCTAGGGTGGGGAGCAGTCTTTTTAGAAGTGGTTCCGTGTCGTGCATCTGTGATACGGATACGGATACTGTGACCGTGGCGTGCTTCGGAAGATCTTTCATCTCAATAGCTCTGAGATTGGCGCTGTTCCATGGCTTTCATCCATCCCTTTATTTTTTCCTCGAGCCACTTCATGTTTTCCTGATCTAGCAGTCACACACGTGTGTTCTCCTATAATATCAATTTTCAGGAAGGTCGGGAAGTAGTTCTCCTCTAGTTACTTGTTAGTCACACTTTCCAGAACTTTCAGCACCAATTTACTTTGCTCGTACCTGAGACACGGCTCTCCGGATAGGAGTCAGAACAATCGCAATCCTAAATGGCGTTAGGACATCGCTGTACCTTAGGGTAGTCCATATGCTTCAGTTCCCTGGAATGAAGTTATGGAATTTGGCAGAAGGACTTTTGGTAGAGGTTAGTAATCTCCAGTATTCTATTCGATTGGTCTCATAATTCCTCAACTGCTTCATCGAGTTCATTTCCATCGGTACTGCTATTACTGTGCTTTGTGAAGAAGAAAGTTCAGACTTTTTGTCGTTCCAACGTATTATTGTGAAAAATAGGGGTGATTTATGTTGGTGATTAGGTTCACTATTCGGCTTTCGTTTGCGGTCGTCCCTGCCCATGGTCGATACCGGAGTACTTCCTTCCTGCCGCTGGTGGCCTCGGTAATAGAGCTCTCTGTACAGCATGACTATATCTGCTCACTATACGGCACTACTACTCAGAGAGGAATTATTTGGTAGGATAGCTAGGAGATGGATGGTTCTCATCCAGATGGATCCCTAGAGAGGAATAAAAATGTCCCATGTATGGACAACACAAGCCATCCAGACTTTCTCGTTTTGCACTACCATTGAGTAGGTCGTAGGCCTGAGAGTTTAATATCGAAGATTCCTCCATTAGTTTATGACCATCATTCTCCGAGTACGAAGACCCAGCATTCACTCTGAGAGCATTCACTTTTATTAGGGGATTCGCCATTCTCCAATTCCATCCCCACACTTTTATAGAGCCCTCTATACGGAGATCCGCAGTCATATACGCATTCATACTTGCGCAATGGACGCGCGTCCCTGTGTTCTTGTCCTCAAGCCCCCTCACTGACCAGGGTCAAATAGCCCGGCACACACCAAATCTTACTTAGTTCTTTATGTTGTTTTATGTTTTGCTGTTTCTCACGTATGAATTCAACAATCTTGTATTTGTCATATTCAGTTTTCATTTCATGGTTTGATAAAATACTAATAAACTTCAGAGTTTGATAACAAAAAACTTGTATTGAAATTGTGAGTGAAAACGATATTTTATAGAAATACCGATTTCAATGTATTTTAAAACAGAGTTTTTGGATTCTACTGGTCCAGCTGCCGAGAGGTTGAACTTTTTGGTACCCCTTGAAATAACAAAAAATTTTCAATTTTATGGGACTAATTTTTTTTGTTTCTTGAAAAGGGCAATTAGTACAAAAAAACTTCTTTATAATATATTATGTCAGAGATATGTTTGAATCTATATGCAATACTCGCAAAGTTCCTTGCGAAATTAAAAACCGTTATCATTGCATTATAATTCAATGCACATAATATGCACTCATTCAATAATAGGTGAACATTCAAATGCGACAGCTTGTTAGTTATATTCCCCAAGCTGATAAAGATTACCCATCCAGCAATGTATCCATCTCCCTTGCCACTTAAGCGTCCCACGGCCTCTTCCATCCTGCTCTCTCTCTCTCTCTCTCTCTCTCTCTCTCTCTCTCTCTCTCTCTCTCTCTCTCTCTCTCTCTCTCTCTCTTTTTCTCTCTGTCCTTCACTGTCTCCACCCCCAAGATACAGCATAATTCCGCGGATTATTTTCTGTCGCCAACTCCGCGCGCGTGCGCTTCGCTCAGCCGCGAGAGGGAGAGGACGACGACGACGACGGCGGGGGAGAGGAAGACACGAGTCGCGACTCGGAGATTGCGGTTACTTACTCCGCGGGCGCGATGTATATATGTATATATATATATATATATATATATATATGCGTATAGCGAAGAGAAAGAGCGAGAAGCGGGGCGTGCAGCACACCGCACACCAGCGCGCGTCGGAAGTTGGAAACATCTCGTCGTCTCGCGTCGCGTCATCCGACGTTTAGAGGGAGCGAGAGGGCGAACGAAGCGAGAGAACGACGAAGGAGGAGAGAGTCAGAGAGAGAGAGAGGAAGAGTTAAAAGGGGTGCAGCCGGCGTCGTTGGAAAGTGTACTACCGCGACCGGGGCGTGTATAGAGTTGGCGAGAGAGAGGAAGAGATAGACAGGACACACTGGTATGGGGGATGAACTTGAAAAGAGAGACAGAGAGCGTGAGTCAGAGGGAGCCGACCAGCGCAAGCCACGTAATAGGAGGGAAAGTGAGAAAAGCTTTTGCGAAAAGGGACGAAAATAGAACGCAAGAGGAAAAGATGAAGGAAGAAGGTGAGTGAGAGAGAGGACTAACTTGCCGGGGAAGTATGCGAAAGGAGAGATAAGAAATGGTGGAAATAAAGCGGATAAGAGAGGATGCCCATGCCGCCATCCCGCGCGCACGTTCTCTCTTGCCCGGAGGGAAAATAAAGAGAGGAGGGCGAATAAATAACCGAGCGTTCGCCCGTTGCTGTAGATTACGCGGAAAGAAAACAAAGAGGCAACGTCAATTAGACGCTCGCTCGCGCACGAGAACTCGCGCGGGGACGAGGGAGAAGGAAGAGGAGAGGTCGGGGAGAGGAGAAGACTAGGCACTTCTTGTGGCGCGTCGTCGCCGCCGCCCGACGAAGCCTGTCAGAAACAAGAGCCAGTAAGAAGTTAGTGTAATCCGCTCGCACCAGGATGAATGCAGTGCGCCGCCACACCTTCCAGGAACAGGGAAAACTGCGCTCGCTGACTTCCGACTATATATGTATATACTCGAAGCATCGGATCGATCTTTTAATTATGGCGCCGATGCCTGCGAATGAATCGTAGAAGGGAGAGGAAGACTGCCGCAACTACTTCCGTCCAACTTCCTTGTTCGTGCGGATGCGTCTTCTCTTTCTCTCCCTCTGTTGCTTGCCGAGGGGAGTGCATTTCTCTCCCTTCCTCTTCACCGATTCTCTTTCTTCCGATGAAAGGATGTGGCTGGGAGAATCCAAAATTGAATCAGATCGATCGTATACACGCGCTTTGATTCTACGGACTTAAAAGAGGGAGAGCAGTGCGCGGGGAGATGGTCTAGATGCTTGCCGACGTTGTGGGGTAGTCGATAATTACCTACTTCGTTAATTATCGAACTGTCTTCCTCTCTCTCTCTCTCTCTCTCTCTCTCTCTTCCTCTCCTCCTCGCTCGTTCGCTTCCTCTATCTCTATTCCCACATATATAGGGAGTCGCTGTGTGCGCGCGATTGAAGCTTTTGTCCTTTGAGATTAGAGGCTATACGCTCGTACATCTATTCCGTCGCCCGATGATCCCTTTGAACTTTCCGGCTTTCCGCGCCCGCCTGTCTCGGTGGCAGCACGCAACGACGGCAGCAGCAGACGCGACAAGCTCTTTCCTCCTTCTCTTCCTCCTCTTCGTACTACTATTCCAGCTTCCCGTGTGTATAATCTCGCTTTGGTATCACGAGAGGCGAACGTCATACACCACATGCAAACATAGACAACACACGTACATATACACGTATTAGGATTTTCGTTAACGCAAACGCATTATGCGCACCCGTCTTATCGATTTCCGAGCACCATTGATTGATTGCTGTTGATATTTTGAGAGAGGCGCATATACGTGTCTATGTGCTAAGGGCGTTTTCTGAAGTGAAAGTTGCCGACGAGGCGTGATTTTAATGATGGAGTGCGTGTCAGAAGTTGGCGGGTATGTCTAACATAGTAAATATTTAACGGGAAGTAGTTACAGAAGGATATGGTACTTTTTGATTAATGAGAATATATTAGACAAGCCGTAGGATTTTGATCAAAATTGCAAATATTTTTATTTTTATTAACTTTCTATAATCTGCCATATCAAATGAGCTAACAAATATGAGTGTTTATATTAATCAATAAAATATCTGATTTCAATTTAATAAATTGAATGTCGAACGTTATTTTGTATAGAATTATATTGTATTTTAGTGGAAAAAATATTAGAATAAAATGTTTCATTTTTATAAGGGAAAGTTATCAAATTCATGAAAAACATATATTGTTCTATTTTCCAATTAAGGTATTATTGAAATGTTTGATAAATCTATACACAGTAATTTTACAAAACTTATATTTTATTTTAAGAAATATACATGTAATTACTTTTTATTTTTTTAATGAAATTCGATGTTTCTTTTTGAAACATAATTTCAATCAAAGTAAACATTTTAATATATTGACACAAATGGTAGTTTGAAGTTCAATGTGAATTTTTTACATTACTGGGTAGAAACTTATTCACACAGTATTTAGATGACATAATAGCGCAAAATCTGCTTTTCAAATTGGACGGCAATTATCTCTAGATTTGATATATTACAATTTGGGGATAGTTTAATAAATATTACTCTTTTCTAATTTTGGAGGATTTGATTCAATATAAGAGTAACTTACATATTTTATTTTCAATTTTTAATTTAAAGTTTATATAAAATCTTCAAAAAGCTATACGTAATTATCTATTAATTTTTCGATGATAATTTTAATGAATTATTTATAATTCGATTAAATAAAGAATTAATTTGATAACAAAATAAATAAAGATTGTATTTTATATATCAGAACATTGAAAATAATGATATAATGAAAATAATTATTTTATTTCTGATTGATTTCTGATATTTTATTTAGATTACGTTTTATTTTTATTATTTTTTGTTATTACGATAAAGCCATATAAAGATCATTAATCATTTGCAATAATTTATACTTCTCATTATAAATTTACTAATCTCAAAAGAAGTCATAACTTTCAAATTGTTGCCATAAAATGAATAAACTTTAAACAATTAATTAACACTTCGAGTTTTTTACTAGATAATAAATTGTTGATACTCAAATAAATGATTATGTGATTACTATAAGAATGGTGTATGGGAAGTTTAGTCAAAAAGTGGAACAATAAAATATGAATCTCAGATTTTCCTACAAGCAGCTCTGAATTAATATTTTGTATAAAAAGCGAGTAACACCATTAATAGAACGCATTATTCTGAGTTCTGAACAAGCTGGCTACAAGTATAATTGTTAAAGTATTAGTTATTTTGCATCTCTTGTTATAATATCATCTAACTAAAAGATAGTTTACATGTACCTTTAACAAGATAACTGATGCTTATAGTACACAGGATTTTACTTTAAATGAGTACTCTAGTACACGTTCATCACACTTTGGTTTCCCATAAAAACTAAGAATTATATTGATAATTACCAGACAATTTTATAACAATCGAGAGTTTGAAATTCAGCATTACTTCCACGATTTTAAAAAAACATCAATTCCTTATTCTTTTCCTTTAATTTAACACTCTGTATCGTACTAATTAGTGTAAAATATAGTTCTAGATTCACTTCTCATGAACATATGCAGTTCTTTTATTAATATCCTATTCCAATCGAGCATTTCTTTTTTTCTTGAGAATGTCATTGCGAGAAACCATACATGGATCCTACAGGATCATATACCAAAGAGGATCCAATAAACGGTTTTCTAACTTGCAGATGCATATCGCATGGCGGACGCATTTAGGCGAATGCTCGAGAAAATTACGCGCATAGTTTCATGTCGGTATATAGTGGACGTGGAGGCCGGCTGATCTGAAATAGAGAGAGGAAGAGAGAGGGAGAGAGAGAATTTACCGCACCAACGACCATGGCATAGCAGCTTTGTTCGCAGACTTCGCTCACATACGTACACTCGCACGTAAGTTCCGACCGCTCGAGATTTGCGAAACACTAGAGGCGATTTCACTCGGAAAATTTCCTGCGTACTCGCCTCTCCCTCTCTCTCTCTCACTGAGTGTTCCCGGGGGTTTGCCACGCTGGAGAGTGTGGCGGGGGAGGGATAGGGACAGAAACGCACCCGGAGACAGAGAGAGGGTACGCGTCATTGACCTATCGCGAAACCGCTCCACCGAACACCCTCATAGTCCTTCTCCGCCATGGAACCACCGCAGCGAGTCGGTGACCGCGTGCATAGGTAGGGAGGCAGACGCAAGGTAAACTTAATTAACTCATTCGCAATTAAGCGTGACCCGATACGTGAATTATAGGCCGGCTGCCCACCCCACGCGCTTCCGAGCATAATCATTCGACGGGGGGGGGGGGCTCGTCTCGACGCTCGCTGTCAGTCGAGCTGCCCCCATGCTGTGCTCGCTCGTCGACAATGAGTACACTTGCGGTTTCGCCTTTCTGTTGACTTATATTAGTGTCTTCGCTGTTCTCCTGCGCTTGCGCGCCGCTACTGCGGCCATACGCGCGCGAGCCGTCGCGTATATATATATATATATATATATATATATACTCGTTGTATTTTGGTGTTATAATTTGGGGTTGCCGGAGGGCTTGGAAAGCTCTCTTTAATTATACCTGTAGCTTTACGTATTAAACTGGTCAAATGTTGTGGGAAGTTTTTAAAAAGTGATTCGTAAAATGAACAGTTGCGTACGCGTACTAAATTTTATTACATGTAAATGGTAAGAATTAGTGTTAAAACATAACAATTATATTTTGTCTTTCATTAATATAATTGTTAATAAAGTGTAATATGTAGTTGCAACGATTTCTAAATATTGATTTATTTGTAATATTTTCATAATTTCTACATCAGTATTCCTAGAAATAAATTAAATTAAACACATGTTATTAATCAGTTATATTAATAACATAGACATTGATATTGGCTGACAAATATATCGAAAAGTTGTCAATCATTTCATTTACGATAACTCAATTGTAATTTATATGTTAAGCTGACGGAGTGTATATTGTGCTAACGTGTTGCAACCTTGTAGGAAATTACGAGTATGTTCGTGAAGCTCTGAATATTTGCTATAATATTCTTAATGTCAAGATACATTTTACTATAATTAATGTTATTTAGTCATAGCCATTAAAGAGCTCTCAAATTATACATACAATTACTGTTTTCGTAACTGCAGTAACCTGGTACGCATTGAACTAGAAATTATCATTCTCTCTAAGAAACACATATGTACATATATCATACGTATAATATTAAGGCATAGAGAAATGTAAAAATTTATATTATAGTTCTAATTTATTAAAGCTATTTTCAAACAAATTTTTGCACATGATATTATACAAAAAATTATTAATACCAAAAGTGTTGTATATATTTAATTATTTCTTTATATGAAAAAACATTTTATTTTATCTAAACTATTTTATCATTACTGATGAAATTACTAAAAATGAAGTCTAATTAAAAGTAAAAAATATGTTTTCTAACTGAATAATTTTGCCTAATTAATAGAATAATAAAATACTTGAAAAAAAGTGTTGTGCTTAAAAGATGTTTACTTGCTCTCATTAATGCCGTGAATCATGCTACTGGCGAAATAGTGCATTTGCTTATGAGTATCTTAATATGCAGCATCGTTACTACGTTCATTGTCCATAGCTTCATTGTACTTGCGTTCCGACAATATATAATCTTAAGTAGTCCGCGGTGGATCGTAAAGTTTTTATTGCGCAAATGCCTTTGCTGAATAGGATACAGACCATTGGTGTTCCATGCGGTCGTTTTTACGCATTCACATGTACAAATAAAGTCCATCCAAATTGAAATGCACTCGGTTAGAACTTTTCTTGCACTTAATTAATTATTCAAAAGCATGTCTCTTCAATAAGCACATCCGATTTGTCCAGCCGGTAGTTACCGGGGTGTCTGGAGACTGAATCGCAGAGGGAGAGACTTACGTGCAGAGAAATAGGAAAGAGAGGGAGAGAGCGAAAGAGAGACTCGTTCAATTAAGATAATGAAATGAAATTTCGAGTCCGATTTAATTAATATAACTACGAGATCATTTACCGATTCCATCTCGTCGGTTTCTCTCCCCGGCCCCTGATATCGGAACTAATTTCTTCAACGGTGGCAGAGGGAGTGAGAGAGAGCGGGTTATTCGCGATCCGCTCATCTCTATATATAACCGCTCACTCTCGCTCCTCGAACAGCTATTCGATTCCCATCATCGGTGCATTCTCGCCCGTAAAATGGATTTCAAATGCATGCTCATTAAAATGTACTGTGAATTGACCTATAAATTTGCAAAATTAAAGGAAGATCGTTTCTCGTTCTCCATATCGTTTTCTAGAGTAGTCTTGATTAATGATTAATTAAATTCCGTTTAAAATAGAGATGACTTGATTTTAAACTGCGATTTATATTCGCATTGTTCAATTTGCATTTTACTGTTTTGTTTATATAACTGACTTAGTAAATTAAGAAAATATCTAATATCATTGAAATGTAATTTTTTAAAATAATGTAAATTTCGGAAATGTAAAAAATAGTTCAGATATTTGGAAACTTATAGTTATTACAATTTTTATTTATCATCGAAACTTTAAGTCTATCATGAAATACACCGTAGAAACAACTTTTGAATGAGAGTAAAACTATGAAATCTTCTTTAGTATTGTCTGATAGGAATTCAATAATATATCCAACGAAAAGTGGACAAGGTATAGAACAAAAGGGTCTAAAGAAATCGAGTGGGTCTGAAGTGGAGGAAAACGTTGTGACAAACTCTTTAATGTCAAATCTTCCCTTGCTCGCATACTCACGCACACACACATACACACACACACATGCACACACATACGCACACGCAGATACACACGCCATGCACACTTACACACATACACACATGGGCGGGAGCACACCACACACAAACAGACCCATATACACACGAACACACACGCCCACACAAACACACACACAAACAGACCTCCCCACACACACACACGCATACACTTAGAGACCTATTGAGAGGAATGTCGTCCAAATGCTGAATAAACGACGCTTACAGTCAAATACGTCGAGAAGTAGAGAGAGAGAGAGAGAGAGAGAGAGAGAGAGAGAGAGAGAGAGAGAGAGAGAGAGAGAGAGAGAGAGAGAGAGAGAGAGAGAGAGAGAGAGAGAGAGAGAGAGAGAGAGAGAGAGAGAGAGAGAGAGAGAGAGAGAGAGAGAGAGAGAGACAGAGAGAGAGAGACAGAGAGAGAGAGAAGGAGATGAAGGAATGAGAGTGAGCGACGGAGATTACGGAAGAGCGAAGGACCCTTCAACGGTTCTCCATGGAATATCGCGAATTCCAGTCTTTCTCGCGCTCACACACGAAAGTGCAGAAGCGCCTAGAATGACTTAGCTTCCTATTCTTGTAGCTAAAATCTTCTCGTAACTCGGAATTTACGAAAGCCGCGGGAAAAGATATTAAATGAGGTCCCCTATATATTCGTGCGTATAAGCTTGACAATTTTTCTTCCCCCTTCCGGAACTTAAACATATGGAGAATGGGCAATAGAATATTTGAAGTGATACATCGAGAAGTAATGTATTTATTTGGTTTGTACTTTCACCTTTAATTTTCTCAGCTAAAAAAGGTTTACTCAAAAATAGACTATTTAAAATCAGTCATTTGAAATATCTGTTTTTACTGATAATTTTTACATTACACTTATTCATTTAATCTGTAGACATGCTTAAGGACATTTTACAACAAATGTAACATTAAAACATTGTCTATGATAAAGCAATATTAATAGAAAATTTATAATAAAACGATTTACAAATATAAAACAGTGTCAGAATTTAATGTACAGCGTACAGTATCAGCCAGTAATCTAAAGAAAACAGTGAATGATTTTATTCTGTTAACAGTGGAGAAAAAAAAAATTTCTCATGAAATATATCTTCAGCAACAATTCAGTATCGCGTAAATTATAAGTGGGATGCCTTCCACGTAAAAGATCGGTAATATGATGAGATGATACGAAATGGTTTAGAAGTCTAAAAGCGAATAGTCAGTATAATTGTGTATGAATTCAATTACTGGTTTATTGTAATTCGTCGCTATTGTAATATAATGATGGTTACAACTGATAGGCTTCTTCCTAATCCAAATTATTAGCTTGAATATATCTTAAAACTCACTGAATACATTTAATTAATAACATTATGAATAGTGACAGGTCTGACAGCGCGTTGGTTGTATTGTAAAATGACGGTTATAATGAGGAACCGTAGGGAAGTCATTGTCCAAGACTTAGGGTACCTTCTCCATCAGAAAATAGTGCACTCATGTAGTAAAACAATATCCATTGTTCTCAATGATAGGATAATCGGTGGTTTGCTAGTTAAAAAGTAAAAATGTATAAGTGTGTATGCGACGTTTTCATTCAATTGCGTTTGATTTACTTTTCTTGTTTTTATGGTAACTTCAGTTATGTAGAAAAGGCAAGAAGTTCATAATAAAAAATTTATTGTATAATTTTGATAGTATATTGGAAACCCTGTTTGTATAATAAGAACATTCTTTAATCGGTTAACTGGTAGCCTTTTTTTTAGTTTTTTGCCAAAAGTGGTACAAACAAATTATTTACCAAAATACTCAGTAATTTGTAAACGTAAAAAACGGTTATATACCAATTTTTATGGGAATCGATTGAAAATTGAGAAAGTAATTGAAATTTGTACATACTTATATGATAAGATACCAAAATTGACACAATTTTTTTTTGTACATATATGATATAATAGAAAATAAAATCTAGTAGAAGATTTAATATATAGAGTCACCTTAAAATGTTTTTAACAAAAACATATCGTATAATTGAAGTTATAACCATTTCACTGTAACATGTTGCTATCCAGTTAAAAATATCCACATGGTTTTCATATGGAAATAAATATAGAATCTATATGAAATCATTATAGAAATTTGAAATGTAAAAGGTAGTAAATTTCAAATGACTTTCCATATAGATTTCCATCTAAAAGTTCCCATGTCCAGTTAACCGGTTAAATTTGTTGAAATAATTTTGGATTAGGAATACAAGGCATTCATTTTATTCAAATTTGATACCCCTATGTTAAATATCAGTACGGCAAAATGGTGAATTTGTACAGTAAAGTTTTATGTGTATTTTTTGTGTTCGAAAAATCTGCGCAGAATAATATTCCCTCACAAGTGGTAAAGGGACGGTAGAAAGGAGTTTAGTTTTAGTGTTTTATTATTACTTTTGTGAGAATCTATGACAGTTGTACGCACATTTTGAAAGAGCCCTGTGCACCACGTTACCTACTCGAGGTAATCAGAGATTACTTAGGTATGCTCAGAGAAAAAGGCTATTTTCATTGTTTCTCTATCAACCCTTTTTTTGTCAAAAGAAATTATTTTGCTACTTTGAATATCAAGGACGAGTAGTCGCTTGATCGACTTGAGACGAACCTGTAGCGATTATCATCAAATTGAATGTAACATACGGATCTTTCAAAGTGGTTGACCCTACTATTTTTTTGTTTATTTAAAAAGTAGTAAAAAATAAACTTTATGAAAATAAGTAACATGCCATATATTGATATTAAAGTAAAACTCGTTGCCCCGAACACTCAGATGATGTTACAAGATCCAACTCTAATCTTTCAGCATTCTTCACTTACTTCACATTTATATAAATAGTTTGATACCGACTGTAGAAGAATTTTAGAAAATTGAATACTACAGACTAGGAGTCAGGTGGTAGCCTTGGGGTATACTCAAAACTTTATCCTGCTTGATATCGGTCATTTTAACAAGATAATATTAGCTAAAAAAGATTATCATCTTATGATGGCAGTGACGATATATGGCATCCGTGTCCCTTCGATGGTTGGTATATGGGGCTCGATGTATACCGCGAATTCCTGGCGTCGTAGATTCCTGCCAATGTAGTAGACTACGGAGTTATGACTGGCAATTCGCATGCTATGCGGGTGCGGGGGCTTATCTGCAGGACGTGGTTGTTGGTTTCCGGCAGACCGCACTCTGCACGGCAGCTATGATCTCCATGCCTTCCCCTAGTAATCCTGGTTCTGGTTGAAAGTGCACCTATCCTCATCTCGTGGCAGTTTATGCAGTTCCTGTCAGTGAGGAGTATAGAACTAGCCATACTCAGACGGTGCTCGCTATGGAGAAGGACGGCCCACCTTTTTGTTGCATTGTTCTTCATCTGCAATCAAAGTGTTGTTGTCAGTGAGCCGCTCACTATATTAGATGTAAACAGAGAAGATTTATTACTCAGAACCCAGTATGTATTAATTTAAGGATGTACGAAATATTGTATTATAGATTATAAATAAATTTATATATTGGCGAATTTCTTTAGTCAAGTAGGGATCTGTTATGTTTCGCTCATCTCGCCTCGGTACGAGCCCCAGAAAGCAATTGCGCCGGTGGAGTGGTGTCAGCCGTGCTACTGATGGAATACCGTGACTTCCATCGCCAACAGGAGCATGGAAGTAGTCGACCGGGGTGGCTCTCGCCATTTTTTCCACTCTATGAAGCTCGCTGATGATAATTCTTCCCTAGGCCATGTAAAAGAAGTTTTGGGAAGAGTTATAGTCTCCAGGGCGTAGATCTGCTGTTGAGATTTGAGTAGAGCTTTGGTAGAGCATTGGAGGAAGGGGGCCAGCTGACTGTCTAGAGGGTACGAACGCCTGATATCGGCCGGAATTCGATTCCCAGGTAAGTCCAGGGGTCTTCTCGGCTCAGAGCCCGTACCGATTGATCTTGGATGTTAAAGGTGGCTCTGGCAGCGACGACCGTTTTCCCTCTGCTTTTAAATAGTGAGCCTGTATGTGATTTAGCGTTATTCAGCGCCAACCTACAGGCCTTAAGGAAACTCGCCGTATGGTCGATTAGGTGTTGTAGACGAGTTCGTCGGGTAGGTCGGACCATAACCCGGATGTTGGTATTGTTGTATAAGGCGCCATATTCTTGAGGAAGAGGGCGAAAGAGTTGGTTCATAATGATGTTGAAGATGACCGGCGAAAGCGAGGCACATTGCTTACTTTTCTCGTAACTCTCAGTGGCTCCGGTTCCCATCTGGCGTCTGACAGCGTGGTGACGCTCCTGATAGTAGTCTCGGAGATAGGTAATAATCTTGTGAGGGAGATCGGCTGCCTTTGCAGCAACTAGAAGGGCGGTGTGGTCGACACTATCGAAGGCCCTAGCGATATCGAGCTTTGCGATATACGTCAAGCGGAAGCTGGTATAACGACTCCTGAGAATGGCATTGAGGAGAACAGAATTATCCATCTATCCCTGCCTGGAATGCTCGTTGTTGTTCATCGACCTGGATGAGTTAGTAAATTCCCTGTGCTAAAACTTTGCGAATAAACCTAGTGAGCACAGAGGAGATGGAGATAGGTAGAAACTCTCCCGGCTAGTTGGCTCCGGTGTTCTCCGGGATGAAGATTATCCTGGAGACTAGAAGATGCTTCGGCAGCTTTTCACACCACAGGACCAGATTGCAGATTCTAGTAAGAATTCCAAGGGGAATGGCTCTGAGTTAGTGGGCCGTTAGATCATCCGGCATAGATGATTCGGCCAAGCATAGTCTAGCTTCTTTGATGCTCTAGGGAGTGATTGATCACCAGATGTCATCGATAGTCGGTTGTTGTATGCAGCGAGGCTGGATGTTGGTTATTGGCTGCGTGAAGACAGTCAAGTAGGATTCCATCATATTTAGGGATGGCTGATGGGCGTTCTCAATACCGTCGAGGATGCTGGTAAAGCAGCGGGCTCGATTATGTTTCCAGTACCTCTGTACTGTGACGTATTCCCTTCTTCTGACATTTCTTTTGGAAGTTGGAGGTGCTAGTGGATGTCGTCTTGGAGCACTGTTGCAGAGTGATCTAGCACACAGTACGTCACGGAGATACAGTCAGAGACTCTGAAATACAGCCCCCTTGTCATTGGTATTGCCGGTCATGTTCACGATGAAGTTCAGCCTCGCCCCTTGGTAGCCTTCTTAGTCCAGGGCCCGGGCCAATGAAGCCTAACCCCTGGATAGGTAGCTCAGCTTTCCACCGAGCGAGAAGTGCAGCTTCTTCTCGAGTCCAGCCCCGTGCATTTTTATTGGCCTGCTGAACGACCGATTGATCATACCTGGCCTTGTGTGTTCGGACACTTCTTGGTGAGGTTGGCTGCAGAGACGGCCGCATCGACTTCATCGACCGTTGAAGTCATCCGAGACTTGTGTTGAAGTGTTTGGGCTAGCTAGAGATGGCCGGAACGGCTGGCAACTCCTGATGCCGTTTCACTGAGACTCTATTAGTACATAGAACACTTGGCGAGCGCCTTATGAGGAGAAAGAGCCACAGTAAGAGCATCCTCTGGCTTGTTCACCTTCTTCCCTCAACATTACGAGGTTTAGAAATTCGAACTTTCAGAGATCTCCTCAATCGAGAAAAATTCAGAAAAATAACTTCAGTCATGGTGCGGATTTGAATCCACAATCCTTGGGTCGAGAGTCCTGTACGAGGGGGTATCGAAAAATAGAAAACTTTTTTAAAGAAAGGTAATTTATCAGAACTTGTTTTAATGGAAAACTTGTAATTTCAATAAAAAGAAATTCGAAATTCATAAAGTTGAAAATTTATAAGTTCGAATTCGATTTTACGAATTATAATTTTAAGGAATAGTAAATTTGTAGAAAAAATATTTATTTATAATTTTAGAATACTATAATTTCGAAAACCCAAATTTTAGAAATTAAATTACAGAAACGAAATCTACAGAAAATATCTGTACATAAATTAGAAAATCATAATATCAAAAGATCAAAATATAGAATTTAATAGCATCTTTAGATAGTTCAAAAGATCGAAAATTGAAAATCTAGAATGCTGAAAATCTCGTAAATATCAAATATCAAATGTTCAAATATCGAATGTTCAGAATATTGAAAAGTCTAAATATCGAAAGGTCCAAATATCGAAAGATCAAAATATCGAAAGATAAATGTCGAAAGTTCATAATATCGAAAGTTAAAAATGTCGAAAGTTAAAAATATCGAATGTTCAAAATGTCGAAAGCTCAAAATGTCGAAAGTTTACAATCTAGCGTTAATTACTTTTTCTTTACCCTAGCTGAATAGTACATATGTTTTCGAAAGTCTGAACATTCTGAATTTGTTTTTCGAAAGTTTGAACCTTCTAAATGTTTAACTTCAATTATTTTTTTTCGAAAGTTCAAACCTTTTCAATTAATTTTTCGAAAGTTTGAACCTTCGACATTTGTTTTTCGAAACATTGAACTTTTGACGTATTGCCTTTCTACATTCATATCTTTCGAATCATTATATTCGAATAGCTAGAAATTCCAAAAGTATCATTCTATATTTTGGTTTTCTAAAATTCATATTATTATATTTCATTCTATAGAGTAGAATTCGAATAATTGATCCTTTGAATTTCCACTAAATTCAGCATTTTCGGAACTGTGAACTTTCTATAATAGGGGAATTCTTCATTTTCAGCGTACGAAATTATATCATTTTTTTCGATAGTAATATCTTCTATAAATTTAATTCGATATTCAATTTTTTCCATGAAATGAATTTTCTAAAATAAATCTACTTCTAATATGTGCCTTTTCTACATTCTAAACTTTTGTAAAATTATGAGTCTGTATACAAATTTTTGGCATCTAAAGCTTTCTAATGAAAATTTTTCTATTTTTAGATACCCCCTCTCCTGTACTTTACCAATGAGCCAGAGCTGTTCTTAAATATCGATTTTATTCCATGTTTTAAAGAAACTCTATATGAAAATTTTTTAAATCTGTACTTAGGTTTTCAACTTAAAAGTTAATGAAAAAAGTAATCCACGAGTGGTCAACTTTCTTAGCGCGCAGTCGAGTTTTCATCTTTCTTAGCTCTCAGCTGAGTTGTCGCCTTTCTTAGTTCGCAGCTAACTTGTCACCATTTTCCTCCCAACCGACGATTTGATATTTTTATTCTTTTCTTTTATAAAATTGATGACTTCCATTTGCATAATTTTAGCGTGTTATTATGCTCTATCAATTTTACTACAAATTCATTTTAATTTGGAGATCTACTATTTAAACAGTGTCATTTTTTTTATGAAGAATAGTATACCCATTCGATTGTTGAAACGAAATTCCTGAAGACAATAACAAAAACAACCTTTAATTACCGTTTGGCGAGAAATTTCTTCGGGCAAGTAATCAGAAAAATTAATGATAAACAACGCTTATGTTTTCTCTCTTTCTCCTCCTCTTTCCATCGGGAAAAACGTACCGAAAAAGCTGGGGCAGCGTCTGTGCGTGGCCGCATGACCAGCGGGTGGGAAAACAGCGAGAAAGAATCCTTTCCCCGTACAGCGTGCAGTAAAACACGGCGGCAGGCTTTGGAAAACAAAGGATCACCGCCGCTCGTTTTCGCCTCCGCCTCCTCCTCCTCCTCCTGTGGCTCCTGGTTCCTTCACCGGGCGACATCCTTCACCCGTGGCTCCGGGCTTTGTCACGTTTCGGCCCCTGATCCCCCAAGTGTATCACTCGCACCCTTCTCGTTCATCTCGCGTGCCTTTGCCACGTTGCCTTTGTCGCTGTCAAAGCATGCGGACACTTCCGCAGATTTATACATCTGGCGGTATTTGGTTCATCCTCGCGAGGTAGATGTTCGGCTATATGTGTCTTGAACCTATACTCCTACGAGAATGAATTTTCTTCGACTGTGAAGGTCATGATATCCTATTGAGTTTATCTGAGCTGAGCTTATATTACCTCTACGGGTAGGGAGGGAGGGCCGAACTTTCGATATACCACGTTTACGTTTCGCTGACTTGCGATTATCGGAACTACGTCGATTAGATGAACCGCTTGATGGGGAGGCGTAGCCCACTTCTTGTCGGGGAAAAAAGATCGCCTGACTCAAACTCATTTGCAAACATCAACTGATCAGATTTTTCCATCCTGTGCTAATGTTGGAAGCATCGCTCATTGCTGAGTTTTGTATTTTGGCCTTTGATCCATGCCCTACGCCCTGAGCGGAATATAGCGGTAACGCACATATAGCTCACCGACACGTTTGGAAATATCGATGCTACCTGAGCAGTTTGCACAAGGGTGACTGAAGATTTCACGGGGGGCTGAGGAGAAAACTAATCTTCTTTAAGCAATCTTCGCCCGCCTTTGAAGTCTTCCTTACTCTCTCCAGTTCTTCGTCTCCGTTTTTCACTCTCATTCTCCGAGCTCCGGATCCTCATTTTCTCTCCTCTCATATATATATATATATATATATACACCTTCGCGCGAGTTTTCATCCTTTTTCCTGATGTCTGCGTCGCGCGTCGTGCTGTGTGTCTTGAGTTTCTTTCCTAGCTTTCGTGTATGTCGGATAGAGACGAAGCGAGAAGGAATAACACACTGTTATGGGCTAGCGGTGGCCGACGACTCGACTTTCTAGGCTATATGGAAGTTATGTGAAAGATCCGTTTTTCTTCTCGAATCTAAGAGGAAAGATTCTTTCATTTCGTTTTGAGGGAAGTTGAGCCGAAGTAATTCGCAACGAGAGAGAGAGAGAGAGAGAGAGAGAGAGAGAGAGACGCGTACACGTTTGGCGGAATCCACGTACGGATTTTCTAGCTGCATAAATTGTCATAAAAATTCAATCTTGTTACAGGTGGCATGCAATTCTAATTTATAATTTAAGTACTCAACATGCAATTTGGTATGTCTCTATAATTATTATTACAAAATAAAATTGAATGTAGATTTTTAACAGTACAAAAGGCAAATAGAAACCTTTAATAAAGAACTGATTTATTAAACCAAAAATAAAACGTTCATAAACACAAAGCAATATCTTTCATAAAGCAAGAAGTTTAATGTCGCGATGATTCAAGCATTGCATTTCTCCTAAAAATATATATGACACTTCAATTTTGCCATATCTGACTCAAGAATTTCATCCAGACATATCCCTCTCTTCCCTCTCCCGCCTCTCTCTCACTCTCTCTCTACTCCTCTTCTGCGGTATGTTGTTCCCATTGCCGACCGTTAATGCTTTCCTTCCACCGTCTTTCCTCTCCTGCCCTTTTTCTCTTTTTCCTTTTCACTCTCGGCGGCGCGTTCCGTTTTCGTAATTGCAAAACGAATCTGGCGACCGTGAGAGGCGAAGAGAGAGAACGAGAGAGAGCAAGAGAGAAATAGAGATGGAGGGAGGGACGGAGGGAGGTAGAGTGAGAGAAGGTAACGGGCTGCTGCGCGATAAGGTAAGCCTGGAGGATCGCCAGGTTCCGATTTTTCCGTCGTCGAGCAAGCGCGGAAGAAAAGTATCTGAGCGCTCGTGCTCGCGTACGCTCGCGCGCGCGTCAGTCCGTCGTACAGGAAACGATTTAAAGGGGCTACGCGTTGAGAGGCGGAAATTCGCGGTCGTAGACGTCCTGGCGAGTCGCCCGCGAGAGCCGCAACCACCGAAAAAGGAAAGAGTCGCCCCGGCGTTTTCCTAGCTCCTCGTCTCCCGTTCGCTCTCTTTTCTTGTCTGCCCCCCTCTTCCTTCTCTTTAGCCTTTCCTCCCGCTTGTCCGCTTCGGCTTTCTCGCTCTCCCCTCCTCTCTTTCACTCTTATTCCCTGTGATCCTCTTTTTCGTCCCGCGCGAATAAACTGCTATTGAACTACTTCGGGGTGGGCTCTTTTGGGAGACTCGAAACTTCTAAACTGCGCGGAGGAGCGAGCGAGAAGAGGCAAAGAAAACGAAATCTCTCTCTCTCTTTCGCGCGCGCGCGCGCGTTCTCTCTTTCTGCCTCTTGCGATCTCTCATTCACCCTCTCTCACACTCTCTCTCCTCTCTCCTAGCGCAAGATGTGTTATGGCGAGTAATCTAACGCTTCATTTCGTTTATTTAAAGCGGATTTTACTTGAATTGCGTGATTTTGAGTTGACTTGGGGGTCTTGAGCTAGAGGGTCGAAAGTAGCTTTTTAAAACTTTCTCTTTGGTTTCTGTTTCGTGCGATTTGGACCTAATATACTACATGCTTAATATCGGTATTTAAGTACGGTAGATTTTCTTGGAAGTACGTTCTCACTCCACTCTTCCGTAAAATCTTTTATTATTCTAATTTTACTTTTAGTAAACATTACTATTAATTTCTCAAAATACACGTGAAACATTATTTGAACGTCCTATAACCCACACAATTAATATAGTTAAAATTTTAATATTTCATTACACATATTCATTTAACAATGCTTTGTAAACTTTGAATTTTTTATTTATAATGATTAATTAAACAGAAATATTAAAATATTATATTTTCACTTACAATTATTCTAAATTACGTCGTTCAACATTACCCTGAATTTCTTAGAATGGGAGCTTAAAGCAAATATTATCCCCGCGTTGATTAACAGTACTCCTGGAAATACATTTTTCATTCCTTTTATTGAAGAAACCCAGTGCAGTACTCCCGAAAGGGGAGGTAAAAAAACCATAATATTTCACCCACTTACATTCCTTGCCATTGAAATGGGCCGCTGGCATTCGCACTAGCTGCGCCGCGCTAGACACGCGGGTGCTCGCGCTTCCGCACTTGCCTGCGCTGCAGCGAGCAAGCGGAGCGATGCATGCACATCGCGTAAAGTGCTCGGTAAATTCAATTTCCCGCGGTGTCAAGTCGAGAAATATTCTTACCACGCAATGGATAGTAAAATGTCCAATGCACTTTGTACAAAGTGCGGCCAACCGAGAGACGACACTACTGCCGATGTATCGTTTCCGTGAAATTCAAAGCTCACCCTATACTCACAGGCGCAGATCTCCGTCCGAGTGCGCGCACGCGCACTGCAGAGCAGTATTATTGCCGTTTGTGCGCGCACGCGCGCTCTCGCGACTATAAATAAAATTCGCCGAACAATTTGTTGAATAAATACGCGCTTCGCTCGGGGAGTGCGATAACCCGGGAGAGCAAGCGGGCTCTGCAAGGTAACACGCACTGTGCTCGAAAGTAAAAATTTTCATAAATTATATTTTTCGTGCTGGGTTTTATCTCTGCCCGTATTAATCGTAATTTCGAAACGCGAATTCCGGCAAAACAATGAAATGAATATTTCGCGTCAAAAAATTTGATTGAATTATAAATGGGAAGTTCAGTCGTAAAGTATTATACAAATGTAACCAACTTTTTTGCATTCCAACTTCGATTATGTGAAATAAAAAATATATTTAATTTCTCATGATTTACATACCATCCGTTAAAAACGTAGTAATCTCTCCGATAAATATTAGAATGCTGAAATTCCAGTTTTATATTTTATATATGTAGCAGCCTTTAATATATGAATCAGAAGGATTTTCAACCGAAAGTGAACGACATTTGATTTTAATTATTACTTATAGTCGATGATTTACTATCTCATTATATATGTATGTACCTTATCAGGTAAATAATACTAATTTGTGTTATTGTTGTGAATTCATAACTCGGTAATGAATGAATATTAAGGATGAGATTGTTGATCTTCTCGAGGCAGGAAAGGGTTAAGGAAAAATAACTAAGTCATATTTATTTTTCTGCTTAACGTTTCGGCAAACGTTTCGGCGTTGCAGGGAGGAAGATTGTTGCAACGAATGTCGGAAGCCTCTCTCTCTCTCTCTCTCTCTCATATACCGTAGTTTATTTATTAACAGTGCAGTGTTCACTTTCCTAAAATAACCTGAAATCTTTAAATTATTCTTTTAGCGGTATTTCCGGGTCGAGGAGAGAAACAGAAGGTTCGTTTCGTTGGTTTCTGCATTATTCCATTACTGAATATCTTTCAAATATTGAAGTTATAGTTATAGCAAGCTTAAACGTTAAAAGCTATAAATCACTGATCACTTACTTCTTTAAGAATAAGAAACTACTTAAATGACGACTGAAGTCATACGTCCAAATGCTAATATACCTACACCTATAGCACTGCTTTAGGCGGCTCCGGCGAATCAGCAAAATCGATAAGAAAGGAAAAAGAAAAATACCTACTGAAAGTGCGAATTTTGAGTTTTCATTGGTATTTTTTCAAATAAAGTCACCCGGTGAACTACAGAGAAAACAAAATTTTTGAAAATTCAGTTTTTAACGTAGACTCTTATGGAGAGAAATGTTTTTTTCCTCGCCATTTCACGAAAATCGATAATAGCATTTCAATCATAAAATCTTATTGTGTAATGGAAATATCGAGTCGCTAAAAACCGAAAATCATCCGTTTTATACGCATAAATATCGCATACATTGTGGTTATTTTTATGCATCACAATGCATAATAGTTCTATATTTATAGTAAATGATATTGTATATTGCTATAAATAAAGATTTGTTGGTTATTTCACAAAAAAATAAAAATATATTGGTGCCCCCGGACACCTTAACCAACTCGACCTTCCTCTAATTCGATAAATTTCCAATTTAACTATGTTTAATATACCCGGTTCCGGGTACGTGTAATTGCATTTTGACGTCCGCAAATCGGTTCGTAAAATCGAATTTTACGACAAATATATAAAAAAATAATCTTAGTTATTCGGCCGTAAGATTTCACCACCCTCATGTGATCGAGCGACACTCGGTCCGTGAAATCGCATTTTACGGACTAGTGACAAAAAATACTATTTTAGCGATATTAGTTCATTAGATTAGTACTTGCAGCTGCAAGGTTTGTTATTTTCTGTCTGTAGACCTATAAACTTCAACAATAAAAAAATGTTAACTTCGTACATCAACAACTTCAGATACAAATTGAAAAGCAATTTTGCCAATCAATCTTCCGGGTAACTACTTTCCACGGAATAATGAACTCTAACGGTTTAAATATTTGCAACTTTAAGCGTGGAAATAAATCATCGTTAAAAACTTTATACAGCCTGCTCTCTCCCAGGCTATATATCAAAAAGCACTCCGCTGTCCGTCAATTACTCAACCGTTAATTCGAGGATTGAAACTACACGTACAAAGCACACTGTTAACGCCCCGCTTAATCAAACAAACTTTTTAACGAAACTCTTTCCTTTTGTTCGCTGACACGCTAGAATTCTGCTGTGTGGCCAGTGAGGCGCAAATCTCAGTTTATAAATTTAAAATTGGTTAAACCGAGCGAGTCTCAAGGAGTGAGCAAACTCGCGAGTGCCCCGACGAAAATTGGGTCGAAGAAGTTGGGCAGAGTTTTCATAATTTTTACACACTCTTCTCGTGGCAGCGGGTAGACGGACCAATTCCTCCTCCATCTCGATTTCTTGTCTTTTTTACCGCGAGGAAAATCGTGCATGACAATGGAGCCTACAGCGTATATACCTATATATGTATATGTGGTGCACATAGAACGCGCGAAAAAAGGTTTTAAAGTCTCTCGCATCCATTCGCCGTCGAGGAAAAAATCGCTTATAATGCACTTGGCAGCTACTCTGCGAGATACGAAAGGGAAGGAGCGAGAGAGAGAGATAGAGAGAGAGAGAGAAGGGTAATCTGATTTTCCATCTTCCTTCTTCACACTCTTGCTCTCGCGTCTATGCGCTCGCGATGCAAGAGCAACCACATAAAAGACAGGCAAAAGTTCGGGGATAGGCTGAAGCGTTCCACGTTATTAACTTGGCCTAAGTCCCCAGTCATTTTCTCTCTTCCTCGCTCGCTCTTTTTACCTTTTCTCTCTGCCCCTCTTACGTTGTAGTTTCCCGGGCGACCTAGTTTTTTGCTCGATGAACAAAAGAAGCGGTAAACTGCACACAAAGAAATATTTAGTAGAAATTATTGGGGTGATCGTACGACTTAATTGTGTATTTATTTAGTTTATTCAACCATTTTTCTCTTAATTATTTAAAAAAAATAGAAATATTACTAATTTTAATACTGTTCAAGTACGACATTGAAAAGATTAAATTTTATCAAAGGACACGTTAAAAAAGTTTTATTAAAAATGCATCAAAGTAAGTGCGGCCAAAGCTTTAAGCTACTTTTGAAAAAGTAAGCTTTTTAAATGTTAAAATTGCAAATTACAAAATATTTTTAACTAAATTAAATGAAAAAAAGAAAAAAAATTTATATAAATCAATATTTTATACGATGAACAGAAAACATTATTTAAAATTATCATACATCAAAATATTTAGTTATATTTTGAATATTAAAAATGTGCTTATCAACCAGATTGCTTTTCTCGAAAGCATGCGAATAACATGCAAATAGGGTGAAAATTTCGTGGTAGGGTTGGTTTCGGTGGGAAACCGACAGGGAGATGGAAGTCCATAGACTGAGAAATCGGGGAGGGCAGGGCAAACGCGAAGATCGAAGAGGGTTGCGAGGGTATTGAGCTCGTAAAGGCAAAATTATAAGGGACAGCGGGAAATATGGCCATACCCTCGGGAACTTTGGCATATAGTTAAGAGCTATTGCGATGTTGGGGTCCAAAAACAAATGGACTTGCTCGTTCGATTTATTGACTGAGACCGTGGAGTTGGTAGCGAAAAAATCTTTTGTACTCGCATCATTCAAAAAAGTTTCAATGGGGTGAATTTAAATTTGAATTTATTATGCATAAAATTTGAATATTATAGATGTAAAAGTATTCACTTTGAAGATTCATATTTAACTAATTGTCCAAAATTTGACTGCATCGCGAGGAGATTTGAAATGCACTAAAGTAATAGAGATAATCAAAGGGTGCGGTATCTCCCTGCTTGGCAAGTATAAGGAACGAAGTGACACACGAGCGAGCGGGACGGCGACGCACCCTTTATTCATTTATTTGGGTTATATTTTGTACTCCAAAACTAAAAAAATATAAAAAGTAATGTAACGCTTACTAAATTTTTTTGTTTCAGGTGAGCTCAGAAATAACTTTTTCTCAGTCTTCTCTACCACGTAAGTTAAATTATAATACTAGATTTGGATTATACAGTCATTGAAAATTCTCATTAAAAAATTTGTATTTGGTTGTTACGGATGAATATCCGTACGAATATACAGAATAAGAAGATACGACAAGAACAATTACAATATGAGGAAGATTATCAGAAAGTCAAGAGGTGACTCACGAATCGGGGGCCCTGGTTGAAGCCTAGGTCCGTCACTTTTTATTATTAAAAGTTGCAATAGTTAACTCGCAACAGATACCTTGAAATTTTTTGATTTTTATCATTTTAGAAATCTTCATTATAACAGCATTATTTAATAAAAACCTCCTAAGAATAGACTAAATAATTTCTTGTAAACTGTATACAACAATTGTATAGAGCGTATTATATTCTATCAGAGGTAGTCAATCATATCGAGAGCGGCACAAGCCGTCAGTACTTCCAATACTGTATTACACTATCTGGGCAGTGCTGTATATACATCCGTCGAATATGCCGCGCCCGATCCGCCAAAGCAGCGCCAGCAGTCGCCTTAATCTTCGGAACGTCCTCTCAATCTACGCCCGTACACATATACAAGCGCCTTCCTTATATGTATATAGATATATACATGCGCTCTCAGGCATATATAGCCATGTACAAACACACTTCTCTCTGGACTTGCCCACTGGAATAGCTATTCGCTCGACTGTATACATCATAATCTGCTAGGTTCTCTCTCTCTCTCTCTCACACACTCTCTGGTCTCACGCTCGTCCCTTTGAAAGCCTCAAATCTGTTTACCTCAACTCTACGCAGAACGCTAGGTCGAGATTCCGGGAAGCCCACCGCCTGGACAAAGACGTATTATGCGCCCTCATTTTTGCGCGTCAACGGTATCAAGTGCATGCACGCGAGGTATCAAACGCAGGATTATGCTTGCCTTGCTTGCCTCAAAGCATGCTTTCTCTCTCTCTCTCCCCCTTCGTTTGCCGTGCGGCCACAGCGCGTAATAACGGCTCAATGGAATTTGCCTCTTTACGGAGATTATTATGACGTGGCACGTTATAACATTACATCGCGGCGAGTTATCGGTGTATCGGGATGTGCGCTGGTTACGCATGGCTGGTTCTGGTAGGCCTTCAGAATGCGAGCAGAGAGAGAATACAAGAGTGGGTTCGCTCTACACAAAGAAATGCTTTTTTAAAATTTAATTTTAAAAACTCGCAAAAGCGTTAATCTTTTGTTCAATATTTCATAACATTTCATATATCATGCAATGTCGGGCACCTTTTTTATAAATAATTTAATTTTTGTTTTATTTCCATGCGTGTAGATACTTTTTAAAATCTTATTTTTCATTGCAGTTTTCGTCATTTTAAAATATGTTTTTAATTTTCGCAAAATGGGCCACACATTCGGTATCCCATTTTACAGTTTTTTTTACTTTTCCAAAAAGTCGCCATTGCGATCATAAGCAACGAATCTACGAAAAATCTGCCATAGACAAGAGAATCTGACTGTTTTGAGAGCTCCCACGCACCCAACCGAAAAACTATCCGCACTCAAAGAAGATTCAAACAGCAGCGCCCCCAAAGCTGTGTAACAGTTGCTCTGTTGTATCGAGTAGCAGTTCCCCTTCATCGATGAGCGAGCAGCAGCACCTCTAAAACAAAGTGTAGCAGCTGTTCTGTTAGTATGGAGTAGTAGCTTCTCCTGATCGAGTAACTGCTACTCCATCAGCAAGCAGCAGCACCTCTAAAAATAAGGTTAGCAGCTCGCGAGCGTTTCATGCTGACGCTCTACGGCGCAGAGGAGTAACTTTACAAATGTTCTTTCGTATATAAAAAAGGCGCAAGCACACAGGGCATCTTAACTATTAGTTCTGCAACTCTATGATAGCCCTGGAAACCCTTACAAAAACAACACTCAAATATTGAGTGTTTACTCTTACGGAAAAAACTCATTTTTTGGGCACTCATTTTTCAGTGTAAACTCCCCAAATTCGAGTGTAAACACTCATATTCCGGTGTTAACTCTCAACATTGGGTGCATACTCCTATTTTTGAAGTGTGTACACTCAAAATTGGGTCTACATGCTCAACTGTTAAGATACTCTTGAAATTTGGTGTATATGCTCAACTGTTAAGAGTGTACACTCAAATTTGGGTATGTATGCTCAACTATAAGGAGTATACACTCAAATTTGGGTGTGCATGCTTAACGGTTAAGAGTATACACTGAAAATTGTATGTGCTTGCTCAACTGTTAGGTGTATACACCAAAATTTTGGGTGTGCACGCTCAACTGTAAAGTGTAAACTCTCTAATTTGGGAGTTGATACTCAACAGTTAAGAGTACGCACTCAAACTTAAAATTATAACACTGACGTCGAGTGTTATTTTTAGTGTTTCTCTATACTTTAAAGTAATACTTAAATTGATAGAGACCGCTGCATTGTCCCACTATTTTGTCACACACAGCAAGCTCGGGTACGATTGCAACCTTCCGAACTTTTTTTTTCACTGTTTTCATTGATTTATAATATCGCGTTTCGACTTATATGTATCTTAAAAACGCAAATATGCGTCCACAGAGGCATATGTTCACAGGGAAATTCGTATTTAGAGATGAAAATTGAATCATTGGGTGTTAAATTGAGTGTTGCTCTAAACTTGGGAGTAACACTCAATTGGATACTCAACTGCAGAAGGCAAACACTTAACTTGAGTGTAAACTAGTCTTGATACTCAATTGAAGGGTGCACTCTTAAACTGAGTGTAATACTCAAATAGACACTCAATGAGGAATAAACGCTCAATAACGGGGTTACACTGAATTGAGTGTAGATATTGAATCTAGTATTTACTCATGTCCGAATTCACAAATAGATTTATTTAACTATGGACTAGGAGTCCAATTTAGTCAACGCATAATACATTTTGTACAATAAACTTAAATACGGTAGCAGTACTGCGCAGGTTAAGTACCTTGACCAATTGAAAATGAGTTTTGAGTATTACTCTCAATGTTAGTTGAGTATTATTTGAGTGTTATTTTCAGAGTTTTTTTCGTAAGGGTAAACTCACTAATATGTTACTATATATTGTCCGAAATTACACTGAATTGGGAGTAATTTCGAACACATTGAGTGTTTTTTCATATGGGAATCCACATTGCAGATAAAAAAAAATCTTCTACGGGATTTTATATAGAACAGAAAAAAATTTATTCAAAATCGCCTCTGTTATGTGAGAACTTTGATTTCTAAGAGTGGTTAGTTCAAAATGGAAGTCATTTCATCCGCAGCGAAATTTTAAACTTTGCGGTCAATGAGCTGAAAATAAGAGAAACATAGAGTTAGGAAGAAATTGACTTCGAAGTTTCATAATATTGTAATATAAAACACAAAAATATTTACCTATGCCCCCAGGCACATATCAGATGTGATCCTTTCTGTTATCAAAAGTGATGAAAACAGTAGTTCTGGTATACCAGTACACGTTCCTTCAAACATATAAGCTGACCGTATCAGTACCAGTCATCGCCACAGCAGTCAGTCCAGAATTGCTTGGTTGTCTACATGAAGTAAGAGAGAAGGAGACGTAGCTCCATACGTTCTGAAAGGCAAAAGTGTAACCCCTTTTTTTGCAAAAGATAGCCAGGTTCGCTCGGCGGAATAGTCACCACTAACTGGCTTCAGCTCCCCTCGCGACAAACGCTGAACTACGTAGCCATGATCCATGACAGCGAATCCACATTGCATGATTTATGACCTATGACTATGACCTATGACAGTGAAAAAGACTAAAACGTTTTCAGCGGACATTTTATGAGAAATTTGCATGATAACTGTAAATAATTTATTTATATAAAGTAAAAATGTATAAAAACTTAAAGAAACTCAATTATACCATAAGAACTCTTATCCCCAAGCGGGGAGTGATGAACATATGTCATTTCGTGCTATAAATTGTAAGTTGAAGTGATAGCTCAGATAGTTAAGGCGCATTTATTTTACCAGTTTGTTTTTGCAGGACTCGAGTTCAATCCTAGACTCTGAAATTTTTTTTATTTTATTTTATGTTTTTCAAATTTTATTTCCAAAGATTATTTTAAAATAAAAAATTTAGTTTAAAAATAAATTTAGACATTTTAATTTCTTCTCCTAATAATTAAATGGATTAGCGAATATAAAATTTGAAAAATGACAATTTATTTACAATATTTATGTTAATAATAAAGTTATAATTAATTTAGTGAGTTTGAAAAGTAGATTGATATTAAAAAAACATTTATTAATTAACATATAAAAAATTAAAGAGTATTTTTTAATACTATAACTTTTTAAATACAATAAGCTTTTAATAAAATAATTACTTAAGTACACCATTATTCAATCCATCATTTTAAATGCCTTTTTAATACAATTCTAAAATACAATACGTCCAGCTTAAAACTGAGAAGAAAATGTTTACATCGCGGATTCAACCGCCGCCGCGAGATGATTTCCTAAGTATTAGCGGCGCAAAATTTTCTAAAGAAGCTCTCGACGCCTTTGTTTTTATTTTATATATACTTAAAAGATTTTAGAAATATTCTATGCATAAGCTGTATTTTACTTACCTTCTTCTTGAACATTGTTGTTTATTCTGCTTGAATTAATATTTTGTTACATATAAAATTATATTAATAATCTATTTTTAATAACTATTGACGAATAATAATAATTATTTTATGAAACAATTTCCATAAAAATGGTTTTTCGCAACGTTTACAATAAAACTTTCATATTGTAATTGCCTAATTACACGAAAATCTGACAAGCCTCTAACAATAAAATAATAAATTTATTATTTTTTTAAAGAAACAATAAAAAATAGTATACAAATTTTATTATTTTTAATTAAATTAATTATTTTAAAATAATGTTTGTATATAAAAATTGAAAAAATTATTATTGAAAGAAAAAAAAAATTTCAGAGCCTAGGATCGAACTCGAGTCCTGCAAAAAGAAACTGGCAAAGCAGTGCGCCTTAACTACCTGAGCTATCACTTCAACTTACAATTCATAGCACGAAATGACATATGTTGATCGTTCCCCGCTTGGGGATTAAAAGCTCTTTAAGGTATTGAGATCCGGGTTTCTTAAAGATTAAAGAAGGGTTTTATTTACATTTTACTTTATATATATACATAAATTATTTACGGTTCTCATGCAAATTTATCGAAAAAAGGTCCGCTGAAAATGTTTCATCATTATTTGTACCGGCCTTCGGCTGGACGATGGCTCTGTAGTTCAGCGTTTGCCGCAAGAGGAGCTGAAGCCAGTTAGTGGTGGCTATTCCGCCAAGCGAACTTGGCGATCTTTTGCAGAAAAGTGGCTCTACTTTTCGTACACGGAGTTACGTCTCCTTCTCTCTTACTTCATGGTTGTCTAACATGATCTTCTTTTTGTGCTTCCGCATTCATCTGTTTCTTACCAACTTTCTCACACATATTAGATGATTACATACTGAGGTACATGTAATATGTGTTGAGAAATCCAAAATCCTAATAGCATATGTATATATGTTATCATAACATATATATGAGAAATTCTACGGAAAACATCAAATAACTGGGTACAAAAATAAAAAAAATTTTTTGAGGGGCATGTACCTACCAGACCAGGTTTTTTTGGTTCTTTGGACCATGTTTAACGTACAAAAAATCGAGAACATGGTCAATTGAGTGCCAAGCTTTATTACAGACAATAACTTTATTCCTAAAAAATTCTTAAAAATGACCTCCTTCATAAACTCCTGCATAAGGCGATTTTTACTGCATGAGACATTTTTCGCACGAGCGAAGTGAGTGAGAAAAATGTCTCATGTGGTAAATAATCAACTTCCATACCAGTGTCATAATGTACTATTTTGGTATTATCGTTGTTATTAATTGCCATTAAATTATCATTGAATTTCTCTCGTAAATGACGGTTGCAAATATGTCAGTTCCAAAATTTTGTAATCAAGTATCTCATACGGGTAAGTGTAGAAAAAAAAAGATTATTTCTTAATTCAATTTATTTTATTTAAACATGTTATTAGAGTTCACCGAAAGATCTGTAAATATGAAATAATGAAAAAAAAAATTAAGTTTTGAAAATTTGACCTCGTAATAAAAATTACTATGTTGGATAGCAAAAATTATTGCAATTGCAGTTGGTCTCAACGTTGCTACAAAATATAGTAATTTTTCTTATGTTTATAATAAATTTTATTAAAACATTTTTCTCAGTGTATATTATTAAGCCCGTACAGCTATGGCCAAATTCTCATAGCAGCAACTTCTATTGATATCTGATGAAGTAAATTTTTTACTTTTATTTGATTATTGTTTTTCTTATGCAATATAACTTAACAAAGACAAAAGAATTCATATACCTTGTATACCGAAATCAAATCAAATCAAATGCAGAGGTGCATGGTATTCAATAAAATCTTAATTTTATCATATTGAAATTCAGTCAATCATCTGTGATAATAGCTTCCTGGCAGAAGCAAAGATAATCTTCTTCTGCACAATATCATATATTTCAATAGTCTGTAAGGGAATTCTTCATTTTAATGAGTTTTCCATTCTCTAAAAATTGCATAAGTGAAAAGTCGCTCACTGGTGAATATTTCCTAGTGAATATTCGCTTATTACGAAGTGAAAATTTTATTCCACTGCTTCAATAAGTGAATATTCACTAAAGTATTAGTAGAGTTTTTTACTTATTGACTTTAGGGCGACTTTTCACTTACAATTAATCATATTTAGAAAGCATCTAGAATCCTAGTAATAATTTTCTTATCATTATCTTTTTTATACTCTTATTGTTCGCCTTCACTTATAATATTTATTGCAAAAATGTTGCTTGAACATAAGACGAAACTGTAACAGTTATAACTCTATACCTATACATACTCAGCAATTCATGTTTACCAATGAGATTTTTATTTCCCTATAACTTTCTACTCCTTCGTAATAGAAACCCTAGAAAGAACAAGCTTCATTCATGACGTTTCTTTCTCCGCTTATTTCTCCTCTGTTCTCTCGTCACGCAGTGGCTTTTTCACCAGTACTGCAAGCGTGTACGGCTTTTCGCGTTACATAGTCAGCCAAGTCGACGTATTACCCCACGAGCACACGCATAATTATCGCATGAGAGTGTTTCAAATGCACGTTTCAAGTGGTGAAGTGGGTAACATAATAAACTACCACGAACCCGAAAATCCCCTCCCGGATGTTCGCGCGCCCCCGCCTGCCCGATTCATAATTCTCCAGTTTCCATAAAGCTTTTACTGCCCGCTTGTATTTTTTCCTTCGTTTTTCTATCTACGTAGTCGCCTCCCTCACCTCCCCCACCCCTTTTTTTTATTTTCGCAGCGCCATTCACCGATAATCTCGCTGGCTCTCGTACGTTTTTTTTGTCGTCTCTTCGCCGCCGCCGGTGCACAATCGCCGAGTGTTGTGGGGTGATGGAAGCGCGCCGGCTGCAGGCGCTCGAATAGAAAAATGCGAGTTACGGGTGAGCGATCGAATCTCGGAATTTTAACGGGACACGCGCCCATGTTGCTACTGCTGCTGCTGTTCCTGCACCGGTTGCACGCCTTCCCTCGAAGAAAAACGCGCGGGGAAAAATGAGAAATAAATATATGTGCCGAGAAAAGGTTTTATTTATCTATTTACATTCTGGCTTCCGTTGAAATTGCGAACCGTTCACGCAAAGAGACTACTCGATGTGATTTTTTGTGTGGTGGGAAATTCCACTTTTTCTGTATTTGCCATGGATTTTTGGATTGATTTTATAGTTTGTCACCACTATAGAGCCATCGTTGCATAAGGAAAGTTAAGGGCGTTCGACGTTCATCGTATAAAAACGAACAGATGGGTGAAAATTTATATAATGACTGTAATAGTTCTAATGAATAAAACATATTATTCTTATATAATTCCATGGTGTTTGACGAGATTTAAAAAAAAATTATAAATCAGAAATGTTACCAGTGAAAGTATTGTTTATTGAAAGAAATACATCAATTTACTATGGAAATGTTTAATCCGATTTTAACGGCAAGGGGTCATTATGTTCCTAGTGCGATTTGAGGTAGGGGTTGTCATGAAATAATTGAAAAATTATCAAAGAGTGAACATTTTTTTATATCCGGTTAAACACCATGAAATTATATTAGAATAATGTTTTCTATTATTTCTATTATAAGAGCTATTACAGTCATTATATAAATGTTCACCCATAGGTTCGCTTTGATTCGGTGAACGTCCTTATATAATTTTCTGGGTAACATAGCTCATTTGTATCTATGAATTCATTGGTAACATTTGATTGCTTTGAATGGTGATTGTGACAAATTTAAAAAAGGTATTAGCCAACAAAATTAAGCAAGGAATAAGTTTATGAACTAGATCACTGAGTTATAGAAATATCTGTTGCTTCCACGAATAACGACTTAACCCACTTGTACGTGTTTTCGAGAAATCGCCGTTTTACTATTTCTGTCATGACACTTCATATTTAAGATCGAAATGCGCGAGATGAGTCATAACAATTTAGACATTTACAAAGGTATCGAATATCTTTCGAACCCCACTATCAACTGCTAGAATACATTTTTGTTTTTTGTATAAACAAACAGAACAATGCAGTTAAGTCGTTATTCCAGTAACAGTGCAGTTAAGTGGTTTAGGGAAATTGTTCAAATAAGATAAAAAATATAGTTATTTCTACACTTAAAACATAGAATACGAATTCTTTTTTAAATATTCATTCCCGCGCATACGCTTCCTGCATGCGCCTCCCAACGGAATGTGCGTGAAGTCAACGGAATTCGGTAAACCGAATACCGAACGTTACTCGGTTACCCTTTATGCCCACTCGCCCCATCGTTCGGCAATCAAAGCTGTTGTGTTACCTTCTATTATCTATTGCCTTTGATCTTTGTTGCTATAAAAATAGTATGTCATAATCTGTTTATTGTATAGTATTAACTTCAAAACGGTGCTTTTAATTAAATACAAATATTCAGTTTTCCGGGCACAGGTGCAGTTAAGTGGTTATGCACTTAGCTGATATTTGCTCTTTGAACGCGTTTCAGATTTCCAGACCAAGTCTACATGAAAAAGGGTAGTTAGAAGGTATAAATTCTGGTGCTAATTCAATTTTGACAAAAAGTCAGTTAAGTCGTTATTCCTGGAAGCCACAAATATATTATTATTATTCCATTTTTTTATAAGAGTACATAGCTGATACTTACTAAAAAAAGATTTTAAATTAGAAGGATCCTGTTAAAAACTTGTTGGTACTTTTCATGGCCAAAAAAGTAATTCATAAAACTATTTATAAAAAAGTATTATTTAGCGCACGTTTTAAAAATCAGAAAATGCTTGACCGCGTTTGATTATGGCTGGAAGTAAAGATGAAAAAGACAACGGGCTTTTGAATACCGGGGGGTTTTGTCAACCTCCAAAAAGGACGGTATAAACGCTTTGTCTACTTTTAAAGTGTCTGTTCTTCAAAGACGATGACAAAAGAAAAGATCCCTTTAGCGTACACTCTGTTTGAACAAATGATTATTCTTCTAGATTTTTTAGTGGTTCAAACACCGCGACGTCACAGAACATTTTACATTTTAAAATGAAAACATAAATTAAGCATTGCACGATAAAAAATGTGGAAGAAGAAGGATTTATTTTAAACGGAAATTAAACTTTATAATTACAACAAAACCGTCTAAATGATACTTACCGTATACTATCAATAAAGCGATGCGCTGTAGGAGCGCTCGAGAGAATAGATAAAAGGTCAGAACGCGTAGCTAGAACGGGCTGGTGACCGCAAATCGCGTTAATGAGAATCGACGTAATTTTCTCCCCTTTGCCCATTACTCTCCAACTCACTTCCTTCTTGTCTTTGCGCGATCTCACTCCCTCTCCCCCTTGCCCCTACCCCCCTCTCGCCCGCTCCATTTCTCTTTCTCTCCCGCCTTTCTCCCTCTCTCTCTCTCTCCCTCCTTTCTCCCTCCCTCTCTCTTTCCTTTCTTCCTCTCTCTCTCTCTCTCTCTCTCTCTCTCTCTCTCTCTCTCTCTCTCTCTCTCTCTCTCTCTCTCTCTCTCTCTCTCTCTTTCTCTCTCTCTCTCTTGCTCTTGCTCTTTTGTCCATAGCGACCAGAGATACATTCCAATTTCCTGCGCGATCTACCTTCGCTCTTCCCGCCGCGCTTTAGCCCGAATAAGCGGATAGTCAGTAGCGTCGACCTCAGAGCAGCATTTCTCGCATTTATAGTCTCGCGCGCTCATTGACGCTCATCGCGCTGGAAACGTTCTCTCTCTCTCTCTCTCTCTCAGCGGTGAGTGGCGCAGCGGTAATTAATTCGAAATAATTATTTCCCCGCATAGTCGGGATTCCGCGTGGCGGCGACGGGCCATCGGACTCTCGATCGAAATTCTTTTACGTGCGAGCGCCGCGTTGAAATATTGAGAATGCTATTTGGGAATCTAGAGAGGGGGTATGCACACGAGAGGTCAGAGAGCAAGAGAGAGAAAGAGGAGAGTTGATTTGCGGCATAAAAATGTTATTTCCAACGAGAGGTACTACGCGCACGTGCTGAATTGGATTTCACCGATGGCTCGAGTAGGGGCTTAGGCGCGACACACACGTTCGACTAGGACGCTACGGCGTATCGAATTTTTTATCGGCTCCTGGCGAATTCTGATTTCGCGGCTATGGAGTAAAATGCTTTATAATTTATTAGTTATGGTTATTTCTCTTTTCATTCTTACGTCAGTAATAATTAGCGTCGGGCGTATACTATGCACTTTCCAGTACCGAAGCCAATGTAAGTATAGTTATAGTGATGCTTTAGTGACTTGCTTTAACCAGAGCTATCAGATTATCAGACCTTATATTTGTACTTTATATCTGAAGACATTTTTATGATAATTCTAGTCATCAATTTACATCTATCTTTTAATTGCATTATAGAATTATTGTATACGTTAGTCAGCTCAGATTCTCCAAAGTATCTGAAAAAGTTAAGAGAGAGTTAGTGGCGGTTGAGGGAGGGGGGGGGGTCCAGCGCGATCTCGTTGGAAAACAGCAGAAAGATAAAATTATGAGCTCACTTTGCGAAAACGAGAAAAAATATAAAACACTGAATATACAAGAGGAACTTCTAACGATATCGTCAGAACTTAACGAAGCCCCGTTACGTGCTCTCAAGTTTACGGAGACTTAATCGCCCTTTACTTCTCCGTGACATTAGGGGGGCGCGGAGCTTCGCTTCGCGCGGCGCTGTCCCCTCTACCCGGCTTAACAAGATTTTTTGCTGTTGTTACTGCATCGATAAGGTCTTCATTTCAGGGCGGTATATACAGGCGCACTCCCGCAATACCAAGATTACCCGCGGAAATTCATGTAACCTAGAGCTGCTCTGCTTTTTAATAAAAGTTGTAAACGTGCGCGTGTTCTTTCTCTCCTTCTCTCTCCCCCTGCCCACTGAGCCTTGGAAATTGCAGTGCTGGAAAAATGTTGAAGCACGGATCTCTCCTCTCCCTATCCTCCGACGCTTTACGCCATCATAAAAATCGAAAAACTTTAGCAGTTTTCTAGACACCGTCGTCGTAGTCGTTGTCGTTGGACGATGCTCCTCTATATACGAGCCGGAAGTTCCTTGTTTTCCTCTCGGAGTAGTCGCGCTTGCGCCCTGTCTCCCTTTCCATTTTGAAGCGATAAAGTGACTTCGTCGATCTTGTACTTTTTAAGCTCGGCATTCACTGCAGCGTCGGCGGCGCGACGGTGAGACTTCCTTCTCTTCATTTGCCTTCTCTGCCCTAGCGCGAAATTTTAAGTAAAGCGGTTTCTTTCTTGTCGCTCCTTCCTCTTCTTTTTTCACTTTATTTTATGCACTATGAGCTCTGTCATTTCCATCTGGTTTTCTTTTTCTTCCTCTCTCTCTCACTCTCTCACTCTTTTCTCTCCTCGAGCGCAGCTTTTTCCGCTCTCTTTTTTTTTATCTCACGCCGACGTCGCCATCGCCGGCGCGCTGCACTTGCAAGGCTTTCTCGTGTTTTACATGCTGTCGACAAGGCGTTAATTTTCTCTCACAAAGAATCGTTTGTAGACGCGCGCGCACTCGCTCGCTTGCGTTTTTTATACTCGCGCGTTCGCGCTACGCGCCTGCTTTCCTACTCTCTCTTCCCTCCCCTATTCTCTTGCTCTCGCTTCCCTGGCGTATTCTTTTTTTTCCTTCTGCCCTTGAAGTTTGTACGTTTTTGCAGTCACAGCATCCTCGCACATAATTGCATTATTTGTTTTGAAATTTATTGTTTTGTAAAAGCAGTTTCGATCGCAAATGTGGTAGTGTCTCAGGGACAATGTAAATTTTATTATTAAATTTTAATTGTTCAATAAGCCATTCATTACGTATAGTTTTTAGTGAGTGAACCAACAAATTAAATTTCGTGTCAAAGCAAAGCTCGTTTACTTTTAAAGAAACTTTAAAAGATAATTTTAAAAAGAAGTCAACGCCATCTTAACCTTTCATTTTTCCTCCCATAGCGTTTTTGAGCTCTCTCGCCAAGATTCTTGAAAAGCTCGTGTGCGAACAGCTACTGTATTTTGTCATTCGCAAAGATATGCTTGATCTCTATCGCTCTGGCTTTTGAAAGCATAACAGCATTTCCACTGCTTTACTTAACTGAAGACATTAGATTTGAGTTTGGCAGGCGTCTCGTAATGATAGCTTTGATGTTCGATTTCAGCAAGGCATTTGATATAATCTCACTGACAATACTATTCCGTAAATTGGGCAGTATTGGTTGCTTCAAGTAATGCTTTGTTAGATACACTCATATCTGTAAGGTAAACAACAATAAAATTTGGCAAAATCGAAAATCTGATTGTGAGTTGCAACTAATTTCGTTATTCAGAAAGCTCTGTACTGGGTGCCATTGCATTCTACATATTATGTATTAATGACGCACACTCACTATTTGTTGATAAGGCATTTATAAGTTATCTACTTTATACTGACTATTTACAAATTTACTTACAAGTATGACATTATCAGTTTGAAGAATGAATTTGCAGACCCTTTTCTGCAGTTATAGTAAGATTTGGTCTTCGTCTGAACCCCAATAAAACACAAGCTATATTCTTTGCCTTTGGATACATTGCAAGTTCAGTTGAAGCTGGGCATCACAAAACCCTTTCCGGACACTGTCTTGAGTCTCGAAGTGATAATCAATCGTACTCTCTTGTGGAAAGCGCATATTAATTTGGTTACCAAAAAAGTTAACCTTGCCTGTAGTGCTATTTTACTTGCCGCCAAAAATGAGCAACAATGAGACCATTATTCGAAAAGCAATCTAAGCACCTGGTAAGGAGGATCCACTGAAGATCTCAAAATTCAACGGGTGTACATTCCGTTCGGATGTAAGACGATCCGCTCCCAAGGTGTCCACCTGTGGAATCCCCTTCCAGCCGATATAAAATACGTGTCCACTCGGTATAAATTCAAGAGCTTTTATAAAAACACCTGTTATCAATTAAATAATCTTTAATTAACTGACAATTGATAGTTGTCACTAGTCATTGTTTAGAAAAATTTTGACGAACTGTCATATCTTTAAGATAATCTGCTATGAAAGCAGTTTATAAAAGTTTATAAAAACAGTATATACGCTGTTCGATTGCCATCTGTACTTTTTGTGAATACCAAATAAATTCTTATTATTATTATTATTTTTACTTTTATATTTTTACTTTCATTGTTTTGATAAAAGTGCATCCTATATATAACTATAAGTTTCAAAATAATTAATTTATGCTTCTTCAATGAAGAACCTTTACAACGGTGACAATTTTTACAATAAAACATATTATACATCTATTACTGACATGATAAATATGTTATGTGCAAAATTTTAGCACGTCATCTTCTTTCGTTCATTGCGTGACTTATGCGTCATAAAAAATGTGGTCACATACATACTGTCACGAGTGAGCTATTGCAACTTTTAATAATAAAAGGTGACGGACCCCAGGCGTGAACCAAAACCGCTGACTCGCGAGTCAGAAACACTACCGACTAGCCACTGCAGCTCCTGCTTGGCTTTCTGCTAATCGTTCTCATATTGTATTTGCTTCTTGTCTCTTCTTATTTTGCATATTCGTATGGATATCTATCCGTAATACTATACATAATAGTATTATTGTCGAAAACCGATGTTATTTCGCTAATATGCTTGAAATAATCAAATTTGTACACGGAGAGAAATTTTGTAGTGAAAATTACAAATATTCGAGACAAAATTACCAGTTTCTATGGTAATGGATGGACAGACTGACAATTTCAAACTTTTTACCAAAGTGCCTTGGTAAAATTTTTTTTTAGTTAATTTAAATTAAAAAAATTAACTTTTTTTATCCATATTGATGGATATATAGTATTTTAATATAGAAATAGAAACAGAAACAAGGATGAAAAAACATTAAACTGAAAAAAAATTTTTATGGAAGCGGGATTCGATCCGACGATCTTTGGGTTGAGACTCCGATGTTCTACCGACTGCGCCACGGAAGCTGTTACCAACAGTCATTTGAATCGCCGTTATTACTTACTGAAAATATGTGTATTGTGTTCATTTTTACGTCGCGCACGCCTCTAGTATCAATCTTCTGAAACACAATAATGCGCAGTGCGCATGCGCGAATACACAAATACCAGGTTATTTGGTAAAATTTATCAGTTTTCTTAGTAAAAATTCTTAGGTTACCTTGTAAAAATGACTAGATCTCAATTTTTACCAGTGTGTCTGGTAATTTTTATTCCGATAATTTGGTATTTTTTTTAAGTGGTTATGGTAGTTTTTCCTGGGAAACTTATAAATTGTATTAGAAACTTGGGAATATCACGGCATTTGACAGTCTATCCATGCGCTACCAAGGCACCTTGGTAATTTTTACTCTAAAATTTCTCTCCGTGTAAAAACAAATACTTCTTTGGTTAACTTACACATATTTATCAATCATTCAGAGAAATGTCAAGAACTTTTTAAATGACATACTGATGTATATGACATAATAATTATTTGTGTTTTTGAGAATATTTTAAAATACATCAAATGTTGCATTCATTCACTATTACGCAAATGATGACAAAATTTTTATATGGTCAGTCATTACTTTTTCCTGGTTGTAGAAAGCATTTTGCATTTAAATTATTTTTCTTTTGACTTTATTGTTGTAAAACATTGTATTTTTGGCACTCCGTATCCAAAGCTCGATTTCGCACACGCTCGAATAAAAAAGCTTGCGCTAAATCAAGCTTTATACGTGTTGTGTCAAAAAATATTGTTCGATACGCTTCGCTCGGGCAACAAACTTATACTTATCCGAGGCTCATCTCTTTCGCACTAGTATCGAAAAGTACTATTCCTTACAAATCTTAAAAATATTCTTTTGATTAAACTTATCAAGATTTCCGCTTTACGTATAACAAATTAATGTATTTTAAAAGACGTTTATATCATAAACGTATTATAAAAATATTCTTTTGATTAAACTTATCAAGATTTCAACTTTAAGTATAACAAATTAATGTATTTTAAAAGAAGTTTATATCAATAACAATATTTTACATATAAAAACGCAAATATTTGCAAAATATAAGAATTCTCGGAAACAGATTCCCGACCCAAGTGGTTGCACGATCGTTAAAAAGATGTCATCACAGCAAATTACGTATTTACAATGTATTAGGGCGAGGGGACGACGGGCGGGCATGCGCACGAGGTACTTGAAGTGTTTTCTTGCAGGAATCTTGGACGCATTCACGATGTCGGAGGTAAACTCGCCGGGAAAGAAGGTTGCACGGATCGTCTGCTTGTGGAGTAGAGGAGGGAAGAGAAAGTTTGACCCCCACCCCGGCGTTTGCGCCGGGCGCGCGAAATTAAATTTTACATCGCGCTCTGCCGCCGTTTGTACCGGCGACTGTCACCTCTGCCGTTACCTCGTTTTCTTTTCTTTTCTGTTCTCTTTGCTCGGTATTCACGCTTTTGCTTCATTTCTCGCATTCAAAAACAAGTCCTTAAAAAACGCCTACCGATGCGGCGCATTCAAATGCACGACAGCAGCCTACGCGCCACGTAATAAAAGGCGCCAAATGAAAACAATAAATTTGTGCAGGACCGAGTGGTGCGCACGCGAAAATTCTGCACGTAATGTCTGAAAATTCCATCGATGCTGGCCGAATAGATGAAACGTTTTAGCGGATCATTCCGCATCTGCAAGCTTCGTGAATTTAAATGCACGGGATACATGAAATTCGTATGCAATTGTTTATATTATGACACTTTCTTTTATAATTTGTGATCAAATGAGAGATATTTCTGATAGGTACAATATTTAAAAATCAGGAAATGTATCTAAAAGCATGCCAGGAATTTAGATACATCATACTTATCAAATAAATGTTTTGTTTTGAAGCTCAACAGGTAAATTTTTATAATAATAAAAACAATTGAAAAAACTATTTTTGCTCATTTTTTTTACAGTAAAAAACAGCTGCTAATGCGATTCATTAATTAAAGGCGATTTATTGTAAAACTGTTATTGACAAATTACAAATCTCTACGTAAGATTTATAATAAAAAACATTTTATTACAATATCTTTTCATTTATATATATGATAATTTATAAACGTTAAAGTATTAAAAAATGAAAGAATAGAATATAAAAAATTGCTATAAAACAAAAAAAAAGAAACAAATCTGATACAAAAATATTTTTTCGAACTACATAAACGAAAATAAAAATAGTCAGCCCTATTCGGTTACAATTAGTATAATAAATCCTGACATCCGTCCGTTACGTGCTAATAAATTGACAGCCGTTTATTATTTTAAATATCTTGGAAACCAAATGTCGAATTCAGATACAATTTTGCACGCATATCAACTTTAAAATTAGAATTAGAAAATAATTTGGAGGAACCTTTCCGTATAGTGCTCTTAGCTGTTGCCATTGCACTCTGTTTCCATCCCTACCTCAGGATACAGCTTGGGTAGACCAACTGCTTGGCAGTATTCAAGTACGTTCTTAATGATGTACTCCCTGATTATCTCTGGTAGTAATTCCTCACTACCAAACGACTTCCGCCTAGTGGTAGCAGAGCGCTGGGCACTCGCAGGGAACGTAGATTGGGGTTTCTTCGCATTCATTGTCGCATCTGGCACAATCTGGTGATGCACACTTCCCTATTTTGTGCTGAAAACCCTTCAGATTCCCGTGGCCTGTAACCAGCTCCAAGCAGCTCTTTGCCCTACCTGTCTCCCCTATCACCCCACGGACTTTTGCTTTGCTAAAATCCACTGTCGCGTGCCAATCTGCACTACTCAGGTGGTCAATGTAAGCAGCTATCCTACTGTGTTCCTCCTGTGACGGCATTCCCACTGGCCTCTTAATAGGACCTTGTATGCGGTACCCTTGCTTGGCCAGTGCATTCGCTTTCTCATTCCCTTTCCAGCCGGAATTGTTAGGTTGAGAAGATTTTGTATTCCTAGCTCCGTTAGAGAGGCGATAGTACCCAACACCACATTAGAGCTAGTACTGGTTTTATCTATAGCTCTTAAAGCTGCCTGACTACAGAGCAAATCCAAATAGTTTTGCCTCTTTTGCCGGCCCTTATAAGTCCTCAGTGCACATTTTAATTGCGATTACTTCCGTCTGGAGGACCGTACTATAGCTCTCCAGACGGAGGCAGAAGTTGTCCTGGTGCCTTGGTTCGCAGAATCCAGCGATCCCCCTTTTTGACTTAGATCCATCGGTAAACCAGATTTCACCATATCTGTGTTCTGCCCACGTTTCTCTCTCCGGGATTTGAATTTTGAATCTCCTATCCCTAGTACACCAACTTTACTGCGTACTAGATTCTCTATAAATTTTAACTCAATACATAGAGCCCTTCTCCCGCCCCCACTTCTGTGTCAAGCTTGGAGCGATCTGTGAACCAGACTATTCCTTGGTTAATAAGGGCATGGATACCTTTTTTCTATTTCTCCTTGTTTGGAATATTTACCTTATCGTGGTCCTCAAAGAAGTACCTTACTGGCATACTTCGCAATTTAAGTCATTTGGAAGGAGAGGCCTGATACTTTTCAGAATCTTCAGGTCGTGGTGTGGATCCACCAGCTCTCTCTTGACTCGGCAGTATGTCCTAGGGTCAAAACCTATATAACCTTCTTCAGTGTTAGGATCCCAAACCCCACCTCAAAGGCTATTACTGGCATAGTCCTGATAGCAACCATAATTCCCTTTCAAGATTAAACTATGTACTATCATTAGAGATTGTATACTGGTTTTCCATGTACATTTATGATCCCAAACCACTGTTCCCGGAGTGAATACTGATGACCAGCTGGATGATCCAGGATACATTCGTCGCCTCTAGGTTTCGGGAGTTTCTGAAGTCATCCTGCATGTCCAAAATGAACTAATAGCCTTGTCGCACTTTCATTTGATCTGCTTATTCTTATTCAATCTATTATCAAATGTAACGCCTAGGTATTTGGCACCATTGGCCAGTGACAACCCGCGTAAAAATTGAAGCTATTGCAACAACATTGCTACTATATTGGAAATTAATATCGCTGATGTATTGGCAATATAGATGTACAACAATTGCAAGGCTATTGGCGCTATTTGCCTTGGGTGCTATTTCCAATGTATTGCCAATATCTTAAGATTTAACTTTTGTTACGAGTGAGCTATCGCAACTTTTTAATAATAAAAAGTGACGGACCCTGGGATCGAACCAGAGCCGACGACTCGCGAGTCGAGAACGCTATCATCCTAGCCACGGCCGTCACCGCTCGGCTTTCTGCTAATCGGCGTCATATTGTAATCGGACGCCTTGCTTATTTCGTTCTTTCATATTCGTACGTGTATCCACACGTAACACTTTCTAAAAAAAAAAAATTCTTGGGTAGATTCGAACTAGGAATCTTCGGATTACTAGACTTGCTCGCTACCCACCGAGCTAATTCGTTAATTGTTTCTGTCAGTGAACGAAATGGAGGTTAAAAGTTGAAACAAGTGATCATTTGTTTTGAAGTAGATTTAATCTCTATTTCGTTCATTGACAGAAACAACGAATTAGCTCGGTGGGTAGCGAGCAAGTCTAGTAATCCGAAGATTCTTAGTTCGAATCCACCCAAGAATTTTTTTTTTAGAAAGTTAAATCTTAAGATATTGGCAATACATTGGAAATAGCACCCAAGGCAAATAGCGCCAATAGCCTTGCAATTGTTGTGCATCTATATAGCCAATACATCAGCGATATTAATTTCCAATACACTAGCAATGTTGTTGCAATAGTTTCAATTTTTACACGAGAATGGGCTGCCGTTCATTTGCAGTCTCTTGATTGTCTTTGGTTTGTACTGTTACGTGTGCATAGTATGCACAACGTGACGAGGCGGATAGGGTTGCATACAGCAGCAACATGAGGACGACTCGAGGAAAGACGTGCACCGGCATCGGTAGCTCAGTGGTCAGAGCACTCGTCGCGAAAACGAAAGGTCCGAGGTTCGATTCCCCGCCGAGTCACGCCATGCCGTCTTTTTATCGAGTCCTCCTTCATTTATTTATTGTATGCGATTATTAAATCGTAACAGTACCTATTAGTGAACAGAATAACGTTGACCTTACCACTCTACAATTTCTATGGCCTTCTGCATGAGTTCCGTTGGTACGTCCACACATAACCGTTCAACATTATCAGTATGTGGTCCGTCTATTTCTATGCGCAGATACCTGCTCCGTTAAGGGCATTGAGCAGACTATCCGGGATGAGGTACTACAGAGTACTATTTTCTGACTCTGCCCCTCATTTTGGAGGAGATACAATTTGCCTCAATACAACTGCTGCTTAGAATTCTCTCTATTCATCTGCTCAGCAACATTGATGGGTCGTGTACTTCCATCCCTCTCGAGATAGATACAGTCGTGGTATGGTTCAATGCACCTGTCACGTCCAGGAGTGCGGAAGATATCATTTCTCTATTGGGTATTCCGTTACGGATGACAATGTATAGAGTTATCAGATCATTTCAGTCCAGTGTCGACATCTATTGCTTTGAATATCGCCAAAAGTCGCCATCCTGTATTGTTATAAAGACCTAAAAAGTGCCAGTTGCCTAATAATAAAACGTTGTCACCACGGTCGTTAAAAATTCACCATTTTGGCTAGAAATCGCCACAAATCGTCACCATTGTAGCCCCTTGCCTCCACTAGTACCGTATCGTTATATTTCTTAGCATGGTAGTGTAATGGACGGTTTTCGTCCATTTACCTAAATAAATAATTTTATAAAAATAATTAATAATAATGACGCACTGAAACGAGAAATATAAGTAACATTAACATTAGCAAGATAGACAACAAGAGCATTAAGGGGGCGACTTTATTTAGAATTTTTGAAGCTGCGTAGGTGAAAGAGATATTTTGTGATTCTGTGCGAGGAGGCTTGTTGTGGAGACATTTTGGTTGCAGTTTAGAAAAGGAGCGCACGTTTATATCGACGTTAATTATCTTGAAATTGCAAGCGAGATATGATGGCGAGCGATGCGTATTAATATTATATGCTAACATTGCGATGAAATACTCTCTTCTTTTTAGTGCAGAGAGCCAACCAAGCTTCAATCTATTCGGGGTAACACGAGCCTTGAAAGGAATGTATCCGTGGACGAATCTTACACACGCATGTAAGGCTCTGCGTAGTTTGGTGTCTGTTGTCTGGTGTAAGCCGTGATAAACTGCACACGCATAGTCAAAATGCGGAAATATTAGGGTTTCAACTAGATTTTTCTTTAATTCGCGCGAAAAAGCATGTTTGCAGTACTTCAAGGAGTGTAGAGCTCCGTGGATTTTACCAATGATGTAATTCACGTGCTTATTCCAGTTTAGATTTGGAGCGATCCCGACGCCAAGACCCTTTACTTCGGTTTCGTAGGGAAGAAGTTTCCAGCAAGAGAGACTTTAGGGATAGAAGAGAGATCCAGATCACTGGAGTGAGACTGACTGCCGAGTAGCATCGCTTTGCACTTCTCAACATTTAATTTGAGGCCATTTTCTGTTGCCCAGTTGGCTATGGCAGTAGTGTCACGCGAGATCGCAGCAACACCCTCATCCAGGTCTCTAGGAAAAAAAGAGTAATATACTTGCAGGTTATCGGTGTATATTACATATTTAGAGTGATTCATAACATTAGGTAGATCATTAATGAATATTGCAAATGTAAGGGTTCTAGCACACTCCCCCGAGAAACGCCAGCTAGTGAGCGCAAACACTGCGAGGGTGAGCCATTACTATCAATCACAGTTTGAAGACGGTTGTGAAGATATGAAAAAGCCACTCTAAAGGAGCAGTCTAAAAGACGAAGTTTTCGTAGAAGTAGATCATGAGATACTGTATCAAAGGCTTTTGAGAAGTCAAATAGCACCATTATTGTTATCTTGCGGTCTTCGATCGCCTATCTAACATCATTGCAAACTTTAAGCAGAGCTGTTTGCGTACCGTGGCCTTTTCTGAACCCCGCTTGATGAGCATCCAAGACGTTGTTGTTCTCGTGAAAAGTAGTGAGCTGGTCATATACTATTCTCTCCAAGACTTTCGATAGAGAGTCGATAGAGAGTCGATAGAGAGAGAGAGAGAGAGAGAGAGAGAGAGCGAGAGAGAGAGAGAGAGAGAGAGAGAGAGAGAGAGAGAGAGAGAGAGAGAGAAGAAGTAGAGATAAAGTACGAGAGCGCTGAGAGGAATCAGTGAAAAGTCACGAAAAGCAGAAAGAAATGGAAAGACGAGAGATCAACACTAAGCGAGGGAGTAAGCGGAGGAGTCGAGGCAGTCACACGTAATTATCGCCGCGATACACTGAGAGAAAGAAACGGTTATATTTACTGTGATATAGTAACTACTACTATACGCATTTATTTAAGTCATTTTATGGGCTGTAAGGTAACAGTTACTATACCTATTTTGATAGAAATATACAGGTCTGTTAAAATCAAATATCGTATAGTAATAGTTAATATACCGATTTGTTTCAGATAATGTAACGCTATTTCATGATAATATATCTCTAATTTAATAGGGCCTTTAGAAATAATATAAATTTTTAATAAATTCATTTTAATTTTCGACCATAATTTAGTTGATTAAATAAATTTATAATTAATGTAGCTTTAAAATAGAACATAGGAACATTCATACAAAGTATTTTTATGCACACATAATCTACAAATCACTTTTTTGAAAACAAAAGGAAGAAGATTTTAAAGAAGGAAAGGAGAGGAATTTGCTAAAAAAACATACTTGTTTTAATAATATCTTAAACTTTAGTCGAGTACCAAGGACAGGGAACAGTTTCTCGAATTCATCTGGTGTACTCACTAACTCTTGAAGAGTTGTAATTTCAACTACACCAGATTCTATTAAAAAAAAAAATGTTTTCGAGGTTAGGTCACATTCATTAATACAGATTCAGATTTCTCATGTATACAAGTAATTTTTATAAGTACTTACCTTCTAATACAGAATACGTCTCGCCGAGATTGTTATCAGCTAATAACTTTTCCATTTTCATAATACTTCGATTAAAAATATTGTCAGCAAGCACGTTTGTAAGCCGGCGACTCGAGGTGATAACGGCATGTGGCCGTCGTAAACGAATACCGGAACACACGGTACTAATGCGCCATCTGACCAAGACGAATTTAACTTAATCTTCGCTTAGTAACTATTACTTTACCAATATTTCGCATTACTATACATATTTCTTTACGTTAAATATACCTTAAATTAATCTAACACTTTTCTGTAATAAATTTAAATAAATCGTCAAAAAGTGGCTTAACAAAATATATTTATTTAATGTAACCGTTTCTTTCTCTCAGTGTAGAAAACATGGGAAGCGCTCAAGCCCCCCCCCCACCGCGCAGCACGCGCCTGCGACTCTCGAGAAGGAAGAAAACCATAAAATATATTTTGACATGAGCGGTGGCTCTTCACAGCGAGAACCCTTTTTTACGGGTCAGAGACTAGGCCACCGACTACAAGTATCTAGAATGTGTCAGTTGTCTATCACCGATGCCTGGGCTTTCTAAAACATGGGTGTGTAGGTGTATTCGTGAGTACGGGCACAGGCCAGCTGTTTGCGGACTCGGGGGTGGACATTGCGAGATGCTGCGGAAAAAACAGGGAACAGCGCGAGTATAAATGTGATCAAGACGCGGGGCTTGGGGTCAGTCAGTTTTTACAACTCTTTTCCGAAGGGCGAAGCGCTGCCCGACTGCGCACAGACAAAAAAAGGCAAAAAGGACTATCGAAATTTCGGTCAAAGGTTCCTACCATAAAAAGAACTTAGAAAAAGGAGCCTCCGTCAGCCTCTTGGACTCAGAGCATCTGGCGCAATAGTCGACGTGTGAGTCCTGGATTTGGCTAAAACTGTAGGAGGTACTTCTTTATGATAAATAACGAGACACGCGTTTCGGGGTTTTTGTGAATGGGCCTTTTTTCCGAGGTCCAATCTATTTTGTCTAAAATTAACAATTTTCGATAAAAATGGGGTCTCTTTCTTTAGTTATAGTTTTTTTTTAATATTTTGGTCATATAAATGGACTCAAAACTTTATAAAAGAAGGCAAAAAAGCTTTAATTTAAATTGCACTGAAAAAACGTTAGCAGAAAAATTGTACCGAAAAACACAACCGTTGACTATAGAAAAGGTTATTCACTATACTCGGAGTTGGTAGAGACAGTCGTCTGTTTTGGGAGAAATTTTACACCACGAAGTGTAAACATTGCGCCAATAACAGAGCGCAGCAGCGCTCCTCAAGGTCGGTCGCTCGAGTTTGGTGTAAATATTCTACAAAAACTCACGGATCGATTGTGCGAAAAGGGAGGAGGAACGTGTTCGCTTAAGAAAGCAGAACGTTTCAGCCACCGTTTTTCAGTGTGTGTTTCATTAAAAAATATCGATTTTTAAAAAAGTTATAGGCTATCAAAAATAGAGTAAGAAAATAACTAAAAATTTCTTTTTTTTTTTCAAGCATTTAACGGGTGATATTTTAAGCTATCTTCTCACTCTATATTTGATAACCTATAACTTTTTTAAAATCGACATTTTTTAATTAAAAATAGCTTAAATTAAAGCTTTTTTGTCTTCTTTTATAAACTTTTTAGTCCATTTATATGACCAAAATATTCAAAAAGCTATAACTAAAGAAGAGACCCCATTTTTATCGAAAATTGTTCATTTTAGACATAAAATAGCTTGGGCCTCGGAAAAAAGGCCAATTCACAAAAACCCCGAGACACATCTCATTATTTGTCATAAAGAAGTGTCTCCTACAGTTTTAGCTAAATCCAGAACCCACACCCCTGATCATCTCCTTATTAGCCGATTTCGCCTCCGCTTACACACGTATGGCGAACAACCACCAGTCAACCAGAAGTCATCTGTACAGCACCAGAACGGCAGCAGTGGTTACGGTCTACCTCTCTCTCTCATCCTGAGCAACCGATTGCGGGATTGGATATGTCGAAGCCTTGCGAGCGATCATAAATTGTAAGTCTTTTATAATTGTCGTAAATAAAATGGTGTTCATCGGAATCGCTAGTTTGTTCGTGTTTATTTTGCTTAACTCAAACCTCGGTAAATTCATGGGTCTCCGCACCCCGGTAAGGCAGAGCGCTTTCGAGCGCTGACTAGAAACTAAGGAGATCAGGGCCCGGTTTGAGCATTATACTCAAGGTCAGCCTACACTAATATATGTTTAGAATATACCAACCGCGTAATGGTAAAGTGCACGTGAATTCGGGTGCGACTCTAATCGTCAACTTTGGTTTTTGCATAACTTGCAAATCGCGTGGACCATTCTCTATCTATATCTGTCTAACTTTGTAAATCCATAAACGACGGGAGGCTCCTACCTAACAACATAACACTTAATTATTCTCGATATAACAGTAGGCATTTTGCTGATGGTGCAGGGGTCATTCTATCAACGATAAATCATTATGATACCTATCGATCAGTCTTTCTACCACTTTGAGCATAAACTATGTCAGACTGATTGGTCTATAGTCACCGGCCACAGTATGCTGCATTCTACCCGGTCATCATATTTACCACTCTCCAGCGGTTCGGTATACATTCCATGATCAGGTAGCCCCTATATAGTTTCACCATGACCGGGGCCAGAGTATCTGTGTTTTTCTGGTACCATCCGGCCCTGCTGCTTTGTACGGTTGAAATATGCCCACCACCAATTTTACCTTACTTGTATTCGTTATATATCTTGCTAGTTTCCTCTCATTGCCGTTGGCTTCGAGATGGAAATTTACTTCCCGGGAATTCTGGCTGAAGTCAGGAAATTGGCGCAGAGCAGCTCTTTGAGAGCTATCTGCTCGTCTTTTGTACATTCCCCTGAATCTACTCAAATACTTGATAACCCATTACCTGTTTGAGATATTTCTGCAGAAGGCGGCATAGTCTAGCCGCTTACGGCATATCCTCCATGCCCCTGCAGTATTTCCTCCAGTCCGTCAGTTTGGCGAGCTCAATCTCTTTCTTATATTGCCTTTTTGCTTCTCTGAAGGTTCATATCATGTGCACGCTTAGATTTATTACAGAGCCTTATTACCTTTTTTCGTGCTCCAGTTTTGGAGTTCTCATAAATGATTTTATTTCTTCTGTTCATAATGTGTATGTTTGTGGAGATCAGAAATTCGAGAAGTCTCTTCCCTCTGGAGTTTATGTTCAATTCTATCCCAAACTACATGATGTGAGTTTGCATCGCACCTCATCGCGAGCTATAGTTCCTGGTTCGCACTCCTTTATTAGTCTCCTCGGGCGGGCATCCTCCAGAGTTATAGACAAAATAAGCTACAGACACTATCAGTATCTTACGCGCACCACTTGTGCCCCTGTAGTGAACGAGAGCGGTGGCGAGATCCCTGTTGCAGTGGTTCCATATTGCCTTACATCTCCTTAAGCAAGTCCACCTTGAGTCTGTACCCCTTCTGATCAGTGTCACACAGTTCCTTAAACATGGAATGTTACGTCATAGTCTAGGTTCTTGAACCAGGGTTATTCTTGTGTGAACCATATCCTATAACGGATTTTTTGGTAAATATCAGATATAGCGAAGATTTATTACGCGACCCGAAATAATGATTTGTTTAATGACGCGAGAATCCTTTTTATGTATAATAATTACGGGCACCAGGTGTCGGTTGACACCAGGATTCTTACCTGCGTACTCGGCTAGCTGGGTGCGTTATCAGTGGTGCATGAGGCAACCACAGATTGATATATCGTAATGAAACATGCAATTTTATTAGTAATTCACTAAAAGTTATTTTCTTTAACAAGCTAACTACCAAATAATTTTACACACAAGGGTTTAAGCTGTAATGAACTGAACTTGATTTCACAATAATTAGGTAACGTAACTCGCAAACGGTTAATTCTCTCACGCACTTTATTTCTATATAATACGAACAATGTTCTCGTCGGGTATTCTCACTACTTACTTGTAGTACGGACTTGTCGGCGAACGTGGTCAGTGGCGTCGAGGAGGTTGAGCTGTAGCCCTCGACTCGCTGCTCCGACTCCGCTGTGTCACAGTCTCTCAAGGTCAACCACTCCCGTATAGTAGTTGTCTGCGGCGGCGATGGGGTAGTTTCAGACTCCGGGCAGCTCTGCTCGCACCTAGCAACGGAACGCGAGTGACTCGCGTCGGCACTCGCGACGCGACTCTTTCTCGCGGGCGCACGCGCATGCGCACAGACACTGAACACAATGAGCGCGCGACACATACACTCTCTGCAAATCACACACACACACACGTATATATATCGTCGCGCGGTATGAAGAAAAGCCAACTTGGAAGTTAAAGGCAAAGAAAAGCCAAAAACGCGTTTAAGGCGAAGAAAAGTCAGTTTGCATCCTCCCAGACGAAGAAAAGCCAGTTTGACTTTTCTCAAACGAAAGTAACATTTAGTTGGTATCTTATAGATAATGTTCAGATAATAAGATAACATAAAAATAAAAAGATAACAAAAAATATTAAAAATCTTTTTAAAAAAATAAAAAGATGATCAGTCAAGTGATTAGATAACTAGTAATTGATTAGATGCCGTCAGTTGGGATTTTTCCTCCGCAGTAACGGCGCAAACTGGCTTTTCTTCGTTTGGAAAGATTCAAACTGGCTTTTCTTCGTCTGGCAGGGCGCAACCTGACTTTTCTTAGTCTGGAACAACGCAAACTGGCTTTTTTTCGCCTTAGACGTGTTTTTGGCTTTTCTTCGCCTGTAACTTCCAAGTTGGCTTTTCTTCATACCGAGCGACGATATTGTCACGGGCTCAGCTCGACCGTCATCCGAACCCTGACGCATCCGCTTCACGATAAGGACTAGACACTCGCGATGCTGTCGAGCAAGCATCGCGACGTTAGCTCAGTGGTAGAGCGCGCGCCTACAAACCTCGAGATCGTGCGTTCGAATTCCGCTCGTCGCATATTTTTTACGCGACTTATTCAGTCTGTCCTCTCATACGTAACAATATATAACATTCACAAAAATGTACCTGCAGTAAACAACTGCCACGTTATAAACTATACGTCTAGCCAGAGCTACTGAGGCGCTCTAACTGTAGTGAAATTTGATCTGTGTGAACATAAATTGGTCGAAGGTATTGTTCCAGGACCCTGTGTATCGTTACGGCCGGCCGACATCCTTCTATTATACAGCGTTACTGGCCTCCTCTTAGCGAGGGAGAATATCCGAGCTGTGCCGACCCAGAAATAGGGCGCTTGCTCCTTTGCAAGATTAGTCTCTTCCCTCCAATAGCCTTTCTACCTCGCGATCGAATGCAGCAGAAGAACCCTTTTTACGGGGATCACTTCAAACACGTGGGAGAGCCAATTTTAAGAGCCAGTTTCAAGAAGCCACTAAACTTAAGCAGAAAAGTATCTTTTAAAGTGGACAGAGACTGGTAGCAGCGGTAATAGAGTGGTTTAGACAGCTGTTTCAGACTTAATTCCGAAAAAACCAAAGGAAATGTTTTGGCATGACGTTGTGCTTGACTCAAAGCTAACATGTAATTTTGATTTTTTTATAGTTTGCGAAAAATTTATCACCGAATCACTATAAAAAAGACTCGTATAAATAATATTATTTTTTATATCCAAATTACTATAACGTTGTTTATCTAGACGCCTGAATGAAACTGAGAACTAGACTACAGCGTATCTACAAAATGCATTTGTCAAAAACATGACAGTGGCATCATTTCTTGCTGGTCCAACCTATTCTCATTTCTAAGTCATCTTACGTACGTCAATATAACTTTACTTTTTTTATTTATTTACTTTATAAATAAGTAAGTACTGTCTTCATTCCGTCTCTGTGGCATGATTAGCTAGGCTATACTGTTAGGGTGCTGTATTGTATTTCTATAAATTTATACGTTTTATGACATGGCAGATTGCACGTCACATAAAAACAGAGCGTTGCCCGTGTAAAACGCGAATTTTATGCGCGCACACGGACTCTAGTATTATTGTTAAGAGCCAAGTCCTCCTAGTCCCCCCTCCCACCTCGCCCTTTTCCTATCTCCTCTAAGCTATAGCTGAAGCACTGTAGCAGCCGACGTCGACGACAAGGCACACCGTCGCCTTGCGGGACTCTCTCAACCAGCTATCGTCGCAGGCCACAGGGTTGCCGTCGCCACCGCATATAGCAGAGGAGCGCCGCTGCGCTGTTGCCGTCGCCGTTGCCGAAACAAGAAAAGCGATACAGCGCGCCGGCCGGTCTACGATCGGCACTCGCTCCGCTGCGAGCAAGTTGAGCGCCTCGTTTCATCGCAGGCTTGGTGTGTGTGCTGTTCCCGTGAACGAGGTTGGTGCTGGGAGGCCTCTGCGGAGACGATCCGTCGTGACTGCGTCGTCGCAGCCACTCAAGCAGCCATCCGGGAGAGAACGAGAGGGAGAGAGAGAGCTATAGAGAGAGAGAGAGTGAGAGTCGCGTCGTCGAGTTCGCCTAGAAATTGTCAGTCCCTGTTCCTTTCCTCTCTCGCGACGTTCCTGTCCGCGTGTGTGCGCTTGCGATACAAAGTTGTAAAAATAACCCCCCCGCCATTGCGTGTAGCTGAAGCTACAGTAATTGTCCATCTAAGAGTAATTCGTGTATTGTCTCGGTCGCGGAGTGAAGTGTTTGTATCTGAAGCTACAAAAATAGAGACAGATTAGATTATTGCGGAGTCGATACGGTTCATGTAGTTGCGCTAGTTGGGAATTAGTTTAGAGTTTAAATTTGGTACGAGTAGCGCGCGTACCTAGCGCCCTGGTGTATATGTAAAATCTTGATACATTAAATACCTTTCTTTAATAAAGCTTATTGCATTGTTACTCTTGATATTCTTGGTTATTATTTCGTGTATGAATATCTTAAGTATATTGTGTTTGTCCACTTGGCGGAAAAGTATAGTTAGTAGTTTTTCCCACCCGCGGTTTGCCTTGATCCCCAGTAGACCGTTATAGTTTATAATAACAAACAAAATTATTAATACATTATACCTGTAGAGATGAGTAAAAAGAACTAGCCATTCGATGGATGTGTACGTCAAAATGTGATTAGCTTCAACAGGTGTAGATCAGCAGCGAAGGAGTATCTAAAAAATACTGACTAGTCTAAACTATCGGTACATTTTTTATACAATTTTTTATGCTCAATTTAGTGCAAATGTTTTATCCCACATATCAGTTTCAAAGTTTCAAATACTACGGCTGATTCCATTCAAATTCAGGCTGGCTGCCACAGATCGATTTTTTTTTCGCCTAAAAACTATAAGACTGTATTCATATTTAAGAAGACATGTGTCTCGAGATTTTGCTTAAAAATTTTTTTTTTACTCCACAGCCAAATCAATATTGGATGTAAAAATAGAGATTACAAAATTTAAAAAATACCTCAATTTTCAAACTGCTGTAACTTTGTCAATTTTCACCTTTTGAGACTTTTTTTTCAAAATGTGTGGAATTTCATCTAGTTTTAAGAAAACTTTTCACTTTGATGATTAAGATTCATCTTACAGAGTTATTAATAAAAAAAAAACTGAAAAATGACGATTTAAAAAAATTTAAATATCTCAAAAACTATCATTTTTTTTCTCTGAAAATGTAATATGTTTTTATACATTAAAAAAACTAACTTTTCCAGTATGTGAGAATATGTTATTTTTTGATTTTTTTTTTAAAGGATTTTCAAAGTTTTAATCGATTTTTTCGATTTCTAAGCTGTCAACTCGTGCTGTTTTTAAAACATTATGCCATTTCTCTATCCATTTACTATCCCATTTACTAACATATTAATAAAATAAAGGAGAAAATTTAAAATAAGTCGCCAGGCATGTTTCTTGATTAGTAATACTTGAATTTATAGCGATTTTTCAATGTTTATTTGTACCAAATTTAAGTAGTCAAGAATCTTCAGTTTCCACGCCAATTGTCAGTAGTGAAGAAATTTTTAATTTTCACCTGTCAAAGTGCCGCAAACTGTGAACAGTAAGATGCGAGAATCATATGCCATTGGGTCTAATATTGATTTTGCTGTGGAGTAAAAAAAAATTTTAAGCAAAATCCCGAGACACGTGTCTTCTTAAATATGATTTAGAATATAGTCTTATAGTTTTTAGGCGAAAAAAAATTCGATCTGTGGCAGCCTGCCTGAATTTGAATGGAATCAGCCATACTGTAAAATTAGTAGATCGGAAAAATTATTAGACAGCTTTGTGATATTCAATGACTTTTAGTTATTTTTATCAATCTTTTTTTACTGCGTGTTTGTATATTTTGTGTATTATGCACTCAACTCTAATCATATATCTCCTCAACTAAAACGTTATACATTTAATATATCCAGATTTCTCAGCCATTGTTTTAATAATTAGTTTTATCGAAGCAACCGTTCTCGTTTCTTGTATTCTACGGCGTTGTATACTACACAATGGCACGAAAAATATAGAAAATTCAGGAAACTAGAAAATTAGAGCTTTTAACGTGGCCTGCAGCATCACAGGAAACAACTAACACGGCTTTTGCCAAAATTTTAGCTAATGGAATATGGTTAAACTTTTGTACTTTTTCTTTGTTCCTGTATGCAAAAGTAAAAGAATCAGCTTAAAACAGGATACTACGCAGTAAATCAATTATTTTCGTAAAAGCTTTAGAAACACTAAAAAGAGAGATTCTTTGTATATTTTTTCGTATATGTTTACTTATAAAATAAGTAAGCCCCTCAGACTTCTTCATTTACTAGTTATATTAGAAGATATACTCATAACAAAGAATAACTTATCCTTTAAACAGTATAAATATAAATAATTCGAAATAACGCCCACCGCGTGAATTCGAAGACTTTCAAATATTCTCGACACGACCGCCATACACACTGGCTGAGTCACAAACATGGCCTTTTTCGCAGGATAATGTGTAAATTTATCGTTGCGCGGTGGCCTGTGACAAAATTACCGAAGCTCGGTGTCGCTGTGCCGTAATTCGGAGGATAGCGCCGCTCTATACTACCAGTGCCTTCCTTCCCTCTCTCTTCTCTCTCTCTCTCTCTCTCTCTCTCTCTCTCTCTCTCTCTCTCTCTCTCTCTCTCTCTCTCTCTCTCTTTCTCTCTCTTCTGTGCATGGCTTTAAAGCAGGTGAGATGGGAGAGAAAGCCCAACTCCCGAGACCCAGAATTTATATCGCGTAACAAACGGCCGTTTAGACGCCGGCCGGGCTCCCTTATCCTTCGGGCCTGGCGGAAGAGCGAGATGCACCTACACCAACGAACCACACAAAGAAGCGCGGGGACGAGACAATGGGAGAGAGCCCGCCGTTGCTTCCGTGCGCAAGCGGAGATAGAGCCGGGAGCGGCGGCGCCGGCGAAAAGACACTATTTCGCTGGCAAAAAGAGCCAGCGGCAAAAAAGGACTCGCGCCTCGCGTAGGCGGCGATATATATGAGCGACGAAAGTTTATACAAAAATACTGCAGGCCATGTTTATGGATACGAGCGCGTGTGTGGTTTAGTGGAGTGAAGTATGGTATATCAGGTTCATAATTTTCGTTTTTTTTTCTCTTTTTGGAACATCGTATAAAACTCTTACCGAGTTAAATATTCAAGTCAAATATCTGTACTTTCTGTATTAGTAGTATTTATTCAAGTAATACTACATGACCTATTTTTATTTTAGATTAGTCCATGATCATCCTACTGTGGCTACGATGACAATCTAAAGGACATAATGTCGGTGAGTTGTAGATTTTGTCAATAAAACCGTGAACAAAAGAAAAGAAAAAATATGGCAATTAGATTTTCACAAATATAATAACAATATATAATTTCGGTGAGAATTAAATTTAAAGTTTCATCAACTCTTTCATCAAATTCAATTCTCACGGCGTTATCATGAATTGTTAATGTTTCATTGCAAATTTAAAATTTGAAGTAATGAGTGCTATTTAAGTTTGGAGATTAAACTAACCTGTTTAAGAGTACTGTTAAACTAGACGTAAACTGCTATAAATTACGTGCAAAGAGCTTAATTGGCACTATTTTTCATAATTATTTACGTGTAATTACTGTTTTCAAATTTCTGGCTAAAAATACCTACTTTAATTTATATAAACGCAGTTTGCCCTCGTGAAGCATTAGGCACAGTAAAATGAACGGCACCTCAACCAAACAAACGGATTTCTGAATTTCTCTTCTTTGAAAGAATACTTTAGCGCAGGGCGAAAAGGAGAGTCGAATTAAAATTGCGGTGTGGGCGAAACACACGCGCACAATGTAAAAATGGGTTAATTGTCGACGCGAAATAAAAGAAATCCTCGTAATAAAGGTAATGTACTGAAAACACGCCCCCTCCTCTCCAAGTTAAAAGGATGTAAAAGTGGATGGCGCCGCGGCCGCGGTGGAAAAGAGCAAAAAAAAAAAATTCAACGAGAGCGACGGGCAAAAAAAATAGGCTAATGTGCGGGCAAAACTGAAAAAAAAAACATGGTCTAGAGGTAACGAGGGGCGCATGGAGAACGAGAGCATCCCGACGGCGAAAAGGATAAAGAAAAATGTATTATATCTGCACTGGTGGGAGACGGCAGCGGCAAGAGGTCACGAGGGTTGGAGAACTCTAGTTTAGACTGGAGGCTATATGCGGAGATTAGGGGCCGTTTTACTTTACGCTTAAACGTCAATAACTCCCACGTGCCCCTCGCGCTTGCGCTCGGCAAACTGACGTTATCGCGAAACTCTTCCCGGTAAAGACCTCGGGTGTTCTTCCTTTCTCTGCCATTCGCGTTAGGGTATGCGCGTGTACATGTGTCGGTACGCGCGCGTGTATGCAGGAGTCGTCAGTTGATATCCCACCCACGGCTCGCCGGCAGCGCTTGCCAGGCAATGCGCTCAATTTTCCATTTCGTCGGTATCACAATGTGCTTTCATTAACCCTCTGCTGCTGTTTGCTCATCTGTTTCGATTTTAATATTCTCGGAAGGTCAGTTTTTAGCTTCGATTTGCAATAAGAAACATGTTTTGTGGATACTCCACTTTTAGAATATACATTTTACGAATATTTGTTATAGACATGGATAACAAAGCACTATTTGTATTTTGATATTTGTAAGTTTTTACTAAAATGTATTTAAAAATTGTGAGAAGTGATTTATAATTGAAAACTATTATTTTTTCATGATGGCTGAATGTTATAAAGTTTATTGGCAAAATTTTAGTAAAATTCTAAAATCTTGCTCTTAAGTCATCGGGGTATTAATATACTGAACTAATGCAGAATATGCTTATAGCAAATTGAATGCTTTGTGACATAATATGTCACAAACTGGGTCGGAGCCATAGACTCAAGGATTCTATCATTAGTCATCCGGCAAACTCCGCGATGCCAGTTCGAGTGCATCACAGGCCATTTATCATTTTGCTGACTCGTCATTGTTTGGATACCCAGCCGAGTTCTCGTCGTATCGATATCTGTTGACCTACATTATATGTAATACATATTTAATAGTTAGCTACCAAAAGAATCAGATTTATTATCCACGTCGTAGAAGAAATAATCATTTTTCATACAGCTACATTTCACAACAAACAACGCCCGATTGATAACTATATCTCTGGCAATGACGCGCGCGCGTGCGCTAAAATCGCATGGCTAAGGCGACGCGCTATCGGGGAACAATTACGCGGAGCTAGGGCACTCGTCCCCGTAATTCGAGCGCGCTCCACAGCACCACTGAAGAATAACCGGCTTAATGTCTTTTTGATGAAAGTTGCTCCGACCCGCCATTGTCCGCTCGTGATTAATGAGATTATGATGTCCAATTACAAAGAAGATGAGAGGGAGGATGGCGCCCCGCCGCTATATAGTTGGCGGACGAGAACTCTTTTTTTTAACACAAGCCCACTCTTATGGAGGGTGGCGCTCTTAAATCGCGTTTTATTAGCGAGTTATACGCTCTTGCGATAATGCGACAAAGTATAGGCCTGTTTTATTATGTATTTGTTTGCATTTGTGTTGATGGGTCTTAGTAATTTAATAGGATTTTTAAATATCTCTATACTAGGTCAAAAGTTTTTTTATTGGTTTTATTAAATTTTTTAAATTTCATATTTTTTTCTTCATTTTATGAAAAATTGATATTTTTCTATTGCAAGTTTAAAGTAATAAACATTAATAAGAGAATTAATGAGAGAGGAATAACTAAAAACGGTATGAATAATTTCAATAAAACTTTTTGAAATACCAGTAGAAAACATCATTGAATAGTCAGATAAACTATATTATGAAAGCTTTATGAAACATTTTAAAAGCTCTAAGTAAATGACAACTAAATTAATACATATTAGCGAGAGCATTAATGAGACAGGAATAATCCAAAATGGTAAAAACAATAAAACTTGTTGAAATATCAGTAGAACATATCATTCATAGTCAGACAAACTGTATTATGTAACAAAGCTAGATTCTAATAATGTGGCATATTGAATTAAACTAAAATCTCATTTAAAATTAATTATTTCACTGGCTCTTTGAAGACCATACGCTTGACGTGTGATGGCCCAGTATAATAATAAGCAAGCATTGTTGCATTAACGCGAAATAGTAGAACTAGGAGTCCGAGTCTGTCGTTTCAAAATCCGTTTGTTGTATATTTTTTCACACGCTCCTTTGCGTGATAATTAATCCTTTGAGTACAGGACTCACCCGTATACCTACTAATTTTACCATACTGGCTAGTTCCGTCTTTAAAAGATTAATATTCTAAGCACACTGCGAACAACCTTAATAGAGTATGTCATACAACAGTAAACTGTGGTTGAAGACTTCGGAATATAATAAGATGAATAAGAAAAATATACCTACAGAACTCGTTTTTTTACCAGATAGATTCAAATACTATATACGAGTTTACATTTATTCCCAACGCAAAGCTACATTAACTGACTCACTTTTCAAACGGAAATATTTTCAATTTCACTCGACGTCATCGAAGATTAAGAAATCCCGGCGTCTCTCGATTATTCGATAAGCCACCGGGGAATGTATAACGCAAAGGCCGATGGGGGGTCTCTGCGGCTATTATTGTGAAAATTCTTGCTTCTGGAAAAAGCGATATCCACTGCCGCAATAGCCCGGCGAGCCCTACACACGCGCGCATATTCCGCTCCTCTCGCGGGCGAGAGGATGCACGACGTCGTTCACCGACCCCCCAAGAGCAGCCGCGGGCTAGCTCTTTCTCTCTTACTCTCTCGCAGGGAGGCAAATAATCCAATCAGGCGAAACCAACGGCAGCGCCGGCGCATTTCCACGCGCGTTGGAAATTCTCTTCTCCTTCTCGCGCGGGATATAGGCGGAGGGACGAGGAGGACGAAAGCTTATTATTCCGGTCTCTCTTTCTCCTTGGCCTTATGCTCGATGATGCTCTTCGTCCTTCTCTTTCTCTCTCTCTCTCTCTCCGCGCGAGCGCCACCACCAGGATTCCTTTCCACGCGGTATAAGCAGTATATGGTGGGAGGAGGGTGGCGCCTGCCACGGGCTTTTTCTTCACCCTGTTGACTTGGAAATTGTTTCTTCCACCTATTTTGTATACACGGCATTATGCGAGTCGTTGACAAAAAGCTCGTAAAATGAAATTTTCATGGCTCCGCAGGCGCATCTATAGGGTCACAACAGTGTAGAAAGAGAGGGAGAGAGGGAGAGAGAGTCCAGAACCGTAATTTGCGACTTATTTATTTCTGCGGATTTCTCCATTTGCTTTTACTGCCAGCTCGTTTGGCTTTTTTGCCCTCGTTGCGGGATGCTGCTGGAAGCTTCTCTCGTTTCTTTCGCTAATTGCTTGGAAAGTTAGTTTTGATAACTTTGGAGAATTGCGAGAATAGACTATTTTAATCTGGTATAAGAATATTCTTGATAATTTAAAAACCGTTACTTTATTTTATGTTTAAATATTCATAAAGAAATAATTTATTGTTTTTAATAAACAAATTATTTAATTATTTTACGCATTTTTTATAAAATATATAAAACAAATAATACGAAAATCGCGTAATTTATTGCGCTCTGTAAGTACTTTCACAGAGTTATAGCTTCGAAATCTGACTTACATATTTTCCTCTACTTATTTCCTTCTACAGTGTTATGTATAATAGATGATAGAGCGAAAAAGCGAATAAATTAAGTAGCCTAAAAAATTTGCGACGAACGGGGCTTGATTCCGCAAACCTGAGATTTTTAGCCCCCACCACTGTGCTAGCTCCGAGATGCCAGATGAAGTGCATCGCACCCTTGCTGTTGTAATGCTGAGCCGTTAGAGCTCGGATACGCGAGAGTCCATGACAATAGTTATAAAAAATATATTGGATATATACTTTTATTGTATTCCCTCTATTATTATTTATAACATTCTTTATATCTTTGTATAATAAGAGATAACATATTTTATTTATGCGTAATCTAGAAACTAAAAATACTTATATAGTCTTGCAAGAAAATATATTTGATTAAACAAACTCATTTTAAACTAAAAAACGGTTTACAAAACTATGGATATTAACCCTTGTTCGGCACACTTCCATGGAATTACGTATTCGGCAAACTGGGATCTTATGCACGCCAGTGATAAATCCGGCTATAATAAAAAAAAACTATTTGATATTTTAACTTGATTTTTTCTTTGGAAGTTTTTTAATGTGTACTTTTTAAAGTAGTTTAGGTTATATAACCACAAAATTAGATACTTAAAATTTATAAAATATGGTTTTGGGGTGCAAATGATCCCAATGTGCCGAACAAGGATTAATACAATAACTTTATTGAATATGTTTTATCAATTATCAATGAAATACAATAACGATGAGAAATTAAAAACTTAAACATCCCCTTGATTTTCTTTTCCCTTCCCCAGACGCCATTCTCCTTCTCCCTTTCGAATTCCATCCTACTCCACACTCATTCCAGTTCCACTGCTGCCTTATCATTTTGCGTTCAATATACATACATATATACATCTCACTCTCTCTCCCTCTCTCGTTCTCGGAAGGTAGCGTGTGTCGAGTCATTGAAAATCCAGGGATTACGTGTACACCACACGTATGCATTCACGAGCCTCACCTTACGTCTGCCCGCTCGGCAGGAGCACCGAACCTCGCGTGTTATTCAAATGCCGTGGGATTACCGAGCGGACGTCCGCGGCCGCCTATCGCGAGGCAGGCACCGCTGCCGCCACCGCCGACATCCGAAGCCTCTGTACGGGTTCGCGCGCGCGGCCTCCATTCATTCGTCGCACTCAATTTCCCGTGAGACTTGAGATGACAGCGGTGATGAATTAATACAATCAGTATACTTATAAGAGGAGCTTCGTATTTTCCTTTATCATTTTACTTTCTGACGTTTGCGTAAGTGCGTTAATGATACTTATAAGTCAAACGGATAATTGTAGAAATCGTTTGAAGAATTGTTTTTCAAATGGTGTGAATTTATGATGGCGAAAAAAGTTTTTGGAAAAAAAAATGTCAGAAATGGTTTTGGTGGGCTTTACTGCATGAACTACTGCCTCAACTACTGGTAAACTATAACTTCTTAGTAGTAGTGTTTTTGCAACTACGCAAAAATCACTGCTAAGTCTTAAAAAATTTTAAGTCTTCCTATAGATTAACGTTTAACTTTCTCTGATTACGAGGGCCAACAATAACTTTATGCGGCTAAAAACGAACATTGCTTGCATTTCATAATTCATCGCGCGGTACGAAGAAAAGCCAACTTGGAAGTTACAGGCAAAGAAAAGCTAAAAACGCGTCTAAGACGAAGAAAAGCCAGTTTGACTTCTCAAACGAAAGTAACATTGAGTTGGTATCTTATAGATAACTTTCAGATAGTAAGATAAAATAAAGATAAAAAGATAACCAAAAAGATTAAAAATCTTTTAAAAAGATAAGGTTAAAAGATAAAAAGATGATCAGTCAAGATAATAAGATCAACTGATGAGAATTTTTTTATCGGTCTTACAGTCTTAAAAATTAAATTAAAATAATTAATATTTATGGCAGTCAGATTGCCCTTGTTTATAATCACCCCCGCAGAATCTGAAATAAAAACTTAATTAAAAACCTGGAAAAAAAAAGCTTTATTAACAAAGGACCATCTGACTGCCCCCCACCACCAAATTGCCCAATTGCCCAATGTTTCGAGCTCGCTCCGGCTCCTCCTCAGGGACTGAAATGAAACCCGCGATATACCTCCTTATATACCCATACCCACTTATTTCCTCTTACCCCCACCACCATCCACCTTCCCCTCTCCAACTTTTCATTCTCACTTAAATTAATAAAGAATGATAAATGTTATCTAATTTACTTGACTCAACCGTTAAATTTACATTATTCCAATTCCTTAGAATGTGAATACTTTCGAGGCTTTCCCTCTTATATTTATTCTTAATCCCTTGTTCCAAAATATCCACACTCCCAAAATCGAAGGATGCAAACTATTTAAACAATGTTCTTTCAAATCCGATGTAAAATTCGTACTACGTAAACTATATTGATGTTCATATTCTCTTCTTCAAATATCTACCCGTTTGACCAATATAACATCCATTACAATCCGTACAAATAGTTGGCATTCTTTCGATTTTGGGAGTGTGGATATTTTGGAACAAGGGATTAAGAATAAATATAAGAGGGAAAGCCTCGAAAGTATTCACATTCTAAGGAATCGGAATAATGTAAATTTAATGGTAGCGTCAAGTAAATTAGATAACATTTATCATTCTTTATTAATTTAAGTGAGAATGGAAAGTTGGAGAGGGGAAGGTGGATGGTGGTGGGGGTAAGAGGAAATAAGTGGGTATGGGTATATAAGGAGGTGTATCGCGGGTTTCATTTCAGTCCCTGAGGAGGAGCTGGAGCGGGCTCGAAACGTTGGGCAATTGGGCAATTTGATGGTGGAGGGCAGTCAGATAGTCCTTTGCTAATAAAGTTTTTTTTCCAGGTTTTTAATTAAGTTTTTATTTCAGATTCTGCGGGGGTGATTATAAACAAGGGCAATCTGACTGCCATAAATATTAATTATTTTAATTTAATTTATAAGACTGTAAGACCGATGGAAACATTCTCATCAGTTGATAGTAAGTTGCAGTCGACATAAGTAATAATTGTTTAGATGCAGTCAGTTGGGGGATTTTTGCTCCGCAGGAACGGCGCCAACTGACTTTTTTTCGTCTGAGACAAGTCAAACTGGCTTTTTTCGTCTGGGAGGGCGCAAACTGGCTTTTCTTCGTCTAGGAGGACCCAAACTGGCTTTTCTTCGTCTTAGACGCGTTTTTGGCTTTTCTTTGCCTGTAACTTCCAAGTTGGTTTTTCTTCGTACCGCGCGACGAATTATGTACCAATCCGAAATAAATTATGGCTTTTACACTTCATAAAATATGTATTTTAAGTAATAGTAGAACTTTTAGATGAATTATATTATTTTTGCATTAGAATTTTTGCTAAAAATGCTTCCATTTAATTAAAACGTTAGCTATAAAATATGGTTAATTTTCTACCAGGGTAGAAACTATTTTTAACGAATATTTAAAAAATAGCATTCCAAATGTCTGTAGTAAACAAATTCTCAAAATAAAAATACATAATGCTTTAAAACAAATTGAAACATAATTTAATAAGTGACTCTAACGGCTATTCAGGGCGAAAGATAATAGATAAGGAAGGTAACTAACTTATCAATCACTTTTTTTGCTTCCTCATAGAGGAAGCTTTGTAATAGTAAAATTTTAATTTTCTTTAAATTCCTCTAGAAACATGAATAAAGGTGTTAGAAGTTTGTGTCACATGATTTTAGAAAATGTCTGTATAGATGTGTGTGTGTGTGTATGTGTGTGTGTGTGTGTGTGTGTATGTGTGTGTGTGTGTGTGTGTGTGTGTGTGTGTGTGTGTGTGTGTGTGTGTGTGTGTGTGTGTGTGTGTGTGTGTGTATACCGCTTTATTTTCGGATCTACGTGGTCGATTTTAACCGGATGGGTCTCATTTTTTTTGTTTTTTGATTCCGAATTCGGGAAAAAAATAATTTTGTACGACTAACTGATTCGTTTTTGTTTTATGTCGAATTTTTCATTTTCGAAAAATTTATTTTTGATTTTTTTTAATGATTGGATTAAATTTTATAATCGGATAGGTAGCGTTCGACAGAGCATAAAAAAACCTATATTTAAAAAAAAAATTTCTCTAGCTATCACGGTTATTTTGTTATTAACAAAAACGTGTTTTTTTTTTAAATGCTTATAACTCCCAAACTAAATGGTCAATTTTTTTGAGAAAAATCATGATAATGGAGATTATGAATAGCTATAATCGGTATAAAATTGAATCCATTCTGTTGGTTAGTTTTTGAGAAAAAAATTAAAAAATTAAAAAAACGTGTTTTAGGTGGCGACAATTTACGGGAGTAAAATTGTGTTAATCGCTTCAAAATTCCTTGTAGATGTAGATTTTTGGTTGTCACCTGCACCTTTCTTTGGATAGATGATTGATTCATAAATTTCAGAGATTTTTGAGGTTAAAATTTTTGTAACTTCTTTTTCGAATCGTAATTTCTCGAGAACGGCTGTATGTATCAGAATGGGATAGGTAGCATTTAAAAGAGAATTAAAATACCTATATTTTCTAAAAAAAAAAGTTTCTAGCTATCACGGTTCTTTGGTTATTAACAAAAACGTAAAACATGAAAAATGAAAAAATGTGTGTGTCCAACGATTCCGGAGGGAAAATTGTCGTAATTTCTTCAAAATTCCTTGTGGAGGAAGATTTTGGATAGCTCTTGGTCGAGTTCTTTGGGCAAAATAATTGGTCCATAAATTTCAGAGATATTTGAGGTTAAAATTTAAAAAATTTTTTTTTAAATCGTAATTTCTCGAGAACGGTTCTATGAATCAGCTACAGATTTACTTTAAGGTTTACTTAACATCATAAATTTTTATTGAAAGGTATTTAAATTATGTACATTTTCTTATTTTAATATTTAAATTATCTTCACTCTGTCATTTATTATTAACGAAAATATGCTCAAAATTATTTAATAAATTTTTCAAATAATAATTGATTTATCGACTTCAAGTTTTAACCACTTATTATACTCATTGAAGAATATATTTGGTTGAAATTTCAAAAGATTATCTTTATTTGTTTTTAAAAAAAACAATGTTTTATAAAAAAGTAGGAGTTTTGTTGTCACGCGATAACAATATTAAGAAAATCAACCAATTGTCCTAAAATTTGGAAGAGTTATATTTTTTTTATATCTTCAAACTGAATTCGTTGCCCAATAAAATCGAACTATTACGACGAAAGATATTTGAGGTTTAAAATAAAACTAATTGAACATGTGATAATATTTTGAAAAAATTGATTTATAAAAATATCGGGTTGTCGCACGAGAAAAAGAGTAACAAGAATGAATTTTCGAAAAATATATATTAATTTATTACGAATATTCATAAAGAAAATTGGGTATGATACAATTAATTATTGTTATAAAAAATTAAAAAAAAAAAGAATAAATACATTATTTTGAGGAAGCTAAGTGCCAATGTATTGGCAGCGGTTTTTTTATATGTGTTTTAAATACATCTTTAAATTTTTAGATGCTATTTAAAATGATAAATAGCAGCCAAAAATTATGCAAAATATTATAATAATTAAAGTGCAGTCAAGAATTTTTAAAGGATATGGAAAGGGAAAGTATAAGATAAAAATGAGTAAATGAATAGCTGTCAGAGTCACTTATTAAATTAACATAAATCGTCGAGCATTTCCTTCAATTGATAAAAAACTGAGACATATTCTACAAGCTTTTTTCTACTGAAATATGTAAAAAAATCGATTTTTCGTTATTTTAAAAGTGTCTGACCCCCTTAATCTGCGCTATAAGAGACATTTTTAATTGGATAAAAATTGAATGTTGCATCAAATTATAACCAATTTTTAAAAAATTGGCTTCGTAGATAACTTTTTATAGTTATTGATGAAATATTTTCCGATTAACATGTATAAGGTATAAAATCATAGATTTAATCAAAATAAAGTTGTAAGATCACTGTGTGGTCAGACAGTGTCTCTCTCTCTCTCTCTCTCTCTCTCTCTCTCTCTCTCTCTCTCTCTCTCTCTCTCTCTCTCTCTCTCTCTCTCTCTCTCTCTCTCTCTCTCTCTCTCTCTCTCTCTCTCTCTCTCTCTCTCTCTCTCTCTCTCTCTCTCTCTCTCTCTCTCTCTCTCTCTCTCTCTCTCTCTCTCTCTCTCTCTTTTCTTAACATGTCGGATGAACGAACGCTAAGATTGAACAGATGTAAGCATGCTGCTCTTCGATTCGTTACTGGCGTAAACATTTTTTTACACATTAACCGACGTACAAACAGCTAGAGATTTTAAAACATACGTTAATAAAAGACAAGATCTTCACATAATTTGCCTACTTGCCAAAGTTCTCGGCGATGAAAGATGAAAGGCCTTCTTATTTGTATAACGCGTTCAGCTTCATTCCTGAGTCCGTCAGCTAGTGCCTACGATGTTCTCAATTCAACCTTGTCATTAGTAAATTTACTCTACTGAAATGGATAGAAGCTCGTTTTGTATTGGTGCAGCGTATCGATGGCATAATTTACGGCACAACATGTGTCTACTGTACATGCGTCCATGCTTTAATTCTGCAGTGTACAAATATTTGCTTGAAAAAAGACTTACATCTTAAAGTCTATTTTTGTTTCTTACATTTTAGTACTGCGACTACCAGAACCAAGGTTTTTATATTGTATATAATTTTTATACTTCAGCTGATGTTTTTTAGCGTGAGATCTATAGCGTTTAGTATATACGTCTAATGTTTGTAAAGTTTTAGATACAATTGTATTGCGTGTTTTCTTTCTGTTTTATTTTGTTTGTCTATTTTTACCTTTTTTAATTAATTAATTTTTTTATTGCGAGCCATAGCGCGCATGGCCACAGCAGCGTGCATATTAACTTGCCAGTATTTCTTTTTGTAATATGTACATAACTTGTATGAAAGCTCTGGCTATCATGGACCTTTGAGTCCTTAGTCAGTCAACAAAGCACATATCTATCTATCTATATCTCTGTTTCTCTCTCTCTCTCTCTCTCTCTCTCTCTCTCTCTCTCTCTCTCCGCTCTTCTACTCCACACTTTTTATCCTTTGCCCCTAACAGGCTAAGCCAGTTTTCAAACTCGCAATTCAGGCTGAATCACGTCCGCGTCTCTAACGAATCTCGAAAATAATCGTCGTGCTGCGCGATCTCATAAGCTAAGAATTCTCTCTTCACTGGGAATTCCCATAAATCCTCTTTCGACCACTAAATCACACACTCGCCTCCCCTCGATCATCTACTGTTCCTTTTATTTGAGCTCAGCTAGCCTCTCGAACTTTACTTCCTTTTTTTGGAGCGTCTCTCCGATCTTGGCGACCACCGCTCCTCCCTCGTAATTTCCTAAGCCAATTTCCCTTCATCATAATATATGCTATATGTTCTTCTATAACTTTCATTACTTCCCTTTATCTTCCACTCTTCTCTCTTTTACTCTTTTATGTGGATGCAGACAGATCGACTTCGATATCTTGAAGACGTTGACGAGATAATGTAGCGGACGATCGTATGTCACTAATGGTGTAAACATTAAAGGTGGATAGCAACCGTTATAGATGGCAATTAGCCCCAAGGGGAATTTCACAATACATGATATTTGACTTTAAAGTTAATAATTTAACATGGACTGTATAGCTCTATATTTTGTATGATAATGTCTATAAATATACAATCCATGTTAAATCGCTAACGTCGGATATCTCAACTTCCCTTCAGGAAGCTAAATTATTTCTAAAAATTCATGTTTTTAATTCATGTATGGGTCAATATTCACCTATAGCAGTTGGTATACCATTTTATATGTACGTATAGCATATTGTATTATTTATTTTCAATTTTAAACAGCTATTTTTTTTTACTCTGATGATTTTGTACTGTTTCTTTGACTGATTTTGTCACTGATTCTTGAATTATCCTTCCACAAACATATAGTTTCATGCACATACGCTCGCCAGTAAAATAAAATTCCGTTAGAACACGAATTCTTATCAATAAAAACTCTGACTTTTTCGGCTATCAAATTCAAACAAAATAAACAAAAAGCAAAACTAACCATCCGACAAACTGAGCAAAGCATTCAAAATTGAAATCGAACAAAGTAGCATTAGCTATTTCATTTTTTCACTCCCCAACCACCCACCTGCCATCCAATCTCCGTAATCATAGACACACACACACACACACACACACACACACACACACACACACACACACACACACACACACACACACACACACACACACACACACATACACACACATACAGACGGAAATCTACGCATACATACATGAATGTGCGTATGCTCGGCTATGTGTATACCAGCAGGCGAAATCCGAGCAGTAGACGGGTGCGTGGAACACACGAGGGACCGGTTGTCGCTTGGTGTCACTACACACTGCACCTCACTCTCTCTCTCTCTCTCTCTCTCGTTCTCTCTATCTCCCTCTTCACCCCTTCCCGTATGGGCGCACTTATATATACCGCGTTATGCAGATTCCCGGATCATATTGCCCGATATAGACGAATTAACGTACGTGCCAGTGGCGCTGGGCCGCGCGATGTAATAGCTTAAGCCATTTACCCTACGCTCCGCTACGTACGCGCGTAGGCATGCATGTGATCGTCCTCGTCGTCCTCCTGTCCTCTCTCTCTCTCTTCCCCTCTCTCTCTCTATCTATCTATCTACCTCTCTCGCATATGCAGGCTTATACACTACGCTCGAACTCAGCGCACACGCGCATGTGGGCGCCTTTGTGTTATACACTCGGCGGCTTCGAGTTTGCGCGCGTATAAACCGTGCAAAGCCAGCGCTCTGTGTATGCCCTCACGCTCGGGTGCGCGCGTCGGAGGTAGAGGGATATATAGAGGGTGAGAGGGAGAGAGAGACAGCGAGCGCACGCGCGCCTAAGGCCGAAGACCAGGCGTCTGGTGGGGTACGCGTACGGCGAAGTGCAAACGAGACATTCGAGCACCCCGCGCGGGGGCTACCAGACGCGATTTGCATTTTGCATGCGCGACCGAGAGAGAGGTGTGCGTGAGTGCGTATGTGTTTATGTGTGGGAGGTGTGCGTCGCAAATTTGAGCCGGTAGAGGTCGAGCGTCCCGGCGACGACGCGACGGTGGCGTAGAAGACGCGGTTGTTACTGTTACTGCGGGAGAGCACGATGGCCGGTGTGAGAGCTATACACATACGATTGTCCCATTTCGTTCAGTGAATTATTCGTAATGGGTTGAACGGAAGTGGGTCGGTGCAGGCAGGTGCTCGTTTCGAGTGCGAACGAGGTGCGAACTAAAATTGGAAGTAGAAGTGAATTACTTATGCAGTGTGTGTATGGTTGTTGTTGATTGTTGCGAAGATGCGAAAACTCCTCTATTGCTGATTTTAGCCGTGAACTTTTCTCTTATACGATTGTAATATTGAAAAAATATCTTCCTTTGAGGTTGCAGTTTAAAGAACAATATACGCGATAAACAGAGGGGGTATCGAAAAATAGAAAACTTTTTTAAAGAAAGGTAATTTATCAGAACTTGTTTTAATGGAAAACTTGTAATTTCAATAAAAAGAAATTCGAAATTCATAAAGTTGAAAATTTATAAGTTCGAATTCGATTTTACGAATTATAATTTTAAGGAATAGTAAATTTGTAGAAAAAATATTTATTTATAATTTTAGAATACTATAATTTCGAAAACCAAAATTTTAGAAATTAAATTACAGAAACGAAATCTACAGAAAATATCTGTACATAAATTAGAAAATCATAATATCAAAAGATCAAAATATAGAATTTAATAGCATCTTTAGATAGTTCAAAAGATCGAAAATTGAAAATCTAGAATGCTGAAAATCTCGTAAATATCAAATATCAAATGTTCAAATATCGAATGTTCAGAATATTGAAAAGTCTAAATATCGAAAGGTCCAAATATCGAAAGATCAAAATATCGAAAGATAAATGTCGAAAGTTCATAATATCGAAAGTTAAAAATGTCGAAAGTTAAAAATATCGAATGTTCAAAATGTCGAAAGCTCAAAATGTCGAAAGTTTACAATCTAGCGTTAATTACTTTTTCTTTACCCTAGCTGAATAGTACATATGTTTTCGAAAGTCTGAACATTCTGAATTTGTTTTTCGAAAGTTTGAACCTTCTAAATGTTTAACTTCAATTATTTTTTTCGAAAGTTCAAACCTTCTCAATTAATTTTTCGAAAGTTTGAACCTTCGACATTTGTTTTTCGAAACATTGAACTTTTGACGTATTGCCTTTCTACATTCATATCTTTCGAATCATTATATTCGAATAGCTAGAAATTCCAAAAGTATCATTCTATATTTTGGTTTTCTAAAATTCATATTATTATATTTCATTCTATAGAGTAGAATTCGAATAATTGATCCTTTGAATTTCCACTAAATTCAGCATTTTCGGAACTGTGAACTTTCTATATATATAGGGAATTCTTCATTTTTAGCGTACGAAATTATATCATTTTTTTCGATAGTAATATCTTCTATAAATTTAATTCGATATTCAATTTTTTCCATGAAATGAATTTTCTAAAATAAATCTACTTCTAATATGTGCCTTTTCTACATTCTAAACTTTTGTAAAATTATGAGTCTGTATACAAATTTTTGGCATCTAAAGCTTTCTAATGAAAATTTTTCTATTTTTAGATACCCCCTCGATAAACAGATGTTTCCGTAAAATTTAAAATGAAATAGATAATACTGAGAATAGATAATACTTTGATTACTAAACGTGAAATTGTTAACTTCAAAAAATTTGTTTGGTAAAGAAAGGATGGAAAAGGATAGTAGCAATTAAAACTATACACTGTCAGAAAACTTCCATATATATAGATATATTGTATTTCCAAATGTATAAATTCTCTACCTACATCTATAGAAGTTTTCTGACAGTGTATGTATAACTTAAAAAAAATAAAAATAATACGTAATTTATTCAAGCAATGTTTTAATATATTCCGCATTTCGACACTTTCAGTTTTATTATAATTTTCCAATTAATATCGAAATTATGTACTTTTTACAATTATTTGTATTCAAACGTCTATTACTGGAAATAATTTTCTTATAAAAAAACGATGTTTTGAATGGACATGATAAAATTATTTGTAATTGGTTCGTTATAAAAGGGCACGAAATTCAAGTCATTTCAAATTTGATTTAAAAAATTGACTTGAAAAATAATACGATAAAGTAGATGCTAAGCGTCTCTAAATTTAGCCAGTTATTTTAAATTTTTCCTTGCTCAAAATTATTTGACGCTACCATGCTCAATTCTTTTCATTCGTGTAATTCATAACATATTCGTTATATGTAAAGATATTTTCATTTTAAGAATATCGAAAAGCTACAAATTTCAAAAACAAAAACTTTTATTCTGTTACGTGAAGTTTTCCTTTTTTATTTTAAACAATATTCGAACGCTAGTACTTTTTTAATATTTCCAGCCTGCTTTTCCCTTTTACTTCCGATTCACTTACTCGTTTTGCAAGTAAAATGTTGAAACATAAAAAAGTGTACAGACTCCTAATCCGGCGACATCCGCAGAATGTATAGTGGATCTTTTTTATTACCGCTAAAATCCGATTAAAAACTTCTCTAACGTACATCTGGGGTAATCCCGGCTTGTGTGCCATTACCGTTACATATAGCGTACGTGACAATACATATATATGTCTCTTCTGCGTACGTTTGCTTCTATTTGACGAAGAAACACGGTAGAAATAAATTTATTTTTTTGGTTAGAATAGCGTCTGCATCGTTTTAAAAATAATTGTGCATGTTGAGTTTGTTCTTGAAACATATACAGCTTAATGTGATTCATTTCAAAGCAGGGTTTTGAATAAATAATTAGATAGCTAGCATTTAAAATGCTAGCATTTAAAAACATTTTAGGAACCGAAATCATTTCTATCAATTTTATTTTTATTAAATTTCAAAACATTTTGTGAATTTTTGTAATTGAAAAGTTGCTATATGTATAGCACACTTATTATTTGCAAATTAAACCTAAGCGATCAATTAAATCTAATTGATTGTCAAAAACTTAAGGCAGTGTCACTCGAAATCACATAGGCCTGAAATCGCTGTTTGTTTTGCTAGTACTAACTTAATAATTATTTAAATGAAAGATCATGTTCAATTTCCAAAGAAAGTTTTGAAAAATATTTATACATTAGTTGAAGTATATATACTTCAATGTGATATACACACTTTAGGCAGTCCAAATACTTGAATGAGGTTCCCACGTATAGTTTATTAGCGGTGCATGAAAACTTGATTTCACTTGTTTGAATAATATTGAGCTTTTTTTCGAACTCAAGTCGAATACTCAGTATTTATAATAAGTCAAATCACATCAACCACATACATTAACTAACGAGATAAATTAGCATTACTAGAACTTATTCGAATTATGTGATTTACATCGAACTATGTAGTTTATTTACACCAAATTCTTTGAATTACATCGAATTATTTTATTAACATATATTACGAGTGAAAAATCGCAAGTAAATAAACAAATAGAGGAAGACTCGATAAAAAACGGCACGGCGTGACTGGGCTGGGAATCGAACACCGGATTTCAAACTACTCGAAATAGATCGATTTTATGTAATCAGATGAACTATTTGAGTCATGTCAAACTATTAGTATCTGATCAAACGATGTTGCCCATATCGAACTGCGTTAAACTAGTCACACTAGATCGAAGTACTAGCGTTAATCAGCGCGCTACGCTTTTTTTACTCCTTTCGAGATTCGAGATCGGTTCGATTATTCGAGATATTCGAGATTGTTCGAGGACAAAATAGATCATCTCGAACGTTCATATTTTATAAGGGATAGAGTGATGTATAACATTAAAAACCCAAAGATTATAACGCTGAGGTTATTTTTAGAAATGTAGACATTTTTGTTACGAGGAAAAATAAGTTAATTAATCAACGATTAAATAATAACATTTATTAAATGTAGTGACTGTGTAAATGTGAACAATTTTTGAGTGCTTGCCGAATTGTTCTCAGCACGATATTTGGAAACTACACGCATGGTATGGAGATATTCGATTATTTCATTTTAAATCTTTCATGAATAATCTTTTAATAATATTTCAAAATGGTGACAGAATGTTGAATATTATCATTAAAAATTAATATAAAACATTCAGTTAAATGTATGGATTCACTTGTCAACTGACTTACAGTGGTTTTTTAACTGGGATGATATAGCATACAGTCCTGAAGGCTCAATTTATTATATATTTTATTCCAATATTAAACTTACAATATTGAGAAAGTGTCGCTACAATACTTTTCATAGATGCTGGTATTCAATTGATTCCATTTTATTAAATGTCAATAATAAACTTTGAATTCGGAGCAACAGCTGCTTAAGAATTTACCCGTACTTTATTGATAACTTCTCTGTAATAGTTACGGAATTAGATTAATTCTCGTAAATTGACTGAAGCCAGATGTAATTTCAAACTCATATTTACAGAATCAGAATTCATAAATGTGTAATACTTCAATCAATTTTTAAACAAGATTAGCAAGCCTACTTTATTATATAATTATTTTGTTAATTTCATTCTTTTTCCAGCTACAACCTGTTTTTAGCCCAGTAAGATATCTTTCTCAAGCAATGCGCAACTTCCCGGCAATGTTTTTTAGCTAGATCTCTGCCTATGGAAGAAAACTGTAGATTTTGACATCGTTACCAATTATGTTTTTGGTATTTACGTCACATAAAACATATTCAATTCAACTCCGGTATATTGTTAAGAACAAACAATTACCTAAACAATCAGCGAAGTAGTCTAAGTATTGGCGAGAAACCTCTGTGACAGTAAAGCGGTCACGCATCCAAATACTAACCTCACCGAGAGATGCTTATTGTCGAGGTACAGTTGTGCCACTGCAATAAAGTGCTGATTTTTTCTTATTCAATGTGCAATTAATGTAATAATAACGAAACTACGTAATGTTATAAAAGTACACATCTTTTCATTTTAATTAACTTTTCTATTTTTTTAAAGTTTATAAAAGTAATTTATATATGATATAAGATAAAACACTTTAATGCCTTTTAACCAAGCAAGAAAATAATCAGACAGACCTTCTTAGAAGAAAATATAGTTAACTTATTTGCTTCACTGTGTCAGTATATAACAGAAATACAATAAGTATAATATTAATTTTAGAATGCATAATATAAGTATCCGGTATCACTCTAAAAAATTTTCTGCGGACTTAAAACCAGATAGTTTTTTTATTTTTTAACAGAATTTTCTGTCAATGTATTTTTTAACTAGCGGATTATATTTCAAGTAATGTAAAATAAAAACATGCCATGGTTACTTATTATTTTTCTCTTTTTACGTATGAATAATTAAAGATTTTCGGAAAGCATCCGGTATTATCTCAATTTTCCTACAATTTAAATGAATGCTCTACATTTACTGATTCGTGAGATCCATAATATTTTAATTATTTCAAAGTAAACACAACTAAAAATTATTAGAGGAAAAATCAAAGTTCAACCTAATGTTTTATTTACATGGTAATATTATATTATTAAACTCTCACGTAAAAGTATCAACGACAAGATGTTCGAGATTTATGATAATATTTTTTCTTTGAAAAAAATTTAATTTCTCTTTGAACATCGACGTAATCTGAAAGAAAATCTTTTCTAAAAGCAAAAACTGACACACCTCAGCGCACTCGATCAGCAAGCAGGGACTAGCGCGTCCTTCGCACTGCGCTTTTTTCGCTTCGGAAAATTTCTCATCGAGAAAGCAGTCACTCTTCCTTGGACTAAGTCGCGCCAGGAAAAATGAAAAGCTTATACGGCGCATACCAGCTAGAAGAGCAGCAGCAGCAACTCTCTATACCCGCTGACTTAGCCCGAAAAGCAAACTTGCCGTATCCTCTTCACAAACTGTGATAAGAAAACACAAAGTATACGCGAAAGAAGAGCGAGGGGGGTAGAAAAAAGGTGACCGGCAGACGTATGAGGAAAAAAAATCCTTAATCGATCGCATCGCGCGTCCGATCGCGTAAGGCGAAGGTCGAGAGGTCAGTCGACGCTGGTTGGCTAAGTCTATAGGAAACTTCTAAAAGGCTTTCTCGCCCTTATTCCCTCTATCTCGCTCCCCCCGTCCCCTCCCCCGTCGCTCTATACCTCTTTCTCCGCCACGGCGTACTCCCCTGCGGCTTTACGTCTACTCAGGTATACTTAATAGGCAAGAGGCAGCAGCGCCGGGGGATCAACCTTACGTGTCACGTATACGACTCTTCCCCGCACACCCCCGAGCGTACCACCCCCTTCGTCTTCCGGCACACAGTCGTATATGAGCCGTTTCGTGCACGTATACGACTGCAGCGTGCCTTCTGCGGTTGGAGACACGCCCGTCTATGTGTGTGTGCGCGTGCAGATGCCGGGGCGCGCGCTGCCGCACGTATGCATATTGCTGATGTCGTATAGGCACCGGCGCCTGTTATTTAGTTGGATTAAGCAGTTGTAATTTGTGAGGTGCTACGTTAGCGTCGCTCTGATGAATTGAGTCGAATATATACTCTCTAATTAAAAAGGTTGTGCTCTTAGATCGATGCTGGAATATTAATGGCTAACTGCTACCATTTAAATACTTGAGAATTTTATATAATTATATTATATTTTCTTATTATTTCGTGTAAATGTTGTGCTTGTGCTTGTATACTTGCGATCACATATATAGAGACTATATCTTTTTAATTTTTTAACGGTTTAAGGAAAAATTAAATAATCGTAGTTTCTCCTAGAAGTCTGTTTCTATAGGTGTTTATAGTCGCTGAATACAATAGAAATGTCGATTTTGAGAACATTCAATTTTTATGTCTATGTCCAGAGATGAGGCTTACAATGATTTAAATTATCTATTATATATAAATTCGGTCGTACAATCTAATTATAGATGATATAATACCCGACTGCAATATATATTAATATATTTTCTGTGAACGTGTGTAAATATTTAGATAGGTTACTCCAAAGCGCCTACTTTTATATCAACTAGTACTCCAAAGATTAATATTAAATATTTCAAAAATTTATTATTGATTTACTAAAAACGTTTCTCTGTCAGCTATTATTATTTATTGTATTCTTGATATAATTCAGGTTTGAGAATCTTCTTTTGCCAATATAAATTGAACGAATCGTAACATGCACAAGCAAACTACAACTACAATCTGACCTGTAAAATGCGCGCGAACCACAGAGAGCACGTACGGCCAAAGTTCGAGAAATAACGACGCGCCTCGAAAAACTCACGCACCAATGGTAGCAACAGAAGCAGGCAAGTCCGTAAACCCCCAAAAACCTTGCTATAAACAAAAATACAAAATTTTTGTCAGAAAACTGCGGCGCTAGCTACGGTCCGCGGCGTGTGTGCCGTAACTACGAAACTTTTCGCGGCGATGAACGTACGTGCGCGCAGCAGAGCAGCTCTCTCTCCGTCTGTCTGTTTCTCTCTCTCTCTCTAGCTCGCACGGTCCGGCAGTGCGTCAGAGAGTAGTGCACGTCGTTCTTTCGCGCTGCGCCATGAGGCCGCGCGTGCGTCCCCTGTGTGTCGTAGCCGCACGGCTCACGTAGACGTGGACCACGAACGTGATGTCGCGTTACGCCACAAGAGAGACAGCGAGGAGAGGCGGGATGGAAAGCCAGGGGGGAGAGGAAGTGAAGCTCCTCTCCGGACCACTCGCTCGCCCTGCGCTTTCTTTTTCTCTCCTACGTGTCGTTCCCGCCAGTCCACTTTTCCCATCCGCTTTCCAGGTGAAGTCTGGCCTCGTGTGCAGCTATGTGTCGGGCTTTTCCAGAGCTCTGGGGGTGTAACCGCGGAAGAAGGCAATGAATTTTCTTTCTCCTCCGCGAGTGCCTAGCGGATGACCTCGTTTATTTACTTTGTCCATTTTTTCTCTTTTTCCACTCGCTTCAGTGTCAGAATTTGCCTCTTCGAATATGAGGCGTTTCACGTCAACTGCCCCAGATCGGCGCGCGAGTGCCAAATCGTGCTATTTCCAACTCATGTTTATGATACTAAAATGTACTTGAAAAAATTATTTGATAAGCGTTTTCAACATGTTTTTTCCTCAGCTTTCCAATGATATAGGCAGTTTTTTCGAAATTTTCCATTTTCACTTTCAAAAACTACAAAACATCTTATATCTCAAAAACCGCGCTGGGGCAGTTGACATGAAACGCCTCATATTTTGTTTGAAAAAGATAATGAAGTGTTGAACTCTTACGTTCTTCCTATCGATAATGATCACCAAATCAATAATGGAAGTTTAAACGAAAAAATTATTTTTATGGAAGTAGTTTTTCATTATAGTAATGGAGTTTAAGTGATAATTATTCTAATTATTGATCGCTTCTTAAAAATAACTATACTAGAAAATTATTGGAAGTATTAGCAATTGAAATGAAACGCACATAATTATTTACGTTATTCATTTATATGTAATATTCCTGATTTAACTTAGTAATATATTAATCACTTTTAAATAAATATTAATTAATGTTCAATTTCAATTTCTATATTTGTAGATGATTATTTGATTTACTCATATGACGTCAATTCGCGTTTAATTATTAGTATAAGCGTAATTTAATGACTAAAGCATGTCGTCACCTAAGCGCAAAAATGTTGTATGTCCTCTTTTTGAATTTTTTGAGTTAAATTATTAATTGAGAATATAGTCTTCAATATTACAGTATTATATCAACGTCAAATATGATGATATAATGTATATTTTTGGCTTTATATATTTTTATGTAATGTAGTTAATATAACTTACGGAAAACTTGTCTTGTTGATATCTCGAAATGAAAAAAGGGGTCATACATTATTGCGCTTTGGTGACGATTTATTTTCGTGTTTTAAAGAAATAATTATCCACTATACTTTTTGAAAAATTAAGAAGTGTGAATTAAATAATGATTTGTCTGCAATTACTGAACTGAATATTTTGCGAAATGTTTTTTTCTTCCTAAATCTCTTGGAATGATTTTTCACTTCAATCTGGTAAAAAATCACTTTTCACATCTTGATAAAATCGAGTTTATTAGCTTCAAGTGAATCGATACTCTTGAGAGTGATATTTTCACTCTAATCAAGTTTTCTACGATGAGATTGATCTGATCACTCGTTTTAAAAGAGAGATACACTTCCCTGTCCTTTCTAATAAGAGTGATCGTTTAATAACTATTATAACACGAAACAGATTTACTTCATATGCCTCTTTTCTATAAGAATGGAAAAATCACTCTTCGATATTTGCAGAGTATATAGAAGAGATAATAACGCGCCAAAATGAGCAGCCTGGTCAAATAGATATCAATTTCTATATCATACAAAATCACCAGCGGATATAAACTCACGGGCGTGCGCGCACGGGGCTAGCTCGTGCGCCAGATTATCGGTATAATACTTTCGGTAAATAAATCCTCTGGCCACCTACAGCTCCCTTCCTCTAAAGTTGCTATCAGCGCTCGCGAATTTCAGTCAAAATCCTTCGTCGCACCCGCGCGCTTGCACTCGCTATTATACTGCTTGGCAAGGGCGCGCATGAGCAGCGGAAAAAAAGAAACTACTTTGCCCGCGACCCGGCGAAAGTGAAAAAGTCGATGTCGACGGGGTCGCGGGAATCTGTCCCTACCCGCGTAAAAAAAGTTGAGATCACAAAAAGATCGCTTTAAGATATATCTCGATTATGGCACTATTTAATACTTTTTAAGATGAAAAGTCTCAACGAATAATCAAGATGATTTTAATATTTTGTTAATCGTCGCTACATTCAGTCTTTTAAAGCATTTTTAAGATGGTTTTCAGACATACGAAATTCATTATTTAATATCATTTTAAGATAAATTTGAGATGCTTTTGAAATGAATTTGAGACGAATTCGAGACGAGCTTTCGTACTGAATTTAAGATGATATTTAGATTTTTTAAGATGAACTTAAGACAAACTTTTATGACAACTTTAAGATCTCTGATAAATGAATTGATTCGAAAATTTTTAAATTTATTAAAAAAATTTTTTAATCGATTCTTTAAACCCGATTAAGGGGTTTACACCAAAAGCAAGGCAAGCCTTGAAGTTTAGACTCTTGTTAAAGAGTGATTTAAAAGAAGAAAGAAAGAAAGAAGGGATGGTGGGGGCCCCCTCCGTCGCCCCCTACCAGTGAGGTACAGCCTGCCCGGATCACCGTCCAGGAGCCCCTTACGTAGAAATGAATCCACGTAGGAGGAGGCTGGACGATTCCAGTTACCTCTCCTTAAAGAAGGAAATCAAAAAGAGGAAGTTGTGCATTACCCTGTGAGGGCATTTCCACACTATCAGAAGTTATAGAGCAAAAACGGTTGTATGGCTGGACTACTATGTGGAGTGTAGAATGGGGAAAAACCTCGCTAGGAGTAAAAACCCATCGATTTAAAGGCTGAATCTCTCGGACTTATATACTCTCGGCGTTTCAATGTGTTTAGGGGTGCCCCGATCGATGCGCTGCGTAGCGACGGCAAATGACAACCATGAGTTCGGTTACTTCCGATCGGTTGTTACCGTCGTTAAACGCTACGCGGCGCATCGATCGGGGCACCCCTAAACACATTGAAAGGTTGAGAGTATATAAGTCCGAGAGATTCAGCCTTTAAATCACTCTTTAACAAGAGTCTAAACTTCAAGGCTTGCCTTGCTTTTGGTATAAATCCCTTAATCGAGTTTAAAGAAATGATTAAAAATTTTTTTTTTTTATTTTGGAATCAATTCATTTTTCAGACATCTTAAAGTTGTCATAAAAGTTTGTCTCAAGTTAATCTTATCATCATCTTAAAAAATCTCAAAATCATCTTAAATTTAGTACGAAAGTTCGTCTCGAATTCGTCTCAAATTCATTTCAAAAGCATCTCAATTTTATCTTAAAATGATATTAAATAATGAATTTTGTATGTCTGAAAACCATCTTAAAAATGCTTTAAAAGGCCAAATGTAGCGATGACTAAAAAATATTAAAATCATCTTAATTATTCGTTGAGACTTTTCATCTTAAAAAGTATTAAATAGTGCCATAATCGAGACATATCTTAAAGCGATCTTTTTGTGATCTCAACTTTTTTTACGTTGGTATGTATATATACGTATAAAGCCCTACCCGAAATTGATATTCGAGTACGCCCGACCCCGATCCCGATGTATTTCATCTCGAGAGAGAGAGAGAGAGTGAGAGAGAGAGAGAGGGAGGGAGGGAGAGAGAGAGGAGCAGAGAGAGAGATGGAGGGGGAGAGGGAGAGAAAGTGAGAGAGAGAGATATTCGGTGGCTCGATGTTTGCCCGGTGCGCTGCTACTGCTACTGGCTGCTGCTGGCGGTTTTATTTGTTTGTTTCGCCGCTCACTTATACGGGCATTTGAGCTTTGATGGGTTTTCGAACGTGAATTGTGTACCTTTATCCAGCGTTAGGAGGGAGCTGGGAAAGAGAGAACCGTAGAGGCATCGATCGACCGATTTTTTCGATCAATCTATCCGGCTTTTATTTTTATTGCGGGATAGGATAAGTTGAAATACGATGCGCGACTTGAAGCGAAAAATTTGCTTCCCGACATTTTTTCTATTTCTGAAATTTTAATTGATATATTTTTCTACGTCACAGGAAAAGCTTTACGTCGGTAAAAAAATATTTTCGGGAAAATATCTTACAAATATGTTTTGATTCAGCTCGTGTCGCAATACGGCAATACGCACAAATGTGTGTGTGTGCGTGTGTGCGTGTATGCGTGTGTCTGTGTAAGTGTGTAAGTATATAACGCTGTAGTTTTGATAGTTTTTATTTAGTTTTCTATAATTAAAATATATTTTCTCCGCGTAGGTCAAAGTTTTATTACGCCTTATTGTCATTGTTTACATCAGCATAGAAAAATAAAAACAAATCGTTTTGAAATCAATTTTGAATAACAAAAACAAAATATTTATATGGCCACGGGGTTGAAAGCGAATTCTTGTATAAACACCAAATACAAACGTTAGTCTATCTCTATTTCTAGCTAGTAGGACAACTCTTTCTCCGCCTCACAAAAAAGCGAAGATACTCCCATCGACTTTGATGGGGAGGCGTAAATAGGACAAAAAAGAACTACATTTTGGGCTCGTTAGCGGTCCGGCACAAGCAAAAAGGACAAGAGGTTCACGTCGGCGTACTCGTGCACGAAACGAGCGAGTGAACGGGGAAAAAACAAGCTTAAATGGACTTTATACTAGCTATCGACGTATTTAGCCGAAGCTGCATACACGCGTAGAATATTTTTTTAAATTGCACTACGCCGAAGCTGAGAGAAAATCCATTTTGGGAAGGTAACGCAATTCCCGGGCCGCGGCGGTGAAGGCAGCGTCGGACCGGCAGCTCCGCTTTAGGCGCGAACGCGCCATCCGAAAAGAGAGAAGCTCTAGCCTCCCCCCTTCCCTTTCCTTCCCATCGTGTGCGTCGCGCAGCTTCTCTCACCTTTTTCCTTTATTTCTCGAGATATTCGTTTTCGCGAAAGTTGCGCAAGCGCAAAGCCTCGAGGTGAAAATACAGTCGATTTCGCGCGCGCCGATCTATCGCGTCCATTCGTCAGATCGACAGCTCGACTTTACGCCCCGGCGAAAGGAAGGAGCCCCGAGTCTGTGAGTAGCTCCGAAATCGCGCGGAAGGAAGACCGAGCATGGAGGTGCGCATGCATTTTAACGCCGTTACGGATGTATGCGCTCGCGCGCACCCAGGACCCCTGACTTCGCATGACGGAACTTATACCATTTTCTATTCTCTCTCACTCTTCTCTCTCTCTCTCCCTCTCTCATTCTGCTTCCCTCTTCGTGAGAGAAAAAGAAAATGTTTTAGGAAAATGAGGGATTTTTTTACTTTTGCCGGAGTTTGTTTTTATACCAACCAGCGAAGAAAGCGCGCTTTAGCACGAGATTTTTATGAGCTTTAAAAAAAATATGTTGATTTAATATCCTAATACTTCACTAAATCTGGATTTTAAATTTGAAAAATTCTGTAGACTTATATATATATATATGTTCGCAGACGATTCTTATTTGATTATTAGAGAATTTAAAACAATAATTTTATTTGTTGAACTTCCAGCTGGTTTTTATATACTAATCTAATTGAAATAAATATGAGAAACAATTATTATAATAAAATATTTAAATTAAGGTTTTATTTTGCAAATTTGCACACACACATTCACTCACACACCCAGCCACAAACCCACACACACACACACACACACACACACACACACACACACACACACACACACACACACACACACACACACACACACACACACACACACACACACAGACACACACACACATGCACGCACGCACACACACGTACATACATATGTTCACACACAAATTTTTACTCTCTATTTGATGCTTTTAACTAGCATATTTGAATAAACAGGATTATTTTAATATTATCGTTATCTGGACACTTCTACTTATGATAGGGTTATTATAAAAACCGAATTTAAATGGACGTATATTTTCTAGTTGACTTCAATTTCTTAAATTGAATTTAATCAGTTTATCCCTGGTAGACATGGTAAACAGATGCTAGCTATTTTTCAGTTAACTTTATGGCTAAAACATTGCTTGTATTTCATAATAATGTACCAATACGAAATAAATTATGGCATTTATACTTCATAAAATATGTATTTTAAGTAACAGTAGAACTTTTAGATGAATTATATTATTTTTGCATTATGATTTTTGCTAAAAATGCTTCCATTTAATGAATACGATAGTATAAAAGATGGTTAATTTGCTACCAGGGATGCTTTTATGAAATAAAATTTTAATTCATAAAATTATCTTTAATTATGGATTATATTATGGACAAATCATTTCTGTCTTTATTAAAAGTTATACCTGACGTGTATTGATACGTCCTAATATTATACGTTTTGAAGAGCCTTATAAAATTCAATAGCATATTATCCTGACTCACTAGCTTAAGCTTTTATTCGGTACAATGAAAGCGCAAGAAATAAAAGATAAAAAAGAAAAAGTTAAAGAGAGAAAAGACAAAACTCGTACACGCGAAATTTCTTCTGTTCCAGGTGTCACGAGTTTTGAGAAAGTTCCAGTCTCGTGCCACACTCTTCTTCAAGATCTCATATATGTGAAAAACGCGAACGAAATAGTAGAGAGGGGTGGGGGAGGCGAAGCAGAGAATTTCGTGTGCGCTCATGACACTACAGAAATAGGTTTTGTCATCTCCAAACGAAAGTAAGCCGCTCAATCAATGTTAAAGTTTGACTTTGTAGGATAGAGAAAAGAGATGCAAATAGTCAAGAAAGGAAAACCGAAACAAAACTGAAAGGCAATTGTAAATTTGAAAAAGTTCATTGTTTGCATATGTGTATATGTACCAATTTATATTTAAAATCTTATACTTTCAAAGCATTTATCAATACTTATATGGATGCTTTGTATACAAAGATAGCACTTTAGTGAACCAAAACTACTTCGTTGTAATTGTTTCTAAAGAATCTAATTTTCACAATTTTCTTAAAACTACTTTTTTTATAATAATATACACTTTTTTCCAATTTGACCTTTGAAATATAATTGCGGAAAAAGTCATAAAACATTGACTTAAGTATAATAGCAAAGGCGCTGCAGTGGCTTATTCGTTGAAATGAGCGCTAACTATACTTTTCATCATTATTTTTCCTTTATTGTCATTTTATTTAAATGTATGTTATATATTAGAAGATATTTTTCATGGAAGTAAAGTATCGTGGCGATAGATTTTTTCATATTAAAGTTATTGAGCGATAAATTTTCATTCTCACGAAATCATATCCAAACGTTTTTCGTTCTCCGTCAAGTCAAAAATTTTATTGATTCTGGCTCAGAGTAATGCAGTACACCACACCAGTAGCATATACTGCATCACTATATTGATGTACATAATGCACTCAAAATTGTTTGTTAATGAGTTTTATATTTCATTTTAAAAAGCCTAGCTAAATTCTTGATGTAAACTCAAGATTAAGTAGGGCAGACATCGTTGTCTACGAAGACTGCAAAAGATGGATCGGTATTAATCTGATAACTGAATGTATGTTATAGGTATAGATATTTTTAGACCAGAGGCAGATTTGAGTTTCAGCTCGCAACTAACTCTAAAGTAGTTTCCGCAGTGTAAGAATTTAAGTAAAGTAGCATAAAAACAATAATGTACTTAGAAAACATGTAATATTCCAATCGTAATCCTAATAACAGGCAAAAAATCAGTTCAATAGTCGTATATAATGCAGCAGCAAGACAGAGAAATAAATATACCAAACGAGGTGGAAGTGAATAATCGTTAGCCGCGGCAAATAAACCATGCATGATAAATCTCAGGAAACGGATAGGAGGAAAAAGCACCGAAAAAGATTGATGATGAATACAGGACGAGCTTTGAGCGTGCTTCTGCTCGCTCGTTGCAGAGTGCAGGGAAGGAGAATGGGGACTGAAAAATTCATGATCGTCCCTAACGTGTCGAGCAACCTTCGTTGTTGCCGTCGTCGACGGCGCGTCCGAAACTGCTCGAAATCAGTTTGTAATGGTGCAGCTTAGGCCGTCCGTCTGCATTGGCTGGAAAATTATTCATGCTTCCCGTGCGACTAAATCGATGTACCTTCGCCAGCACCTCCCGACCGTGCATGCGATCGCTCTATCTCTGTCAGTGTTGCGCATGCAATGCAGTTCTTTTAGATTAAACGCGTCTGTTCAATTGTTTCTAGCCTATTTGCCGTATTTGGAACTGCATAGTTATTCGTGACTGCAGCTTTATTTGTTTTACAAAAAGTTATTATTATTGTCTAAGTAAATTTAATTTGTATAAGTCGATAAGATTGGTTAATATAATTGACGATAATACTGGGTGGACATTTATTATTGAAATAATAGTTATTTTTATGGAAATTAGTATGATGAATGACTAATAATCATGCAACGTTATATAATGTTTTCACCATACCCTAGCCAAAAGTACCACTTTCGCTCCCGGCTAAAAAACGCGAATGTGGTATTTTCACATTACGTTGCGTATACGTAACACGGGGATAAAGAGGGCCACTCCAGAGCACATGTTTGCCACCCTCGCCTTCGGTTTCGGCCCTTGCAATTTCCACGTGCTCTGGACTGGCCAACCCTTTACCTCCCTAGTTGCGTAATATACTATTATATAAGTTTTCATTGAATTAATTTTGTTTTACCTACACGGAGAGAAATTTTGTAGTGAAAATTACAAATATTCGAGACAAAATTACCAGTTTCTATGGTAATGGATGGACAGACTGACAATTTCAAACTTTTTACCAAAGTGCCTTGGTAAATTTTTTTTTAGTTAATTTAAATTAAAAAAATTAACTTTTTTTATCCATATTGATGGATATATAGTATTTTAATATAGAAATAGAAACAGAAACAAGGATGAAAAAACATTAAACTGAAAAAAAATTTTTACGGAAGCGGGATTCGATCCGACGATCTTTGGGTTGAGAGTCCGACGTTCTACCGACTGCGCCACAGAAGCTGTTACCAATAGTCATTTGAATCGCCGTTATTACTTACTGAAAATATGTGTATTGTTTTCATTTTAACGTCGCGCACGCCTCTAGTATCAATCTTCTGAAACACAATAATGCGCAGTGCGCATGCGCGAGTACACAAATACCAGGTTATTTGGTAAAATTTATCAGTTTTCTTAGTAAAAATTCTTAGGTTACCTTGTAAAAATGACTAGATCTCAATTTTTACCAGTGTGTCTGGTAATTTTTATTCCGATAATTTGGTATTTTTTTTAAGTGGTTATGGTAGTTTTTCCTGGGAAACTTATAAATTGTATTAGAAACCTGGGAATATCACGGCTTTTGATAGTCTATCCATGCGCTACCAAGGCACCTTGGTAATTTTTACTCTAAAATTTCTCTCCGTGTATATATGGTACGTTAAATATGTACGAAAAGAGCCTTTGCCTCTTTTTCGTTTCAAAATTTAACGACCCGAATAAATTTCAGTTTGGAAATAATTTGATGCAATTTCCTCTTGCCTTTCAGAGATAGAATGGTTTAGATTTTATTTATACTTATCTATTAAATTCGAATGAAAAAAAAAAATATCAGTTCTTTGATTCGAATTCTGCAATAATAAATATTTTTACAGAATTGTTGCTTAAGAAAAAGCAAAAATTTCATTGGAAACGAAATAAATAAAGCTGTAAGAACTTTCTGTCGATTCGTAGGTTTGTTTCGCAAATTTGCCGAGCACGTGCGCGACTGCTATATACAATAGCCCTCGACTCCGAATCCTGACAAATAAGTTGGAGAATTGTCAGGGGCTTTGGCCGGGCACAAGCGAAAACTAGGACAACGAGTCATCCTATCTTTTTCATTTACGCGCCTCGTCGCGCTCTCACTAATCAGCGCCAACAGAGTAAGAGGGAAGCCTCAGAGGAAGCACAAAGGAGATATAAAAGCGACCGAAAAACAGACGTTCAGCCGCGGGAATATGAATCAGATAAATGGGATATCAGTAATGGCGCCACTGCCTCTCTTTCGAGTTTTCTTTGTGTTAGACAGCGTGAAGCTTTTTGAAGAAGAGAGGCGGGAATTGGAGCACGTCGACGTTGTCAGAGAATGTAAGACATTCGAAATTATCGACAGCTTAGTCGAGCGAGGATAAGACTAGCGCGCGTAAATCTATAATGAATTTTTATGAAAGTGCCATCATGCGATTTTGACGAAGAAGTGTTTGACAATGTGAAGAAAAATTTTTGAATAAAAGTTTTAGTTGGAATATTGGTTTTCTATTCGAAATATGATTGATGGATGTGAATTGTAAATTCTTCACTAACTCTGATTTGCTTTTTACTTTCGTACTTTTTGAAAAAGAACACTTATGGACAAATAAAGTTTGCTAAAGGAGCATTCGAAATAAGAATACAATCAAATTTATATAAAGTAAAAATGTACATTTTTATACCTTTCTCGGTATTTCAAAATTTTCTAAAAGGATTTTAGAAACAAGAGAAAATAAGATTTAATCAACTGTTTGAGAATCAAAAATTATAATTTTTAATCAAGATATCTTTTCTAATTTCAAATTGGAACTTATTGAACCCTTCCCGACTACTGTACCCTATTTTTTAACAGAGGAGACAAAAATTGAGGCAGAGCAATTAAAAGCTGTCTTTTTGAGGGTTACCAGTTAGCGATCTTCTATTCTTTTCACTTATGTGCAAGTGACGTCACATTCTTTGAGAGTAAGTAAGACAAAGAGTCGTCATCTGGCATCTCTGTGTAATATAAGTTTCAGTTGATCAATTTGATTCACGGTTTGATTAATAAAATTTCTATACATAAACCTATATCGCTATAAATATAGTAATCGCAATAGTATTCTGTAGTATTTTTGTTGTTCAATGTAAATCTAATGTAATAATAAAATTAATCTAAACTTTTTTGTATGGCTACATCTTTTTTTTTCTTCTTGATGTAGAACTATTTCCATGTTGTTATTTACGTTTGAAATGAATATCTTTATCGGAATTCGTATTTTGATATGTAAAAACACGTTTGAAATTTTAATTTGAAATATTTGCTTTTCCTTCACTATTCACCTGCAAGTAATGTAGAAGAACCATTAAAAGCGAAGGAAAAACAAATAGGATTCAATGTTGAAAAGCTAGAGAGACGCGTAAGAGCGAAAGACAAATAGACGCTACACGAAACTATAGAGCCAGAGAGGCTCGATTGACCGACAGGTACAAGGCTGTTCGTAATATGAACGGTGAGTCAGAGAGAAAGCTTCGGGGCAAAATATATCTACTAAAAGGCACAGGGGATATATAGTGGAGCGTGTACGTGCGACTTTATTATTATACCCACTGGAAATGCACGGAGCTGACGCGATTATTGATGCATTTAGATATTGTGACTTTCCCTCTACCAGTGGCGCGCGAGCGCATTCGCATTTTTCTTTTTTTCTTTTTTCTCCTTTTACGGCACCGTGAGCTCGCCGCAAAACGCTTTTATCGCCCACAAGTGGTGCTTCGGTGACAAGAAAAGCGCTCGAGGTGAAGTTTAATAGGGAGCTGATTCGCTATTTTTTTATCGTTCGATTCTTTTTCCTTGTTTTTCCTTTACGTTCGCGCGCACGCCTTTTCACGCACGTTGTGGGGGTTAAATTTGCGGGAAAGAATCGTTAATTCATTCATTCATTCATATTCAAAGCTCTTATTGCTCGATAATGTACTTGTAAATATCTTTGATTATTGTAATTTTTTTCAAAGAGCAAAAGTTTAATCTTTTTAGTAACAATTTCAAACATATTCAGCCATTGAATAAAGTTCCAAAGAGTAGAAAGTATGAAATAATTGATTTAATATACTTATAATAAGAGTAATATCTAGAGTAATGTTAACGTTTTTTAACAGATCTTTTTATGAACAATTAAAAAATCTTATGCATAAAAATGAAAAAAATATAAAAAATAAACAATTCTTTTTTATTTTCAGATGACTACAAAGATGGTACGCAAAGAGAAGATATAATTTAGTACAACCTTCCAGCAACAACATAAAGGTAAATTGAATACTATATTATTTATAAACTATGAATTTTGAAAAAAGATTTTACTATAAACATGAACTTCTCTTCACTCATATTGTATCACGCAACGTATCTAATTTTGTTTCATAATAATTTATGTTAAATTTTATGTCAGGTTAGTCACCTAATTTTTTGTATTCATAATGATATGGCGGCTCTAGATTAACGGGTCAGATATAAAATGACGAATATAACAGCCATCACAGTGAAATATAATCGAGCTACAATATACTGCAATATTATCTACTCAAATTTCCTTTGTGCATGCATCAAACGATAACTACAGTAAATCTTTTCATTATAAAATAGATGAGGGCAACGTGGCAACTTATTATGCATAATTTTTTGCGATCGCATTTATTAAGCAATTAATGATCAAAACTCTAATCATAATTCATGAGGCGTAAATAGCATCGGAATTGAAAATAAATGTCTAATAAAAAAATAAACTTATTTTTAGAATTCTCCTTTTGTTTATTTATTAATTAAAGTATTATTAGCTGTTACATTAATATTCAATAATATGAATAATTTAAATATGCAAAAAATAGTCCTTTTTCAAAGTTTAGTGTTGCAAGTTCATAACTTAGATGTAATAACGTCTTTACTGCTATATACAGGCTTAACAATGTCATTTTGAACACTTTTCTCTAAAATACGTACACCTACCATACTAACTCACTTATGCTCGCCATTGGCCTACCACACTCTTCGGCAAAAAATGCAGCGTGCGTACATTATCCAACCGAACGTTCTTTCCGAATTAAAACAACTCAGGCGAGCTCGCGCAGTTTCCCAACTCATTTTACCTGCGCGCCGCGTGTGAAAAAACAGTCGGGGAAATGGAAAAAATTCAAGAATAAAAATGCGAGAAAAAACGAACGCGCCTGTGTAGGGCTTTTCATCGTGTTCGGAAGTGAAAAAAATAGCGCATCGGGGCGTGTTTCTGCGCGCAGCGAGCAAATGAATTCGCGCGGCGGTGGATTCCCAACGCGCGCGATTGCTCGTTGCTCCGACGACATATATTTCACGATACGCGCGCGGTAGCGGGACGAAGGGAGGACAACAAATGCTTTTATTAAAAAGCAGCCGGAGAGAGAAAGAGAGAGAGAGGGAGAGAGAGAGACTTTCGCGGCCTCGAAACACCGCTTTGTTGTCTTCGGCGTGGGATTTATGCCCGAGAAAATCCAGCGAGCTGCTGTTTTTATACGTCGTTGTCGGCCTCCTCCCCCGTTTTTTACTCGGTTACCGCGTTTATCCGTTACCGCTGGCTGCTGCCGCCACTGCTATTGCTACCGCGGCTACAGCCTAGCCTTTCTTTTAAAGCGAGTGTCACGGTGCGCCGAGCGCTTAAAAGTGTTGATACCGTTTTAGTGGTCAGTAAACTTTTTAATAAACGTGTAATAACTGCATCTGTTAAGCGTTCAGTATAGAACGTTGGTAAGGGCGAAATTATTTACAATGATCAAAAATTAGACGCTTTAGTGTCTCTAGTATATTAATACAATGTTCTTTTGAAAATTATTACCATTTTATAATTAGAATCCTGAAGCAGTAAAAAAAGTTTAATTTTATATTTTTAACTTCTCTTAATTTTATATAATATATGAAGTCTTAATTTATCATATCACTTCAATTAAATGCTTTCAAAATATTTTTTTAGTAACATGCTATATAGTTACTTTTTAAAGGCACTCACTTCTTCTATCTTGTGCTTTTAAAATTTTACTTTTACAAAGAGGAAACGTTATATCTTTTTTACTTATCGAAAATCTTTAATTCGTAGCGACTAGAAAATTAAAAGTGTATTTGAAACACATAGTCGCAAAGTCTGAGTCGTTGGATCAAAATTAATATGAAAAGTCTGTAACGAGGAAAAAATTTTTGACGATTATCTTTAATTGCAAATAGACTGCGAAGAGTTGTAAGGAGCAAAGTTTAATTAAAAGTCGTTGTTAAATTTTCTATATTTGGAATTGGAGTAATACCGAGTAACATGGTTTAAGAAAATATATTTGTGTTACAGTTTTAATTTTCCAATTATCCAAGTACCAATAAAATAAATTACTCTTATCGATGAAATCATTATTTTTTTAAATCTTAGACTATTTCCCTATATCAGTAATCAGATTTTTAAGTTTCACAAAACCCACTTGTGAGATAGCTTTCTTCGTAAAGCTTTTGATGTTTCAAGTATAACTCTCTCAGATTATTATTGTACCTAAAAACCAATGACGAAAATCAAACAAATTACATTATAAAGTATCCAGAGTATAAGTGTAATAATAATAGTACATTATGTAACAAGGGACTAAAGTCGCAGATTATTCCCGCGGGTGAGTTCACTGCCCGAGCGATCGTAGTTAAGCGAGGGCAGTGAACCCATCGCCACTGTGGCCACTTCATAGATTTGAAAAATTATTTTGTATTTACGTGTTATAATTTTGTTAGTTTTAACCCAATTCACCATAAACATAAAAAATTAGACCATGTTACTTTATTCCCGTTAATTCACTTTATTCCCGCATTATGTGGGAATAAAGTAAAAGAGGGAATCAGACGCCACTTTTGCTCCGCTTTGCAGGCTATAAAATGTGCATTATAGTAGAGATGGGAATAAATTATTACACATTATTACTCTCTAAATGTAAAATAATGAAAAATCACTACCTCAGTAGCTAAAAGTCGTGCATTTCTGAAATATTGAATATGCACTTCAAAATAGTGGGCATCTACTATTTTAGTAGTGTGTATTAACATTTTTGAAATATAGTTCAATTTCGCTATTTTGAAATCTCGCGTACAGATGGACATGATTTGCGTTTTCAGAGCGGAGCGCGCTGCAGATTACATTAGTCTGACTCCGGCTGCTATTCAGTGAGAGGTTCTTGCGCACAGATATTTACAGTTTACCCTAAAGCTTCTACTTGGCATTCAACCAAGTTGGTTTATTTCTTGCCGACTTAATAATGTTGAATCATAACGAAAGTCTGAAAAATTAGATAATAATAAAAAAAAGTGATAAACAATCTCTTATTTAAAAAAATATTTTCTACTCAGCTTAATGCAAAATTTTAAAACTGTATATCAATTTATTCTTTAATGTGAATATTTTAAAAAGTAAAAGTATAAAAAATAAATATTAAAATAATAAAGCAATTACTCTCATTTACAAAATTATGTGATATAATTCTGGATTCGGTAACATTAACCACTATTATTTGCGCTAATTTTATCACTGTCTTTTTTTATATTACACTACGTGTGACTATGTACGACCTAGAGTCCTTAGTCTTACAATAAACTATTCTATTCTATTTTGTTATTTGAACGTCACCTCTCAAACCTTACGTTAATTAATAAAGCAATTCCTATTCAAACTTAAATTTGTGAAAATTGAGATGATTTGCTATAAATTAATTTATCCCAGACAATTTGATTTAAAGTTATCAATAATTTTTATTATATTTTTATTACCAATATAACTCAAATATACATACAATTAAATATTATTGCTTAAGTAGTCTTATTACAGAAATATTATTTTATATTGCAAATATTTCGTAAAATATGATCAATAGCAAGAACTATCTAATCCGTTTTTAATATGTACACCAATATCAAAAGGTTTATGTTATTCAAAGGGTCATCCAGAATCTCATTTGTTTCAATTGTGTTTATAATTCTCTTCCTAATTCATTTATCGATAGTCCCCGAAATGATAATATGTTGTTATTTGTATTTTAACTATTTATAGTAATCGATTCTTTGCTGCTCTATTTGGCAGTATGATACCATTTACAAGTTGCATGGAAAAAACATTTTATATTTAAACCGAAGTACGATACTACAAGTGAAGTTAAAGAACGTGAATGAAAAAACCAAAGAAGATTTATTACTCACATTTTTAAATCTGAATTCTCTATAAAAATGTTTTATTCTTAACAGTTTTTCCTTCAATATTACGACGTATAGATTCACTCATCGTTCTCATCCTAAAGAAAAGTATAAACGAATAGGACGCCGGTGTACGTTGGGTCGTTTTCGCCGAGTCGGTTCATTTTCCCAAAGAAAGTCAACAGTTGTCTCGGAAATACAGTTCGAAATGACGGGGGCGTCTATTGGTCCTCTCAGAAAAGTAGCGCGAGAGGGCGAGCGGCGTCATATCACCGAGTGGTAAATTGTACCCAAGCACCACTCGAGGTCCTTCTGTATACAGTGCTGCGGCGGTCGCCGTTGAGTGCCGCGCACCCGCTAGCTCGCTCGCTATCGTAAAAATCTTTCATCGAAGGTAGAGAAACGATTAGTCCTGCGTTCTTCCCGTTTCCTTTTTCTATTTCCGTGCTGCCCTTCCCTCTCCCCTGCGTGCATGCGCTTCGTTTTGCTTCCTTTTTACAACTCGTCCGGGCGTAGTTCTTTTCATTTCTTATCATCTAGCGCGCGTGTGTGAAACTTCAGCACCGTTGGAGACTCGATAAATTTTTTCAGAAATCGTTGAGAGATTTAACTTTTTTAAAAATGTAGGAAATTGCGTTCTTTTTCCTGATCGCAATGAAACTTTTTTTTTTAAGTCTTTTATTATTTTCGACTTTATATGAAGAAGGTTCGAAATTGATATTATTTCTTTTAATAAATTTGAGCTATTTGAGATATTTTGAATCTATATGGTACTGCATAAAGTATACATATAAAATATATGAAATATAAAATTTAATTCATTTTTCATTTTTTCACCAAAGAAGTAGTAGGGGAGACCGGGACTAGTTGGACGACTTTTTACATTTCCTTTTTTTTTATTGTAAAAAGCTATACATTTAATACACAAAACTTTGTCAATATTTCAAAGTATTTTTCTCAAACTTTCAATTTTTTAACTACACTATTCAATAAATCTTAAAATAAAATACAAAAAATTAGTATATTATGTATAAAAAGTATATACATATATAAGGATATAAAATTTTTCTGGTCAAATATCAAAACAAAACAAGCATAAGGTGGGTTGTTTTGAAATTTATACTCTGAATCAATGAACTTTACATTTTGCTAAATGACCGTCAGATGTAAAGTTCATTGATTCAGAGTATAACTTTCAAAACAATCCACCTTATGCTTGTTTTGTTTGAAAATATTCAAGTATAGTGTAATAATTAGTTTAATGGCGATCTAGCTCCAAAAGTCAGCCAACATGCCCCAATTTTTAGTAAAAAAATTACTATAATCAATTAAAATAAAGCAATTATTATAATCTACATTAAGTGCAAATAGATAATCATAATTTTTTAAAGAATTATTCGTGTATCTTTCCACGGCGTATGACGCTTTGCGGCACTAGAAATTAAAACAAATACTTATTCCTCATTCTATTTTAGATTATAACCTGTTAACTCACGAAGTTTCAAAGATACATACCCACTTTCCGAAGGCATACGCGCGCGCCAGCCCCTTGACGCGGAATCCCTCATTTGTATACACATACTTTACCATGAAAAGGCGAAATACAGGGAGAAATGAGGAGCTCAAAGGCGACCGACACGGTGAATAGGTGCTACGGGGCCCACGCGCACGAGCGGTCATTATACTGACCAGCCTTGACCTATGTTATTTCAGTCACAAGTTATTAGCATTTGGATCTCTCCTGTATGCCAACTAGCCTCGGTCTCCCCTACTCTTCTATCGCGTTTCTGATAAAATAAAATCGTTAAATTGTTGCAGCTTATTCTCATAAGGTAACGCAAATGAATGATATATTGCTTCCTCATAGAGGAAGCTTTGTGATAGTAAAAAAAAAAGTTTATGATATAATGTGTTAGAAATGTTATTTAGCAAATTTGGAATCGAAATACACTATTTTTAGAAAATGTCCGTATGGATGTGTGTGTGTGTGTGTGTGTGTGTGTGTGTGTGTGTGTGTGTGTGTGTGTGTGTGTATGTATGTCCGTATACGCTGATATCTCATGATCTACTCGACCGATTTTAACGGGAGAGTGATCATTTTTTTAGATTTTGCTTCCATAATTGGGGTCAATATTCTATTTTTGTAAAACTTATTTTTTTTTTTAATAGCCATTTTTTAATTTTCAAAATTTTTTTTTTCGATTTTTTTAATATTTAGAACAAATATTGTTTATATATCATGAATTCTCTGTATGTAGGATAAAATTATCTACAATTTAAAAAAAAAAAAGTCGGTAGCTATATTTCGTCATAAGTTATTGATGAAAACGTAATTTTTTGTAAATAGGTTATATTTCGAAATTAAAAAAGATATTAACATGAATATTTTTTTGGTTATAAAGGATATTAAGTACTATAACTTACTAAATTTTTAGGTTTTTTTATTCATTATTTTTTGAGAAAAAAAATAATTTATAAAAGAAAGTGATTTTTTTTGTCGTTCAATAACTATAGTAAAATTGGCTTAATTACTTTGAAATTCTTTGTAGTGGTAGATTTTGTATACCAATCGAGTGAGTTCTTTGGGCAAAAGGATTGATCCATAAATTTCGAAGATATTTGAGGTTAAAATTTTTTTCAATTTTTTTTTTAATCGTAATTTCTCGAGAACGGCTCTATGTATCTAAATGGGGGGTATGGTATTCGAAAGAGAATTAAATTACCTATATTTTCTAAAAAAAATTAATTCTCTAGCTATCACGGTTCTTTTGTTATTAACAAAAACGTAAAAATTGAAAAATGAAAAAAAAATGAGTTTTATATGTTCAACTATTACAAGAGTAAAATTGTCTTATTCGCTTCAAAATTCATTGTAGAGGTATATTATTGATAGTTCTCGGATGAGTTCTTTTGGCAAAGTGATTGGTTCATAAATTTCAGAGATATTTGAGGTTAAAATTTTTCTAGACATTTTTAAAATCTATTTCTTGAGGATTAATTTATAATTTTTTTTTTAATTTACTTTATAATTAAATTAAATTTAATTTATAAAAAGATAACTTTAGTTTGTAATATCTCTGAAAATTATGAACCAATCATTTTGCCAAAAAAACTCTGCTGAGAACTATCAATAATATACCTGTACAATAAATTTTGAAGCGAATAAGACAATTTTACTATCGTAATAGTTGAACATCCAAAACTCATTTTTTTTTAATTTTTAAATTTTTACATTTCTGTTAATAACAAAAGAACCGTGATAGCTAGAAAATTAATTTTTTTTAGAAAATATAGGTAATTTAATTATGTTTTGAATGCTATAAATTACATTCAAATACATAGAGCTCTAAATATCAGTTGCAAATTTATAGGCAATTGTGATATATATTTTATGTATGTGAAATTTTGTGGAAATCTATAAAAATTTGAATAAATTATGTTGGAGTTTTGTTATTTCTGTCTTTCTGAAGTATTAAATTTTAAATATTGGAATTACAAATTAATTAAAGGAATCAGTAAATTAAGTTTGAGGAAGCTACGTGCCAATGAATTGGCAGCGGTTTTTATTTAGTTAATTGTATTGCAGAATTTGTAACCAATAAAGGGTAAAAAATCGTGAAAAAAAACTCATTTTTGCAACTGTTTCTGTCCCGTGCCTTTGAATAAAAATCCATACGTTGCTTCGAGCGCATTAATTCAATCAGCTCTGCAGAACGCGTACACTCGTACCAACTCAGCGAATGATTTATTTATTTGGCGACAGTACTCCCGGGCGCTTGCACACTGTCAAAAATAAATAACAATTTCACTGGCAGTCGGTCAATCGATATTTCTTTATTTCGCTCGTTCAATACGCTGCATTTTCCCAATCTGCGCGTTCGACTTCTCTTTCATTTCATCCACGCCCTCATCTTCCATTATGGCGTGACGCGTCTGCAATTCCACTTCTTTCATCGTCACGCGGCATACAGAGTTCGGTAGCAGCAGCAATCTTCTAAACACTTCTCTCTTTTCCTCTCTCTCCCGCTCTCACTCTCTCTATTACTCTCTCTCTCTCTCCATCTCTGCATTCGCGTCTCGTCGGAGACCGAGAATCCACCTTAAATGGCCTGCATGAAATACCGCGGGAGTGAGCGGGCCCCGTATCAACTATTCAGCGCGTCGGTCGTCTTTCAGCTCCTCATTTCTGCCTGTATTTCGCCCTTTCATAGGGAAGTATGTGTATACAAATGGGGGATTCCGTGTCAAGTGACTGGCGCGCGCGTATGCCTTCGGAAAGTGGGTATGTATCTTTGGAACTTCGTCAATGTTGAGTGGTTGTTTTTGAGTTTCGTGCTTTATTTTGAAAGGGTTGCCAAGTTCAGAAAGGGACAAAGGGGATGTTACATTCGGAAATTCAACGTAATTATTAATATTTATTCTAGAAAGGAGTAAAAATATGAATGAAATTTTAAAGTTATTTTAAATGAAAATAATAATTTATAAAATGAAAATAATATGGTTTTGCGGAAAATCGTTTTACAATATAAGAATATTTAAAAGAATATTAATAAAATATAATATCAATAAATCATCATAATAAAAATTAACGCCTGTATGATTTAAAAATATACATATTTTTAATGTAAATGCAAATGTTCGCAAAACGAAGCAAAAAAGGGACAGTTTATACCTATTATGTAAACTCGAATAAGTAAAACTTAGTCATATATTATTACAAAAAGTGAATATTCACTTATTCATCGTGAACTTCTTTTTTTCGAATTTAGAGGGATAATACTTTGAAAAATAATGTTCATAACTAGAGCGTAGGATTTGCACCCTTGCTAAAGTCGCATCGGAAAACTCTACTTTACGCTCCTTTTTACGATAAATATGATTTCAAAAGCATTTCATTAAAAAGTACACTGTTTTGTTGTTTTTCTATGAGAATTTTTTTCTTAAATGTCTGATCAGTTTAAGAATTGGAAAACATTTCGAAATTTACTCCTTGTTAAAATATTGAATTTGCTCTCAAACTGCTCTGCAAGCAGTAACAGGAATATGCAAACCAGCACATTTTTTATGAGCTTTTGGTAAAGAGCACTTGGGCAGAAACTCGCAGAGTTTCAAAGATATTCATTTTTTAACTGGATCACTTGACACGAAATTACCCGTCCTCATGTGTAGTGTATATATATATATACACACGAATACACATGCGCGCGACCATTTGAGTATTTCTGTCGGGGCCATCGGTAGCGGCCGCGTCGAGAGCAATTTGATCTACGTGACCTCCTTCCTGTATATATACGTCCTCCGCACCTGCGCGCCGAGCTTTCTTCCATTTCTCGGGGGAACGAAAGGACTTGTAGATTTTTTGCGGCCACGGGCCGCGTACGCCCGCCCGTCCATCCATCCTCGCAATTTTCGCGCCCTAGCGCTATAACGGCGAATTTTTTTTCTCTCTCCACCTCCGTGTGCCCGCCGCTCCTTTCTCCCTTTCTTCGGGGCCGGAAACATTTAAATCTTCCCGCTCCCCTCTCCACCACGTTCGCCAGCACGTTTTATCCTCCCCTCCTCTCTCTCTCTCTCTCTGTTCTTCCCTTTCTCCCTTCGGCAATTTCTCTTCTCCCTATTCGTCCGTTACCCACGTCCGTTCCTCATGCAGATCGTCAGCCGCGTTTTTTCCTTTTCGTGCCAGCACACGCCTTCGTTATACGCTCTGAGGCAAGATTTTTTTTTTATCCTGGCGATTCACCGCCGACACGACGGGGCGAATTCCGCGATGCTATACGTTTTTTTTTTTTTTTTTTTTTGCAAGCGAAGGGGGGAGACCATGTATAATCACTCGTTTATTACGAGCCGGCGTTTTTCAGTCGGCGCGACGCGATTAATACGCGCGGGCGCGCATGCGCTTGCACTGGCTCTGATTGAACATATATATACAGCGCGTCTGTGCGAATGTGGCGCGAGAAAGGGAGCTCGAATCACAGCGTAAAAGAGGATAGAAAGTGAGAGAGAGAGAGACAAAGAGAGAGGCCAGGGAAAGATAGATGACGGGTATGAGGACGTCCGTCGGTGTGGCTTCCTCTCTTTTCACCTCTTTGTCTGTCCCTTCGAGATTTTTTCAATTGATGACGCATAGGAAGGAGATCCATTCAGCTCTGTGTGTACATATGCGTGTTTGTGCACGCACGCTCATGTGTATGTGGGGGGGAGGTGTTTTATCAGAATGGTAAAATGTTAGATGGATATTTTCTCAGAAAGGTAAAAAAACAAATTAGAATATCTTATGATAGAAGGGTAAATTTTCCGAATGTTTAAAAATGTATAATATATAAAAATTCGAAAAAATATGGCAAGAAGGCCATAATATCTTCATTAAATTATTTTTATATGATATGTCATGTCAATTTTTCGAATGCCATTTCTACCTAACGATTAAATTGTAGAAAATGCAGTGATTCAGAAAAGCTAAAATGTCGACAAATGAGCTGAAAATCGTATAGGAATGAACGTTTGAGATTTTTCGGAATTTTATTTTTCTAGTAAAAAGTATTTTTATAATTTCATGCAATCTGTTTTCAATTTTTATAGACACAAATTTTTCTGATATTTTCTTTTCGAAAATAATTTCTTGTGTGTTCTGAATAACTCCTGTTCGGAATCAACAGTATCGGATTCGAAAAATAATTTAAACGATAGTATATTTTCTGAAAAAATACCCATCTAACATTTTACCATTCTGATAAAATACCTCCCCCCTGTATGTGTGTGCAAAAGTCGTAGAAAAGAGAATCGCACGCGAACTGATACGAATTGATATGCGCAGATAGTGTCTTTATAGTTGCTGGGTGCGCTTTTCACGCCAGTGTTATGTGGATGGCTAAAAGATAGTGGGCGTAAAGCGATTATTGGAAATATTAAATTTTAACAATTTAAAAGATTTACAACTTTTAGCTCTTTCGTCAGTTCATCTTCAGCTATTCCCATTACGTCGTACACAGATTGTATATTACTTGAATTTCAAACTTCAAGTTGTAAATACTTTCTTACATGTATTTTTATACATTTGCGGTCTAAAGTAATTCAAATTAATATGAATTAATAATTATTTTGAAAGGAATAAATATTCTTATTTCAAGTCCTGGAATCACGTTTCTAATTCCAAACGTTCCTAAACACAGCTGTAAGTAAAGTAAAGTAGATAAGGTCAACGTAAGATCAGACCATTTTTTTAAACCAAAATGTTGCAACTATACTTCAATTTCAAATTCTTTATCAATTTCTGAAACATTGCCTTTTTTTAATTACTAATCTACTATTTCGAGGGCAACCTTATTTGTCTTGCGTATGCACCATTCCTGCTGAGTTCCATACGCACATCGGTATATAGGGCATCTTGCTCACGCGACATGAGTCTATGCAAAGTTGTTTTCATATATAAAGTTTTCCTTGACATGTATATGTGCGCCCTCGCAGTGCCGACTAGGAAAAGTGCCTCTGCCAAAGGAAAGATGAAACAGCAGAGCGTGGATGGGCAAGCGAGCGAACTTACTCCATTCTCCATATCTTCGCGACTTCGTGCGCTCGCGTGCATGTGTGTATGTGTACCTGTATTTGTGTCCGTATGAGTGTGGTATGTGTGTATGTGTATGTGCGTGCGGATTCAGTGAAGATTTGCTTGTATTATATGCGCATCGGGAAACGCTTATATAGTGAACCAGGAGAAAGTTCAATTGCGAGGGTTCAAATATGTACTAGCACACACGGTATAAAGTATTGATTACATCCGGCAAGAAAGAGAGGGAGAACGTCCCCCCCCCCCCCTCTCTCTCTCGTTCTTTTATGTTCACTTTAACTACCGTTAGTGTTTTCGGGATAGCGAAGGAATCTACTACCCGTGTTTTCGCGCTTATAAACTCAATTTCTTGTTTTTACGGCCGGAAAGGGGCAAAGAGTTAAGTGCGCGCGAATATCGATTTTATTTGCAAAATTGCATCGCCACGCGTCATTCATGGCAAATATGGAAAGCATTGGTGGGGGTGGGGGAAGGGCTTCAACTTTATCGGAAAATTAATTATGCGTGAAGGTTGTGATGCTCGCTCTACATCTGCAGTTGAGAGGGACGTTTCGCATATTTTGTCTTCGGTAGTAATAAACGCTTTTATTAGTAAATTTACGATTCGCAGTATAACAACAGTTAAAGTCAGTGATCGATATTTCGATTATTTTAAATAAAAAAAGTTTAGATATTGTGATTTTTTTAATAAATAAAAAAGCGCTGCCAATAATTGACCTGAAAAATAAGTTTTACACAAAATCGAATTGAAATTTTGATCTGAAACTTTTGTAAAGCGGTAGAATGTTGTAAAACATTTTTAATTCAATGAACTTCAATGAAAAGTCTTATTGTTTTTAGGCGAAAAAAAATTTGATCTGTGACAGCCTGCCTGAATTTGAATGGAATTAGCCATTTATCATATTTTCAACTCTTTGGGCCATAACACACAAATTTCAAGTAATTTAGGCCCCATCCCATGAAAATTCATTGAATACTTTTTTCAAAAAGTTACACGAATGCTAAAAAATTGAAAATGCTATATCTCTGAGTAAAACAGGGCAACAGATTATATTTTAGACCATTTTATCAGAAATAGTGTGTATTAGTATATATCGTCGGGTGGGAGGAAACAGTTCTATCTCAACGAAGCGCGTTAGAAGGTGTCATCTCGGCGAAACGCATAGATTAGCTATTTATACCACACAAGAAATCATTAAGAGATCTGTTTAAATTGTCCAGCGGTTCTTAACGTAATAACGTCGATGAAAAATTGAAGCGCGCGAGATGGAACCTTCTTACATGTTCAGCTGAGATAGAACCTTTTCACGCGCTCAGCTGAAATAGAACCTTCTTACACGCTCGTCTGAAATAGAACCTTTTTACGCGCTTCGCCAAGATAGAACCTTTTTCCTATCCGACGATATGTCGTATAGTGTTTAAACTACATTTTTCTCTTTTTTTCAGCTGATTATGGCCTCGGAAGCCACTAGGTGTAAGACCCCCTTAAGTAGGTATCTCTCGGAGTTTTTCCACAGGACTGGGACGTAGGAGGTGGAGTATTTTGTACACTGAGAATAAATGGCATGAGATGGGCTTCGATGACTCTGGCCTCAGAGGCTGCTAGCCGACCCCTCCGGTCGATAGCTGGCCCTACTCTCACAAACCAAGTCTCAGATCATGTACTAAATGTACTATTTTATTATCACAAAACTTTCTCTTAAGGTGGTCTTCTACCTAATGGCTTCTAAGGCCAAAATTATCTGAAAAAGTAAATCAAAATATAATTATTATAAAACAAAGTATATACATATATATTATTAATATAACTTCTTTCTAATACAACATCCCAGGAGATAGGTCTCTAAACCTACTTTATGCAAAATTATGTCATTAAAAAAATTTTAAAAACTGGTGTGCAAGTTTTCTTGGCAGCTAGTTGATGGGTTTTGATGAGACTAGTTGCGAATTACTTGCGAAACATGTACATATCGCATGAAGTTCTGGAATTAAAAAGTTTTGTGAGTAAGTACTTTGTTGATGCTAAAAACGATAAAAATTCATAAAAATTTATAAAATTAAGAGAAAAAAGTAGTTTTTCAATTAAAAAAATACTTACTAACAAAACTTTTTTATTTCAGTGCTCCATGCCATAATAGGTACATGTTTTCCAAGTAATTTGCAACTTGTCTCATCAAAATCCATCAACTAGCTGCCAAAAAAACTTGAACACCATTTTTTTTTTAATGACATAATTCTGCATAAAGTGGGTTTAGAGCCCTGTCTCCTAGGATTTTGTATTAGAAATAAGTTATATTAGTAATACATATACTTTGTTTTATAGTAATTATATTTTAATTTATTTTTTCAGGTAATTTTGGCCTCAGGAGCCATTAGGGAGAAGACCACTTTAAAGGAAGTAACGCAAGTTTACATATTTCTGCATTTCAGCACGATCAACACATAACGAAACCACAACTCTAATTTTCTCAAAATAAACCCTTGCAGAACTACTGGCGCACAGCAACTGTAAATACTGCGCGAAACCATTTACTCGGACTACCCTTAATAAATTATTAATTACTATGCAGCATTCTATATTTTGCAACCAGTGTACCCTCGTCAGTCTTACTAAAAAATTCTGGCAACAAACAGGCAAACTAGGCGCAATTCCCAGGTGTAACACATATACACGTACGCACTATTCACACTAGCTAAAGAAAACAACGAAAAAGAAATAGTACATTGAGAGAGAGAGAGAGAGAGAGAGAGAGAGAGAGAGAGAGAGAGCATGACGTGCGCTAAAGCTGACAAAGCCCCTTTCTGTACAAAGAAATTACGCTGACTTCTCACAATCTTCGGCTATGTGACGATACTATTAACACTATTATCTACGGATTCACATCATATCAGCTATTTTTTTTAAATTGGTAATTCTCCAATATCTGTTGATTATAACTCTATTATTATTAATAAATTGGAAAATATGAACTGGTACTGAACTTTGCAGAATAATTATTTAGACTCAAATTTAACTGATTTTTAGCTTACTATGCAAGAAACAATTAATAAATGTATTTTAATCATTGTTAGGAATCCCAGTCCTAATCCAGTTTGGTATGATATCGAGATCAGACGTGCAATGCAAGATAGAAAACGTTTCCATAGTCTCTGAAAAGCGGCATATGATCGCATAAAATTTAATAGATGTTCATGCAATTTGTATCCGCTTGTTTAGACGAAAAAATGATAGTTTATACGAATTATATAAAATCAGTCGAAACTAGTCTTAAAAAAAATCTGCGACCCTTTTGGTCTTATATGAAATCACTTAGACTCAAATTACTTTCGAGAATATATTTAAACAATATTACATCATTGAATAAGTTGCAGTCTGGTGTTTTCTATTTTGGATCTGTTTGCGTTTGTAATATCAATACACCAGCCTTATTCTAATTCTGTGGTTGATACTGAAATAACTTAAAAAACCATGTCAATTCTGGTCCGGATAAAATTCCAGCATTTTTTATCAAGCGTTGCTTGTCTGCGTTAGAAACTCAAGTTAGAGCTATTTTTAATAAAATGCTTTCTATGGGGCATTTCCCATCCATGTGGAAGATCTCCCATATTATACCCATTTATAAGGATGACGTTTAGTGTAAGTATATAATATCAATAATTATCGGCCTATGTCAATCACGAGTTATTTAGCTAAGATATTTGATGCTGTTATTGCTGATGTTTTATGAATAAAACTCCTACTTACAATTGTAGACCAGCAACACGGTTTCATAAAGAATCACTCAACGTTACATCTAACGATTTTATATTCGAAGCTCTTTGTAACTCATTTCGAGTAGACGCAGTTTACACTAGCTTCTCAAAAGCCTTCCACATAGTACGTGTATGGATATACGTGTGTGTAAGCGTGTGTGTGTGTGTGTGTGTGTGTGTATATATATTATATAGTTGTAAGACTCAACATAGGCTCAAAATAGGGGTAGGTACCTACCCCCTCCACTTCCCTCCACCCCCTCCACTCCCCTCCACCCCCCTCCACTTTTTACGGTGAAATTCTTTCAAATTTTATGTTATTTTGAAGGGTGTCTGCCCCTCTACCCCTTCCATCCCCTCCATTGATCTCTCCACCTACCTCTCCACCTACCCCTCCACCTATCCCACCATACTTAATCCATTCATCATATTATGCTAAAAATTTTATATAGTGTGTTTCCGGATTCGCTGGTAATGAATCAGTAATCAGATTTTGAGAATTCGAAATGGCGGATCGATGATGGAGGCTAAATATTGAAATATTACTGGATCTTGCTGAAAAATGTATGTACGGGATTTCTGGATTTGATGATTATGAATCTGAACTCAGATTTTCAGAATTCAAAATGGCGGATCGAAGATGGAGGCCAAATATTCAAATATTAATGGATTTTGCTGAAAATTGTATATTATGGGTTTCCGGATTCTCTGATTAGGAATCTGAACGCAGATTTTGTAAATACAAAATGGCATCCAAAAATTGAAATATTACTGGATTTTGCTGAAAATTGTACATAGGGAGTATCTAGATTCGCTGATTACGAATCTGAACTAATATTTTGCCAATTCAAAATGGCGTCCAAATATTGAAATATTACTGAATTTTGCGATTGTATGTGGGGGATTTCTGAATTCGCATATTAGGATTTCTGGATTCGATGATTACGAATCTGAGCTTAGATTTTAAAAATTCAAAATGGCGGCAAAATATTTCAATAATACTGGATTTTGCTAAAAATTGTATATAAGGGGTTTCTGGATTCGCTGATTACGAATCTTAATTCAGATTTTCAGAATTCAAAATGGCTGATCGAAAATGGAGGTCAAATATTGAAATATTACTGGATTTTGCTGAAAATTGTATATACGGAATGTCTGGATACGCTGAATGCGAATCTGAACTCAGATTGTGAAAAATCAAAATAATGGACCCAAGATGTCAGCCAAAAATTGGAATTTTACCGGAGTTTGCTAAAAATTTTATATTGTGGATTTCCGGATTCGCTGATAACGAATCTGAAGTCAGATTTTGAAAATTCAAAATGGCGGACAAGAATTAAAATATTACTGGATTTTGCTGAAAAATTAGTTTATAATCAATAAATAACAAATAATATCAGAGCTGACGTAATGAACTACATATATATTATGCATTATTTTGTTAAATATAAATATACCTAATATTTTAAAAATTAATAAATATTAAGAATAATTTTTTTAAAAAACAATATAGAAAATTTAAAAGAAAAATAAACATTTCATGATATTATTTAATAGGGGGTTATTCTTATTCATTATTATCAATATTTATCTTCAAATGAAATATAATCCGCAACTATAATTATAAGATTAATTTTATATTACATTATTATATTTTTTAAAATAATCAATTTTTATATATAATTAAAACTTAAATAACTTTCCATATTTATTTGATCCAAATTTTTGTGATTATTTACTGAATGAATATTCGAGTATATCTAGCAAATTTAGAAAAAAACCATTTTTAAAAACAAAATTCAGTTTACACATATTTTAGAAAACGATTTTCAGTTGTATTAGCTGTTGCTATAATATTTTTTTAACAATTCACACTAAAAATGGGGGTTGGCGAGCGGAGCGAGCAGGGGGCGAAGCCCCCTAGTGTATATATATATATAGAAAGAGAGAGAGAAAGAGAGAAAGAGAGAGAGAGGAGAGAGATAGGGAGAGAAAAAGAGAGGCCGAAAAAGAGTCCGAGAGCGAGATCGAGAGAGAGAGACTGTGAAAGAGATCGAGAGAGAGAGAGAGAGAGGGAGAGACACCTAGCAACAATTTGTAGTGCTTTCGCATGAAAATACGAAATGTGAAAATTTACAGCCCGGCCTGTAAATTTGAAAACATGCTTCGTCCGTTTAGCTGCTCCGTAAACGGTTTCCAGATGGGAGAGAGCGAAGGAAACAGCGATAATTAGAGAGAATGTGAGAGGGAAGTAGAAAAATGAATACGTGAGCTGGAGTAAGAGAGTAAGAGGGAGAGAGACATAAAGAGCGACATAAAGAGAGAGAGAGAGGGAGAGAGAGTAAATGAGGTAGGGAGATCAGCAGCCAGATTCCTAAAGAAACAAAATCGAGATACGCAGAGGGAGAGAGAAGCAGAGGTAGTAGATAGCTGGCTCAAAGCTTCGATCACCCATCCGATCGTCCGGAAAAATGTAATTAGACGCCGTACTACCCACGAGAGCAAGATCAGTCGAAAACACAAGCACGTGTACATACACACGTATGCGTAGTCATGATCACTGGTCCGGAGAGGAGCTCTACGCGAGCAGCAGTCGTCGAGTTGGAAAGGCAGAGGCAGAAGAAGAGATAGAGGGGAGCGGGAGAGGCAGAGATAGGGGAGCGGTTACCTAGAGAACCTCAAAGAGTTCTCGTGTTTGCGGCCCGGCACAGTATAAACCGTATGCTTACTGCCACCGTACCACGTCCTGCGCGTGAGTACACTACCCTTCTCGGGCTTCGAACGTTTGGTTCATCGGTAAATACGCGCTGTGGCGCGAAAACCTTGCAGCAGGGGCACGCGTCTATGAAAAGTGTGCAGCTATACCCTGGAGGCGATGCACTGAACGCGCAAAATATAGAAGCCGGTGACTCTGCGATCGGCGAAAAAGAGAATACGCCGACAAAGAGAGAGAGAGAGAGAGAGAGAGAGAGAGAGAGAGAGAGAGAGAGAGAGAGAGAGAGAGAGAGAGAGAGAGAGAGAGAGAGAGAGAGAGAGAGAGAGAGAGAGAGAGAGAGGAAAAAGTTGAACGAACTTTTTCGGAGCACAGCGGTGGCGATAAAATTGTATCACTTTAAACTTTTTTTTCACGGCACTCGCGGAATTTACGAGTTTCCAAAACGGTCTTTTTGCCGCTGTTAGAGGCCAATAGTTTCAGCGTTTTATATTTTTATAGTTTTTTTCCCTACACGTCGGCCGGGATTCGATTGAAGTGGGCCGCTGGGAACAAGGGTTAATGGCGCGGACTCTGTTTTTACTCTGTTATTTCGCGTCGAGAGAGTGGAGAACACTTTTAAAATCTGAAAATTTTAAGGCAATTGCTTGTACCAAGTGCTTTTCTGTGATTGTAACATTGTTCTATTTAAAACTCTATCGGTTCCTGCAAGTTCAATAACTTCTAAAAGCTTTCATTTTAGTCATAGAGATTAACAGTATATTTCGATACAGGGGACGTAAAAGCGATTTTAAAAAATTATAGAATGTGTAAAATCGCATTTTACGCATACTGTATCAAAAAATACTTTGTCGAAAAGCACTGGTTGTCACTGAAACACATAATAAATGTTTTCATTATGTTTACAACTATACAAAATTTTTTAAATTCATTAAAAACTTTAGTTAGAAGTCATTATTGAATAAACGCATTCTAATGTGATGTATCACTTTTTATTACTATAATAAAATAATTCCAAAAGATGGTATTGGCTTAACGCTCATTCAAACGTGAAAAGCCTTTTATTTTTTTACTAACAAGGAGAGTGCATAACCTTTGGGAAACAGATCTTAACTGGGCTTTGAGAATCGATTTTCTGTGCCTAAGAATAAAGCCTGATTCCAGTAATTACTTTTCGCAGGCCCTTTTTTTGAGATATGGGTTACCTAATCTTAAAAATGCATTATTTTGTTGAAAAATTATGTCTTTTCTATTGGCTATAATTTTGCAAATATTTATGATACGAAAATGAGCAGAAAAGAATATCAAAGTAGACAGGAAAAGCTAAAGTTTAAGTTCTGTTTTGTTTAAAAATATTAATAAAAATTTTTTAAATTGTTACAGATTCCCTTCTTTTTTAAAAGCTTTAATGTGTCGTATTTTGAACGATTTTCCTACGCTATCTTTGATTCCGTACAATTTCCTGAAAAATTAATATTTTTAAACGAAATAGAACTTAAATTTCATCTTTTCCTGTCTATTTCGATATTTTTTTGCTCGTTTTCGTATCATAAATACTTGGAAAATTATAGTCAATAGAAAAGACATAATTTTTCAATAAAATAATGCATTTTTAAGATTAGGTAACTCATATCTAGAGACAACGGGACTATCAGAACTAATTACTGGTAATGGGCTTCATTTTTAGACACCAAAATCGATTCTCAAAGCACAGTTAAATAATAATCAAAACCCTAGTAGAAATTTATCTATATGAAATGGCCAAGAAGTTAAAAAATAGCTTGTAAAACTAGTTAATTAATCGTTATGGTGAAACGATTTTTCGACAATTATTTGACTATTTCTTAGATTAACGTAACAACACATTCGTATTTGATTTACTTACTAATTTTATCGTTGATGAAAGAGAATTAAAGTGCATTAGACGGCTTACTAAAATATAAATAAATAACATTAACTAAAAAATCATTTGCTCTACTCAGTCGATGAATAATTAAGCAAACTGTTAGTTCTCCGTCTGATTCTGTCTCTCTCACTCCTTGTCATAACAGCACTACTGTCATACTAGCCATTTACAGACTAAATAAACTGATTAGTTTTAATACCCTTAAAATACTCAAGAACAAGCTTGTCCTTATCTTCGAAAAACTCATTCTATTTTCCAATCTATTAAATGGCCGAATAATATGAGAAAAAGCGTTTCACCGGGAGCTAGAAACTGGACAGGAGAAATTCCCCATTCTATAGCAAGTTTCTAATATAAATATTCAGTTATTAGTTATAAAATGTTTTGGGTTTCCACTAGGGAAGTATTTTCATACATTTCCTAGAGGTTCTAAAAAATAATATAATCTCATTGTTATAACATATTTGCCTTAAAAGTAAAAAAACCTTACACAACAGTAGGTAAAGGCCGGTTTAATCGGACAAATTGATCCTCATGCTTGATATTCTTCGTTCGACCGTCCTCTATTGCAAATATTTTTTCCAATCAAAGTTGATGAAGAAATCGAATAAAAAATCTCGGAAAATTGCCGCGGGGAGCGACGACCAGCAGTATTCTCCATATTCTCAATGTAAAATCCTGGGACATTCGTATGCTCACCCCCGAACCGGACGATCAAATAGCAATTTCGATTGAAAATTCGCGCGGCGATTCTGTGCACGCCCACGCAGCAGGCAAGAACACATGGCCGCGATCAGTCCAATCTGCGAGAGCGCGCACAGGCATTCTCGTCGTGTCACCTCGCGCTTTACTCTCTTTGCGCGCGCGCTGCGCGCTGCTGCCTCTATTCAGGCGCGGGCGCGTTAATGAATGCGCACTCGCAGAAAATTTGCATTCGATCATTCGACGATATTCAAATTCATTTTGCGCTCGCTAGACCCGCAGCGCGCGCACACGGGTTATCCGATGGGCAGCGTCGATCAAACTCTCCATGGTCTCGTCTCGCGGAGAGGAAGCTTTTTCCCGCCTAAACGCCGGCGGAGCGCGCGCGCCGCCGCGTGCGCATTGATCGCATCGGAAATCAAGACAATCAGCTTTCCCTCTGCCATTCTGGGCTCTTATTTCCGGTTTTACTTTTTCAATTTAAGTAGATATCCATCGGAGTTTTTCACCGGGCTGGGAGGCAGAAGGTGTAGTGTTTGTACACTGAGAAAAAGATTATTATAGTAAATGAATCGAGTTTTTAAAATCTAACGACTATATTCATTGATATTACAATAAATACACAGACCTATGTCTCACATTATCTACTTTAAAAATTTCTTCCGTACCCTCCTTGAAGAATCGGATTGAAATTATTAATATAAGCTAGTTGGTAAGGAGGTTGATGCCAACACTGAGAAAAGGATTTGTTTACTGTTAGCATGGCATTTAATCCAAACATATAACAAGTACTAAATAAGAGAATATTTTTACCAATGTACGAATATTCGACACCAAACATATTTTTCTCTAAATATATGATTTCTAACAAAAACACATCGATAAAATAAACATGTTTAATAATACGATTTCGAAGTCGTGAAATTCTAGAGTTGAGTTCAATTTTATAATAAATCGTCGAAATAGCGGGCCTCCCCATTTATACATTTATATTTATTTACATATTTTTTTATACTCAAATAATTTCGGATATGCATAAAATAATACTTACAGTTATAATAATTAATATTGTTAATATCTGCGTTACCAACACTATTTTTTAGTTTTTTTAAAAGAATTGATTGTGAAGATTACGTTGGTAATGAAGTAAATCGTGGTTTTTATATTCATTTTTAAATTTTTAATGATGGGCTTTGATGTAGTAAAGAAGAAAAATAATTATTGATATGCATTCGAAAATTAGCGTAGTCTCAGCGAATAGTGCTAATTTTCGTCGCAAGATTATGAATCGCGTTAGTTTTATAAAATCTTTTTTCCGATTAAGAAACCTTGAATACATCGAAAAGTAACAAAATTTGTGTGTTGAAAATGATCACTGTTACAAAACTTTCTTTTTGAGAAAGCAAAATCACGTAAAATTTTATTAAAAGCTAGACTAATGTAGATTACCTGTTAAGATATGCATGATTAAGAAGTTAAAGCATAAAGTCAACACTCATTTCATCATTCGTAATAATCCGCACAAAACACTGGCTACAATGTAAAATAGGCAAAGGGTATAATTGCCCCTGTACTTTTAACGGCGATAAAACGAAATTGCTCCGCTATACTTTCACTGTTTCAACACGATAACTATATTCTTTTACGTACCTTACTACGGCCAAACTTACAATGTTTTCTCTCCCGGTTCCGCAATCTCTTCATTTCTCCTTTTTGCCTCCACGGGCTTATTTTCGATTTCTGCACCTTCTCAACTTTGCTCGTTTGCAGCGGCTTTTCCGTTCAATTTTCATCTTTCATTTTCTCCTCATAGCCAAGCAATTCCGTATGGTAACAAATTTTATAAGTGCTAATTTTTTCAGAATTTCAAACATTCATATATATATTTAAGCATTCTATTTATACAACAAATAAAACATAATGGAAAGAACAAGCATGTAGATGTTACCGATGGCAAATATAAAGATGGCATTTCTCATTACGTGAGTGCATAAAAATATTTAGAATTCAGTAATAACAGTGAAACGAAGAAAACGCGCATAAAAAAGTAATGGTTCATACCTTTATGAGCTATAAAGTATATATTTCTTCCTCTGTATCTCGCTATAGATTAGTTTATATACATATACTTATATTTTACTTCAGTTTTTATCATTCCTTTCTTCCTATCCTAAAATTTTGTTATTTCTCCAATACCCTTTTATTCCAAAAAATCTCTTCTTACACATTGATTAACGTAAACTTTTTCTACCACCATTCTCTCATCCGAGTAGTTTCTTTCCTTGATTCTCCGTGTAACCAATTCAGCGCCTTTATTCTTCTTTTTCCTGCATCTGCAGCTTGACGCGCGCAGTTTGTATGCAAATTGATCCAATCTATAAGCCATGCGAGGTTCAATTCCAGCGGTTCGCACTCGCATTCTTTTATTAGATGATGTGCTATATGTACCAACAACGGTATCCCGTTCGTGCGTCAGTTCGCGCTTGCTCTTTTGGGACTCTCCGTGCAGTATATGGTTCTCCTGGGCTTCCCCCCGGGACGCTTAATATACCCGTTTATGGACTGCTTTCATGGCGGCGCTGATGCTTTTTTATTTGCGCACGTAAAGCACTTTAAGACGTTCCGATGCATTCGATATAAGACGATCGATGCGCGCGCACGTGCGTCACACTAGGATGTGCGGCGAATAGTACGCTGTGTGTCTTTTTTTTAGTACATTTCTTTCATCACACTCTATATGTATTGTACTACCAACCATGAAAAGATATGTGCTTTGCGCAATAACATGTGCATATAGGAGAAATTCATAGAATGAAAACATTAAAGTTCTTGATACTAATATGCTACAACAGCTTATGGAATAAGTTGCTGCTTTCATCTGACTAATCAAACATCAATGTAGGTCACTATTTGTTCTCTAAATCGTTGCTTTAATTAAAATGTCAATCAAACTCTCTTCATTTCCATTTTAGTTGTGACAGAAATTCCTTTACGAACGTTTTACATAATGGGTTCCTTTCATATACTATAAACGCAAACTAAGAAATTCCGTTATATGAATTTTGAAATGAAAAGATATAAGGCATATAATAGTACAACTCTAGTAAAACATAACTATTTGTTTCTTATAGGAGCTAAAAAAATGAAAAATTTTTTAAATGACAAAAAATAGATTCTTCTTTATTCTACCTGTTTCGATAGAAAAATACCTATAGGATATGCCCAAATTTGTTTTAAAGTATTATATTTGTTGCTTCCAAAAATATAGATTAAGCTTTGTATTTATTTTTTGTTTGAATTGCATTTTTTCTAGTAATTTCTTTTCATTTCTCTGTTTCAAACATATTCAACATGTTTGCTGGATATACATCGAAACATCAAAAAATATTATTTAAATCATCAGTACAAAGAGAAAACAAAATAATTTTATTTATGAACAGCATTTTTTATAAAAATAAAATTAAGTACATTTGAATTTGAAACGCTATGGAATGGTCGTATGACCAGTCGATTTTGTACTCTTATTCTCAAAAATGGCCATCTTACAGTCGACAGCAATATTCAGTCTTTTTGTAACCTACATGCCTCTCTGCTAGCATCAATGTATAGACACAGCCTTCATCTCACACTGATTTCAACAGTTTTCATATACAGTATTTTAAAATATCTTATTTTTTGAATTTATGAATGAATTTGACAGTTAACATTTAGCGTGTTACGTGTGAAGATATATCTGAAAAGTTTGTAAAGGTGTAATACAAGTTTGTAATAGGAGTTTTCTTGGAGTTTCTTAAATAACTTTAGTACAAGATACGTACATGAAAGAAAAATTGAACACAGTCTTTCTGATTAGAAATATGAAGTGTCAAAACTGAGTTCTATTTTTCAAAGATAGAGACAGTGATACTTCTGCTCGGGTGAAAATAAAAATTTTTTACTTCTGCCAGGAAGCTGTTTGACAGGTAATTAATTTCACTTGAGTCTGATATACATAATTTTGTTTTCTTCCAGAACTCACAACATTAATGCATTGCAATAAATAGTTATGTTTTTATTGATTTTAACTCCCTGCCCGTAAGATGACGAAATGCCTAGAATAATAAAAACTTATTTTCATGTTGAACAAAATATTTTTTTGTAGATTTTAAAGGTGTAAATTTAATTATTTTTCAATATGCATTTTATAAGAATAATTTTATCACATAGAAATTAATAAAAACGGAAATATTATAAAAAGTTTGATCAATTTTCTTAGTAGGAAATAAATGAAAAAGCCGACTAATGATAATTAATGCTTGATAAGTTTTGGCTTATACTGCTTCCATTTTAATTATTTTTCACCAATATGAGGAAATTTGTAATTTCTCCACACTTAGAGGGTTCAAAAAATTAAAAAAAAAAATTGAAGGCACATCTTTGCGACAAGTTTTTTTTCATTATATAGATCATAAAATATACGAAAAAACTTGTGAACATTAGAAAACGGTTTTGTGACACTGTTTTAGAAAAAAATCCATTTTTTAATGGAAATTTAACATGGGAAAAATGGACGAAAAGTAGTCACTGATGATGAGCCAATAGTAAGCTTTCATACCTCCGTCGGCGTTCTTCTTCTATCTAAATATTATATTACAGTATAATATTATAGTATGAAAATAAATTTTAATATATAACTTTACGTACCTATTTGTGTACATATATTTAAATTTCGTATTTTTTAAGATTTAAAAACTTTAATCTATACGATAATAACAGTTATAGTATTCTACGTTAAACGAAACCCGAAAAAAGTATTATCGACCGCGCTATAGCGGGGAGCGGGGGCCAATTGTCGTCTCGGCGGCTAATCGAGAAGCCACAGTGCAGCAACACAGGCCGCCATACCACCGCAGCCGGCCTGCCAACCTAGCCTGTCTCTCCACACACAGACACTATGTATACATATACCTATATATACAGACATAACATACACGTATACTCGGAATAAAGTGCGAACGGGCCGGTGCAAAATCTGCTGAGCGTCGCGTGAATTCCCTCGCCCGCGTGCGTGCGGCAGCGGTGCTCGTGGTACGTGCGAACGAGCGAATACGCGCGGACGCGAGCCCCGGAGATTAGCTACGCGAGGCATTTAATTCTGAGCAGCGCGCGACGGCGGCGCTACTGTGCTGCATACGAACGCGTATAATGTAATGTAATTTAATTAAATCCCCTCTCCCGCGCCTTCACGAGCGTTTCAAGAATGTCCCTTTAAAGGGTTATATGCCGTGGGTGCGCGTGAGAGAGAAAGAGGAGTGAAAGAGCTCGCGACAATGAACAGCTAGATGGAAAATGCATGGGCGAGAACGTGTGAATAGAGAGGGACAGCAAGGGGGTGGAGGGTCATGCGAGAAGAGCGTGAGGATCGCCACTTCAAATATCTTCATGAAAATATTTTTGCGAAATGCAAATAATGAAAGTGCATGCGGTGCGAAATTATATTTGATACTTTGGATCATTGATGTTTCTTGTAATTTTTTTTTTTAGTGACTATGTAGCTGTGAATAAATTTAAAATTTATTTCAAAAATCAATAGATGCTCGAATACAGTGGAAACTTTGTTGATAATATAAATGACCACATATCGCGATAAAAATTTGTTGTGAAACTGGTCAATCAAACAATCCAATTATTTTTTTAAAACAATTTAATTTTGTTTTTAGACATAAATTATTTCTCACATCTTAAAAGTAAATTAGTGTATTTTTCAATCTTGATTATGTGGGAAAATGCAATAACAACAATTTCATTTTCGAATGACTTATTTTACAAAAGCATGTTAGGAAGATAACATTTAACATAAAGATTATGATATTGCAGTCTTCATAATATTATAACATTCCAATTTATATGTTTTAAGCAACACCAACTTAGGGAGCGAGAAAAAACTGTTGTTAAATTACTTTTTAAAAACTGTTAAAAATCTAACGGGAGCTTGGATTTGCTTTTCTCAGAATAAAAAATACTTATTTTTTCAAAAGTTATGAAAATTTAAATTTAGGTATAGAAAATGCACTGCTAAACCTCCAAAATTTGCTGTTCGACGAACTGTATATTTTGTAGGGATGCGAACGAATATTTTAAAAATTTGTAATTTCTTTTTTGTTGTATTACAAAATGCATACAGGTGAAAATAATGTTTTTCAGCGTATAAAATTTCTATGTTTCGAAATGTATGAAGCTAATTTAATATTTTTCATTTCGTATTTTTTCGAGTAAAAGTTTGAAAAAAGTTCAATTTAGTTGCATAAGCTCGTGAGCTTATAAATGTTTTTTGAGCTTTTGAACCTTTTTAGTTTATTAAATTCATATATTGGTTAGAAAATGTGAGTGATTTTAATACACTATTTTATCATTTACATTATTATATTTAAGTTTATTAAAAAAATAGAAAGAAATTTTCAAACTTCTCGTTTCACTCCTAATATTTTGGTACATTTTCGCTGCTCAACTTTAAACGTTTATTAAGTACTTTGGAAGAAATCTATATTTTTCAATTCTAAAAAATGATAGCTCGTTTTGTCTAAATTTATTTTCTCTTTTCAAAATGATTTTTAAAACTTTTCAAGATTAAATGATTATATTTTCAAAAATAGTCGTTTTTCAAGATTTTTTTCAAAATAAAGCTAAGAATGTACATAACTTGAGTTATTTTAAGCGTTAGGGTCTAACAGTGCCGTTTTCTTCACATTTCTACATCCAAAAACATAAGTTTGAGCTGAATCTGGGATCCGAAGACCTGATCTCCAAGTTAGTTAAAATATCCGACTCAAGTCAGACTTTATTTTATACGTTTTTTATAGCACTCCACGTATAACTAACAAAGAAAATTTGTAGAGAAACAGAAAAAAACAGCTTCAAATTGTCAGACAATCTTTGCTAAAAATTGGCATTGTTCCACCAGTAAGCCTTGTGATATACTTTTGAACTAGACTTTCAACGAAACTAATATTAATTTTCATTATTGCCGTTAATTAATATTAATTTTCACTATTACATTGATTTTTTATGTGAGTAAAATGGTTCTGGGACATTATTATTACTAAAATGTGCCAAATATATTTTTTTACAAGTCTGTTTGTTTCAAGCTATACCTTAATCTATAAACAACTCAAGCTTCGAAAATTTGGGTACACCAAATATAAGAAAAATGGTATGATACATCTATTATCATCTATGTTATTTATTGTTGAACAAAATTTTATCGGATTACAATATTAAGTTTCCATTTGGTTTAAACTCTGAAAGTTTTGGCATAGGATACCCGTTGGTATCCGATAAAAGGTGATTATCTTTTAAAACAAAAATAAAACTGATTTTATATTGTGTGTTATGGTATATAATTTAAATTACTGTTTCCTATGTGTGACGATGTACATATTTATCTAAACTACTCTATCTTTATAGTAACACAACAAAGATATGAATTTTAAATTTATTAGAGTAATTGTATGAATCTAACTGTAAATCTCATTTTTGTTACAGGTGAGATGGGCAAATTTGTGCAAGAACAGCTCTTTTATAGTCGTAAGTTAAATCGAAACGTTAATATTTAAATTGATTAACTCAAACGTACTGTTTACCCCATTTTCATCGACGTCGTTACCATGAGATTGTCAATCGCCGCGCACGTAAATCATCCATCACAGGGAGCACTTTTTTCGCTACGAGTGCGCTTGATGGCGCGTTACAGCAATGGCAGGCCGTAGCCTGAGGGTACATTCTAAGTGAAGTACCATGGATTCGAGGAAACAGCGCGAGGCACTCATTGTCAGCGCGTAATAGCTCGTTGTGCGCGTTGAAGGTTCCTCCTCGCATCTAATTGCGTTTGCTCGCGTGTACCTACGGGTAATTGTGTGTACTCCCTCTCAACGTCTAAATTCACCTCACTGTCTATTGTTTTTCACAATTATCTTGGCCAGTCTTTGCAGCACAAACTAATTATGAATATCTCGGCTACTTATCAAGATTGATATCGACTGGTTTCGGATATTTTAGTTATTTTCATGCAAGCTTTAAAGAAAGTAATGTTCGGGAAATAATAAAACTTTGCCCCTTACCTAAAATTTGAAGCCGCGTACAACAATGTTGCATGATGCACTGCAAATATAATCAGCCAAGCAAGAAGGAAAAAAGAATTGAAATGATACAATTCACGTTAAGACCGTTACATATGAATAATCGATTTTAATTTGCGGAGATATTGCCAATTTCAAAACTTCGGGAAAATCAATTACTCAAACAATGGAACAAAAGAGACTGGCGAATAATTATCAGGCGCTATCGACGAGCGAAGACAGCCAGACGATGCAGAGCTAGAAGGCACAGTGGAAAGAGACTTCCGAAGTCGCCTATCCGCTGACGAAACTTTTCATCCTCTCCCGCGGCGGTGGCGGCGGCTTCTTCATCGCGACCCTTCCATTGTTCTCGGCCATCAACAGCAGCAGTGACGCTTTATTTCGCATAATCCAGAGCGCCACGCGCTCCGGCGCATTCACGGATGAGTAATTGCATTGTCAAAGCGGCTTTTCTTGCTACCAGCCCCTTTTTCACAAGAAACCTGCGGTTCGCCCGATGGGCGACTTCTTCGGTTTGGTTCTAATTAATCGTCGAGCGAATGGGTTTATTGTACCCGCGAGCGTAATTAATAGGAATTAAATGATGGCTCTTATTAATTCTATCGTTGGGAGGGCTTTATATATAATACTTGAAATTATCTTTTCTTTTCAATATTTGAATATCTATTAGGTAGCTGACCTTAATTGGGTTTTCATTCAATATAGACACGTCCTTTATCTTTATATACTTTTTAATTTCTGTAAATGAAAAATTTTGACATGATTGTAAAAGTTAATGTGGAAACTTTTTATTTTATTTTAATGTTGTCTTGCAGTAACAAAAATATGAAGATCTAAATTTGCTTCCTCCTAGAGGAAGCTTTGTGATAGTAAATTTTTGAGTTGTTGTAAAAACATGTTATAATTGTGTTCCGAGGTGTTAGGAATCAAAATACATGGTTTTTGAAAAATGTCTGTATGGATGTATGTGTGTGTGTGTGTGTGTGTGTGTGTGTGTGTGTGTGTGTGTGTGTGTGTGTGTGTGTGTGTGTGTGTGTGTGTGTGTGTGTGTGTGTGTGTGTGTGTGTGTGTGTGTGTGTGTGTGTGTGTGTGTGTGTGTGTGTGTGTGTGTGCGCCTGGATCTCAGCTTCTACTCGGTCGATTTTGACCGGACAGGTCTCATTTTTTTTTTTTTGCGTGATGGCGGGTCAAAAATCCATTTTTTGATTGGGGCGATGAGTTTTTGTTTTTTTTCAAATTTTCGATTTTCTCAAAACTGTTTTTTGATTTTTTTTAATGATAGGAACGACTTATTCGAATCTGATGGGTAGCTTTCGAAAGAGAATTAAAATACCTATATTTTCTAAAAAAAAAGGTTTCTAGCTATCAGGGTTCTTTTGTTATTAACAAAAATGTGTTTTTTTTAGAAGCTTATAACTCCTAAACTTAACGGTCAATTTTTTGAGAAAATCATGAGAATACAGAATATAAATAGCTATAATCTGTTAAAATTTGAATACATTCTGTAGGCTAGATTTTGAGTAAAAAATTGAAAAATGAAAAAAATCAGTTTTGTATGTCCAACGATTGCAAGAGTAAAATTGACTTAATGGCTTCAAAATTCCTTTTAGAGGTAGATTTTTTATAGTTCTCGGTCGAGTTCTTTGAGAAAAATGATTTGTCCATAAATTCCAGAGATATTTGAGGTTAAAAATTTTTTGACATTTTTTAAAAATCGTAATTTCTCGAGAACGGCTCTATATCTGAATGGGGTGGGTGGCATTCGAAAGAGAATTAAAATACCTATATTTTCTAAAAAAAATAATTTTCTATCTATCAATAGCAATATTTGCCAAGACAACTGCGAAAAACGGCAAAAAAGGTCAAAAATGGATGATTTTCGGCTATCACTTGACAGAATTTGATTTTACACAAAAATGTTAAATACAAAAGTTGGAGATAATATTTAAACAAAACTTTTTCCTATTTATCACCTTTGTGTAAAATGAACTCCTGATAAGTTACACTTATAAAAACGATTTTAAACGCCAAAATACACATAAAATGAACGATTTTCGGCTATAACTTGTCAGGATTTGATTTTTCACAAACATGTTTAATTCAAAAGTTGTAGATAATATTAAAATAAAACTTTTTCCCATTTAACATTTTTGTGTAAAACCAATTCCTGACGAATTAGACTTATAAAAACGATTTTAAACGCCTAAATATACATAAAATGGACGATTTTCGGCTACAACTTGACAAGATTTGATTTTATACAAAAATGTTAAATGTAAAAGTTGTAGATAATATTTAAACAAAACTTTTTTCTATTTAACATTTTCGTGTAAAATCAACTCCTGTCGAGTTAGACTTATAAAAACGATTTTAAACGTCGAACATACATAAAATGGACGATTTTCGGCTAAAACTTGACAGGATTTGATTTTACACAAACATGTTCAATACAAAAGTTCTACATAATATTTAATCAAAACTTTTTCCGATTTAACATTTTCATATAAAATGGATTCCTGACCGCTTAGACCTATAAAAATGATTTTTAATGCCTATAAATACACCTGAAATAGTCGATTTTCGCTTATCATACAAGAATTTGACTTTCAATAAAACTGTTAAATATAAAGCATGTAGATATAGTTTAAACAAAACTTATTCCCAATTAACATTTTTATGTACAATAATTACTGGATCATCTAAACGTATAAACATGATTTTTAATACCCCAATACACGTATAGTGAATTTTCGCTTATTATTTCACAGAATTAGATTTACGCAGAAGTATTCGATACAATAGCTCTAAATAAGATGGAAAAAATCGACATAACATTCCAAAGATAATATAATTACAAAAACATAATAATAAGATACAAAATTACATTTGATTACAATATTCAATAGGATAAACACATTAGAAGAATAATTAAAGAAACAAAATATCTATTTCCCTGTTTTCTACAAAAAGATTTTTAATAACAAATTTAAAAAATTTGATATAAGATTACCCAGCTTAACCTACTATGTTCCCAGGACCTAAGCGATTGAACTAAAAGAATCAAAATTGTGTAATATTATATAAGTACATGTTAAAGGAATATCATATATACAAAAAAAACTTTTGTGTAATGTATGAGCTATAAATGTTGTAATATGGTAAATTTCAATGCATAAAGAATGCAATGTTCTAGCTGACTCAGTCTTACAGCATGTAGAAAACTATTAAATAGGCATGTCTCACTGGGTAGAAGTCTGCGAAATACATAATGATGTATTTTAATACAACAGATACCCTGAAGCGAGTCCTTACACCCTGACTAAACTTAGAAATTAAATAGACGAGCTAATATTACCAGAGACAACTACCTACCCTTATCGCATTTAACAACACACGCAGCACTTATATAATATTTCCCAGTTCCTGTTACCTATCCCCTCACACTTTAAAGCACTAACACTCGAAGATCACTTAGAGCTGCAGAAGTTGCAAAATAGGGCTAGACGGTCTAGGCTGGCACTACTCCATGGATGCCAGTCTGCTGAGAATCATCTAACAGCGATCCACTGTGTCAGTAGCCACACCACCTAGGAGGAAAATACTGACAGAGACCGTCAATTGTGTTTCAATGCCAGGGAATGCCTCAGCCTAGGGATCAGCAAAGCGCATGAACAGCAGATCAGTTCCTATTCTGGGGGACAAGCGAGGACAGTTGAGCACCTAAAAACCACATATGACTAATAAGTAGATGACTCAAAAAAACATACCATACAAAAGAAAAGTCTGCAGTAATGGCTGTTGTTCACTCACTGTACCAGCTTTCCTGTAACAACTAGAGGGGAAGAACTGGTGGAGACCTTAAACTGTTGTTTCACTGAAGACGCTGAAGACACAAGCAGCAGCTTAACTGTACACATAGTCACTAGTGTAAGAGCCAAACAAGGAAAGTTGAGCACCTAAAAACCACATATAATTAATAAATAGATGACTCAGACAACATTTACACACCCAAGAAACAGTCTGCAGCAGTGCCCTTCGTTTACACTACTCTCGCTGCCACAGATACCTGCAACAAGCGAAAGTACCATCAGCTCACCCATCAGAGAGGTTAGGAACGAGAAAATGCTTACTAAATCTGCTCCCGCCGCTGACACACTGCATTCCCATCTCCGACGAATCATCGACAATCGACGAACACGATGAAAGGGCGAACACGATTCACCAGGGCGGCATACTACAGCAGCCACATGTCATCGCTGGGGACGCCGGGAGCCAGACGATTCGATTGTTGACAACACACACCATGGACACATGTGCGCCACGGCTGACGGCACGCCGCACTACTCAGCAGTAGCAGAAAGCGCGCGCGATCATATATATAGATATATCTTATACCTCGCGGTCGCACAAGTCGCATGTGTTTTTCCGCTGTTCTTGGTGTGCGAACGCAGCCTAGCCGAAGCACGGTAGGATACATCCTAGGTCCGGAAAGTGTGTACGACCGTGAGCCGAGGTACCTAGCGTAGCCGTTACGACTGCTGCAGTATAAGTATTCATGCACGCAGGTCGCAGGGCTAAGCCAGATTGCCGTTGCCGAATGCATCAGTATTGAGCATTCTCCTTCTGTCTCCTTTTCGCGGTATTAGTGTATATATATATGCATATGTGCGCAAGTATTTTTTTGTAATTGAGATTGTATAGGTATATGTAGTTAGGAACACCCGTGAGTCCGTGAGCAGCTAGTTTATTATTATTATTATATATTTAATTTTTTTTTTTATTATAAATATCGGAAGTGTTGCAATTTTCGCTTTTATAAAAATACAAGGTTCTCCTGAGTATTGCGGTCGTGCCTATTATGTAAAAACGAAGTTTTTACATAGGGAGGGGGCGGGCGACGAGCGAAGCGAGGAGCAGGTGTGTGTGGGGGCGGGGGGGGGGGGGGGGGCGTGGCGAAGGCGCGCTGGGGGGCGCAGCCCCCCTAGTTTTAATTTTTAAAAACCAACCAACAAAATGAATTAAAATGTTTAAAAATTATATCTATTATAATCTATTATAATTATGAATTATGCATTATGAATGCATTATATTCTGCATTATTATAATTTATTTGTGAGTTATGAACTTTTTTAAAAAAACACGTTTTTGATAATAACAAAAGAACAATGATAGCTATAAATTTTTTTTTTCTTAAAAAATATGAATTACGAAATATAAAAAAAAATACGTTTTTGTTAATAACAAAACAACCGTGATAGCTATTTGTTTTATTATAAAATATAGATATTTTACTTCTATTTCAAATGATAACTTTATTTATCAGCTCAAAATTTATATAAATTTGATATAAATAAATAATAAATAAGTAAATAAATTTAAAAATTAGCAATTTTTAATATTTATAAATGAATTTAATTATAATTATGCAATAGATTTTTTAAAAAATTATAAATTTTGTTATTAAAAATTAATTAAAGGAATCAACAAATTACGGTTGAGGAAGCTACGGGCCAATGAATTGGCAGCGGTTTTTTTATTTTATATAAGCTTGAATATAGACTGCTTATTAAAAATAAAATAATCCAATATCATAAACCAATTATTTATCTTGTGCCTTATGTATATGTGTGCGTGTTAATAATAATATTAAACAAGATAATGCTTTTAAATAAATATGAATTAAGATTTTAATATGTGTATTTATTAAAATGGTGCCAGAGTCTTATTATGCTTAGACTAATTTAAGTTACATTATTATGAGAATTTAACTTATACTATGCACAAGCGTCTCATAAACATCTTTGTGCGCTGATTTCATTTCCTCTCGTTGCCCCTAAACGAGTTAGCTGGCGAAAGTAAAAAAGCGATACTTCATTTACTTCTGCTCATTCGAGAATTTTTTCGGCTGAATGACCTCGTATGCAACTATATTCGTAATAAAGTAATACGGAAGCGTTTCGCGTTTATATGGCCCACGCGATGAAAAAAGAGGCCGACGACGAGGGTGGAAAAAGTAGGTAGAGGCGAGTCTTCACGCGAGAACATTATATACAGGCAAACAAGTTTCTCTTCATAGCTGTGCGCGTCGTTAAGTTCGTGCGTTTTTTTCACTTGGGGTGCAGAATATTGCAGATTGCGCGAGCAAGGAAGGAGGCATTCGAATAAGCATGGACGCGTGCAAATTAGCGAAGTGTTCGCGATAGTAATGAGTTTCTCACAGACGGTGTTGGATGGAGTTGGGGGAGAGGAGGGCAAATTGACAAAGGCTAAAATTCAGCGAATTCTCTAATTTATGCTGACTGGGGATGAATCATCTTTTTCTTTGGTTTGATAAACAAATCAAGGAGATATCCTTGATTGTTGCCTTTGAATTGACAACTTTTTCTAACACAATTGATTTCTCCTATTTGTCGTTATTACAACATCGAATATCATTGAAGGAATTAAGAATGTGTAGAGTCTTGAATTCGCAAGCAACAACATGGGATACGTTTATTCAAATGATTAAAAATAAAACACTTTACACTGCAAATAGTAGAACCTCTGCTCGTCTCCAACGAATTTATTAATTTGGAAAAATAGCAAATAGAGATCTTTATAAAATCCAGGCATTAGATAAAGTGGTTTATTTTTTATTGTAAATTATAAGCTAAGTTAAGCTCAAGATATACTCTATCATACATGTACACTGTCACACACATGTAGTAAAGAGATTAAATCAATGTGGCCCTTGTATCTTTATATGTGTGACTCTAAGTAGCAGCTAGCTCGCTCCCAGAGAATGCGGGCGTTGGTCTTGCAAATGGATATTTGACCTTGTTACCTGCATAGGATTTTAGTGCCTACTCGTTAAAGTAGTTCAAGTAGTACCCTCACTAATTGCGCTGCTCTCAACGGTGCCTTACGGAAAGAAAATCTGCACGAAGTTGCACAAATTAGAAATACTATGTCCAAAGATAAGTTAAAATTTAGTTATGTCATTTGTCCCGTTGGGAAATAAAGTGTCTGACAATTCCAGAAATTGTCCGGTTTTGCAGAAATAGCAACTATTTCAAGAAAAATGTTCGAAAATGTAGAAGTTCACATCTCTAAATTTAAGGAAAATGCTGCAATCGCTTCGAAAAAATCGTTCTTTTTAAATACCATTTTTCTAACAATTGATCACAGTTAATTTTCTTAAAGCCTTGAGGTTACTTTTCTCACTAAAACGCTTTCCCATCTATTTCGAATCTCACCGCACTAAATGCAAAATTTATAGGCTCACAGCTATTTCTCTTTTCCATTCGTCCCCCTCCCCCTCTCTCTCTTCCGTCTTTTTGCCCATTACCTTTATCTCTCTCTCTCTCTCTCTCTCTCTCTCTGTCTCTCCCTTCCTCCCTCCCCCTCTCTCACACACTTTCGCTTCGTCTCAGACGAGCTTCCGCGCGCTTTCCGCAGTTTCACGCGAATCCTTTTTCTCTTAACCCGATAACGAGAGCAATTTCACGCTGATAAAGAAAATCGAACAACTGCCTTACCTCGTCGCGTGCGTGCGCTTATCTATATACCATAGCCTCTCCAGCGCACCGTGGTAATCAGTATTTATCAAGCTCACTCGTCGCGCTATCGACAGCTCTTTCTCTCCTCCTCCCTCCCGCTTTCTCTCCTTCTCTTTTTATTTATATCGCATCGCTCGCTCGCGACTCTCGTTTATTATGCGAGAACGCATGTACGCACGCTTGCGAACATTGAATCATATCGGTCACGTGCGCGCGCGCGCTTATTATTTCCCGAGCTTGCACACCTGCGGACTCGCTGCGCGAAGTGCGGCAATTATCATTAGTAATTGCCGGTCGCCCGGGTCGGCTCGGACCTCATAATTGGATTGATCGTTAAACAACGCGAAAACATATGCAAGCGTATACGTTACGCGAGAGCGAACCAGGTACAGACCCATATACACACACGCGCGCGTGCCTGCACGAACAGAGAGGCGACGTCGTATCGTCGTCGGCACGGGTTGGTTATTTATTTGTCGGCGTTTAAAACAAATTGATCCGAATTGGTTCGTCGGTAATTGGATTGCGGAAGTCGTGTGGCGGACGAGAAACGGACGAATTCACGGGCGGTGCTTTTGCTTGTTACGAAAATATGCTCCATCGTCGGAAATTTCGAAATTTGAAGCAACGTATTTGCTTTACGGCTGATAGCGTTATGTGACACGTTTTAGTTAGCGCTGCATGTGCATGAAATAGTTTATTACCTCACTAATTACTAATGTATTACAGCGAGTTAAATAAACTGTACAGGCAAATTATATAGTAACTGTTATCGGTAAAGATAAAAAATAATATTATAAATTATTTTGTAAAACTGTAATTAATGAAATCTACATGGTTCGTAGAAAATGATATTAAGTGAAAAATTTAATTTTGGTCGTACATTTTTTAAATCTCATTAACAGTAACCATATTAAAAAAATGGTTTTCTATCTTTTATCATCCCGTTACATAATTTATCACGCTAAAAATTCTCCATTTTATCTTAAGGAGGTAGGACACCTTTAAAATCTTTTTCATAAAATGACTTGAAAAAAATAAATTTTCATAATTAGAAATATTTAGAAGTAATATCCTAAAAATTGCTAAAAAATCTTAAATTTAAGTGAAATTCAGATTTTTTAATAATCTTTGACCGTAAAAAAATTATTTAATCAAGTAAAATTGGATACATACAACTCTTCAGTCAATAGACATATAAAATACCAAAATTTTAGGAGCTCTCTCATTAAAATATATGCAGTTCCTGAATCTGGAGTCGACGGCAGAGTTCAACATTTTACATTATGTAGAAAACAGCTTTAAAGATAAAATTACTAAAATACTTCTTTATTTCTTCTTCTTTATTTCTTACCTCCATCTCTGCCCTGAAATACAAAGAAGTATATTTTTAATAATCTTTATCACATATATTAGATTCTTATACATATACTGATGTAAATAAAGAATGTGTTGAGAAATCCAAAATCCTTCATGCATGTTATGAAACCAGTATCGCCACAGCCAAATGCTTAAAAAAAATGTTTTTGTACCGCAAGTACGATTTTCGCGTTTTTTGAACCTATTAATAGAGCTGAAAGCGACCGCTTGTCGACCGTAGAGCCTCGGCGGTATTAGTCAAACGCACGGCAAGGATGCACACATGCATATCGCTCGTCCAAGAGCCATGGATACACAAAGCAAGAATAGCCGAGATGAATGGGTGTGGTCAGCTGATATGCGGAAGAGAGGACCACTCTAGGGTCTACCTCTTGGCTAAAGGCCTAAGAACGGAAATCCGATCCAAGTACTACCTACGAAACCTGGCGACGGCTAATATCTGGTACGAGGAAGAGAAAGACGGCGTGAGGGAAGTGGTTGTTGTATCAGCTTATCTTATGACTCAAACTTCTGCCCTACGGCGACGATTATAGAACAATTAAATTTTGTGAAGCCAAGGAGTGAGACCTGTTACTAGAGTGCGATTCTAACGCGCACTATCTGGCGTGAGGCAGCTCGGACACGAACGACAGGGGAGAGAAGCTCTTGCAATCCCTCTCGTCACCAACCTTGATTTCTTGAACACAGGAAGTAGACCTATGTTCCGAAATGCTAATAGAGAGGACATCGACATTACCTTAGCTACGAGAACTATGTGGCGTACGATCATGGGCTGGAGATTCTCGGATGAGATCTCCATGTCGGATCACAACCATATAGTTTTCGAAATCAAAGGACGCAGCACGGAATCTAAATTCTACAGAAATCCAAGGAAGACGGACTAGGCCACCTATGTTGAAGAACTGGGGGCTAAACTCAAGTTCTTTCCGGGTAAATATAGCAATCAGGCTGAACTCGATCACTGCGGTGAGGTTCTGAAAAACAATATGGTCAGTGCTTTCAAGAACAACTGTAGGTTACGATTGAAGCCAGTCTCAAAGGAACCATCATGGTGGATCACAACACTGGAAGTGTTGAGGAATAATAATAGGTTTAAGAAAAGGAACAATCTAGCCGATAGAGAGGCTTTTAGAGAAGTTCAAAGAGAGTACCAAAAGGAAATCGAAAGAGCCAAATGCCAGAGCTGGAAAAGTTTTTGTGAGAGCATGACCGGGGCCTCTGCAGAGATGTAAAAAGACTGTCGTTTTTCAAACGGTAATGCGACCATCTTTTGAATTGTCCCGTGACAATTTGGACCGTCCAAAATGGATTTCAAAATTTTTAAATGTAAAAAGACAGTCTTTTTTATCAAGACTTTGCCATAAGCCCGTCACAACCAAATTGGTCTAATTGTAAGTAATACCTAGCTCCTTCACCTATATAGATGTAAAAAGACCGTCTTTTTATTTTTGGTCTTGTGACCTCGTCACATTTGTGATAAAAAGTTAATTATATGTTAACAAACTTAAATATATAATAGTAAATAATGTATACAAATTAAATTGAAAATTTATATAAATAATGTAGCAATAAAAAGATAAATTAACATGCCTTATATATTTTTTAGTTAACTCTTAAACCATTTTAGTTAAAAGTTAAATCGTAAATCTTTTACAATTTTACGAATAAAAGTGCGTTTAGTAAGTTTAATATCAAATGAAAAAAAATTGTCACACTTTATCAAGGAGCGCGGGAGCGCTTCGAAGGCAAGTATAGAAGAAGCCTGAAGGATCTATATATACTTGCAAGCAGTACAATTTATTTAGTGTGCGAAATTATTATAAGAATCAAATCTTTTTAGAAAGCTGTATTTTAAAATAGTAAAAGAATTGGTCTTAATATTACCCCCATTCACCTATATAGATGTGAAAAGACCGTATTTTTATTTTTGGTTCTTATGACCCCATCATATTTGTGATAAAATGAATAATCATTTTAGTGGGTTGATCCATAGTAAAAAATACTAATTAATTAAATATAAAATTTACACAAACAATATAACAACGCTACACAATTAAATTAATAAATATACTTTATTTATTTTGTGTTTATATGGAGTATTTGTACATTAAATCACAGTTTAAGTTGAACTTATTCGATTCGAGATCCATGTAGTATAATTAATATAATATATAAAAATGTTAATACTATTAAAATGAAGGTGAAATTGTTTTTACAGTATCGCTTACATATCAATATGTAATAAGTACAATTTACTTATATAAAGGTATAAGATTATTTTGAGAATCAAGTATGTGTGGAGTAGTTACCATATTATCATTTAAAGCTTGAGTTACATCAATACTTGAATCTTGCTGCGTAGTATCAATCATTGTTCCAGCAACTGATACTGTTAAATATTGATCGACAATTTCATCTATCTTTTGCTTATTTGTGAATACTTCGTCTTCACTTCTAAGTCTAGTTGGTGAGTCGATTTGAGATACATAGCTATACAAGTCCTGTGCATTCGATAAATTGTTTTGTGAATCTTCATTTTTGAGTTCATCGTAACGTGAATCGTTATATTCACTAAATTGATCAGACTCATTTTCTGATGATTCATTTTCATCAACTTCTTTTATTTGTTTAGATCGATGAATCTTATATTCTTTATCAAGAAGCCTCACGTTATGTGAAATATATGTTAATTTACTTGCGCGTGAGATTTTTAACTTGTTTCTTTTGGAGTTGTGGATCCACCCGTACGTGCTGAAAAACCTCTCCGTAGCAGCTGAAGTACAAGGGGAGGATTTCTACCACGTTATTGGATCCGATAGCTTAGCAGCTTCTATAAAAAATTTTTGACTCCAGAGTCCTTCACCTGCATTAAATTTCACGAGCTCGATTAAAACAATTTTTCTCGAACTACCAAATTTGTTAGCTAAGTTACCAATCAGTTTCATACCCATGGAGTATTCTTGTGTATCCAGCAGTTCTCTCTTGTAACGTGGATATAGGATATTTGCAGCATAATGAATTGGTTTCAAAGTCATTTCTTTTCGTTTTTGCAGTCTATGTAAACAATTTTGTCTCTCTGTGTGAGTTAGTAGCGATAAAGTACAATATGTCTGTGCTATGAAATGATCTTCAAGACTAGTAAATATGAAACGTATCTCGCTGATCTTCGTTTCGTCTCCTTCAATTTCTTTAATCTCAATTGAAATGGGTTTTAGCAGTTGCACCACTTTGCCAACTTTTATCCAAAATTCTTCATCTAGAATGACTGACTTGGTCATCTTATTGAGACGATCACCGTACTCAGATATTGCAATTTGTTGAAAACTAGATTTATTTTTTTTTAGCAGCAGATTGAAACTGGTTAAATGCGGCTAATAATAAATGTGATTTTTTAATTTCTTTTGAAATTGCGGTACAATTTTCATCAAGCAATCATTTGCTAATAAATTCAAGATGTGAGCTACGCAACCATTACACTAAATTTCCTTTTCATATTCTTTTTCTAAAATGCCTTTTTGCAAACTGATGCATTGTCTGTATAAATTCCAAACACTTTATCCAGTCCAACTTCTTCAATAACTTCACTAATTTGGTTTGCCAAGTATTATGCATCTTGAGTATTTGTACCAGTATATACAGACATATAATAAACTGGTTCCGGAGTGTTGAAAATAAAATTTATTGTTCCTTCATTCCTAATATTGGACCAGGCATCGCATTGAATGGAAACTGAACTTGCACTTTTTATTTTTGCATTAACTTGGGCTGCTGTTTCATCATATATTATATTTAAAAACTTCTTTGATACATCATACCTTGATGGAACATCAAATAAAGGCTTTAGGGCTTTAAAAATCGTTGCCAATAAGCATTCTCAACTAAAGATAAAGGGACACCTGAAATATAAAATACTTACATGACTTAAATAAATGGTATACAGTTCTAACAAAATGCAAAATAAATTCATAAAATTTCAGATAAATTATGGTGTAGAACATAGAATTTCATACCTGATGTATAAATTGCTTTAGCCAACAACTGTTGATAATAAATTTGATTTTGAGGAGTCGCCTTATCCACAAAATGATTAATTTTTGAAGTAGTACATGTCACTTGTTTGGTATTTGATTTTTCTTGTAATGTTTGTACTGCATTTTCAGTATCACCACTGGTATCGCTTCTGTCGTCAGATGAATTTGTCCTTTTCCTCTTATTGGCTTTTTCACGGGTTTTGTTATCTTTACTCCCTTTTCCTTGAATTAGGTTCTTTACTACCTCTGGACATCCTCTACAATTAAGTAGATGGGAACTTATACGAGTTGTGTGAAATGTATATAAATGTATATTCTTGTATGTAATATTTGCATCTAAAACAATTCCAATTTCTTATTGGACCCATGACGAATGGAAGAAAAATGAGTTTTTATTATCTTCTTTAACTTCATTTTTGAAAATTCTGTAACGAAAATTATTTTTGAACTAAGTACATTCATAAGCTTTACCATTTTCGTCGAGCGATTTCTTGGAAGGAATCTAACCTAACTATTCACATCTTTTCACTTTATTCATCTGAACATAAAAGTAATACTTTATTATAAAACAACATAGCCCCACTTTCCCCTATTAAGTCTAATAAAATCCACTCATTCCTGCCCTGGTGAAACTTTATCGAGCGTGCCTAGTATTTGGGCATATACCAGAATGTTGGCGAGTGGCCAAGGTTGTTTCTATACACAAACCCGGCATAATGCAATAGTCAAAGCCACAAGATTATAGACCCATCAGTCGGACATCCTTTTTCTTTAAGACAATGAAAATACTGGGGGACAGATACATATGAGAAGAACCGTCAACAGCACACGCCCTGCATGATAGACAACACGCTTATCAGGCGGCCTAATCGGTTAATACCCCTCTGGTTGAGTCGATTTCTTTCGTGAAAAAGAGGATGAAGAACAGAGGTATGATGCTAGCATGTTTGCTTGATGCAGATGAAGCATTTAACCATGCCCCGAAATAGAGCATCGTGAATGGCGCCGAGGACCATCTGGTACCTAACACCATTAGCAGGTGGATTTGGCGCATGCTCGGCTGTTGAAAAGTGGATGCCCATTGGGCCTCACACACAGAAAAGGTAAAGATAGTAAAGGACTGTCCGCAAGGACGAGTACTGTCTCCCACCATGTGGTGTTCGGTGATGGATGAACTTATCAGACTACTGAATGAGGCAGGCTTCTTTGCCCAGGCCTATGCAGACGACATCCTAATACTAGTAAAAGCCGACGACAAGCACGTAATTGCAGGACTAATGCAGTTTGCGTTAGCTATAGTGCAAGCATGGCGTGAGTCCATTAGTCTGTCAGTGAACCCGCATAAAGTCAGCACGATGTTGTTCACAACCAGATACAATACCAAACCTATTAGGGGGTACAGCTGGGTGGTAAGTCTCTTTAGCTGGTCAACGAGGCCAAGTACTTGGGAGTGACGTTGGACTCCAAACTAAATTAGGGGAAACACATTAGCAAGATATGTTAGAAAGCCATAAACACGATCTGGACCTGCAGGAGGGCTTTTGGCAACACCTGGGCCTATCACCGGGCAATGTAAGGTGGTTGTATGAAGCTATCATCAGGCCCAGATTAGCCCATGGAGCGGTGGCCTGGTGGCAGAAATCCCCTCAAAACCCATCTAAGTTCATTAGACAAAGTACAAAGGCTAATGATAGGGTGCATAACGGGCTCTCCGAGCACAAGGTCCCTTGCAGCGCAAGAGTTAATACTAGGAATACCACCCTTGCATGTTTTCATTAAGGGTGAATCGAGTAAGACTTGGTAGTGCATTACAGATGTCATGGGCTTAGAGAGCGGGCTTGACTAGGAACTTGATTAGCTCCTACCCCGTGACATCGAAGCATCGAGATATGACAAGAGAAGTCGAAGGATTACATTTCTCAAACCCTTCAGGGTGCATATCTCCGATAGAGAAGAATGAACCAGCGGTACCTACCCTTACGCATAATCGGGCATGGGATGGTACACGGACAGCTCCAAAACCGAGATGGCATGGGGTCGGGTACTTGGGAGCAAGGTAGCTCTATGGACCTAGTGTTCCCATGCACCGGTGTTCCAAGCAGAAGTAAGAGCCATAGCGGAGTGTGCTGCAGTGTAACTTATCAAGGATAATAGGAGATGTCCCATCACCATCTGGTCAGATAGCAGGGCTGTGCTGATGGTTCTAAATTGCACCAGCATCTACTCCAAGGAAGTTTTGCACTGCAAAGATATCCTTACGTCTTGGCCCGTACCAACGCAGTAAGTCTCATTTGGATGCCGAGGCATGAAGGTATTGGGGGTAACGAGAAAGTAGATCGCTTGACGGGTAAAGGCGCTCATCAGATTAGAGCGACTAGGTGTTCCGCTGAGTGAAATTAAGAAAAGAACCTCACTTGTGATGAAGGAGGAAATACTCAAGTAGTAGAGTCTTGTAGTTCCACAAGAGTCGCCAGATTTAAGGCAAGCCAAGAGAATCTCAGTGACTCTCCGCCAGAGCATTTACTACAAGAGATCGGCAGGCTTAATAAAGCTAAGCCAAGGAGAGTAAGTAGGCTAGCTCACGGGACACTGGTGGATCAGATACTACCTGTACAAATGCAGAATTACGCTTATTAGACGAGGGTAGCTGCAGATGGTGTTTAGGGCCGGAGCAGGATTGCTAGATGGCGACTTTTTGTCTCACTTACTCTCAAAGAATGTGACGTCACTTGCACGTGAGTAAAAAGGATAGGAGATCGCCATCTGGTAACCCTGGGCCGAAGACGGTATCCTTCCACCTTCTCTGCCAATGTCCAGCTTTCGTGGGTACTAGGTGGGGGATATGGGCGGGATGCTTCCTTCAGTCCGAAGCCCTAAGAAAGCAGAGCCTACAGTCTATCTGTCTAGTCATAAAGCGGATAGATAGAAGGATCTAGTGTAGCGAGAAGTAGAGAAGCATCATAACTAAGGGGGACAGCACAATGGGTGTAAACCTGAGTGTTGGGCAACACATCTCTGAGCAGAGCCGCTCGTCTGCCCCACCACATTGACATAGACATAAACGTAGACAGCAAAAGCTAAATTTTAAATCTGATTGGTTGGAAAATATTAATTTTTCAGAAAATTATACGCAATCAAAGATAGCGTAAGAAAATGGTTAAAAATTTGTCATCATTTGTCACTAAGCGATTTAATGAATCCTATTTTTAACCAATTATCTTAAAATATCTTTGATTTATTTATTTATTTATTTATTTAATAATTTGACGGGCAAATTGCCCTTTACAAGAATATAAACAACAAATAGAGCCTTTTAGTAATATTACAACATGTGATATAGTACATATAGTGATGCAGTAGAATCAGTGAATTAATTAATATTGTGTCGAAATACCTCTAAGAGTATTTTTAAATGCCGCAATAGAGGTTGAATATAAAGCTATTCGGGGGAGAGCATTCCACGATCGTCTTAACCTATTAACAGTAGAATAAAACCCTATGTTGGAGTTTAGCGTACTTTTCTGTAGGACTCTAAAATTGCGTAGAGTGTAACTGACTTGTCTCTCTTGGAAGAGAGACGTGACGATTTCAGAGTTCAAATAATTTTTTTTAATTTTATATGCTAATAAACAATCACGATAGTAATGGAGTTCATTTTGAACACAATATACCGCAATAATTTATGTTGCACAGATTCAAGCTTCTTAAATGAGACATCTGTATAAGGGGACCATATAATAGTATGTTAGAGTGGGTAATAAGAGGTATTAAGTCATTAATAAAAATGCAAAACAATAGTGGGCCGAGATGCGAACCTTGAGGAACTCCAGATGAGACTAAGATGGGCGAGGAAATGCAATTATTAATTCTTACAACTTGAGATCGATCGGTTAAATAAGACGCAAGTAAAGACAGAATGTTTCCACAAACACCAAACATCCACAGTTTCGAGATTGAACGTTTGTGACTAACGCGGTCGAATGCCTTAGAAAAGTAGGTATAGATAGTATCTACTTGTTTATAACCCATAAGAGAGCATGATAAAAAATCATTAAATATTAAGAGGTTTGTAAGCGTCGATCGTCCCCTGATAAAGCCATGTTGGAATATAGATAGTTTTCCCAACAACTTGGAAGCTAATTCGTTCGTTAGTAAACAAACACTTTGGCGAGGCAGCTAATAATTGAGATAGGACGATAATTTGAGACGTCTTCTTTATCTCTATTCTTAAAAATGGGAAATACATAAGAAAACTTCCAAGCTTTGGGAAAATATCCCGAAGAGAAAATATTTCTAAAAATAATAGAAATTGGCTTTTCTAAGGCTGACCAGCATCTTTTAACAAAGTATGAGGGAATACCATCGGAACCAGGTTTAACATTGGTGTCTAGTGACGAGATAATTAATCGCAAGGATTCCTGAGAGAGTTGTAAATCAGACAGGACCTCATTACTAAAATTAGATTTTGTAACTTCTTCAATTTCTTCATTCACATATACCGAACTGAAATATGTGGTAAAAAGGTTCGTTGTTTCAGAGTCATTATGTGCTCTAACAGAGTTAAGATACGTATTGGAAGGAATACCAGATTCCTTTTTGTTATTATTTACATACGACCAGAAACAACGAATATCCTTTTTTACAGAGCTTTATACAGCAATAATATAATTTTTATATTTTAACCTGGATAGACGGATACACATCGCTCTTAATCTCTTAAATTCTATGTAGCATTGTAAAGTACCTAATCGTTTCCATTTACAATGTGCGCATTTTTTATCTTGAATTAATTTAATATTTTCCAGATCGTACCATTTTGGATATGTCGCGGGCCGGTGCTGAACGATAGGCACATACGTATCAATAACGCTATGAAGAGTGGCATAAAATTTCTCCATAATGGAGTCAACATTACCATCCTGTAGTAAAACATCCCAGTTCATATCCAAGAGACTACAAAGAATAGTCTCGTAATCGGCATCTAGAAAATTGCGATTTACTATACTTGGAGAAATATTTACAGCAGAAGGCACTTTGACTACAAAGAGTCCTGAAATGTGATGAATATCCGTGGGAATAAGCTGATCTTGACCAACATTGACATGATACCAAGAGGGGCGAATGCTAAGTCCAGTGAGTAACCCTTACTCGGATGATTCGGAAAGTGTTGGGCGAGATTAAGACCCGAGTAGCAATTGCGGATGGCCTCAGCGCAGGCCTGCTCATTTGGGTCAATATACGAGTTTGTACTTATACAGAGAGGTGAATGAAGCCATGTGAGATGAGGGAGATTATAATCACCCAGCATAATAAATTGATGGTCTGGTTGCTCAAGAGAAATACTTTCTACAATTTGACAGTGATCAGTGTACAGTTGCAGAGGAGAATTTGGTTGGAAATATGAAACTCCAATAACAAATTTCTCAGTCGGTAACGATAATTTGATAAATAGTTGTTCAAAGGTTGTAAAAGTCGGAATTACCACAGCAGGTAAACTTTTTTTAATTGCTATTAGAATACCTCCACCTCGAGAAAGGTTACACGCAGCCAAATCTCTATCATATCTAAAGATATTGTAATCCGATAGGCCAAGTTAGCTTGTAAGTACGTTTGGTTGGAGCCAAGTTTCCGTTAGTACAATTATATCTGGTTTAGTTATTTGTAAATAGAACTGATGTTTAAAAGTTTGAATTTTGCGGACTACTGAGTCCGCGTTTTGATAATATATATTAATTCTGTTGTTATTGACGAAAATTACTATTTACAGACTTCTGTTTTTTTTTGTCAATTAATGTAGGATTTCCATTGATATATCTAACCATTTTCTGATTGTTAGGATTGGTTAAGTTATGCTTATCGGCGTCTACTTTTAGTTTTTTGAAAAGATTCCGTTGCGCTTCGGTGTGGTCCGCTGAGATTTTTATTCCCGTGGGAAATTTACTCCAGTTTTTTAGGACGCGATTTGCTTCCTCTTTGGATGAGAGTTTTACCAAAATCAGTTGGTCTTTGTTATGAGTGGACGGTTTAACGAGTCTTTTGACATGGATATCTGTGGCATCTAAGTTATCTATGCTGCTCAAGCAGTCTAATACAAGTTCCTTGTCTGTAGTATTAGGTTTAGAGGTGAGGTTATAGATGACAATATTCGAGGAACGTTGGAGGCGATCAATCACTTCGGCAGAAAAGTCACATATGGACTGACTTGAAGAGCATGATGTGCTATCTATGGTTTTGTCGACAGAACTAGCTTGACTTGATACATTCAGGTTTCATACCTTAGTTTCTAAATTACCAATCTTATCTGACAGTGAAGAAATTTGGGATTTTGCAGCGTCCATATCCTTCCTGTTTCCGTCGATAAGTTCTTTAAAAGAAGAGAGCTGGTCATTGATATTTTGAAGCGTAGTCGTCAAAGTATAAAACTGTGAGTTGAAAATCATAGCAAGATTATTTTATAGGATTTGCAAGTCATTTGGCAAAATTTTTCCGGGGACCAGGAGGGATCCGTGTGTGTCCTCAGGTGACCTTGCATGTGCCTGCGGGTTCAGTGTATCCAAGCTTTTCGAGCGCTCCTTAGGTGTACTCCTATTTCTACTGCTACGCAGTGTAATGTTATTTAAGCAGCAAGAATATACACCACCAGTTGATGACGCCGTACTAGAGCAACTAAGATGTATAAAAGAAAAACAACCGTTGCAGGTTACCGATTGATCTTTAGTATTAACAGATAACTGACAAAGTATGCAAGTCTTTCCAGACATAGTAAGTCTTAGCACTGTTTCAAATGTGATAATAGAAATATATGTATATCGATTTGAAATAAGTTAGTACTACAACTTGTATATATAAGTATATGTACGTGTATTTAGATATTACGCGGAGCAATTGTAAACACGACTGCTCTGGTCGCCAGCTCAGGACAAAATCTTGCTTATAAGATCCTGATTGCTTATAAGATCCTGAAAAATCAATATTTTTCAACGAATCAGAGCTTAAATTGTAGCTTTTGCTGTCTATCTTTTGCTCGTTTTCGCACAATAAATCATTGCAAAGTAACAGACAATAGAAGTGCAGTTTGAGATTAGATTGTCCATGTTACAAAAAAAGGACCATTTAACGAATATGTGATCACTGGGCTTCATTTTTAGGCACGACCGCTGCACGGAAGAGCCTTATAATTTCACCAGAGTGAAAATTGTCTGACTTCAAAAACTAATAATTTGATACAAGAAAAGTCTTTTCCAGTCAAAATGAGTGCGTTTTAAGCGTTTTCTGTGATGTATGTATGTCTGAACGCCCGTATGTACGCAAGTTCCTCGATTATCTCAATGAATTTTCAACCGATTCCATCGGGATCGCGGGAAAATACTCCTCTAATTATACCTAAGTCCTGGTTCTCAATTGAGATAGATCGATGAAAAATTAAAAAAATGCGAGCAAAAAGAAATATTTCAAAATATCGATTTTTAAGCTTAATGACTAGAAAAATTAATTTTAAGCTTGTATCTATAGGTGTATCTGCTAAAACTAATTAAAATACACCTTTTATCTGTTGGACACTTTTTTCTACGAGCAATATTTGCCAAGACAACTGCGAAAACGGCAAAAAAGGTCAAAAATGGACGATTTTCGGCTATCACTTGACAGAATTTGATTTTACACAAAAATGTTAAATACAAAAGTTGGAGATAATATTTAAACAAAACTTTTTCCTATTTATCACCTTTGTGTAAAATGAACTCCTGATAAGTTACACTTATAAAAATGATTTTAAACGCCAAAATATACATAAAATGGACGATTTTCGGCTATAACTTGACAGGATTTGATTTTACACAAACATGTTAAATGTAAAAGTTCTAGATAATATTTAAATAAAACTTTTTCCCATTTAACATTTTCATATAAAATGGATTCCTGACCGCTTAAACCTATAAAAACGATTTTTAATGCCTAAATACACCTGAAATAGTCGATTTTCGCTTATCATACAAGAATTTGACTTTCAATAAAACTGTTAAATACAAAGCATATAGATATAGTTTAAACAAAACTTATTCCCAATTAACATTTTTATGTACAATAATTTCTGGATCATCAAACGTATAAACATGATTTTTAATACCCCAATACACGTATAGTGAATTTTCGCTTATTATTTAACAGAATTTGATTTGCACAGAAGTATTCGATACAATAGCTCTAAATAAGATGGAAAAAATCGACATAACATTCCAAAGATAATATAATTACAAAAACATAATAATAAGATACAAAATTACATTTGATAACAATATTCAATGGGAGAAACACATATTACAAAAAGATTTTTAATAACAAATTTAAAAAATTTAATATAAGATTACCCACCTTAACCTACTAACTATGTTCCCAGGACCTAAGCGATTGAACTAAAAGAATCAAAATTGTGTAATATTATATAAATACATGTTAAAGGAATATCATATATACAAAAAAAACTTTTGTGTAATGTATGAGCTATAAATGTTGTAATATGGTAAATTTTAATGCATAAAGAATGCAATGTTCTAGCTGACTCAGTCTTACAGCATGTAGAAAACTATTAAATAGGCAAGTCTCACTGGGTAGAAGTCTGCGAAATACATAATGATGTATTTTAATACAACAGATACCCTGAAGCGAGTTCTTACACCCTGACTAAACTTAGAAATTAAATAGACGAGTTAATATTACCAGGGACAACTACCTACCCTTATCGCATTTAACAACACACACAGCACTTATATAATATTTCCCAGTTCTTATTACCTATCCCCTCACACTTTAAAGCACTAACACTCGAAGATCACTTAGAGCTGCAGAAGTTGCAAAATAGGGCTGGACGGTCTAGGCTGGCATTACTCCATGGATGCCAGTCTGCTGAGAATCATCTAACAGCGATCCACTATGTCAGTAACCACACCACCGAGGAGGAAAGTACTGACAGAGACCGTCAATTGGGTTTCATGTCAGGGACTGCCTCAACCTAGGGATCAGCAAAGCACATGAACAACAGATCAGTCCCTATTCTTGGGGACAAGCGAGGAGAGTTGAGCACCTAAAAACCACATATGACTAATAAATAGAGGAATTAAAAAAAACATATCATACAAAAGAAAAGTCTGCAGCAATGGCTGTTGTTCACTCACTGTACCAGCTTCCTGTAACAACTAGAGGGGAAGAACTGGTGGAGACCTTTAACCGCTGTTTCACTGCTGGAAACAGCAACAGCCTGAGAGTAGAGACACAAGCAGCAGCTTAACTGTATAAATAATAGTCACTAGTGTAAGAGCCAAACAAGGAAAGTTGAGCACCTAAAAACCACATATAATTAATAAATAGATGACTCAGACAACATTTCCACACCCAAGAAACAGTCTGCAGCAGTGCCCGCCGTTTACACTACTCTCGCTGCCACAGATACCTGCAACAAGCGAAAGTACCATCAGCTCACCCATCAGAGAGGTTAGGAACGAGAAAATGCTTACTAAATCTGCTCTCGCCGCTGACACACTACCTTCCCATCTCCGACGAATCATCGACAATCGGCGAACACGATGCAAGGGCGAACACGATTCACCAGGGCGGCATACTACAGCAGCCACAGTTATCGCTGGGGACGCCGGGAGCCAGACGATTCGATTGTTGACAACACACACCATGGACACATGTGCGCCACGGCACGCGGCACTACTCAGCAGTAGCAGAAAGCGCGCGCGATCACATATATATATATATATATATATATATATATATATATATATATATATATATTTATATATATATATATATATATATATATCTTATACATACAGGGAGCGCTCGCGGTTGCGTGAGTCGCATGTGTTTTTCCGCTGTACTTCGTGTGCGAACACAGCCTAGCCGAGGCAGTGAGGCACGGTCACATAGGTCCGGAAAGTGTGTACGACCGTGAGCCGAGGTACCTAGCGTAGCCGTTACGACTGCTGCAGTATAAGTATATTCATGCACGCAGGTCGCAGGGCTAAGCCAGATTGCCGTTGCCGAATGCATCAGTATTGAGCATTCTCCTTCTGTTTTTCTCCTTTTCGCGGTATTAGTGTATATATGCATATGTGCGCAAGTATTTTTTGTAATTGAGATTGTATAGGTATATGCAGTTAGGAACACCCGTAAATCCCTGAGCAGCTAGTCTCCACCTTATGGATAAGATTAAAACAAAATTTTGTTTTCTTACTCGCCCACCCGAAAGTACGTACTTTCGGCCCGCATCTCCGGGCCGAAAGAGAAACTTTCGCATCCTATTTTAGACCAACCGCGCGCTCTGATTGGCTGCCGAAATTTCCTGACTCGCGGCGCTTCAGCGCCCGCGCGCATGTCCGAGGAAAGATGTTTGTGCGGTGTGAAGGTTAGATACGTACGAAATAAACAGAGGAAAGTGCACGGGTGACGAGAAAAAAGTTAGTTGAAATAAAAAGTGGTTTTGTTTGATCGTGGTTATTGTTTTTCCCTCTTGTTTTCTACACGTACTTTCGAGTCGTGTAGAAACAATTAAGTAAACGTATGGATGGGAGCGTCCGAGGAAAATATGTTTGTGGGGTGTGAAGGTTAGACACGTACGAAATAGACAGAGGAAAGTGCACGTGTGACGAGAAAAAAGAGTTAGTTGAAATAAAAAGTGGTGTTGTCTTTTTTTAATGAATGTGTTTCTGATGCCCGCCCCGACCAGCAAAACCTCGGCTTCGCCTCGGTCTTGCAAATGTCGGGCGGGCATCAGACCATCTGTACAATAGTGAAAGTAGCCCAAAAAACCAGCTCTCTACGCCGGGCCGAAAGAAAAAACAGTCGGTAATATCGACCGAGCTACCCAAAGCGGCCGACAGAGGCACTACTATCGAGCGGGCCGAAAGAAAAACTAACACTCAAACGCAGCTAGCAGACGACAACGCAATTTTATCAATTATTTAACAATTACAGAACGTACTTTCGGCCGGGGAGTAAGAAAAATAGTATACAATACTTGGACCGGAAATTGGATGCCCTGGTCGTGCGTTATGACAGAGACCATCAATTGGCTTCGCCTCGGGCGTCATACCACGCACGGCCCGGAAATCCAATTTCCGGCCCACGTATCGTAATATACTATTTCATACTACATTTTCATAAATAAAAATAAAAAACCAATTATTATAATTATAATAGAAATTATGAAAACTATGTTTTTAATTTTAAATATAACTGCAATCATGGTATTTATATTCAATATTCCCATGCGCGCTTTAATCATATAAATTAATACTTAATAAATTTATATACATCATAGGCTATTTAAAAAGTTATCTAAATATTTTTATACATGTAGAATTAAAACGCAAACCTTCTACAAAAAAGAAGAAATAAATGTGTAAAAGTAAATGGATAACTATTATTTAAATTCTACTGCAGATGTATTTATGTTTATTTTAAATGATAAAAACGATAAATAAAGTATTACAATTTTTGCAATAACAAAAGTATAAGGTTCTTCTGAGCATTGCGGTCGTGCCTATTATGTAAAAACGAAGTTTTTACATAGGGAAGGGGGGGGGGCGACGAGCGAAGCCAGGAGCAGGTATGTGTGAGGGCGGGGGGGATGGCGTGCCGAAGGCACGCTGGGGGGCGCAGTTAGAAACCAGAAATCAACTTTCAAAGCCCAATTAAAATCCGTTTTCCGAAGGGTGTGCACTCTCCTTGTAAGTAAAATCGTTTACGCACTTTCAACGACCCAACGTCGAAAACACGAGAGCTTTATCGCAAATTGTTTTTGGAGAAACGGACGTGAGGAGTGAGAAAACTCGTCAAGCGAAGCGAGTCAAAGGAAAGGTTCGAACGATACGGGAATGAGATCGCGAGCGCAAGTCCGTTCCGATCATAGTGCTTCTCCCACTTTCTCTCATGTACACGCGAGTGCGCGCGAACGACGACAAGAGAGCAAAGGAGAGAGAGAGAGAGAGAGAGGGGGGAGAGAGAGAGAGATCGTTTATCTAAATTGCACAGGAGCTGGAGCCTTGGGCGAAGAGTAATTTAAAGCGGTAAAGAGCCAAAAGTCGCGTATCCGCAACGCTCGTAACGTATATACCTATACCTCTTGGCTGGACGGCCAAAAAATGCCGGCAATATTTTTATCTCGACGCGGGCTACTACTACAACGATGACGACGACTCACCCCCTATATATATATATACCGGATCGCGAGCCTCGGCGAGGGTCCCAAACAATGGATAATCGAAGCGACCGTCGCCACCGCCGACGTGAATTCAGCCGACAGTGAAAATCGCAGTTTCCAATATCGGCGTGGGTGTAGCGAAGGAGTGGGAGAAAGCAGACCCGATTATATCTTTCTGGGTCATCGCATCGTAACCGCGGAGCGGCTGTTACCGCTCGCTCCCTCGCGGAAAAGGACGCATACGCGAGAGTTGCGGTCGAGCTTTTTTCAAACGAGAGGAATGACCGAGGAACGATTGTTTTACGCACCGTGTAATCTGTGTTTTTCCGCGCTTCGGCAACGGAAGATTTGCAGCCACGGATCAAGTTTAATTTCATCTCGGAATACCGTTTGGCAAAAATAACGAAACATCGTTGACATTTTTCTACTTACTTTCGAAAAATTTATTTTGAATAAAGTTATTGTTGTTTACAATAATCTACTTCATCTATTTAATTGAAATATTCCGTAAAATTAACATAGAGTAATGACGTACAAGATTGTTTACTCCATTTTGCAGCATCGATGCAAAAACTTTTTCCGCTGTTGAATAATTCGAAACACCTCAAAACTATAATTTTCGTCTTTCCAAAAACGCGGGATCACAAACATTCTCTCCCAAAACTCATAGCACTTTCGATGATCGAGAACGTCCGAGCGCTATTTTCTGGTGGTACCGTACAGCGCTTTGTGCGACTTGTCATTATGAGCCGATGAGCTATAGCCCAAGCTCGGGAGATTCTTCGGCTCGATTAGTTTTCCGGGGCGGCCAGTGCGTATATAGCCTCGCTGCGAAAAGTTGCTGCGCGCGCGCCGGCGAGATATGGCCATCGTAAAGCACAGGCTCGGCGGCTATTTGCCCCACGCGAGACCCGAGAACGATAAGGTTTACTCTGGGCGCGAGTAGAGCAGCCTCTCTTATTCTCACTTTCGCGTGCCCGCCCATCCACGCGCGCGCTAAACTTCCATGCGTAAGTTTCGTCCTTATCCTGCGCGCGGGGCTCTTTGTTCCTTCTGCCGCGCATAAATTTTGGATTTCTAGTCTTGTTTATTCCATTTACCGTTGAGATTGCAATGTTTCTGTCGCGGATTAAGAGCGGAGTTTATGCAAAATCAACTGTTTTCAGAAAATTGTAGATAACTTTAAACAATATACGAGCTGTAACTTTCAGTTATTTGCCTCGTAATCGCTTTATTTTTCATTTACTCATATTCAATATCCTAAATATAATATTCAATCTTTAGTTGGTAATAAAATCACGAAATACAATCTTTTTAATCATTTGGCGCTACTCTCAAGAAAAATTCATAACGCACTACCTCTAGATTCATTACATTCTGTTATCCATTATTATTGATGAATAATGCATCCAACCATCCTCCTCTCCATATTTCGGCAAAAACTTCTTACTTCTTTTCTCATTAACGCATTGTTATCTCGTTCACCCGCCTTTCGTATACATCTTTTATCGTAACTCCTCGACGCGATAGCCGGCGCCTAAACGCTTTTAGGATCGTGCACGCGCTCATAGCCGCATCGTCGGCTAGCAATTCTAGGAAAATGAAAAAACTTTTATGCACTTGTTTGTATTACGTAACAGCCTGCTTTATACTTACGCCTTTTTTAAGCGCACGAGCTGTGTTGGCGAAAAGAGGGGGAGCAAAAGGAAGCGACTAAAGGGCACGCATTGCTTCCTCTCGCTTTCTTTCTTTTACGAGGGCGTTTCCTATTACGCGCAATTTCCTCGTTTTTCATTGACGCCGCCGCCACCGTCGTCGACGCCGCCAGCGCAGTGTAGGCAAAGATGTTTCTTTTCACGTGTGCGCGGTGCGTTCTTCTTCTCTTTTTTTCTTTGCCGCGTTGTATTGTCGCGTCGCCGCGCGAACGTGATGAACGGCAACGACGCGAGGGTGTCATTGCGACGGCTAATTGGTACCCAAGTTTTTTAATCTCTCGCGAGGTGCGCAGTGTTTTTACGGTGCCAGTATATAGGATCGTTCTTTCAAAGTTTCTGGCATCAATCGTTATTGCATCATTTGTCAATGTCTAATGGTACAGGTGGTAATCTGTTAAAACTTGAGATTCGAAGTTTTTCTAGAGCCATTATTCTTAAAAAATTATTAACTTTTATACTAAATCGTTACTAATTATTTTTTGTGAACTGTAGCAATATTATAATAAAACCGGAAACAGGAGACAATGTAGATGGAAAAATTAATGTATTTCTCCGGGTTCAGAAACTCAGAAAAAAGAGGTAAGAGAAGAATAAAAAAAGATTTATTTATTTATTTATTTAAACCAGAGTAGTACATGTTGTATTACATGTTATTGCTTACTTCAGGACATAGTTACATGTCTGGAGCAGCAAACATCCTATAGAGGTAGACATAGCTACCTGTACATAGGTCCGGTGTACTTAAAACTAAAAAAACTTAAGTAACTAATAAACTAGGCATGGAATCAAAGATTCCACTATAAATAATATATTTTGTCCACATTGATTATCTCATCCATACTACTATTTTTTTTTTTTTAAATTCTAGAATATATTAGTACCAATCCAAATTTTTAGCTTTTTCTTATTATAATTTTTTGCGATATCTAGAACTTTAAGATTTGGATTAGATTTCGGAAGACAATTAAATACTGGTATCGCTCTGACATAGTTATCTTTATCACTAACAGTTTTCGAACACTTTGGTGGTATTATAAGTTTATTTCTAGTTTTGCTAGTCGATGTTAAGTATAACTTCCTAAGTTCATTATAATGATACGTTACACATTCGTAAGCAAAAATTTGTTTTAGATTCAAGGGGTTGTCTCGATTGAAAATATTTTTGTTTATAATTTTTAAAATCCTATTTCGGATGTTTTGTAGTAATTTTAAGTTGTTTTTATATGCACCACCCCATGCAATATTTCCATAGCTAATGACACTATGAAAAAATGCATAATATATTATCTTAAGTGTGTCAGATTGCATATATGTTGATAACTTGTACAGTATATATATTATATATTTAGTTTTTTTTATTATATATTCAAGTTTATCCCACTTTAGCCTATAATCAATAATTATACCTAGATATTTACAGTATTCTACCCTGCTCAATTTAGTATCCTGTATGCGTATGTTCATATCTTCGGGAACACTATCACAATAGTTACCAAAAGTTATGTACACAGTTTTCTTTATATGATAGTTTGTTAAGTGCTAGCCAGATATTTATATCTTCTAAGTACTTGTTCATTTTATTTTCAACTTTCTCCCAGTTATCATCTGTTGAAATAATAGCTGTATCATCCGCATATGAGATGGTACTATCTGTTCTGTTTGTTAGTAAATCGTTTACGTAAATTATGAATAAGAGTGGCCCTAGTATAGTACCTTGCGGCACACCTGTAGTTATCGTTTCATAATAGCTTTCAGTTGGTCCTATTCTTACTTTTTGTTTTCTGTTACTAAGATAGTTAGATATAAGTGCATGCGCTTTACCTCTTATTCCATAATTATATAATTTGTCTAAAAGAATAGCATGGTTGACAGTATCAAAAGCTTTTGCTAGATCTAAAAATGCAATAGCTATTGGTTTACTTTTGTCTAATTTCTTATAGATTATGTTCATTAAGTAACTAAGAGCATCTTTGGTACCTTTCTTTTTATAAATCCAAATTGATTCTGCGCTAACAAATTATTATTGTCCAAAAATGATTGTAAACGAACATATACAATTTTTTCAAATATCTTTGCTACGTTAGAAATTAGAGATATCGGTCTATAGTTTGATGTATCCATTTTACTACCCGATTTAAAAATAGGAACTACCTCAGCTGTTTTAAGCGCTTGAGGCCATGTTGATTTTTCAATACAAAGATTAAAGATATGTGTTAGTGCATTAACAATTTGATATGATAGTATTTTTAGTGTTTTGGTAGTAATGTTATCTACCCCACCATTTTTTATTTTCATATTATCAATTATTTGAAGAATTTCCTCGTTATTAGTCGGTTTAATGTAAATTGTATTCATGTTCATTGCTGGTAATTGTAAATGCTTACCCTGGGGTTTTACAATGGTGTTAGTTAGATCTTTTTCAATTCTACAAAAGTACGAATTCATATGATTGGCAATTTGCGTCTGATCCTCTATTGTGCAATTGTTATTTAAAATGATCTTATTTATTGTGTTATTCTTTTTCAAGTTGGTTCCCATTTTTTTGTTTATGTATTTCCAAAGTTGCTTGGTATTATTGATATTGTTCTTAATTAAATTTCTTTCATGTTTTATTTTTGCCTCTTTAATAACTTTGTCTAGCCTCTTTGTGTAATTCTTATATTCTAATTTTATTAGATTATTATTTGGTTCATTGCGCATTTTAATATATAGTTGTTCTTTCTTTTCACACGAGATCATTATTGCTTTAGATATCCAATCCTTCCTTGGATATCTCTTGTTATTTTTTGTTTTATGCGCTTCTTTAGACTTTTCTAAACAGTCTTGTATTTCAGTTATCAAGAATGCGGTAGCTTCATCGGGATCATGCATTGCCTCTATAACATTCCAATTTTTTGTAATGGCTATACTTGAAAGTTTATAGTAATTATAGTGATACTGGATATTTTCTTGTTTTAATTTTGGTGGCTTATTCAGTTTCAAGAAAGGTGGATAATGATCAGTAAAAGGAATCGAGAGTTTAAAAGTTTTAGTGTCTATAGATGTAGCTTTTATATACATGTTGTCAATGCATGTACCGCTTCCGCCACTATCATTTGGTCTAGTTGTATGTATAAAACCCGGGAAGAAACCCTTTTCCATCATATTGTCTAATAATTCTAAGCTATATTCATCATCTTTCATAATATCGATGTTAAAATCCCCAATAATCAGGTGGTTTTTTATATTTCTTTTGCTATTGATAAATGATTTTACATTCAAAATAAATTCAAGGCGCGGTAAATCATGGCATCGATATAATGCGGAAATTTCAAGATTACTGTTGTTATTTAGACTTATTCGTGAGTTTAATACTTTGAGTCTACCAATTTCGATTATTTCAGTAATTTCTGATACACAATCTTTTATATATACAACGACACCATCATTTTGATTTAAGTTACCGTTATTGTAGTACAATTTATATCCCTGTATTGCAAAAAAGTGAGGATTGGGTAAATTCCATGTTTCTGTACATACAATTATATATGGTTTGATCTTCAAGCTCTTAATAAGAATATTCAATTTCGTATAATTGTGATTTAGACTTCTAATATTGACCTGTAATATCAAACTATCTTTTTTATTTATATTTTTATTGAGAGTTTTAAGATTAAGAAATGACGTTTCTTCTTGTATTACTTCTTTTTGCAATTATTCAATGAGATCGACGTGTTGCTCCATTATGTAGTTTGCTGTTTCCTTGGTGTCGTATGTGTTAGAGATGCGGTGCTGGCTCTAAACGGCGAAGTCAGCAAAGTTGCACTAGTCCAGTTGTCTCTAGACGGCGAAGTCAGCATGGTTGCGCTAGTCGAGCTGGTCATCATAGTGGCTTGATTGCTGTTTCCTACTTTACCTAAGTATCTTGGTATAGTAGGTCTTATCGGATAATCAGTCATATCTATATATCTATTGAGCTTATTCTTAAATATTGTACATTTCTCTGTGTCATTGGCCACATGTTTAACCTCGAAATTTGTGTTATATTTCGAGTTGCTGTAAAAACAATTGACACATGTAATATTGGATGGGTTATTATCACATTGCAAAGTCTTATGCGGACCTGCACATTTTAAGCAGCATAGAGTGTTTTTGCATTTCAATGTGTTATGTCCAAATCTTCCATTTAAACAGGGCTTGATGTTTATTAAATCCCATACCTTACAGCTTTGATATCCAATGAAGATTCTATTTTGATTGTCACTAATATGTTTATATAGGTCTCTTGGAACTTCAATTATTATGGTTGTCTTGTTTGTAATCTTATTTTTGTCTATATTTAGTATCTTACACTTATCTTGATATCCAATAAAATTTCTTTTATTTAAGTCCTCTTCCAGCTCTTCTATATTCATATTAGTATAGTTGTCTACACCAACTATTTTCATCTTCGGGGATTCAATTTTTTCAATAAATGTTTTATAATTGTTAGATAGTTTTTTTGAGAGTAATTCAATTGTTACTTTAGCACTTTTTTCATTCATACTTTTAATCTCAATTTCATTGTCGTTCACTACTTTTAGTTGTTTCATCTGTATATCTTTTTCTTTTATTAAAACGTCACATACCTTTTTCTTAAAGTCATGTGGATTTTTAATGTCCTTAAGATTTTTCACAATTATTTTCGGTATTCTTTTGTTTTTAATTGCTAGTTTGTTAGTTGCTACTTCTGCATATGTTTTTTGGTTATGTTGCTTTATTTCCATCTCCTGGTCATTTTTATCCTTTTTTATTAATTGCTTCAATATGTCGTTTTTTTCCATTAGTTCTTGATTTAATTGTCTTAGTAGTTGAATTTCAATTTGATGTTGATTTTCCAGTTCAGCATTTTCAGTTAGCATCGTAACGTTTAGTAGTTTTTCATTATCTACTGATTTATGTACACTATCAGAGATAATAGATATTTCATTTAATATTTTATGTTTTATTTGTTCCTCCTTTTCACTTTTAATTTGCGCAATTAATATTTTAGCTGCTTCACAGAGTTTAGTTTCTTGATTTTTTAAGGTTATATTAAGCTCCACGTGGTCTGGATATATCACTAATAGATTACTTATATATTTTTTGTCTTTACACTTTTCATAATCACTTTTATGGTACACGTTTTCGCACAATATGCAAACTACAAGTGACACTTTCCTTTTTGGGTGGCATTTATACACTAATTCTAGATTTTTATCAGGAGGCTCTCGGGAAGGCAGCCCGCCTTCCGACGCCATCTTGGCGAATGATTGCGGCGGAGAATTAATAGAAGAGTTAAAAAGACGATTTTACGTAACTGTTTACTGTCAGTACTGTAGAATATTACGGTTTTTTACGAATTATATGTCGACAATAATTATCTTAAGTTTTTGAATGAGACCTTACGGTGAATATATGATTAACAATTGTTAATTAATACACTGTGCGTGCCTATTTTCATCTTTCTTTTTACCTTTGAGCTCCTTTCTAGATTCGATTTCAACTTGGACACTTATTCCCCGTTCTAGCGGGAAATAATAATATTAGTTTACGCTTTTTCGAAGTACACTTAAAATACACGATTTTCTACTCAACTAACAGGCATGAAAAACGGCTCATTCTTCTAGCACAACGAAAAAGCACACGTTATATATACTATACTATACTTCAACTATATACGTCGGCTTATTAGTCGATTACCTGCGGGTCAAGTTATTTACAGTGGCAACAACTCACTCGTATCTCGACATCGTTTTCATTAGATTAAAACGAAACGTCAATTCGGCGCACGAAAAAAAAAACCCGCCACGCGGTATCCTCCGTCCCCTTCCTGATAACAATCACTTGTGACATTCCACTCTCCTCCATCATCGCTCGGCGTCTGGCTGCGCGCAAGTAGCGCGGCGCGGCCCATCTGGTTTTGGCGCTACCACTCCTCCTTCTCCCCCCTTTTCTAACTCGCCTACAACCAGCTATATGTTGGCCTCGCGGCAACAGTGCATGCAGTGCGCGCACACCGCTCGTATAACTCGCGCGAGATCAACGAGGTCGCGGCCGGTGGCCGATTCGCCGCACCTCTACCCTCTCGTCCTCTCCACCCCTCTCTCTCTCTCTCTCTCTCTCTCTCTCTCTCTCTCTCTCTCTCTCTCTCTCTCTCTCTCTCTCTCTCTCTCTCTCTCTCTCTTTCAATCCCCTTGAAATGCGCGCGTAAAGCGCGATATTGCGCCACGGGGACGCGGCGATAAAAGCCCGAGCGTATAAAGGCGCGGGAAGGTGAGCGTGCGCGTAATTAAAGAGCTTTCTCTGGCGTGCGTGCGGCGCGCGCAGCAGCAGCAGCAGCGGCAGCAGTAGCGTCCGAAGAGGCAATAGAGTCGATGGATAGTCAAACGGTCATAAATTTTCATCGAGCCGTAAAAGCCCGCCGTTCGCGGCCCGCGAGTTTTCGCTTCTATATCTGTCTGGGTGTGCGTGCGCGTGCGTGCTTTTTAGGAGAGAGAGAGAGAGAGAGAGAGAGAGAGAGAGAGAGAGAGAGAGAGAGAGAGAGAGAGAGAGAGAGAGAGAGGGCGCAGAGCGTCTGCTCGGCTTCAACGTAAAGATTTCACGACGCGCGCAGGTGACGTGAACCTTTTCTTACACTCTGTTAACGACTCGCATTGGTCGAGAAGTGGTGATTGCGGTAATTCTTTTTTCCTTCATATTGTTCAGGAGTGTTTGGGCTTTCATGGGGGCTCGTAGTGGGACGGCTAAAAATGTGTATTGATTAAACGTCAGCGTAGGCGGGTTTACCATGGTGTGCTAAGTAGATTATGTCCCCGTTGTTATGCCGCATTTGCGTCATTTAATCCACTTAACGATACTTTCTCACGCTTATTTTGGAATCATAAAGTACTTAGCATGTAAATAGGGGTTATTTGTATTACAAAAGTTCTATCAAGACCTATTTTTCCCCCTTTTTCACATTTTTATCAGTAAGCTCTATCGTATCAAATAAATGAACGCAATATCATATATTTTTTTTAATAAATCACGTTTTTTGTACGTGCGTTAAGATTCCCGTGGATAGAAAGTTTTTATGTCAGTCATGTTTCATGCACTGTAGCATAGTAGAATTCCAACTTGAAAAAATGTGTTTTCGAGAAGGTTGCGCAGTGGAAGATTTTACGACGATATTAATAGTTTCATTTTACAAGGCTGTAAACCGGTACATAGAACATTATTTTCTAGTAGAAAAATTCTTTTTACACAAAGCCGAACAATATCCATCTATCTTTTTCAAGAGCACATACTTTTTTAGTTGATTGAAAAAATCTGCTTGAGTGCGTTAATAAATTAAAAAGCTATTAGAAAGGAAATTTAATAGATTTACAAAAGCTTTCTGTATAATTAAAAAGTTTTTAAGCATTTAATATTTAAACACTGCACGCATGATATGGAAAACTCCAGCATTATACCTTGAGTATATTTTAAAAGTTTTAAATTTCTTTACCAAGCTTCAACTACTTTATCTGTAACAGTATTTTATCTTTAGCGATAATGATATTAGATAGAGAACACATAGTATTGTGTAGAAGTAGAAAGTATTGAAACCCATTCTTAAAGTTGAGAGCATTTTTCATGTATTTCATTCGCATACTACACAATTGACAAAAGTTTCTGCGATAACAGTTTTAATTCAGCCATTATTCTTTTAAACTTTATTTTTCAACATGAATAAGTCTTAGAAAATAAATGTTCAATTTTTTACTATTAAGAAGCAGCTTACTAAGTTTCATACAATATTTATCAATTCTTTATCCTGGTTGTGTATATTTTTAGTACTCCCCAGTACCATTTTATTAGTGATGGCAAAGATTGAAAACATAAATTCTACTTTCTTATTAAATTTCAAGAACATAAATTTGACCATTATGCGCCGTACAAAGCCGCAGTAAAAATTGCCTCACCCCCCCCCCCTCCCTCCCCCGCGAGCAGAACAGCATGCATCGACGCACGTTAACGTCACGCCCATACGTCACACCGTTTCAACAGCCCGCGTACATATAGAGGGTTGAGCGTTCAGGCAACTGGCCATTCGCGAGTTACGGCCTAATAAGACCAATTCTCCGTACCACTCCCCCTCCCTCGTTGCTGCATTCTCTCTCTTCCTCTCTGTCTCTCCCTCTCTCTACAGCGCCAAATACCCATCCTTACGACGACACGCTCGTAGTGACGGCGAGCGAATGTGTAACGGCAGATTGCATGCTCATTGGCCATTAAAATGGTGCACAACGCGGCATCGGCGCGTGACCATTATTATACGAACGACCAAGCCTATATGCGAGCGTAGGAACAATCACAGCACGGTGACGTATAGCAGCGAATCGCTAATTTCGGTGACGCGCAGCGACAGACAACGCGCACACCCGTTGGCTTCACGCCTTGGCGCATGCGCGCTAATTAGCGCTTCGTAGCTCCAGTGTATATGCGCGTCTACGCTTTATATACACATACACACATGCACCCATAGGCACGCACGCGCATAGGCACACGCCCGAGGGGTCCTTACGAGCGCGATCGTGCTGAACAAACACGACGCGTGTATGCGCAACGCGATGAGAGATATATAGACGCGTTGAAGGAGGTTTGTGTGCTTTAAAAGCGCGATGCCGCGTGGCTGCGCGCCGCGGTTCAGCTCGAGGGCTGTTACGAAAACGGCGGGGAAGATTTCCCGGCTTTCGCAACAGAGTTAGATGAATATTCTGCTGGGAATTTAGCCCCAAGAATCATTTTACTAATTTTGATACAGATTCATGAAGTATCGAGAAATTTTATATTACGCGTTTTCGAATAATGCGCGAGTCTGATCGGGCACGACATGTATCTACTTATAAAATTCCGAAATTCCAGTTTTATACGCTCCATAAATAAAGTTATTTTATAAAGCTTTGATGTTAAAGAAACCATTCACTATGGATTGACATATTCGACACTGCGACTTTGGAATAACTTCCGCAGCCTTTGCCTTCAAACAAATAAAACTGCCATAAAAAGCTACACAATATGAACTTCTATTTACCGGAAAAGTGCCGGGAAAGTCGAAAGTTCGAAGTAAACTCTTAAGTGCCATTTACGAGGGGAGTGCGCGCGCATCTCCTGCATTCGAAGCGCGTCCCCGCGGCAAATCATCCATCCCCGAAGCCCTCGTGCTCAACTTTCGATCATATACCTACCTCGAACTCCGCTCTCAGCCGTCACGCAAAAAACCAGCCTACACATCTCTCGAATGACTCCTTCTTTCTCCTTCTTACTTTCCGAGATGATTGGCGCTACACGCGCCACGAAAAATGTCGAGTTCTCTGTTAAGCGGCTCCTTCGTAGCAAAGCAAAGAAAAGGGACTCGCGTGCGCTTTTCACCGCGCGCTCCCGGCGAGCTTCCTCTCCCTTAAGCTACTTCGTCCGCGTCATCCGTAAGGGGATTTCGAGGATATATATCTCGCGATGCGGCGGTGGCGTGGCGGCCCCGCGCTATAATCGTCGGGCTCGTAGGTCGGGAGCTTTTGCGGCTGGAAAATCACCCCTTCGTCTTCTTCTGTTTTCTCTCGGTCCTATGGTATCGCGAGCACGCGCCGTGCCGCCAGAACGCGACCATGGATTTATGGATAAATACGTGGCCGCACTTTTAACGAATTATGACGACGACCTGTATATAATACTCGCTTCGAGACAGAGACATATGATCGCTGACATTTATATAGCCCGGGTCATGAAGATGGCGGAACGTAATATACATATATCAAAAATGTGTTTTGACTTTTAGGCGCCGCAGTTATACTTTTGATAAATGCTAATAGTAGGTCGCATATTCGTAATGTCAAATCCTGGAGAGACTTTCCTCCAACTTTCTTCGTGTTCTTTTATCATTTATTTTTTGTAAAAACAACTGCAATTTGGAAAAGTACGTGAATTTTTTAAGGTAAATTATGCGAGGCTATTTATTACCTGTTAAATGAAAAGTTATTTATAATGATTTAACTTATTTAAAGTGGAGGAATACCTTTTGTCTCTATTAATGAAGCTGGGAACTTTATCCACTATACATAATAGAGCAAATATACGCCGTAAAGTGCATTTTCATAAAATCGATAACGTAATAACTCAAACATGCTTGCCAAGTATATAATCTAAAATAATAATAAATGCGAAAATTTCAATATTATTTTAAAAAATAAAATTGCCCTGTATAATGGTGTCACAATAAGCACCTTTCAGACATTTATTCAGAAGTCCATTAATTTCGGGCATTAATTGAAAAACAATGACATTTTGTATGGTGGTTCAAAATTTAGCAGACGGACACCCCCACATCCGCGCACACACGCTTAAAAAAAGTACACATTTCCTTTCTCTCATTGAGTTATAATAAACGTTAAAATCATTCATAACTTCAAATTTGAAAAATTTCATCGAAGGTTACAAAGCTCTGTGAAGAATATTCATAGAAATTAAAAAATAACTTATTGTCTTTTAGGAAGGCTTTATTTTATTATATAAAACCAAGTGACTTAATTAGCCTATACACCCTGGAATTCTCCACCCTTCTTTCATTTACACATCTATTCATTTACTTATTACATTGTGTACGCGGATACATGTACGTACTCTACTCCACTTTTAACTTCCCCAGCAGGCATTCATCAGCTTCTCCGATGCTCCACTGTTTGCTTCTCTCCTTTCACACAAGACACTTTAAAACCCTCTACAAACCGACTTTTTGTCTTCCACTCCCGGCGTACACAGTAACACACACGTGTTTCGGTCTGACGCACTTTGTTTGTCCATTATGTCGCCTACTTTCTCTCTCTCCCTCCCTCCCTTTCTCCGCGACAACCCCTCTCGTCCTTTCGCCTCCCTTTCAGTGTCGAAGCGAGCAAACTACCATCCGTTGCGTTTCTCCTTTTTTCCGCGCTGTTTGCTTTCTTTTGTCTCGCCTCCACGCGCGTATAATATCTCATTTTCCCTCCACGTCCCTCTTCGTCCGTGCGCATGTTCGCGCTTTTCATTATCCACGCTCTTTCCGTTATCTCATTCAGGCCGCGGCCACCGCACTAGTCCTCGCGTCGACCACTCAATGCTCGTTCTCTCGCTCCGATGCTCTCGTTTCGTATTTTTCTTGCTCGCGCTCCCCTTTCACGGCGCTTGCTCTTTTTATCATCGACGGCCCGAAAAAGAGAAAGACAGCGAAGCTCCACGGCTCCTCATCGGTTTGAATGCACATAGCAGCGGCAGCAGCAGCGGCAGCCCCGTTCTTCTATTCCCGCGTGTGGGGAGCGAATGCGCTGCGGTAATTGTTCGGTCGGGCAGTGAGAGGAAGAGAGAGAAAGGGAGAGATGCGAACGCGGCGCTCGCACCCGATTAAAACGCGCGCGGGTGCGCACTTTTATCTGTCCTTCTCTTATAGTTTCCAGTCGGAACGCGCGACCGAAATTATCATTGCCACCACTGCAGGTATATCTCTCTCACTGGAGCTTTGTGCTGGCGAATGCGCTTCCGCTGCCGTTAGTCGGAGTCTCTTCCTCCCTCTGTCCCTCTTGTCGCGCTTTTTTCGGGTAAAGCTGGACGAGGGTGAGGGAGGAAAGAGAGCGAGAGAGAGACCCTATCGGAGTTTGCTCGTTACAAACTTTTTTCGTTATTCCCTCGCTAAAGCGTTTAAGAAACTTTTTAGAACTTTTGTGTAGGAAGGCTTTTACTTTTCGATCGTGCAATAATTTTTAGTAAATGCAATTATGACATGATTTATTTTGAATATGCATATCTTCATCTTCAAAATATCTGTATAAACCGTAAAAATAGATCATACATCTAAAAATGTTTTTGAAACTCATTTCGTAAAATTCAATTTTTCGTATTTGAACAAAAGTGCCTATTTCGAACATCAGAATGCGCAGAAGTTACTTTGGGCACTAGTTGCCTAATATAGGTATATTTTTTTTATATACCCAAATGTTTGCTCAAGTATGTTGAAAATTTTGAAAATTGCAAATTATTATATGGATAAAACATAAAGTCAACGAATTTATTACACTTTACTATATAATTTATCTTTTTCTTTATATCTATTAATTACTTTTGTTTTATTTTCGTGTTACAGGTGAGTTAAGATGATATCAAACTAATTATGTGTCTTGTCTGTAATGCGTAATCGTGAGTAAAAAGATGATTATATATTTTTTTAATTGTAAAAAATTAATCGACGAAGGAGTCACGAATAAATTATATTTTGAAAACATTTGTCAAGTAATAATAGATTATATTATACGTGGTACTATTTCAGTAAATTAATTTTTATTCCATTGACGAAATTCGAAAACGTATCGAATATTTGTATTAAGTATAAAGCTGTATAGGTACACGAATTTTGTCACAAAGCTTGTAATTTATACACTATAAATCACTATTCACTAGTATTGGTTTACTTAACTCTGATAAAGTACTGCAAATTTTCATCGTAATAGTAAATCAAAACCTAGTGAAGTGTCCAAGTTTCTTCAGGTGTCTTTGAACGCTTAAAAATACAGTAACAAAGCTTTTCTATTGTGTTACGAATGAGCTATCGCAGCTTTTAATAATAAAAAATTATGGACTCGGGCTTGAACCAGGGCCGCTGACTCCCGAGTCAGACACATAGCCACAGACGCCACCGCACAGTGGGCTATAAAATGCAAAAAAGTATCAAAATTCTCGATACACTAGAAAAATGAATATTTCTTGATTATTTTTGTGCAAATCGACAGTTTCAAACATTATCTTTAATATTTTTTTGATCGTTTACAGGATTATTTCATTTTACTGTAACTGTGGAATGCGTACAAGCTGAAACAATTGAAGAATCATTATTTTCGCTTTTAAAATTCGAGCTTTACTCGAAAAGTGGATAAATAATTTTTTTTTGCGTGAATTAAAGTTTGGGACATTACATGGGACAGGTGCGAATAATAAATAATAATAAATAATAAATAAATATCCATATTTATTTAATTTTCAACACACTCGCACACACACACGCACACACACACTTAGACACACACACACACACACACACACACACACACACACACACACACACACACACACACACACACACACACACACACAGATACACAGACACGCACGCATTAATGTATATATGTATATTTTATTTTATTTATTTATTTATTATATAATAAAAAGGAATTTTTTATATGTATTAAAATCGGCCAGAAAAATATTCTTACGCAACTTGTAAAAAAATATTTTTCTTAATAGGCTATATTATTATAATTTCATAATGATTTGATAAAAATAATAGTTTCATAATGTCAAAATTCTAATTGAATAATGTTTTTATCCACTTTTCGAGTAAAGCTCGAATTTTAAAAGCGAAAATAATGATTCTTCAATTGTTTCAGCTTGTACGCATTCCACAGTTACAGTAAAATGAAATAATCCTGTAAACGATCAAAAAAATATTAAAGATAATGTTTGAAACTGTCGATTTGCACAAAAATAATCAAGAAATATTCATTTTTCTAGTGTATCGAGAATTTTGATACTTTTTTGCATTTTATAGCCCACTGTGCACCGCTCGGCTTTCTGCCAATCGTCGTCATATTGTAATTGTACTCCTTGCCTCTTCTTACGCTGCGTATTCGTCCGGATAGCCATCCGTAACAATTGAATAGCTTTTAAATTTAACTTTATTTTTAGGTTAATAATGCGATCCATGTGATCAAGTACTTTAAAGCCGCTTCGTGTAAAATTGATAATAACAGATTAAAGTGATTAATGATGAATACAAATTATTTAATTACACTTACCATTGTATTCATAAATTTCATTGATTCAATAAGCAATTACTCAAAGCCAACATCAATCTCCTCAAACGTATATATTACACTTCCCTTTACCCTTAAACCCATAAAACCCTGTTATCCCTTCATCTTCGCCAACATTACCCAACTGGTACGCGGCACTCGATTTAAAAAATTAATAAACCGCGACAAGGATGAAAATTAATAGACCATTTCACTCGCGTTTACGAGCTTCTCACCTCTCTCACTCTCTTTTGCGCTCATCTCCCCCCTCCCCCAGCCCTTTTGCTCCCACTCTCCGCGGATATTCCCGGATGCTCGGCTCTTCTCTCCCGAGGGATCGGCGCTCACTTCGATTCAGCGCGCGGCCCGCAGCGCGGGAGAAAAGAGCGTCGCGTCGGCGACGTCGGCAGCAGCGGCTCATACGCGAACCACGACGACGTCGCGCGCTCGCGCCCCTCTCTTATACGAGCTTTCATAAAAGTATTTCCACGCTTCGTTTCGCCGGCTCGCGCGGGCGTCGTAAACGCGGGCGTTTCCTTCTTGGAGGAGGCGAGCCTCAAAGCCCTTAATGTCCCCTCGTAATTTTGATGCCCGCTCGTGAAAGACATCGCCACTGCTGCCGCCCCCGCCGTCGACTACGCGCAACGGGGGAAACGACGAACGGAAAGAGCCAAGGTAGCCGAGAATCCTTATCGATTTGCTCGCGCGACGCGCGAGCGCGGCTGAATTCGCGGATACGGATGCGCGAGTGCGTAAGACGCGTCGCGAAGGATGAGCGGAAGATTTTAATCGTCCGCGCCGACGACGCCGCGCCGTTTTATGGGCACATGCGCTGGATGAATGGCGCGATTATGCACGCGGAAGCGCGCGCGCCGCCAACTGCGGACGTGATTGTCTCTGAGAGATGGGCGACTGATTTTCTTTTTATTTGAATGGCGTTTTATTTATCGGTTGAAAGGCTTCGGCGTTGCTTGTGGTGAAAGACGTAACTTCCATGAAAGGCCATTCAGGACTACTTAAAAAGGGGAGAGAATAAAAAACAGATGGTTTTTATAAGCGTTATTCAAAATTCTACACAAAGTTTCATTCGCAGAAAAATTAATTATGTTTGCACGTTGGATTAATTGGATTGAGTTTTTTAAATATAGTATAGCGTTAATCTGCACTGAATTCAAAATAAATAAATTTTCTTTATATTAAGATATCGTGATTAAATTGATATTCCACTCATAAGTAAATAGATTAAGCCAAACTCAATTTTTCCATTAAACGACTTCATTATTATACTAATAAATACTTGGCTTCTCAACCTTTTAATTTCAAATTAAAATTAATAACTCGTTTAATTACGCTGCGAATATTATTATCAATGTCTAAAGATTTATAAAAAATTTATTCATTAATTAGAATTAGTAAAGAGGTTGAATAAAATCATTTATTAATTTTATTTTAATTATTATATTGAATACCGCTAATTAATTTTTTATTTATCTTTGATTGATATTAGTTTTGTTAAAACAAAACTGTTAACTTAAGTTAATAAGAAGATCGATAATATTGCTATAGGAAAAATTATATGCTGTGTAAAAGTGATTACAGTGTCAAAAGTTATGGCACTTATATTTAATGTACGTACGTTAAGGAAGTGAATTTCAAGTAGGTACACTAAAAGTTTTTTTTATACTGTAACCGAAGTTTAATGTACAAAACTTGAAACTTCATGTAAATTTTGGTAATTTAATGCGGAAGTCCTAAATTTTATTCTATTTGATATAATTTGTTCGGTGTAAGGGATTATATACAACATGCTAGCTATATTTATAATTAGTAGTCCATTTAATAATATAATATTTATTTATTATAGAAATATTCATAATCCAGAATACTATAGGTGAAGTTAAATGCAGGCTTGTATATGGGTAGAAATTTCAAGTTTCAGAACATTGAGAAGGGCTGACATTGAAAAGTCTATGCAACAATTTAATTACACGGGATAAACAATGTTATGATGATAACTAGAACCAACAATAGCTGATTGTTACAAAATCGTTTTTGAAAACAGTAATGATTGATTATCAAAAACGTGAATCGTGTAAAAACACTATAATGGAAATAAAATGCATAATAATTTTAACACTCACGATTTTACACAATCCCTGCTTAACTTTCATGTGTCAAACAGTCGTCAGTTCGCAAGTTTTCAACATCCTCGCCACGAGAGTGTAATCATGCAAACTGGCATTTCAGCCCATTGCTCCCTCTTGTACAATCAAATTCCCGGGTAATCAATTAAAAAGTAAACAACGAACTTTCTCATGCACTTTGAACACAATACCGAAACATGCACACACGAACCATCCGGCCTTCTGCTCTCGCGGTTTCGTAAAACGTTGATGAATCCCCATTCAACTCCCCAGCCAGCTATCCCAGACATGCACACACGCTCTCGCTCAATCTACCACAAGCAAAGACTTCTGGCCTACACACAAGCGGTAGAAGCACAGAACCTGACATTTCGTGAAACAACAAAATTGCAGGCTGATTGCGTGTCTATTATTCAGTCATCACTCTCGACTCTCTCGCGCAGGTGAGCACGCCAATCAAGCAGTCCCGTGGCCTTTATGACGTGAAATTATGAACAGCAATTCGGCGAGCGTTGCTCGGGGAATCGATTGGTCTCTCGGACTGTGTACTCGCGCGGCGAGAGCCATCCGTAACAATGACGCGTAATCGAGCTGCAACTGACGTTCGCCGACCGCAAAGTGTCGCAAAATTGTAGAGTTGCCTCGAGGATCGAATAGGATGCTCCCGCGTGCAGTCGCGGGCAGGTTTTGCCGGGGACCGCGAACGCTGTTTTACGGATAAATGCGGCAGGTCCGGGGGACCGTAGTAGGCGGTCGCGCCGTCATACGCGAGGTTTTGTCGCTTTGTGGTGAGAACAAATTGGACGGCGAAGAATATCGATATTTGTACCACGCGAATAGTCTGTTGCGAGCAGTCGTTTGAAATAGCGAGAAAGTTCAAAATTAATTTCGGCACTATAATTCTACTAACTAACTGGCATTCCTGCTTTATAAAGTTTGTTTCAGTTTATTGTGTATATCCACTGAACCATTATACAATTTTTATTAAAATTTCGATTTATTTTAAAATGACAGAATGATTTCAAAAGGCTCAACATTTTAATAATACTATAGGACTATCCTATATACATACCGACTAATCGGATTTGAATTGACGTTCGAAATAATAATTTTTATTGCAGTTTCCAATGTGACACTTTTACCAATCCTCATTTTCCAGAGATAAAAAATACTACTTTTTTATGAATTTTTTGTTCTCAGTTTGATGATCGGCTTTAAAGCTTTACACGGACAAATTTTCCAACAGTATTTTAACGATTGCGCACGGCACACAATGAATTTATAGCTTTTATCTCAATGATTCATTGACGAAGTCATTTTTTTTTCCTTTATTTAATGCAGTGCGCGCAATGAAATAATCAAACGGCAAAAAATTCATAATACCTCACCACCGCAAGCGCACGTTTTAATAAAAACACGGAATAAAAAGTAAATACGTCCCTCTCGTTCGTTATTTGAATATTCATAAGTAAGCCCCCCCCTTTGCCATCCACGAGTTTCTTCAAAAGCCAGCGCCCGTTACACCTGGCACAAGTGCGCCGGCGCGCAGTGCTGATACACAGGACGTGCGAGAGAAGTCAACTAATTTTAAAAATCCAATTCCGCTAAACCGCCGAGTGTTTTTCATCCTCGCCAGCCCCCGAGGAATATTATCGGGCTCTCTTTCTCTTTTTCCTGCGTACGTGAGCGCGTTCTCTCTAATTGAAAACTCGATTCCTAGAGGCTCCTCCTGCATTATACAGCCGCGCATGTAAAGCGACCCGCGAGACGAAAGAAGGGAAGGGCGTAAAACTCGCCTGGGAATAGACCTCCCTGCCGGGGAATATAAGAGTCGCGAAATTATTTTCGAGAGACGTATTGTCTGAAAAGGGAAAGCGCGCGCATAGCTCCTTGTTCGAGCGAAAGGTCTGTATGTCCGCGTTATCGCGAACGTGCTCACGGCGGCGCAATATCGAGCCATTATCGAAAAACATGGCTCTCATGTTATTCAAATTCAGTGATATAAATCAAACCTCTGATGTTGGCGCGCGTACAATGTGTATATACCTATGCAGGTACGCACATTACTGGATAGACGTATGGATGTAACGACGCCGAAGCTCGCGCGAAAGATATGTCCATGGTATAACTTGGGAGAAAATTCACTGTATTCGATTCTGTACAAACTGCGAGTGCTCTTTCGACCTTTCACTGCTACGCTGCAGTTTTTGATTCCCTCTTTCCATTGACTCTCGAGAATTTTTCTTCGATCGACAGCCTTGTCGAATATTTCACTGAAAATTTTGCCTTTCCACTCGGGTTTTAAATTCTCATCGGGAATATGTATCGAGCTGTGGGTGTGGTATTGCGCAGCAAAATACGTTAATGGCAGGCAAATGCACGCTTTTAGTGAATACCGCGTACTTGAACTTTACAAAGAGATTTTTCCGTGAATGCATTTAGGATTCTTTTTAAGAAAATTTTGAACGATCCGCATACAATGTGAATATTTGTAACATATCATTGTAAAATTTAAAAAGCAGTTTTTAAAGCGGACATAATATACAGAGCCAAATACATATTATAAAAATAGTGACGAAGAACATTTATTATACATCAAATATTATATAAGATAAATTTAAAAACTTAGTAATAACATTTACATGTCGTCAAACCTACTTATTGTTAAAAATATTACTTATGTTGACTGCAATTTACTATCAACTGATAAGAATTTTTCTATCGGTCTTACAGTCTTACAAATTAAATTAAAATAATTAATATTTATGGCAGTCAGATTGCCCTTGTTTATAATCACCCCCGCAGAATCTGAAATAAAAACTTAATTAAAACCTGGAAAAACTTTGTTAGCAAAGGACGATCTGACTGCCCACCACCACCACACTGAGAGAAGAATTTGGTTACGCCAAATAAATTTGGTAACTATTATCAAATATCAATTGAAATACAAGCAAATGAATATTTAGTAACAGTTTCCAAATCATACTTGAACAAACCAAACGTAGTCGTTCGGCACAATAAGATATTTGTTAATAATTACCAAATTCTAATTTCTAATAAATAAGCATAGAATTACAATAAATATGTCATATTTGATTGAAATATGTACATATATGAATAAAATAAGTTTTGTATCAATATAAATATAATTTTAAGAGTAAATCAAATTTTTCTTTATTAATTCGTATATTTATATACAGTAAGATCAACTGCAGAAAATTTATTTGTAGTCGGAAAATAAAAAACACTTAAATATTTAGTTTATTTCGTTTTATTCCAAATCTCTTCTTGAAATGACATTGCAACCATCAGCTATTACATGAAATTTCATCGGTCTGAGGTATTCATTTATACAATCGAATCAACCTTCCGCGCGATTCGTGAATTTTGCTTTACACCTCCAAAGCAATTTTTGCTTGGCATAAAAGCAATTTAAGTCTGTGTCTCGAGTGCGATCTACTTAACTCTTAAAGCGCTACCGACCAGGCGGTACTAAAGCATATATTACCTGACAGTACGGCAGTTTTTCGCGTCTACGTGTCGGAATGTATCTAATGCATGATCTACGTGTTCGGGGTGGCCGATGATGGAGTCTAGGTAGTGCGCTCCGTAGGTTTTCGCATCTACGTGTCGGAACGCATACAATGCGTAATCCAGGTGTTCGTGGTCGCCGATGATGGAGTCTAGGAAGTGCGCTACGTAGGTTTTTGAGTCTAGGTGTCGGGACGTGTACGTTTTAACACTTTAACGCTAAAACCTACGGAGCGCACTTCCTAGACTCCATCATCGGCGACCTCGAATACCTAGACAACGCATTGAGTACATTTCGACACCTAGACTCAAAAACCTACGGAGCGCACACCTAGACTCCATCACCGGCGATCCCGAATACCTAGACAACGTATTGGCTATATTTCGACACCTAGACTCAGAAATCTACGGAGCGCACTTCCTAGACTCCATCATCGGCGACCACGAACACCTGGACCACGCATTGTATGCGTTCCAACACGTAGACCCGAAAAACTACGGAGCGCACCATCTAGGCTCCATTATCGGCGACCTCGAACACCTAGACCACGCCTTGGACATGTTTCACCACCTGGACACGAAAACCTACGGAGCGCGCCACCTAGACTCCATCATTGGCCACCTTGAACACCTGGACCACGCATTGTATATGTTCCGATACCTAGACGCAAAAACGTACGGAACGCACTTCCTTGACTCCATCATCGTCAATCTCGCACACCTAGACGACGCTATGGATACGTTCGACGCCTAGACGTGAGCTACATACATCCATTATTTTCGACTGTTTCTCAGGTTAATTCTACCGGCCCTCTACGAAGCAAATATCTCATTTTACTGCCAAGTAAAAACAACATGGGTCAATGAGCAGAAGTTGCTTTACGCCGCTTGCTTGGGCTAGCAAAGCAGATTTCGCTTGGATCCCGAGCAGAAATAGACTTTTTTTTCAATGTACTCAAAACTATAGTTCGGTGTGCACACACACATATATAGAACATGTATAAGCATATTGGGTCGATTGACGGTCGACAAACACAGGAATATTTATCTCAATTAAGATTTGGTAATAGTTACCAAATATTTGTTTCATATAAATATCTATTCAATTCTCCAAAAGCGATTATTTAATTATTTTAAAGTTATATTTATCGTGATCTAATGAAAGAATATTTCGAACAAATTAATTAAATTTAGGGAATATCAAATAAATATGTTTATTTGAGGGAACTAAACTCTTCTCTCAGTGCACATTGTCCAACGTTTCGAGCCCGCTCCGGCTCCTCCTCAGAGACTGAAATGAAACCCGCGATGCACCTCCTTATATACCCCCATACCCCCTTCTTTTTTCTTACCCCCACCACCATCCACATTCCCCTCTCCAACTTTCCATTCTTACTTAAATTTATAAAGAATGATAAATGTTATCTAATTTACTTGACTCTATCATTAAATTTACATTATTCTGATTTCTTAGAATGTGAATACTTTCAAGGCTTTCCCTCTTATATTTATTCTTAATCTCTTGTTCCAAAATATCCACACTCCCAAAATCGAAAGAATGCAAACTATTTAAACAATGTTTTTTCAAACCCGATGCACAACTTGAGCTGCGTAAACTATATTGATGTTCATATATTCTCTTTTTCAAATATCTACCCGTTTGACCAATATAACAACCATTACAATCCCTACAATTAATTTTATAAACTACTCCCGATTTTAAACATTTATCATCCTTGTCTTTACAATTACTAATCTGACTGCCATAAATATTAATTATTTTAATTCAATTTGTAAGACTGTAAGACCGATAGAAAAATTCTTATCAGTTGAAACCTACTTATTATTGTAGAAAACAAAATTCTCAAAAATGACGAATCCAAACCCAAATTATTCTGGTACTGTCATCAATATTATAATGTGTTTTTTTTTTTGTTTTAAGAACCACCACCTTCAATCCGCCATTTTGAATTTTAAAAATCTGATAACTGATTCGTAATGAACGATGTCAAACTCGGACAACTAGGACAATGATTTTTTTCAATTTTTTCACTCAACTCCAAGTCGGATAATAAACATATGGTTAGTTCAAGTGAAAAAATTTAAGATTATTAATTTAAGACCGGAAAGCCAGTATACTACTCAACCCATGATCGACATTTCACACATGGTCAATCCATGATATGAAATAACTTTTTTATGCATTTTCTTAGAACGATCACGTACCCCAAATTTCGGTACTCTAAGGGTTGTCCTGTCCTTCACATACCTATCAATCAGCCTTGAGCCACTTTAATTAGCCTACAGTAATTAGTCGCAATGTCTTACGGGTGCCTGACTTGCGACGAAACCCCGATACAAGACCTAGATCCAGATATACTACTTTACTAGAGATGGAGGAAATTAAGGCCCTTCTATAAAAGAATAGGAAAGACAGTATCTAGTTTCGTTCCGTTCAGGAACACACTAAATACGTATCTCGCTTTGTTTATGCATGTAACATATACATTGCTTGCTTTAGTTGTGGCTACAGGCACAGAGTTTCAAACCGTCTTTCTGGAAAATTAGATTAAAATCTATACATCTTTAAGTAACATTATATGGTCATTCACCCGTTCTTGCACCATCTAATTGGGTCCACTTCTATGATTACCGTTACCTGATCATTGAGTTTCTACATAAGGTGACTGAGTCTAACAGCATCATGCAACTCGCTGATGTCATTATAATATTATTCCGCCCAGCTGACAATCATTGCATACTGGATTTCCTATCTTTATTGCCTCTAAACTTTTCTGGAGCATTTTTTTATCTAGTAAGCACTAATCGCGCTTTTACTTGTTAAAAACCTGCTATTACTTTCTTGAGCTCCGTCCCTGTTCCACTAAGTTATTTTTTCCGGCTCTTACCAACAGGGATAAGATACAACACGAAGTTTTTCTTCTTTGAAGCATTAAGAATAGTTGCGGAAACCTTTCTGTTGTGTTTCAGATCCTAAGTCGTATTAAATCAAGTTGGAAAGAAATTTCATTTGGTGCTTAACTCTTTCTCACACCAGATCTATCTTCGGTGAATTTGTCAATAGTCGGTGCTATGCCTTATTTATCTTCGTGCTTATCATCCAAGAAAATTGCCTACATGAGTGCCTCCTCTTCCCCAACCTTGCATCTCACCAGGTCACAATAATAATAACCAAGTCCATGTCAAAATATTCTCTACACTCGAAAATTCGTACTCCCTACAATAAAGTTATCCACCAGGATATTGTTCGTGACATTCTTAAAACAGGTTAGTAATAGCAGTAGTATCTTATTCTTGAGTAAGGCTTTCTTGACAGTAGATGGCTAATACAATGACTACCTTGAAATCAGTTCCTACTACCATACTATAACTCCTTTTCGTACCGAAGTTCTTGTATATCCCACGGGACACCCCACATTCGCCAAATTAAAGCATTAGTCATAAATGCCGAACGTGGCGAAACTAATTCTGTACGTCTTTCTAAGCGAAAGAGAGTGCCCGAAATGCACTGGTCTAAGAATCCAACACTTAAACTTGTTCTCGAAGTCAGCGCCTTCGTCCTACAGTGAATCTTACTTGTGCCTAGATATAGTAGAAGAGTTCTTTTTTATAGTGATTTATTCGACTACATGTAAGAGAAAATTCTACCAGAGATCCACACTCATACGATGTACTTGAGCTGGACCAATTACTATCTATCTCGCTTGGTTCGATAAATTAGCCATCTACAATGCCGCGAAATGGAAACGTGATAAGGTAACAACTCTCGAGAGATGTGCCTGCACTGTAAGTCTAATGGAGTTTCTACATACAATGCTACACTACCGATGATGATATACTGTGTGTAATTTAGTGCTTTTCAACTTTTAGCTCACTGGGCGTGTTGTGCAACTAACAAGTTCTCGGCTACTTTTGAATCCACAAGACTTTCAGTAAACACGGTCACACTTCGAAAAATATTTTAATCTTTATAGCTAAACTTATGCTTCGTTTAAGTATTGTCAAAACTAGGTATTACAGTTCTTTTGCTGAAAATCAAATGATTGTGATTATTTTTTCGACAATTGGGTCAAATCGATTAATAACAGACTTAAGGAATGAAGAGCATTATTGAAAAGCATTAAAATACCAAAATTTTCCGCATCAACTGTTGAATCTTTAAAGACTCATTTATTATTGATATTATGTTAATAATAATATCAATAATAAACAAGCTCAAAAAATCTTTCATCCGTACTTTTCACTGTAATTTTCTGCACCCAGAACTGATGAAAATATCTTAATAATTAATGACATTTTCATCGAAAAGTGCTACAAGGTGCACGCACCTACCACAAATTCACTGCGCTATTAGCCAGGCGCGACCATAAAACATTCCGTCTCATTAGACAGAAAAAGAAAAGCCAGCGTGGGAAAAGAGAAAACATCACCCGGAGGCGAATAAACGTTAAATGCAAAGCGGCTGAGGTTAAGTTATCTTAATTGGAGCGGGCAAACTATTTTTCGCGCGCTGGAGCGCGAGGTCGGTATATAGCCTGTACCTTTTTCATAAATATTCAAATCGTCTGCCGCAGTGTCACTTAAAATTCAGACGCGTCGCACGGGGGCTTCTTAATCTTGACGCAACACAACGGGCCAATTCGTATATAACGCGCGGTATCAGCGTTTGTTTTCCATTTTTCAGCTCTGGCGAGAGATTTCTCTTCGTAGAAAATGTATTTCTACATATATACAGTCTCTCAGTGCCTTACAGCAATCTTTAATTGCACCCCTTTCCTGTCTTCTTCCCTCTTTCGCCTTATGAGCCCTTACGTATGCAGCGAGGATCCACTTAAAACGATCGGGCTTTTCGCCACGGGGATAGCGTATTTCTTCTTCTTTCTTCTCTCTCTCTCTCTCTCTCTCTCTCTCTCTCTCTCTCTCTCTCTCTCTCTCTCTCTCTCTATCCCTCCCACCATGCTTTCGTCTTCGGCTTGTTTCCCAAAGAGACAGAGTGCAGCAACAGCTGCAATGTCGCGCATAGCCGATCGACCAGTAGTTCGCCCGTCTCTCTTGCTTGCTCGCTCTCTCTTCAGCACTTGGAATTTTAATTCCCTCCCGTCGCTGTCCGCGTCAATATAGTCCGCGCTGACAGCCAGCCGGTGAAAATTTAGAGAACTCTAGGTGCATGTGAACCGGAGAAGAAAAAGACACAATATTGATGAGGGCTGCGAGCTGAGTCGGGGCGGTAAGGTGATGAATTGGACCTATTTAAGGTTCCACGACGGGCGCTTTTCGAACAGGGATATTGGATGCGTATTTTAAAGCGAGTTTTCTCTCTTTAGGTAACAAACTCGTAATCGTGCAAAATTACTCTGTAATCAACGTAAAATTGAATTCTCGCCTTTGCATTGAATGACGCTTTGCGTCGAGCATAAATATGAAAATACAAATTCCTAACAAATTTACTGTAATTATTAATAGATCGCTTTGAATTATCATTACTTCCGATGACATTTATTACTGACTAATTTGAATAGTACGATGTAACAGTTTGTTTGTGGCAACACAAAATTCTGTCACACACAGTAGCTCCATATTTTCTATTGGGTATGATGTCTGCACATACATCGACATGCATATTCACACGCGCCTGCTGCATACATATGCACGAGCGTACACAACAACAAACACATGCGCAATGGAGTTAACATGCACACGTGCGCATCTCCCACAGGAATATTCAGTTAGCTTCGCCTATGTGCTTTTATATACATGCGCGATGGCGTGAGCATTCGCGTCATTATGATTTAACGTTCATAATCCGCGATTTTCAAAAGCGATCAATATACGATCTCTCTTTAATGCGGGTACAGTTTCACGTGTACTAGCCTGGTGCACTAGCGTGCAAACGTAGATATTTCGGGCATAGATTAGAGCGGCGGGAGCTCTCGTTAGTTTCAAATTCAGTCTAATGCACAGAAATAAAAAGCACGAGCGGTACTTTATTCGAGTGCGAAAATATAGGCAGTGGAGCAGCGTGATATAGATTTGCACAGCCAAATACATGCTCCATTGCTCGCATTTATGTGTATACAATGAAGCCGTCGCGTGTTGATTGACGATTTGTAGGGAAGGCTTTTGGAAATGTTGCCCAATTTTTAATTGAAAGTGATTGAGTATTTTTACATGTATAAAATATGTGGTGGAAATAATTTCTGTAGGCTGGTGGGTCAATCGATATTAAAATACATCTGTGAGAATAAGTTGAGCATGAATCAAAACAGTTAAGTCGATTACAAAATCATATAGTTTCTGTCAGTCGAAATTAGAATAGCATCACTTAAATGTACCAGTGGTTTTTTAATATAAATAGATAAAGTGTTGCACAGATTTCTATAATATCTACCTCACATAAATTTAGGAGGTGTGTATCAGACAGATAAGTCTGGAAATCATCATGAAAAATAAGTTTCATTTAATTATTTCCTTGTTCATGAAGGTGCATAAGCTTCTGTAAAAATTATTTTGACATGTATAGAATTAAACTAGCTTCTGTATGAAATAGAGAAACCCCAATTTTCATTACTCTCCTTCAGCAGTCTAGTAGCAGAATTGCGATTTCCCTTGTCTGAAAGGAAATCCAGCAAAATGAGCATGTACACGGAAGGGTGAAGTAAGAAAGCAGAAAAACAGTGCGGGAATAAAAAAAATCTCCAAGACCACGCGGAAGAGAAGAACGAGCTGCAGCATAGAAAATTAGTAGAAAACGAGAACACGAGCAAGAGGTACGTCTCTGAGACATGAGAACGGTCTTGGAAGCGCAAAACTTTCCGAAGAAGAGTTGGGGTGTGGATCGTTCGCTCCCTTTAATTGGGTCGACCCGTATCGACAAGTCGCTCGACGAGAGCGTGCCGCGCGAATATCGAGCTCCCGCTGTGAATGGAACTTCTTAAGAAATTCAGAGTAACTCGACGCCCGAATCGTTTAATCCGAATTTCGCCAAGTTCGCTTCCCCACATACACAGCGCACTGTACGTAAATAAGAAACGAGAGTATTACACTGGTAAACTGTAGTGCGAACATACAGAACCTATACCCTTTTCTACAGTACGATATACTAGTTCGTTATTTTTCCGCAGTGAGTTTCATATAAGTTTCGAGTAACAAACTTTAGATGGGTTTTGGCGAGCATCCGGCTGCTTATTTTTGTTTGTAAAAATGATAATTGGACAGAACAGGTACGGAAAAGTCGATTCAAGTACCCTGCTGGAAATCGTCCATTTTTGTCCCATTTGTGAAACGATTTTTCAAACATTTTCTAGTCATTTTATGGCGAATTGGTCGAAATCGCCATAAAATGGCTAGAAAATGTTCGAAAAATCGTTTCACAAATGGGAGAAAAATGTACGGTTTCCAGCAGGGTATTGTTATCACATAAAAAGTAAATAGTATGATCAAGTGACATGCGTTTCATTTATAGATGCATGGAATAATTTATTTGACAGAAACTCGCCAAATAGAAGTTTCTTTTATCATTTTAATTTTTGGTAGAGAGTATACAATATCTGTAAAATATTTTTAAATTTCAACGAAAATCCAAAAGCTACCGAAAAAGTAATTGAATAACCCTATTTTTCATTCACCAGAAATTCGAGTATTTATTCAGAAAACATACCCAAAATTAACATGCAATAGACATGTCAAGTACAACAAACGCAAACTAACATTTGAAAAGTTAAAGCAAAAGACAGCTTTGCGCTGGAAATTGAAACGAGCGCGTGCTTCCTAATTAAAATAGTGTTTTATTGAAAAAGCTTTCATCGAATACACACGGCCAGCCGCGCGTACAAAACTTTTTCCAATAAAATGAGTCTTCTACCAATATTGACGCGCGATCATTGGAGATATTCAAAACTTTCGACAAGCAATTAATTAAACTTGACGGAAATAGCCGAACGAAAATGCTCGCGTTGCTATCAGCCAGCTGGTGACGCTCCGCGTTATAATTGAGATCAAACGCGATCGCCACTGATCACCTACTGGTCTGTAGATGTGCCAGCACGACGGATAAATACTCGGAAAGATCCAATTTAAACGCACTTTGCCCGCTCGAATCGCGAGTTAATCCCGCCGCCGCCGCTACCACCGGTTCTTTCTCCTCGGCTGAAACGTTTCTCGCGGGTCGTCGCGCGGAAATTGTCGTTTGAGGATTCCCGCCAGACGGCGTCGATTAAGTGCGTCGTTGCCAGCGCGTGCTCTCATAAAGAAAAAAAGCGACAAAAAAAGAGTCGAATGAGAGAGAGACATAGATAATTCTTCATTGTACAATAGAACAAAAATATACATTTATTAATAAATAAAGTAATAGGAGTTTAACACACAGATTAAAACAACATTAAATTATTAAATTACATTAAACTAAGAAGTCGAAATACATTCTGCGGGAATCAATTACAGTAGTTGCTAAGACGTTGCAGTCGAGTATTCTGTACGTAGGCAGATCGCTCGCAGCAGTAGATGAGGTGGGGAATCACCAAAGCTTTAACTAATCTTCGACGTAAGCTCTCAGTGATACATGAGTTGATAAATCAGAGTCTATGTATGTCATAACTACTTGTTGTTAACTTTTTTGACAACACTATCTACATACGGTTCGTAAGAAAGTTTACTGTTCCATATAAGAGCGAGACCCAGGGTGGTGTTATCAAAGAGAGCCAAGGCACCGCCTCCCAACAATATGTTTTGCCGATCCGAACATGATTGCTTAAGTTTTGGCAGCATTAAGCTGGAGAGATATTTCCTGCAATCAGTTAGATACCAATCGTAGAGCGTCCGACAGTCTAGTAATAGCCCCTATATTAATACCCTGTGAAATCTGATTTTGGAAAATTTCTTAGTTTAATGTAAATAAATCTATAGGTTAATTGCGTATACAATCGGTTGTAGTCGGCGGCAATGTGCGATTAGGCGTAGTTTCTAACAAGATATTCAATAGATTAGAAGATTCAGTAATTTCCTTCGACGTATTAACTCATGATGAAGAGCTGGATGAGGACATAGAATTTACAGAGCAGGACGGTGCACGAGGTATGTAGGGTGGGGATGTGTGATTTGCATGCGATAAAATTTGGTTAGGTATACGAATAGTTTTGTTTGACTTAAGTTTCGAAAACTTATATAATGATACAATACCAAATTTCCCGATTCATTATAGAACGTTTGTGAAAAATTTTGCAAGCCTTTGCCTTAAGGCAAACAGCAAATGACAAAATTCAAAAATTTTAACATGTAAATTTATTCTTCCTCGAAAATTTTAACTATATATACTGTCCGATATCATTATGATTTATAATTCTTGCTGTATATAAAAATGGTTTTAGAATAATGCTTAAATATTTAGCCATGATGAAAATTGATAATTGAACTTTGACTCATTGAGGTTAAAGTTTATTTGTTGATTGAACTAACAATGTAAACCAAATTCATATTATGACGGTGCCAGCAAATTTCAAATTCTGTTGATTGCTTTCATGAAACAATAAATAGCATATCACATATAATCACTGTACAGTTGTGATAACAATTTTAGGCATCATATTCATATATTTAACTATTGATCAATAACTATGAACAAAAAGATATATACTATTCACCATAATATTATTTAATAGCACAATAAACAGTTTATAATTCTATTTATTAAATTAACTATTACAGTAATTACTATGTGCCAAATTTAAATGAAAATTATAATTTATAATAGTATAATTATATAATAATTATATAATAATAGGGCTTAATAGAATTAACGTCAATAATATCCTCCAGACATCGAAACAATGAAAACGATGTTAAATTCCAACTATCGATCGTTGTATCAAGTTATTGCTAGATCCATATCATAATACATGCTTTTATCGTAAAGCAGAGTAGAAACGCACTCGTTAACGTAATATCAGAAAAAATTAAATTAAATTGCGCGATATGGCTGAATATATAAATAGGAAAATTACACAACCACGCGAGCGGGAAATAAATACGCACGGTGCCGCTAGTAAGGCAAAAAAACAAGAGAAAATGACACTCGCGCATACAAGAATTGTGCGAGACAGAGCGCCGAGCTTATGAACCTACATGGCTAGCATATTTCTACGGCGACTTTGAAAAAATTTACCCCTTTTGCTCTAACTCTCCTCCTCTCTCCCTCTTTCTCTCTCTTCAAATTTTCTGCTCGTTCTCGCTGATTCTTGGGATGCGCTGTTTTATCAAAAGCAATAGTTTACACTATTAATGTACAGGCGCATGCCCACTCTTTCGAACAAAGCCGCAGATACGCTGTCCCTCCTTTGACGCCCTCTTTCATGCCCTAAAAATATATATCCCCAATTGTCACGCGTGGAAAAGCTACTCACGAATTTGCATCGTTTAACGGCCACCACCGCCATGAAATCGAGGAAGAAAGGGAGGAAAGCTGCAAACGAGCCGGAAAAGAAGCATACAGAAGAAGGAATGAGCGAATCATCGCCACTACCGCCGCCGGGGAATTTCTCGCTGCCGAGAATCGTTTCTTTTAGCGGGCTGGCCTACGTACACACCCAGCTCTGTATCTGGCTAGGTGGATGCGCTTGTAGAAAGAAAGAGGGAGCAGGAGAAAGAGAAAGATAAAGAGGAAGCAAGAGAGAAATTTAGTTGCTGGACGATGCGCCCTGCCAGTAGATGAGAGAAGTAGGGTGCTGATGCGAAAGCGATAAAGCGGGCGCAATCTCGTCGTAGTCGTGGCGGAGCTGCGGTTCACCACCTACTCTACCTCTTTTCTCATCTTATTCGCTTTTTGCGGACGGGCAACGTAGGACAGAGAAAGGGAGAAAGGGAGAGAGAAAGAGAGGGAGAGGACCTGCATGCATGGTATAGATGCTCGGTTGTGGAGCAGATCATCTTAGGTAGTCCCCTCTTCCTCTTTCTGTGAAGTTCGTAGTGTCACTGTTCGAAGCTAGTTGAGAAATAGACAGTATTGAATTTATTATAAATTTGGTTTAGTCAGAAAAATAGTAATATTCTGAGCTAATCTCTTAGACAGTTTTCTGTCTCGTGCAAAAAATGAAGATTTCTTACGCTAACTTAAGTATCACTTGATGGAATATATTGTACGTGAGTATTACGTTGTGAATTGAGGTGGTGTCGCACCCTTTACTATACTAATTCTGTTTTATTGGCGAGACATATAAAAATAATTAATATAAAAGAACAATAGCGATTTATACGTCTTGAACAAATTCATCATTCTACAAAGTTTCAAGTTTCAAAAAACGATGGCACTTTTGTTTATTTCTAGAACAAAAATTAACGAAATTTGGTTTTCCAAAAATAAACAAAGGTGTCGTCGTTTTTTTTTTTTTTGCTTTGAAACTTTGTATGACGACGTATTATTAAATTACGCAGGGTATCTGAATTTGTTTAAAACGTAAATCGCAGTTAGTTGTTTGCCAATAGCCCTTCTAAGTTGTCATTGGCAGGCTGTGAGTTTATTGTTTACATAGACGAGTTGCTTTCCCCAGGACAGCTTGTGGTCCAGAATAACACCCAGGTACTTGACACTGTCCTTTAGGGATAATCTGCTTCCTCCGAGAGTGAGATTATAGTGTTCTCGTATCCTTAAAACGGCCCGGTATAGTACCATTTCCATTGAGTATCCAACTCTATAGGCATGTTGATCCTCATGAAGCCGGTTACCTACTAAGATTGTATCTCTGATGTGTTTGTGGACCAGTCTTTCTGGAATCTTTAATACGAACAAGGTAAGTCTGATACGTTGGTAATCCTTTGGGTAAATATATCCGTATCTCCCCGCTTTTGATATGAACACAACCCTAGTTCTTCTCGAGACCTTGGGAATATGGCTAGTATCAGACTAGCGCTTGTTCTTCTTATTAGTGGGCCTAGATTGATGTCTTCTACCTTCTGTAGTACCGGATAGATTTCATCTGGTCCATGTGATTTGTACGGACCAAAGGACCCGATTGTTCATTTGACTTTAGTCGGAATTACAATCTGATTGGCCAGCTGGCTTTTGATTATGTTTCGTCGTGTTTTTTAATTTTTTTTTTCAAACCAATTTGACAATAATGTATAAAAATACATTAAACTACAATATGTTTTCTACAAGAAAGTGAAAATAAAAAAATGAAATTAGCCTTGCTGTGAATTGAATAAAAAACTAGCTAACTGTACACTTAACTTGTGTATATAATATGGCCACTTTTTAGATTAATACTCTTGTAAACAAGTGAAAAAAAATTCGGAAGTTTTGTGTGGCCGTATCAGATGTATGGCCGGATTAGCTAGAGTGTACTTATATCTCAAAAGGAATTATTCATTTGATTACAAAATATGATTACATGCATTATTAAGCAGAGTTAATAATATTTGAAATAAAAGCTGCGTTTGCTATTTGATAAATTAATCCTGAAATATTCAAAACATCTTGACGATGTAAATTTTGAATAATTACATTATATGCATATACCATGGTCCATAAATTAATACTTTTCTTACTCCAGCAAAAAAAAAAACTTTTTCTTTCATCTTTAAGAGAAAATTAAAAATAACAAGCTACATTGGTATCTATAATACGATTTTATTGGCTTCTCTGCAGGAACCTCCAACCGGCACACAAACTTCGGATTTCGCTAAAAAACACATTCGAAAACCACAGGGCTTTCGAAAACTTTCAGCTCTTTCGCCTTTTTCCGGATGAGCCAAGCCCAAGCGCCTTTTAAAATTCTGTTACGCGCCCGTCTACTCTCCGCCCACTCTGCATGTCGGCCTCAAGTGCACGCAGTGGTTTCTGCTCTCTCCCCTTCTCTCTCTCTCTCTCTCTCTCTCTAGAGCCTTTAGTGGCCGGTGCCAAAAGTGAAGAAGGATTTATCTATTGGCGCGCGCACGAGAGCCTCGCCGGACGGGTGCTCGGCGCGCTATATGGGCGCACGAACGTGGAAACCTCCTGAGGACTTTATCGCGCTGATGGAGATAAATGTGATTTCCCTGGTCCCCGCCGCCGATCTCCCGTCTTCTGACTCTTTTTTCCAAAGTGTGTTTTATAGGTTAGTGGAGAAATATTAAAGTGCTTCTGTTCTTGCTCTATTTCCCTGCAAAACTTTTAATGTATACATAAATTTTGCTTGTAAATTTGTTTAAAATAATTTTTTTCGAAATATCAATTTGTTTCGAAATATCGATTTACTCTGATCACCGTTAAATACGTCTGAAGAGCTTAATTTTTACGAAATTTAATTGAATGATAACGGATTTCTAAAAAAGATCAATAACCAATCAACCCCATGTTCGGAAAAATACGCTTACATCGCCTCGTGAAATCGCGCCGGCTGCTCTTGAATAATTACACTCTCAATTAACGATTCCAACGGGCCGAATCAGCGATGCGACCCCCAAACTTGCGCTTGCCTCTCGATCGCGCGTCATCGGGGCCGTATAAAATAATTAATGAACTCGTCGGAAAGTTTCGCGGTAGCTCTCGCACGCGCGCACGTGCACAAAATGCTTCATCAGTGTGCAATATTAATCAACGCGGTACAGTCGCATGCATTCGGTTTCACAAAAGGTAAATCTTCCAATCCCACTGGCAAAGCGCGCGAAACGTCGCTACTTTGCAGAGCGATTCCTATACGTGCATGCGCATGCACGCTTCCTCCCATCTCTCTCTCTCTTTCTCTCTCTCGCTTTATTAATTAATATGCATTAGCATGTACAAGTCAAAAGCACTCGCTTACCGAGATGCTCGTTTTATGCTAATGTATATACCGCGAGCGAACGGAAGAGAACGGAGGAGTCGGAACTCCGTCAAAGTTTTCGTCAGCGCTGGCGCACGCGCACGCTCGCGTCACCGAGCTTCCCGCGCATAATAAGGCTCTTCTTGCGCGAGCGCTAGCTGTCATCCTTGCATTATTTACTTTTCGCCTCCCTCCCCGTCCCCTGCGAGAGACGGGGTGGGATGATGCACGAGCTGCGGCGGATACGCAGCTTCCGTCGCCGGAGGAGGTCACAACGGGGCTGAAGTTTCTTCGCGCGCGTGGACTGCAGCACTTCACCCCGTGGAAGCTTCGATGAATGAGATTTATTTTTCTTCTGGAGTATCTGAAATGAGAAACTTTGCTCAATAGTGTAGAATATGATTAAACAGGAACATGGCAATTTAGGAGAAAAGTCAGGACTTTTAATGATTAATGAGAAATATAGGTCAGATATAAATCCATTTACATGTATAAAAATATTTTCTACTATAGTGCAACGAAAAATTCTTTATTGGACTTTCTTATTGATGTTTTGTTTTCGAATTTATCCGTTTTACTTAAAATATCGAGTTTTGAAGTTTGAAATGTTCGTAAAAGAAATGCATTCCTTTGATGCAGAAGGCAAAGTGCATAGTTCCGAGAGGCGCGCACGCATGTGTCGCTTGGTCAGCTCACGTGAACCCCATTTGTCGAGTTTCTTTACTTTGCCGAGTGACTTTATGTGATCAAAGACTGACGACGAAGAAGCTCCGGAGTTTCACTGCTAGCGCTAGTGTCGTTTGACGCGGGTCCAATTCAATCAAGACTCGTAATTGTTCGCTCACCGATAGCAGTTTCAGGATGACCGTGTTAGCAACCTCCGAGACTTGGCTTTTCAACTCGATATTTTCAAAAGTAACTTTGCGCTTCACTCCCTTCCACTATTTTCATTATTAATGTATCTCAAATATTGGCAAATTAAATACTACTTTAGAGATAGAGGCATAGGGGTTTCTTTGTTATTTACAAAACTAAATTTTAATATCTTGAGTTAAATATGAATATTGCTCTCCAATTGTTTATTTGAAATATAATGGATCGATCCGAAGGAGGCATTGACGTTATGTGCTAGGTAAAATAAGCCTGAAGAGGTTGGCGGAACATGCCAACGAAACGTTGCACAAATTTAAAGTAAAAACTTGTTTTTTCTTTTTACCTGCCTCCTTCGGATCGATCCATTATATTTCAAATAAATTTTAATATCGTAAAGATTGAATCAACTTGTAGATAAAGTCTTCAAAAATATTAGAAAACTTTTGATTTTATACTATGAAATTATTCATGACATATTAAATTCGTTTCTTTGAATTCATACTTTTACATAAATGATATTAAAATGTCATATGCATATAGTATTTACATGAATGAATTACATGAAATCAATTCATTTTTCGGAGGAAAGCCTGTCACATATATTAACCATTGATTTTAAATAATATGTCAAGAAACTCAAAAGCTTCATGAATTTAACTTTTGCATTATTATTCATAAAATATTATTTTTCGTTTACTATGATATTTTCAGCATGAATATTAAAACTCTATACATTAGTATAATTATAAAAGAAAGAAACAAAAGCAACCACAATTCTGGCATATTCTCTGAAACGAATAAAGTAATAACCTCGAATCGTCCCACACAAAAGCCTTTCAGACGAATAAAAATTCAATCATCCGCGTAATGCAAAGAAAACGAAACAGTCGCTGTCCGCCTTGCTCGTGCTGCAACGCATACTAATCTGCTTCCGCTTGCCTGCGCGAATTCTGACCCAAATACAGCGTTACAGCCTCATCGCCACGTTCTTTTTCAGTCGTTTACCAGCAGTGGAGAGGTGCCACGACCACACGGACACTGACGACTCAAAGTCATCGTCGCCAACATTTCGGCCAACGCGCGTGCCTCGCATGTACAATCGGAATTCAGCGCGTTTAGTGTCTTCCGCCGATTGTTCCACGGCGCATATTAATAATTGTCCCGATCTCTCTTTGTCCTCCGCCTCTGCCTCTCGCTCCCTCCCTCCCTCCCTCACTCTCTCTCTCTTTCTCTACGCGCGAGCTAGCCTAGGGCAGCGCCCTACATGATTTATCGTCATTAAGGTGAATTTATCGCCGCTACTCGGGACTCTGCGCGCTTGCGCAATCGGCGCTGCCCGATAAATCACGCGGCCCAGGTTTTCAAGGATTTACGGGTCAGTAGAAAAGCCCGGGGCGCGCCACCACACTACCGCCGCCGCCGCGATGAGAAGATGAGGACGCACATATATTTCGCTACCGCGGGAAATTGCGACGAAAGCTGGTCTGGGTGCAACGCGCACCGTCTGGTGGTGTGTATGCGTGCGTGCTTTTTTCAGTGCTCCCTCGTCCGTCCACGTCGCGGTCGATCACGATTTGACGTTTCCACGATATCTAGGAAATAGAATAATCTCCTGGCTTTCGGGCTTCTATCGTGCAATTTACACTTCACCTGGTTATCGGTTAGCTTTTTCGGAAATATTAATGAGAGTTTTACATGTTCATTAAATTTTCGGTCGAATGCAGAAACTTTGTTTATTGAAACTGAACTAATAAAATAATAACAATAAATAATGAACATATCAACCAATTATAAAAGATTTCACGAAATACGCAGTTTACCAATATAATATTTATTTTTGCCCTTTTATTTTCAGTATTACGAAAAAATGTATTTTCTGATAAAATGAGACTACATGAAAGTTCTAATTGGATTCTTTGATGCATAAATTTTGTATTGTAGTTAAATATTTGAAACTTGATGATACTTCTTTTTTTAAATCAATTCAAATTTACCAAATTTATATTGAATCTACTTTGATGAGAAAAACATTTGTTGAATGTTGGATTGATCTTCGCTAGTGTTATATACATGAAGAGTATTGTTCAGTTCATTCTAGACTATACCAAGTTACTACACCAAGTTACGCAAGAAGTTGATTTCTAGTAAAATAATCGATAACGATGATGTTTAAGTGTTTAAGTAATACATTTATATAATTGGGCATATTCGTGAGAAAGATTTGATGTAACAGATGTGTAGGAGGTGTGTGCAGTGTGGATGAGTCGACCGTAAATTGACTGGCACCTCATGGGATGGCAGCTGATTGATCGGTTACTCCATAGTCCTTCTCTTTCATCATGGAATCTCTCTCTCTCTCTCTCTCTCTCTCTCTCTGTCTCTCTCTCTCTCTCTCTCTCTCTCTCTCTCTCTCTCTCTCTCTCTCTCTCTCTCTCTCTCTCTTTCTAACTCTAGTTGTTTCGAAGCCGCCGGATGTCGCATTTTATGCATTCATTCTGATGCCTTCCACTTTTCTAATGGTCGGTTGATTGCAGGTGGAACTTTGAGATTCTTTAGATGTGGATTTGATCGTCTCATTCGATTCGACGGACGAAAATTTCCTTCCAGTACTCCACGAGATAATGCCAAACTTTATCGACCATCATCCTTGTCTATGAAAAATCTATACACGTAACCGTAGAATTTCATTTTAAATTTTTATCATCCATTATAAAAATAAGATGAATTGATTCCCAGAGTCAATAAAGATTATTTTTCTATTGAGAAATACTACATATCAGTTATTCTTTATAGTTAAGTAAAATAAAATACCACTTTACATTGATAATAGTAATAATAATACCAAGATAATAGCAAAATCCAATTATAAAAATCCAATGTATAGAGTATTAATCAAGGTTTAATGCCGCAGAATATAAGTTAATGCGGGTTAAATTGAATGCACGCAATTTTGCAAAAGCCCCCCTTTCAAGCATCGCCTTTCTCCCAAGTTCATCCCATGACGCGTATGGAATTCAAATGCGCGAGCGCACTAGTACGCATCGCAATATGTAAAGTTCCGGTAATTTTATGCGACGCTTCGTTATATGTACAAAATCACATTGATTTACGTTTGACGCGAACGAATGTGCCTCGTCGCCCACGGAACGATGTTTAACCGTCATTTGTCCTAGCGACGATTATTATTGCATCAAACCAAAGCTGATTAACGATTTTGGCAAAGAGAAATAGGTGTACACAACCGCGAGCGAGTGCCTCTGTAAATCAAAATGGAAACGAGAATGTTTCACCTTGATGATGAAAAGGGCGTAATTATTGTTAACGTATACGAATTCTGACAATAACTGTATGTAAATAGTCGCAGTAACGTTGTTCCGAAACTGCAATCGACTGGAAAGAAACGATGTTTCTCGTCAAAATAAAAAAACAGTTTCAATCAGCTATTTGTTTGTAATTTCACACAAATTTAAGGATGTTTTTAACGGTTTCTCGTTTGTTATTTTAGCAAAACAAACTAAAATGACTATTTCATGAACGAACATTGTTAGAGATTTTTCCGCTTTCGCTCATGTGTAGGTTTTCTTCCTCTGCAAAACGAAGGTAACTTTCGCAGCGCTATTGTTTTATTGCTAAACAGCTGCCGTTGTTTCAATTAATTGACCAGAAGAGAAACAAGCACTGCGTCGGCGTCGAGAAAAATAAGCGTGCAGGGGCATGCCTGAAACAATATCTCTCATTTTTTGCCTTCCTCTTTGATCTCTGCACAATTTCATAACTGCAGAATCCATTGCTTTTTCGTTCGCTAATGAATGTTAGCACAACTAGTGCGAGTCGTCGACGTTTCGACTTTCCTTACTTCGCTCCTCGGCTTTTTTTCTCACCCTCCTTGTTTTTCACCCGCCTGAGCGTAACAGAAAATAGAACTTTGTAAACAAGTCTTCTTTATGTAGAAAAATAAAAAAATAGGAGCAAAAGAGGAGAGGGGAGACGAAAGCACGGGATTCTTTGAGTTCGCGATATTGTATTTGCGCTTGAGAAAAAGTTTATTGGAAAGCGAGCGCGAGAGGGGCAGTAGCGCATCGAAGCGATGCGAGTTATTTATTTGCCTTATAAAAGAAAGAATATTGTAACGGATCGAATTATTTGAAGAATTCAGTGCGCTCCTCCTCAGCTTTTAGCGCTATCTTTTTACTTGCTGTTGAGCACGGATGAGGAATTGTCTGGGAATTTAAACATAAAGAGAAAATCACAAATAGTAGTAAAATAAATGAAGATTTTGCTTATCATAATTTTTAATTAATTACTTGGAATTCTTCTGTATAAAATAATATTGTTGATTACATATAATATATTATTCGAATCAAACTATAATTCTATGATGCAAGTGAGGTAATATTTAATAATGAAATAAAGTCAATCATGATTTGCTACATAAGTACGAATAACACCGTGAAAGAAAACCGAATAAATCAAAGAGCAATTTGCGGTAAAAGAAGTTCATTACGATTGATGTTCAAGTTGTGTACGACAGCAGAACTCTTGCTTAAATTAGTTTAAAATACTACTCATTACACTACGTTTAATTAAAAGTTGTTTGATTCGCATCTCTATTATAAATGTGAACTTTTTAGATTTTTGATTAATTAGTCTTTTTTTCATGTTAATAATATCTTGATACTGGAATTAAATAATACCAGAAAATAAATCAAAATAAAACACTTTGCATCGGTTAGGTTGCATGAGATGTCGTTGATTTATAAGTATTTATAGATTTTCTATTATCCTGTATAGACTTTGAACACGTTGCTTTAAAGAGAAAAATGCTATCAACTGTTTGAAAGGGATGCTATGCCGAGCGTTGACTTGAATAAACGAGATATAAAAATGGACGTAATACAATACAATTTTCCCATTCACATAATTAGTAATTTTTGTATAATGAACTAAACGTACGTAACATCAGTTCTTTACATGTACATGAAGTAATAAGGATAATATACATTTAAAACAATAATAAAATTATAGGTATAGAAGAAAATAACATAACTAATATTGTGAATACTATATCCACATTATAAAGATATGTTCACTATTATGAGGCTCGATTGCAGCGAATCCGTGCTATTTACTCGCTTCCGGCAGTCAATATAAAAGGCAAATGAACCAATGATTGGGTACGTTAAAAATTGGGATAGTCCCAATATCTAGACGTTTTTTAATCCGCATTTATATGGCGTCCAAGTATTAGATGGTATTAAGCGTCGTTACTTAGTACTTTTACCTTAATTACATTACATACACATATTTCAACATGCTATATTCATTCTTTCGGGGTTTTCCCCATAAAAACGACTCAATAGAGACACCCACAACTACTGTACGCTGCTCAATGCGGTTCACAGAAGCCGGAAAATTTCAAGCGTATTGATAAAAGCCGACCAATTCTCCTCCATACTCTAAACGCATATATACCTATACATATATACGCACTTCCTAATGGCTTCCTAACGAGCGCGGGCGCCGCACGGGACGTCCGCTAGGCGCGGCTTATTATGTTGATTGTCGGTGCGCGCGCGCGCTGCCGCCGCCGCGCCGCTGATACACGCAGGAGACAAGCCCCCGAATACAGTGTTCGCGCCCGCGCGCGACAACACGCGCGCCTGCCGCGTCAATGCTTCATTAAGCAGTGGCAGTGGCAGAGGCCGCAACCGAACTTTCCTAGTAGGCGATTAACGTCCAGTGCGCGAGTACGCTGCCCGTGCGTAGAGCTGTCGTTTTGGTACACCTTCTCTTGTGCGCGTTGCGATCCTGTGTTCGCACACTCGACGAGAGAGAGAGAGAGATAGAGTTCTTGTGCTCGTCGCGTATATAGGGTCAATGGATTGGATTTTAGTTTTGCCGGACATTTGGCTTGGGAGTTCAAGTGGAGTGGCTTGTGGTTTTGGAGTTGGAATTATAGTGTTTGTAAGGATATTGTTTCGTCGCCGATGAGTGAGAAGAATGGGTGTCGCTGAGGATAAAGTAGTACAAAATGAGGATGAGACGAAAACTGGTAAAGTTACTTTATATTGATATCAATTCAATAATTCTACGATAAGAAAGAAAATAAAGGCATAAATAGATATACAAAATTTAATAAATTAATTTATTAAATTAAAATTTAATTTATTTTGTATATTAAAATAATTCTATAATTAGAAGTACATTTCCTGCAATAGAGGGGTTTTCATACGTTTGAGTCCGGATTTAATACAGAAATTCTTATTTTCTTTAATAGATATCAAATCTCCCAAAGGGAGAGGATTTTCTATTTTATATTTTGATGTTTTGGGTAAAAAAAATACTTTGTAAATATAGCTCCTTCATTTGCCGCTTCATAAATTTGAAATATGTAGATGTTTGATTTACGGTGGTTTTGTACCTAATGGCTTCTGAGGCCAAAATTACTTGCAACATTTAATTAAAATATAATTACTATAAAACAAAGTGTATGTATTACTAATATAACTTATTTCTAATACAAAATCCCAAGAGATAGGTCTCCAAACCCATTTTATGCAGAATTATGTCATTTTAGAAAATTAATTGGAAAACATGTACCTATGGTACGAGGCTCTGGAATTAAAAAATTTAGTGACATAATTCTGCATAACATAGGTTTAGAGACCTATCTCTTGGGATTTTGAATTAGAAATAAGTTATATTAGTAATACATATACTTTGTTTTATAGTAATTGTATTTTAATTAATTTTTTCAGGTAATTTTGGCCTCAGAAGCCATTAGGTATAAGACCACCTTCATCAGAGTAATTATGAAATCGTTATATACTTATAATATCAAAATAATAATATGTATATATTTGATATTTACATAAAATGTTCATAAAATCTGTGAGTATTTAGTCATTTATTTGATTATTCTATTGATGAACATCTAAAAACTGATTATATTAGTTTAGAACCAAATCCTATAAAGGATTTGAAGCTTTATTTTTTTCAATTAGCTGCGGAATCTAATACTATTGCGTCTTCTAAATTTCCTGTAACAAATTTGCTGGCAATTCTTTTTGCAAAATGCAAAATATGCATTATTAAAAGGTCTAGACTGACTGATGTTCAGACGGTTTATCTTTTTTAAAAGAGTCTTTTGCTATATCTTTCTTTAAGCGGTAAGATTATGAAGTTACTAAATGAACTCACTCTCGAATTTGACAACGTAAAACTCTTGACAACGTAAAACAGCCTATATACTTAAGAACTTTATTCATAAATTTTAAGTCGATCGATACAGTAGTTCTAGTATTGGTTTCATAAAACAGAGATTGTAAGTGCATAGAAACATCTTCTTTTATCTATAGAGATTATAAAAAAAAGACGTTTCGCGGGACTGAAGCTCCTTGGAAGGAGGAAATTCGAAAAAGATAGATGTTAGTTTGTAGCATTTCTATAAATAATCATCATCAGGAAGGAGCAAGTTGGATTTCAAGATACCAAGAAACTAAAAGATACATATTCTAGCTTTGTTTTCCTAAAAAGTTCTTAGTATGTGAAATAAGGGAGTAACCCACTATGCAGATAACAAAGTCGCTGACTATTCAGAAAAGTGAATATTAACTATTTTACATTTAGAAATCACAATCACGACTTTCAACTTAGTGAGTGCAGTATCTCACGTGCTCAGTTGATAACTAAGTGTACTGGAAATCTTTTACAAGTAGCAGACATATTTTGCTAATAAAAAAAGTGTCAATGTTAGTTTTCCAAATAATTAGCCAATTATGTAATCATTAAATTTAAACAAGTAATTCTCCTCACACTGCAAAATTCTCGTCAGTACAGGAAGTCACTGATTGTCAGAGTAAAAATAATTTCTTAAAACTTAAAACTTAAAATTATTACAGTCTGTTTGTGTACTTTATTGTTTTATATAAAAATAAAAGAAAAGTGTCTCATTTTGAAATAAGAAGTGTTATATTGTTAAACCAATATTAAGTTATTAAAAGATCAATACATTCTTAATCACTGTTTGATTTCAATTGTTAAACTAGATTTACAAATACAAATTGTACTAATACCACTCATGAATTTTAGGGAAATCGTTTGTTTAAGTTTATAATCAAATTAATAATAATCCTCAATATTGATGCACGAATTAAGCGTCATCGAAACTGTTATTGTACATTTAATTATTTAATGAAGGTTATTTTTAAAATTAGCTTAAAAAATCAAGATTTTCCTTTTTTAATTTTAAGCAATTTAATTCAGATTTTAACAATTTTTTTTTTTAAATTGAATTAAAATTTTTTGTTTTAATTTTTGAACACACACACACACGCACACACACACACACACACACACACACTCACACACACACACACACACACACACACACACACACACTCACACACACACAACTATGAATTTGTATACTTGTATACTTGCACGCTAGTTGACGGGCATTTGACTGATTAGATTGCGCACAAAGAAACATATTACCACCACCTTATTTTTAATAAGTATCTTATTTATATGTCCTGGCGCTGAATCGAACGCGGGGTAGTTTCCATTTTCGCGATGGATGCTCTTGCCATGCGAGTTACAGATGTTTATGCGCATCGTTCCGCGAGTTATGCTCATTTTGCATGTGCAACCTAAATCCAGCCACCACATTAGACATTCCATTCGTGGCAGTGCTCTATGCAGAAGTTTCTGCTTCTAGTACATCAATATTAAGATCTTAATTCTTATAAAATATTAAAAAAAAATAGAATACAATTTTATCTGGCTCCACAATTCATAAAAATGAAAATTCTATCCGACTTACGTATTTTTACAGAAAAATATTTGCTTTCCTCGCCTTGTTCTCGGTATTACAAGATCCGCTGGGCTTGAGGTTGTATGACCCGTAACATCCCATTCAAAAGTTAGTTTTTAACGTTAAAACTGCGATAAATAATTATGTAAAGCAAATAATCAATTTGGAGTTTTCGCGATCTATGTATAAATGCAATATGAATATTATAAGCTTTAAAAATTGGAATTCGAAGTAGAACTGTAGAATTGGCATATCGCGTTTTAAAATCGTCATTGTGTCTAAATTACCGCATTTTCACAATTTTAAAACGAGATATGCAAACTCTACAGTTCTGCTTCGATTTCCAATTTTTAAAGCTTATAATATTCGTATTGCATTTATACATAGATCGCGAAAACTCCAAATTGATTATTTGCTTTACATAATTATTTATCGCAGTTTTAACGTTAAAAACTAACTTTTGAATGGGATGTTACGGGTCATACAACCTTAAGTATAAACTCATGAAATTACTATAGTTTAGAATTTGACAATATAGAAATAGCAATAAAAGTAATTTAACCGTTAGCGAGGCAGAAATCTTTTTAAAGCCCAACTCTGAGCTACGCAAACAGCGCACCCGAAAGCAATTAAAGCCAGGACAAATGCGGTGTAAAGCCGGCTAAACGCAGGAATTCTCCAAAAAGTCGCGTAAAATGCCAAAAATGACTTAACGAGAATAGTTCTCGGAACTCGTCCCGCGAGATTAAACCATCGTCGCGCTCGCGCTTCATTAAGACTTCAGCCGAAAGTTATATAACCTCCGCGAAGATTCCTCGGGGCTTTTAACCCGATTAAAGTAAGCGCCAGCCCCGCCACGCGCGTGTGCGTTCTCACATATACACACTCGCGTGCACATTTCCACACGTGTGTGGTAGATAAGATTGCGTCCTTAAATCACCAGCCGGCAAATCGATGGCCCCTTAACAATTCGCCGCGAGGACGATATAACGCAGTCGCTTGCCTGGGACGATTAACGGGGTCAGACCAAGAGAGGGAGAGATTACGCGAGCGCACAGTCAACCCTTGGAAAACTGGGCCAGTGCGGAGGGCTTGTTTCCGTCTCGCAAACGCGCGCGCACTTCGGCGCTCATCACGCTAGCGCCGTCGTCGTCGTCGTCAGGCGATGTACTTCAATTATGCAGGCAGCTGGGCGCGTGCTGGAAATTCATTCGGGAAGACAAATGCTGTCGATTCGCCCCCGCGTCGAGCTGCGTGTGCGCGCGCGTTCCCAGAAAAGCCAGGCGTGCGTTTCTCTCCCTCCTTTCCTCCCTCTCATGGCCAATAATTTACGCGGACTGAATTCTATAGACGCGTGCACGCGCACGCGCACTCTGCTAGCGCGAAAACATGGGCTCTGAACAAAGAGCGTCAGAATTCCGGGATTTAAAGAGAGGATAGGTGCAAAAAGGTCACGGGGAGTAGTGACCCGGATAGAGGGCTCGCAAGTTCAGCAGCTCTCCAGCCGACTGTCCCCTTGCTCATTTGTTCTCATTGTGATATACATGTGCACCTCCTCTTCTCTCGCACCCCCCCCTCCTCTCTCTCTCGCCCTTGTTCTAACATTCTATCTCACCTTGGCATTTCATCGTAGTGTGTTTGCTCGGAAAGCAATGGCAATCAGGGCCCTCACGTGTGTACCTGGTTCAAGGGTGTATTTTTATCCTTGTTGTTCATTTACTAATGGAAGTTTCGGAGAATTTGTTGATGTTTTTTTTTCTGAACGATTTTAGTGCAATGAAAACATTTCAACACTGTATGTTTTAAAAGTTATTAATTTAATACTGGACTATCTTTAAATTTAATCACTTAGAAATTCTTTCAGGGTTCCACAAATTAAATTCACAAAAATATGATTTTTTTGCCATAAATTTATTTATAACAATTATAAACAATTATAAATCAGAAAAGTATTATTATATTTCTCAAGCTTAAGTATTTATGTAACAGAAAATGCAAAAAAATGAGGGATATGCTTTAATAAAAAAAAAATGATGAGAAATATAAAACAATTTTGGGTGCCTGTATATCAGCTTCTGTAACTGAAAGGGTTAAAGAAAAACGGATAAAGGTTTGCCATCCCCTTTAAACTAGAAGATTACTTTTGAAATATATTAAATATATGAAGTTCGGCAGTATAAATAGAGATATTAGGAATAACCAATAACGTAAAAAATGCTAATAAGAGATATGTAAATGTTCTTTATCTAAACCGTTCCTTCAATTTTAACGGTTTAATCCAATTTAATCTCACAACGGAAAATTCTTAATTAAAAGAGAAAGAATATTAGTACTAATTTCGTTTGTTAAAGTTTAAAGATTTGAAAAAATAGACGTTAAAACTGAAATTTATTTTTTACAATGAAGTAATTTTTCATTACGATTCATAAGAATGTATTCAACAGAATTATGATTCAAAAGTGAATAGGAATTGTAGAATATGAAAGCTAGAGTACTTTCAGAATCATTTCCTGAATCAGTAGCACTTTAAAAACATACATAACTTTTGAAGTGATGATGTGCTGTAAATTTGGTACCCACATTCATATTTCTGGGAATCGATTCGATTTATTACTGATTTATAACCGACGCTGTGGCGGGGTAGACCGATCCGGTCGACCGCCGAAATTAAGTCTGTGGCTTCGAGGAATAACGACGTGTTTTCGAGAAATCGACGTTTCAAAATTTCTATCATGACACTTCATATGTAAGATCGAAATACGCGAGATGAGTCATAACAATTTAGACATTTACAAAGGTATCGAAAATCTTTCGAACCCCTCTATCAGCTGCTAGAATACATTTTTGTTCTTTGTATAAACAAACAAAACAATGCAGTTAAGTCGTTATTTTGATAACTGTACAGTTAAGTGGTTTAGGGAAATTGTTCAAATAAGATAAATAACATAGTTATTTCTACACTTAAAACATAGAATACGAATTCTTTTTTAAATATTCATTCCCACGCATACGCCTTCCAACGGAACATGCGTCAAGTCAACGGAATTCGGTAAACCGAATACCGAACGTTACTCGGTTACTGTTTATGCACACTCGTCTCATCGCCCGGCAATCAAAGCTATTGTGTTACCTTCTATTATCTATTGCCTTTGATCTTTGTTGCTATAAAAATAGGTATGTCATAATCTGTTTATTGTATAGTATTAACTTCAAAACAGTGCTTTTAATTAAATATAAATATTCAGTTAAGTGGTTTTTCCGGACACAGGTGCAGTTAAGTGATTATTCACTTAGTTGATATTTTCTCTTTGAACGCGTTTCAGATTTCCGGACTAAATCATGAAAAAGGGTAGTTATACATAAATTCCGGTGCTAACTCAATTTTTACCTTCAGGTGGGTTAAGTCGTTATTCCTCGAAGCCACAGAAGTAACGCTGGGTGTGGGTCACAATGAGATGGGTGACCAGTTCTTGTGTAACTTTGTACAATCGATTGTCTGTTTTTTCACATTCTACAACGTGAGCGGGAAGTATATTCAAGTCAGAATAAAACAATAGCGCTATAAACCTAGGCAAAATTATGACGACTTTCAGCTAAAATTGTTTACTTTATGCATTAAAACCGAAGTTTCTATAAATACGTACTTGTATTAATGTGATTATCATTTTATATTTATGAGTAATTATGATCCCCAAAACCAATCTAGGAGTACCAGACTTCCTTACATACGAAACAAAGTTCTAATCACAAATTCATACGAGCGCTTAATACGACCGATAAAACACATGAATAATTACTGACGGCGACGTTGCCTTGCGTGTTGCAGGTGCCATGATGGACGTGGAGGCAGCCCTGCTCGAGGGCTCCCCGACGATGTCGACGATCTCCTCGGATTACACCGACCAGACGTACGTGGATCCCGGCACGCCAGACTCGCCCGTGTTCGGCAGCAAGGTCCTCGAGGAGGAGGAGGAGCTCACCCCCAAGATCGTACTCGGCTGCCAGGTACCCAGGAAGCCCAAGTTTAGGATAAGGCCACCCTATCTCATGATCTGCATTAGCATCATCGAGGTAAGCTCCTGCTATACATTTTTTCATCAATTTATAGGGTAGTAATATCTTTTTATAATCATCAAACTATATCAACTAAATTTCGAGAAAATAGGTGTTATTTCATATCTTTTTTACTCGATCAAATATTCTGGGAGATGTTTTATAGTCATCACAACGATAACATTACTTTTTCAATTAAAATTGTTCTTGTATGTTATATATAATCAGATTGAAATATCTCTTTATTTACTTTATTAATAAGTAATTCGAATTGAAAATCTATGAATCGCCAATAATAGTTTTGTATTTTTTACCAATTAAAATCGTTTTGTCAATCTAAAATTTACATTCTCGTTATACTACTTATACACACTCGAAAAGTTTATATCCACAAATCCATGGAAATATCCACAGATTTTTATTTCAATCGCTAATTGTAATCTGCGAAAAGGCAAATAAAAGTCAGACATCGCAATTACAGTTTCGAGAATAGGAACTTTTCCAATAGTCATAACAGTGCTTTCGAAATCAGAATCCGTAGTTAAAAAGGAAAGTAAGAAGCGAATGGAAGACCGAAATGAGAAAACGAGAAAGGAGAGAGGAGTGGGAAGGGGGAGGTGGGTGCGAACTCGAGAAGTAGGGAACGAGAAAGAGAGGGACGTGCATCGCAAGCACGCGCAGCGCGTTAAATCTCCGGCAAAGTTAAAACAGCAATTGGGCTGTGGGCCGGCCCTGGACCCCGGAACTTTGCCTCCGCGTACCGAGCAAATTGCAAGAAAAACTATTGAGTTATTTCGCGCGCGCCACCGCTAAGGAGCAAGTCCTGCACCGCCAGTGTATGCACTATGCACGTTGGCTTGATAATAATTCTTTTGGTTTCTTCTTTGTGGCCACTCTAAAGTTGCCGTAGATAATGGCTTTTTGGCATGAAGATTTAGTAACGTGACAAGTTGAAAATCGATAAATGGCGATGTTTCGCCACAAAAGCAAAACGAAAAAATTAAAGTTTAGTAATATTCGGATAAAAAAAATGTAGGGTACTTACATGATATTTATTAGCATAATAACCATACGTAATGAATACGATTACAGTACAATTTGAAAAGAGATTAACACGGCATGAGTTTCTGAATTATTTACATGCAAAAACTGGTTAGAAATAAAGATAAATAAATCAGAACCGTGTATGCAGTACACTAATTTCACAAATATTATGATACGACTGGAAGCCAAATCTCCAAACCGTAGTAGATGTAATTTACTTTTACTTCTTGGCTCTAAACTCACGCAAACTACGCAGACTTTTTTTTTTAAAACGCAGCAAAAATAATCTCATTTCCGGGCAACAATAATCCGAATGCCGGCGCACGTAAGACGTTGACCGAAATGAAATTCTTAATTTCGCCCAGCCACGCGGAACGCAAACGTCCGACAGCAGTAATAGTCAGGGGGGACCCGGAGGCGAAAAACAAGAGCGTGAACGCGCGCATAGTGGTGGTTTTGTAAAACGAGAACAAGGAAGCAGAGCAAGCGAGCGAAAAACCGAGGAGGGGCAAAGGATTTAACGTTAATGAGCGTAAAGGAGATGTGGCAAATGAGAGAGAAAACGCTGTAGCTGCCAGAGAGGGGAGAGAGAGGGAGATCGTACACACGGAGTCGAGGTTAAGGGTCGGGCGAGAAGTTTTAGACGCAGGATGGCTAGCGTACAATATTCCCTCTTTCTCGCTCTCTCGTCTTCCCCAACCCTCTCATTCTGTCTACAATTCTCTCTTCCCTACCACCGGAAATAGATGTTACGCGGGCCGCGAGCTCATAACGTAATAAGCGCCGAGGATTACGAGATACGGCGGTGGCGGCCTCGCGAGTGCCCTCTCAACGCTATAATACATGCTTTTTCCCGCCCTGCTCTCCTCCTCTTCCCCCTCCTCCTTCTCCTCATTGTCATCGTAGTTGTCGTCGTTTATAAAGTCGTTACTTCGCGAGCGAGAACGCGGAACGATGAATTGTTCAAGTGGTTAGCAGTCTTTTCGAGGTTTCTGAATTGGAAAATGAAATTTTTGAAGTATATATGCGGTTATGTTACAGAATCTTGTGTACGATATATATAACTCACCTGAAAATAACAATATAAAACTGAAATTTCAAAAATGGTTCAGGTACAATTTTGACGTAGAATGATTGGATTTTGGGCTAAGTGACAAAGTAATTTTAAATAGAGGTTTTAAAATAAGTAGAATTTTCAAAAACGCAAACAATGGTTTTTGATTCGATTGTATTAGAAATTTAAAACATGCGTTACCATATAAAAAATACAATTTTAATTTGAATCACTTTTTCTCTCTCAAAGGGAAAGTTTTATTTTCTTTGAACATTGTAGTATCTAAAAGGAATTTCTGAAATAATTTCAAAATATTAAGTGACAAAAAATAATTACAATTCGAAAAAATAATAATAATGTTCATTTAACGTACTACTTGTTATCATGAAACAAATTACAATCTCTATATTATTTTACTTTATCTTCTATAGCTGTAAGTATAGTTTCCTGATTACTAATCATTATTTCAACAGCAGTATAGCTTCTATAGAGAAATTTTAAATAAGTTTCAATTGAAAATGTAATTTTTTTATTTTATAAAGGACTTTCGCAAAAAATTCGAACGAAGATTAAATAGAATAATTTATAAAATTAATTTTTGGTGTTAATGTTGAAAAACTGCCATTATTTATTATGAAAAGAATCATTTCGTTACATAATTATGATTATTATTATCATATCAAATATAAGGCTTTGGTTCTTTATAAAACTAGCGTATTTTTGTGTGCGCACGTGGTCCTGCACATTTTAAACTTTAACCTCACATAAGTGTATAAACAAATAACGTAAAGAAGGCTACATTTTTAAAAAAATTAACCAATAAATAAACGGTACAACTTTTAATTTTAAAGATGCACAAACGATCATTCATCTCTACAATATGTTAGTTTTACCTAATTTAATATACTGTTCACCCATCTGGTCACCACATATTTCAGTTTTAGCAGATAAATTAGAATCAATTCAGCATAAATTTCTCCATTACATCTCTTACAAAATTAATAAGCCTAGGGGAAGGTGGGGCACGAGGAGCAAGGTAGCACAGTTTGGCACCTAAATATATTACATATTAATATACGTAAATAATTAAATTATAGAAAAATATTAATCTAAAATACTTCTAGTATTTTTCTTCCGACTTATAATATACAATACAAATTTTATTAATTAACTAGGTGAATTTAAAATTCGGAGCAACAAAAAAAGGTTGGCTTCATTTTTAATGAAGATGATACTACTTGAAAATAATACTTTTTTTAAAATGAAACTAAATCCGTTTGGTAGCCTGAGTCACGATCTTTGAACTCCTATTTTGTTTTTTGTTTAAAACTTATTATAAAGAATTTGAATAAGGCACGGGATGCGGGGTACGGGTGGCGCACATCAACAGAGCGACGCGCGGTGTCGGTGGCGGAGTCTGCGCTGTTCGTCGATTGTTAACCTTCAAAATAACCAAAGATGGGTTGACTCCGTGACCTGTTTAATTAGGTTTAATTAGTATTATTTCATTTAGTATTAATTAAATTAGCATTAATCAAAAGTTTGTGTAATAACGTATACACACAGATTAAAAACATAAGTGCGGAAAAGTTTAATATAAGGGGCAAAGTGCATACAAGTAATAATAGTAGATAATGGTTAGAGTTTACAAAAGAAAAACAGATAGATATTATTCTTAAAAAATAAAATTTCATGTTTCCAAGTTTAATGATAACCATTTTGCATTATATTATTTAAAAACCATTCATCTGATCATAAGGTATACATTTAAATACTTCTTAAAATATATATAGGTATACATTACGACGTCACGATGACCGTGCCACTCATGCCCCACGCTGTGCCACTTTCCACCCGCTAGTGGGGCACGGAGAGCATTTTTCAAGGTTTATATTTTTGGCTGATTAGAATAAATTATAGTTTAAAATAAAATTTTTTTATCATCAATTGAGTTTCTAGATATATTCATTTATTTATTTCTTTTTTTAAATTATTGAAAATTGTCCACATTTAATTGCAATCTTTAGTTAAAGTTAGGGTGCCACTACCGCCCCACCTTCCCCTATGCATCGATTCAATCATGATTACACTGAAATAGCCTTATTCGTCAAGATTCAAACTATCCGTTCATTACAGTATTATCATGATTACGTTTTTACATTTAAAATTTTAGATGACAATAAATTGTGTTTCAATTGGTGATTTGTTTACTGAACGTGACCTCGCGTACAACTTACGTCATTTCAGACCATTATGTGAACAAACCTGTAGCTCGAATACCGGTTTTTACTCTACTATTAATCGTTTAAAACGCTCATCGAACACCCTCCCTTCTCGCATTACAGCGATTCTTAATATTTCGCTCTTTAAGAGTGCCGTCCGATCTCTCTCTATTAAATATTAAAATATTATACATTTATTACTTTATGATAAGCAACTTTGTAATCCAACCACCTTTATTTATCTTTTGTACAAAGGGTTTTAGCCCGTCTAATAAATAAATAAATAAATAAATCAGAGCATGAATGAAAGCGTTACTTCCAATTCAAGATTAATCGTGTTGGTTTTTTTTACAAATGATATAAATGCAAATTAAAACCACTTGTTTGCGATGTTAACTGATAAATTTTTGGAATAAATAAAATATGATTTTCATTTATTATGAAACGCATTTCTTCATGGAAATTTAATTAAAAAACACATTTAATTAAAATATATATTTACTTGAATTTATACAGCAGATAAATTATTTTTAAATTCACAATTAGTATTCTCGTTTTGGGACAATACAAATTATTAAATTTCATTAACGAAAAATACGAAGCCATAATAAAGGAAGCCTTCAAATAATAATATGAAATGAATCAATGTCCAAGCCACGCGCCACGGCAATATACATTCCCTTATCTCCAATAATTGACTCTCCTCGGGTAACTCAAAATACGTCCTCGAAGCACGTGCGCCGGATTCCCAACAAGCCTCGACCGCGCGTCTCGGTATCCTCGGCGGCGGCGCGACACATCGGAAATAAAAAGGAGACTCGTGCGCGAAAAACAAAATTCATCGTGCGTCGATCCCCCCCGCACGCGCGTGTGTTTGCACACTAACGAAATCTCTATAACGCTCACGCGTGCGTTCGAGGCGCCCCAAAAATGAAATATCGAGGCCGTGGGGGTATATACACGCGGGCCCGTCGCTATACAGCTCGGCTGGTTCGCTCCGGGCCGGTTAATAAATTAATATCCTTCAACGGGCGTGTTCGCCTTCTCTCCCTCCCCCGCCGCGTAATAATTATTTACGGCCGCTGGCGCGCTCGCCCGCGCGCACTCTTCAATCTTCATTAGAACGCCACACAGCGGAATGCGCCCGCTGCGACGATGATGGAGCTCGGTGGCCGCGGAAACTGCAACGCGCCGCCCTGTGTTTACGGTGCAGGTGTCACGGACTGACATTATATGCGCTACTGAAAAGCCATTCGCAACTGAGGCTCTTGAGCTGCCTTCGCGTCTCTTCTCGACGAATTAGTATACACGCTAAATTAGCTGCGCGAGGTCGAGGAGGAGGTGGGGGACAACGGCGGGGGAGCTACTAATTCGTTGTGTGTTCAAACCGGGATATAGAGGACGTCGAATGAGATGCCGAGTACAATTTACTCGGGTGTGTAAATTACGCGTTATATGTGGCGCTCGCGTACGGCAATGGGCGGAATTATACCTGGCGCGGGCGCGCGCGCTTTCATTTTGGCTTCTGCCCGGCCAGGGGCTGCTCGCAGTCGCAATTCTTTTTCGGTGATAAAGCGCTTCTTTTGTTATACGCGCGTACGGTACGTATATACTCGTATCGCGGCCACGGCCAGCGGCTCTAGTGTGTGAAAATTTCGAGTTATAATTTTATGGTGCGGATGGGTAGTTACATTTTTGCCAGGAATAGAAAAGGCCGAGATAAATTTACCAAAAAATTTATTTGCTTCGCGAGAGAATATCTCACGAAATTTATTCTTTTCTTGGGAAAAATTTTATTTTCGGTATAATTGAAGGGAAAAGTATATTTTTCCAGCGGCATTCTTTTATATATTTTATTTAATCAACAAAAAAGTTTATCTTTGCCTTTTTAGATATCTAGTAAAGAACCTTAAAAATCCGAATAAGAATTGTTGAAAATTTCCAACGGAATCTCTTTAAGACTAATCGATTGTATAATTCACATAATGATAGCGTAAATTCAACTTAATATCCAGAAAAGCAAAACAAAACCGAACACTTGAGATGAGTAATCTCTCTATTGTTGAAGATAAAACGTTCTCTCAAAAAGCTTTTAAAAATGTTTTTTGTCTGAAAAGGCGTAGATTAGAATTTCAAAAAGCTAAATGTGGATGAAAATAAAAGAAAATATTTTCAATTGTTTAAATGAAAAAAATAATATTTAACAAATATCTTTGTTTATTAAGTTTTAATTACGCAGTATTTATAAAATATTAAATAACCTGATAGCTACTTACTCGCTTTATAAACTAAACTCATTAGCCGCACTATTTCAGGCTGCTAAGCCCATGCGCCCCTCTAGTTTCAAAGTCTAATATTTCAGCTTTAAGGGCAAAATAATAATGAAAGTTGGTCACTTTTAAGAGTATATACTGTTCTTTATCAAGTGAAGCAAAAAATCCGAGAGTGAGAGAAGCCGGGAAATGGCAGTAGAAGAGATCCAAAAAGAAGCGAGAAAATAGCGAGAGAGAGGGAGAGAAAAAATAAACGCTCGTTCTTTCAGATAACAGTTCATTGCCTCGGCGACGAGACGACACTGCGAGAGTGGCTAGTCTACGACCCCCGGCAGCGGGCTCAAGGCTGGAGGTTTATTTCCTACATGCTTTTGCACTCAAACGCTCTTCACCTCATGCTCAACGTGGTCATTCAGCTGGTGTTGGCCACTCCGCTCGAGGTAAGGCCAATTAGGCCAATTCAATAAGGTCAACAATGGCCTTTTCCCCGCGCGCTCTTTTCCTTTTGTGCGCCGTGCGAGCATCGGGAGAGGGTAAAAAATTTCAAGTCCGCCCCCGGGAGCCAAGCGGAAAAAGAATGGCGCCAAATGGAAAAAGCGCAGAAATGATTCTCTCCAGTGAATGTGTGTGTGTGTGTGTCCAGTCTGTCTGTGCGCGAGTGTGTGGGTGTGCACGAGGTTACGGTTAAAAACTGCTGACCGAGTTTTCCGGTGTGTGGGATGGACCATTGTTAAGATTTTAGTTGTCTTTATCCATTTGATTCATTTAAAATTAACGGATCAAGTATTTTATATAGTTTTAATAAGCGGCTTTTAATTATTTTTTTTTTTAAATTAAATTGCTATTGAAAAGTTCTATACAGAATCGTGGCATAATTTTTAAACGTGTTTAAATATTCAAAGCCAATGTTTTTAATGAAATTGTATAAATAATTATACATTATGAGAATGCTGCTTAAATTTGTTTAAAAAACAATTAAAAAATGATTCTCGATTTCTAATACCATTTTTAGAGAAAAAAAACTCTATTAACTCTGGAATAATTCATACTCAACAATGTAATTATCGTAAAGCTCATTAACGCTGATAATGACATTTGCGTGATAGTTGAGGTATCGATAAATTTTCTCGGCAGTAGCTCGCCATTATCCCTCCCGCTCCCCCTCCCCCCTTTGCCAGCACATTCAATAATGCGAACGAGGAAATTTTGCGAATTCGCAGGTGGAGCAAGGTCGTCTCGCGGTTGGGACGATTTATCTCGGCGGCGGAGTTTGCGGCGCGCTCGGCGCCTCGCTGCTGCAGCCAAACCTTTATCTCGTCGGCGCTTCCGCTGGGGTCTATGCACTTCTCACCAGCCACCTTGCTCATCTTTATCTGGTGAGTCAACCTTTTTTTTACTCCACCTTTATCCTTTTTTTTTCCTCCCTTCCAGTCCATCCCCCGCGCTCTCGTAAAATTTTATTCAACGACCCCCAGGGAGCGCGAGCGCACTCTATGCCTTTTATCTATCTTTTTCAGCGCGATATACTAAAAATGGCCGAGAAGCGTGTTACGCTCTGCGAGCGTATACGTTTTTTTTTTCAGTTTAATAAACGGTTGTGATTTTTTTTCACTGCACGTTTGTGGTCGGGGAAAGAGTTTCGATAATGCACACTGCGATTACATGTTGTAGTTTATAGAAAAGAGTTTATATCTATATAGTGACATGATAACAAAAAATTTCGAACTTTTTGTAATGAAGTATTGTTTGTATTATTTTTATACATGCGGAACAAAAATGATTGGTTACCATAATCAACTAATTGGTTAAAAATGTCTCATCGGATCAATATTAGAAAAATAAACCAATGAAAATGGTTACCCCAACCTATTATTGGATACTGTAATTACTTTTATTCCCATCTCTACTATAATGGCTATTTTATAGCCTGAAAAGCGGGGCAAAAGTGGCGTCTGATTCCCTCTTTTACTTTATTCCTGCATAATGCGGGAATAAAGTAAATTAGCGGGAATAAAGTAACATAGTCTAATTTTGCTTCCTCCTAGAGGAAGCTTTGTGATAGTAAAAAAAAAAGTTTATGATATAATGTGTTAGAAATGTTATTTAGCAAATTTGGAATCGAAATACACTATTTTTAGAAAATGTCCGTATGGATGTGTGTGTGTGTGTGTGTGTGTGTGTGTGTGTGTGTGTGTGTGTGTGTGTGTGTGTGTGTGTGTGTATGTATGTCCGTATACGTTGATATCTCATGATCTACTCGACCGATTTTAACGGGAGAGTGATCATCTTTTTAGATTTTGCTTCCACAATTGGGGTCAATATTATATTTTTGTAAAATTTAATTTTTTTTTTTTTATAGCCATTTTTTAATTTTCAAAATTTTTATTTTCGATTTTTTTAATATTTAGAACAAATATTGTTTATATATCATGAATTCTCTGTATGCAGGATAAAATTATCTACAATTTAAAAAAAAAAAAGTCGGTAGCTATATTTCGTCATAAGTTATTGATGAAAACGTAATTTTTTGTAAATAGGTTATATTTCTAAATTAAAAAAAGATATTAACATGAATATTTTTTTGGTTATAAAGGATATTAAGTACTATAACTTACTAAATTTTTAGGTTTTTTTATTCATTATTTTTTGAGAAAAAAAATAATTTATAAAAAAAAGTGATTTTTTTTGTCGTTCAATAGTTATAGTAAAATTGGCTTAATCACTTTGAAATTCTTTGTAGGGGTAGATTTTGTATACCAATCGAGTGAGTTCTTTGGGCAAAAGGATTGATCCATAAATTTCGGAGATATTTGAGGTTAAAATTTTTTTCAATTTTATTTTAAATCGTAATTTCTCGAGAACGGCTCTATGTATCTAAATGAGGTGGGTGGCATTCGAAAGAGAATTAAATTACCTATATTTTCTAAAAAAAATTAATTCTCTAGCTATCACGGTTCTTTTGTTATTAACAAAAACGTAAAAATTGAAAAATGAAAAAAAAATGAGTTTTATATGTTCAACAATTACAAGAGTAAAATTGTCTTATTCGCTTCAAAATTCATTGTAGAGGTATATTGATTTTTGATAGTTCTCGGATGAGTTCTTTTGGCAAAATGATTGGTTCATAAATTTCAGAAATATTTGAGGTAAACACAATCAAAGAACAACTTTAGAATATGTTTTTTATTTCGAACCAATGTACGACGAGAAGCCGTTGACAGTGAACTTGAAGAAGAAAAATTTGATGAAGAATAGAACTTGAAGAAGATTGTTTTCCATTCATATAAGAATTAAAATCACAAACAAATAAATTGCAAATGGAACCTCAATGAATAGCCATGAAAAAATTACAAGTTAATATTTTCCATAAAATTTTTTCAATTTTTCGTGAAATAGTATATTACACACCTAGGCAGTAAAAATAAGAAATGTCTCAGTGAAGAACCTCGGCTTCGCCTCGGCCGACAATACATGTGATCTAAGGCTTTCTTTTTTACTGGCCAAGGTCTGTATACTATTTTTCTGCTCGACGGCGCCGGAAAGCGGCAACTTCGTTTCGTGCAGCGGCTGGGAAGTTGGCGCTTTCCGGCCGGAGAACAGAAAAATTTATTTTTCGAATTTTAATTTAATAAAAGGAATCAAAAAATTATTTTGAGGAAGCTACGTGCCAATGAATTGGCAGCGGTTTTTTACGTTTATGGTGAATTGGGTTAAAACTAACACAATTATAACACATAAATACAAAATAACTTTTCAAATCTATGAAGTGGCCACAGTGGCAATGGGAATAAAGTACTATATGTAACACGGGACTAAAGTCGATCATTCCCTTGGGTGATCACTGTTTTCTCTCTTCGCTGCGCTCGCTCGGGCAGTGAATTCACCCACGGGAATAATCTGCGACTTTAGTCCCTTGTTACCTAATGTACTATTATTAGCTTAGCTTACTAATATTGAACAGCTGAGACATTTTTAATCAATCAGTTGATCACCGCCACTAATTATTTTTTCCATATATAGTATTGATAAAACGTTGCAAAAATATAAGCTAATATTTAAATCCTGTAGCTAATTTAAATAGAACTCTTTGCTATCTCGATTGAAATGAAATGAATACCTTTTTAAAATTGATGACCACTTGCTTGTCCTTTTTCTAAAGTATATAATACATATCAGAGGAAATCAACTGTACTTTTAACTTTGATGTTACTGGGCTATATGTTTCAAATAGAAGAATACAATGAACTCTCTATAAAAGTCAAGTTTTAGTTTGTCATTTGTGAGGTTATTCACAAATAATTATGAATGAATAATACATGTCAGAAGTATTAAAAACATTGAACGTTGATGCGTACTTTATAATAATTAATCATTTATATTGTCAGTAAATAGATACCTTTGCTCCAATTACTTTAAAAATATGACTAAAGCATCTTTAATGCTTCCTTTTTTGAATAAAAAAGTAAGCGTTAATGGGTTTTCGAAAATTCAATAGTACATTGTGCAACAAGCGGAGAAAATAAGCTATTTCTAACGAGGGTGAGGTGGTCTGCACAGAAGTCGGAGTCGAGGGCGCTGAAGGCGCTCGAGACAGAGACGAGTGCTGAAAACACCTCACCCGAGTCTGAAATAGCTTTTCTTCCAGTGTTACACACCGTATTTTTTTTAACGAATGCATGACAGGGCCTTTTTTATGTAAGTGAGTCAAAGAAAAGATTGGGCATTTCTAGTCGTACACAACGTAGTTGGAAATCAAAATAATTTGAAATGTATATACACAATTAACTATACCTTCCTAAAGGGAGGTAGAAATATTCATTTCTCACCTGTTTTAGGGTAGAAATGGCAATTTCTTACCACTTTCATAAAATACGCTCGAAATGAGAATTTTTTCTCTCCTACTTTCACATGTGAAAAAGGCCCTATTTCATGCCTGAGTTAAGAAAAAATATTTTAATTTCATTGATTTTAAAAAAGTATCTTAAATATTTTTTCATTTATCCCGAATTCAGCATATTCTACTTTTAAACATAAAGAAAATCACTTATCGAAAATTAATGTGCCCCACTTGGATAAAATTTCACTGCACTTTAAACATGACCTATTCATCGCGAAATTCATTTGAAAAAACAACGTTTTGATTAGCACACTTACGGAAACCATAGAATGTCCAACCATTATATTGCTTTGTTAAATTATTATTGTCAGTTTAAGCATTAAAAAGTGCTATAGAATTAAATAAGAAAATTGAATTATTTTAAACACACGTCTCATGTATGAGAAATGTGCCTTAAAATAATTTTTGTACTGAGGAAAAGGTGAAAATTTATAAGTACGGTATAGAATTACTCATGTATGATTATATATCAAAGCTCATTTGATTATGTGCTTATTTCATAAAGCCTATTCTACACTATTCTATTCCGATTCAATGAGAGGGCTTTCATACCAAGTTCCAGAATCATTATTTAGATAATCAGTTGACAATAATTGGTAATTAATACTGAAATTTTAATTAGTATTTTATACATTTGATTAGACCTTTCCTTGCATACTACCTTTGCTTACACACTATTTAAGGGCTGCTGACAACGGGTTCGTTTATGGGCGAAAATTTATATAATAAATGATAGTTCTAATGGAAAAATAGCATATTGTGTACCAAGGCCGAAAACTGGGATTTTTTAGAGCGAGTATAAAGTTTGCCGTAAGAGTCAAAGCTGACACGAGCCGAAGACTAGTGTGTATTGCGAGCCAAAGACGAGTACTGCAAACATACAAGGTCAAAAAGCCCACTAGCCCTTGGTGCACACCATATTTTGTGACACATGTATTGATTTTTGCGGTTTTTGAGCATTAATTTCTTCGATTTTACGCAGTTTTAGAGGGAAAAGTGTACATTTCCACCTGCTGGGGAAAAGCGTAATTTGTATGCCCGCCGATCAAACAAAAGCACTTTCTGCTCGCTTTTTAGGCCAAAAACCCGCAAAAATCGTGCATATCTTACAAAAACATTATTCTTATATAATTCTAAAGTATTTGACAAGATATAAAAAAATGTATTAAATAAAATGTATAATGTTGCAAGTGTAAGTATTGATTATAACAAAAAGTACATCGACTCATTAAGGAAATGTTTATTTTTTATCCTATTTTAACGGGGTAAGGCTTATCATCTTCCTCATATGATTTGATATCAGGGTTTCCATAAAATAATTGAGAAATTATAAAAGACTGAAACGTGACGTACATTTGTTTATAGAAGTGACATGTGTGCCTTATGATCAATAGTACGTCGTGCTTCAATCCTTTATAATATCTCAATTATTTCATGGCAACAGGAAGATAGTAAGCCCTATCCCATTAAAATCGGATCAAAAATAAATATTTCCATAATGAATTGATGTACTCTTTTCAATAAGCAATACTTACGCTATAGCGTAAGTATTCCAACATGCCAAATTTTAATAGATACATTTTTTTATACGTCGACAAATGCTTTAGAATTGTATAACAATAATTTTTTTTTCATTATAACTATTCCAGCCATTATATAAATTTGACTACATAGGTTTGTTTTCAAATGGTGAACATCGTTAAAGGCTCAAATAATACCACAAAAAAGGGTGTCTGAACTCGGTATGAGACATGTTTTCTTACGTATTTTAAGGTGCTGAATGTATATCTGAAATCAAAACAAGGGGTTTCCCAGGCCGTTTTTTCTAAATACCGTTTTATTATCGAGAAATCCTGTCAAGCAATGAACATAAACATTGAGAGTACCTCGATTGGATAAGTTTTGCCCTGCTTTCCAGAATTTCAGGATAATAAAACGGTATTTGCAGAAAATTAGCCTAGGAAACTCCCTATTTTTACTTCAGATTTCAATTCAACGCATCAAAATACATAAGAAAACATGCTTTCCAGATCGAGTTCGAACATGTTTTTTTTCTGGGCCTGTGTAATTGTAACAAAGCAATATTCGTGATGATGAGCTCTTTAAATAAGGTAAAAGTACCCTTTATGGAACAGTTTTTGCTAGTTTAGAGTTTGGATTGAAATTAAAACTATTGTACAGGAGTAATATTTACAATTTTTGGATATCAATCGATGGGGTAAAGATCAAAGATTAAAATGAGACCTTAAAAAAGCAAATTGAATACGAATTGTAATTATTACAATTAAAAAATCAAACCAACACCAAGTACGTATTATGGAACGCCATTTTTACAGATTGTCCCCCCGTTCCATAATCGATGTCCCCATTTTGGAACATGATAGAAATCAGTTTTAATTTAATAACTTATGTACTTTTTTACTTACAATAAGAGGCTTATGATATACAAATGATGATTTTAAATTTTTTATAATTTTTTTATTAAAAAACATGAATATAAAATACAATTTTAAACGTATCAAATTAATACAAAAATTGCATACAACTTAAAATACTTAATACTTATTTTTAAATATCTTAAATAACAATTAATTTATTTTTTGGTTTGGATTTATTATTTGCTACACTATTTTCATTTCGAGCATAGTCTCTTCTTCCATGGTATTACTTTTTAAGTTATTTTCAAGATTACTCGAGTGAAGATTTATTTTTTCAGAAGTTATTACACTTTCTTGACAAATCTCATTATTGACTGTTCGACTGATAGATTCTTGTGTTTGATCATTGTATACTATATTGCAGATGACAAAAAAAACTCCTAAAAAAATTCAACATGATTAAAATAAGAAAAATGTTAATATAGTTACATGAATAATTTGCAATTAGATTGTACGAACCCCATTGACTTAGTTTCTCAATCAAATTTTCTGTTGTAAAATCTTCACAGTTATCGAGTAACCATTCTTCATTTAATATGCAATTATCCTTATTTAAACTGTTGCTTAGTAGTTCTATACTACTTTTCTATATGAGGTTTTAAAACTTTAGACGAGCCAGGTCTTGAAGGAGATTCTTGTGGATCTTTACAGCTCTGTGGAGAGATGTGGCTGGGACATTCAATTTAGCTGCAATTTGCAGTGCAGCATTAACTGCAGTAAAAGCTTTTTTGCAATTGTAATGCAGAATACAGTCTCCTTTTGATTTTTAGTTTCCTTTTGTCTGGTTGAACTTTCTTGCGAATAACTTTGTTGTGCTAAGCATAATTCTTTCTTAACATCTCTTTAATATTTTCTGTAGTCTCATTTTATTTGTCTTATGTTGTGCCTTTATTTTTTTTCTTCGCTGTCATTTTTCTTGAGTTTCATAAAATCTGTAAAAAATAAAAAACAAATTTCTAAAGGAATGTAACTTACAAACTGATTTTTTATCAAATTTATAGGTTAGGTTTGTTATTTATGTTTCACAATCAGAATTTCACAAACAAATATATACTTACTTATTAGTAAAATGATGCAGGAAACTCAAATGATTGTTCACGCACGTCTCAAGATAATGTTAAATAATAAATCACTTTAAAACTGTTGAGTGAAAACGCGCTCCATAAAGGGGACATGCTTAGAGACAGAGGTCCCCGAACTTGGAACGCCACCTTTGGCTGTTCTATAAACTCGGACTACACTCGTTTGTATGCAGCAATTGTGAAACACTAAAATATTTATTGAAAATCGTTATTGTTGCAGAAAAATTACTGTAAAACTTTAATCTATGAGTAAAAAACTGCATATTATAAAAAGATTGATATTTGAAAAGTGTTGGAGTGCATAGTTACAGTTAATAAAATAAAACGTATGAAACCAGCACCATTGACTTCAACAACCACAGATTTGAGTCGATCTCAGAATACACGCAGTCATATATTTTTTTTAAATTATAATTATCATGTAGAATTGTGAATCTCTTTGCATATTACATAATAAACTTTCACTATTCAGATAAAATTTTGATATTGTTTATCTGTATCATTAATAGACTTTATTTTACTATATTTTAAACTGTTCCATAAAGGGGTCACGATTTGGGCGATGTTTCATAACGGGTACTTTTACCTTAAATCAAGTGAGAATCATGCAATATAAAATGAAATAATTTTTCTCTCATAGAAGAAGAAATTTCAATGGACCTCTCGCGTAATATAAAACCTTTGTGTTTCAGTGTCATGGCGAGTTACGTTACGCCAAGTGGCGCCTTGGCGCGGTGCTCCTGCTCGCCGGCGCGGACGTCGCGTCAATGCCCGTGCCGGAGCTGCTGGGCTGCGGGCGAGTCGGCTGGGCGGCACACGTGGCCGGCGCCCTGGCCGGGCCCCTCCTCGGCCTCGCCATCTTCCCGAACCACAGCAAGAAGGACGCGCGCGGCCGGAGTTTCGTGCGCTTCGTCAGGCTCATCTCGGCGGTGAGCGTGACGCTGCTCGTCGTCGGCGCGATCCTCGGCAACGTCTACCTGATCGCGCTGCCCCAGCTGAGGAGGCCCTCCTGACAGAGAATTGAAATGCTCGTCCAGTTCTGCAAGAAATCCTACCTCATAGTCAAAATACGTGAGGTCGTTGACGCAGTCTTCGAGTGAGCGAGTAACAGCTGTATAGCTGAGAGCGAGAGCAGGACAATGGCTGTGCGCTGCTGGATGCCGAACACACCGGTACGGTGATCTCTGACATCTGTTTGGAGAGCGAGCGAGAGAGGGGGGAGGGTGAATGAGAGCCGAAGGGGTTGCGCGATGAGAGTGCGCGCACACCGGGACGGTTTACTCAGGCTGCACGGTAAACAATTTCATGTTGTAGTTCCATGATTAAGTGAGCTAGTCGCTTCTACTGTACATTGGCCGGCGAAAAAACGTCTGGATTGTGGGTTATTGGTATAGCAGTCCTTTGAAACGATCTATGGTGCAAAGTGGGGTACTTAAAAACATATTTAATCATGATTAAATTTTATAAAAATGTCACCGTAGTACTGACGAAAAAAATATTATTTCAATCAAGCACTGCCAAAGTTTTTTAAAGATAAGTTTTACATACTTGAACAACATTCTTATTTCCTTATACATGGAAACTGGAAATGTTTTCGTGCAGAAAGTCCATTGTGTCCTGTTAATAGCCAAGTATCAGCGCATGCTCAGAATCTTATAGTTCATTTGTATCCCAAGATTCTCAAGCAATGGTATTGCTCATCATTCAGATTTATCAAATCTAAGAACCTAATTCATGTGTGGATAGATAACACCGGTATCTATCAATGTCTTTATGACCATTAAACTAATGAGCCACTTGTAAATAAAAGGAATACGTCGTAAGACATAGATGAATTGGGAAAATTTTGATTAAAAATATGGAATATCATATACAATTTTAAAGTATATATATATAAACATTAAAAAAAATTTCATAATTTGTACTTAACTTTCGAATATTAAAAAATTTGTTATATAGTATTTAAAATGATTGAAAGATCGTAGAGTGAATTTGTATTTCTTAAAAACACATTGGAATAAATTGAAATAATCGGAAGATTGAATATTTTTCAATAAAATTAGAAAAAAGTGAAATAATGTAACGAAAAAATCAAATTCAATTTCATTTGTTTGTTTTGGATGTTATATTATAATATTCTACTAAGGATTTTGTAAATTAAAAAAGAACTCATACAAGGTTTTCAATCAGAGAACTATTTCTCAATCTTTTTACCTGAAATTTATTTGTATGTTAATCAGCAAAGACCAATTCCAGGCAAAGCAGAAATAAGATCAATCGGCGATAGATATTCTGTTTTTGCAACAGGTTTCCTTTCAAGCTATTACAGAAGTATATTCCGTGTAGGAAACTCTTTGTGGTTTGAGACGAATCTGATCGATCTTTTTGAGTATGGAAATAATTACATCTAGAGGAATTCCGAATTTATTCAACTGCAGAGGATAAGTAATACAATTATGTAAATTGTTATTGGTCAGATGGACATGTATTTAAAATTATTTGAATAATAGGACACGGAAAAGATAAATTTATTCTAACTGTACCGACTCAGCTAAATCAACTTGTTTAAGGCGAAACTGGCATTATATTATACGAATATAAATAAAATTACTTTATTTCTAATAAACATAACATTACATTTAAAATGTAGTTTCCGGTACGTTGGAAAAATTAGAATTCCATTGAAGAAGAGAAGAAACCATTTTGTAAAAAAGAGATTTTACTTTTCTTTGTGTGTTTTAATAACGGAGATTCTCTGAGCTACTTTAAAAAATATTCCATATTAACTTACAAGAAGAGTATCGCACATCCAGATCACGGATTTGCCCAAAACTTCAGAACGTCATTCTTTGGACAAAAGAAAAAAAACATAAATCTCTTATATAGGAGTGTGTTCATTAGGTTCTAGGGTTAAAATTAGACAATTTTTTCGAAATATTTTGACGGAACGGGTCCCCACGGAAACCTAAATTAAACTCGATAGCTAAAAGTGTCAGAATGATCACGAGAAATGAACAGAAAGAAGAAAGTAAAAGCTTTGATTTGAAATTTTGTTAAAGCTTCACTGGTACAAAAGTTATGTGTTTCTCAAAATCAGTAGGAAAAAAAATAAAAAATTCATATTTTTAACGCATTATTTGTTGATGATTTGACACATTTTTTGATCAAGCATAATTCTTGAACAAGTGAAGAATTTCGGACGGAAAAAATTTCAAATTAAAGCTTTTCTTTCCTACTTTTGGTTTATTTGTTAGTAATCATTTTGATAACTTTAGCTATCGAGTTATGTAGGTTTCTGTAGACACCCATTTCCTCTAGATATTTCGAAAAACTCCTCGATCTTGGTCTCTAAAACTGAATGGACACAATCCGCAAAATATGATTCGTTTTTCTTTTGCCCAAAGAATGACGTCCTGAAGTTTTATCCAAATCCATAACCCAGACGTGCGATGCTCTCCTTGTTAGTTAATGCCAATGTAAGAACTACTTTTTCTTAAAAAAGTAGAATTTTTTGTCAAACAAGTAGAAACTCTATTTTAAAACTATTTTAAGGTATCAGAATGTAAAGCTGACCGCGTTTTAAAAAAAGAAAAATTCTTTTTTTTTTCAATGCCCTTTTATCAGTATTGTTGTAATTAAAACCAACCTTCCATTTTCAACTATGTCAACAGTAGAATTAGTTACCTTTTTTCCGTGTATTATAATTTCAATTTATTGTTAAATCCATACAAAATTATAATTATAATTTTAAATTTTCGAATAGATATTTTATTTAAAAAATTAAAATACAGAAAATCTTTAGGATTTGTAATTTTGTTATTATTGATGCTTAAATATGTGTAGTATACAAACCAAATTATTTGCATTAGACAGTAAATTAAAATATTTTAATCGTTTTAAAACTAAATAAATTGGATTTTCAGTCAGTTTCAGATGAAACTTTCACTACTCTACCTTTCAACGGACAAATATTTACGTATGTAAATGATTCACTAAATAGTTTCAGCGTTCATTTGCAGTACGAAAATACATGAAATTTTCTTTAGTCAAAAATGTAGTAAATTATGAAAAATTCACTAAAATATGATGGGAATCACTTTAAAAGTTTAGATACTTCTAAAGGACATATAGATTTAGAAAAGATAGATAAGAAAGTGTAATGAAGAAAATATTTCTTGTGCATTACGTGTGTTGGAATTGGGAAAACTGAGTTCGAAAAGTTTTTCCGGGGAAAAGAAACGTTATTCGCGCTGAGTGGAAATTTTATTATAGGAGGCAAAGGTATTTATTATAGTGTGTAAAATAGCGAAAATAATAATTATTACTAATACTGTGTTAAAAATGGTAATGAAAAATGCTTTCAAGACGAAGCTTTTCACGTTCATTGTAACGATTTAACTCACATGGACTTTGACAGTTATAACAAAGCTGCCCTTAAAAATAAGACGCGAAATGAGAGAAACTGCCAGTGAATAAGTTAATAATCACGCAGGGTCTTTGTATACAGTATACTAAATTAATCCGTTAGAAATTTTATATTGCACGTTGCGTCGAAATCTGCATTTGTAAAACAGTTTATAAAATATAAAATGTCACGCTGCAAATGGTGTTGCGATGTATAAGTGATAAGTCTTTACCATTTGAAAAAAGTAATGAAAAAGGTAAGTTCTTTAATGTCTTACAATAAGTACCTTTACGAAAATAGTTATATGCGACTATTCCGAATGTTTCTTCCTCGTGCGAAAGAAAACTTGTCACATTAACAGCTTTTTTTTTTTTAAGAAAACCAAAATATATGATATGAAATTTTTCAGCGTAAAAAATACAAAGCGTTGAAAATATGTAAAATAAAAGTATCGCGTCCCTTAATGTAAAAGTGTATACTGCCAAAAACTGAAAGAATGCATGCGTGTATATGTACGTGAGTATGCAAAAGAGTATATAAAGAAATAGCGGTATAGGGAGTGAAAAAATGGAAGAATTAATTTTTATGTTTGACTTATACTTTTAATTTTTAATGATATTTTCCACTTGTTTTCCAATACGAAATAAATGTTTTCATAAAAAATATAATTTTTACAAACAATATCATTTGTTTTATCATTCTCATAAATCCCTATCACCATATAATGCATTTTGCAAAAACACCCTCTCTCGAGGCATTAAACATATTTTCTGTTACTAACAGCCATAACCGTAAACCCTGTTATTACTCGTTTATCAATTCATATTAAATGGAGTAAACTGGCTATGATTATTTTAGTGTTAACGTATACATATATATGTACTGTCAATATATATAAATTCATGCAACGGGCGACGTAATATAAATATAAACACGTCCATTAACGCTGTAATCACGAGGTAAAGTCGTTATTTTCCATCGTACAGTGCTATCGTTAATTCATAAAAAGACGAATAAAAAATGTAAATGATAAAGAGACAATAGATATGCTAAACCGATTACGGTATTCGACCTCATCGAGGGCTATAGGATATTTTTTTCTCTAGCATCGCTCTATATACATATATAATGGACTTCACCCGCACCAATACACACTACGCCCTTCCTCCCTCTGCCATAAAGATTATAGAGGGGGGCAAAATGAATTTGCTATCAATGATGCCCGCCGGTGTATGTGTATATATGCATATATGCACATTAAGACCATGCGTCAATAAACGCAAATGCTGGCGCTCGTAATGCGAGGATTAAGGTCGCGCTATGGTTTATTACCAAATGGAAACGCGTGATAAGTAACGTAATGCTAATTTTAGTTTGTCTAACTACATTATTATCAGTTTTAATGGCTTCGACGGAAACGCCTGCACCCATGTTGGTGTACGAGTCAAAAATTCAGAACTCGCGATAAATTCAATTCCCTGTTCCGTAAAATCAGTTAAAATCTTTAGCAGATTAAACAATATATATATATATATAAACACGACAAAGTTAAATTTTTTGTTTATATTACTTTATTTGTTTAGTTTTTCTTCTTTAGATATATATCTTTGATTGACTACCCCCATATCGTAAATCAATTTTTATTTAAAAATTTTACGAATTCGCTTCCGAGTACATATATTAAAATTCAGTTTAGAAAACATTAAAATCCGATAAACAAATTATTGAATTTTTTTCAACCGACTACTGAACTTATTTACGTTGATATAGTTTTCATTTACAACAATTTGCTATTGCTAATGAATGAGCACTTACCAAGAATAACGCCTGAAGCCACAATCTAGTGAAAACTCCTCTGTTCCCGGCGATACCGAGAATTTCGCGATCACAAACTACTTGAAGTCTAAAACATACCAGTGGACTTATACAAAACGATTATTCGAAATCAAATGAAATTCACCCGAGTCAGGAAAATCTCATTCTCTAGGAATTCCTTTTTGCACTTTGAGATCCCGTGAACCATAAAATAAAGTTTTAGAACGCACAACGCGCAGTGTAGGTCGGTTTGCTTTATACCACCTGACTCCCTCAATTATAAATTCTCACTGGCCAGGTCAAGAGTATTTTGATTGCTTTTGCACCCTTTAGCACAATAATCTCGTGCACACCTCATATATTCCGTTTAATGAAAATCGTAAAGGTTCTTCAAGAGAACCACACACACATTGTCTTAATTACTGGAATTAAGTTCTCATTTTATAAAGCTTATTTATACGGGAATATTTTTATCAACGTAAAAATCATTTAATGGACGTAGAATTTTTAAATTAAATTGACATTAAACATATATTGATACTTGAAAAAATATACTATATTATAGTATACTTTTATAATACTGTTTTGTAATCATAACTGTCAGAACATTTTTAAGCCTATTAACATGAAATTTATTTCGCGAGCGTCACAAATGTCATACAACGTCAACATTACATATTGAAACGATTAGTTATGTAAATATTTTTCACTTTTTCGAAGAGATAGTACATTACGATACGTGGGCCGGAAATTGGATTTCCGGGCCGTGCGTGGTATGACGCCCGAGGCGAAGCCGAGGGCGTCATGACGCACGGCCAGGGCATCCAATTTCCGGTCCAAGTATTGTATACTATTTTTCTTACTCCCCGGCCGAAAGTACGTTCTGTAATTGTTAAATAATTGATAAAATTGCGTTGTCGTCTGCTAGCTGTGTTTGAGACGTTTGAGTGTTAGTTTTTCTTTCGACCCGCTCGATAGTACTGCCTCTGTCGGCCGCTTTGGGTAGCTCAGTCGATATTACCGACCGTTTTTTCTTTCGACCCGGCGTGGAGAGCTGGTTTTTTGGCCATCTGCTACTTTCGCTGTTACACAGATGGTTTGATGCCCGCCCGACATTTGCAAGACCGAGGCGAAGCCGAGGTTTTGCTGGTCGGGGCGGGCATCAGAAACACATTCATTAAAAAAAGACAACACCACTTTTTATTTCAACTAACTCTTTTTTCTCGTCACAAGTGTACTTTCCTCTGTCTATTTCGTACGTGTCTAACCTTCACACCACACAAACATATTTCTTCGAACGCTTCCGTCCGTACGTTTACTTAATTGTTTCTACACGACTCGAAAGTACGTGTAGGAAACAAGAGGAAAAAACAATGACCACGATCAAACAACACCACTTTTTATTTCATTTAACTCTTTTTTGTCGTCACCTGTGCACTTTCCTCTGTTTATTTCGTACGTGTCTAACCTTCACACCGCACAAACATCTTTCGTCAGACATGCGCGCGGGCGCTCAAGCGCCGCGGGTCAGGAAATTTCGGCAGCCAATCAGAGCGCGCGGTTGGTCTAAAATAGGATGCGAAAGTTTCTCTTTCGGCCCGGAGATGCGGGCCGAAAGTACGTACTTTCGGGTGGGCGAGTAAGAAATAGTATATTACTAACGCGGGCGGAAGAGGATTATTTACCTCATGCGACGTTTTTCGGCCGAGCGAAGCGAGGTCGAAAAGTCGCATGAGGTAAAAATTCTCTTACGTCCACGTTTCAGTAACGTATTTTTCCGTCCGAGGCCGCAAAATGACATTTAAGATGGCATTTTGAGGTTAAAGGGCGGAAAAAGTTTTTTTGTATAAAACGAATATATTGAAAAAGATGCCTCAGCTTGCGAGAAATCTGGAGATTACTTTTAGTGCTGTAAAAACTGATTCATGCTCTCCGTATTTCAGGAATGTTAAATTCTATAGTTCTAATAAAGTATGATTTACTGTACGAGTTCATATTACATCGTTTCAAGATACATTTGTAAATTATTAACTCCAATTGTATAAAATAAAAGAAATAATATTTTAAATTGAAATTCTAAAAATGAAACTATAAATAAAGTTAAAAATCCAATAATTAATGATACACATCGTTCATCAGCTTTCACAAATTACATCGCGACAAAAGCAACAAAAATTAGAGCGGCTTACCCAATTCAGCAGCGCGAATACGTTAATCTCTTTCTCCCTCTCTCACTCACTTTCTTGGCGCCATTGTTCTTCGAATAATGAATTAATGAAAGATAAAGGATAAGAGGAGAGAAAGCGCGAGAGAGAGGGAGAGGAGAGAGAGAGAGAGCTTGGCATGTGGCTTGCCGTCGCCGATAACAAGAGACAAAGGAGCAGCGGAGGGCCGCATCTCAACTACGACGACGGCGACAAAAGGGCCCTTCCTTGGTTTCCCTACCGCAGCCACCTGCTACTGTCTGACTTCTTCGCTTTAACTTGCGCTTGAAAGAGGTTAGGGGAGCAGCGCACGAAGTGAGCTTATGAGGGATGATGAGACCGCCCCAGAGGAAGAAAAGTGACAACACCTGGCGAGAGAAGGAAACATTGTGGACCTTTATTAAACGTGGCACGTTATTATTATACAAGCCTCTGTGTGCGGCTTATGCACGTCTTATCATATAGGCTATTGTCCCTATTCTACGCGTTCAAATGATTTTCCCTGAGGCGAGAAGTAATCCTCGCGTTGTGCGACAACTGAATTACGGTATACATTGAAACCATGGAGTTGTATACAGTGAGAACAAGTCGCTGGAGCTATATGGTTTTACAAACACTCATAAAGTCTATTTATTTGCGATAAGTTTTTATTTTACTTTGCAATTTAATATTTTCACAATTTTTATATAATTTAATTAATTATATTCAAATTTTATTTTTTCAAAGCAAATGGTAATACTTATTGCCCTTGAAAAACGTTCATTTTATGTAGCAGTAAATAATGACATATTGAAGTTCGCGTTCCTCAATAAGTAATAAGCTATAATAATAATAATATATTAAGGGGGCTAGACACCTTTTTTCTCTGAAACAAGAAGTCACATTTTAATACATAAATGTAAACTAATTATTTCATACTTTTTACATATAAAAGAGGGTATATTTACCTTACCTTAAAACTTTCTCCGATGGGCCTTTTATATGGTCCAGAACGATAGTCATCGATGAAACAAGTTTTTTCACTAACCGTAAGCTTTGAAATTTTCCTGTGGATGGATTGACTTCAGATTTGAACTAAATTACTCCTGAATAGTATAATTCTCATATGAGTGTAGGGATTTAGGATTAAATGTCGGAAAAAATTTTTACATCAGAAAAATTATGAAAAAATATAAAAAATTTAAAAAAATTAAAAAAAAAAACTCTTGAAAAACAGCACAATTTTTTTTTCTCATTAGATCAAAAATCCCTACACTCATATGAGAATTATACTATTCAGGAGTAATTTAGTTCAAATCTGAACTCAATCCATCCACAGGAAAATTTCAAAGCTTACGGTTAGTGAAAAAACTTATTTCATCGATGACTATGGTTCTGGACCATATAAAAGGCCCATCGGAGAAAGTTTTAAGGTAAGGTAAATATACCCACTTTTATATGTAAAAAGTATGAAATAATTAGTTTACATTTATGTATTAAAATGTGACTTCTTATTTCAGAGCAAAAATGTGTCTAGCCCCCTTAATTAATGAATATTTTCCCTTAATTACAATATATATTAATTATATTAATTACAATAATAATTGAGTAAATATTTTATTTTCAACTAAAAATATAAAAATTATTGATAATTTGATCATAACCAAATTTTGCATAAGTATCTCCTCATTAATTATAGTTAAAGTACATTTTCTCTGTAAAGAATTAAAATACATAATATAATTTATATGCATTACAAAATAGAATTGATTCTATTTAATAGTACAACTATATTCTATGTATATTATTCATCATGTAATCAACAAAATAAATTTTATTCATGTTGATTCTGTTTCTACACATTCGTTCGCCTACACTATGACAGCAGAATTAACTGTAAATCTTAATTAATAATAAGTTGATTATTGTCATGTAGCATCTTTCGTACAAAAATAATACTAATATTTTTATAAAATTACAATAAAATATACATAGTTTTAATCTGTAATATTATAAATCAGAGTAAGTATCAAAACATCTTAATCGATTTCCGTTAAAGTAGTGCATTTTTACGAAAACATGACCTTCTATCAAAAATATATAATAATACTATCTGTTTTCTACCGAAACCAGTGCATACAAATATAGCGTATACATACAGAATATATCTCTGGGAATTCTTGAAAAACTTTAAATCATCTTTCGAATGCCAGAGACATGCCAATTTTAACATTAATACAGTATATATAAAATACAGTATAATATATAAAATTAAGAAATATGAATAATATTGTGAATTATCTACATTAAATATGTGTCCACATGGCACATACATTATAATAAAATATCAATTTTGACATAAGATTAATAATTTTCTTCTAAATTCTATAATTTTTTTTATTTACTCTTTAAGCAATAGCTCATATATCCGTTGACATCCTCCTTTTTGTTATTTTCGTAGACAATATTAATATCAAATAATTAATATGCAAATTATTATATCAAAATCGTTATTTTTTTACTTTATCTTTTTTTTTAAGATTTCGCAATAAATGTATCGCTAAAAATGAATAATCACATAACAACAGTTCTATAATACTAATTGTTATATTTTTCAAAGAAACATTGGAGTCCTTACTTTTAAAACTAAAATGAACTTTCATGGTTTTCGAAGGAAAACCTATATACTACAATTATTATGATTCAATTATTCAATAGCAAATTTGAATTACAAAGCATACTGTATATATTGAAAATCAATGGATTAGCAATAGATTATGCCAAACACTATGGAGATCTTTTTTAACTTAAGTCTAAGCAATATTAAAATATTTATTAAAATAGGTAATATTATAACATATAATATTATAATATAACTATTATTAGATTTTTGTTCGGTGTCGTTATATTTAATTCCATGTTTTTTTAACTCGAATTCAACTAACACTTCAACGAATATATAAAAAGTAACATATCTAAACTTAGGGTAGTGACAAATTGAATAAAGAAGTTTCAATACTTTTCTACAAATATATTAATTTTTTGTATAAATAAATTATGGTGTACACTTTTGCGAGTTTCAGGCATTGGTCACGTGAAACCGATGCGCCCCTAACTCAATATCCTGTAATGTCGTCTTCGACGGTTCAGAATAATTGTACAGCTCGAAAAAGAATTTTCGAGACTCCTAACGAGTACATAACAACGTTAAGTGTCAAAACTCGATTTCTTTGCTTCAACTTTTCGTGAATTACGCTCAACAGGCTCTTAAAGAGCAAAAGTTCATCAGTCTTAACACGAGTATAAATCCTTCCGTAATAACGTCTTCCAGCGGTGACGACAGTGTTTCTGAAGTCCCCCCTTTCTCCCGCCCTTTGCCCCCACTGCCAGGTTATCTGTTCCTTTTCTGTGTGTCCGATCGTTCGCCGACTCGCACTACTGAAGGCTCGTTAATGTCATCCGCGGCGACGAGCGCTACCCGCAGAGAGAAACTAAGAAGCTCTCAGCGAAATGATGTGTCGCGGGCAGGATTTCTTAAATCATCGTTGCTCTTTAAACGTTCTACAAGTTTTCCTCTTGAAAAACTCGTCTCAATTTAATTTCCGTACTCGATTTAATTTTAATTTTATGTAACATTTTAATTATGATTCTATAAAGAGTAAAAATATTGTCATCGAAAAACCAATCTAGATTATTAGATAAACTAATTACCTATGATGGCTCCTTTTAAAATAATAGTATTCGAAGTAATTTTATAATTATTGTTATGATTATTATTTTTGCATTAATATTTATTTCTTAAATTAATTCGTTGTACTAATATTTAATACTTATGAACACTAAAAGTAAATAATTTGTAAAATGTCTTGCAACAAAACAATTTTAACATAATTTGACCCATAAAATTGATAATTATATACGATTGTTCTTAAAAACCTAAACAATAATTTTCTGATAAAATACGATTTCTTTTAGCACCAATCTCCTCCGAGCACCAATTAATAAATATTTCGACTACTAGTAATCCACTAAAAACAGCACCGTCAATTATTATTGATTCTACCTTGATGAACTCAAACGCTCCCTCAGCGTTTCCCTAATCCCCTACTTCCCATCCAGCTCTCGCACTTCATCACCAGCGTCTCTTTTTGATCCCGAATCTCCCTCATTACCGACCCTCGTCCCTTCGACTTCACTTCAGCTAACCGCGAATCAACTCAGTAGAGCTCGCTGCCGCTTCGACCGTCTCTGGCAGCCAAAGGCTGGAGATTCAGCCTCTCTCGCTGCTGCGCGCCACTCCTCGTCTCTGCTCTCAGCAGCTGAGGGGCTTGCACTGCACACCGACGTCGGTGCACCTGCACTCGAGACACGGACCAGACAACTCAGTGATGATCCTGCCCACGCCGTACATCCGCCCGTAGATGTTGCAGCCCGCTAGTTTCAGTAGACTGCCCGTCGGTCCCGCATCCTTCTCAAGTGTCTTCTTCGTCGTTGTCGAGTTCCGTAACGGCGCCGCCGCTGCTGACGACGACGTTACGCTCGTCTCTGCCGGAAGGGTATTGGTAATAGTAGCCGAAGTCGCAGTAGCCGTCGACGGCATTTGCGGCGACGTTGACGAAGGTGGCGATGCCGTCGACGATACAATCGCACCAATGATATTGGTAGCTACGGTTGCTGTAGAATTCGCCAACGGTGGAACCTTCGTCGTAGTTACGTTGGGCTTGACGGTAGTGGTGGTGGGATCATTGAAAAACAGGTCCAAGACGCTGTCCAGGGAGAAAATCGAATCGTCCTCGTCCGACGGCGCACCCTGGGTAATCGGATTGACGTCGGCGGCGCTGCTGAAATTGCCGGCATTATGCTGGCTAACGAGATTCCGATCAGACGCCACCACAGTTGACTTGCTCTCGTTTCGAATTTCGTTGCGCAATGGTCCAGCGAACCCGTCGAAGTTGGAGTTGCCGCTGCTGCTCGCAGTCGTGGTACTGATGCTGCTGATGAGGCTGTTGGCCGTCGTTATGTTGCGATCGACGAGGTAGGGCATCATCATGTTACCGATGAGCGAAGGCAGATCCGGCGCTGGCTCCGTCTTTATGACATCGCGGAACGGATCCGGCGAGACCGTTGGCTCGTGCACGAAGGATGACGTCGAGTCCAGTCGGTCCAGTACCACTGTCGGCGATTCCACGCCATTCACTGAAATTTGCATTCGAATAGATTTCGATTGGTGAAGTTCGGTTTATTTGTTTGATACGATTAGAGCGAAACTTTACTTTTTATTTCAAATGCATGTTAAAAAGTTTAACATTGTAAATACAATTTTAACATTGCCTTAAATCCTAGTAAAAAATTTGTATTTTCCAGAACTTAAAGATATTTCACCACATTTGAAAGTATTTTAATATTATCTTGAATTTGTTAATTAAACGTATGAACTAGTAATATTAGATATCGTGGTGTTTAGATATTACGTATTTAATTAGCTAAATTGTTTTGTAAGTATGAATGTAATTAAAAAACGAATGTTCTTTAGTACTAAAACCAATTATAATAGAGGGTATTAGCCTACTATTGGACACCTCAAGATATTATGATTATAAAACCAATGCATCTTCAATTAAGAAAATGGATTTTATATAGTTAACAATTAATTATCAGCTTCTTAATTGCTCATAAAGTTGATATAACAATGTAAAGAGATAATCAAAAATCACTGAAATTTTAGATATTTTTAATCTATAGAACTTTACTATAAGACACTATACTCTCTTATATCTACACGGAGAAAAATGTTATAATAAATTTTATTATAAAATGTGAGAAAAATTACTATATTTTATAGGAGCGGTGTGACATATCGAAATTATAATAATTTTTGCTACACAACATAGTAATTTTTATGGCTGACTAAATTTCAAAAAATCAATTTTTTTTTCATTTTTTGAACTATTTTTGCATTTTAATGGAATACTTAATGTGAAAATAAATTTAAAATTAGAAATAAAATTTTTTTTCTGACGACGGTTGGGATCGATCCTGGGACCCTCAGCATGGTAATCGGACGCGCTAACCACTTACCCAAGTAGGATTCTTGAGTACAAAATTTTGGAACTGACATATGTCAAACCCCTGGTTACGAAATCTCTTGAATGATAATATTGAATAACTACAATTACACAAAAAATACTCATCATCAATGTACATAATAAAAAATAAAATGATTGAATCGAGATTTTCAAAGTTTTGCTTACTTAAAAGCAAGGCCAAGTGAAATTGCGATGGAGTGCATAACCTCAATTATAGACCATGTGCACGTCTTGACGTACGCAGACAGTACTATAGTTGTGGCAATTTTTACGATATTGGATAACAAAATTTCTTATGACGGGTGGTTAAAATTAAAAGAATATATTTCAAATTTTACTATATCACAGTTTTTGCTATGTTGTATAGCAATTTTTCTTTTATGTCGTAATACTTTTTAACCAACACTGTAATAAAAATTACTAAAAATTTTGTAATTATTCATATAGTTATAAGAAAAATGCAGCATACAGTGGAAATGTCACACTTTTCCTATATTATATAGTAATTTTTATTATACTTATAATAAAATTTATTATAACATTTTTCTCCGTGTAGTGTTTCCGTTTCTAAACATGTAAATAATCCTTAGAAACTCAGCTTAAACTTTACCAATGGCGGTTGAATACACGAAGATACTATCTTTAAAGAAAAATAAGATACAATTACACATGAGCCTTAAAATCTTTGAAAATTATTATGTAAACACGTACTAGCTATCTCGTATAGATTATACAATAAATATATTTGCAGTACAAAGTCTTACTTTCAAGGATAGTTCAATTTTCATTAAATTAACTCAAAAACATATTTTCAGAAGAATAATAAATCGGTTATTGTTATTATTTATGTGTCCAATAGTAGAAAAATGTTATAATTATTTAGTGACCAACACTTTTTGTTGGGTAGTTAAGTTAGCATAATTTTAACGAAGTCTCCAAACTTTAAATAACGATGCAACCTAACGATAAAAAAAGTTATCTAACTCAAATAATTTCACTAAATAATTTCAATAGTCATCACAAAGTCTTTTGTGTAAATACAATAGCGTAGTATATAAGATACAAGGTACTTTTTTGACCAGAAACAAAGTATACCAGCTTTATCACTAAACACAGTAGCACGGTTAAAGTGTCAGCGCTGCTATCTATGAATAAAACCTCGTTATATATATATATATATATATATATATATATTTCTTAAATATTCAGTATAAAATGTCACTTGCGCAACACAATTCAATTTAAATTTAAATTTCATATTTAAGTTCCAAAGCAATAGATGTAATTTAAATATTCAATCCAGCGTATAGATAAATAAGAAACTGCTACTGTAATAAAATAAATATAGCTGAAATAACTTTGTAGTAATACATACCACAAACTATTTTACTGCAACATTTGTCATTTGGATCATTAACCCGTTGACAGCCAATCTTTAATGGAGGGCATTTACGATTGGAACACATAATCTCTCCATAATAGCAAAGGCACACAATGCAAAGAGCTGTATTTGGTAAAACCTGCCCGTGGCTGTATTCACGTCCTTCGTACAAACAATGGTTGACTGGCTCTTTTTCATGAAAATAAAACAAAAGGTAAAGTATAAAACTATAATTATGTATAAAAAAGATGAATTGCATTGTAAACAAGTATTAACTTCTGTTTGAAACGGTAGAAAAAATATGTACCTCCAGTTTTTCTGTGAGGATTCGGAGCTAACAGTGTTTGCGGTGCAACTGTAACCCCCGTACCAATTTCTAAATTTAGATTCGATGAGTGGAAAAGTGGGTCAAAGTACGGCGGCTCCCTTGGCACGAAACCACCTGTTAAACGTGAAATAAGACATTATTTACCTAAACACTTTTCTACCTAACGAAATGAGCCTCCATTAAGAGGATTATGTTTTGCATGCCGTCGCGTGATATACTACAGTGAATCTAATATTTCAAATTATGAAAAACTTGAAAATCCAATACAACATAAATAGTAGAAAAATTGATTTTTAATCAAATGCTTTATCTCATTAATACATCATGTAACTGATACTTATAAAGTAAAATAATTTTGTATAAATTATTTATAATAAATGGTAGAATATAATTATGTATCTGAAGTTAGATGTATGCATGAGTGTTAAGGGTTGATAAATACTTTTTACATCATAACTAAAATAACAACTTCTTTGAAAGTTGAAATCTCAATTGTCAACAAGATAAATATATTAAAGTAGAGATAATTGCAAGAATAACAAATGAGTTCACATTCAATAGGTGCATTTCAGATGCGTACTACATGCCCTTATTTATTTTTCTCGAGTGCCCTACTTCATTCTTTTCAATGCTAAGTAGAAAAGGAAAAGGTCGATTACACAAAAGCGGCCTCTTCCTTCGGCCCATTCAGCGCAGCGGTAATACGCTTGACGACGCTCTCCGCGCCTATATAACAAAGGGCAGATAGCGAAAAAGGCGCAGCCATCGCGACCGGCGCAAATATATCTCTCCTCTGCCCCCTCCTTTCCTCTTTCCTGGACGTACCTTCCGTTTTCTCGGGCGGACTGAATCGGTTCTCCTGCGTGACAATGTCGTAGAAATTGCCGGCGTCCGTCGGTGTTCTCAATTCCGGCGCCACCGCGACTGCGCTCACCGGATATCCGGTCACGGCCGTCGGCAGCGACAGGGACGGTGGCTGCGCCGCCACGACGTCCACCTCGCCCTTGTCCTTGACTAAAGCGTCTGCGGCAACGAAGGGGATTATTCTGCGGGAGTGAGCGAAAAAAGAGAGAAAGAGCAAATTAGTGAGTGAACCCTTTATCGTCGCCGTTTGTCTCACCTAATTATTGGTATTATCTTGCGCCTGGCGTGCTTAAGCTTAAGCTTTTTACGAATGCAAATGAAATTACTTGCTCTTTTTTCCGCTGAGAGCACGGATATACCCTGCGCGCGCGCGCGTGCGTTTACTTTTTATTATCACATGAATATTCTGGACTCTTGGTTAGCGAAGAAAAAGTTATTCCCGCGCGAGATAAGATTATAGCTGTTTGTTCTTATTAAAATTTATAATTGAAATTGTCGAGATTATAAAGCACGTTGTCTTCTTTCTGGACATTTCTTTTCTCTGATAATGATGTATGCAATATACTTATGAAGTGAAAATATAAAGGTATAAGAAATTTTACATTTTATCAATATTTTTACTTTATTTTACTTTTTTAATTTCTAGAATAAATCGGGTAGTTATATACAGGGTATAAATATTATCTTTGTAATTTATAAAAAATTAAAAGATTCGTTATTAAACAGAATTTTTACATTTATATATTTCATTCGGAAATATGAATTTAACTGTTCGTAAACGCAGTAGCCAATATATATTACGTTCAATAAAATATTAAATGTGTTTAATACCTTTTGATCAAGCAACTACATTTACTTTTGATAAAATGTTAACATTTATGTAAATTGAAGTATTGTAAATAAGGCATAAATAATGAAATGTACAATATATTCCGGAAATTTACATACATGAAAATATTAAAAATTTATTCAACCTTTTGAAGAAGCGTTAATTAGATTTAAATTATTTTCAAAATGCAAGAAATTCTTTGTAATACATGTTTAAAACGTTAATAAAGCAATCATATGATAGTTATTTGGTAAAGTAAAATGTTACCTAACATTAGGTAACGAAGGTGGGAGAGTCGGCTCGCTGTAATCATACTCTCCCTCGTAATCATCTCCTTTCTCTCGCTGGCGTGTGATATTGAGTATTGCTTCGATGTCCGGTGGGATCGGCTTACTGATCGGATTGATCGTGACCCCGTGTATGTGACCCACTGCGACGTTCGTCTTTACAGTGACGTTCATCACGAGCATGTCATCAGGAACGAGTATCGAGGTCGACAGGCCACCAGACGGCTTCTTCACCGATATGACTGCCATCTTTTCTTCCGCTCTATCGACTTTCTCACTTTCCTTGACGAATGCGTCGTTGTCGCTGTCCTTTTTAGTTGCCCTTGCCGTCGTCGTCGTCGTCGTTGCTGTTGTCGTCGTCGTTGACTGTTCAGTTACCGATTTTTCTACTGCCGGACTAGATTGGCTCACGGCCTCCATAGTAGTACTGGTTGTTGATAGAGGTTGTGGTGTTGTCGTTGCTGGACGAGATTTCCTCGTTACCGTACTCATCATCAGCGGTTTCGGCGCGGTTTTATCAGTCAGCAACGTTTTTGGCGTGGTTTGCTTAGTTAGCATCGTTTTTGGCGTGGTTTGCTTGGTCAGCAACTTATTTGGCGTGGTATGCTTTCTCAGCAATGTTTTTGGCGTGGTTATATTAGTCGGAAACGTTTTTGGTGTAGTCGTATTCGTTTTTCGCGTGGGTTTCTTAGTCTGCAACGTTTTCAGTTTCGTAGTACTGCTCAGCGATATTTTCGATGTACTAGTATTAGTCGTGTTTTTCTGAACCGTAGTATTTATTGGTAGTGGCGATGGTGACGGCGGTGGCGACGTCTTTAGCGCAGTGGTACTTGTTGGCTGGGTCGTCTTCGTCGTCCTTGTCTGGGGTGTCCCAGTCGGAGTCTCGTCAAGATTCATAGATGATGTCATCTCAAAACGAACTTTGTCGCCAGAAGTGCTCTTGAGCTCTTGCCTGCGGTTCGAAAATTGCATGTGGAATATATTTTTCGTACTTTTTGCCTCTTACTAGATCATATTTTAATGATATACGTATAAGCGTTCCTTTGGCTTTTAAAACCATTTCTAAAATCTTTCAAAATTAGAGCTTTTTCTTCTTAATTTATGCAGTGTTCGAATTTATAATATCAAAGTAAATAAATTAACATATTAAAATATTCAAATTCTACCAAGAAACCTAGATGCCTTTAAATCATGTAAGAAAATCATCACGACAACTCTTATTCTAAGATAACATAGATAATTAATTAATTATAGTCGTTATTAAGGTGGTTTGGGAGCGAGAATTGGTCACATTACTAAAATTGGTTTACAATCCTTCGTTCATATGTTATAATTTAAAAAACCATATCATATAAAAATATGGATCTTAAAGTAACAAAAAAAATGTTTTCAACGAAATTTCAACATTGCAAGTATATATCGCCCAATAAAAAAAATTGAATAAACTATGAAAATCTTTTTTATTTTTGATCTGATTTAAAATTGGAAGGACTTATTTCGTTTCATGTGCAATTTCATAGGAATTCATCGATATCGAAATTGAAAAATTTTCAGAACCTGCAGGTGAATGATGAATATAATCGAAAAAATCGTTTCATCAATGGATAGAATGGCCAAGAAAGCCAAGAAAACAATTATATATTTTGATTTTTAAATTGATAATTTTATATTTTAACTAAAACACCTATTCATAATGTTTGAGTAGAGAAACTGAGGTGAATAGTGTGTAAAAGTATTATTAAATAACTGGTACCGTTACATTCTATTATAACATAAGGCAATTTGAGATAATGTAGTTTTTTGCGGAGCGATTATATCGAATCTGGGAGTCGAACACAAATCTCGAAAAAAATTACGACAAAATCTATGGGAAATAAAGTGCTCCTGAAACCATCTTCAAACAAAATTTGAAATGACATCTTCTTCTAACAAAATTTGAACTGACACCTTTTTCAAGCAAAATTTGAATTGACACTTTTTTCCACCGAACCAATGATATGTATATAGTATGTGATATGTGTAATCAAGTTATGATTGAAAATATGGCCTTATCGAATTTTATGTACTTATGTACTTTTGACCATAAAAATATTGACTTCTTAAGTTTCAATTGGGATTTTGTACTTTACCCGCTGCATATTCTATATTTATCTTACTTTAGTATTATCAATAATAATATGACTCAGCACAATATGTTAAAATATCACTCAACAGTGGGTGGATCAGAAGTACAAGAAGAAGTTCAGGACAGACCGCCGATATTGACTGCTCTAACAATAGCTTTAAGTGAAACGCGTTCTGAAATAAAAATATTATAGATGAACACATGCTAAGGTGCCAGAAATACTGTTTTAACCATTTTATATGGGAGAATGGATATCAGGTACAGGCAAGAGTTTCAAGAAGGAGAACAAATGAGGACCTAATGGATAATCATTAGGAAGAGTTGAAAATATAAAAATTATTTGAGTAAATAATTTGTAATGCTAAAAACCACAAAAATTCATAAAATTAATGAAATTAAAATATTGTTTTCACATTTAAAAAATATTAACTCAAAAAATTTTATATTTTCAACGCTTTGGACCATAACTACATGACTTTAAAGTATAGCTTTGGTTCATCTAAATCCACCGAATGGTTCTCTCAAAAAGTTACTTTAAAGCCACAGTATTGAAAATGCTATATCTCTGTATAAATTAAGCCTGAGAACTTCTACCTTGGCTTATTTATCACAAATAATGTATATTTATTTTTGTTTTTTTTTTTTTTTTTCACTGATTCGGGCCTCAGAAGCCACTGTGTGTAAGACCGCCTTAACCCTTTGAGTCATGAATTTTTCTAGAAAATTATGCCTTTTTTATACTAATTTGTTATCTACAATAATTATTTAAAATATTTATGCAATATATCATTTTTTACACATATTGGAGTCTTAGGGAGGTAAGAAACAAAAAACCGCAACGAAATCGGTTACATACTGCTTATAAACGTTAAAAAACTGATGTTACCTAGGTGGGTCACTGGTGGCCTGCTGTGACTGAAAGAGTTAGAAGGCTTCTCTGCTCTACAGTGTCAGAATATAACAGAGATACAATGTTTCATATTGTTTTGAGAAAAAAAAATATAACTATCCGGTTTCACCCGGAAAATTTTTTCAGAAATGAAACCGAGGATTTTAATTTTTAATTTTTAATTTTATTCTTTAACACCCCTGGTAGAAATTTGTCTATCGAAAAATGGCCAGGAACTTAATAAATAACTAGTAAAAATAGCTAATTTCTGGATAGTGATGAGATGATTTTTGAGGTCATATTCTTTATTTAATGGAGATAACACAACATTAAAATGTTTTTACTAATTTTTCTCAGTACTTTGGTCATGTATTTAAAAACAAATATTAAAAAAAGTAGCTAACAAAAATGTAAACACGAATTGTGGGTATTTAATTCATTTATAGTACTGTTTCAAGAGATACAAACGAAAACAATGATTTCTTTTGTTTGATAATTGTCTCTCTCACTCCTCGCCATAATAGCAAGCCTCTTACTAGCCATTTCCTAACTAAAAAACTGGCCAATATCTTTCAAATACTCATAATAAGCTAATTGTGAAAAAACTTTTTCTATTATTTTGTCTATTAAATGGTGAATACGATCGGAAAAATCGTTTCATCGATGGTTAGAAGATATAGAAATGGTCAAGAAATAGAAATGGTCAAGAAAAATGCCTAATTTTTGACGATTATTGGTGAAACTATAGCTATTTATTAAGCAAATAATGGAATTGATTTCCACCAAGGACGCGAATAGAATTTTTCCAGAAAAATTATCGTAAAATTCGCGGAAAAAATTACCGTACAGACTGTAACTGTGGACCACGTGGTCGTTCCAGAGCTTTTTGCGATGACGTATGCCGGAAACTGTATATCTGACTGTCACGGTAAAAATTTTAGATTTCATAAAAGTATGTATTTAATTAGTTTTTGAGTATAAATTAGTGTTAGTTCCTAAACAATATTTTACTTCAAAGTTTCCTAAAGAAGTTCTAAAAGCTATCTGCCACGTGAGCAAACTTGCAGTCGTCCGGCACGTGTATCGCTCGATCCGCGCGGCGTTGACTGTACGATCTCCTGTCGATGTCAGCCGTCGCCGGGTGTCCCGGAGACTGGCAAAAACGCAGCTTTGGGATTTATTTTTGCAATTATTCTATTGTGAATCTAATTATTGATATTAATGGGTTATTTGTGCTGTCGCGCCGTCTCCGGCAACGGCACGGGCAGCGCTACCGTCGCGTGTAACCAACATTCCCATCAATTCAGGGTAAAATTTATACTGAAAGTTAGTAAAAATTACCGTGACACTCCGATAAGAAGTTACTATAAATCACGACAATTTTTATTGAATATCGCTGAAAAATTTATGAAACACAAAATTTACAGTGTAGTGCGCTAAATTTTCACGTGATGCACATTCTTAAGATCTTAATTTTCTTAAGATCACAATGTGTATTGATAAAGTTGTAGCACGGTAAACATTAAATTTATATCCCTTTTTTAATGCAAACTTTACTATTATTAAATGTGATACTTCTTCTGGAATGTTTGGAAGAATTTATTTTTTGAGGAAGTTTTATGTATACCTTTTTTGCACTATTATCTTAATATAAATCAACAAATTTTATATTATAAATTAATATATTTTTTAATATCATAAAAAAACCGTAGCCAATATATTAGCACATAATTTTTGCGAAATCAATTTATTATTTATTTCTACGAATTATTAATAACAAAAAAGATAATTATAACATTAATCATTAAAAAAAGAAAAAAACAATAATAAATAAAAAAATACAATGTAATTATAATTTCATATGCGGCTTCTGTATATCGAAAACAATTAACTCTATAAATTTTAATTAAAAGGATACATAATGATTTTAAATTAGTGAAAACGTTTACAACCTTTGATGTAATCGAAATTTGAAATATAAATTAAAAATAGATATATCTCTCTTTCTATGATTACTCTACACGGAAAAAAATTTAGGATCTCCAGACCTCCGGTATATATGGGCTCCGTGCAATACCATCGATCGTCTTAATTTATGACGAATTTGGAATTAAGGCGCATCCAAAGTTGAACCTGTAAGAATCCAATATCTTCGGAGTCTTCACGATTCAAAAACGTATGTTCTGAACTCCAATTCGGTCATCCCCAGACTTCGAGATTTTCGGTATTGTAGCGATTCCACTTTGGACGTCTGAGGCCCCCATCTCTGGTATCGTGGCGCGACAGCGTTGAGAGAAGGGGAACGGTCCGCATTTGCGCGCGTTTTTCTCATATATATATGCGTTTCATCATTATATATCAAAGTATTATTATAGTATAATATAGCACACACGTTTTGAACCGTTTATATATATTATATTAGTATATTTACGAAGCGGCGCGCGTGAAATACGTCCGAATGTATAGCCGACCCGCCGAGATACCAAGAATGGGGGCCTGAGGACTCCATGGGCGTATCCCGACGGTACCGAAAGTCTCGGAGTCCCCGCCATTCCAACATGGCATACACATAATCCCATTTTGAGATCCGTACACAACCGAAATTGTTGGACTCCACGCAATTCAATTTGGAAGTGACTACATTCAATTTTGGACACGTACAGATACGGTATTTTTTGGATTTCTGTTAATTCCATACCTCCGACATCCCAGGCTTCCAAATTTTTTTCCGTGTAAAGTAGTCCAAGGTATCAGTTTCAAACGGAGATGGGTCAATACGGGCCGAAACTGTTGGAAAATGTTTGTTAATGCTAAAAATAGGTTTTTAGAGACATTTGGGCCTAAATGGTACTATTCCCGACACACCTATCCCATGGTGAATCAAAATATCTATAATCTCTCATATATCAGCTAACAGCAGAGCACCCTTGACTGATCACGATAAATGATTATGGGTAGGTGTATCAAGGATAGCTCCGTTTAGGTCAGAATGTCTCTAAAAACCTATTTTTAGCATTAACCAACATTTTCCAACAGGTTTTGGTCAAATTTAGAGTGGGTTGCAATCGGCCCTTATTGAGCCTCCTCCGTTTGAAACTTATATCTTGGACTACTTTATATAATCATAGAAAAACATTGGTTAGAGTGAAGTTAAAATTTTTAAATTAAAAAAGATCAAATTAAAAAATAAATAAAAATCCTAATGAAGAAAAATTATTTAAAAAATGTTTAATATTTGTTAATGAAAAACTTCACCATATGAAGAAACGTGAACAACTGATAATTGAATAAGCATTATTCAGTTACAATCGGTCAATTGATTTCTAGGATATTATTTATAATAATGATATAAAAATATTGCGTTTTTGTACCTATGCAGGTAGAAATGTATTTCTTGGCAACGTATAGACAAACTTTGTTTTACGCATTGAGCTTTATATTGATCCAATTAAATTTTATAGCTTTAGTTACTGTATTATATTGTATTTACATTTACTTTATAAAAAAAAACTTAAAATTTTAATTATATTTTTACGATTAAACCCTATATTTGTATATGAAGAAGCAAATGATAACGTAGTCAAATCTGTTGTCACGTCTGGAATGCTCTTGTGACAGCTAGAGTACGGTTGCACTCACGATATGAGTACGACTCGACAAAAGAAGCGCTTTCCTTAATTCTTATGTGATAGCTAATTTCTGTTATAAGTCTCATAAAAGCAAAGAATAGATAAATCACCAAACACTCCAGCTTGTAATTTATCGCTCTACCAAATATTCTATTCAATAACCCGGACCCACAGCGGGACAAGGATGCTTATACACAGTAAGCAAGCCTACCTCTGAGTAACGCAGTTCTCGCTCGACTCCACTGAGGCGACGATAATGGAGGTCGAGTCCGGCACTTCTGTTATCGCGGTGACAGCGGCGGTTGCGGTAGCGTCTTCATCCACGGGGGACGTGCCGGCGCTGGTCGTCGCCGTTGCCGTCGTTGTCTCCGTCGAAGTGTCCTCGAGCGTCGTGCTGACTTCCCAAAGATAGACGGAGGCGAGGGAAGTAGCCCCGACTGCCTCCTCCTCGTTTGAATCGGGCGATGCCATCGTCGCCGTTGCTGATAGATCAAAGTCGGCCGCATCCGTGCTCGCCGGCAACTAAGCAAATTTCAGGTCGTGTGTGGAATAATAATATCAGTTGATTTAATTGTTTATGCATGTTTTTTTATTGTGGATCAGATAAAGGAGGTCCGACTTTCAAAATGATTTTTATTTTGTTACTTTCTAAATGTAAAATAGTGAAAGATTCGATATTTTCAGTAGTAAAATAATTTTTTACCACTGAAATATGGAATCATTCGGTATTTAAATTAATGTAATTCAAAGCGTATAGAAATCGTTTAGGTAGGGTAACAAATTTGTTTTCACGTATCTAGTTGGATATTTAATTTTACTTATGCGATTCAAGTGCTGATGGTGGATTCTTCATAGGGTAATTCGAGGTAATTCGGCCACCTTAAGCGGAAAATTTTTCGTATGCTTCTGCAAGCATGTTTGGAGAAAACTTGAAAAAACGTCAAAATATAGTATATCTTCTACGAAGAAAAAAGTTGAAGACACCCAGGGAGTGATACTGACTTCAAACGGAGCAAAATTTAGTTATTTCGGCTGATTTAATCCAAAAAAGTTATTTACTTTTCTTGCAAGGCCAAATCGAAAAAATGTATAGACATAAGTTAAAATACAACCCATCTTCTGCTACGGAAACAATCTCGAACACTTCAAAAACGAAATTAGTCTTGTTAATTAGAGCTACATAAAAAAAATTACCCTTAGCATGTGTAAATAATACATCCACTTTTCGGATTGATTCTCTTGTAAACAAGTGAAAATGATTCGAAAAATTTTGAAATAATTTAGAAGCTATATTTTTTTTTTGCATTTTCTACTTACTTATATGTCTAATAAAGCTTTTTCACTAAGTCGACGATATATAAGTGACAAACAAAATTTTTTAATATTTTTTTCCATACGAATTTCAAGAAAAAGCCCTCATCTTTCTGCCTGTACCAGTTTTGATCGGGAGTTTAAGCTTATATTTCGACTATAAGCGAAATAATTGTTTTTTTTTTAACTTTATAAGACGCGAGGCTCACTAGAATCAACTCATACAAAAATGCAGTGATCATTTTCTAACAATTGAAAACGATTTATAAAAGTATATTTTTGATATTTCGAAGCTGCCGACATTGGTTATTTATGCTTTCGGGTAAGTGGAGGTAGAGAACTAGAAAAGTGACCGAATTAGATTAGTGACCGAACTACCTCGATTACCTTATATCAATAACAGTAGTCGTATGCATTATTATGGGCGTTTTGAATGAAGTTTATCTATTTTAGTAAACACTTGTAAATATACCCTTGAAATATAAAACTAAAGAGACTCAAGATTTGATAATGCTTATTGGTCGTAAAATATACTCTATTTCCGCAAAACTTAAAATATTTTCAATTTTTACGAGCGTCGAGTTAACGTAGAATAGAATGCTCCATACATAAAATTTTTACGACCGGCATTGGGCGCCACTCTACAAATCGAAGGGAAAAATTGAAGAAGGACGAAAACGGTAAGAGGGAAAAAAGCGAGGGAGAGCGAGAGTGAGAGGGAGAGAAAGCAACGGATAAAAATAAAAGGATCGCCACATCGGCATCATACCTCGGTGGTCGTAGCGGTGAGCTGCTCCTGATCGCGTGTCGTGTACTTCGGATAATCCGTCGTCTCGCCCAGGATTTCGTTGTTCATCGTTTCCGTCTCGAGGGTCAGGATTGATTCCGTTGCCATGGCGAACTTTTCCGTGATGATTTCCACGCCGCCAGTGCCGGATTCGAGAGCCTCGTTTACGACCCGGTGACCCCGGCCCTCGACGACGCCCGTGAGCGCCGCGTCGTGAATCGCAGGCTGCGCCGACCATGGTTATGCAGCAAGGAGGAAAGGGTATAGATATACGAGATGCACCAGAGCTTATTTAGCATTCAGTTGAATTCATCGAAAGATAACAAGCACGAATAATTAATTTTTTCACGATAATATATTTTTAAGTTAAATTATTTAGGTTTATTTCAAGTTTTACATTAAATCAAATATTTTTTATATTTGTTTTTCTACTTTAGACACAGTCTTATGAGTAAACGATAAGAATAACAGTTATGGTAGTTTTAATGAAAATAAAGATAATCGTAGTGATTATTGCTAATATTGCTAAATGTATTTTATTCAAGCCTGTTATTGGTTAATTCTGCAATGACGTGAAAGTCATGTGATTTTGAATTTGAGGAAATTTTAAAATTGTTTTTAAGTGTTAAAATATAATTTAACTGTCTTTTTTCTTCTACTAACAAGGAGAATGTATGATTGTGGTTGAACGAAGTTTTTCAGGGTTTGGGAATGGAATACCGATATTAATCATTAGAGTATTTATTATCTTACTGGTTAAAATTTCACATAGCCTAGCATCATAGCAGACAAGGTATTAAGCTGGTTCAACATTTAACATCCGATGTATACAGCATGGCTTGATTTCGCAACATTACATTCATATATAAATTAATGGAAACGCATCTTACTAATCATACTAATAAAAACATTATATTCGTACATGGAGGGTGGGAGTGTCATTGTTTACGACTAACCAAGTGTAGCTAGCAAGGGTAGCTGAAAGAAGGATGTTTTACGGCAATCACTACCAAATTGAAACTCTTGTTAAATATACATTTCTATCTTACATATTACATCAGGATAATAGTATTAACCTTGATCAGAGGGCCAAAAAATCACTTAAGGATGTATGGGCTATACTATCGGCGTCGAATATCAGTATTACTAAAATTATTAATAATTTAATATAAAACCATATTTGCTACTTTTATATTAAATAAGTTTAGAGAAATAAGTCAAATGAGCAATATAAGCCCCTAAAATAAGAAATCAGACGAACATTTTTTAAATATTTCGACTTTTAAAAATCATATGCCTTAATACATTTTTAATTTCATTCATCAAGGTGCCGCATCTTCAAATTTTATTCGATTCTTGTTTTTTTTTTTTTGTCTTATTTTGTCCAGGAGAGAATTATAAATAGACCCACTAACTCAAAAATAAAAAAAACTAACTTTATATTTAAGATAATAAACATTTTAAATGTGCACTACTCGAAACGCACAAACGCCTACCAAACTTCCATGCATAAAAACTGCCTTATCACGAACTCGTTAAATAAATATGGTATGTAACACTTGAACAAAAACTATTGAGAACTCGTGTGAGGTGTTTTCAGCACTCGCTTGAAATAAGTCATTTTCTCCCCTTGTTGCACAATGTAATATTACGAGAGGCTGAGAATGAAAAGTTAGCCCACTTTTATGTATAGAAGTAGCAGTACGACTATTAGTGTGGAGTTCATAATAATTACAGTGTAAATATTAATAGCTTTACCAATATTAACCCTCTGCGTACGCACTACGTTACGGTAATCCAGGCGATCATATTATTATTATTATTATTATCATTATTATTATTATTATTATTCCTAGCTTCTATCTAACGATAGATGAGCACTTTTCCATGCTAATGAACACGTCCCCAGGTTGCGGATCGGGGAAGAGCCAGCTGGGTCTGGTCAGCTGCGATTATATTGAATAAGCAGTTGCGGACAATGGAATATCGCCGTGTCGGGTTAGATAGTCCCGCATCGGGCACTTCTGTAGGTGGCTGATAGGAGAATACCCGCCGGAGGATAACGGGCAACTAAAAACATCCGTGGTGGACCCATGAGCTGCCAAAAGAAGATCCTGGAGCCTGGATTTTCTGAACAATCTTTAGCTCTTGCTGATGGCAAGACGGGCGGCTTGTATCTCAGCCAGAACCAGTCAATTGGCTATATAAAGCAATGCGTCAGATTTCCAGGCGAGCTCGACTTGCCGCGCGATGCTTGCTGAAAGCTGTTCAGAGAGTGGAGCTCCAAAGCTAGGTCGCAAAGCTCGAGAGAGCGGAGACGAGCTAGGGCGGCATGATCTAAGAAGATACAGAAGGCAGAGTAAAAGTTCACAATAAATCTAGAGGAGGAATACCTCTTTTAGAGATAAAGATGAGCGATCTCAAGCTTGAGAGGCGCGACTGCAGCACTATTCAAAACCGATTCGTACTCCTCGCCAAACAAACAATCGCCAAAAAGTAAAAAAGACGGCAAACGGAGAGCTGCGGAAGCAATAAGCCCAGAAAGCCAGATGACCCCAGTCGAAAAAAAACTGAATCAGCTGGTGGTATCTGACAAGGACATGGAGACCCCCCCTGATTAAAAAAAACTATTAAATCCTATTGAATTCCCTATATAGTCCATATATTAAGTCAGTAAAAAATCCTCATTAAAGTCGATTCAACTAACAGCTTTTTAAAGGAATGAATGGGTTTTTTTAATCAGGGCCTACAACACCAATCTTTCGCTTTGAAAATGTCATTGGTCAACAGTAGAGACAAGGAAGGGTCAAAAGAAGAAAGGTAAAGAGGCGCTAGAAGACAAAACTCACCAGAAAACAACTGTTGATACAACGAGGCGGCAAAGCAGAACTAACAAGCCCCGCAGACCGAGAACAGAAACAGTGTTGATTAAATCAAGTGAAGGTAAGTATGCAAAAATTGTACAGACAATCAAGGAGCAGGTAAATCCAGAGGAGACGAAAACGACGCTCCAAGCCATCAGACGTACCCGAGAAGGAGGGGTGCTTTTGGTGCTAAGCTCTACCGAAAATAAGACCAGCTTTGGTGGTTAGCTGACATGAGTCTTCATTTAGTAATTCCTCCAATTCTTCGTCTTCAAACTTTTTTGGTGCACCAGCACGTTCTTTATCTCCAAGATCAAAATCGTTATTTTTGAAGCGTCGAAACCAGTCTCTGCATGTCGTTTCCGACAGAGCATGGTCACCGTAAGTTTCAACAAGACTCCTGTGCGCTTCAGCTGCAGATTTTTTTTAATAAAATAGTGCAATAAATTTCCCCGCAAATACTCTTTAATTGGCACAAAACTTGACATTTTTAGTAGTAAGAACAAAAAACGTTGTTTACACTATGGCGAACTAACACACACTTAAGTTCAAGCTTACTGACAGTACTTCATTATAGATGCGCTAGCATCTGAAATTACATACACTTAGTCCTAGTAACGCCATCTGTTAGGGAAAAGCGAGAACTTATTCAAGGACCCAATAGGAAGCGATTTAAACTGAGAAGCCGCCGAATGCGATGAGCAAACGGACACGTGAGGTAAGGCCGTCGTAGAGATACCAGCCACAACAGGACTAATACTACTTAATAGAGGTACCACGATGGCCTTCAGAAGACCAGAGTACAGAGAAATAATAGTCGATGTCACTCTGGCATCGGAGGGCCTGGCGCGTAGGATTGAGGACTGGAGGGCAATGCGACGGCTAAGCCTCTCAACGCCGAGTATCATACACGACGTATAGACAATGGCCAAAATAGTAGACGAACTGTTCCCGACACACGCTCAAAGGGGACCAGATACGATAGAGGGCATAGGCGGCATCCCGCTATTCACAAAAGCAAAGCTAGAATAGGCAGTGAACTCACTCGAGAACAGAAAGGCATCCGAACCGGACGGTATACCGGAAAAGCAGTGAAGGTAGCGGTGCGGGCATGCCCGCAGCTGCTGCTGGATGTGGATAACGGCTTTCTGAAGCAGGATAACTTCTGTAAGCGGTGGAAAGCGCAGTGACTGGTACTCATCAGCAAGGAGAAGGGTGACCTGAATACTGCCGGTGCCTTTGCAGGTCGCTTTGCATATGCTATATGACTGCTATGTGACGCAGTTCCTAACGAGGCACGGCTTTTCTCTTTCCTATCACTTCAAGATGGGCAAGGTACGGAGCCCTGCTTGCATGTGCTGTGGAACAGAGGAAGATACAGTGGAACATACGGTTTTTGCGCGCAATAGATGGGCAGAAAAAAGGAAAGGACTTGAACATATTACGGCAAGGATAACATCAGGCATGATAATAGGTGTGATGCTAGGCGAGAAAAAAGTGGGACGTAGACGAGAGATTCGTAGAGACTACTTTTTGTACAGTACTGCCGTACTGTGCAAAAAGAAATCCGAAGAGTACCTCGTCGACTACACAAAAAGATCAAACGCGAAGCGCCGTAAATAGTAGGGTAGGTAACAAAATTTAGGCAGGGTGATAACGCCAGGTACAGAGTAAAAAAAAAAACGTTAAATACTGAAAGAATTCTTTTGTATGAGTTATAGGGCACGACGCTGAAGAAATCCGAATAGGCTACCAGCGTGGTTATAAGCCCGGCGTAAAGAGGTGGAAGTTTAGTAGGTATTCTCCTTCCAGGATCGCCGTCCTCATGAATGACGAAAAGGATAGAATGACTGAGCTCTATATGCCTTTCCTATGATGCGTCAATGCATTCTCTAACTCCACGGCCAAAAAAAAATTTATTATTATTATTCATTTCGACGTACTCGCTGCAGATCATCAGGCTGAATACGTCCGTGTTCACTTTAGCGGTATTAAATCTAAACTCTTCTAGTACCGGTTGGCCGTCCCGTGGCCCGACTGCAATTATACCGAGAATGAGGTGTTCTAGTGGTCACTTGCGGTGTAGTCCTCCAGTACTCTCTAACCGTCTACCCTACGAGCAAGTCCCTCCGATGCCCATGTGACATCGACTGTCGTCTGCCTACACCCTGGTCTCCTAAAGGTGATCGTTATACTTCTGCTCTCCGTCCTTTTTTGTCGATCAAATTGGTGCAGACAAAATACTACAGCGAAGATTAGAATAAAACAATGTATCAGCGGAGGATATCTCGAATGCAGGGATGCGTATCCTACGCCACGCATGCGAGGTAACTATGTTCAGGAAAAAGATGATGGGAAAGAGACAGGTCGCGTATTGATGGAATGGTGAAATCGCGGAACTAAGACGCATAGTACCAGATCGCGAAGAACGCGCAACAGTGGGCAATAAATAAGAGCAAGAAGGTTAAGTTTAAACTATTAATCGAGGATATCGACGCAGATGTCGAGGGGAATGGGCACAGAATTGCAATGAGGCGACTGAATCCTCCCACACTCAGAGTAACACATGATGTACAGACTATGAATAGGATTGTAGACGAACTCTTTCTGACTCACGTCCTTAGGGGGCCTAGGGGGCCTAGACGAGGCAACAGAGGTAGGCGAGATTCCGATGATCACGGAAGCCGAATTGAAGTAAGCAATGGGCTCACTCGAGAACAGGAGGGCACCGGGACTAAATACTATTGTACCGACTATTGAGACAGAAACGGCGATAAAGTACCTAGGGCTATGGCTCGATAATAAGCTAAGCTTCTTCGAGCACATTAAACCTGCGTCAGAAAAAGCGGCAATGGTTTATCCAATACTGAGCTGGCTGATCGCGAACGTAGGCGGGCCAAAACGAGCAGACGGATACTGCTTATGTCTGTCGTACACTCTATTTTGGTCTGCGGCGAGGAGATGTTGGCGGATACCCTGGACGTAGAATTCCACCGAAAAAAACCGGGAGCAGTCCAACGACTCTGCGCACTAAGGATCGCTCATGTTCGTACCGAATGGTGTCGGAAAATTAGTCTACGACAACAAAGACCGTATAGGAAAGGTCAACGCGACCAAAAAAGTTAGAGATATCGTGTTAGGCGCGTGGTAGGTTGACTGGGACCGCCCCGAAAAAGGGAGGTGGATACGCAGACTCATCTGGCAGATACGTCCGTGGGCTGATCGCGAACATGGTGAAGTCAACTATTACATGACGCAGTTCCTTACAGGACACGGGTTCTTCCCCATCTATCTCTATAAGATGGGCAAGGTACGTAGCCCTGCATGCATGTAATGTGAGGCGAAATCGGATGACGCGGAACATACTTTCTTGAGTGTAGTAGCTGGGCCGATAAAGGAGTAGAATTGGAGCATACGGTAGGGCGAGAAAAGAGAGAATTCTGTAATACAGGCGTGAGCTACGTAGTGAGTGTGCTGCGCGAAAAATCCGAAGAGCACCTCGCGGACTACATAAGAAAACCGAACGCGAGAGTGCCTTTATTAGCGAGCTAGATAACAATACGTAGGTAGGGCGTTAATGCCGGGTGTACAATAAAACCGTTAAACGCAGGAAGAATTCTTCTGCAGGAATTATAGGGACGTCGCGCTGAAGAAATCCGAATAGGCTACCGGCGTGGTTATAGGCCCGGATTAAGGAGGTGGGAGTTTAGTAGGTATTCTCCTTCTAGGTTCGTCGCCCGCTCCGAGGTCAAAATGTTTGAAGAACTGAGTCCTACACACGGGGTATTGAGGCCCGTATGCCTCCCCTATGGTGCGTCAATGCATTCTCCGACTCCACGGATAAAAAAAATTATTATTATTATTATTTATTATATTATTATATTATTATATTATTATATCATTATATTATTATTATTTATTATATTATTATTATTATTATATTATTATTTTCGGAGATATGCGCCTACAAAATTGGTGCATTAGCCGCACCCATGTGCGTAGGGAACGGGAGAAAAATTAAGTGTTCATGCAGAGCGTTAGATAAATATACCGGGCGTTCGAAAAGTAACGACCCCCCCCCCCCCACCCCACTGAAACCTAGATGTGGCAGACGGGAAAAAACTGGCTAATGGTTTTACCATAGAGAATAGCCGTCAGGTTTTCAATAATTTCAATAATCATATAACACTGTTTATACTTATTTATTGTTATATTACTATAAAATACGAATCATCACCTATAATTTTTGTATAGTTATAATGAATACTGTGTGTAAGTTAATAATTTTGTTTTGTAATTATTTAAAAAACATTCTAATAATTTTTCAAATAAAAAATTGAAATAAGTGTAAAGCATCAAGTGTACGAATTTTAATTGAGAACAAAAAATTCTTCCAAAAAATTACCTTCAACTAAGTCTTAGATCCGGATCTTCTATCAGTAGGATCCGGATCTAGAATCCGTGAGATCGGATACTCCCGAGTATCCGGATTCTATAAATCTAAAGTTCGAATCTATTCGGATCTCGGGTATCTGGATATTAAAAGATTCGGATAGTTGGCATCCCTAATCGTTACTAGAAGACGATACTCAAGATTCGATCTCCAAATGACCTTGAAACGCGATCCTGAACTCCAAGCAAAAATCTATATTCGAATGTGAAATTCCCGTTGTTTTAAACGCTGCGGAAAAATGGGGATTCCCATTTGAAAAACACGAGTTAACCTTCAAATGATCTTGAAAACTACATTTAAGGTAAAATCTGAGGTCACCATTGAATTCCTTGCGCTCGATTTACTATTAACCATTCGTTAGTTTTTTTTCCTTCCGCCGCATCAAGTTTGAGTAGGGATCCATTACTTTCTAAACACTCGGTATAAAAAAGTGTAATGTTATTAATGTCGTTACAAGAAATTACTTACATAGAAGTTTGATTCCTTGCGAAATTTTGCATAGTCTTTACTAATAAATGCATACGATGCATAATTTTGTGTTGCTTTCACTTCAATGGTCCCACCTAAAACACCTTTTAGTTAATAATGGTCTTAATTATACAAGTATGTAACTTTCAAATCGATTAGCTGTAGTTATATATTAAATATAAATATTTTTTTCAACACGTGCATCAAAAAGGCCCTTTTTCTGCATAGAAAAGTGAATGGAAAATCGAGCATTTCAAACGTCTAGTGCGACCTCCCGTAGTAGCGGAAGGAAAAGTAGCAGCAGGATCTCTTCCTCACGCTACGGCGGGAGGAAGAGAACTTAGTCTCCCGTTGTGACGACTTGATATACCCAATCTCCCATCCACTTTTCATGCAAAAAAGGTCATATTCCTGCACTTATTAAAAAAGTACTATGTGTAACAAGGAAGCAATTGACTTTTTCTAACAAGGATGATGATTGAGCTCGAGTGATACGCGAGGGCTCAAAATCACCATCAGAGTCTGACTCTCCTCCCTAGTTGCACAATGTACTATTGCATTGCATTCCTTATAAAATTTCCAAAATAATCACTTTCGTCTCTATTGCTACAGTATTCTTTGAGAAAAATTATAATTATACCTGAATGTGTTATAGTTTCTCAAAATATGAATACATCATTACCACGTTATAACATACTTCGTATACAATTCATCACGGTCACAATGGAAACCTTGCTATGCATAATCAAAGGCGTAAACAGTTGTCTAAAACATGCTTTGGACGTAATTAATTAACATATTAAATTGAAATATTACAACCAAATTATATAAAAACTAAATGTGTGAAGTTACTTAAATTGCTTTTACTAAATAATGATAATTAGTATTTTCTACGAATAACCTATCCTCTTAATTTAACTTGTGAAGAATAAAATTATTTTTATAGCTCTTAAAAATATATATAAGAATAATGTCGAAAAATCAAAATGTCTCTTTACACCATCTCAAATTCTTAGATCTACCATTAAACGTAACTTCGTACCCAGTATCTCGAATCGAGCCTTGTATTGAAGAAAAGTCATCGGTAAAAATACTCACTGCAGTTGTAGGTGGATGGGCAGCACTGTCCCTCGCGGACAATCGGCTTACAGCCCTGGAGCGGCGGTGCGCAGGCGAGGGGCACGCAGCGGATCGCACCCATGGCGCAGAAGCAATTATCGCAGGCCGCCTTCCACGCGATGTCCCGCACCATTTCGCCCTCCTGGTAAACGCGCTGGTCCGTCCGGCAGCCTTCGGCCAGCACATGCGCATGCACACAACAATACCGACGCTCAATTTTCAATTATACGCATATATACTCCTCCCCGCCTCCTCCTTCAATTATCTCGCGGATGAGTTTATGCATAAGAGGGGCACGAGTGCGACCGACGAGGGAAATGCAGCGAATCTAAATTGCCCGGGTAGCGGGGTAGGTAGTGCCACTGCACTATATCTGCCGCCCACTGGCGGTGGGATATCTTAGGAGGCACTTTTGATGTGTTTATCCTCTAAATGCAAAATAATGAATGATTACTATTGGGATTTGACATTCGTACATATAGCTAACTAAAATGCATACTAAAATATATCTATATAGCTAGCCAAGATGGCGCGACTTGCCCAGAAGCCCCATTTAAATATACAGGTTAAGCACGGGCTAATTTGCGCCATCTTGGTTAGCTATGTATATGGATGTCAAATCCCAATTTAAGCGATGTCTTTTTATCTGTTCTATAATTCATACTTTATTAATTTTTTATTTGTATTATAATAGTCTTACTTGCGAGACCCGACAAGATACCTCTTTCTCGAGCGGTGAGAAGGCTGTAAAATAGCTATTTCTTACGTAGAAATTTTAAAAGCAATAGCGCGCAGACGCACTAAACGTAAACGGGAAGAGGCCATTACAATAGCCATGCAACGATCGCGTGAGCCCTTAATTGCGCTCTGCGGCGAGCGCTTGGTGTACACAAAGGAAAGATTGACGTTGAGTTTATACAAGCCATATATATACACACACACACACACACACACACACACACACACACACACACACACACACACACACACACAGACGAACACTCACCGTTTCCTGAGATTGCAGCGAGGGTCGTCGAGAACTCGGCCTGACCTGCGAAACAAATAAAATTGCTCGTAATTGATTCGTCGGCATGCTAAAATTAGTAGTTAATATTTGAAGGATTTCGTTAATAGTATATTACTAACGCGGGCGGAAGAGGATTATTTACCTCATGCGACGTTTTTCGGCCGAGCGAAGCGAGGTCGAAAAGTCGCATGAGGTAAAAATTCTCTTACGTCCACGTTTCAGTAACGTATTTTTCCGTCCGAGGCCGCAAAATGACATTTAAGATGGCATTTTGAGGTTAAAGGGCGGAAAAACATTTTAAATGTGGCTATTTTTTTTTGTTATATAAAGGATAGTGGTTTTTAGATTGTATTTTTAGTTAGAGAAAATTAAAAATATTACAAGCGTTTAGGAAGAAGCACTCCACTTAGCTGGAATTTAAATTTAAATTAAACCTGTTTTTGTTTTTCATCAACATTCTCATTACCTACCTTAAAATTTAAAAGGCTAATTCTCACGTATAATTAATTTCATTTTCTGGGGCATATTACAAACAAAACTGCATTATATTTGAATATAAATTTTTTAAACTGTTCTTCGTTTCATACCACATAATGTAAACTAATTTTGCAACGTCAGTTTTAATTGAAATAGTTTTATATAATATTATGAAATTCTTTCATTGATTTTGAATACTCCTTTAGTTTGTAATATATAATAGTTTTATATATAGTACCACATAATGTAAACTAATTTTGCAATGTCAGTTTTAATTGAAATAGTTTTATATAATATTATGAAATTCTTTTATTGATTTTGAATACTCTTTTAGTTTGTAACATAACGTTTGGGCCACTGGCTTGCTTTTTTATGAGTACAGATAACGACCACTACAACCATAAAATAAAATATTCTTTCAATATGGTTTTATTTTGAAAATATCTTCTATTTATAATATACATAAAAGTTTATCAGGATATTAATTGCTTTTTGAATAAATATTTTTTAGGAAGTTTTTAACAAATATTTTTAAACTTTTAGCTCTGATGAACTTTTCTACACTAACTTTTTAAACTTCATTTTTTAAATAAAAATAAACGACTTTCCAAAACAAAATAAAATGTTTTATTTGCAAACCTGCTCACGCCTCACACTCCGTTCTTACATATTTCAAAAAATTGTCAGCTCGAGATTCTCCGAGATTTAAAAAAGAAAAATAAACGAAGAGCAGAGAGACAAGTGCCCCTACTCGCGCAATACTCACGGGTGCAGTTGTAGGCGACGGGGCAGCAGGAGTGCGGCGCGTAAAGCGGTGCGCATCCGGGCAACGGGAGCAGGCACTTGGGCCGGATGCATCTTCGCGCGCCGGAAATGCAGTAGCAGTACTCGCAGCGTCGCGAGCCCATCATCGCCGAGCCCGGCGCGTATCGGACGCCCTCGTAAAGGCATCCTGCCGCTAGCAACACACACGAAACGTACACGCATGACGTCGATTTATATAATGCCTCGAAAATATATGAGAGGACGCGACGAAAGACTTGTGCTTCCGTGGCGTCCTCTCGAACGACTCATTAAAGTAGCACGTAAGAGGTAGCAGAATATGCCTGACAAATCCTCGTTAGCATATTGTCTCTTTAAAATCCTTTTTATGATGGTGAGAGAAAGATTAGCAGTACGTTATCAATATAGAGTATGAAATTGAAAAAAATTAAAATTACGTGATTATTCCAAAGAAGAAAATTTATATTAATATTATTAAAAATATTTGAAAAAATGAACACAAGATATCTTATATTGAATATGTCACTCTCTGCAAACATAAAAATACAATAAATCCAACTTAGCAGCTAGAATCTGTATATTGGTATTTTGCCTTTTAACTTCGATTTAAATTAATTAATATTCTATAATATAAATATATATATAAAATATATATATAGTAAATGTGTAATAATATATTTACATCAATGTATCATAATATATTGTATAAATACAATTTTTAAAAATCTTTAAACTTATTGAGATTGTAGTACAATAGATGCAAGTATATTACAATTAGATGATGAAATCAGCATTAAATAATTTAATGTATACCTTCTTCTGTTCGCGAGTGATACGAAATCGAAGCTGCTGCTTTTGAACGTTGTAAGATATTTTCAGTTTCATCTGTAACAGTACACAAAAGTCTATAATATTCAATTATTCTATAAAAAATTGGCTATTAGCTGACCCTTTCTCGTAATTAACTGATAAAAAATAAAAAATAGGAACAAAACAATGCTATAATAATTAAACTCGCTATACCATTTGTTCACACCGAACGCAATTCTCACCGTGCAAAAACTCCACTTGCTTAATTGTGGCGGATTATAATTTTACTCATAATGAAATACCCGTTTCACGCTTTCACGTTCACTCTTCTCCTCGCCGACATTTGTATAAATTTCTCGGCCACCTCGCGATGGCTGGTTAATTGCTTTATTTCTGCAGTATTGCGTGCGCGCGACCCGTCTAATGGGTTTTCGTCCCACGGCCGCACACTTTATGCGCGTGGCGCTCGATTAAATCACTAATGAATTTCAACTGTATGTTATGGGAGCTTAAATTATTAAACAAAAGTGTAACCACATCAGAGGAATAGCCTTGCAAAGAGAAAGAGAGCAAGTGAGATAAGGAGAAGAGGAGAAAATGTTGGAAAGAAATAAAATGCATAATGTGAAAAAGACATGTAGAAATACTTTGTGAAAAACAACCCTGCACAAAATTAAATGTTCCATATAATTAAAATTTTAAATAAAATAGTAGGTACTTGGAGTTTTTTAATTTACATTACATTCCAAGTATTTCAGTTTATAATTTTTCTAGATTTATTATGTATGTGTGTGTGTGTGTGTATGTGGTGTCCAACACTTTCAGTATAGTTATACTTGGAAAATCGGGTATACCATCGTCTCTTTAAAGAAATCTGCAGTCTTGCTAATACTGTTAGCAGTAAGATATTGCTTTTTATGATAATGCTGAGTGATGTATCAATCCCAGGAATAAAAACTGACGGAATAAAATTGATAACTTAAAGCTCGAACTTAAAAAGGAATAACAAATGAATCGAAAAGAACTCGTACCCCAACGGCCGTGCGATTCGCCCACCTCCACCATCCCACCTATCTTCGCCGCAAATCCCGAAAGTCATTCGTTGAGCATCGACCTAATTCGAAAAGAAGTCGGCAACGAGATAGCCCCAGCGAGCGAGCGCGTGCGTTTGTCAGTTAAATGGGCAATCGGTGTAATCGATTTCGGCTGGCGCACGAGAGCGCATGCAAAGTTAATGTCACGTTTCGCGAACCGCATCCGATCTGTGTCCCGGTCCCATCGATTCGCCGCATCGTGCACGTGTGATGTATAGGATACGTACCCTCATCGCTACCGCCGTTACAGACGAGTTCGGGGCAGCAAACCTTCTCGCCGGGCGGGCGGGTACGGCAGCCGAGTGGTGCGGGCTGCGGTAAGTGCGGGCAGACCCTCAGTCGACAGCGAAGCGAGCCCTCGACGCAGCGGCACTGGAGACACGGCTCGGGCGTCGTCACTGGAGCGCCCTCCTGGTAGCGTCGACCCTCATAACGGCAACCTGGAATCGGATAAATCGCCATTAGTGATAAATTCATTGTGAATAATCAAAGAAAATCGTTATGAATGTGATAATATATGCGAGAAAATGTGACCGCGTGTACTATATTTCAAGCGACAATGATAACTTTTTTTTAAAAACTATATGTTTGTGACTCCAGCACCATTTCGAAAAAATGGAGCCAAATTGAAACGTTTAGATTGCGAATTACGTTTATTAAATCAAGTTCTTAGAGTTCTAGTTAGAATGAATCGTGAAACTAAAAAAATTAAATTAATAATAACAATTTTAATAAATAAGAGCACTGAACCTTTTGTAGGTCTAATGTAAAATTAGCATTGCTCATTGATTTGAAATTAAGGGTTAGAGTTTAGGACCTCAATTTTTCATAATTTATGAAAAAATGTATAATAATCAAATAAAATTTATAGCATAATTTAAACACCACATAATCTTCAATAATTCTTTTCGATATATTTTGTGGTAATATGGATAAAATAAATACACTGTTGGTAGAGGCATGCTAAAGTTTAATTGCTTTATTTCTTAGTCTTTCTTGACGCGTCATTACATTAGAACAAATTAACCTTAAATAAAATAAAATTAATCTAGTCAACAATAACGTCAAATGTGTTAGGATATTTAAATATCTACTTGACCCTGTTTCAAGTTATTGAATGAACTACAAAACTTTTGATACAAGACAAAACTATTTGATCTACCGTATTCGATGAAAATGTGGGTTAAAGGCTTGATGGTGATAATATCTTATTAAACAGTTTCCTTTGCTATACAGAATCTGATACATCACAGTTTATGGCTCAAGTTTACATCATGATCTATGCCTAATTACTGAACTCATCTCCCGTGGCACAATAATGGCCACCAATATAACGTATATAGTCTCATGAAAACTATTAAATAAGGATTTAAGATTTTACAATGAGCGTAGCTGTAACAACCATAGTTCTGAATACTATAATTAGACAGCGAGATACTTCTAGTGTACGTTCTGTTTTACGAAAGTATAACCATAAGACATAAGCCAGAGATTGAAGCTCTGGGCTGAGCACCTTACCTGACTCTGTAAGCTCTTTTGGGAGACCCTAGGATGGAAGTTTAGAGCTGAATAAGATATCTAGGTTTCGGTGATGCGAGAATTTATTCTGTACAATTGCCTACCTCTAATTCATGATTCATTTAACAACAGTGTGTTAGATAACAATAAACGTATTTATTCCCGTCTCAACTAAAATGGCCACTTTTTTGCCTGAAAAGCGGGACCAAAGTTATACCTGTTTCCTTCTTTTACTTTTTTCCCGCATTCTGATCGCACTTTCTAAATCAAAAAAGTGGTCACAATTGATATGGGAATAAAGTAATATAATTTCTAGATAGCGATGAAACGATTTTTCCGGTCATATTTTCTATTTAATGGAAATAAGACAACCTTAAAATGATTTTACTAAATTTTCTCTGTAATTTGATCATCTATCTAAAAACAAATATTAAAAAAAGATAGTTAACGAAAACGTAAACACGAATTATTGGTAGGATAAGTGTGTCAGATACTGTGCCCATTAAGATAATGTCTATGGTATTTAATCAATGAATTTTTTTTTTAATTTTCAATCATCTCAAGACCTTTATATTACAATTATATATTCTGTGAGCAGAATAAACGTGTTTATAATACATTATTATGTAAGAAATATTAAATATGTAGTTGTTTGCATCCCTGATCGGATGATAGATTATACCGTAAACTTATTCAATAGTTTTGATAAGAATTTGCAATTCACAGTTGAAATATCTAATAATAATAAAATTAGTTTTCTTGACATTCTTATCATTCAAAATAAACAAAAAATTTCCACGGACTGGTTCAGGAAACCAACTTTTTCTGGTAGATTTTTAAATTTCAACTCTCACCATCCTGTTAGTAATAAAATTGGTATTATTTGTAATTTAGTGGATAAATGTATTAATTTAGCAGACACACATTTCCATGACAATAATCTTAATCTAATTAGAGATTTATTATTGGAGAATGATTATCCTATTAATTTTATTAATAAACACATAAATAAACGTTTACTACATATTAAAAATAATAATAAAAATACATGTAATTCTAAAAATATAAATGTCAACAGCATTTTAGTTTTTCCATATATTAAATATATTAACCCAGAATTAAAAAACATCTGTAATAGTAATAACCTGACCATGATTAATTCAATCTCCAATAAATTCAATTACATAATTAGATTAGGAAAAGACAAATATCACAAAAATGAAAAATCTCATGTTGTATATAAGATCAATTGTTGTGATTGTGATGCGTCTTACGTAAGACAAACATCTCGAAAATTAATTGTAAGAAGTAAAGAACATGCGAGCGACTGGAAATTTAAGAGGGATAAATCAGTTTTACACGAACACATTACGAATACAAATCATCAAATTGATTTTAAAAATATCAAAATTTTAGATCAAGAACAAAATTTAAATAAAAGATTGTTATCAGAAATGCTCCATATACACTCACAACACAATAGTTTAAATAGACAGTTTGACACTAATTTTTTAAAGGCTGATTATAAAAGTTTTATCAATAACAATAAGTTGTTATAAGTTATATTCATTTTTGGACTATCAGAATAATAATACTTTTTATACATACGCGGTCTAGTCATCGTTACGTAATAGCTTGTCAGTACGCACTTTTCTTACACACACACACAGGTACATACTTTACTATAAATACGACGAATCTGCTTACGTTGCTTCACATTGACTAGTAGTCACTTATAGTGTCTACTTGTAGTATACTTTAATACGATAGAGTTTTGGTAAGATTCGAAAAATACGAAGTCATAGATTAAGTGTTCTTTGTTCCTGAATAAATTTGTGTTTTATTTGTATTTTTTAGACCTTGATAAGGGGCGGAATAAAACCGTTCGAAACGTTGGACATATAAGTTTTGTCTTTATTCTTTAACCTGGGCAGTAGAACCGTTAGCGGCCTATTCCTTAGTAAAAAGAAATATTAAATAATTAATAAAATAATAGCATAAGCTTTTGCATCAGTTATTGTATCCACTAACTTAGTTACTGTGTGTCACAAGGAGATGATCAGGGATGCGGATCCTGGATTTGACTAAAACTGTAGGACTGTTATTTGTAAATTTTTTTCGATCTTGTAGGGCCAGGTGAGCTAGGTGTTGAAAAAGCTCTAATTTTGCTTCTTTTTATCAAAGCGACGTTTCGTCAGCATTATGGAGCGCTGACTTCATCAGGCTAAAAATTTATTAAACAAAGTTACACCAAAATTTACAAAAAGATTCACAACTATTCTTAAAAATTATTTACAACGTTGATTACCTTATTTAGGTATAATAATTAGTTAACAACATTGTTAACCCGTCGAGAGTTTGTAAACTAGTATTTGCACCATCGTGCTGAGTTAACGGTGGAGTGTAGTTTTGAAATATCGTAGCTTCAACTACACATTTATCAAATTTACGTTTTTTATAAAGAGAAAAAAATTCCGGCGCGAGGTGTCCACTTTTTCAACGAAAAATCGATGTGTCCGCTTTTTGAATCAAAAATTTGCGTGTCTGCTTTTTCCACTAAGCCGACGATATTAGCTATATATATTACTATGATAATTGTAGCGATTAAATTCTTTTTTGGTGATATGTCCATTTTACCCAGCGATTTTTCAGACTCGCCAAAAGAAAGTGTTATTTTTCTTGTTTAATGTTATTTTTATATGTTAAAATTTACGTATTTACACAGTGTTGTATTTGTTACTGTAAACAAAATTAAAATATGTTTAAAGTTATTTGAATTTTTTTTTATATCAATTTTTTATTTACATGTTCGTTTTTCCCGGGTCTCCCCAAATAGAATAATAATATCACTAACTACTTTTCTTTAGCAAAGCAGACGCCAACAAGATTGTGGCTTTCGCTTTTTTCACAGTCCGCAATGCCTTTATAAACGCGGGTACGAGCGCGGGTTCCGCATATACGGCGGCATTCTCCGCACGAGGCTCTCTCAGTCTCGAGAGGGCTCGTTACACCACGACTCGTGCAAGTTTTCGACGTCGTTAATTCTCCCTCTTCTTGCGCGTGGGCCGCAGACCCTCGATTCGGATGCTTAAATTAGCGCGAGCTTGCGCCGCAGCCGCCCGCGTACATACCCCCTGTTTGCAGAGGGTCGCCTCTGCGATCGCGAGAAATGGCGAATTAATGAGTTATTACAATGACGCGAGCGCACCGGATGGTTAATTAGTTTTCGAGGAGCTCGCGTCGTCGCCCACCACAGAAGAACACGGCACACTCGAGGGAAGTGGGTGTAGTTACGCGTCCGGCCAGGCACGAGTTTGGCGTGGACGACCAGATCGTATTGTTCGAGTTTTGCGGATGGACTGATTTGTGGAGAGAGAGAGAGAGAGAGAGAGAGAGGAGGAGCGTATGCGCGCCGGCCGTCGAACTCGATGTAATGCGGATTAGTGAAATACGAACGCCGCACAAGACCGGAATAATGGTGCACGCGTGGCTTGCGTACTCGCGTGGGCACATACGTGTCGCGGAGCATCAAACTTACGAGCATAATACGGCAATTGCCGCGGTGTACTGAGTATTGGTGTCGTAATTATCAGTGCTTGTTCTCATTTTACAGTGAAGGGAGACGTATGTTGATCTTACTTATCTTCAATTTGGCAATATAAGAATATTTTACAACAATTTTCATATGAATAGATTTCCATTTTCGACATTTAATTTCGAAGAAAAACTGAATACTTAATACTAGTACTTTTTTAAAACATAATTGAATACTGAATTCAAAGACGCTTAGACATAATTATATAATAGATTATTATTTAACTCCTATGAATACAATTTAGTAAGCATATAATCATTAATCATAGTTATTAAAATGATTAAATAATTTCCTAAAAATTAACTATTTAACTTTCTATTAATTAATAAGCACCTAAAATAACTTTTCAAAGTAATATAAATTTTAGAACCTTAGCTATTCACATTATAGAATTATAGCCAACATTACTTTGCATGGTACTGATTGATATTATTTTCATCATCCTGAAAGTATTTTAAACAATAATGTCAAAATTAATGTGTTTTTTGATTTTTTTTAGTTTCTATGAAATGGAAATGTATATACTGTAAAATGCAATTTCCAGTACTGTACAAAGAAACAAAAAGAAAATTTAATAAAAATTTATTAAAAATTTGTAAATTACAATATTTTATCTTGTAAACGAGCAACATCAAAAGCCGCAACCAGCATCTCGTATCTCTCTATCATACAGCGACACCGTCTACATCCTCCTGTATATACATCAACTGTGAATAAACCGGTTGCGTGTAGGTGCTTTCTCTGTCTCTCTCTCTCTCTTCCTCTGTCGCTGTAATAAACGAGGGCGTCGAGCGTGCGCGCTACAGCCGCCCTTGAGAAGTTTAAAGCGCGCTGCTGGCCGACCAACGCATCGCATACACACATATATACCAACCCGCTACATCGTGGCGCGCACGTGCAGCGATCGTTTTGCCTCACGTGCAATGTGCTGCAACGCGTTCATGAATGAAGAGAAGACAGGGAGGCGAGAGACTCGCGCGACCTTCCCTGTAAGCGCATTCCCATCTGATTGCTCGCGAACCGCATTCTCATGTCGCGCGCGCACGCGTGTGTGTACACGGGCCCACCTTTTTGTTTGCGTTAAACGGTTCTGTATTCACGTATGCCACTCGGTCGGCAGACGCCCCGGGGCCTGTGCTAGCCGCGGGTCCGCGAAAACTCTCAGTCCGCGAGCGACCGTAAAGTTGGCTGCGCTCAGCTTAGACTAAGGAGATTGCCGGTTGTTGTGGAGTAATTGAATTAGAACTCGAACTATTTTTATGACGGTTTTAATATCCGATTTTACGAGGAGCAATTATGATGATACAACCGTGGTATTGATTTATTATGGAAGTTTTCCAGCGATGCAAATAAGACGCTTTTTTGTGGTCTCTAACTAGTGGATGGATCAATAGAACAGATGTGAAACGGTATCGTTTTGTTCTGTAAATTTTTAGTGTTAAGTTATTATACGTCTGACTAATACAAATCTTATTCTAGTTTTCTGAATCGTAAAGTCGGCTCAAGCATTGAGGTATATTTTAGATGTAAAATGTGAAGAAACGTTTTAATATAACCATAGTTATAATTTTATTTTCCAAAAATGACGGGAAAAGCTTCATTTTTGTACTAAATAATTTGAAATACAGAATCTTCAAAAACAACTTTCAAAAAAGAAAATAAAACTGTAGAATACAAGATTTTATTTGCGTTTTTGGAATAAAATATTTCAAAAATATTTCATAAAGTTGTGAGTAAATTTCGTAATACAAAAATGAAAGTGTTCCTAATTTCAGTTTTAAAGGGTTAGAGTTTACTATTGACGCTGTCTTCATACATTTACGTCTAAGAACATATACTTGAACAGAATTTAAAAATTTTGACCGTTCCCTAAATAGCAAAACATGTCTTTGCAGTTTTTATCTTGTGCAAGTCGACAACCTTAAATAAGGTAACTAATTCAGGCACCTTAATTTGTTGTATGTTTCAGTAAGTACATTTAGAAAAAACTAACAGGAACCTAAAATTCAAAATAGTAATTTTACTATGCTTTGTCATGTATACCTAAATCGACCAATTTAATTCCAAAAAGTTTGGCATTTTTTTTTAAGCAAACTCGACATCAGCTAGCCCGACCACCTAGACCATGTATGAAATGCATTCCGACACCTAGATGCAAAAAGCTACGAAGCACACAACCTAGACTCCGTCATCGGCCACCTTGAACACCTAGTCGACGCATTTTGTGATTTCTAACACCTAGACACAAAAACTACGGAGCGCACCACCTAGACTCCGTCATCGACGACTATTTACGGCGCAAATGAGCCATTCATTTGCATCAAGAAATCCATTTCTCACTGCAGCATTCGTTTTTCCACCGCAAGGATTATTCCGTAACGAAATAAGCGGTAATTATTACTAACCATTGGTTAAACTGTTGCCCAAACCTTTGTGATTTGGTGACTGAATGGTGAACGGTTGGTGACTATTTTTACCAGGGCGATGATTAGTGAATATTTGCTGATTGTCAGTTATGAGTATACTACTAATATGGTATCAGTGCATATGCATTGATTCAAATTTAAAGAGTTGCTATTAATTAATCATGGCATTATTGTTAAAATTACATAGGTATGGTTCTCACAAGAAAACGCGTAGAAACTTTGGAAAATAAATTCCATAACCTAGAGTCAGAAAAATTTAAGAATATTCTTTGTAATACAAGCATTTTAATATATTTTTTGCATAAGTTTTTTTCATAGTTGTTTTTGAGTGAATTTTGTTCTATGCCTATTTTATTTATTGATGTACATTTTATTTATTAATTTATTAGTTATATTATTATTCATATATTTTATATATTTTATTAATAATATTTAATGCCATAAGTAGCTTCATAAATCATAATATTCAAGTTGATAGTTTGGCCATTGGTTATAGAGACAATCGACTTTTAGAGTCCCACAGTCAAGTATACTAACGATTTCCATACGTTTTGGACTACTGATGACTTTCTAACGGATATTTTCCGTTTTGAATACAGCATAATACGAGAATACAATCGCGCTCATAATCGCTATGAAAATCATTGCTTGATCTCGAATTTTATGCATGGTTGTTCACCATTGAATTGAGATGTCGGGTGGATATTTTCCCATCTATAAAAGTTCATTTATTCGCCATGCACTCGCTATAGTTAACGCGGTTCTTTATCCTCTATTTAACTGCGCTCGTGACTCTCTAGTCTTTTCATATCCTTGTCCCTTTCTTAACTCATCTCTTGGCAGACAAAACTAACACGTGCATGAGCGTAATGCAACGTTACACGCGTTGAAGCAGAGAGAGAGGAAGAGAGAGGGAGAGAGAGGGCGAGAGAGAGAGGGGAGAGAGAGAGAGAGTGAAGCGGCTTGCAATAAGTAACTGCACGTGGGCACAACCATAGGCCGCGAACAAACTGCGCGACTTGTTTTATGTCGCGGAATAAAAATCCATCCTGCGAGCACGCATTTTCGAGTTCTCTCTTTTTAGTTTTACTGAATTCTCGGGGACATAAAATTTCTTACTTCTTATACGGCACTTCTCAGGAGTGCCAAGAGTATGAGTGCACCTTTCCTTTACTTTTTAGTTTGTTTTACTATCCCTTCTTGCTTTTGTAATGGATCGTAGGCCATTGATAAGTTTTAAACTGTATCTTGGCGGAGATTATTTGAAAAAAAGTTGCAACTATTTGTATTATTACGTGTGGACACATTTCACACGCGAGTTCGGTCATGCACACGAAAACCGCGATTCAGGATTTGAAGCGTCGAGAACGTTCGACACCGCGCCGCGACCATGGCGCGAGGATGCCGGAGTCGGTCGAATCGGTCGAGCGGCCGAAAACTGCGAGATCGACACTAATGAAAGAACGAAGCTCCACGTACAGCCGGTCCCCACCTATGATTAATTAGAAAAGTGGGAGACACTGCACCGCGAGTATAAAATGCGACGCTTCCGGCGTCGCGCGCTCGATTCTACCCACGGGGAACCTATGAGAGAGGTCTAGACGATACGTCGACTCCAGAACGAGATAGAACGATAACGGAGTCTTCAGCCATCAATTCACGAGGAAGCTACGAAGCCACGACCACGACGAATCATCCGCGCCGCGCACATATATACTTACACACGATTAGGACACCTATCTCTCGCGCATTTGAGTATTGAATAAATAACAGTTTACTTATACTTCTTGCCTTCCGACTACTTATTTCACGTAAAACCAACCTCTCCGGGTGCGTAACTCAGAGAGGCCGGAAACAAACGAATACCCTTCACACGTAACAGTATCAGCTACTGTAGAATATATAATGTCTCAAGAAATGTAACCCATTAAGTTCCATTTAAACCACACTTAAGGCATCAATCTGGTAATACACAGTCCGCTCATTTGTATAGTATTGTACAATATTTTTGAAATATTTTACATCATAGGAAATGGTTCTAATCTACCGACAAATGAAAAACGAAAAGATCTGAGATGACTGATTCTTGCCTACAATGAAAGAGATTAAAAAATAACAAAATATTCACATGTAAATATGTAACAAAATATGAGATTTTATTCCAAGTTTTCATCTACTATGATAATAATACAAGAAAGTTAAAATATATTCTACTAAATGCCTCTAACTGTGTAAGACGAATGAAAATAAATGAATTTTAGACATAACTGTACCTTAAAAATGTAACATCACAGTTAATATTTTTGTTTAAGTATTTTAAACGGGATGCATGGGTAGATGGGTATAGCCATGGGACATTTAATTATATTAAATTTCTTCTCGTTTGTCGTAAAAAAAATGGCCACTGCCATTTCGAAGAGTAATGAAATAAGTTTTTCTAAAGCCAAATCGCATTGACGAGGTGATGATTCGCAAACGCCCTCGCGCACGTACGTATAGCCTCTATATATACTCAAGCCTCTCGCGGCTTGATAGATGAACGGGAGTGCGCGCCGGTAAATCCGCCAGCAACGAGCACGCCCAATCAGCGTTGTGCCCCCTTTTGCCCTATTCTATTCGATGCATACACATATATATATACCAGTCGAGCTCCGCGCACTCGGTTTTAATTACTGTTTGACGTTCAACACGCGGTAAATTCGTGCCGCGGGACTTACGTGGCGGCTGATGGCAGCTCGCAGCTCGGTGATTTTCAATAATGTAACGCGCGTTTCAGATGCATGCTATACCTGCAGTCTTGCTGTTTCGTGTAAGGTAAATGCTGTTCATCGTGATGGTTGAAGAGAAAATATAAGTGGATTACGAAAGCAAGATTTCAGCTTCACGACCTAACGCAGTTTTACTCTAACTACTTGTAACGTACAAATTATTTTTGGATATACATGTAGTAAGGAATCTACTGGTACTGCCTGTGAAGATTTTAATTAATAGTTTTTAATTTGTCGATGTATTTATTTTTGGCCAATTTTCCATTTAATTGTAATTTCTAAAGTGATTCTTAAAAAGAATTATAATGCCAAATTGTAACTTATATTTCAAAATGACAGTGATCGTGTATAATTGATGAGAAAAGTCCAGTGTTTGATCGCTGTTACAAATATACCTCCCTGCTCGTATATCATAAATGACAAATACGCGATAACCATCTTTACAAACCAGTTCGTAATTCGCATATCGTACAAATTTTCTGCTCGTTCAATTTAGATGTCACATAGATATAAATGCGCGCGCAAGAATCTATATGCCCCGTTGAAATCTACGTTAGGCAATAATTCATTTAGCGACGATGGTGGTTAGCTCACGTAATCAATTACGATTCTGCAAATTGTCCACATCTATTATAACTCTATATGAAAGTGCAATACCCGTTCACGTTGCAGTCCATTGGATGGCACTTATAACATACACTTGATTGCATAAAAATTCATTAAATAAATAGTCGATCACTCATACAATCACGAATATCAGTATAATAATGTTAATTGAACTACCGCGTTCCGTCATAATTCCATTTCACGGCAATAACCTGCGACGAAAATTCTCGCTTTAACGCCATTTTTAATCAAGACAACAGGCGCATCGCGCGGCAGCAGAAAAAAACTCCCTCTAACGAAATTGCAGCGGCGCGGGCCCGGGAAAAAGCGAGCATGAAAGCGGAAACTAACCCGAAGAAAGACTCCTGCCTTTTTAATAATTAAAGAAAAAGGTCCGAAAGGGGAAAAAGAGAGGCCGCAGCAGCCGGCCATAGCTGCAGCAGTGACACGGAAGTTGCACACGCGCGCGGGCGCTGCTCGCATTCCCCGCCTACCCCGGTGTTGACCTCGCAACACAACCCCGGTGTAATTTCAAGTACAAAGGGTATAACGACGTGACTCGGCCAGGGCTGCTGTGCAGCTTGTAAGAAGAGACGCAGACGAACGTAGAGAGCTGGAGAGAGGGAGGGCGAGGGAGATACAGAGAGCACGCGAGGAAAAGAGAAAGAGCCATCGTCGCCCGCCGTTGACTTTGCGCTCGCCGCACTTGGCAACCGGATATAACGGCGTCCCGTGGAGGCAGAAATGCCCAGTACAGCGCGACCGGGCAAATAAGAGGACGGCGGCGCAGGCGGACAACCCTGCAATTAACGAATCGCTATCGGTTAATCGGCGAGCACGTGTGAACGTGCGCCGCCGGGGCACGCTGCAGCCGAATTGATTTAACGTGCTTGTGCACGCTCTCTGCGAGCCGAGAAAGAAGAAAGCGGGAGAGCAAATCGCCGGCGAAAAGAAGAAGGATATATAGCTGAGGGAGAGGTGGTGCGCGCGCACGTAAACGGATATCGCCGCGAGTCAATTTTCACGCTTTAGGTAATGATTTTTTTCCTTTTACTTGGTTTTTATCTTTATTTCGATAAAAAATCATCGATTGTCAACAATAATTTTGGAATCTAAGAGATTCAATACACCGCAAGCATTATTCACTATATCTTTTTTGTAGTTCATAATGCCGTCGCTAATGTCAACTCTTCCAAAAACCAAATTGATGAAAAGCACTTGCTTCATTGTTGTACATAACAAACTATAAATTTTCTTAGATGGATATTCTTAATGATAAACTACTGACCATCGGTGCGAAAAAATGTCATGAGGGTTTTTATTTGGAACATGACACATCGAGCCCAATTGGTTTTATTCTGGCACCTTTCCGTGGTCGGTCAACTCGTTTTTTATGCGTCTTTTTGGCGATGCCCCGCTCGCTTATTATACGCATATAGTGTGGTAAGCATCAGTGAGTTATGACATTAATAAACATAACATACGGGTGATTAGCCCAGCAAACACGTATTGCCTAATTATTACTGCCATTAGTCCCGATGTCCCGATGAGGACTTCAAAAGATGTTAAATAGGAGATAATTAAGGAATAAGCAACTAGGATGTTGACACTAGTGGTTGACCATACCCTAGTTGTCGGACATTTTCATTGTAACAGTTACACAAAAATAAAATTTTCTAAACTAATCAATCGTAAAGTAAAGTAGAGGTTATTTACTTCCCGATCGCCGCCTTAAAGTTCAAAATCGTTCATTTATTTCAATTGAGAATCGTGAAAGAAAACGTGTCCAACAACTAAAATTAGATGACCGACAACTGGTGCTTTTACCCTATAAAGCTAATTCACCGTTGTACTAAGCTATGTTGAAACTTTTTATTTTGCATAGCGAGTCAAGTTTGAGTAATTACAATAGAAACACTTTCGTAGCTCCTTATTTTTACGCGAGGTAAAAAGTTATTCTCAAGTTACACACTTTCCTAATTCGCGCTCGAAGTTGAGGTCATTTTTATTAAGCCACATAATTTCTAACGAAATTTCATGTATCTTAAAAGTTAAAAATTACAAAATCTGGGAAACTTGCACGCACTCGCGGGGCCAGCCGAACTTTGCTAAAACTCAATTACGAACTTCTCAAAATATGCAATAAAAAATTCAGCGGGCTCATTAAAAATTCATAGCCGCGACGGGCAGGGCACACGAGGCATAGAACTACGAAAAAAAAGTCTTTATCAACGGGGTGAAAGAAATTCGATAAAACATCGCTCGTCAAGGAACAACAGCGATCTTCCCGGGCAGGGGATTTCCACACGTGCGCAGTGCAAATTGTTTGCGCTTCGCTCGAATCAAAGTTGCGATAATCCTCCCCGCGGGTATCTAATATAATAACAGCTGCAGTAAAAAAGTTGAAAGTTCGCGAGCAAGGAAATACGATCTGAATAAACCAAAGCCCAGTGAGCGTGCGCACGCGTCGTTTATCACAACGGAGAAGACGTATTTAATTACGGGGGAGGACGAATGCATTAATTGGGGATTCGTCGTCGCGTCATCCTAGTGGCTTCAGCGCACTGGGAGAGACGGAGAAACATTTCCGAAACTCAATTTTAAATTTTAATGAGGAATTCATATTTTTCGAGAGCGAGAGCCAAGGACCGCCTCGTAAATTACCGAAACTTGCAACGGAGTTGTGCGGGGGAGAGAGAGAGAGAGAGAAGGCCACCAAGCGAGGCGGAGACAAGCGTCGATCGTAAAGTTGCGCACGCTGTTTCGACGCGAGTTTAAGAACTGCGCGAGAGAACGCTGCGGATAAAAGTCCTGGCTCGGTGGAGAGACTAGCTCGTCGTGCGCCAGACGTCGCGGAAACTCGGTTCTTATATACGTATTCTACTGTCTCTATGTCTCTCTCCCCCCTCTCTCTCTCTCTCTCTCTCACCCTCTCTCTTCCATTCTCTCTCTTTCTCTCTCGCTCTCTTGCTCTCTGTGTCCGCGTGCGCAAGCGTCTTCGCTATCTTTACTACTTTTTTGTCGGCTTTCCCTACCCCCACGTTTTGCTGTTTTCTTTTACCATTGCATCTTCTTATCTTTCTTATTACTAGGAGAAAAATATGTTTTTTCCAATATTGGAAGTTTGTAAAACAATAATTTCTCCTGTACTAAAGTCGGGCCAATGCAATTTTATGTCTTTAGAATATTCTGTTCATATTGCTGTAATTTTCTATATTTCTGTACAAGACATTTTCTTATCAATCATAAAGTATTTAGGAAATATGTTAATATTAAGTCCTACTATTACTAAAATTGACTCTTTGAGTTTATAACTTTGGGAAATTTTCACCAGTAATTTAGAGCATAAAACAAATAGGCAAATATTACACGGAAAAAAATGGTTTGTTATCCTCACCAACTGGTTGGTTGAAACGGACAGGACAAAAACGAATAGTTACATTAGCAAACAAGTAGTAGTTCCGTCAACTATTTTTAAATCGTTACACTTACTAACCTATCGTTATTTAAAACTGTTAATAGAGATAGTCACGAAAACCATTTTCATATTGTTAATTTTACTAATCTATCGTTATACCATTCTCGATAGTTATTTCAACCACAAAATTGGTATTTCCAAAAGTAAAGAAGCAGTCGATGCTACTATCAATTTGGTTGTCGTTATTAATTTTCAATAGTTATAGCTACCACTTGTTTATACTAAAAGCCCAAGTAATAAAATAGTTACAAGAAGTAGCTACTATCTCTCATCAATTACGTTAGTTACACTATCACTTTTGGTTCTGTGATTTTTTACCAATTCGAGTTGGTACTGTAACTAACTTTTTAGTTAATCGAACCAACTTTTTTCCGAGTAAAAAATTTTACTAGTTTCAATTTAAGCGAAGCTGAGATATTCAACTCCAAGGTCAGTAATTAAAATCGAATCGAATATTTTTATACAACAAGGGGGAATCATACCCTCCGGGAAGCATTTTTTCAACGGGATTTTAAGCGTCGATTTTTGGTATCTAAAAATGAAGACCAGTGTTTGAAATTTCACCTCATGTACACTGTTAAAAATGTTGAAGATTTTTTTGTTAAATTTTAGTTAAATTTAATAAAACTTTTGAAGTTTCAGTTAAATTTAACTGAAATTTAATAAAAATTTTCAAGTTTTATTACAGAATTTATCTTAAATTTCAGAAAATTTTTAACAGTGTAAGGTAAAATACCCAATACTTGGACACAACGAAAAATCAGACCAGCACTTCGACAGTGGTAAAATATTACTTTTACAAATAAATATGATAACAATATTAATTCATTAGCATTGTTTATGACATTAACTGTCTAGTGAATTTGAAATTGTATCAGTTTCGGTCTTATTAAATTTATAATACGAAATATAATTTTTATGAGGTTAGGTTTTGAAAGAGTGCACATATAAATGTTGTCCAACTATGTGGTATTCTTCAATTTCTATATACCCGTTGTTGGACACATTTAAAAAAATTATTAAATCCTATTTTATTTCTATTTGGTCTATGGGAAATGAATATAGGGCACCTTATTAAAAATTTCAATCCGAAAATAGGATCAAATCGGATTTAATAGATTTTTTTATCAGGGTTAATTATATTGTCCAACTACTGGTTCCAAGCGTTGTCCAAGTATCGGTATTAGTTTGACATATACTGTCCAACTATAGGGGTTTTAAAGATATTTTTTAAACTGACTTTTTTAATATAAAAAACATTTAAATATCTTTGCTTTTGCATAATTTAGTAAAATAACATCCCGAATTAGTAATTAGATTAAAAAGATTTGACAAATTCCGTTTATTGAATTTAGAAATACCGTTTATTCACGTTATGTTTCAAAATGTATCCATCAAGTATTGGGTGTTTTACCTTACTCTTTTTTTGGGACATCGGCAATCTAATCTTAAATATAATTTATTTCGTTGATAAATTAGGTCTCTTCTATTGACTGTCACTTTGTAACTAGTTATGTTACGAAGGCGAGCAAAAAAAAATTGTAAAAGTAGATAGGAAAAGTTAAAATTTAAGTTTTATTTCGTTAAAACATATGTATTCCTCGCGAAATTATAAGGAATCAAAGATAACGCAAAAATGGTTCAAAATTTTCCTTCTTTTTTAACGATTTCATGTGTAGCATTTTTAATGAACAATAATCATAGTATATTTAAGTAAGCTAAAATAAATAACGAGCGGTTTTTTTTTAATTCTTGTTATTTTATGCTCTAAATAATAGTGTAAATTACTAAATAAAACTTTCAGAGTAAATCATATTTACCCGCTTGATAGAAAAGTACAAATTTGTTGCATCTTCGTCTCATAATATCGAATATAATTGACTTTCTTACAAAACTCAAGCCTTTACCGCAGGCACGCGCTCTATACGCGGAAAGACTATTTTCATTCGAAAATTGAGTTTACTCGTCTCGGCTCAGCGCAAACACTAAAAACGCCTTTGACCACGCGCGCGTCTCCGACCCGTACAAACGAAGTTCCCAGCGTCATAAACCGCCTCGGAGACGTCGTGCGACGCCGCATATATCCGATTTCTGAAAGGCCACACACACGCCCGACCCTAGACTTGCAGAAAGACGTCACGACGTTTTCGCGCATACATAATCTCGTAACGACGTTTCGACTCTTCGCCATCGGGAAGAAATTCCGCTAAAGCGCACAAAGCCAATAAAGAAACGACAACGGCTAAAAGAAGCAGTAGAGAAAGAGAGAGAGAGAGAGAGAGAGAGAGAGAGAGAGAGAGAGAATGGGACAGAGAGAGCAAAGGAGGAGATGAAGGAAAAAGGAAAGAATGGTCTCATATCTTACGGATAATCGTATGTAGTCATCTATTACACGCGCTCACGCATGATGCGTGTTATGTGCATATACACCGTGCGCGCGCGCACGATATCGAGCCCCCGCGGGCACGCGCACTATTTACCCTAGCGCGCTTCCTGATCCTTTCACTGTGTGCAACGACTGCCGCTGCCGCCTCTCGATAAAATATGCACTGTGTACTCTTGCTCTTTCGCCGCCGCTGCCGCGTCGCCGTCGTCGTCGCAGCCGCCGACTGACTCTCTTTGTCTTTCGCATCGCAAATCGCGGCGAAGCTTTGCCTGTGTGCATATGTGTGTGTGTGTGTGTGTGTGTGTGTGTGTGTGTGTGTGTGTGTGTGTGTGTGTGGCGCCGCTCTCAGCTCGTCAGAAGAGCGGTTTAAGAAATTTCGAGTTGTACGCGCTAGGAGTTTCCCAGAGAGTTGTGTGTGACTTTTATTAATTTATCTTCCGAAAATGCATTCACTTTGACGACGCTTCCAAGGGGATTGTTTTCACTTGGTTATTTTGAATGTTTTAATTAAACCGTTGTATTATGGAGTTGGATAAGTTGGATTTTTAGGGCCGCATTGTTTGAGTTGCGAACGGGGTTTCTTAATAAGAGCAGCAACTTAGATGCATGCCTATGTTTTTTGTTGTGAATAAGTGGTGCGATTTAAACAGCCATTTATAAAGAAAAAAGTTTCATTATACAAGCAAGCACCTATAATACTGACTGCTAAACGTTTCTTATTTGTGGCTGTTTATAGCCGAATTAGTCGTTTGGTCCAGGTGTATGATAATATTTTGGATAGAACATATTTCGAATTCAACATTTTAGAAAGAAATCGAGTTTGTCGCTTCGCTCGGGCTCGGGCGACAATAGCGACGAGGGTGTCCCCTAGCGTTCGTGTTGCATATAATATTTGTTGTACCGCAAGCACTATTTTCGCACTATTTTTTTGAATTTATTAAGGTAGTTGTGTCTTTAGGGTACGGTCTACAATGACGCAGGGTGCTCACTACAATAGTTAATGCATCATAGTCTAAACAAATCAGAGTAACACACGTGTGTATAAAAGAATGTGAGTGTACAGTATGCCTATAAATAATACGCAAACATACAGTTACTTGAAAAACGCATTTTTTGTATGTTTTCCTCTCTCGAATCTGTCTTAGCTCAAATATTCCATACTTATATGACCTTTACAATAGCTTTTCTCGGAAACTATACGGGTCATATCTCTGAATTTTGGTGACAAGCTTTTAACCATAATGATAAATAATAGGTTAATTTTTTGTTATTATCTTAAGAAACGTTTTCCAATGAATTTAAGTGCTGTTTTTCCGGTGGTTGTTCCTATGCTTCCCATGTTAAAATGTCCAACTTTGATATTGAATATCTCAAAATCGGCACGTGTCATCTCTTGGAAATTTCGCACACGCATGGGCATCGGCAAGACGAACGTGTGCTCGAAGTTTCAAAAGCTTCCTAAGAAACTCGTTTTTTGACACAATTACCTTAATAGAGCCGAAAGCGACCGCTTGTCAACCAGCGGGCGGTAAAAACTGAAAAGCGCCCGCTGCTCGCCGTAGTGGACGGTAAAAATCGAAAAGCGCTCGTTGCTCGCAGTAGCGGGTGGTAAAAAATCGAAAAGCGCCCGCTGTCGTTTTTGAATGGAGTTTTCAAGATTGTTTAAGAAAATTATCGATATTTTGAAGAAACGCAAAAATCTATACTTGCGGTACAAAAAATATGGTGTGCACCAAGGGCTAAGTGGGTTTTTTGACCTCGTGTGGTTGCAATACTCATCTTCGGTTCGCAAACGCACTCGCCTTCGGCTCATCTGCAACCCCACACTCGGTCTAAAAAGACCCACTTTACGCCCTTGGCACACAATATACTATTTTGAAACTCGGGGCGGGAAATTCGATTTGGATGCCTCTTTAGCGGGCGTAAAGTGATACTTTGCGCCCTAGGGCGGGAATCGGGTACTTTGCGCTCGGTATACAGGTACCGCAAATGGAATTTTGCTCCCAAAGTTCAAAATAGTATATTACGTACCTAGGAAGAGAAAGAGTTGGCCAGTCCATACTACGCGCACATTGCTACCCAAGCCATGGGCTGGCCCTCTTTCTCCCCATGGTGCGTATACTATCCTTTTGCCTAACGGGCCAAAAGTACCACTTTTGCTCTCGGCGCCCGATCGCGAAGGTTGTATTTTCGGCCTCGCCAGGCAAAAAAATCGTATACGCAACACGGAGATAAAGAGGGTCACCCCAGAGCACATGTCCCGCGTAAAAAAAATTTGTGGGCAATATATGGGCCATATGTGGCTCCGGCGCCTCAGCCGAATATGGGCCATAGTTTTCTCACATAATACTTATATGTATCCCACACTTGAAGAAAAAAAATATGGGACTAATATGGACATGATATGGGAAACAGTATGGCTAATATTCGGCTTAGGCGCCGGAGCCACATATTGCCCATACACTGCACTAATGTGGGCAGTGTGGCCCATATATTGCCAATATATTGCCCATACTGTTGCAAATATGTGGGCCACAACATCATTTTTGGGCGGCTTCGCATGCACAATTTACAGGTGCTCTGGGCCTGGCCAACTCTTTACCTCCCTAGTTGCGTAATATACTATATCGCAACAACGGGCTGGAAATACACACTCCCGTTCTTACACCGGGAGGGAATGTGATACTTTCGGCCCGGCGTGCGAAATAGTACATTACGCAACTAATGCGTGGATCACCTTGCGCACGTGTTGCGTATACTATTTTTTCACAGAAGTGCGCAAAATACGGCAAACCTATTAAAATAACAATACATAAAAATAAATAAGTAATATGAAACGAAGCGCAAGTCGATTTTGTCGACGAAAAGACGAGCAAGTAAATATAAAAAAGGTAAAAAAGGTGAAAAAGGTAAAAAAAATGTAATAAAAGTATTATTTAACTTAAATGTGAATTTTATTTAAACAAAAAAAAACTGTGTTAATCAATTAACAAATTCATGTAAACAAATTTATACATGCATTTATTTATTTATGCGGTCAGTCGAGCCAGTTGCTCGACTGACCGCATGGAGCTCAGCACATTTTGAGTTTAACTAGTAAGATTGTTTGTTTTGATCAGGCTTAGCATGTAGCGCGTTAATTTTCGTGGAATGCGCGTATACGAACTGTTATGTTTTGTTATTTGTTTTGAAGCGGTAGTGTGTGAAACAGTGTACAAAGTAAACGTTTTTCGCACTGAGTGTGCAAAGCAGTGTGCAAAGCGAACGCTTTGCGCACGCTTCCTCATAGAGTGTGTAAATCTAGTGCTTTGCGCACGGAAAACAAGCATGAAAAGCCGTGTTTTGCGCACGCTGTGTGAAAATAGTACGTTTCGATACTAGTGCGAGGATTTTATTTTCCCCTCGTGTGACTGTTTGCACCCGAGCGAAGCGAGGGTGAAAAGGTCACACGAGGAGAAAATCAACTTCTCACACAAGTGTCGAACCGTATTTTTTGACACGACGTGCGAGAAGTGAGATTTTTGCACGCATCGTTTAACGCAGCGTGCGAGAAATCGAACTTCTCGCACGGAGTTTCAAAAAAGTAATTTTTACACCCGCTCCGGCACTTTTGCTCCCGCTCCGTCTCTTTTACGCCCGCTACGGTACTTTTACACCCGCTCCGATATTTTGGCGCCCGCCAAAAATATTAAATTAGAATACTTTTTCAGGTACAAAAAAACGCGAAAATCGTGTCTGTGTTACAAGTAGTATATTACGCACCAAGGGAGGAAAAAACTTGGACAGTCCACAGCTCGTGTAAATTGCCACCCGAGCCGAAGGAGCGTATACTATTTTTTTTGCCTAGCGAGGCCGAAAATACAACCTTCGCGACCGGGCGCCAGGAGCGAAAGTGGTACTTTCGGCCCACTAGGCAAAAAAATTATTTTAAAACTTTCTCTTGTTGGATACAGTTAAATTAATATTCTCTTAATAATCATTATTATTCTTAATTTAATCATAAACAAAGTATTTTTTATAGAAGGGCTGTCATGGATACTTTTTTTCTTTTTATGACCGTTCATTTTCATCTAAAGTATCAGAAGCTACAGCTACAAAAAGCTATTATGACTGGCATAGTACTCTAATAGTACTCTGTACTATTGAAACATACGTGAAAACCAAAAGTTTATACATAACGGAAACGTAATCCGCAGCCTGCATGTTGAGGTGTGGTATTATTATTAATGATGGAGAGACACATTTAAGGTATAAAAGAATGACTTATTTATTTAGGCTTAAGTATAAAATAAGACGGGCGCTTCATAGCGCCTAGCGCAAGGTGCTTTCCGTTCGGCGTACGGCAGTAGAGAGAGAGAGAGAGAGAGCAGCGTATCGTTCGCTGCTCCTCGACTTAATGCTTGCTCACGCACACACTAGGAAGGGGAGAGGTACATGTTTACATTCGGACTCATACGACATTGCGCGCTCTCGATACAGTCGCGCGCTCACACATACCTACTGTCTATATTCATGCGTACAATATAGATGTATACTATTTTCAACACTGCAAAACGCTGCTTTTGATGTTTATGCTTTTCATGCAAATATAAGTTTCAATATATATTATATGAATAACTGCTTGCATAACGTTAGAGGACTGAGTTTGTGAAATAATAATACTTTACATTTTATAAATTAAAAGTTTTTGAAATTGCGATTCTGAATATATACGAAAACCCAACAAAGTTAGACGGGCTAAATGCTACGTTGGCTTGAGGGAGAATAACGAATGGTTATCATTCTCTGCGTCGAAAACAGAGATCGGCATTATTCGTCGAATATTTTTTTCGAATAATTGATTATTCGAAAAAAATTTCAAGGGCACCTTTAAATTTGGACTCAAAACTTTGGAAAATGATAGATAATCACATTATCAGAAGGGTAAGTGAATTCGGATAAGTCGTTAATCGTAGTAATAATCGAGTTATAACGAATTACTGCTGTCCGGCCGGTACGGTAGGTCGCATAATAGAGGTCGGTATTCCACATCCCCTTAACCGGTTTTAATGAAACAAAGCTCATTATTTTTGTTTCTTTCTATCTCATTTCCGGTCAAAAATCTATTTTTGATTCATTACTGTGTTTTTGTTTTATAATTAATACAATTAATTTAGTAAAAAGTATATCAGAAAGAGCAAAAAATTGGAATTAAAAATAAATATAAGAAATCAGTGCATAATTAAGTTTGAAGAAGTGACGTACCAATGAATCGGGAGCGGTTTTTTCATCATACATAATAGATTAATCAGAATAATATAAAATCAACTTGTAACAGTAACAATACGTAATAATTAATGAAATAATCAAACGAATACGCAATTACCTCCATTTTCTGGGAACAAAATAACCGTCAAATAAAAGATTAAAGCGTCTTATTAATTCTTAGTTTCCTCCAATTAGCCAACTAAAGTTTTTCAATCCAACAAAAATCTCACCTGCCCTCCTCTCGTTCTCTCCGCCTCTCTCGCCATCCTTTATTAAGTTTACTCCGTCGACTAGAATAATAACACACGAAAACCTTCCCTTTGAAACTTTAACCGACTCTAGATCAAATGCCCCCGCGCCCCTTTTCCAAAGTAAATGAGCAAACGCCAGCTGCGATAATGAAGGCCTGTGTTCCCGTCCGTACCTTGCACTTTATCCGCTCACAAAGGAACGACTACTAGTAATAATATCGTGAGTCCTCCTTTTTTGCCCATAAAGCTACACGCACAACGCCAACGGACGCGCAGCTTTGGAAAGCGCGCGTTCGAGAGAGAGAGAGAGAGATAGAGAGAAGAGAGAGAGGGAGAGAGAGAGAGATATGTACAGCAATCGCGTTCTTTGGAGTTTGTTCGATGCGCTTGCGCGAGCCTGCAAGCAGAAAAGCAAGCGTGAAACCCGATATACCGGAGCGCGCGTTCGTGCGCCCGCGAGACTCCGTACGGGCGATTTTGCATTTTCCAGTTTTTTCTCCTCTTTTCCCACGTACCTATAACGCCAGTGATAGCGCGTTCTTTTCCTTGTCGCCCGACGTGTCTTTTACACGCTGCGCGTGCGTGCCAGTCAGCACGAGCCTTTGTGCGCATCAAAGTTATTTTCTATGGCCCACTAGTTTATCATTCGCTTTATCGTGCGCTCGTACACCTATATAGGTATATACAATGGGGTCGGATCTTTGATGCCGTCCTACTATGACTGTTCCGGGCACATATAGTGTCATGGATTTTTGTCTCCATCCACCAGCCTCATGAATATTCGCGCGGTAGTTGTTGCGCATCCAAACGGAATCTATGCTAATTTTGCTATCAATATTGTCTGTAATTATCTCGGAAATAAATATTCGATAAATATAATCTTGTAGAACCTTTCGTTACATTATCAAAGTATGTATTCAGTATTTATTCAGAATTGTTTATGTTACTCGTATAAGGATATCGGAATGCAGCTAATATATGCATAATAAGTATATTTGTTGTAATACAATTAATTAAAATAATTTTGTTTTTAACATTTAAGTAATCATTTTTTTTCGGTAGTTTCGTACGAAATTTTGAAGAAATTTTGATACTATATTAAAAGTTTTTATAACTACTATAGCTATTTTTAATACTTATAGTTTAGCAAAACTTTGGTAATCTATATTTAGGGGATAGTTGACTAGTATCGGCACCCATACCAAATCCGTCTATAAATTGACGTCTCAAAAAAAGAAAACGCTCCTTCAAGTGGAATGAGCTATCTAACAGAATCAAAATGTTGACTTTTTTGCTGCCCTAAAAAAATGTTACCCATAGTAAAGGCCGCCTAAAGATTTGATGGAATTTCGGCTTTCAGCAATCCTGAATACACAGTAATAAACGACAAAATGTTTTAAAAGTATTACGCTAGAACATCCATATTAGTTATTACAACATTTCTTGATTATTCATTTACCTTTATTATACCTATATTTGATTTATTTTAGTTGGCATCAACAGTCAACATATTCCCATACGCAATGAACGGTCGGTACCAGGTATTAATGTAGTGGCCACTAATACTGAACAAAAAAGACATTATTTGATTTTAAATTTTACTCAGCCAAGAGCTTTAATCGACCCGGGAACACGTTGATTTATTCCTCAATATTTAAAGAACATATAGAACTAAATTCTAATCTAACTTTGTAAATTATTTATTTAAAATATGGGGCGAGTAACACGTTTAATTAAATAATATTTTTTATTCAACCATAGTTGCTGGAAACCGTCACATATCGTCAGATGCGAGAAACGCGTGGTGGTCGGTACTATGCGCTGGCCGTGAATGGACAACTCTTCCCTAGGTATACATATTCTTATTTCTAGTTATGGGCGTAGATTGAACGCATAATTTTCCATTCTTTTCAAATTTACGTAATTAAATTTCAAGTTTAATTTCTATGGTATTCTGTAACTATAGTTTCTGCAAGCTATTATATAGTGTATATAGAATGATTAAATTACACACGAGAAAATTATAAATAAATAAAAACTAATTTTCTCGCCTTGCAGCAGAATTAAGTAATCACTTAATTATGATGGACGATCTCATTGAAATGACTTCTTTCATCGGATCTCCTTGAAAGAGATCTCATCACCTTCCAGACTCTTATCTTCGATCTCCATTACATTAGTTACCCTATATAGGCTTCCCTCTTCATTTCTTTCTCGCTTCTCCATTTCTTTTAACGACTTTGACTTTTCACTGACTTTAAGCATTAGCCATATCCTATTCGTTTTTCAATTTTCCAATTTCACTTCGTTAATTCAAATGCCAACGATATCCAATGAAAAATTAATCACGATAATGTATAATTTATTCGGTAATTTTTATTACATTTGACTATACTAGAAGTAGGTATCATATTATATTTTAAGACTGACGATCCCAAATATTCCTCAATAAAATCTTAATAAATAAGTTATATTTTCACACAGTCATTTCTAAATCGCTCAAAACATTATAGATTTTGAATGAAAACCAATAAATTAACAGCTGAAAATTTTACCCAACGAAAACTAATATGACATCGCACGTGGGAAAGGTCTTGTCAAAACTGTTTTTATAAGTAATTTATAGAAACAGAGCTAATTGGTATAACAATAACAAGAAAACAAACAATTACCGGTTCTAGCAGTTCTATTCCTAATCTAAAGCCTCTAGCCCGCTATATGCGACCAAAGCGATTTTCGCGCCGGTTTTCCCCGAAACGACACGGAAATTGCACCGCCGACTATAACAACCTATCCGCGGAATGTCATTCCCAGAAACAAAACTAATTTTCTCCGGGAGCGCGTTGGCGCAGTTCGAAAAGAGTGCGGCCGATAGACGAACAACACTCGGCGTAACCGACGAAATTTCGCGAACCACCAAATGCACGCTCCTCGCCCACATGTATAGACACATACACGTAGAATCGAACGGCTAGTGCTGGAATAAAGCGCATATATATACATACACACATGTACGCGCCGCGCTCGAAATTGAGTTGGCGGCAGCCGGTGTGGGAGAGGGAGAAACTAGAGTAGTGAAGCCAGGCGCAGACCAGTAATCTGCTATTAAATCCTTTTAGCACCGCGACGCAAGAACTAACCCGTGCGTGTGGACACCTGAGCGCACCTTCGAGAGAGGGAGAGCGCCAGGCGATGATGATCTTGCTGCGGGCTGCTGCCGCTGCGCTCTCTTCGTGCAACGTTACACTTCGTTAATGAATTAGCAACACTCCAGGCTACTCCGAGAAGCGTGCGCACGCGCGGTTACAACGTTGGGCCGTTTCAGAGCAAGCGAGTGAGCGCATAAGGCGATTTGCGAAGCCTTAACTGATTTCCTGATCCTTCGAGTATGTGTGAAATACCGAGAAGATATTTTGAAAAAATTGTACAGCGATTGCAGCTTTTGCACCGAATTAGTTAAAAGCTATTTTATCTCATAGTTAAAAGAGTTGTGCACTTATTTTTGTTACATTGGAAGATGTATAAAAATGTCGAATTTTGTACTTTCTAGAATTTTTGATTTTCTATTTCAAGTATTTCAAGTCTTTACGAATAATAGACAATCAAAGCAATTAGAAAAAGAAAAAAGTGGAATGAAGTACAAAACTATGTCAGTTAACTGTATCAATTAAGCTACACATCATCGGGTTCGAATACGGGCCACGGAGATTGACAAAGACACTCGTACCCAGCTTTTCAATATTTGAAAATTTTTTAGTTGTTAATCTTACTGTAGCTCTGCTAATTCAAAACTTACTTGAAACTATTGGTCGTCATTGCTGAGTTAAAAAGGACAGATCCATTGCGTTCCAATATATATTAACGTTGCAATGCAGAACGAATAAAACTCGCCATGATAACTTTAAATAACTGCAGACTCTTGAAAAATTGGAAACTGATGTTGACTCAAAAATGATTTTGGTAAAATTACTTTTTAGAAAAAACGAAACTGAAAGTAACAAAAATGTTTCTGTGCAAAAAAGAAAATTTAAAAGTACTTTAAATTCCCTTCTCTTTATATTCTTGTACACATTCAACATTAAATGCATCTTACATCGTATATACAAGGAGTCTATTAAATATGGGAACCCCTGAATGTATTTTTATAGTGACGTTTTTTCGATAAAACTTTAAAGACAACAATTGTAGGATTTCAATAGCTGAATCAGACTGTGATCTTAAACTTGACCTTGAACTTGATCTTGAAGGCCAACTTTATTTGTTCAAATGGAACATGAATATTTTCATTACAAATTCGGATTCTACGCGGAAAACTGAGAAGCTTTTACTTAGAACATTTTGTTCTGAAAATGCTCCCTTTGACCTTAAAATGTCCTTCAAACTTCGAAAAACCTCATTACGCGATGTCCCAAAAATTCCGGGACGGTCGAAGAAATCGCCGGGAAAGTATTTCGCTAAAAACACTAAATGGGGAAGATTTCAGATTTGAAAAAGCAATCAGGAAGAATGGTCATTTTTTGGGACCTACTAAAATGTTGAGCCTTTGCGAGTCCCAAATTCATTTTTATATAATAAATGGAAACTCTTATTTTTTAATCCAAATTCGTTTTCAGGGCAAAAATTTAAGTTCAGATGGGTGTTATTGATCGCATCCTTGGCCAGTTTGTGGGTCTTTTGGCCCCAATGTATGTTTTTTCCTATAAAAATGTGTTATTTCAGATGGGTAGTGGTTTTATAGCATATTCTCATATTTTAGTCAGAAAACCAAAACCAAAACCCAAAACTTGTTTTGAGCCGTATGGGACTACTATCGGTTTTTTCTTCCGTGATAAGTGGTTTAGAATGTATTCCCGCACTATAATTCTAAAAATTAAAGTTCGGGACCCCAAACCTGCTATGGGCCTCATCAGCCCAATATCTGATTTGTTAAGTGGTAAGTAGCTTTCGGAAGCGAGAATACATCCCAAAACCACTTGTCACTCAAAATGACAAAATTTTATAAGAAAAAAGAGATAATAGACCCGTAAGGCCCAAAACAGATTTTGGGACCTTAATCTTAATGTTTCTGACTAAAATGTAAGAATATGCTGTAAAACCACTATACTCACCTGAAATAACACATTTTTATGGAAAAAATATACAAATCTGGCCAAGGATGCCATCAATAATACCTATCTGAACTTAAATTTTTGTACTGAAAACGAAATCGGAGTAAAAAATAGGGGTTCCCGTTTATAAAATTGAACTTGGAACTCGCGAAGGCCAAAAAGTTTAGTATGTCCCAAAAAATGGTCATTCTTCCTCATAGCTTTTTCCAAATCTTAAATCTTCCCCATTTAGTGTTATCAGCGAAAATTCTTTCCCGACGAGTTATTCGACTGTCCCGGAACTTTTGGGACACCCCGTAGTGACGTTTTTCGAAGTTTGAATGTCATTTTAGGGTCAAATGGAGCATTTTCAGAAAAAAATGTTATCAGTAAAAGATTCTCATTTTGCGTCGTAGAATCCGAATCTGTCATGAAAATATGCACATTCCGTTTGAAAAAATAAAGTTGACTTTAAAATGACCTCCAGCGTCAAGTTTAAGATCACAGTTGATTCAGCTTTTGAAATCCTACAAGAAAATTGTTGTTTTTATAAAGTTTTATCGAAAAAAGTTTCCTATAAAAATATATTCAGGGGTTCCCATATTTAATAGATACCTTGTATATTGTATATTATCTAATATTATCAGTAATTCTGAATCAACTAATTCTTTATATTTAACACAACCAAATTTTTTTTCTTTTTAAAAATAAAAGTGATAGTCTTCGAGATACGAATTTTCAAATCGAGAATTCCTTTGCCTTGTTAACTATACAAATACTACAAAACGTTCATAAATAAGCAATTTTGGTTTTTGTTTATCTGCTTACATAGACTGAGCAATAAACCTTAAGAATTGTTTTCTTTGTAGTATAAAATTAATTACTTTTTCTATAAACTTTACAATTTTTTAAAAATTTATTGTTGCTTCTATAACTTATTATTACAATCTTTGATCACTATAACCACAAACCCAGAATACTAAATCCATTTTATTTAATATATTTAACTTACTAAAAGCAATTTATTATAAAAAAGAAGTAGAAATCTCTAAAAATACTCTTATTGAAAACAAATTGTAAAGAAACCACCTACAAAAATAATTTAAAATCTATAAACTATAGATCTTGCACTGCACTTAAATTCCGACAAATATTATATTATTTGATTTCATGAATTCTGCTAATGATAGAGTAGCAACTAAAACTTGTGTGACAGCAATTTAGCACTAGAATGCAATACCCTCGAAGATGATCAAAATGTTTGTCGAAAAATATTAGTGCTTTATATAGAGCTTTATATTAGCGCTTAGAGATTTATATAAAATCAAATTCTCTATTTTAATTTTCTTACTAACATATGATAGGTCTTAGTGCAATAAGATTGATGGTGGGTTCGTAATATGAATATGTACATAAACTAATTTTAGATATTGAAGTTAAAACACTTCGCGTTTTATTTAAATTAAATGTTATAGTGTCGCTGAAATACATAAAGATATACTTCAATCAGATGAGAGCCGACCGTTAAGTCGTTGATGGAAGTTGTCTCGTCCTCTCCGACGTTATCGATTCTCCGTTTTCACTCGGTTTCGCGTAATTCAACTGATAGCAGTACCCGCGCCTGGGTTTAACAAATAAATGTTATTTCGGCCGGCGCAGGCCTTGCTCGTCGAGCAATATGAGCGTGCATGAGATACTCCGGTCGGCCTACTTATTATGTCGCGATAAAATGCGCGCGGACGCTTAACGAATAAGACCAAACTGTTGATTATCTTTGTGGCAGACTCTTTGTGGCTCTTCAGTTTCTGCCATGGTGTTCACGTGCCAACAGCTATTCCCTCCCCTTTTCGACAATTCCGCGAATGGCTAATTGATTTTCCTTAATTTAAAAACCCATATCATCGCCCACGTGATAAACCCATAATAAAGGGCTGCACCATCATTCGCGATGATTGTGTGCCGTGAAGTAATTGCGCTTTGAGTTTCGCCGAAAATTGCAGCCTCAAATTTGATGGCCATTGTGCGTGCACGAGAGCACCAATAGCAATTATTTGAGTTTGTTGGTTCGCGCTGCTCATTAAAAGCATTTAATTTATTATTTAAAGAGATGAAAGCCTCGGCCATAAACTGAGAGTGAATTTATAGTAAAAACATAAAATACTATTTACTGATAATTAATTCATTGGTACTTTAATAACTTTTCTTCCTAGTAACATAATAAATTTTTTATAAATTTTTGTATTTTGATATGGTTTAAATGGTCGCACATATGGTTTCATAGGTGGCAGTTTTAAAATTAAATAACATCCCAATTCACATTCTCAAGCGCTACTTAAAATAGATATCGATAGCGAAACCTCGAAGAGCACTCAGAGCCGAAATTTCATAAATCAATACCAGATATCCAGGAAATCCTGTGCGCAACAAATAACTAAAAACCTGCAAGATATAAGTTTCAATTAAACCAGAGTTATAATAGTTACAAAAGTTTGATAACAAAACTATGATGAAACGGAAAAAAATCTACATATTTGAAGATGAACGGTAGTTTGTCCCTTTGATAAGGCAATAAAACGCGATAGTGCTCGCGCTCTCGCTCCCTCAATGCCACGCGAGGCGTGTACATTATTCCTGAGGGCTGAATCCGCAGCGATACGTTGTAAAATCAGCGAACACGATAGCGACAAGTGTTCCCCCAGCGACGCTCGTAATTCACAGGCATTAAATACCCGAACTCGCACGCTCACTCGCGCTACGCGCGGCAGCCAATCGTGTAAGTTTCTTCTCTCTCTCCCTCTCCCTCATCGTGTGCCTTGTCGCCCTTCTCTGTATCTCGCTGTCTCCCTTCCTTGTTCCCGAGTCTTATCTTGCACGCTTTTTAATTCTGTACTGCTCGTTATTCTTCTTTCACTTCCGCTTGGCGTTAAGAATTTTCGCGTCCACTCCAGCGCGGGATAAAATGTAATTTATAATAGTTTTTATGCAAACACTTATGAGCCCAGCCTATAGTACGTACTTTACACAATTAATCTGGGGTGCACATTGAAAAATTAATGCCAATCACTGCAGAAATACCAAGCGCTGCCAGCATATGTATTTTCTAGTTTTGCAAAATTTAATTCCCCCGCGATGAATACTCACCGACGCTCAAGAAATAATAATATATTTTCTTCGTGTGGAGTCTCTATTTTCTCCATTACCCTCCATCTCCTCCCACTCTCCTCTTATCTCAACGTTCTATACCTCTTTCCCTCTTCATGTCGGCGTCTCTAGCAGCGAGGAAGGAACAAGGATCGCGCGCGCGCGGATAGCAGAGAGAGAAAGAGAGTGAGAGCGAGAGAGAACGGGCCGGCCGATGAATGGACTGGAACAGGTTCTAAATCTTATGCAATAATAAATGACTGACCTCCCCCGTCGGCCCGGCCGCTGGCTCGCTCGCGTCGACACGCCGTGAACACCTGGCGGCACGCCGAGCGCATAGCCTAGCTCCGTTCCCGTGCGACTTTATGTACGCAGAGGAGTGGCGGAGAACGGGGGACGGGAGAGACTGGGGGAGAGAGAGGGAGAGAGAGAGAGAGAGAGAGAGAGAGATGAACGACTGGGAAAACGTTGTTACCCCGTACTACGACCCAAGAGGGTCTATACGTACTCTCTATAGGTACACGGAGAGAGGAGCTTTTATTCATTACCGCTCTGGCTAAACAGCTTTCGCGGCACTTCGACTTTCTTTGCGTATTTCCTACTGCAGCAGCATTTGCTCCTCGGCTTGAGAGCTCTCTCTCTCTCTCTCTCTCTCTCTCTCTCTCTCTCTAATTCTCTCTAGCTCTTTTTCACTCTCTTTCGCTGGCGCACTATCTTTTGTTGAATAAAGTATTGGAGAAGAATTGATTGGCATCGCCAAGTCACAAACTTAAGAGCAGCTCCTGAGTAGACGAGCAATATTCGTTGTTTCTCCCTAGGTAGCTTTAAACAGCGGACCCTTGTTTTCCTTGAAAAAATTAAAAAATAATAAACAGATTAAGATCGCAAACTTCTCATTAGCCTCTATTCAAAAATTACGATCTTTTATTTAATTTATTTTTAACTTTATAGATTTGATAGAAGTTTAATATTTAATACGATCAAGTAGGTATTATGGAAGTCAAAGAGCTTAATAATTATAGCATTATTTAACTGCAACTAATAAAACATTGATTACTATTAAAAGCATTATAAGCCACCATTTACATTCAGATAAGTATTAATTTTATATTAACATAATCTTTTATATTTAACTTTTATTAATAAAAAGTAAACAGCCCTGCGCTCGGGGCGTGCTTTACTGCCTTGTATATTTTATCTTAAGGATATTATGGCTATATCGTCCCTGTCAAAAGTCAGTTTTTAGCATTAGAACTACGATAAATGATTATCAAGGAACGCGGGAGCGCTCCGAAGGCAAGTATAGAAGAAGCCTGAGCGTCGACCACACTATTACATATACATTGAAATGAGTGCCCGAGAAATTGAAATATTTACTGCAATTTTCAATCGCTTTTATACTAACTCAAATTAAAAAACCGCTGCCAATTCATTGGCACGTAGCTTCCTCAAACTTAATTTAGTGATTCCTTTAATTAATTTTTAATTCCAATATTTAAAATTTAATACTTCAGAAAGACAGAAATAACAAAACTTCAACATAATTTATTCAAATTTTTATAGATTATACATTTCCACAAAATTTCACATACATAAAATATATATCACAATTGCCTATAAATTTGCAACTGATATTTAGAGCTAAATGTCTAGAAAAATTTTAACCTCAAATATCTCTGAAATTTATGAACCAATCACTTTGCCAAAAGAACTCATCCGAGAACTATCAATAATATACCTCTACAATGAATTTTAAAGCGAATAAGACAATTTTACTCTTCTAATAGTTGAACATATAAAACTCATTTTTTTTCATTTTTCAATTTTTACGTTTTTGTTAATAACAAAAGAACCGTGATAGCTAGAGAATTAATTTTTTTTAGAAAATATAGGTAATTTAATTCTCTTTCGAATACCACCCACCCCATTTAGATACATAGAGCCGTTCTCGAGAAATTACGATTTAAAAAAAAAATTGAAAAAAATTTTAACCTCAAATATCTTCGAAATTTATGGATCAATCCTTTTTCCCAAAGAACTCACTCGATTGGTATACAAAATCTACCCCTACAAAGAATTTCAAAGTGATTAAGCCAATTTTACTATATTTATTGAACGACAAAAAAAAACACTTTTTTTTAGAAATTATTTTTTTTCTCAAAAAATAATGAATAAAAAAACCTAAAAATTTAGTAAGTTATAGTACTTAATATCCTTTATAACCAAAAAAATATTCATGTTAATATTTTTTTTTAATTTCGAAATATAACCTATTTACAAAAAATTACGTTTTCATTAATAAGTTATGACGAAATATAGCTACCGACTTTTTTTTTTTAAATTGTAGATAATTTTATCCTACATACAGAGAATTCATGATATATAAACAATATTTGTTCTAAATATTAAAAAAATCGAAAAAAAAGTTTGAAAATTAAAAAATGGCTATAAAAAAAAAAATAAATTTTACAAAAATAGAATATTGACCCCAATTGTGGAAGCAAAATCTAAAAAAATGATCACTCTCCCGTTAAAATCGGTCGAGTAGATCATGAGATATCAGCGTATACACACACACACACACACACACACACACACACACACACACACACACACACACACACACATCCATACGGATATTTTCTAAAAATAGTGTATTTCGATTCCAAATTTGCTAAATAACATTTCTAACACATTATCTCATAAACTTTTTTTTTACTATCACAAAGCTTCCTCTATGAGGAAGCAATAACAACATGCTATTTGATTATACTATGTTGCAAAAAAAGTTTCATGTTATAGAATAGTTCAGGATTTTTCCGTACAGTATATCTATTAAATACGAATATTATAAGCTTTAAAAATCAGGAATCGAAGTAAAATTGACAAAGTTTCATTATTTTTATTATCATGCAAAAAAAGCATAGTACACAATATTTTAAAGATTTTGATAAAGTAATGAAACTTTGTCAATTTTGCTTCGATTCCTGATTTTTAAAGCTTATAATATTCGTGTTTCATTTCCGTTTAGACGTACTGGACGGAAAAGTATTTAACTATTCCATATAATTATTTATCACAGTTCTAACGATAAAAACTAACTTTTGGAAGGGACGATATAGCCATAAAATCTTTAAATTGCAAAGAAAACGCGTTATTATATAAGTAGATAAATGATGAATCTGGCCAGACGGTGACTATTTGTGGATTACTCCAAAACTTTAGTCAATAGAAGAATTTTAATAGAACAAGTTAACCAGATAATAATTCAACTTGACTTATAACAGAAATGCTGCCGCTTCACTTTAGAATGAATATTCGAAACTCTGCAAAGTAAACCCGGCAAAATAAAGCCGTGTCTGTGTTCGGGATTGATATCGGTGTAAATTATCAATGACCCCTGCAATATGCAAGTTGCCCGTCACTCTGCACTGCTTCTCTTTTTGGTTCTGCGTCGCCCGAGAAGGAACTTTCGAATGCATCTTAAACGAGCACACGGTGCACATACAGAAAATGAATCATGCGAGACGAGGCTTTTAATACTTAGTGACACGTCGATTTGTGTTATCACTGATCATGAATTTTCAAGGCATCCGCTCTTGCGCGTATACCTGAGCGATTACCGTCGCACGCAACTTCGTCTTCCGCGACATTCGGGGGCACCAAGATGTGAGCACGACCGCAGAACTCGCGGTCGTCTGAATTATTCATGCGCCGAATAATTAGACGTTTTATGATCACGGAAAGACGGAGGCGGAGGGACAGAGATGAAAGAGGAGGAAGTGGGAAGGAAAAGCGAAAGAGTCCAAAAGTGAAAAGATAAGAGGAACGTACGATCCGGATAGGAACATTTGATTAGTAGGGAGGAACGGTACGCGGTACGTTGAGTTTTATGACTAAACTGCATTAAGATTAATATTAATGAAATGTGAGGTATAAAAAAAGTACTTTAGTTCCGTGAACGTGTTTGAATTTTATTGCTTCAAAAGGTTTTGAATTTAATCACATTTTTACAGCTTTTTTAAAATCTTTGTTAAAATTGTATTTTTTATCATTCATACAATGTTAGAAACTTTATTACATATATATTACATCATGTGTATACTTTGAAATGCAAAATAACGATAACATTTACATATATATATGGAACTTTTCTAATAGTACATTTATTTTCCGATTATAATGATTCAATTCCTAGTAGAAAACCAGAAACTTTAACCAATAGTTTACAATCGGTTGGCGAAATCGAAACGAGTTAGCTAACGGTTTAACCAACTCTTGCTTTAAAATGCTACTATTTTTGTCAGAAAATTATGGTTCGCTTAGCCAACAGTTGAACCAATCGTTGGTTAAAAATTCTATAAATTTATGTACTGGTTAATGAGCCGTTGGCCTACAGGTCCTTAATTTTAAAAATTACTAAAATAATAAATTATTCATTTGGTATACAATCAAAATAATCAAATTAATAATAATAATAATAATAATGTTATACCGACAGTGTGAAAAAAAAATATTTTTATGGTAAATGAATGTTTAATACATATTAAGAGTTTAAACATTTTGTGGTTAAATATATTTTTGTAAAAATGTTTATATTATAAATTTAATGACACTTCTTTTGTTTTTGAAATGTTATATTTGCTCTTTTTCTGAACCGTTCGTTGGTTAACCGTTGGCTTACACTTGTTGTAACCGTTGGCTAAAAAAAAATTACCGTACAATTACTTTACCAGCTATTTTCGTTAGATTATTTTCTACCAGGGAATTAATAAAATTTTATAGTTAATGTATTAATCATACGGAAGCATTTTTATAAAAATCAATAAATAACGATAAACCAATGAACCTAAACATATTATTATTTGTTAAAATATGAATTTTGTGAAATGTAAATGCCAAAATGTACTTTGAATTGGTTCATAATTATCAAATAGAAGCAGAATATTATTTTTAGCCATAAAGTTACCTAAAAATAAGATAATTTGCTATTTTATAAAGTAATTAATGTAAGACTTCTAAAGAAAAAGAGTTTATCTCAAAATATTGCGTTTCGAAAAAATCACATTTAAAGATTTATATTTATTTAGTACTGAAATGAATAAACAAAAATGATCAAAACTCTTACAGATGCATATAAATATATAAAAATGTCAGAAAATTTATTTAGACAGGTTTTAATACAAAACATTGTAGTCACTGCTATAAATATATTAACAAATCATAAATATATAATTTTAATATAGATTACTTAAAACAATGAATATTGCAAAATATTTCAAATGACCTAAATAACTTAATTTTTGTGTGACTTAGCTGTCAATAATCTGGCGAAGCTTTTTTGCATTGTCTTTTTTTAAATATTAAACATTTTTTCAATTAAGAGTGTACACATTTCTCCGCAATCGCCTGCAATAATCATACTACTTTAATTTAAATTGAATATATATATATATATATATACACACATTTATTTGCCAGATGTTTTATACAGTTTAGTTTTTTTTATCGTTTTATCTCAAGTGAATGCTTGTAATTTCGTGAGGAAAATCGTTTCATACTTTACTAGAATACAAAGTGAAAATTGTTGAGCAAGCCGTGGAAAGACTTTATTAATATTCATCTTCTCTGCTAGTCGTTAAAATTAGTAAAGGCCCAGAATAGAGGCGAATAACAAAGAAAAATGGTATTGTGGTCCGCTCAGCCGGCACACGCAGGCGAGCTCGCGAGAACGAAAAAGCATTTTCGTGTGCGAGTATCATTAAAGAAAGGATGAAAATAAAAAGCGGTCGAGTCTCTCTCTCTCTCTCTCTCTCTCTCTCTCTCTCTCTCTCTCTCTCTCTCTCTCTCTCTCTCTCTCCCTCTCTCTCTCTCTCTCTCTCTCCCTCTCTCTCTCTCTCTCTCTCTCTCTCTCCCCCTCTCTCTCTCTCTCTCTCCGTCTCTCTCACTCGCGGAAAGACGTGGAAATTGCCAAACAGAGAAAATTGTGAAAGCGCACGAAAGAAGTGGAAAAGAGGAAATGGAAAGGGTAGAAATTAAGGAAGTAAGAGGCGAGCAAAAAGAAACTGGAAAAAGGAGGTGGGAGCGCAGTTCTGGGAAGCAGGGGGGTAAGAAGAACGCTGGTGCGAGGAGAGAGGGAGAGAGAGAGAGAGAGAGAGAGAAGCGAAGAGGGATAGTTTAAACTCGACTTCCGTGCGCTCGCGCACGAGCTGCAGTGGAGACAACTATACATTACTGCACGAGTGTTAATTTACGTCGCACGCCTTCTTAATGGGCCGGCAAATGCAAGAACGTCGTCCGCCGCCGCTCGCGTTTTGTTCTACTCCTGAGCTCCACGGATTTCTCGAGCGCACTCTATACTCTTGCTCTGGCACTGATGTTGGCTGGAATTGAGTCCCGCGCGCACGCGCGCACTGGCGCAGTTAATGAGGCAAGAAATTGATAAATAATTAATCGAACGCTAGTGCACAGGAGGAAATCGTGGGTGTACATCAGACGATATAACTCTTGGCGTCGATAACCTCCGCAATGTAAGATACAAAAGAAAATTGTTAGATTTCTGTTCTGTGTTATAGTCCAAATAATTTACGTGTTTTACACGATTTATTTATTGTATAACAATAATTTTATACGATGACACCAATATTAATATTAATGTAATATGTGTATCTTATTTATTGAAAATTACTTACAGTTAATGTTAATTTTATTATAAAATTCTTATTTCAGTTCATTTAAAGTACGTAAATATAATTATAATATTATATTTACGTACTGCAAATTAATAATTTCTACCAGGGCTAAATTTTCTTACGCAAGAAACTCTTCAAGCAAAAGAACATAATTTTACTGACAATACGAATCGAGAAAGATAAACCCCTTAAAATATACTGGCCTCTTTACGCTGCGCTATTTCTATTTGCCATTCTTTTAACCGAATATTAAATATCATTAAGCCCTTTCAGGCGACGATGTGGAAAAAAAATATATATATATATATATTTATATACATAAAATGTTAGGTAAATTTTGCGAGCGGACGTAAAGTACAAACATAGACTGCACGCTTGTTACGCGAAATGATTGACAATTGTCCGTTGTGTGCACGAGAGTACTGCGCGCGTGTGAGTGTGTATATGTGTATGTGTAAGAGAGAGGGGGGAGGGAGAGTGCGAGAAGCGTCCAGTGCGGTGCAGTGGTCGCCGCCACAACCTCCACCGTCTGCGCACTGGCTCGCAAATTCGGGATGCCCGCATCGCGCGCGAAATAGCGCGCGCAGTGGTAACAGTACATGAGTGAGCAAGACCAGATAATGTGAGTAACGGAGAATCGTTAGGGGAGATAAAAATTAATGCATTGCGCTTTGCGAGTGTATTAATTTCAATGCTTTTGTCAAAAGTTTTTATTACGGCGAATGATACGCGTTATAAATCAAAATGAAATCTCGCTTAACGCGGTAGTATTATTATGAGACTTTATTGAACATACCATATTGTTTAATTATTTAACAGATAACTCAATATTAAATTAATGAATCAATTATATGCTTATTGCTTATAATACTCTCTTTTATTACTTCCAAACAAATAAAGATTATGAAGGCTAAATAAAAGCCTAAATATGCTCTTAAAAGCGTGTATAAGCATGTGATTTATTTACAGATGCTTTAATTTTGTACCATTATTACGTAGAGCAATCAATCATGAATTTTGCATCATTATTGTTTTTGTTTAATGTAAATTCATTGTAGTGTATATAAAATGGATATTGTATTTTGTATTAAATAATGGCAAATCTTTATGAAATATACCATAATTAATCCTTTAATAACATTAGTTTTATAATTAAAAGAATTTAAAACATTTACCTCTATTCCGCTTAATCAGCTTTTGAAATTCCACCAGAATAATTAGCGAATGAACATTTAAATTTCGCTTTGGAACTTTAAATTCCCACATATGTTTCCTGCTCACGACATATACTTTATAACATTTCATTACAGCAAAATTCAATACTTCCATTACTATATTAAATTAAAATGATAAATTATGTTATTGTAACTCGACATAACTGTTCTGGATAGATATCAATTGCAAGATACTTAGGATTTTAGAAAATAGAGTTTATACATTTATCATAATAATAAATTTATCATTATTAATTGTATACATATATTTACTCCGCATACGATTAATTAGAAAAACAATATAAACACCGTTGCTTAGAAAAATATTACATTATGTAACAAAAGAAAAAAATCACTCTTGAAAAAATTGATTTTTTTTTGCCAAAGGTGCCTTCGTAACCCACTCGTGCTCAATCATCATCCTCGCTAGAAAAAGTCAACTTTCCTCCCTAGTTGCACAATGTGCTATTGTACATTTGCCTGCCGGGAGTCCACGCGAAACAATAACTGAACATTAACTTGACTTCCCATCTATCCAATACTAAATAGACTCGTTTAAAACCTCATTCAAATCGACAAGCCGGGATCCAGACAGTAGCCTTAGCAGCCGCACCCTTGCGACAACAGCCCGGCGTTGCATCTCGACCGCGTGCATGAGAGGATCCCGGGACAGCGCACGAGTGCCACGTCGCAGCTCGCGTCGACCGGCTTTAACTCGCGGAATCACTTGGATCGGCGACCATAATTTGCGGTCGACACGGCTAGAATTTCCGTGCGAGAGAGCGCGGGCGGCCCGACGCAAAGTTACTGCTGCCGCTGCAGTCAGCCGCGCTATACTCGCTCGCCGTCTCCCGGTAGTGAGTTTGTTTCGGGGGCCTCTCTCTCTCGCTCTCTCTCTAAACGTGACTGCCGCTCGCGCAAGTTTAGCACTGCCACCCACTATGCCTTCATCCTGGCATCACTATCCCACTAATTTGAAGGATTAATTTAACGCTCAACTTTGTTAATGACGCACTCGCCTCTCGCTTTCGGCCGCTAGTTTCCCGCTGTCGCTCTCTCTCTCTCTCCCCGTCTCTCTTACTCTCTTACTCTATCGTGTTCGGATGCGGAGGTACACGGCGCCGGCAGGGAGAGCGCGATTTAATGCTCATCCCCTTTGCCTCGGCTCTCGGCGAAAACCATGTTACATTGTTTGACGTCCGCCCGGCTTTTTTTTCTCGTACTCTCCGAGGGGGAGGATAGAGCCGCCTCTTGGAGTACGCAGCCGGTATAAAACGTTTATGGATGCTGAAGGGAACTTTTGGCGAAAATCTGGAGTGGAAATTCGAATTTTTTAGAGTTTTATGGACTTTGTACCGTAAAGTTAAGCTCAACGAATAATAAGTAATAAGTTAGTTTTCAAGTTGATGCGGAAAAGCTGATCCATTTTATCATTTACTCACGGTCTGGTAAATATGATATACCAAAAAGGTTTTTTTTCAGTGAAAACAAAAGCTTTTGATATAAAAGTTTAATCAAATATAGTCCTCTGAATAATGAAATTGCATAAATTCTATAATCTCCAAAATAATTCTAATATATATATTGTGGTTGTTCTTGTATCCATCAGTATTGTCAGTATAATCAATTCACTAAATATTTTAGGCTAAAATATTTATAAGTATAAGATAACAATTAAATAATATGGTTCTTATGTCTTTTATAGAGGGAATATATTAAAGTTTATTTGAATAATAATTTAAAATATCAAAACACGCAAAATTACAAATCAACGTAGATATCACCAGAAGATGAACTCTTGGCCAATTGTTACCACGACGCCGGATACTCCATATCCCAGAGTTTAACCTTTCGTAAAATAGCGCATATAAGGTTCTGGTAACGGTTTTGCACCGTCTGGTCCAACACCAGTCGCTGAAACTTCCCGAGAAAATTTGTACTTTTCTTATTTCTCCTCGGACAAAGTACTCCCCCCCCCCCCCCCCCCTCTCTCTCTCACACGCTCTCTCTCTCTCTCTCTATCAACATAATACTTATTTTAGTTTTAGTACCTGGCCAAGGTGAAGTTTCGCAATGCCCAGTCTTGCGCTGTTTCGTAATAGACGTCCGGTCCTGCGTGCCCTAGAAATCACCATATACTTTATACTTACGTCACATACACTCACACATACAATTTTGATCCTCTCTTCGCTCCTTATCGCTTACTATCATCCACAATACTTATCAGACTATTTCCTGTTGACATTTTGGATCGATAATCCCTTGAAATTAAATTCATAAAAAAAAATGAAATTCAATAAGCCGAGAAGTAGAAGGAAACGGCGCGTTAAAAATAAAAACACGAAATATCTCGACAATAAACTTGGAAATCCACAAATCCATCAAATATCCAATGTATTGAAATTGGAACTCTTACGGGGAAAGCTCTCGGGGGATAATACGAGCGAAATCCGTAAGTCTCCGAGGCAGAGAGCTCTCTTTCAGCACGCAGCATTCATGCCCTATTGGCCGCGCGCGCCGCGCGGGAGATCGTAGCCAGCCGCTGCTGCTACGAGGTATTCATTTGGAAAGCTTACGCTAAGCTCACTTTATTTCCCGCGCCCGGTTTTGTATAAAGTCCGCGGCGGCGGTATATATATAGCCGTCGATCGATCATCGTTGACGTGCCGTATTAACAGGCCGAATTTTCACCTAATGTTTTACGCGTCGATTAAAAATTACGTATATCCCGTGGATTTAATCTTTCATCCCTTCCGCCTTTCAAGCTGTTATCAATAATGAAATCAATCGAGTAGCCATACATATTTTCCCATACATTTTTTTTTCTCTAAAACTTAACCAATAAGTGGTTAATTTGATATAGGTATATTAGCTTTATAATAGTTGGCTTAAGTACTTAAAGCTCGAAAGTAGGAACATTTTTCTAACGAAAAAACTGAACTAAGGAAATGTAAACGAGCTGAGAATGAATATAAAAGTAAACACGCGAGAGAGGATTAAATAAAAAAAATATAAACTTCTCTAAACATTCTCTTATTCTGGCAAATAACGTAGTACAAACTCGAAAGAAGGGGAGCCGCGCCAACGTATTTTACTTTCCGCAAAGTGTTTCATCTCAGCCTGGCGCGCGCGGGCGCGCAAAAACTTTACTTCAAGCCCGGGTCTCGCGCGTTCGCGCCCGCAACGGCCGCGTGGATGAAAAAAGAGAGATGGAGCGCGCGTAAAAACGAGCTCTCTCTCTCCTTCTCTTTCCTGTACACGCATCGCGCATCTTGCCGAAAAAAAAACCGTTTTAAACTTCTCGAAAAACGAGGCGCGAATATGCGGACAAACTCATCGCGCGCGCGTCGCTCCTTCGCGCGAACGCATTATCGCGCGCATGCACGTAAAATGCAATTCCGCCGTTGGCGTCGCGAAAGAAGCTCAACGCCGCGAGACGAGATATATACACGCGCGGATACACGTTCTCGAAAGTGTAACTATATACACGCCCTCGTCGTCGCACGCGGGCGCAGCTTATGGAGCCGCCCAAGATGGAAATAATATTGACCGAGCGCCGGGAGTACCTCAGTCGCACACGCGGGCGCGCGTTTACGTCGTCACTGCAGTGCGGGGGAGACAGGTTGCGGCTGCTGCGGGAGTAACGTATACATACGCGTATATGAGGCGTATTCGCGCACGCGAGCGTGCGAGTCAACGTAAAGTGAATACTGAATTCTCGCCCGGCTGCGATGTCACTCTCGCGCGGTGCTGAGTTTATACACGCGGACTAATATAAGGAACTATAGCACGATCCGCGCGGTTTTCTTGTGAACGAATTTTTTCGGGATGGGGTTCTTTAGTTGATTAAAAAAATTTCTTATAAAAGGAGCTTTGAAAATTTGCAATATTTGCAATGTTGCCTTCGCCGTCTATAAAAGTTTTTACGTTTATTAAAATTTAAACATTAACTTGTAGAAATTTTATATAATCTCGTAAATATATTTATCGTCAAAGAATAATCTATACGCTTGATGACAACCGATGATAAAAAGGAATATGTCTATACCAGAACTTACAGAGTTAAAGCTCTGCCCTGGTAGACACAACTCTTTCGAAATTTTATTTCCCGACACAAGCACTCAACGGCCGACCTCTCCCCGATATAACGTAAGTGCGCACGTACACGCGAGAAATACAAGGTACGAGCGGGGTGTAAACGCGTGGCTGCGCGGATGCCGGGGTAAAAGCGTCCGGATAAACCGCCGCGCTGGCGTGTGCCGCGCGCACACGTGTACGTACACTTACGCCAATTTTCCGGCTTGCTCGGGTAGCGACGCTTTACCGTTCACGCTGGCTGGCTGGCTGGCTGGCTGGCTCGGCAAAAAGTCATTCTTCGGCGGCGGCGCATTTTTCCGAGGGCGCGCGCTCACCTAGCGGAACGATGATTGCGTTTGTAAAGTACGAGCTGCCGCAGTGCACGCGTGCCTTCGCGGTACAGAAGAGGAGGAAATTACACGTGCGTCCGTGCGCGCGCGCGAGCTCTGCCCGATTGTATTAAATTAGAATTTTTCCGCCCTTGTTCGAGCGAGCGTTCGTTTGGTTCGCCGAATTTTTAGCTGGTGCGCGACGACGATTCACATGAGTGTTAAGTGTAATTTGATGGTAATCATTTTATGTCACTGGCAGATCGGAAATGTGGGAGAATTTGACAAGGGAAATATTTTTATTTATTTACCATGTACAATGCAAAAGTTATTTTTATCTCATATATTCATCACTATCTTTTTGCCTTCCAAATGATTTAGTTTGGTTTTCAAAGACAAAATTTTGTGACGGTAAAAATCTTGGAAACTTTGATTTTGATGTTTTTCGACATTTTCGAGGTTCTTGAATCAGAAAATGAGATTTTTAAAAGAGCCCCGTATGTATCTAAAAGAACGCGATGCAGCCTCTCCGGCGAAATGTCACATTCGTAACTTATACTTGTCTTCATGGCGCTAACACGCACCTTGATTTAGATGACCAATTCTTGTTTGTGGCAACCATAAAACTCAGTTATATTTTATAGATTTGAACTAAAATAACGTTATTAATAATTAGGAAATTATTTTTTAAAATCAAAACATCTTAAACAAACAAAAATTCGTGTAAAGCATACTGTACTCTGTTTTCAAATAGAAATATACGTTTTTGGTTCATATCATCATTAATTTAAACAAATTATGTCCATATGGTCTTTATAGATTGGTAACGTGTTTACTATATCTGAATCAATTTTTGTAGCTGAATGTAAATAAATATAGATAAAGTTTTTATCTATAGTTATCAATATAAATCATCATTCTAAAGACTAAAAGTAAGTTTAATTTCAAAATCTGTGATACACTAATTTAGTACAGCTTTAACGAAGAAGTCCCGCTGATGCATTTAGCAGCAGTTTTTTTTATTAAATAGTCTATAATATATGTTATAATAATCAGTTGTATGATATCTACATTAGAAAAGAAGATTAAGAAAATTTGATTTTACAGCGTAACAGGTAGCATCTTTCATAACAGTTTCAGAGCGCGATATCAAATAACTATTAACTTGATTATTCTATCCACAATAAGGACATAAACTTATTATAGCGTATTCAAGTAAGCAAGTACATTCAACCAAAAGTTCGAAACTTTCTCTCCATTCCTAACACTTAGCTACTATAACTTCAGAGTTGTAAGAGATACTGTTTAAAGGATTATTTAATGGCAGGAATAAATTTTTTATAACAAAAAACAATAAATTTCATTAGAAATATTTATTGATTTCTCTAATATTGCGATAATGAGTTTCTTATTTTGAATTATTTATATCTACCCGAAATGTATAGATCCCTGCTAGAAATTCATCTATATGAAATGGCCAAGAAGTTAGAAAGTAGCTAGTAAAACTGGTTAATTAATCGCTATGATGAAATGATTTTTCGACCATTATTTGCCTATTTTTTAGATTGACGTAACAACAAAATATTCGTATTTGATTTACTTACTAATTTTATCTTTGATGAAAGAGCATTAAGCTTACTGAAATATAAATAAATAACATTAACTGATAAATCATTTGTTATACTGTTTCTATGAATAATTCAGCAAAACTTTTATTTCTCCATCTGATTCTGTCTCTCTCACTCCTTTTCATAATAGTAAGCCTTATACTAGCCATTTTCAGACTAAAGAAACTGATCAGTTTTAGTACCTTTAAAATACTCAAGAACAAGCTTGTGCTTGTCTTCGAAAAACCCAATCTATTTCTCAATCTATTAAATGGCCAAATAATGGGAGAAAACGCGTTTCATCGGGAGCTAGAAACTGGACAAGAGAAATTCCCATTTTATAGCAAGTTTCTACAATAATATAAATGACCAGTTATTAGTTATAAAATGTTTTGGATTTCCACTAGGGATTCGGTGCTTTTAATATTGATAATGGAAATTCTATTTGATGGGCAATACTTGTTACAATTGTGCACTGCATCAGAACACTGCGATTTTAATTTTAATAATTAAGTTTCAATAATATTATATGTTAAATTTAAAAAAGATGTCTGGAGAGCAAAAGTGAGATTAACGGATTTTTACATTGACAAAAATTATCTTATTATTAGTGTGTCTCAAACGCGACTTCACACGCAGCTCGCTCCTGGCGTGGCGCATCCTTGACCAGTAGGAATACGTGGTAGTAATGAAGGTTTTCTTTCGAGTGTTACCGAACGTTGATTTCCTTTTACACATTTTAAGCCCAAGAAAATTACAACCTGGGCAGTAAATATATTTAATAAATGTTTTTCAAATTTTTTACATGCAACTTTCTTATTTTATTGATGTTAAGTGATCATATCCATCTATATATACCTCCTACAATTAGCTGATACTTCTTGAAAATAGAGCGCTTTTAAAGCGTATCTTAAACTAATATGAAAATTATTTAGATTTACATATTTAACTCTTTCAACGAAAGTAATAAGAATCGGTTTCTACCTATAAAACTTTATCTAATATTTTGTAAATATGAGGAGAAAAACTGTGGGTTGTCACACAACATAATTTTCCGCAGAAACTTACATTCACACGCAATACATACAGAAATTTTGTATAAGTCGGCCGTAAAATGAAATTTTAGAAATATTAATCACGAAAGTTGTACCAAACTTTTCATCAAACACAAAGTAAGCGAATCTCCCGCGGCATCCGCAATCTGGATTCTCCCGCAGAAACGGCCGGCTGAGCCGAAAAACTCATGCGCAAGATTTTTTTGAACGCTGCAGAGCGTGAGCCACGGCCGTCGCGGCGCTGCACAGTAGGAAACGAGATCTGCTCAAAGTGCCCTTTGAGAGAGAGAGAGAGAGAGAGAGAGACGGAGAAAGAGCTCGACGCGCGCGCAATCCGCGTTCCCGCTGAAATAACAGTGCAGCGAACTGTGCACCGTCTGTGCTTTCTCTCGTTTCGCTTGACCATGAGCAGCCTCCATATATATAATATGAATGTATATATATTTGTAGTTGTCTCGCCCATACGAAACGCAATTAACGATAACGAAGCTAATTACGCGCACATAATCCGAAAGTGTGAGGAGAAAAAGCCCACGGGAAATGAAATCGGCGAGATTGAATTTAATGCGCGGGGACAAAGTGCGCATGCAAGAGAGAGAGAGAGAGAGAGAGAGAGAGAGAGAGAGAGAGAAGGAGGGGAGCGGACGCATAGGATTCGCCGTGGGAATTGACCGCCGGCACGCTGCCGCCTAATTAACATGCGAGCCGCCAAGGATGCGCGTGGGGCGCCCCTGATTATTATGGAGCCGCGCGCGGCTCGTGTGTACGTCGGCGCGTCGCGCGCCTCCTCGTTAGTTATGCGCGGAAAAATTACGAGCGCGCGTAAACGCGACTTCGTGTATACGCGGCGGGCGCGAGCCTGCAGATGTGCGCGCAGAGGCGTAACGTTGAGGGATGCTACTTTGGAGTCGGAAGATTTACGGGGGAATGTCGCGTGTGATGGCGTTATGAGATTTTCTTCTTTTCTTTTTATCTCGTTGAAACGTTATACGCGCGCGTTCATGTTTTTATACGAATTTTGATGCTGTTAATTTTTAGTAAGCAAGTATGATAAGTGGGTGGATGATGAATTCGTAAATGTATGTAAGAGTGATGAGTTTTGCACTGATTTTACTTATCTAAAAGTTAGTTTGTAGTTCGCTGGATTCGTATGATGAAAATTTTCGCAAGCAATATTTGCACCCGCTATTTTTTTTAATTTAGTGAAATTAATTTTTACAACTTATTTACTGTGATTAAATAGATACTGAAAATAATTCATGATAAACTAGCATTTCGGTCGGTTATTTCGTACATTTCCCGTCAACTTTCATAGATTCGTTTCAACCAAAATACTGTGCAGCAAATAAATGTTACAAATTTTGTTGTTTCTGTGTTCTATTATTCATCCCGGTTAGCGAAAAATTAAAGTCAATTTCGTAAGATCAGTCTATATATTTTCACACTAATGGTTTTGATCTTAATATTTTTAGTAAAAAGTGCTGTAGCTGATTCAGCCACCTTAAGCGGAAAATTGGGTGTATGTTTCTGCAAGTACGTTTAAAAACTAATAAATATGGACATCAAACTATATCCATCTTCAATAATAAAAAAAAGATAGAGAACGCACCAGAAGTGATTTGACTTCACCTTAAATTGTCCGATAAAACTTTTTCATTTCTTTTTAAAGCTAACTTCAACTAGAACAAAAATTCCGAACATGCCCTGGTAGAAATTTCTCCATCGGAAATGGCCAGGAAAATAATAAATAGCTAGTAAAAATACTTAATTTCTGGATAGTGATGAAACGATTTTTCTGGTCATATTCTCTATTTAATGGAGATAACACAACCTTAAAATGTTTTTACTAAATTTTCTCTGTAATTTGATCATGTATTTAAAAACAAATATTAAAAAAAGATAGTTAACCAAAACGTAAACACGAATTATTAGTATTTAATTAATAAGGTGACAAAAATGAAATTAACTTTGTATAAGAGCAAAATGAAAAAACTGGCCAACTCTGCAGTCAACGTGTGCACCTATATTTTATATAGATTTTCAGATTAACACTCGTGTAGACAAGTGAGAATGATTAGAAAAATTTTGAGAAACTTTGTATTTTTCACATTTTCTAGTTAGCTTTATATTTAATCAAACTTCCCCATAAACTTTGTGAACGACCGATTACAGATATATGTCCAAATAAGCTACGTATACCTAGTAAGTATTTATTCAGTAGAAAAAATTCGATGTAGTAAGCCATTGTATACCTATATCGAAATTCATTCAAAATTCAGTTACAAATCGCGATCATAACTAAAAATTCGTTTTCAACGGTAAAAGATTTTTTTCTATAGCCATATATGTCTTTTCACCGATGCTTCTATTACAAAAATCCATATGCGAATCCTCGAAAGAATCGTCTCAGAAATAAAAAAAAAAGCCGAATATGAAATAATCCTTCATTTGAATTACAAATCAAACCAGGAAGACCGAAAAAAATCCCTCCCATTCAGTTTTCGTGCGTGGATTATCAATCAGCGGCAGCGCGCTCGTGAAAAATGAAAGCAAATCGACAGGGCTGAGCCCCGACATCGATTAAAGGATTCGAGGCTGCGCGCAGGATTACGTTACACGCGGCCACATATACGAGGCAGACCTTATGTAAATAATACGCGCACAGTCCGCACGAGTGGACTGGGCATATATAGCAGAGACTACACACGGCAGACCGACGGTCGCGCGCGAGTCGGCGCGTCTTAAAAGGATACGGCGCTAATATGCCGCGTGCGTATATGCGGTATATATGAGAAGAAGGCAAGGCGCGCAGCTGCCACCGACAGCCGCGCTTTGCCTACTAATGCACGGCTCGTGTATAAGCTCGCGCGCGCGCGCGCATCTCTCGACCGATGTCTTTTTCGATTTTTATGCTTTAATCTTTTTCCCTCGCGTCGACACGGTGCGCGAATGCCACTTTTATTACGGGCCGCGCGCACGCGTATGATATCTTGCTGGTAATGAATGAATAATAGCTTTATTTCCCAACGGTTGGCATGCCTGAGCCGAACTTCAGTTATATGTGAAATATTTATTATTATTTTGATTTTTACTCAAATTCCTGAATTAGTGCAACTGTACCGGTTACTACGCACGCATCAATCGTGCGAAGACATGTAAAACGCTACATAGTTTTTATTAGAAAATTTTATGTCTAAAGAGAAACTATAAATATTAAGTTAACATTTAATACTTACAGTTCATTACATTTATCATAGTATCTGGAAGGCCAAAATGTATGCGTTCGTTCCCTGGTAAAAATTGTCTCTAGTGGAAATGGACAGGAAAATAATAAATAGCTAGTAAAAATAGCTAATTTCTGGGTAGTGATGAAACGATTTTTCCGGCCATATTCTCTATTTAATGGAGATAACTCAATCTTAAAATGTTTGTACTAAATTTTGTCTGTAATCTGATCATGTATTTAAAGACAAATATTAAAAAAAGATAGCTAACCAAAACGTAAACACGAATTATATTTATAGCACAGTGTGACCTAAGCCCGCACTTAAGTCACGCCTATCCGTGCGATAAGTAGCCCATTATTGCACCGTGTATATCGCACTCGCTACGCTCGTGCGCTAACCTCACGGCGCAAAAAAGGACTGCTTAGCGCACGGATAGGCGTGACAGCGGGCTTAGGTTAGGCTATGCTATAAAATATTGTACGATACTAGAGTCTTAAGTAGCCCATTACACGGCGTGATAGGACCCTCGCTGCGCTCGGGCTCTAACTTCACGCCGTGCAATAATGGGCTACTTAAGGCACACGTATCGTAATGTACTATTAATTCGTTTATAGTACTGTTTCGGGGGATACAAACGAAAACAATGATTTTTCCGTTTGATTCTGTCTCTCTCACTCCTCGCCATAATAGCAAACCTCTTATTAGCAATTTCCTAACTAAAAAAACTGGCCAACTTTAATATCGTAAATCTGTAAACAAACTTATTCTATTATTCTGTCTATTAAGTGGCGAATATGATCAGAAAAATCATGTCATCCATGGATAGAAATGGCTAAGAAAAGTGTCTAGTTTTTGACGATTTTTGGGGAAATTAGCTATTTATTAGGTAAATAGTGGAATCGATTTCCACCAGGGTTCCAACATTACATGAACTAAGATAGGTTGATTCGCATGAAATTTTTGTGTCTCATACTGCGTTTTTCAGCAGATAAATATATTATAGTATTAACCGTTGTTCTTACTTTTTATCATAATGAATATAATTTTTTTTATTAAATGATAATTTCAAAAGTAATTCACCAACCGTGCAAAATATTAGCAGCAATTGATGCGCAGTGATAGATACTCTACACAGCGTCTAATGCGTCCAAATTATTTAAATGAATTAACATTAGAGAGCGAATTGAAGTTTATTCTCCTATATAAAGACTATCATCAATTTTAATTTAAAGAAAGAAGTATATCTATTGGTGAAGTAATCGTAATTATTCGACAACTTGAAGTTTACCTTCACCAAAATAACGCCGGTACAGTTACTCTATATTAATTATAACGTATCTGGGATTTCAAAAATATGAAAACGTAATTAATATATTTAATTGCTCATCGTAATTTCCGTGTAGGTATGAAACATCTCGAAATATATTTATAAATTGAGTAAGTTGAAACATGACTAATTAGTATACATGAGAGATATTCGTTTTAACGAAATAAAATTAATTAATAACTATTATATTCTTTGTTATTATCCGGTACTCTAAAATTCGAAAACATATTTGAAATAATATTGGATTTTTTATTTAGGAATTTGGAATTTTGTTCGAAACCATTATCAGTGGACTAAAAATTCCTGAAGTAAAAGTTTCTATCGAATTTCATGTAATACTTGGTCAGAAAAAGAGAGAACTTCGAATGAAGTTTCCAATATGTATTGATTAATACACGCCTTCTACTCTTCAAGTATAGCATGTAAATTGCATGTAAACTTAATTAAATTTAAAGTGCTTTTCAAAACAATTCGACGTATGCAATAAAAGCGTACAAATAAAATATAAGTTTATTTTTTTTACATACTGAGATTACTCATCTCGACTTTTTCCCAGTAAAGCTCGAGTGTCGATGCACTCCGCAAGCTTTAACGAAGTTCGCGCCACTACTCGTTCGCCGGGCCGCACCCCCGGATTTGCGAGAGGGGATCAGCTTCACCTACCCTGCTTTTGGCCAATCAGCGGACGAGAAAAACTCGCTCCACCGAGGTATTTTCTTGTGCTCCAAAATTTTGGAGCACAATCGCTCTTCGCGCTCTGCCGGATATGGACCTCCTGGCCTGTACATCGCGCCAGTTTCTCCCGGAAATGGAGACAGGCCTCGCCTGACTTCCACCCCAGCGACTCTATCGCTAATTGGCAAAAGAAGTAGGGAGGACTACGAACCCTTTCGGAGTCAATGGGAAAAGGGCGAGGAACTTTCAACATGAGAATCTTGCACGCGTCCTAATTATGTAAAACATCGCCTGTCGCATTGATTTTATTTTATCGGATTCGCCTTTTCGCGAGAATAACCGACTCTTCGCTTTTAGTTTTGTTGTATTTATCTTACGTAAATTTTGTCGTAAATTAACTAATGTTGTTTGCTTTACGATGAGAATTGTATAAAATTATATCGTCTTTTATGCGTTTTATTAATGTTTAATTACCTGACATAAAAGTAATTTAAGTAAATTTAATGTTTTATCTTAAATTTTACGTTCGCTAATTTTTTTAATTATCTGCCTTAAAAGTAATTTAATTCAATGTTGAATTTAAAATTTTACATTAATTTGCTAATTTTTGAAATAAAAAAGTTATCAATCACTTAGATCTTTTTGAGTAAATTAATAACATAATAAAGTGTAGTTATTCGCAAAACCTGCAAGTGATAAAAAGAAATTCATATCTGCTACATTATCCCACCACTTTACCGGCATTCCGCTTCGCGTTTATAAATTTCGCGACTTTAGTACTCTTAGTTCAGTGACACTCACTCGACTCCCTCGGCGATTATCTCGCGTTCTTTGTCGTGAGGTTTCGTTAGGCGCGCGCTCGCGTGGTTTTCCGCATTTTTTCGCAGCGCCGATCTCTATTTCTCCCTCTTGCTTTCTCGCTCGATGAAAAAAGAAAAAAAAAATGTCTAGACACAGAGACAAGAAAAAACGGAAGAAGAGAAGAAGCGAAACTGCTACAATGTGTACGGGGAAAAACAGTAGCATTAGTCATGTCTCGGTTGCAGCATTTAAGTTAGCGCGAGAGCTTCCCTTCTCATTCTCTTTTTTTGATTTTTCTCTTCTTTCCTCCCTTTGTATTTCGTGTGGTAAACAAGCATTCACGTATATCATAGGACCCAATTAAGATAAAACAATAAGTTCGCTTTTTATCGAAAATTTTTAGTTAAATTATTATCTTTTTAAATTATTAATAGTTGAATTAAAACAATTTGGCCTTTCTCAAATAGTATATTACGCCCCTAGGGAGCAAAAGTAAAGAATGTCCCAGATTGCATGTAAATTGTCACCCAAGCCGACGGCGAGGGTGACAAACAGGCGATCTGAGGCATTCTTTATTTGCCCCCGTGGTGCGTATACGATTTTTTTGCCTGGCGAGGCCGAAAATACAACCTTCGCGATCGGGCGCCGGGAGCAAAAGTGGCACTTTCGGCCCGCTAGGAAAAAAAGATATATTTATAACTTTCGAATAACAAATGAAGAACAAAGTTATAAATTAGTATAATTTTTAATATAAGAATTAGTCTTTAATAGTACATTAAAACATGTAAAATAGTTTCCATTTCTGATTTTAAAATTCAAAATCCGTATACAATAAATTTATTAGAATTACATTTGATTACCATAAATTGGTAGTAGTAAGAATTCTTTTTTTATGTTTTTATATTATCGGCAAAATATCCAGCGGTCAGCTACATTCGAACGCGATTTTTGAGTTTTCTCAGGTCGCGTGGATACCGGCGCGGTAGATGGATTTGGGAGCGACGCGTGCATATGGCTTGCCCAGCGCCACAATAGCAAATAGTATATTACACACCTAGGCAGTAAAAATAAGAAATGTCTCAGATCACATGTAATTGTCGGCCGAGGCGAAATCGAGGTTGACAAACATGTGATCTGAGGCTTTCTTTTTTACTGGCCAAGGTCTGTATACTATTTTTCTGCTCGACGGCGCCGGAAAGCGGCAACTTCGTTTCGCGCAGCGGCTGGGAAGTTGGCGCTTTCCGGCCGGAGGACAGAAAAAAATATTTTGAGGGATTTTTTTTTGGACGTTTGAGTAATAATGTTTGACGAACGCGTCGGTGGAGAGGCCGGAATGGAAAATCCGTCGACGCGTGAAATTTAGCGAAGAAAAGTAAATATGCGGAGAGGAATACCAGCATAGAAGGAAGAAGATAACCGTATATGCGGGTGAATCGTAAATTAGAATGCTTTCGTTAGTGTATACACTGGTTTAAATATTGAACGTGTTCGTTGTATTTCTCTGTTAAATTTTCATTTTAAAGATGAATTATATTATGCTACAGTGTATTGTGTGATTATATTGAGATTATCTTATTATAAATATATAACAACTCATGAAATAAAAAACGAATTATTAAATACTGCGCATAGATATTACGTAGCTACATTGCGCAAATTTCAGAAAATTATTATTACTTCACTCAAACAAATAATTAAACATAATTCCAATTAAATTTCTCCTACCTATATTGAATATACTTCGAATTCTCTCGTTATTATTTTCTTTTAATTAATACATATATATGTGTGTGTGTGTGTGTGTGTGTGTGTGTGTGTGTGTGTGTGTGTGTGTGTGTGTGTGTGTGTGTGTGTGTGTGTGTCTCATCAATCTATAATACACGCTTCATAAAATATGTGAGTTATAATCAAGTCTCACACGATTTTAGTTTTTGATTTATTACCATACGGAATTATTAAAATATAAATAATGTTGAGTGCTTATCAAATTTTCATTATTTATCATAAAAAATCGTTTTACATTGAGTCAGTTTACATAAATATAACGCTAGATACAACATCAATTTCATACAATTGAAATTCTCGTCATTATACACGTAGTGATAAAACAAACAATTAAAATCTCAGCAAAAAGCACTTTTTTCAATTGAAATAGTGTCATATTATTATTTACAACAATATCATTAGTAAATTCAGCTGACATTAAAAAATGAAAAATAAACAGTTCAAAGATCGAGATTAATAAACATTAGAAAGGTACCTTTAATTAAAGTACTTCTTAAATGGCAGGCTCTCACGTCATCGTCGCGAGCGTTTACTCGCTCACTCGGCGACCTCTTCGGTACACGCAGAGCGTTATTAAGTAATTGTTGTTACAGGGTCACCGGGGCAGATATAAGTCTCGGCAGCGGGAGCAAAGCGCTGCAGCGGGAAATTTATATCGGACTCACGAGAGCAAAAAGGGGAAAAGCCGAGATATATAGAGTCAGTGCAGCGCGTATACGCCAATTCCCGTGGGTGCGGGAGCTGTTCTGCCGGAGTCGCGTTAATTAACGTCGGAAGTGGCGAAGACTCGCGCGCGACCGTAGCACGTTCGCTCTTTCTCCTTTCCGCTCCTTTCTTTTCACTGCCTCTCTCTCTCTCTCTCTCTCTCTCTCTCTCTCTCTCTCTCTCTCTCTCTCTCTCTCTCTCTCTCTCTCTCTCTCTCTCTCTCTCTCTCTCTCTCTCTCTCTCTCTCTCTCTCTCTCTCTCTCTCTCTCTCTCTCTCTCTCTCTCTCTCTCTCTCTCTCTCTCTCTCTCTCTCTCTCTCTCGTCCTTGCTAGCCTTCGGTGCGGCGGCGACGTCCCCTCTTATGTATATACATATATACACACACATACACACATTACAGAGCGCCGAGAAACTTTACTCGTCGGGCGCGCTATGCTGTTTGGAATACGCTTAGCGCGAAATCGCGCAGGAGAGTTGTAAATTCGTCGCTTCGGACGGTTTACCGTTGCGGACGCCTATATAGGATCCGCCGCGCATGGACGGCGATCTCACGCCGGAGTTACTCCACGTGAATTTTAGCGCGTTAAAGCGAGCATATATAGGAGCACGAGAGACGCGCCGATACTCTTCTGTGCGTTCTGTGTATAAGGATTTGTTTTTTTCACTTTTCGCCGGTGCGATACTTTTTGCAAGTGTTTTGAAAAGCCGCCCGCGAGCGGGACGAGTTGTGAATTCACAGGAGAACGCATACGCGTGCAAATTTTCGCACATTGTTTGATATTTTTATTCTGGCATAGCGTAGTTTTTTGCCGTTGGAAGCCGCGTGTTATAATGAAAATCAACAATATATCTATTTTTATTGGTGTTGTTATGGTGTAGTGAAATCGGTTTGAAATTGACTATATTTAGAACGAAAAAAATAACTAAAATTTTGGTTTTGAACTAGTAAAAGTCAAATTAGTGAAAAGTACAGTTGTTAATATATAGTATGTAAAAAAACTATTAAAACCAAATTTCATTTTTACGCTGAATACAAAATCTATTTATTCTAAACATCGTGGTTGTCATCATTCAAGCATGTCGGTTATTAAGATTTTCATTCATTTTATAGCAATATTACATAGTTATTGCAGTAAAACGTTATATTCAATTCGTCCTAACATGATTATGTATAACTATGAACGAAGACTGTATAATTACTGAAAGCTTAGATTTTAAACAAACTATTTTCAAACAAAATGTTTTCCAGGTAGTATAACAAAATAGAGTAATATATTTCAAGCTTCTTTACATTACAAAGAATATCAGAGGTACATATTACACCGAGAGAAAAATAAAAATGGCATTTTATTCTGAAAGCAATCTTCGAAGCAAAAGTAAAATCGGAATCGTGAGGATGATGCGCAGTGCCTTATCGAATGCAAATTCAGAGCCACTCACGCGCTCCGAGAGAAAAAACAATGCGAGCGTGCGTGGAGCAACATCTACTTTGTCTTGATAAAAATAAGCTCCGAAGAGTTCAAACAGCATATCAGAAATTCCAGTTTTCTTTTACGATACGCAGACTTCAGCGTGGGGCATTGGCTCGTAAATCTCGCGTTGAAAGAGAGAGGGGCGGAGAGAATGAAAGAGAGAAGAGGACACGCGGATACATAAGGTGCGAGCGCGCGCGCGCAAAAGTGCGACAGTCGCCCCTTTTCCTTACTCCTGTCGGAAATAAAACGCGGTTCGAGATTTCGAACTACTGCATTGACGAATACAAACAAATGCGGAGGAAGAGAGCGAGAGAGAACGAGAGTGAGAGACAGATATACCAAAATTGAAACGGGCATTGCCATCAATCTCTACTAAAAGCGTCGGGGACTTCGTTTCTCTATTTCCTACTCTAAGACCTTGTTCTGGAAGAGAGAGGGAAGAAACGCGCATAACCACTTTTCCAAGTCCCCGCATACAATGCACCTGGCACTCGAAATATTCCATCAGTACGTTTCTTATCTCTCGTCCCGGCTAAGCGAGCGCGCGACTAAGAGGGAAAAATGTGTTTGCCAGCGCGCGCAGAAGCGAAGCAAAGACATAGGAACTGGGAAATAAAGGAGGAAGTCAAGGAAATGAGGAAAGATAACCCACGCGCGTGTGCACTGATGTGTTGTTTGACTCGGAGGCATTCGATCAACGATGAGAGAGTATTTCGCTGGTCGATGAAAACATTTTGTTTCGCGATTTCTTACAGAAGTATTTCCATATTATATTTACCTTCAAATCGCATTTTAATTCAACTTTTCTTTATAAACAAATCGTAAATAACAAAAAATTATATTAACGCTATGTTTTTTTTAATAATGACTGGTATTGAAATGCCTTACCAGCTAAATGAAAGATAAATAAAGAATGTATTTGCTTGAATAAAATAAACTCGTTTCGAATGGTATATTTATTGAGCATGTAAACTAAAATATGTGTATGCATTTTTATAGAAAGTACGTACAGAAACATTTAATGACAATTTAGCTTTCTCGTAGAGGAAGCTTTGGAACAGGAAAAAGAACGCTACCAATTCATTATCATATAGTTTCCTCAAGTTTAATTTATTATTTCATTAAATTAATTTTTTATACTAAAAAGATAAAGTTCACACAAAAGCAAACTGAAATTTTGACCTGTAACTTTTACAGATTGGTGGAGTGTTATAGAAGTTAGAAAATTGTGTTCTTGATTTTCTATGATTCAATATATAACTTTTTTAATAATATAATTTTTGAGAAGTGATATTAGCACATATATTATATTTTATATACACATACATGACAGTTAAAATATAATATATAATAATGGTTGATTCTGTTTGTATGCACTTTAATAATTCTCTTACAGGTTATTTCTTTAGTATAGTGTCTTAAACCATATGCCTTGGTGTACTACATTTCATTATGAATCGATAGTCTTTATATTTATGAAATCAATAGTTTATGTAATGAAACATTACACAAAGTTTGAGAATACTAAGTGCGAATGAATTGGCAGCGGTTTTTTTATATGGTAGAGCTAATATTTCTAAACTCTTGAAAACACCTTAAAGAGTGTTTTCATACCTATAGTCCCTTTTTTTAAATTTTAAATATTTATTGTATATAGGTAATCGTATATAAAAAACGTCTTATTTTTCTTTTGTTTATGTCTCTAAAAATACTTAATGTGGCTTCAAAACTTGAATCTTTTGAAATTTCAAAGGCTACTTCATAATTCTTAAAAAATTTAATTTTCTTTATTGAACAATAATATCAGTAAAAACGAATCTATCACCATGTTTAGATATAGATTTATTCAAATAAGATGTCATAATTTCGATTATACATGTCAAAAATTATTTTAAAAAAATAGGATTAATAAACAAACTTTTGTTTAATTTCTATTATATTACTCAGCCCCTACGGACAAAGTGAGCATTGGGCACAGCATTCACATTGCCTGCGATAATGCACCAGTCACGTACGAAGGAATACTTTTAGTACACGTAACAAATAACCACAGATGAAAGCATAAAAAGGACTAGAAATCTGAGATATCGCTCTGCCTTGCTAAAAAGCAACGCGGAACTGGCTTGTCCCGATAATGGATTGCAAGCTTTTTCAAGCTCATACCGAATGTCTACCAAACGAAGTAACATGTTTTCTGTTATTTACGTTCCAATGTAAGGGAGGATGTAAATAAAGATTTACATCTTGGTTTTTAAATTAATAATGTGTCATATAAAAAATATAATCATTTATGAAACGGTTCATAAAAAACGTTTTTTAGTATGATTTTTAGTGAAATATATTACAATTTGTTGGAATTATTCATTATGAAAATATCTTTTTTAATTTATATGCGTCTTAATGTCCTACAGAATTTTATTTCCAAAAGTTCTACCCTCATTTGCTTTCACTGAAAGCGGTTTACAGCTTTTAAAACAACATTTTAATAATATTTCAAAGAAAAAATATTGAACTAATCTTATTTTGTTAGTCGTACTTTTCGATAGTTTCGTTTATCTTTTAAAAATTTGAAACAAAACTCTTGACTCACTGACACAATCTAAAGTTCATAATTTAGCAAATATGTCAATCACTATTGAACTTGAGGCCTTGCCTTTTGAAGCAATGATCAACTTTTTGTACGGCTGGAAGTGAGCGTCAAGAAAAGCCGAGACTGAACAGATAAGTAAATCGTGACAGTGATGCGGTGCGAGCATACCTTTACAGTTGATAGATCGCCGTCAATGTAAAGTGGATTGTCTCGCTAATTGACAAGATACAGGACAGCCGTGACGCGTTATATGGGTTTGCCGCCGCGGCCTTCAATTTGGACCAATTTTTAATCTACGGCACGGCTTAATGATGATAATGCACGAGCACTGCACACATGCAGTAACGTCTTCCAACTGCTGTACTACACTTGACGTTTTGCCGTATAGCAATCGCGGTGAGACAATTAAGTGGTATGGTCGAGTGATGCAGTATAATGCATGTAATTCATGTCATTTCTTTTTTTAATGAAGTTATTCTGATTTTTGCTAGCGGACGGTTGTTTTTCGTAACCCGTGGAGCGCAAAGCCTAATTAATTCGTGGAACTACGGTGACGGGGAATGTTGCTACAACTGCTTTTTTGAGAGCAACAGGCAAAAAATGCGAAGATGAATATTCGTTAACAAGTTCTTTGATTGCTGTTGCATTTTATAGTTTAAACACTGACATTATTCCAAGTACTTTTCATGAGAAAACCTTGCATATTTTACATTTTTTAACATTGCAACTGTACAAAAATTACAAAATTAATGGTTTTTCATTAACTTTGTTTATTATTTAAATAAATACTTTCAAGCTACCCTCAATAGTAGTCCTTATACAACTATAAACTTTGTTGTTTTATTTACTGCCTAAACTGGTTAGTGAACCGGATTAATGAATGGAAAGTAGCGTATTATCTACTTTTTTATGAATGAAGATACATTACAGAAGTAGTGAATGATCTTCTAGGAGATTCCGATTACCTCATAAGATTTAATTACGAAGCTATATCAAAAATTACCAGAAGGCTGTCTTACGATATAGTGAAAAGCAAGAATGAAACCAGTTTGATAATGCATTCGCAATAAACTACAGAAACTGTAATAAGGTATCAACTTTTTTATTACAGGAATGTTGGAACCCATTAGAGATGCCAACAAATGATGTTACAAAAACATCCAGTTTTTCCTCATTTTCATTCCATTTTCGAATTTTTCTAATAATTTTGATTACAATTTAAAACTAAAAAATATCAAGTAGTTGAATAAATTTTTATGTCCCCTTAATTAAGAAAATATTTAGGAAAAAAATATCCCTATGTTAGGTTCATTTAATTAGTAAAATTAATACAAAGTCATGAACTGCATTTAATTAAATTTTTTCATAATGATTTTATTTAATCGATACGACCTTCATCGGGTGAAGTTCGAATAATAAATGACATTTTAACGACGTGTCATAAAAGCAGGTAAAAGACAAGAAGACTTGCATCATCAAGTGGGATTATGTCATAAGGTTACCTACCTGGCTTGGTCTGCTGAGGCTTTCCCTGCACTCTGATCGCACTCGAAGACACCAACAATATCATCGTGCAGATTCCGAGGTAGGATAACATGGTCACCGGCTCGTCAACACCTCGTCCTCCTGCTCCAGTAGCACCTTCTCCTCCTCTTTCCACAGCTCTTCCTCTTCTTCTTCTTCTTTGTGCCGCTATCAGCCGCATCAGACGCAGGGGCGCCGAAAAACTGAGCAGCAGCCCCGAAAAGATAAACCAAAGCCTGTCCCTTGCGTCACAAGCTCTCGCGAAACGGCGGCATACAGCACATGTGGACAGAGAGAAAACTAGAGACGCAGAGAAGCAACGCGAGATCGGAGAAGAGCCGAGGGAGGACACACACGTGCACACGCTCGAGCGAGCGAAAAATTGCGAGTGCCGGACTCGCACGCTTCGCGCCGAACGCACGCGGAACGGGTGTATAGCCGCTTAAAGGAGACACTAGGCGTGAGCGAGAGACATGAGAGAGAAGGAGAAGAGAGAAAGAGAGAAAAAGGCACGGATAGACACACGCGTGTACAGGAAGAGAAAGGACGGAGGAGGAGGCGAAGAAGCCGGGAAGGGAGAGAGAAAAAATCGGATGGACCGAGCAGATCCCCTTGAATGAACCGGCGTAGGCGCACGCGCGGGGCTACGGCGATTCCTCTATACACGCGCGAGCAGGCCCCGTGTGCTGCCGACTTCCTTGCGCCGAGGCGGCGGCAGCGGCGTCCCTTCTTCTTCCTACTCCTCCTTCTCCTCCACGTCCTCGGGGGCCTGTCGTCGTGGGTTCGTTGGCGCCCGCGCGCCTCCCACCACGCGCGTACCGCGCGCACCTGCACGCGTGCGAGAGTCGCGTCCTATGTCTCTTGTGGAACCGCCGCCGCCACGGGCCTATTATTCACTCAATAGATGTGTCGCTTGCCCGCGACTTTTTCACGACCTCTCTCGAATGCTCTGGTGTACCCGACTTTTAACATGGCGAATTAATGCTGCATCGAGAGTAGGAATATTAAAAGTGGGAGTGCACTGCACTTCTCGTCGGGTTTTGAGTATGGTTATAGCTTGCTTATTAGGTTATATTCATACTAATAGGGGTTTTGGTAGTGTAATTTATTACTGAAAAAAGATATCTTAGCAGCAAGTAGAATCCACTTGATCGAAGAGGAAAATAATTTTGTTTTATGACACTATATAGTAGCGATTTGCTTGGATCATGAATAAAATCTTCAATTCACTTGCCACAAGCGGATTGCTACTTAATTCAAGTATCAGTATATTAAAAAAACGTAGGGTAATTTTGAATTGTTAAAAAATTAATATTCTTAATACGAAAATAAATCCATTGTATTCAACAATCATTTTACTTGATAGAAAAATAAATATTCTTAGTAAAAGAGAAAATCGATTATATTTAATAATCATTTGCACTGAGTAGATTGTTGTTAACAATTAAGAAATCTAAGTTCAAAATTAAAAAAAAATTATGTGAAGGAAAACCAAATTTTTAACGTATAACAAGATGAAAATTACTTGCAATTAGTAGATTTCTCCTCGTTTCAGAAATAATTATTTTTCTTCAAATGAAACTATTATTGAAGAAAGAGAAATTTCTATTCGAATGGAGAAGTCGACAAATTTGTAGGAAGTCACGGTACACTAGCTGTTAGTAGATTTTGTTTTAATGGAAGCAGGCGTCTCTCAAGTAGATTATTCTACTTGCTTCTAGGATCAACTTTTTTCAGTGTAGAAGGAATAATATTGTTATGTATTAGTCTATTGTCATCGAACATAAAAAAGAACGAAAGCGTTGCTAAGCGTTGCTGAGCTTGTTGATGACACATTTAGTCATATAGTCATAGTAGTAGCGGGGACGGTCAGCGGCCCCTTTCGAGGACTTGCCTTCCTAGCACTCAGGCCGGGGCCCATTGTGCTGTACCTAATAACACATTTAATATTTTGTGTTATTTAGCTTGAATAAATTACATCCTTGTTATTATAAATAGTTGTTACTATTTATTGTGTGTCTATGTGATTGTAACATTTTTAAAATGTTACCGAAATAATACATAACAATATGTTTATTGTGGGTTACTTTTTTTAAATCGCATCCTTAAATCATGAAAAACTTTGAAGGATGCTATATGTGATTCCTACTAGTATCGTCACTTTGATCTCTTATTTACACATCAAATTTTTTTCTCATCAGTTACTATAGTACACAGTCCCGAAAATATAATCTGTCCGATCGTAATCTCCATCCCCGTGCATATCATAAGCAAACAATTCCATATGCCCATATAATACTGAAATTTCTCTATACCAATATATTCGTATATAAATAGAGACCGTTATTCGAGTTTTTGTTGCAAAAAGAATATTATTTCAAAATACGTTTTACGGAATATTATTCTATTATTTATAGCAAAACTTTTATTTAAGTAAATTAAAGCAATTGTAAAAGGAAAATTAAATAGTTTATGATTTTTTTTTCATTTTACTGTAAAAAGTAACATGAGTAAAACTATCTGGAGTGGAATCATCTCGAATACAGCCTGAACCAGTAGTAGAAGTAATTAGAAGTTAAAAAAAAATCAATGGTCCGCAGCACGATAGCCGACATCACGACAATTAGGAACAATTAGGTAGCGAAGAACGAAAGTTTTCTCTCTATTTCTTTTCTTACTCGGCTCGAGTTTTTACTACGATTCTTAAGCTCCTTTTTCAATAAAAGTTCCTTAACGACTTAACAATTACAACGACTTTTTTTACATTTATATTATTTTTAAAACTTATTGTAAAAAATACTGTATTCACTATTTGAATGAAAAATGTATGAATAGCACTGCTCCAAAAGAATTCCCGCTTATTATTAACGAAACTGAACATTTGGCACAAAGAATTTTTATAAAGTAGTAAATGTAACAGATTACAATGAGAAATATACATAATTCTTCAAGAATTTTCAGAGAGTTTGAAGAAACGCGTGAAACAGACGAAGCGTGAAATCGCCATAGCTGTTATCACTTGGAGTGTTAAAAACGTTACTTTGGCTAAGAAATATTGCGCGCCTCCCACGATGCCATTTTCCCTCATCGATCAACGGAAAAAAGTTCTTTCTTTCTCTCCCTCTCTCTTACTCTCCTTCTGCACCAGTCTCAAAGGACTTTAATCGCTTTGTAGCGACGAAGGACTCGGCTCTTAAGTCTCTCGCGTAAGGGAGAGAGAGAGAGAGAGAGAGGCGGGAAAAGCACACGATGCGACGAACGAGTCTATCTGTCTTGGCGGATGACAAATCTCAGGAAGTACATTTTTTCGTCAAGAGCTTCCCCGTAAATTTTTTAAGTGCTAAAACCGCGGCTTCTTCCCTGCAACTATTGCAGTCAGTTTACTACGATTCAAGGCAGAGAAAAATGTTAATGGGAAGAATATTTACTGCTAAATATAACTCATTGGCAATTGCAATTCTTAAATTGATGTATTTTACTTTAACAAACTTAAATTGTTTGTTAAATTCCTGGAATTGGCATAATTTTAGATGAAAATTAATTAAATTACGCAATCAACTCGCGTTAATTTCGTTGCTATTATTAAACTGCACTTTCTAGGTCATTCACTTTCATTTAATCTCGCTCATCTTCTTCTGATACTGCAGACTAGTTTCTGCATTTACTTCTCTTCAAAGACCCTAACGACGTAAAATTCTATTTAAGATATATTTAATGCCGGTAATAGTATTTTTCACCCCCAGCCTTCTCAAACTCGCCAGACCAGCTAGTCCCCGCGGACACCGACACGCATGCAAACAAAAATAATTAATTTATAATAACTTCGAACTCTTCATAATTATTGGCCAGTGCAAAAAATAGGTACGACAGCTTCATCTCGCTGAAAACCCCATCATTAATCATTTACTCCTCCTTACTTCTCGATTCGCGCTATATAGGTATATAACTTAAGTAGTGCGCGCGTCGAGGATACCTATACCTACCGCGTGCGATTAGACTGCTGGGCGCTTTCTTTTGCCTATACTTATACTCGTTTTCAAACAAACACGCTCGACCGCCGCGGTGATGTAAAGGAGAGGTGCTCGACAGTAGACGGATGAGCGCGCAGAAGAACTGGATTACGTGTTTGCGCAAGCGCAGATAGGGAACTTCCTCGGATCGCGAGAATGCTTTGCGGATTTTTAAGGACGCGCACTGGGTGACAGTTAAGGGAAAGCCTTACCTAACTGCAGATTTCTGCACTTGATTTTTCAAATTTCTCAACCAATTTTCATATTATCAAAATTATTGAAGCCCAAGCACAATCTATATAATTCAAAAAATGTGCGTCAGCTTCAATATAAGCAAAAATATGTAAATTGAGATAGATCTTTGAAAAATCAATAAATGTCGGTAAGCATGTACAGACTATACAAGTAAGGCATCCCCTTAATGCAGCGTCTCTCTCTCTCTCTCTCTCTCTTTCTCGTGAGTCAGTCGTTAGTAAGTTGACGCTGCACAGTGATGCATCGAGGATGCAGGCACTGCGGCGTGATCGACTGTATGTGCGTACACAGAGAGCTGTACCTATCGCTCCTGCGAGCGACAGTTTTGGACTGAAATTTCGACGGAACTCGTTTATTGAATGCAGAACGTGCAAAAAACTGGTAGTTATTTTATCAAATAAAATAGAAATATTTCAGAAAATTTGCAAATTTTAGTAATTGCAATAAAATTTTTTCATTTTCGTTTTTTATCGTTGTTTTATGATGAATTCTGCTGAAAATTTCTTTTAAAAACTCAAAACGGTGTACACACGAAACGTAAAATAAAGGGAATTTTACGAATTGTCGAAAAAATGTACGCGTTCATTCAATTTCAGGAATATTTGGTAACCCTTGTCACACCAAGGAAAACACTACCTTTAGCTTTGTACGAGAAAAAAGTAATAAAGGGAATTTTACGAATAGTGGAAAAGAATGTATCATTCAATTTTGGAAATATTTGGTAACCTTTTTCACACTATGAAAAACTCTGTAATTAGCTTATAATTGCCGTAATTATAGGAACTACTAAAATTTAAATTTGTTCAGGTAAATGTCTTTATTCATTGTTCCCCGAACACGGGCCTCATTTAAAAATACTAATTCACACGTTTGAAGTCTGTCTTCTTTGTAAATTGAATCGTGAACGTTCTCAGGCCTTCTGGGAACGCCTGAACAGTGCGATAGCTCTGCGAGCGCATAAATGCAAAAACGTTTCTCCCTACTCCAGTATACCCGCACGAGCTATACACGCAGACTCGCAGCTATATAGATCTCTTTATCGATCGAATGCCAAGCGCTCATTATCTCCACTCGGATTCTCCCGCGTGTGTGCGTATCGTTCCTTCGACTCTCTCTCTCGAGTGCCGGTACAAGTACATATAGGTATACCGTATGCTGTACTACCGAGCGTGTGAGAAAGCCCGCAGCAGTAGAAACGCATTGGCGAATCGGCTGGTACAGCGATAATGTCCCGTCGTACATATGGGAAGGATCGGCATCGTCATCACCAACGACGACGATGCAAGAAAGGCACGCCGAGAGCCCTCGTGTAACTATACGCGCGGTGCGGGGTAAAAAAAAATGCCGCTGCAGGGTACGGTGCCAGGCGAGTACCCGATACTCACGGGAGGTCTGTCTTCGTTCGAAACGGCTCTATCTGCCGCGGCGCGGCGACGTCCAGGAAAAGTCGCAGCCGGCGGCCCGGCCATAAATGGGTGACGCGCGCGATCTCTTCACTTGCGGATCACTCGCGCGCTCAACATCACAATTAGCCCGGTCGGCGGCCTTTCTCTCAATTCTCCTTCTCTGCCATCATCCCGCTGCTCCCGTTGTTGCTGCTGCTGCTGCTGCTGCTGCTCCTGCTCGAGGCTATAGAATAATCAACATTCGACTGCAGAGAGGCTCGATCGTGCTGTGAGGCTGTGTATGCGCGACCAACGCGCGATGTTTCAACTGCGGGACTGGATCGGACTGAACATGCGGATGCATATGATACATATATATATATATATATATATATACGCTGATCGTAGCATAAATTATTCACAAAGCGTATTATTGATGGGCTTTTGCTTCAGTATTCGGTATTGCTTGAGATATACCTGCAAAGATTAGTCAAATAATATATTGTAAAACAAAAAGACAATTTCTATGGATGAAATTAAATGGTGATGTATATTTTGTTAAAAGTATTTATTTAAAAGGGCATTTCACGATCAGTTAACGGTGACCACTTTAAAGTTTTTGTTCGCAGTAAAAATTTTACAACTGTTATATCCACGACAATTATTAATTATAACTATTAAAAATGATTATTAAAAAATTATTAAAAATGGACAATATTAACCTATTGAAAAATAGTTTCTCGATAAAAGTAAATTGTCTGTTCCAATAAATTTCTTCGAAATTATACTGTGAAAATAACGTGAGAAAGTGTTTTAAATTTACATATAGTAACCATATTTTCAATTAATAGATCATGTACTATTCTCAAAATGAAACAAATCTAGCTTTGAAAGAGTGTTATGACTTCAAAAGCCCCTTCATTGTAAAGTTTTTTAAAGTATTAAACGAAAGTGTGATTGCATGGAAAATATCACAATATTTGTGGGCACAAACATAAAAAAAAATAAAAAATACGGAAATATTGGATGGTCTATAGATTTTAATGTACGAAATGCTATCTTTAAATGCTAAACGTTTAGGTTTATTTTTTAATACAGGTCCCATTTAATGATATAAACAAAATCTCATTTTTTAAAACTCGTTTTTTACTTATTTGTACACGACGTTTTCAGTATGTCAAAAATATATGACGCTCTAGCATATAACCAGTGTGTAAGACTATGCGAACGTAAAGAGCCATTATATAAAAAAGTGTCCCTTTTATTTTTCAAAAGTAAATTTGTCATAATTAAAAGTAACAGTTATAAGTTCTAAAGATTATCCCCTAAAGTAGTCTTTATTCTGGTTATAACATCATATTTAAAAATGTAAACAAAAATCTTCTAAATATCAAATAAATCATTAGTTCAAAATTGAGTCCATTTACATGCCAATAAATATGAGAATGAATTGAAAAAAGCACTTCACTCACGGTAGAAAACTGGAGTTAGTTTTTTAATTTTTGTTTATTTTTAATTTTTTTACTTTTACTTGTTTATATTGTGATAATTAACGTTAATCTTTACATTACTCGCAATAAATTCTTTATATTTCTACGTCATTTTTTGTTATAACCAAATTTCAATATTATTTCATATCTTATGATATGAAATTATTTATGACAATATCGTGATATTAATAAGATAAAATCGCTATAGGAAGTGCATGATATTACTTACTCCATGGTGGTGTTGGGTCACCTGGATTTCAGAGTTATCGGCGTACTTCTTTTTCTTAAGTTCTTGATATCTCTCAAGATCGGACTGTTCGCCGAGTAACCTGATGTAGCTTCTACTAGTCTAGGCGCAGGCTATGATTTCGTAGCCGATTGAGTGCCATTGCTCTACTCAAGGTTTTTATATGTATTTTTTCATCCTGATTACGAATTTTGAGGGTAGAAGTCTTGAAAGTGGTCAGATAAATTGTTATTAACAATTTCATTGTTTAAATCGTTATATCTTTAATTCTTTGATAGATATCAAAATTTTGCTTTTGCAAAATTGTTGGTTTTTAATTCAGAAATATGCTCGATTTTGAATTTTTAAGAAAACTTAATTAGAAAAAACGTTATAGCAAATTTAGTGCAAAAAGTACTGATGTAGCTTCGCGCGGCCACTCTTTCGCTTGTATCTCCGGTTCTAACGAAAAATTTTCAACTTTCAACCTCGCATTTTGAAAAGAGAACAATATTCTATTAAGCCACTTCATAATTATTATCTATAATTTAGTTTACATAATTATTTAAACGTTTTTAATTAAAAATTTCAGTAAAAAATGTCAATTTAATTTGTTTATAAGACTTTTTTCACTATTTGCCCTAATTTTCTCAAAATTTTTCTATTGCAAAGTTGTTTGTTTATCATTTACAAATACGCTAGATTTTGAATTTTTAAGAAAACTTAATTCGAAAAAAAGGTATTGCAAATTGAGTGCAAAAAAGTCCCGTTGTAGCTAAGCGCGGCTACTCTTTCGCTTGTATCTCCGGTTCTAACGAAAAATTTTTCAACTTTCAACCTCGCACTTTGAAGAGAGAATAATATTCTATGAAGCTACTTTATAATAATTATCTATAATTTAGTTTAAATAATTATTTCAGCGCTTCAACCGAAAAATTTCTGTAAAAAATGTCGATTTTATTTGTTAAATGAAATTAAAATATTTTAATAAAATCAATACACATATTTTACTAAGATTTTTTTAATAAAGCTTCATAAAAATATGTAATTAAGAACTCTAAATTATATTAATTTAATCATTGTACGTATTTATAATAAGCGGGCTGCGCCCGCGCATCGCATATAATGCAGCAATTCAAATTCAAACATATAAATAATATTTTAAATTTTACATTTGGCATATTTTGGTTTTGTTACATTAATTTTCAGATTAAACTTGAGATGTGGAAATACGTTGAAAAACGAATAATAGAGTATTTGATAAAATATCAATGTCATTTTTATTTATGCATGTACATCAAATAAATCAATATTATTCACTTGAAGTTCAACATTGTGGCGCTTAAATTTTTTTATACTAAATTATAGATAATAATTATAAATTAATTTAATAATATTTTATGTTTAGCTGAAAATTAACAAATTTTTGCCAGAAGAAGTAAAAGAATTATCGCGCTTAGCTATAACGGGACTTTTTTTACACTCAATTTGCGATACCTTTTTTTCTAATTATGTTTTCTTAAAAATTCAAAATCTAGCGTATTTGTAAATGAAAAACAAACAACTTTGCAATAGAAAAATTTTGAGAAAATTAGTGCAAATAGTGAAAAAAGTCTTATAAACAAATTAAATTGACATTTTTTACTGAAATTTTTAATTAAAAACGTTTAAATAATTATGTAAACTAAACTATAGATAATAATTATGAAGTAATTTAATAGAATATTATTCTCTCTTCAAAATGCGAGGTTGAAAGTTGAAACATTTTTGTTAGAACCGGAGATACAAGCGAAAGAGTGGCCGCGCGAAGCTACATCAGGACTTTTTTGCACTAAATATGCTATAACTTTTTTTCGAATTAAGTTTTCTTAAAAATTCAAAATCTAGCGTGTTTGTAAATGAAAAACAAACAACTTTGCAATAGAAAAATTTTGAGAAAATTAGTGCAAATAGTGAAAAAAGTCTTATAAACAAATTAAATTGACATTTTTTACTGAAATTTTTAATTAAAAACGTTTAAATAATTATGTAAACTAAATTATAGATAATAATTATGAAGCAGCTTAATAGAATATTATTCTCTCTTCAAAATGTGAGGTTGAAAGTTGAAAAATGTTCGTTAGAACCGGAGATACAAGCGAAAGAGTGGCCACGCGAAGGTACATCAGGACTTTTTTGCACTAAATTTGCTATAACTTTTTTTCTAATTAAGTTTTCTTAAAAATTCAAAATCGAGCATATTTCTGAATTAAAAACCAACAATTTTGCAAAAGCAAAATTTTGATATCTATCAAAGAATTAAAGATATAACGATTTAAACAATGAAATTGTTAATAACAATTTATCTGACCACTTTCAAGACTTCTACCCTCAAAATTCGTAATCAGGACGAAAAAATATGTATAAAAACCTTGAGTAGAGCAATGGCACTCAATCGGCTATGAAATCATAGCCTGCGCCTAGACTATACGTTGCGTAGAGGGAGGACACAGCGCTAACCCCTCTACGTCGACTCTTAAGAGCGAGTATACACCATCCAGTTGTGGTGGTTCGAGAGGATGGAATAAGCAGAGAGAAAGGGGATCACAAATGATCCCACTCAAAAACGAGGCTGGGGTAGAAATCCTTGCACCTCGTAGGTTTTAGTCAATAAATACAAGATTTATATAGACCAAAAATAGGAGCTTTATTCACAACGATAAACTTAGCGAATTGCTGAGACCATCTGTATCGAGATGTCCGGGGGAAGAAAGCCGTTGAGATATTCGGGGGAAGAAAACCGCCGAGGCTACGGCCGCGTGCGCTTATATCTCCGCGGCTGGCTGGGCTGACTGTGGGCGCCGCGCAGAGAGGGGTCGCGCCGCGTAGCGGTAGCGCGCGAACTAGACATCCGCCGGCGCCGAGCGCGAGGTGAGAAATTCAAATTCGGTGCGTACTCACAGTTTACATTTTTGAACCGCGCGGAGAATCTTTACAAATGTAATATATGTCAATAATTATTAATTAGTATTAATTATGCATATATTAACCTTGGTATCGTAGGTAACTGCTAATCTAGTTAACCACAGAGTTGCGGCAATCATTTCACACGATGTGTGGGAACTTATCTGGAGGACATGATTGATGGTTTCCTTTAGGGTACCCCCGCAGCGGTGCTACGGTCTCCGTGTTTTTCCCTAATGGTTTTGGCTCTAGTAGGCAGGGCACTTATCCTCGCCTTCTGGCCGTTGATGTAATCTCAGCCAGTTAGGAGTGAGGTGCCATCTATCATTCATTGGTATTGACTGGTGATTAGAGCGAAGTTCTTGAGCGTACTCCTTTCTATTGAGCCGCGGAGGAGATCGGTACATCTCTTTTTGCATTTGTTTTGATCTGAATCAGAATATTGTTATTGGTGAGTCACTTCTTACATTAACTTCCTTGATTAAGTATAGCTTGATGATATTGCACTCGGCACTAACCAGCGTATGGATGGAATGCCAAGACCCCCATTATCCAGAGGTGCGTTAAAGTACTCTCTAAAGCCATGTAGTAGAATACTACCGTACAAATGAAGAAAGGCGCTATCTAAAAGCGGTAGGTATGGCTTTTTCCATTTATACGACAGAATATCTTGAGAAAAGCTCTCGTCATCAGAATGTAGATCAGCTGTTGGAGTTTAAGTGGAGCTTTGGTGAGGTGTTTGAGAAATGGGCTCAGTTGACTCGCTAGGGAGCGTGAACGTCTTCCGCCAAGAATTCGATCCGTAAGTAGGCCCAGGATTTTTTCCAGAGATGTTGCAGATCAGTTAACGAGTTGATGAGTAGGACAAGGTTATCAGATAATGCCATGACGCGGGTGGAGGTGTTCCCACTTCCATCCAAAGCACGACCGTATGATAGAGTTCATTTTGTAATAGTCATAAATAATTTACGAGCTCGGATGATAGACCGGCGGCTTCGGCAGCAGCCACATGGGTGGTATGATTCGCACTGTCGAAAGCCTTGGTGATCTTGAGCGTTGCCATGTCCAACGTACAAAAGTTGGTGTATCGACTTCAGAGTATGGCATCAAAGAGAACGTTATTGTCCCGACAGCCGCCAACCCCTGCCTTGGATGCTCGTTGTTGTTCGCCCAGCAGGATAAGACTTTATGGACAAGGCTAGTAAGCATGGAGGAGTTAAATAAATATTTTTAATCAGGTTAGAACTCCTAGTAAGACCACCAAAGAACGAACATGGTTCTAAGAATAACCAATACGGTCAGATAGGGTCGTACCTCATTTATGCTCTCAGATATGATTGGCAGCTACATGTTTACGATGGTTGGTCGCTGGACACAGCGCGACTGGGTATTATTTATTTGTTGTGTAAAGACAATTGTTCTGTAGGCCTTCGTCGTATCCTGAAATTGCTGCTGGGTACCCTCGATGCCATTCAAAATATCTTTCTTCTGAAGGTAGGTGGCGCTAGTGGTATCAGTTTGGGTATGTTGTTTCCTGGTGTTCTAGATCATAGTACATCATAGAGGTAAAATGGAAGGCTCTAGAAGTTCATGATGAGAATGGCTGGCCACAAAGCACCCCCGTCCGACCCTCTGGTGGACTGCGGTTCTAACATTAGTAATGATAGGGCGGCTTTAGAGGAGGCTGTCAAGTCCTGGAGTTGTTGGATTGTCCCCTGCACCATATCCCGGTACACCCGAGGACGACGGCAACCCTTGATTGCGATGATGATCGGGGTTGGCAAGAACTTATGCACAGCCTGGTTGACTTTCTGAATCTTGAGCACGGCTTTCCGCCGGGCGAGGGGTGCAGTCGCATTCCTAGTCCAGCATAGCACCTGCTAGATTTTTTTAAAATTAAGACTATATACCACCAATAATTTTTAAACATTTTTTCAAGTTTATCATCTCACTTATTAGCTACACTGAAAAAAATTTGGCACTCCAGCTGACCCGATGAGTACATACGCTATGCCGAAAGTAGGGTCGAATATTGTACCGCGGTTCGGCACATCTCCTGCCCCGTACTGGCACCGCTCCTGTACCGTAAAAGTGTCGCGCGCCCCGTACTGGCACAGCTCCTGTCCCGTTCGGGAAAAACGCTGTGCCAAAAGTGGGTGGTCTGACACACGCAGCGAAGGGGGCGCTGACGAACTGTGATGGAAATAAACGCCGTGCCAAATTTTTTTCAGTGTATATAAATGTATAAAGATAGGGTTCAAAATATGTTAGCAATTTTAAATAGGTAAGTAAAATAGATAAATAAAAACCAGCTTTAATGATACTTTTTCAGAAAAGAGTCAGAAATAGTTAAAAGAGAGAGAAGGCATTTTTAATTAAATCTTACACAAAGAATGATCAATGTGTATTGCAAATAAACTTATTAATACAATTACAATAATAAAACATTATTATATGCATCGAATTATAGAATTTGAGTAATAGAAGAAATATACAGAAATAGACGAAACACTATTAAAATGCGTAACGGTAAATGAATATTCGGTAAACAAGTAGATCGAGTTGACTCAATTTATCGCAAGAAAAGTTCGCGCGAGGAAAAAATGAAAGGCAAAAAGGAAAAAAGAAACACGGGAGACAAAGAGATAGTGAATGTGTAGGAAACGCTCGACGAGGCGAGACCATGAAAATTCATACGATCTCACCGCATCTCTCTCTCTTTCTTTTTCTCTCTATCTCCCACTCTCTCTCCCTCTCGGGAGGAAAAAATTAGCTGTTACGGCTTCTTTTTGTACCGCTACCTGCGTAATATGAAACAAAGTTGCGGATAAAATAAACTTGCCCGTGCGCCACGGCGATTAATTTCAGTAAATTATCCATCGGGAAGAGGCACCGCCGTGACACAACGTTCTTGTTCGTCTTGTTCGTCTCAATTGTATCGTATAGAGTTGAGAAACGGAAGTGGAGAAGAGGAGGACGCTGTGCGAGCATATGTCGACTTCAACCAAGTATAACCTCAGTATTAGACAGATCAGGTGCTCCTTCCCGTATTACCTCATCAATATTGCATGAGGCGACCGGCGTACATATAAGAAATAGCGTAAACACAAAGCCGGACCGCCCACCTTGCGCACCTAATCAAACTTTCGTTTGTTGCATTTCTTGTGTATTTATACACCTTATTTTTAACGAGTTATAGATTCTAGTTCTTTATTTATAAAGTCTGCTCTAATAATTTTTCGCCTTTGCTTTTGGAACTTTCACCCTATTTAAAAAACATATTAATGGCTGCGGGTACAATTTGCGTAAAATTGTATTATTTCATATTTCGTACTAAAAAGCAACAGTAAATTCTTCAAATGGTTTAGCATTTTAAATTACTATAATGTTAAACTGTTCGAGTGATAACTCGATAATGTTTACATTATTCACTAACAAGTTGAAAAAAAAAGAAAATCTTTAGAAGCGATTCTTTATCAGAAAATTACGAGAAGTCAAACAAGCGCAAGATGTAATATCTTCAAAAGTACACGATATTACAAGCTCCGCGTTATCGTAAAACGCTCAAACAACTCATTAGCGGACGCGATAAATCACGCACTTAATTTAACTTCAGTCGTAAATCTACGCACGCACAAGCAATGCCTGCGATTCGAACTTACAGTGCGTATAGCCTCATTTAAATAATACAACTTCAACTTCGAAAGTTCGAGGAAGACGAGAAAGGGGTAAGAGCGTATAAGCCCAGACATATAAAGCATTACTCAAAAGAAAATTAATAAACTAATAACATGTCTCAATGCACCTACACGGGCGCGCGGTAAAAATAGCCTGTGTGTGCCGGCGTACGCGCCGCAAGCGTGTACCGTTATAAACGAGATGGTGGATATGCAAAAAGAAAACAAGGTAAAAAAGGTAACGTGCGCAAAAGGCGAAAGAGAGAGGGAGAGAGGGAGGGGAAGAGAGACAGAGAAAGAGAGGGAGAGAGAGAGAGAGAGAGAGAGAGAGAGAGAGAGAGAGAGAGAGAGAGAGAGAGAGAGAGAGAGAGAGAGAGAAGTCGCGTATCGTAGATTCTAAGAATGAACTCGGAATAAGCTCGCGCGACCTCAAGTTACCAGAGAATAAAGAAAGAAGGATGTTATACATTATGAGTTGAAAGTTCAAGGCTTTAGACGACTGGGCTACCGCAGCTCTCATAATTAATATAATTTCTCTTCTTTTTCTTATAAATTCATTTACGTTATTGATTTTTAAGACAACATAAAATGTGCAGGATAAAATTTCATTTATAAAAAAAAACATTTCTCTATTGCAAAAAGCAGATGGCGATTAGTATCGGATTGAAGTTTTCAGAGCCAACTTCATAGTGATATTAAAAAATATCATTGGCTGGTTCAGCCAATCTAATTGCAGAGTAGGCAATTTCATTGGCTAATGAACTTCAGAGCATCATCTCTGCTCACGTAGCGTGCTTCAGTGACTGTGAGACTATTTTAAACAAAGGATAGTCATTAACCAAATTGAAGCTTAGAGATAACTTCATAGCGTTATGAGAATGTATCATTGGCTGATACAGCCAGGCTAACATCAAAGTACCATTCGCACGCCCACCGCGTAAGTAGCGATATGAATTTCAGTCTAAAAGCACGGTTAGATATTTATACGTCCACTGATTGTTTAATAGTATTGTTAAATAAAAGATCTAAATTTACATTATCAGTTCGTTTTTAGATTTGATCACATTTTCACAAGATTCATTACAACGATAAACGTTAACGTACAGCAGGCAGCAAGCAAATGAATGTTCTAGTCTATTTATAAAAAAATACCGTCGCCATAGATATTTAATTAAAATCTTATTGAGTATTACTAGACTTTAATTCACGCTCTAATTAGTTAAAGGTTAATATTTTAAGAAAAGAGTCGCTGGTGCGCCAGTAGCGTTCAGGACATCCACTACCTGTACTAAATTTCTGTTAAGATAATTTATTTATTTATCGGAGAATCCATAATTTGGAGTTCTATATATCAAAACTACACTAACCGATATCCGACTTTCTTTTTCAGGTCTCTTTTTCAATAGCGGAGTCTTACCTTCACGAAGAGTTATACCGCTGCAATCGGAAGTCGTATACAATGTATCTAATAAACGTAAACCAATAAACTCTGCTCAAGAACAAAACTAGTACGTATCAGAGAGCCGCGGAGAGCAAGGGATAGAGAGAGAGAGAGAGAGAGAGAGAGAGAGAGAGAGAGAGAGAGAGAGAGAGAGAGAGAGAGAGAGAGAGAGAGAGAGAGAGAGAGAGAGAGAGAGAGTAGGGGGGAAAGAAAGAGAGAATTAATGTTCTACGGCGTCCTCAAACTTTCCAGATACATATCGGATTCCGGACCGCACGCGAGAGCACGGGTAAGTGGGTGGGAGAAGGCGAGAGGGGGGGGGGGGGTTCGAGACGCCAAGATGTAGGAAATGAGAGGCAAGGCGAGGACTAAAGGGACGCGTGCGGGAAGGGCGACCGGGCGGAAATTCGATCTCCGATGAATCCATCGGATTCGCGGAATTCGAGGAAGTTGGCCCGTGGTGCGCGAAATTCGCTGCCGAGATTCGCTCGGTGCGGCGGCGGTGGAGGAGGAGGAGGTGGAAAGAGAGGAGCGCGCGCCGCGAGGAAGAGATATAGAATCGGATACGGACGTGCCTCTCTCTCTCTCTCTCTCTCTCTCTCTCTCTCTCTCCCCTACATTGATCGCATACGCGCGCGCGTGTGCACCTATATCTGAGCGTAGCCAGCGCTTATCGGCACGATCGTGCTGAATTCACGATGACGTATTAACGAGCTTCGGATCGGCGAAGGTGAACGATTGTTTCAGAGCGCGAGGGGATGGTAATAGCAGTGGAGCAAAAGAGGACGAAAGAGAACCTTGCGTTTGCGTGCATTCGGCCAAAGGTAAATTCGGGAAAGCTTATGTATATGCGACTTCTACTTTATGAATGGATTTTGCGGTATGCCGATTAAATTTAAATGGGCGAAAGTTGGCGCACGATTGAATATTGCAGACAGAAGATATATAGAGTAAAGGGATACAATGCTGGATAAACGGATAGCGGGTTAATTAAATTTAATAGTTAATTAAATACAACAAAGATTGGCTGAGCAAAATGCTTAATTCAAGGTATATTTTTATGATGAAACTTGACTGTACAAATAATCTACAGTCTTTAATATCTAGTTTAAAACTTTTAAAGAGACTAGAAAAAGCTTCCAGAAAAGAAAAGTACTCAAAAAACGCCTTGAAAACTTTCAGAGTGAGAAAATTGAGCCAAGAACGAAAAAAAATTCTCTTTTGAAACTTCAAGCAAGTCTAATAAATAAAAATGGAAATTCCTTTGGATATCTTTATCATGATATAACATTGAAAAAAGTAATTGAATAGAAATATTCTTTATTTATCTAATTTATATAAATGCGCTATCTTGGATCAAAATCATTTAATCCCACAAAAATAAGTTTTGATTGTAAGAGCTCGCCAAAGGTAAACTAATAAAATCTAATTTCTCATCTAACTCAGGAGGCTGGTGTTATTTTTTAATTAAATCCACTGGTGCGCTATCGAGTATATATATATAGCAACATCAAAATGACGCTATATCGCGAGGAGCAGCATCGCGAGCGCCGCGCACAGCAGTCGGTGCAAAAGTGTAAAATGTCAATAAAGGAGTGCACTCGTATGCCCGTGCCACTCGGCAAATCCTTAACGAAAACAGACATCCGACGGAGGCGAAAGCGCTGCAATATCGACGGGAGGCGTGTGTGCGTGTGTGTGTGTAGGTCGCCCCGCATCAAGACTCGGGCGCTCTCTTTTGCCGCGCGTGTGGGCATTTTATTAAACGCTCTCTCCCGTGAAATTCTCTGTGTATCTCTGATGCTTGGGCAAAAAACCATCCGAATGAACTTGCGCGTGCTTTACAGATGGGGGCGAACAACGGCAACGCCGGCGTCGGCTCATATCGCGCAACGCTGAAATACGAAGCTAGGTATACGCGGGCTTCTGACTTTGCGCGCGTCTGTCGTCGTGATACCGATGCCGCCGCCGCCGACTCGATGCAGATCGATGCCCTACCCCGGGCGCACCATTGTTGGCGCTTCGCGCGCATAAATTTAATTGAATATGTAATTGAATTTTGAGTAAACTTTCGAGTTGTTTACCCAATGGAAATTGATGGTGTGGGTCGCAAAAATGGCTCCTGGCTTTCGTTCTCATATTGTACGCAATAGCTGCTTTTATGGATGGCTGTATGACGCATATGACGTTGATAAAAATTGGGCATCATGAAAATTTGCAGTTTTTATCAAAGTATTATATAATGTCATCCAATGATTGATATGCAAACTGGTATAATAGATATACTCAAGACACAAGGCTGAAAAGTATTTACTGTTAAAATTAAGTTAGTTCATCATAAAACATTGTAAACAAATAAGTTATTTTAAATAATGGATATTCTAGTAAAAATATTTACATTTTTTAAACAATGTTTATATAAAATTTTCAGTTACCAATTTTTTCCTTAACTAATTTTCAAGTTAAAATTAATATTATTCAATTTTTAGTTAATATTTCAATTAATTTGTATTAACTCCGCCTACTTTCATGTTTTACTAAAATTTATATTTGTACAATCATTGATTTAAAATCTATTATATTAAAAAAGATTATAGGTCTTAGGTTTACCATTAAAACCATCATCTTAGTTACTTATTGTTTAACTGATGAGAATTTTTCCATCGGTCTTACAGTCTTATAAATTTTTTATATATTTTACAGTCCCACTACATGCACAATAGGATTGTTTGTTATACACTTATTTATTTATTTATGTTGTTTTTTTTGTTAATGGTTCTCATGAAATTAAAAATATGGGATTAATATGGGAACTACATGGGATACTGGTGGGAATACTATCGCCCGATTCCAGCCCGAATTCGGCTCAGGCGCCGGGGCCGAGTATCTTCCATATATTGCTCTAATGTGACTTGCAATGGCCCATATATTGCCCATACTTGTCCAACACTGTGGGCAATGTATGGCCCACAAATTTTTTTTTGCGTGGGTATAAGTCGGAAAATTTATCGATGATATTATTATTCTATATGTCAACTGTTCTTTGTAAATTTTAGGAAGCCCATAACATTTAGCTACAGTGTCATTTTCATATTTTAAATATTTAAACATACTATCCTTAATATAAGCTTTTGTTTTCCAATGCATCAATAAATCTTTCAATTTATCTTGTAGTCTATTGATATGTGGATTCCTAATTTTCACGTAAGTGGTATCATCATCCAACATAAGTTGAATTTTATTTATATAATCCCTTTTATCTGAAATTACCATTACATTTCCTTTATCTGCGTTTTGGAAGATCATATTCGGATTCTCTCTCAAGAATTTCTTCGTTATTTTTAATTCATGCAACAAATTACCGTTCAAATAATTATCAAATCTATTTTCTCTTTTAAAACTATTAATAACTTTAACTAAAGAACTCCTACATTCTTTTTTAAACTCTAGATTAAAACTACTAATACTACTTTCTACCTCAACGATGATATTCTTGATTGGAAAAGCTTTACTTGAATATGATATTCCAAATTAGCACCCTTTGACATGATATTTATCACTTCCTCTGGTATTACTTTGTCCGTTAGATTTCTAAACCAATCTTTATTAACATTGTTAGTTTGATTGACCTGAGAGTGTTTTTTATGTTTTAAATATTCAAATTTTCTTCTTAATTTACTCCTATGATTATATTTTACTTTTTCGAAGTGCCTATTTTGATCACAAAATAATTTTTGCAAATCATTCTGTTCTAATTTATTATATAAACATCTTTCAAGCTCTAATAAATATTTATTCAAACGATTAATTTCAAAATTTAAATCTCTAATTTCTAAATTAAGTAATTTATTCTTGAAAAAGAAAATATTTTTCCGTAGATCATAAGAAACTCTTTTGTTGTAATCCCGATAAAAACCCTTATCATCAAATTTTTTCCCAATATGGGTAGGAAAAATATTTGATTTTTTACACTTAAGAAGAAAAGTAAATTGCTCCTTTAAAATTACAATCCTTAAAACCATTTTTACCCATTTTGAGCAATAACCTTTGACCACCTTCCCATAAATCCCATATATATCTCTAAAAGACATTTTAACCCACCTTTAATAGACCTTAGTTTTATCATTAAAAATATTACTTATGTGGACTGCAACTTACTATCAACTGACTATCAATTTACTATCAACGGGTTTCATTTCAGTCTCTGAGGAGGAGCCGGAGCGGGCTCGAAACGTTGGGCAATTGGGCAATTTGGTGGTGGGGGGCAGTCAGATAGTCCTTTCCCACACAGCATGAAAGAAAACTGAAATAATTACATGAAATAATTCATCAATTAATACATTGAAATGATTTAGAAAGGATTTTAAAAGGAAAAAAAATTAATTTTAAATTAAGTTTTAAAATAATATATGGAATCCTTACAAAATACTTTCAAAAATCTTCCAAAAAAAGAAAAAAAGTTTTACCAAAAAATAATTACACGAATTAATTCTGAAAGGACTTTGAAAAGATTTTTTGAAAGAAAACATAAAATAATTTCGAAATTATTGCAAGTATTCTTTCATGAAATAATTCAGAAATAATTTCAAAAAGATACAAATTATTATTTTACAAAAATAATTCAATATCTATTCAAAAACCTTTCATGAATTATTTTATGAAATCTTCCGGGAAACTCGTGTGAATTGATACAAGAAATAATTTTGAATTCTTTTGAAAAAGATTTTTAGAATAAAATTTTTTAAAACAAAATAGCGAAAAAAATAATTACACGAATTCTTTCTGAAAGAACCTTGAAAAGATTTTTTGAAAGAAAACAAAACAATTCAGCAATCATGTGAAGAATTATATCACGAAATAATTCAGAAATAATTTCAGAAAGATACAAATTAATCATTCACAAAAATAATTCAATATCTATTCAAAAATCTTACATGAATTATTTCATGAAATCTTCCGGGGAAACTCGTGTGAATTAATACAAGAAATAATTTTGAATTTTTTTGAAAAAGATTTTTGGAATAAAATTTTTTAAAACAAAATAGCGAAAAAATAATTACATGAATTCTTCTTGAAAGAACCTTGAAAAGATTTTTTGAAAGAAAACGTAAAACAATTCAGAAATCATTTCAAGAATTATATCATGAAATAATTCAGAAATAGTTTCAGAAAGATATAAATTAATCATTCACAAAAATAATTCAATATCTATTGAAAATCATTTCATGAATTATTTCATGAAATCTTCCGGGAAACTCATGTGAATTAATACAAGAAATAATTTAGAATTCGTTTGAAAAAGATTTTTAGAATAAAATTTTTTAAAACAAAATAGCAAAAAAAATATTTACACAAATTCTTCCTGAAAGAACCTTGAAAAGATTTTTTGAAAGAAAACATAAAATAGTTCAGAAATTATTACAATTATTCAACACGAAAAGGGCAGTGTTCGTATATAAGAGGCATTGTATAATGTATTGATTTTGTTTTTAATTCAAATTCCTTTCAATCAAATAAGTCCTAATTATTACAATATTTAATAAACAAAACTTATTAAATAAGTATATACTAATTAAACAAAGTTAATATTAAAAGTAAAGAAATATTAGAAATAAATATTCTAATTTATTTTGTCAGTCATTTTGCACTATATAATGAAAAAAATGAAATGATTGGATAATGATCGGATTTAGTCGTCCATTGTTTTCTACATTCGTATGATCCTATTAAAGAACGTATTAAATTTTGTGCGGGGTATATAACTTTTCGTTTTTGTGAACTAAGATTGAAACATTTACTAATTGCGAAAAATATTAATTTGAAAAGTTAATGTAAGAATATAAAAACTTAAAATAAAAGGAAAAAAAAACATTTAAAGATAAATAATATAGGTACTAAAAATAAGCAATATTTTTTATTATTTTTCATAATAGTATTCTTTCAGTTTCACAATGTTTAGAAGTCCCCTGAAAATCGACAGGAATATTATTTATACGCCTGCCAAGAGTAAAGAGCCTTTGACTCTAAAAGTTGATTCTAAATTGGAAAACACTGCAAATAATAATAACGTCGGCAAGGTAGAGCTCATCCTATTCATCTCTGCATTATATGCAATTATCATTTTTTTATTTTTATCGAATTTCGGGAAAAGGGCTCTTTATTGCCCTTCGCAATGACAAAAATACACTATGTGTAAATTTTCAAGTTATTGCTCGTTATAGATTTTACAGGAAACGGGTTGAAAAATTTTCTACCAGTTATTTATAAAAAATAATGAACAGAATTTCTGAAAAATTCATAGGTGTATTATTTATGCAATTACGGAGGGCAGTGAAGAGCTTCATTCATCAAAAGTTGAATGTAAGATCAAAAAAATGCAAAAACTTATAACGTCGGTAAGGAAGAGCTCTCTTTATACATGTTTCACATCCACTTAATACAATATTTAATAAACTAAAAATATTAAATAACTATGAATTAATTGATCAAAATTAATATTAAAAAATAAAGTAATATTAAGAATAAATGTTCTAATTTATCGTGTCACTCATGTTGCAGTATATAATGATGAAAATGAAGTGATCTAGCAAGCGAGCGATAGCGTAATGGATAGCGTATTTGCGTAGTACCCGAGCGACCCGGGTTCGAATCTCCATCATGTAAAAAATTTTTCTGCGTTTTTTTCTACGATAAAATAGTGTAAAATTATTAACAATGTGAATATATGTAAAAATAGTTAGAATATTATTTAAATAATATTCTAAAATATAAAAATGTACCTTCAAATACGGGATTATACCCTTGTACCCTTCGAAATTTATTGTTAGTAATATTTACTAAATATTTTCTAATTAATTCACAATATTAATTCCTGAATCCTTCCAAAAATCTTTCATTGAAAGGATTCTGCAATAATACAGGATTTTATAACCTTCGAAATTTTTTGTTAGTAATATTTACAAAATATTTTCTAATTAATTCACAATATTAATTCCTGAATCCTTTCAGACATCTTTCATTGGAAGGATTCTGTAATAATACGGGATTTATCCTCTTCCAAATTTAGTGTTAGTAATATTTCCATAATATTTTCTAATTAATTCACAAAATTAATTCCTAAATCCTTTCAGACATCTTTCATTAGAAGGATTCTGTAATAATACGGGATTTATCCTCTTCTAAATTTCTTGTTAGTAATATTTCCATAATATTTTCTAATTAATTTTTAATATGATTTCATGAATTCTTACAAAAAGCTTGCATTGAAAAGATTCTGTAATAATACTATGTCCGGGGAATTTTCATTTCAGAAATAATTTCAGAAATAATTTTGAAATATCTTTTAGTAACCTTTTGGTAATAATCCATGAATCCTTTCAGGAATCTTTGATTGAAAAAATTTTGCAATGATAATATAAATTATTTTTGAATTATTCCAGTGAATTAATTCTGAAAGGAAAATACCCCGGACATAGCATTATTACAGAAACCTTTCACTGAATGATTTCGGAAAGAATAAAATTATTTCATGTATTCTTTCAGAATCCTTTCAGAATTAATACATGCTGTGTGGGATTGCTAATAAAGTTTTTTTTCCAGGTTTTAATTAAGTTTTTATTTCAGATTCTGCGGGGGTGATTCTAAACAAGGGCAATCTGACTGCCATAAATATTAATTATTTTAATTTAATTTATAAGACTGTAAGACCGATGGAAAAATTCTTATCAGTTGATAGTAAGTTGCAGTCGACATAAGTAATATTTTTAATGATAAAACTTATTGTTTATTAACTAAGATACATTGTTTTTGAATATTCACACCGTATTAACGAATCCTAGTATTCGAATTTGAGTGAGGATTCGTCCAAGGTTCTTGACGGCCAATAGCTTTCATCATAGGTCGAACCTAACCCAACGCTTAAGAGAAAGACTATGTCTACTACCGAGCGCATCCCAAAAACTCAGTCACTCTCAAATTTTCACACTCACGATTTATATTTTTCCCTCAGCCCTAAATATCGTGCAAATTTAAGGAGATTGAAAGAAGAGAAAGGAGATTCAGCTGTGCGAGGGGATACTTAAATATCAGAGGTTTATCACAAAGAGACAGTGAGTGACTGATAGATAGAGAGCAAGAAGGAGAGAGAGAGGGGGGGGAGGAAGAAAAGCTTGTTGCGCGCGAGTACGACTAACCAAGAGCATCAGGATATATACATACACACACACACACCCACACACACACACACACACACACATATATATATATATATATATATATAATAATCCCTCTCTTAGTACCGAAACTCTAGCAAGTCCCAGAAATACCGTGAAAAAACGGTCGGAATTTCTGGGAAGTCCTGGAAAAAACAGTGACTTCCCAGATATAACTGTTATATACATTTCAAAGTCCTAGAAATAACTCTTATAGGTCTTTATATATATATATATATATATATATATATATGTGTGTGTGTGTGTGTGTGTGTGTGTGTGTGTGTGTGTGTGTGTGTGTGTGTGTGTGTGTGTGTGTGTGTGTGTGTGTGTGTGGAAGGCGGCATCATGGAAAGCGACAGCACGCTTAGCAGGTTCGACGTCGATCCAGCGCTCCAGGGATTCTTCAGCCCCAAACGAGCGATTTTCAAGTTCCTGGGTCTGGCGCTCATATGCATACTAGGATTCGGTGAGTGGTTGTCATTGTTGCTCTTTGTACCATTGTAATGCTACAGCACTGCAAACTTTTTTATCTCTGGCCCCTTATCTTTTTTTATTAACAGGTTCAAGTTGTTGCTGATGACAGCTTACGATGCTATTTTTTTTAGTTCTGGAATAAATAAGAATTGCAAACAGTGTCAATGTTATGCAATTTTGTAATTAAGGCAGAACTATTAAATTTACATTATAGCGAAAGAGCTGAGATTAATAAGATTGATTATTTATTTGGCAACAATGAGGCATGGCTTAATAAGGCTGAACTCAACTGATGTATCCAGTTTCATGATTAAGAATGACTAATACCAGCATTTTATCTTAGCTATACATTGTACGCTTGGATTTGAAGTTTTGTATGTGGCAGGATATAGATGTAGATAATGAAGCAGCTGAATAAACTGTAAACAAGCTAAGAGTCTTTGAGGAAAATTTTTTCCTCATTTGTCACTTTCACTATTCCTCCAAATTCAAAGATTAAAATTTTTGAAATCTGTTCCTGTGAGTGTGCTTTAGAATGGTTCAGGGCATATCGTCGGCTGAGAGGTGAAAGGAGACAATTCAGCTGAGCGCTAAGAAATCAGATAAATTGACCGAGTGCTAATAAACCAGACAATTCGGCCGAGCGCTAAGAAACCGCTCAACTCAGCCGAGTGCTAAGAAATCATACGGCCACTGTGGGCCGAGTTGTCTGGTTTCATAGCGTTCGGCCGAGTTGTCTCGTTTCTTAGCTCTCGATCGAGATGTCTGGTTTTTTAGCGCTCAGCCGAAATTTGTATACTCATTATCAAAGAAAACAATAGCTGTGAGCTCTTCTGGATGATAGTTCCAGTATTACTATTGAAATTTAAAGTACCATGGCGGATCGAAAAGTGGGAACCGTTGTTTCTTATGGGGCGAAATGGAGGAGTGGAGGAAGTGTAATTTACTGCCTTGCTTCGTCCATAACAGTATGTCTATCCTTTTCGCACTTGTAGGTTTTAGATGGGTTACTGCCTTACTTCGGCCACGACACTTTAAATCCCAAGACTATGCTTGACCTTATTATGGCACTAAGATATGAAAAATGAAAAGAAAACAAATATTTAATGCAATGTTCACTTCTTTCTACCTTTTTATAAATTAGTTACATATATTAAACAAATTATAAGTTTGTAACAGTGGTATTTATTATACATAAAATTTTATTTTATAAAAATTTATTGTGAAATAAAAATTATGATTTTTAGGCTCGTATTTCTGCTATGGCAATCCTGGTGCATTACAAGATAATTTAAAAATGGACCTAGATATGGCAACTAGCAAATTTGTTTTACTCTACTCAATATATTTATGGCCAAATATAATTTTATGCTTTATTGGAGGTTTCCTTTTGGATCTTGTATTTGGAATAAGATAGGGAAACCATCATTTATATGGCTTTCAACATGATAGGACATATGATCTTTGTCGTGGGATCTTATCTCGATGCTTTCTGGTTAATGATGTTAGGTAGATTTGTATTTGGGTATGTGTAACAAAATTGAATACTTTATCTGGTTTTGTTTGTTATTAGGTGAACCATAAATTGTTATTTGCCGTTATGTGTCAAAGACCTTAGGGCATTCAGGTCCTGAGTGTATTGAAGTTGTTCTATTCATTGCTGCTCTAACATGTGTTGGTTCAATGATCTGCGCTGTTGTTTTCGGATTCATGGACACTCATGCAAAAAGGTTTTGAGACGAAATGAAGTTCAAGAACTTAAAATTATCAGACTTACTGATGTGAAAGATTTTAAGGATGTTTTCTGGATGTTTGCCTGGATTTGTGTGGCATACTATATAGTCATATTCCCATACGTTTCCATAGGAAAGTGAGTAACATTAATTCAGTTTTAATACTAGAAAAAATTTGAAAAAATATATTTTATATTAATTATTTAAATTATTATTACTTTTCAGATTTTACTTTATACGAAAATATGAATCTGAGCTAGCCACTGCAAACACTATAACTTCATTGGTCTACAGTATTTCGGGCTATAGCATCTTCTCTCTTTGGCATTGTTAGTATTATTATTGCTAACTGAAGGCGGGGGGGGGGGGTTAAGCCCCAGATACTTAGGTCTAAGATACATTGTATCTCCCTCTGGACCTGCAGCCCTTACTCCGGTAGTCTTACCCTTTTTCAGAAGAACAGAACTGGCCCGAAGCGGGTTGCCCTGATTTTGCAGACTGTTGGAAAATGACTCTTTAATAGCTGGTGTCTTAAACTGGCGAACGTGGAAATGGTCGTCAGAAAGTGAATAGGCGTCTCATCCGCCCGATCACACCATCTGCACCGTCCACATGCCGTCAGCCCCAATTTAGTCGAGTGGTATTTAAGACGCTCATGCCCCGTAATGATGTGCACCAGAAGCCGAACGCCCCTTCTGTTGCCTCCGCATATGCATCGGGTCCAGTCTGAGATACCATTGCCACCTTGTCAACTCTTGGAGTGCAGTATCCGCATCCGTTCGATGACTGACTACCTCATCATGGCTTTAGAGACTCCTGTAGAATGGATCCCTATTGGTTCCTCTATAGAGAAACAAATTATTGGCCCCCAGTGCGACGAGCCAGTCTGCGATTTCATTTCCTCAAATTCCGGCTGATATGTCCCGGGATCCAGAGAAGTCTAATCGTGTTTATCTCCGCCAGCCCGTTTCCTTGCAATCCCAGACCAGCTCAGAGGCTACCCTGTGGGCGGTCAACACCTTTAGACCTTTAGAGCTGCCTAGCTGACAGAACAGATGCTGATACGTTTGTCCTGAGTATCAAGTTCTTCAATCCTTTGGACACAACGGAGAATGGCGTATACCTTAGATTGAAAAACTGTGACATGTCGCGCTATCGGTTTTCGAACCATCTGTGAACCAGATGTCTCCACTGCCCGATAGATTTTCCTTCTTCGTCTCCCAGTCATGCCTCGATGGTATTAGAATCCCGTACTTCCTTCCAAAGGTGTAGCGCGGGATCGTCGCATCCGATCGCATGGACATGACTAGTAGGCAACTTAGTTCCTCAGAAAACTGGTTATGCCTTGTACCTTGTCTCCACTTGCCCTGAGTCCTAGACCTATGCGCTGCGATATCTGCAGCTGCAGTGGTAGTGAGGTGCAGGGGCTCGACGTTCGCCACTGTCCCCAGTGGCCTAACGTGCCACCCTCTTAAGTGAAAGTTGCATGACGTTCATGGCCGCCCCTTTGTTTTATGAGGATCAGGAAGTCGTCCGCGTAGGCCTGAGCATAGCATCCCCCAACATTCAGCGCCTCGAGAAGTCCATTCCGGCGAGGCTACCAGGCACCAGATGGCGAGGAAAGATACTCCACCATGAGCGCACTCTACTGACTGTCCCTGTGACCTTGATGGATCCCAAATTGGCGTCCACCGTTCGATTGCTTAGCATGCTCCCAAGCCAGTTTAATAGAGGCTCAGCTACCCCTTGCTTCCTTGCTTCCGCTCGAACGGTCTTAGTGGAGGTGCGGTTGAACGCCCCTTCCATGTCCAAGAATTCCTACCATAATTTCCCCTTTTTCCAGCTGCTCTCCTATGCGATAAACCGTTGACTGTCCTACCCTATAAACATCTCTTTGTGGGTGATTATTAGTGTTATGGGTTCATTGATTGCTGTCCATAGAATATATATGCTTGCATTTACTTATGTTAGCCGATATATATGTATGATTCTTTTAGGGTTATCCTATTCTATACTTGCAAGCAGTCTTTGGCCTCTAATTGCTTTAGTAATACCAGAATATCAACTAAGAACAGCATATGGAATATGAGTAAAACTGATTTTAATTCATAACACAATGCATTATTTATTATGATGATAGAAATACGAATTATAATTTGAATTCATTTACAGTGCTTAAGCACTTCAGAACTTAGGCCTAGCTGTGACGTCTATTGTTTGTGGAATCATAGTTGACCAACATGGCTACTTTATGCTAGATCGAAATGTTCTTCCTTGCATGGCTCTGGAGTAAGTACACAAGAAAAACAAAAGTGTGTGTGTGTGTGTGTGTGCGTGTGTGTGTGTGTGTGTGTGTGTGAGAGAGAGAGAAACTCTTTTACGAGTACTCAGTTGCTAATTATTTCATTTGTATTTCTGTATCACTAATCACCGCATTAATAATCTGGATTTCAGACTTGAACTCTACGGGTGGCTTCTAATATGTGACCTAAACAGCACGAGCACTTCGAGGAGAATCTATGCATTCCCGAGATAACGGAGAGAGAAAGAGAAACTGCTGGGGTCTTATTCTTGGCCGACATACACGTAGTTCACAGCGTTTATCGGGGTTGGTAGATACACCAACCCCGATAGACAAGCGATAGCTTGTCTTAGTAGAAGTCATGTTAACTTGGAGCATAATGTTTTTGGAAAAGTATGTAGCATAAGCAATTTTCTGGCATGTGGTAGTGCTAGCGATGTGGGGGTGAAATGCGGTTTATTTTGAATTCATTGATAATTCAAATTCTTTTGTGTATACTATAAATATATTATAAACATACTTAATTTTATTTACATTGAAAATTATAATTTATTATTTTTAATCTTAAAAATAAATACTTAAGTATAGTGTTAATTTTTTTTTTATAAAAGAATTGTTATTCATGATAAAATACTATAACAGATCAATAAAAAACATTTTTTATATACTATACCGTAATATTCGATTTTACTGACTTATTTACAGACGTAAACTGCGACTTCACGGACCCATGCCTGTAAAATAAAAAATTTCTAAAATTAGCCATTTTGAAGGGTTCTTCAACTCGAAAAAAATACTCTTGTATCTCAGCACTAGTAGCAATGGGCTCTATATAACCTCTTTATAATTTATTAACCCATTATAGACATATTGGTCCTGGGGGCCCACTTTATTAAGAACGCTGTAAAACATAGAATATTAATAATTTTGTAATTCCACACGGAGAGAAGTTTGAGGCAGCAGCAGTACCAGCACAGACGTCAGACGTCTCAAACACTGAGAACGCTGTTGTCCTTGCAAATGGGGCCGCCACTATTTCACTTTAAGAGCTCTGAGCTCCTGCAGCAGTAACTCTGACGCCTCAATATGAATTGATAACCATAGCTTAGACGGCATAGCTGCCGCTATGGGAGCTCACCGCTTTCAAAGTGAGAGAGCTGCTACCCCATTGGCAAGAGCCAACAGTGATCTCAGTCTTACTGTTGCTGATGAACCAAACTTCTCTCCGTGTACCCATGCGGACGTATTTTCTTTAGTAAAGAAGCCAAATGAGCGATAAAATATGTATTTGGTGTTTGTACCCCTTTTTTACTTTAAAATAAAATATGCGAAAATACATATAATCACTTTTGCCCCGGTAAGGGGTTCGGGTTTAACGGGTTAAAAGAATTTCGCAGCCACGGCCGTTTCAGTATCTTTTTATATATTATTATTAAACAGGCAGGGATACGACGTTTTAGTATTTTTAAAGAAAACTGAAAAGGATTTCTGAGATTTGTGGGTTAAAAATATAGTAAAACAGTAAAATATCGTAAAATAACAGAAATCTATCGTAAAATAACGCGTATCAATGCATAAGTAACGCGGAGATAACGTTTATGAACATAAATCGAATGAGCGCAATTTATTAAAGGTGAATGATAACGACTGTATTATACATGAGTATTGTTCTATAGCATCAGTACATAGTATTTTGTAATAACCATTTATTTCAATAAAAAAATATTTGTATTTTTTATATGATAAAAAATACTTAACAACTGAAAAGTTTTAGTATGGAGCATCTCCAGAATTCTTAGTATGAATCATGGGAATATTCTATATTTTTTCATGTTATTTTATTAATACAATAGAGTTTTTCATTGTACGTATATTTATTATTGTAGGAAAATTTTTTTTAGTCGTATTGACATATAAAAATTGAAAAATTTTCAAAACCTGCAAAGATACAACTATTTGTTTATAAAAAGCAAACACAAACCTATAATAAACAAGTGGATGTATCTTTGCAAGTTTTGAAAATTTTTCAATTTTTAGGCACGAGCGCTAATCGAGAGAGTCTTATAATTTTACCAGAGCGAAAATTGTCGGAAATCAAATACTGAAAATTTAATGTGCAAAAATCATTTTCCACTCAGAGTGAGTGCGAAGCGTTTTCTGAGATGTTATATATATATATGTCTGTACGTCCGTATGTAATCATGTTACTTGATTATCTCAATGAATTTCCGATCGATTCCATCAGAATTGCGAGCAAATGCTCCTTTAATTATACCTATATGGTGGTCCTCTACTGAGAATGATTGATGAAAAAATTTAGGAATAGGAGCACACAGAAAAATTTCAAAAAATCGATTTTTAAGCATAATGTTTAGAAAAATTCATTTTAATGTAAATATTAAGGTAATATTTACACATCTATCTGCTAAAAATGATTAAAAGACACCTTTTTTCTGTTGGGTATTTTTTACTACGAGCAATATTTGCCAATACAACTGCGAAAAATAGCTAAAAAGGTAAAAAATGGACGATTTTCGGCTATAACTTGACATGATTTAACTTTACACACATATATTAAATTTAAAGTTGTAGATTATAATAAAACAAAACTTTTTCCTATTTAACATTTTCATGTACATCCAATTCCTGACGAGTTAGACCTATAACAACGATTTTAAACGCTTAAATATACATAAAATGGAGGATTTTCAGCTATAACTTGACAGGATGTAACTTTACACCAATATATTAAACGTAAAAGTTGTAGATTATAATAAAACAACCCTTTTTCCATTTAACATTTTCATGTACAATCAATTCCTGACGAGTTAGACCTATGGAAAAGATTTTTAATGCCTAAATGCACCTGAAATAGTTGATTTTCGCTTATTATTCAAGGATTTGACTTTATACAAAAATGCAAGATTTTCCTGAGAAGGGCGGTCGTGCCTATAATGTAAAAACCACGTTTTTACATAGACAGCGGGGGGTTGGCGCGCGATAGCGCGCAGGGAGGCACGGCCCCCCTATAGTTATATCGTTGGACTCCCTATGAAATAGCACAAAGAATAAAATGAGCCCTCCCAATTTTAAATCGGATCAAAAATAAAATTGATTTATATTGTTTGTTAATTTTTTTTTTCATTGGCGATATCTATTTTTACAATGTTGAAATTTCGTTGAAACATTTTTTTTGGTACTTTAAGAACCGTATTATTATGTGATATCGTTTTCTACATTATGACATGTGAACAAACGATTGTAGACAAATGTTATTAATGTGACCAATTCTCGCGGTAAAGCCACTCTAAATGCGATATTTTTGCCAATATTTTCGCGTTGTTCAGCTCGTCCTCTGTTGCTTGCATCCTTCCATATCTTTCTCTCGCTCGCCTTCCCTCACGCGTTATCGCGGATAAATATGTGATGAGTCCATTATTCCGTCGTGCCGGAGCGCGACGAAGACGCTTCCCGAAAGCATATATACATCCTATATACGTAAGCGGGGCACAGAAGCAGCCGTAGCGGCGCGGCACGCGCCTGAATCTTTAAAAAGTCCCCGGTGCAACGCGCGCCCGCGCTTTATAGTTTTGAGTGCGCGCATTAACATCGATCGTCGGCGAAACTCGCGCCCGGGCGGAAAAGGAGCGCGACTTTCATCCGCGTCTGCGGCAACTTTTTCAATATCCGCCGTCCGTTATCCCGCGCTCTCTCGCTTTGCACGGGGACAACTTTATGCGCCCCCAGGTATACGGAGATGTTCTATAGCTTACGCGCCGTCGTTGCTGCGGTCCCCCTCTTTTGATTTTACTTTGTTTTGCGGGAGCTGACAGCAGCGGCGGCGGCGGTGGCGGCGGCAGTCGGATGATGGCTGAGTTACACGGAGACGGCAGTGCTGGTATTCGACGTCTTTTGACGTTTTTCATGAAGTTCGAGATTGGAGCCTGTCGAACACCCGTTGATGTCGAGTAATCGTGGGGAAATTGAGTGGTACTTTGGCCGCTACGACTGAAACTTTCCAAATGTGCTCACAAAGTGCTTGCGGGCGTTTAGTGTTGTCGATTTTTCAATGGCTAGTTTATTCAATCAAATAACTTACGCTTTGAGTTGTATAGGATAACTAGTTGTGGCTTTTAAACTACATCAGAGACGCAAATCAGAATTAACTGCGAAAAGCTATATTTTATACAATAAAATATCTAGTATTATTTGTGTATACAAAATAGTAGTATTATATAAAAATAAAAAGTTAAAGCTACTTATATAAAATTCACGGAGAGAAATACATAGTTTTGGAAAAATTACTATTATACAGATTCGTAAAGCGGTATAAGTCTGATACCGCTTACAAAACAGTAGGTATACTAATTAAAAAAAAAAATTCTCCGTGTATATATTATCTACGATCTCGAATCTTTTTACAACTTTTTACTACTCAAATATTTTCTACCATTTCTCATTTCATCCATCAATTTACTAATAGGTAATTTTACTTTTACTTAAATAAGAATATTTTTGTAATCCTAGATACACACAAACAAGATTTGAAGTAGAAATTCTATGGGGAGAGGTGTTTTATCAGAATGGTAAAATGGCACACGGAGAGAAATTTTAGAGTAAAAATTACCAAGGTGCCTTGGTAGCGCATGGACAGACTGTCAAAAGCCGTGATATTCCCAGGTTTCTAATACAATTTATAAGTTTCCCAGGAAAAACTACCATAACCACTTAAAAAAAATACTAAATTATCTGAATAAAAATTACCAGACACACTGGTAAAAATTGAGATCTAGTCATTTTTACAAGGTAACCTAAGAATTTTTACTAAGAAAACTGATAAATTTTACCAAATAACCTGGTATTTCTGTACTCGCGCATGCGCACTGCGCATTATTGTGTTTCAGAAGATTGATACTAGAGGCGTGCGCGATGTTAAAATGAAAACAATACACATATTTTCAGTAAGTAATAACGGTGATTCAAATGGCTGTTGGTAACAGCTTCCGTGGCGCAGTCGGTAGAACGCGTAGGACTCTCAACCCAAAGATCGTCGGATCGAATCCCGCTTCCGTAAAAATTTTTTTTCAGTTTAATGTTTTTTCATCCTTGTTTCTGTTTCTATTTCTATATTAAAATACTATATATCCATTAATATGGATAAAAAAAGTTAATTTTTTTAATTTAAATTAACTAAACAAATTTTACCAAGGCACTTTGGTAAAAAGTTTGAAATTGTCAGTCTGTCTATCCATTACCATAGAAACTGGTAATTTTGTCTCGAATATTTGTAATTTTCACTATAAAATTTCTCTCCATGCAATGATTCAGAAAAGCTAAAATGTCGACAAATGAGCTGAAAATCGTATAGGAATGAACGTTTGAGATTTTTCGGAATTTTATTTTTCTAGTAAAAAGTATTTTTATAATTTCATGCAATCTGTTTTCAATTTTTATAGACACAAATTTTCCTGATATTTTCTTTTCGAAAATAATTCCTTGTGTGTTCTGAGTAACTCCTATTCGGAATCAACAGTATCGAATTCGAAAAATAATTTAAACGATAGTATATTTTTTGAAAAAATACCCATCTAACATTTTACCATTCTGATAAAATACCTCCCCCCAAATTCTATATTTTTACTCGGTACAGACTACCATAGGTGTATAAGAAAAAAATAAATATATATATACATTAGCTATCGAGCACTAATTCTTTAACCCGAGAATTCTCGTCAATCATTGTAATTAAGCACCCTCGCACAATCCGGGCTCTTAAAGCGACGGAAACTCTCTGATATCGGGTAATGAATCATTCCTCCTCTCTTTCCTCCTTCCAATACACGCGCGCACACGCATACAGACACGTACACATATACACGTACTTCCCCAACGTACTATACACCTGACAAGTGTTTTTATACTAATAAAAGACGACCCTATCCGAGTATAAAATAGCCGGCTCCCTACCTCCTCCCGACGAGATCTCTCGAAGAGAAAGAGAGAGAGCCCTGTGCGCCGGTTTTCCTCTCTCTCTCTCTCTCTCTCTCTCTCTCTCTCTCTCGCGATGCAGTTTCGCTATACGCGCGCCATAAATCTCTGTCCCCGACTCGAACATCTCGCAGTATTTGCCGCGATGGCACGCGGCCAAGCAGGCGAACGCGAGCGCAGGGCCGTTTACTTCTCTCTCTCTCTCTCTCTCTCTCTCTCTCTCTCTCTCTCTCTCTCTCTCTCTCTCTCTCTCTCTCTCTCTCTCTCTCTCTCTCTCTCTCTCTCTCTCTCTCTCTCTCTCTCTCTCTCTCTCTCTCGCCAAACCGATGTCACGCACCCACGTCGTTATATATACCTGTGGACTCGCGGGCGCGGAATCTCGCCTCATGCCGCGCGCATTTGCGCTAACTCTTTCAGGTACGGGTTATAAAACTGTGTATGCACGCGGCGTCTTTTTACCGATCCGATCGCTCGATTATGCCGAGATATCGTCGCCCTTATCGCCGCGGATGTGGTTATTACCAGAGGGGCCGAGAGTAGCTGCGGGTATGTACGTGAGGGGCAAACGGATATAGAAGGAGGGAGAGAGAGAGAGAGAGAGAGAGAGAGAGAGAGAGAGAGAGAGAGAGAGAGAGAGAGAGAATATTCCAGCCGGGGATTTCGGAGGGGTGAGCGAGAGCAAGGACGTTTGAGTATACGCTTGCGGTTTCTGCAGATTTCTTATCCATTCAACAAAGAATCATTATCACGATTGCCGTTTTGCGTAATTTTTCCCTATATTTTTATACTTCTGTACTTGAACGATATTATTAAGATTTCGAATTTCTAAGGGAATATTATTCGTTAATAAAAACTTATAAAAGTAAAAGGTATTATACATGCGTACAAAATGGTTGCATTTTTAAATTTTCACTTATTGTTTCGTAATTAAACAATTGTTATTTTGAATTGTAAACTTTGATTATTATATATAATTTATAGGTATACACAATTACGTATATTACTACTTTCACATAAAAGATAATTTCTCCAGGTGTAATTGATATTGTTGTGAACTTATGAATCTTTGATTTTGAATCTGCCATTTTTATTTCACAAATAGCACATAGTTAAGTAAGTTTCATTGTGGAATAATGAGAATTTTGAATGCATTTGTTTTATTCCTAAAATAACAAAAAAGCATTCAAACAAAATATCATTTAAAACTAAAATTATAAATATATTGCATATATATTAATAAAACTTGTTACTGAAATTTTTAATATGATATTTATTATACAAATTTTCCTTCTCAAAGAAATAGATTTATATTTTATCTAAAAATGCAATACAAAACCAAATTTTTTCGAAATATAGATACCCTATAAAAGAAGCTTTTTAATCAACTAATTTGTCAGTTAGAAATAATAACTTATTTTCACTGCTAGTAAACTTAATGTAAATTTATTCAAAATCATCAGTGTACATCTTTTCTTTTATTTACCATATCCAAGTTAGAAAAAGAATTTTATTTTGCATGAGAAAAGGTATTTTGTGTATTTCGAAATATATTTGATAATGCATGCACATTTTTGAAAATCGCTATGTTAATAGTTATATTATTACTATTTTAGTGCCATTTCTATGCAAAGCTATCGGTGTTATGTATGCAAACAGAAATTCTCAGAGCAAAATTTCTTTCATATTGAAATTCAATTACATCGGCCTGGTCGAATGGTATGTGATCCATATTTTCTTCACTATTACAAGGTGAAAATTCCAATACTTGGAATATTACGTTTTACGTATGTTTTACTTATTTGAAACATATCCGCTTTTAAAAATATTTTTTCACAACATCAATGAAAAATATCTTTAAATTTGTATTAAACTAAGTTGTTTCTACGAAAGACAGTTTATTTTATGTTTTTATTTAGTTTTATAATCAATCACAAACTTTTATTTAATTTAAAAAGAATGCCAAAGTAAATTAAAACTTTAAGGAGTTTTTTCTATAACATAGATAATTGAACCTAATTTGTATAAAGTATTTTAATAAACAACTATCTTTAAACCGTTAAACGTCGTTTAAAATTAAATATAATCATAATGTATAAACCGATATATATACACGGTGACCCATTTTAATCGCCGCACCCGGATTTCTCGGAACCTAAACCAGATAGAGAAAAATGGTTCAGACAAAAGTTATAGGGGATAAAGGGGGCCACATAATGGCGCTAACGTCTTTGACCTTGAACTTGACCTTTGAGGTTATTTCAAGGTCAAAGTGGTTTTCTCATATGGAAACACCTAGTTTTGACCCCGGATTCGGAAAGAGCGGGAAATTTTACGTTCAAAATCATATTGAGAAATTTTTTCCAAGGTCATTTCAAGGTCAAATTTAGGTCAAACTCAAAAAAGTCCGTTTAAAATCGTTTTTTTCCATTAACCACAGGCTAAGCTGGTTCAAATTGATCGTAGGCTTAATAGAGGAATCCACACATCCAAAACCCACACACCCCAAACCCACACACCCAAAACTTACACATCCTAGTAAACAAAACTCAAACTCGCACATCCTAAACCGATACACTTCATGCCCTTACATGCTGAACTGTTACACCCCGGTCCCACAACCATACCCTACACCCTCCAGTCCCACACATCCCTACCCCACGCATGCTAATCCCATATACCCCAAACCCACACATCCTGAACCCTGAAAAATTGTTCTCAAGGGCAAAATGATTTTTTAACGCAAACTTTAAGATCGTTGAAGCTTCTGTTATAAATGTATTAACCTTACTTTCTGCGCTACCCAGAAACAACGACGTGGACGTAGTAAGGATTGTTTCGTTTGGGGTGCTTAATTAAAGTGAGTCCCCTTGCCTCTCACTGGTCGGGATGCTTGATTATAGTGAGTCCCCTTGCCTCTCACTGTTCGGGGTGCTTGATTATAGTGAGGCCCCTCGCCTGTCACTAATGTAAATAAATTTTTATTTAACCTCGAAGCAAGTGTTCGAAATGACGACCATTTGCTTCAAGGCACATAGTCAACCGCCTTTGAAAATGGCGAACTGTGGTCTGCAAAGTTTGTCCCGGAATGGCAGCGCATGCTCGACGAACCCTATCCTGCATATCTGCTCTTGTAGTGGGTTGTTGCTCAAAAACAGCATTTTTTAAATACCCCCATAAATATAAATCTAGTGGTATAAGATCGGATGAGCAAGCAGGCCAGTTAACCGGACCTCCTCGACCAATCCATCTGTTACCATAGTGCTCATTCAAAAAAGCCCCTACAATTCGAGCGAAATGTGGTGCTGCGCCGTCCTGCTGGAGCCACATTCTTCGTCGCGTTTCTAAATCAACATCTTCCATCATTCCAGGTAGTTCATCTCTTATTAGCGTCAAATAGTTATGTTGATTTACATTTGCTTCAGAAAAATAAGGGCCAATCAAATATCCATTGATAATCCCGCACCATACCATAATACTCCAACGTCTTTGATGGTTTACAGTTCTGACCCAATGAAGATTCACATCAGACCAATAATGGCAATTATGCCTATTCAGTTCCCCATCACTTTGAAATTGTGCCTCATCAGAAAAAAGAACAAAGTTAAAAATGTCTGGATCATTTTCTATCATTTGTAAAGCCCATTGGCAAAACACAATACGCTGTTGGAAATGCTGAAACTGTAGCTCTTGAACCAAAGTAATATGATACGCATGATGTTGAAGCACCTTCATAATTCTTAAAAAAGTATTTCTTGGAATACCAATTTCCCTTTCGACTCGACGAGCGCTAATGTGTGGGTCAAGATGAATTATCGCAAGGATAGTTACAACTCGATTATCATTTGATCATACTCATGGCGCCTACGTTGGTGAACCGTGTGTCCACCACGAGCTCCTTGAGTTAAACGTCTGATAGCTCTATCGTTAGGATGTCGTCTGTCAGGATAGCGTTTAGCATAAAGTCTTGCCGCACCACTATAATTATTTTGGCTTGCTCCTAAAACCAAAATCATATCAACGATCTCGTTGGGCGGATAGTCAGCCATTTCAGAGCCAGCTATTAATTACTATTAAATTTAAATAGTAAAATGGTATCAAAAACATTTATAATTATAAGGCTCGCCCGTATATGGTCGCGCCTAAAAAGGAAAAACGTTGGAAAATTACGGTAACTTTAATTAGCTAACTGTAATTGCCATAAATACTTCGTTTGTCACACATTTTTTATTTTAAATTTTAAAATAAAATAATCGTTCAAATATTAAAGGTATTCAATTCAATAAAGCATTATTTCTTTTTTTAATTACAAATAAAACTAAAACTTCCTTTTATTTTTCTGTTTTATGTAAATAATATGAATTAGTAGCGTTCGAATTTCAGAAATACTAATTTTGATAATGTAATCGTTAAAAACACATCTACGAAGAAAAGAAATTCTGTGAATGGTTCTTTTAAATTTATTTTTCAGGTTCTAGCAGGATAGTGGAGCACCACATTTCACGCTCATAATAACATCATTTTTTAATAAACACTTTAGTATTAGATTGATTGGTTGAGGAGGTCCGGTGAAATGGCTTGCTTCTTCATCCCATACTTCACCATCAGACTTTTGTTTATGGGGGTATTTGAAAAATGCTATTTTTGAGCAACAACCCACTACAAGAGCAGATATGCAGGATAGGATTCGTCGAGCATGCGCTGCCATTCCGACACAAACTTTGCAGAACACAGTTCGCCATTTTCAAAGGCGTTTGACTATGTGCCTTGAAGCAAATGGTCGTAATTTCGAACAATTGCTTCGAGGTTAAATAAAAATTTATTTACATTAGTGAGAGGCGAGGGGACTCACTATAATCAAGCACCCCGAACAGTGAGAGGCAAGGGGACTCACTATAATCAAGCACCCCGAACAGTGAGAGGCAAGGCGACTCAGTTTAATCAAGCACCCCGAACAGTGAGAGGCAAGGCGACTCAGTTTAATCAAGCACCCCGAACAGTGAGAGGCAAGGGGACTCACTTTAATTAAGCACCCCAAAGGAAACAATTCTTACTACGTCCACGTCGTTGTTCCTGGATAGCGCAAAAGGTAAGGTTAATACATTTATAACAGAAGCTTCAACGATCTTAAAGTTTCCGTTAAAAAATCATTTTGCCCTTGAGAAAAATTTTTCAGGGTTCATGATGTGTAGGATTAGCATACGTGGGGTAGGGGTGTGTGGGACTGGGGGGTGTCGGGTATGGTTGTGGGACCGGGGTGTAACAGTTCAGCATGTGAGGGCATGAAGTGTATGGGGTTAGGATGTGCGAGTTTGAGTTTTATTTACTAGGATGTGTAAGTTTTGGGTGTGTGGGTTTGGGGTGTGTGGGTTTTGGATGTGTGGATTCCTCTATTAAGCCTACTATCAATTTGAACCAGCTTAGCCTGTGGTTAATGGAAAAAAACGATTTTAAACGGACTTTTTTGAGTTTGACCTAAATTTGACCTTGAAATGACCTTGGAAAAAATTTCTCAATATGGTTTTGAATGTAAAATTTCCCGCTCTTTCCGAATCCGAGGTCAAAACTAGGTGTTTCCATATGAAAAAACCACTTTGACCTTGAAATAACCTTAAAGGTCAAGTTCAAGGTCAACGATGTTAGCGCCATTATGTGGCCCCCTTTGTTCCCTATAACTCTTGTCTGAACCATTTTTCTCTATCTGGCTTAGGTTCCGAGAAAACCGGGTGCGGCGTTTAAAATGGGTCACCGTGTATATTCCTTTAGAAAGGTTTATGAAACATAAAATATTGCAATAAATAAGTTTACATAAAAATGAAAAGTTTTACAATTTAAAATGTCCAAGTATTTAAAGCAATAGATAAATAGTACATTATGTATAACAAGGGAGAAAAGTCGCTCTTGATTCCCGCGGGTGGGTTCACTGCCCTTCACCCGTGGGAATCAAAAGCGACTTTTCTCCCGAGTTACATATAGTGCTTTATTCCCATCTCAACTGTAGACACTTTTTTATTTATTTAAATAAATAAACCCCGACGGAAATATGGGGGGGAGGTATTTTATCAGAATGGTAAAATGTTAGATGGGTATTTTTTCAGAAAATATACTATCGTTTAAATTATTTTTCGAATCCGATACTGTTGATTCCGAACAGGAGTTATTCAGAATACACAAGAAATTATTTTCGAAAAGAAAATATCAGAAAAATTTGTGTCTATAAAAATTGAAAACAGATTGCATGAAATTATAAAAATACTTTTTACTAGAAAAATAAAATTCCGAAAAATCTCAAACGTTCATTCCTATACGATTTTCAGCTCATTTGTCGACATTTTAGCTTTTCTGAATCACTGCATTTTCTACAATTTAATCGTTAGGTAGAAATGGCATTCGAAAAATTGACATGACATATCATATAAAAATAATTTAATGAAGATATTATGGCCTTCTTGCCAAATTTTTTCGAATTTTTATATATTATACATTTTTAAACATTCGGAAAATTTACCCTTCTATCATAAGATATTCTAATTTGTTTTTTTACCTTTCTGAGAAAATATCCATCTAACATTTTACCATTCTGATAAAACACCTCCCCCCGGAAATATGGGGAGTGTTTGTAAACATGGGCGGCGGCCGGCAAAAAGAGGGAAATATGGCCATATTTCCCTCCTTTTGCGCGAAATATGGGGCCACATTTCCCTCTTTTGCGGGAAATATGATGGCATATTTCCCTCTTTTGCGGGAAATATCGTCATATTTCCCGCAAACGTTAAATTTGTTGAAAGAGGGAAACAAATCTAACTTTTGTCCCGCTTTTCAGGGAAAAAAGTGGCTATATTTGTTGAGATGGGAATAAAGTATATTTTTTAACAATAAATAGATTATAAAAATAATAAAACGATAATAGTATTTACTTTGATCGATAGTTGATAACACATTTCATGCGAAAATCAAACACACGCTTCCATCTGTAGATAATAACGACAATAACGTTCGAAAACAGTAGACAACCGCCACGAGAGGCGCTTGCGCTTTCGTAAAAATAACATTCGAGGCGATGCGCGGGGTAAACGCCATAAGGTTAGGCTAGAAGCTAGAACCAAAGCGAATTCCCAGAAGTACACGACGAAACCCACAGCCGGCCGGGTTTTTCAGTTTTTCTTCATATCTGTCGATTGCTGCACGGGAAAACGTGATAATCAAAGAAAATGCGACGAGATTTTCGCGTAAAGGTGGACATTTCCCGCCTTTATCAAGACGCCCGACAGTACAGTTGGATATATGTCGACAGTGTGAAAATTCACTTAGTGTTCCAGCTAGCTGATCATGTAAAAAAGCTTTTCAACATCAACGAACCGTTTCACTTACTTTCAAGATTCGACGACACATATTATTTTCTTCCCTTCCAAGAAGACATCCGGATATTAGAAAATAATGATACAGTCATGTGAGTATTTTATACAAAGTACTTAAAATTTTTTCAAATTTATTTTTTAGATAACTTCGCCGAAAAATACTTATTTGTAGTATTTTTATATACAATAATGGATTAAATTAAAATTTTTAGCGTTGTTCCTGGGACTGGTATTTCTAAGAATGGTGAAGCAAAAAATGATACTGAATCTCCCTCACAATCCTTAAAGCCACAAATACAGGTGCAAACACAAGTAGATAAACTTAGCAATGGTTTTATTGATTCTACAAAATCTAAACAAACAGAAAGTATTGATGGTTCTGAAAAGTCATCATATGTTACTGAAAAATCATATTCTGAAAATACTACTGCAAATATATCAAGTAAATGACAAGACATTTAAAGTAATATTTATTATTTCACTGTGTATTTATCTTAAAACTATTTTTGACTATTCAGGTGCTGGTTCAATAAACTACAGCTTATATCGAACAGCATTACACGATACAGCCATAAATGATACTAAGGACTCTAAAATAACAGAAGATAATTTCACTGAAGATAACAGTTTAGTTGAAGAAACTACAGGATCGAATAAAAGGAAGCGAGTTCGTAAGAGGAAGTCAAAAAAGGTATCTGAAATAATACCAGAAACTGAAACATCAACTTTGGAATCATCTGGTAAGAAACCAAAGATTATTGATTCAATTTTGATCTCATCTGGAAAACATATTCGTTTCCAAGGTCTTGATGATGAAGATACATCTTTTGATACTAATGGCCAAAATGACAATAGTATGCATCGATTGTTCTCAAATGGTGATACTAAAAACAAGCAATCTGTAAATAAGGAACTTGCTAGTCTTTTAAGTTTGAGAAAAAGTTCCACACCTCTTACTTTCACACATAAAAAAGCAAAAAAAGACTATGTGCCAGAACAAATAAATGAAGTGAGCGCAGAAATGTCTATGGACACTAGTGAAAAAAGAAATAAATCACTCTCAAACTTTAATTCAACTAACTCAACAATTGAATTAGAAGAAACTAAAGAAAACTCTCAATTAAGTAAAAGTAATGCAGACAATGAGACTGTATCATTCAAGGTATCACCTCATTACAATTAGTTTGATTTTTTAATAAAAATAAAATAAGGTAACAATCAGTTTTTATATTTTTAGGTATTCAGAATGGGAGCTGATTATACTCCACAATTATCCAGTGTGATACTAGGTAAAATTTTATCTTGTAATGAAGAAGGATCTCAGTATACATTGAAAATATTACGTAAGTATATTTTACAAAATAGTGTAACACCAAACTATAATGAAAACCTTATTATAAAATTGAAAAACTTGTAGATGGAAAAGACCAATTAGAAGATCCCCATGGTAAATTCTCTCTTCCCAATGATGAAGAAAATGAAAATGATGAAAGAAATGATATTGTAACTTTAGAAAAATCCCAACTTCTTGAGTTATCAAAAGTTACAGCAATTTGAATTTGACCATAACATTAGTATTTATCTTATTATTGTTCATAGTTTAACTTTGTGTAAGTATTTATTAGATATGATAAGAATTTTTCATGTTGCATATAAGAAGAATCAAATGACCAAAATATTAAGTTAATAATTTTTATTATAATTGTGAGGAACGTAAATTGCATTTTATAATTTAATAGTTTATTTTGTCGAGTTAAAACAATTAAGTGCAAGTTTTGTGTTATATACATTTTTGTAAAGCGTTATAAATCTTAATATAATTTATAATATTTAAGTAACATCTTTAAACTTCAGTTAAAAAGCACATAGTCCAAGTCTTCTTTTAAATGCAGTGATTTTAGATTTTTTTCAAAAACACCATTCGTCATATCCTGTAAATTAGTTTTGTTTAAAATATTTTGTTTTTTGTTTTACTTGACTTTGTAAAACTTACCAGTTTTACACAAATAATAAAAGGTGGTTGAGCCTTTTTAAAATGCAAAATAGGAATAGGATCCTTAGCTTTCCTTTTAAAAGGATCATAAGACGTATACTTTCTTCCTATCTTCTTTTCGTCTATATCGCATAGGGCTATAACTTTTGTCTTAAACGAAATTCATATACATTAGAGACGTGTCTATTTTATGACTGAATTTTATGTAATATATTTTGTAATAAATATTTGCATGAAAAAACTAAATTTAATCTTACTTGAAATTGATAATTTAAACTCCGGAAGAATTGTCGACCCTGTTTTCCTGCATTCCATATTGTAAATTTTGGCCAATATTGCAAAACCTTTTTTTCTAGTCTAGCAATCCTGATTTGAAATATTGTTTTTCTGTCATGTAAAAAATGACATTGAAAAATTGAAATGTTTAATGTTTAATACAGAATAAATTAATACAAATTATATAGCATACTGCTGTATAGAAAATGTAGTTGCCCCAGGATGATATAAATATTCTAAAATAACTTCATCAACTCTTAATATATTTCCCTTGTTATCTAGATGTGAATAAAAAAAAATTAAGTCTTCTGGTGTGCCATAGCCTTCTTCAGAAAATCCACCAGGAACACTAAAAATTTCCACATTTATTAAGATTTATATTCATTCTCATCTCTAGGAATATTTCAAGTTAATGATAATTTACTTATTAAAAACATTTCTGTGACAAAACCAAGTAGGCATTATGACTGTTGGTCCATGAGATGTGAAAACTTGAGTTTGAAGCTGCTCTTTGTTAAGATTATTTGCCCACCGTACAAATCTTTCCGTTGAATTATCTGGTTTTCTTTTAAACTTACCTCCAATAATCTATGAAAAATAATTTGTCTCGATTATTTTTTACTATTTCCATTTTAATTATAACTATGGACCTGAAGTTTGCAACGTTAGAGTGCAACGAAATAAAAAAAAATTATTTTACTTCAAAGTTATATGGATTAATTTTAATTTTGCGTGAAAAGTTAGTATTTTATAGTATAAAACAACTTTATGAGAAAGATTTGGATAACATTTTTTACTGTCTAGTAACTTTAATTGATTGTAAAAAATTATTTCGTTGCGTTCCAACGATGCAAACTTCAAACCCATTTATAACTTACCGCACTGTGATTTTCTTTGGCTAATTTATATTGAATTTCTAAACGTTGTGGAAGCATAATATCATCCTAAAAATATTCCTATTATTTTAGTTTTAAATGTTACAAAACAAAATTGAAAAATATAAAGAATATAATTACAATATCTTGAAAACATAAATAATGCCCAGTTGATATTTCTACTGCTCTATTTTTTGCATATCCAACTAGAAATACAAAACAAAAGTTTCAATGAATATACAATGAATATAATAATATTTTTAATAGAATATAAAACCAAAGAATCACCTCCTTTTGGATAGCTTGTTCCATTTTTAAAAATATTTAATGAAATAGACAAATCATTTAATTTTGCTTCCCATTTTTTTAATAATTCTAATGTATTGTCCGTACTTGCATCGTCACATACTGCTATTTCTAGGTGCATGGAAGGTATAACTGTTTGCTTTATAATTGATTCGAAACAAGTATCGATCCAAAGCTCTCCATTGTGAATTGGGATAATAATTGACTAAACATTTTAAAGAATTGGGATTTCAATAGATTTTATATTATTAGATAGAAAACATAGAAAACATTATTTTAAAAACTTACAATTAATGGTTTGATAGTATTTAAGGCCATAGAAGCCACGAATATTTTTCATGATCATCAAAATATGCAGTTTAATAATGTTATAACTTTTATCACAGCTCTGTCTAACCTATCACAGAATTTCAATTTACAATTTGGAAAATGGTTTATCGAAAAGGCACATTTTCAAAGAGAACAAGCGTTAGAATATTTCAACAATTCAATATACAATTATTTGTATATCATTAACTGACATTAACAAAATAAACTATGAAGTAACAAAACAAGAATATTTATAACTGCGTACGGGGCTACGGGCACGTACCGCCGCCGTACTGTTGTCAACCTGTCGTGATTTCTGCTGCTTTACCATTTATGGCTATAAAAACACGCCCTCGGAAAGTGATTCTACTCTACCGACTTATGGTTACAAAACCTTGCACATACTTATCCCATAATAATTTATCTTAGTCCAGTAAATTATAAAATTAAAGAGAATATTCACTTAGTTCATCAAACTGATGTTTGTTGTTTTAAACACGAGTCCGTAATTTTTACTGTTGAAGAGATGTAAGCGAACAAGAAACACCTATCCAATCTCAAATACACTTAACATTGATTTTTTCCTTATTTGAGCTTTTTTAAACCTCTGGTGGTTTTTCATAGCGTTGTATTACAAAAGATTAAAATACATTAATTTGTATATCACAGGATGTTTAATGTACTTATAGACATAAACAGTATTTTTATATTGATTTGAATTCTCTGGTTACAGTCTTCAAAATACTTGCATATATTTGTTAGTACAAATAGATGGGCTATTTGAAAAAAATGCATTTTTCTAAAAAGTGCACTTTTAAGTAAAAACTGCATATCTCATGCATTTTTTAATTTTGATTAGAATATCATGCAGGGGGTGAAAGAGAACTTTATACTCACAAGGAGAGTGCGTAACTTTTGGGTCACGGATTTGTACCAAATTGAAATATCTTGTTTTAGAGTAAAAAAATATTGAACCCCTGTTCCAGGATTTATTCCCATAGGCCTTTTTTCACGAGATATGTGCCATGTTATCTTAAAAATGGATTATTTTGCTAAAAAATTATGTCTCTTCTATATTGTATGTAACTCTACAAGTATTCCCGTTACGAAAATGAGCGACAAAAATTATAAAAATAGGCAAAACAAGCTTTATTTTAAACACTGTTTCGACTCAAAATATCGGGTTTTCAGAAAGTTATGAAAAATCAAAGATAGTGCTAAAAAATGATTGAAAGTTTCGCCTTTTTTAAAGGATTTTAAGGATGCTATTTTATAACTTTTTATTTACAATACTATTCATTTTATAATAAATTGATATACATCTATTGGTTTTTTACAAAAAATAAATGAAATTGTAATTACAACATAAACAAAAATTAAAAAACTCGTCGGCCCCGCTTTTCAGGGTCAAAAAATGTCCACGGTCGATAATGGAATAGAATACTACACGTATATGCAACACGAGACGAAAGTAGATTTTTCCCTCGCGTGATTACTGCGGAAGTAAACCCACCTGCAGGAAAAATCTGCTACTTTCGCCCCTTGTTGCATAATGTATACTGTCTGTACCGAAACTTAAACTGCTCTTTTATTGATGGTAACTCTGCAAGAATTTATTTTACAAATAAGAGCAAAAAAACATGATAAAACTAGACTATTTGATAGCTATTTGAACTTTGTTTCGTTAAAAATATTAATTTTTCAGGAAACTATAATTAATCAAAGATAGAGTAAGAAAATGGATTAAAGATGTAGTTCAGTCTTTTATAAGAGAAATTTTGTTCCCTCTATACCTATATATGTAGTATTCGTAAGTAGGTCCTCTCCATACGAAAGATGCTATATATATATGTCACGGTTAGATGCACGCAATACTATCAATACGACGGGGGTATAATGCGAAAATAAGAAAAACTTATACTTATAGACCAATGAAACAGTCTTTTAATAATATGTAGGATAATTTATTAAATATAAAAGTAATTCTCTAAAACTTAACATTTACAGTACTGTGACATATCTATGGTTCTCATTTAGGTATCTATAAGTTAAGCAAATATTTATAAAATTCACTTCTAGTAACGTGTTTCACTAACATAGAACTTACTTTTAAACAAGTATAAGCTCATGGGGCATCGGAAAAGGTCTAAATTTAGACATTTCTTCCGCGTACTGGAGACAATTTTTAACTTATAAACGTCGTTAAAAAAAAACTTGCTAAACGCTATACCAATTTTTTTAGGATATCATTCTCATTCCTTGTTAAGTTTTCGGAAAATGTGGTCCGATACCGTTATTAAAAAAAAATATGTAGAGCATTATCTCCACGACGCTGCATTTTTATAATAATTGAAATTTAATTCTATTTGTCCGTTATAAAAAAAAAACCTTTTTTGTTTTTATAATTTTTGGGGGCGTAAATTGTTCTGCTTGAAAATGGGAACAAAATATTACCTCGATCATAAGTGTGCCACTTATAGCAATTGAATTGTGGTCTTCTAAACAACGTGATATTGATGCGTCCCTCGTCTAATAAATCATGATTTTTTCGTGGCACACATAAACAACGGCAAGTAGGTATAATCTGAGTATTGCTATTTTATTTACACACTTTTTTTTAACTAATTCCCGGTATGTCTAACAAAATCCAAATTTATTTTGAAAAAAATTGAATAGGAAAACTGTTATAGCGCAGTTTTACATGCATTCGTTCACGCTTACTCACACGTGCATCATAACCATACAGTACAAAAAAATTATGTTTAAAAATGAGAAGCACCCCGTTTTAACTGTTATTTGGGGTACCTAAAATAGAAAAAAATAAATTTTGTGAATGTGCCTCAACATTAAAAATTTGTTTTAAGTTAAAAGTTCCGGAGAAATACTCATAAATATTAAACCAATAACGAATTCTAGGAGACGTTTGCGAGATCAAAAGTTATTACATCCAATTCAGACGGTGACTCTTGTCAATCTGAAAAAATCTCGACAAAAAAAAACAAAAAGGTCAACTAATAAGCAATTTAGTTGCTAAGCAAAACGGACCATCGTCCTGCAGCCGCTTTGCCTCTCTCTCCCCCTCTCGCTCTCTCCTACCTCTTGTCATCTCTTTATAATCTCCCTATTTCAAATTACGGCCCGGAGAGAAATAACATCTCTCCATGCTCGGGGATTACTGTGCAATCATGAAGGTACCTCCTATAGCTGCTCCATAACGTGACCACTGAACGGTGGATTTTAAACTCGCAAAAATTTTACAAAATGTGTTGAACATAGTGTTTATTACAGGCAGGGTGTATTGAAGATTTTCTTTTTATATTTCTAAACACTTTTTGTATTGCAATATAATAGTTTCAATTTGAATGTAATACTTTTCACTTGTATCACTAAATTGGACTTTTGGATAAATGCTCATCTATATCTTGCTACATAACCACTTTCTGTGAAAATTTTGTAATAAGATTTGAAGATTTACGATATCTAAAGGATAACTATTTTTGTCTTCATTATTAATAACAGTTTGTTTCCCTTAGGAGTAAAAAAATGCATTTCTTTGTTTAAACATTGACAACTATATGTACAGAGTTTAGATAAGGAATTATTAGAAGTGCACTGCACAATCACATAGTAGGTGTTTATTATGATGCTGAAGTTCATAACTGTCTTTTTTGGGAGATTTTGTTTGCTTCTACGCGTTTATTTCAATTTTTGACGTGGGTTTGTGGACATTGGGGTTCACTAGTTTGTTGCGGGCATAAACCCCCTACTCTTTATTAATTTACAAAGATCATTTTTACGTTAACTTTTTTGTGAATCAATAATTAATCTAACGGAATTATAAATTAATTAGAGGAAGATTCAGAAATTGGAAGCATGTATTCCCATGCAAGCGTGCGTGTGTATAAAGTGTATGTATAAAGCTCATGACTCAAGAATGCTTTAAGCGATTTTGACTTAGTGAGTCTTATTGTTTTCTTCAAAAACTGTTCCAAAAAGGAACTGAATGGTTTCTTTAATTGGTTAATTTTCTTTTGGTTTATGATCAAAAGTATATTATTAAACTTTGATTTTTTGACTTTTTTATATAAGAAAATTACAATTTTTAATACTATAAAATAGCATTTCAAAAACTTTTAAATAAAACAAATTCTTATACATGAAAAATTAAAATATCTACTTACCATTTGTCACCGCGTCTTTTATACAAATTATTTCTCAAAAAATGTTCAACTAATCATTACAAAATTATTTGTATTTATTTATGAGAAAAAACTATCGTCATTGCTAGAAAAATAAAAATTAATCTACCTTCCCGAAATTTTTCAGAGTGGTTGGCTCCTTACACGTTACAATCGAGTTCGCTATTTAGAAAAATGTTTTCCCTATTTTATTGTACTTTTATCTTTCCAAAGAACTTTATTAGATATCTCTTCAATTATTTTTCAACAGTATCAGTAATCGCTCACAGTGTGTTTATACACGTTTTTAACAACGAGAGTGTCACACATATGGTAAACGGATTTTGATTGGGCTTTTATAAGAGTCGTTTTTTTGTATTGAAATATGAATCCCTAGTCTATGTAATTCGTTCCAATGGATCTTTTTTTCTCAAGATATGAGCTACCTGATCTCAAATGTGCTTCATTTTGTTAAAAAATGATATTTCTTTTATTGCTCATCACTCTGCAAGTTCTTACGTTTCAGAAATGAGCAGAAACGATTATAAAAATAGGCGAAAAAAGCTTGAATTTGAGCTTTATTTCGTAAAAAAATTTGATTCTTTGAAAAGATATTAGCAATCAAAGATGGCGTAAAAAATTGAGTAAAAATATCTCTGGAAAAATTATTAAGAAGAAAAATTTTCAATCATATTTTTACTCTATCTTTGCTAATATTTTATGGAGGAATCAACATTGAAGCTTTTTTCGTATACTTTTATAATCTTTTCTGCTCCTTTCTGCAACGTAAGTACTTGCAGAGCGATTACCAATAAAAAAGAACCATTTGTCAACAAAATAAAGTATATTTGAGATCAGATGGTTCATACCTCGCGGGAAAAGACTCATTGAAACGAATGACAGGGGGTGGGCTTCATTTTTCGATGCCGAAAATTGACTCTCAGAGCCCCGTCAAAATCCGTTTCCCACATCTTAACACTCCTCGTAAGTGATGCGCGAGTCGATTCAATTTGTCGATCAATATAAGCGCATTTAATCCAACGTTGAATTTCATTTCACATTGCATACCGATTTTCCAGTGATGTGCAATAGTTCCCAGCACCATCAGCCCCACCTCGTTTATACGTGTGCACACCTAGTATATAACACATCTCCCGTGCCCCAGTCCGCGTATAATATAACTCTGCAAAGACAAGTGGCGCGCTGTAAGCAGATGCGCGCAGGGCGCACAATATGAGTACACGTGCGGCGGCTCGTATCTATGAGCGGAGGCGACCGTAAATCTCCGCGTATACACAGTGCGGGACGTGTGCGAGCAAGGCGCGGTTATTTGGCAGATAAAACAGAGGATGCGTCGCTGTCTTCCCGGTAACCAAGGAAGTCTCCAAGTATACGGAGGTGTTAAGAATTTCGGTTGCGAAATGATAAAGGTGGCGAGGTCTAGATGGTGAGCTTTAGAGTTCGAGATAAAAGGTTGTGCCATAACCAGTTTTTTTTTTAAGAAATATGATATTTATTTAGTTTCAGAAAAAATATTTATGATATCGGAAAATACGAAAATTGAAGAGGATCCCAAACCAATGAATGGTTGAATAGTATATTCGTGATCGGAAAGACAGCGGATTTATATTTATTCGTTTTTTTTTTGTTCTGTCATATTTTCATTGAAATTATTATCTAGGAAAATGTTACGGAATACCATTTATATTTGTGGAGTAAATAGCAGTTGAAATAACGGTCAAAATTATACGTTTATTGAGAAATTAAAGATGAAATGCTAATATTTATAGAAAATCTGCAGATCAATATCGCAGTTTCTAAAATGATAATTAAAATTAGATGAATTATTTATACATTCCTAAAGTATTCCTATAATATTTGAACCTCCTTCCGTAATTATTTTCGAGCGGAAGAAATATTATATGGATGTAAGAACTATTAAATTTATTAAAATAGTTTTTATACTCAAATATATGTTGTATGTTCATGTGTGTCTTATTCATTTTCTTGTATATAATATTGCATTACAAAGTTTTTATCTAACATTACAAAAAAGTCTACTCAATCCTGTAGTATTTGATCTAAGGAAGCTAGTGCATTCATAATTTTTTCCCCATTGTACAAGAATGAGGTTACATTAATAATTTATAAACGTGTTCACATATTATGTAAACATATATTGTACAGTGGTGATTCTTTGTACAAATAAAAATGTGTACGTATAGTTTTACATTTAGTTTAGATTTAATGTCTTTATTGATTTAAATAAAGGAAAGATTATATTATTTTTCAAGATGAAACTTAAAAAAAGATATTTTGTAAGTTTTTTTTATAATGTACACTAATACAAAATTAAAAAAACCTTTTTATACCACTCTAACCTCAAAATCACAACTTTGATATGATTTTTCGGCGCTCGTGATATAAAATACCGTTCAAAACTAGTGCGTAAGTCGATTATTTAGGTGGTGTGACTTTTTCGCACTCGCTTCGCTCGTGCAAAAAGTCACACCAGCTAAATAATCGACTTCCCCACCCGTGTCGAAATGTACTATTTTGCAATACTTTAGGTTTATCCTCACAGAAAAAAAACGGAGTACTCTTTTTTTTCCTTCAAAACTTTTTTTGAAATCATGATGAAGATTTCTCTGATTAAGAAAAACCTTCATCATAATTAAAAAAGTCATGGTGAAAACCATAATAAAACTTTTTTTAAACGTGAACATTTTTTTTTTGTTCTGAAGGATTTTTAATTTCTTTGGAAATAAGTTAATTTAATTGATGTAAAAAGTTTATCTTCTCCTTATAATATGTTGTTCCGTGTTACATTCATTTAGTATGTTTAGATAAAAGCAGATATACTAAAACATGTACATAAACAGATTCTAAAAATGATGGCCCTGCTTAAATAAAATTAATTGACCCTTGTAAGTATTCATTTGCGTGTATCGCTAATAACCTTAATATACAAACCTTGATGAAACACTTTTTTTACAATATCTACGATATGTTTATGTTAATATACACGAATTTCGCGTGTGAGTGAACGTTAATATAGGTCAAGCACGCTGTCTGTATTTATATGACCTTAAAAAATATATATGTCTACTAATCAACAGCTGGCCACGATGTTAGATATATCGAGTTTTCAAAAGGTGCTCACTTCATCAGCAGATCGTACATCGCTCTAACGATATCTGACACGAGATCATATTTCCCCTTCGGCTCTTGTATACATATCGACGTACTCTTCAAAACGATCTTGTAGATGCGCACGTGTCAGACTGCGTGCGTGGGTAATTCACTATTGGATAGCAACACGCGCGCGCGCATCGCACTTCCATCTCACCGCGCGCTTCATCGTCGGGGAGGAAAAATTTCGGCCGCACGAAGATCGATGCCTGCACGAGCGTTCGCACTACCGGGAAACCTACAACCCACAATGGTTTACATTATGCCGAGAGCCGTGCTATACAAGTAAAGGACGCGCTCGCTTGACGCTCAATTGCGGTTGCCGAGTTTCTCTGCGAATTCGCATCCCCTTTTCTGTCTTTCGCTTTTGTGCCTTAATGAAAAATCGCCGATGTGGGTCAAATTGGAAATTCGCTAGAGGAAAAAAAAGGAAGGAAGGAAAGTGTTGCAAGAGTTACTACGAATATATAAGCGCGATGTATAATTTTCTGATACCATTAAAAAGCAGCAGTAGCGAAGTCGTTTCCTGGGAGACGTTAATTTATTCAGAATCTGAGGTAATAAAATATCGCCTAATAGTCGGAATTGCGGTAGAGTATCTCTCTGCAAGTTGGCAAGATCTTGAGAGAAATTTTTCATTCGAATTCACAATATTTTTTCGTATTAATCTCGACGAAATGATAAATAAGAAATTAAAATATTCTATGCTTTCGAGTATCATGTTTAAGGTGCACAGCAAAATAATACAAATTGTTAAAAATCCATTAGTTTTTCCTTAATGTATAATCTTTATAATGTAAATACATTATCGATTCTGTGTAAAATAAACTGATATGTAAAATAAAATCTCTAATGAAAAACATGTTTCTACTCTTATTATATATTATACTGATTGAAATCTCAAGCTTACATTTTTGCATAATCCTATTACATTAATTATAACTACGCACATCTAAAATTCAATTTCTAACTTATAATAATAATTTCAATTTCTAACTTATACTTCTATAATTTCTGCGAACCCTCAGTGCTCATTCGAAGAAATTCCGTCTACCCACGCAGAAACAGCAACCGAGCATCATGAGGATTCTACGCAACACGCTTTACGCGCGTATATTCAGATGCGATATACAGCTATTATTATAACCGAGATACATCTGCCTACAAGCACCCAATTATATGCGCCGACAAATATTTTCTTCCGAGAAGTTATCAGCCAAACATCGCTTCGAACTCTCTCAAATAATTCACCGGCTACCCATACGCGCGCTGCATGCCAGTCGCGTTTACCAATCGTCCCCATGAAAAATTCAGTACGCGCGGATCCCAAGAGAAGCACCACATCTATATATACATATATAAATTCTGCCCTCGGGCAGGCCCCACATCCATGCGAAACGTTATATGTCGAAGGTGCATAAATCCGTGCTCGCGCGTGCGTATATACACAGTATACATATGTCCCGCTTACGAATAATCTCTCGAAGCCTGGGAGATGAGCAATCGATCCGCGATTTCTCGTTCGAAGAAACGCGCGTTTAATCAGTCATCCATCATACCGCCTCCGGCACTCTATATGCATATAGTATACGCATCCGTGTTGATGCTCCCGCTCTATGCGCTCGCGAGCGACTATGAATAGTCCTTATAGCGGCTCTATTTCGAATGCTCCAGTTTTGCCGTGTATATTATCGTGGCCCGGCCGCGTCGTCGACCCCGTTGCGCGTCGGCCGGTTCGCTTGAAATGCAACTGCATATATGTGCTCGCTATGTACACCTACCGTCGACCGGCACACGCGGCCACTCTCGGATATATGCCGCGTCGCGCGCCCAGATAGTACCCAGTGTGTGTATAGGCGTGCGGACGATATCGCGGCCGCAGTCAACAGCAGCATGGAGCCTGCCATCGCGCGTGGGCGCGACGAAAGGTGCTGGGCGTCGGGGCGACTCTTATATATAGGAGGGTGTGCGGGAAAGAGCTTTTTTCCGGGGCGATGCCGCTCTGTCAGTCCGATGATCGCGTGTATCGCTATGGGATACGTGCTTATATGCGGCTGGGAGGAGCAAGTAATTAAACGTCAATTTTTTTCGGAGGGAAGAGGGCTGATGGAAAGGACTTTCGCGTCGGGAGAGAAAATATGAAAGACGACGACGGTATAAGGGATGGGGTGATAACGAGTTTATGTGCGTGTTCCCTCATTTTTATTCTTATGGTAAAACGTTACTGTATACGTTATTTATTTATTGGTCGGAATTTGATAAAAAACTTTGGATATATATTATATGGAATTTGGAGAAAGTAAATGCTTCTCTAAATTTTTGTTTCGATTTTTACAACAGTTTCATATAAAATTATTTTCATCAATCTTTAAACGAATACGAAATTGTATAAAATAAATACAATCGAAAATAACGGGATTTGTTCGCGGTATTTATTTTTTGTAAAATATTTCTCACTAACGAAAATTTGATGAAAAGTTTCGCACAAAGCTGTTCTGGTTGAGAATAAATTTATGTAAATAAATAAAACAATAAAAGCACGAAAATTGTTTTTTTTTGCTTTTTTTTAATTTAAAAAAGAGTTACTATTTTATTACATTGTTTATAGACTTTCGGTGATTTTGAAAAAC